>CM061068.1:27988024-29275524 GCA_030762895.1 Sophora flavescens
AGCAAGTCCTTCATCCCATTTAGCAATTTTATCTTCATATCTTTGACTAGAACCTGTTGAAAAAAAAGAAAGCAAACAGTGGGACTATAGAGCACTTGTTTAACTTTAAACCACTAAGTCAACCTTACATACCAATCATGAGATGCCATGGCCTCTTCAGGGGTCACCCATATTTTTTGAGAAATTTGGTTTGTAATAAATACAACTTGGGATTGCATGCATTTTTCACTAACACTCGAATGGTTTAAATGTAAAGCTTAGGAAAGTCTCAGTAATAACTTCAAATGCTTGAAGAATACGTGAATGAAAGAACGAAGATATTAATGCACATAGTAATGACTCTTTTATGCTATATGTATTATGTATTTGTTCATCTTCAATGACTTTTGTATTCATAGTCTTCAAGTATTTAAGATCCGTTAGAGACATTCCCTCAGATATTGACTTCAAGCAGAACTTCATTAAATGCAATAAAGTCATTCTGGATAGCCATTAATGCAATAGGAACGTTGGTTGTACTCCAACTTGAAGGATCATGGCTTTATGCATCGTGAAACTGCCATATCAGAGTTGTGCAGAGAGTTTTTTGTACTTTGCTTAGTACAATTCCCTTTTCGTGTACACATACATTTGACTTGTTTTACTTAGAAATTATTAGAGCAATCTTACTTAAGATTTATCTGAGCAATTATCAGAACATACTTTGATCAACATACTTTGCTCATATCAGAACATACTCATGTCCATATATTACTTTCTCATTAAGATCATATCACGTTCATTCTCCCCCTTTTGTCAACTATATGGGAATGGGTTTTGACAGTGTTGACAGAAGTATAGATGATGAGAATAGTGTAAACAAGAAAAGACAAGCATGAACGCACATGCAAAACTACCATTAGTAATAATTCCTTATAGATTCAAGGAAAATAAATTTATTTAAATCAATTCATCATCAACATTCAAAAATCTCATATAAAGAATCAAGTACCCTAAATTACAACTTTTTTTTTTTTTTAGAAAAACAGGACTCAAAGGACAAACGAAAGATAGGCAACTCAAATTTCACACTTGAAGGATATATCAAAGAAAGTGTTGCTCCTGAATCAAACAATATAGTAACTTCTTCCCCTATACGAGTTAAAGAAATCAAGTCTCCTTAGGATTCTAAGCTGCCTCGGAATAATAGTGGATCATTCTTCTTGAATTCGAAAAGTTCCACGTACTAAGGGTCCTAGGTAGCCACCACTCCATCAGTGATTGGCCTCCATTCCCCTACAGTTGACGGAGAGTCTCCGTCTACCCTTGCGTAGCTCTGATCATACAAACCAAAGCTGGTGCAAGTACAATGTTCGTCCCTCGCCTATTAGTCCTATAAATCTGCTCACTACCTATGAAATATTGGGTTGATCATGTCCAATATCCCAAAGAATAACATGCAGTATTTATAACTCTAACAAGCATCTTATGCACCCAAGTTTTGTTTTAGAAAAAGCCCCACTACCACAGTACGATTTAGAATCGAACTGCTCTGATACAAAAAATGTAATGTCATTCGTTACATTAGTAACCCAAATTAATTTCAATAAAAATCATTCAAAACATTTAATAAAAAAACACAAGTCATAAATTTTTTTCTCAAATAACTAAGTATGAAAATACCTCGTATTAAATAAAATAATAGTATTTACAAAGTATTGAAAAATATTATTAAATCCAATCATTTGAATAAAAACTAAAAGCCTCAAAACCGGGCGTCTAATTACAATCTGAGAAAAATAGTATGTAAACCAAAGAACGTCGTCCGCATAATACTCTAAACCATACTACATTACTAACCAACTAGCTAATCAAAGATAACTCTTCAGATCTCTGGATCCTCAATAGCGATGTCCTTTGTCTCTGAAAACAACACTTATAATGAGATATAAAATCCCAGTGATCAACAATACAGTTTATAAAATTAATGTTTCGAAAATAGTGTTGTTCTCAGCCGGTGCGGTAACCGAAAAAACTGTCCATGGTATCCGCTAATTTCCCAAAATAATATATAAAAAAATACTTTTAATAACAACAAAAATTCCATCAAGTCAAATGCATATAGCATAAGATCAACTCATCTCAATGCATCACATTCCACATACCAAGTAAATTCTAAATTAATCCAAGTGGCTCGAAGGCCTCATAACTAAATTGGTCTCTTGCCGGCATGCCATAAATCTCACACATCACATGACAAATGGCGTCCCATTGCCCACCCCTACTCATGAGGAATGTTTCGATGTCACCCTCTTGTCGGGGACATTTCTATTTCGATACCTCCCATGTGCACATGGCGGTATTTCTCCCTTTTCGACACCCAAACGTGTGGCGGTGTTACTTTCGATACCCCTTTTTAGGCGGTATTGCTCTTTTTCGACATCCCAATTATATGGGGTTGTTACTTTCGATACCCCATTACGGTGGTATTACTTTTCGATACCCCTATCATAGGTGGTATTGCGGCAAACATCATACAACATATTATAACTCAAATATGTCATGTCTCATGCATGTAACAAACTATTTCCATCAATTTTAAACATATAAACTTCCACCAATAACAAACAATCATGAATATCACAACATATTATACATGAGTAAGCACGTTACAACATCAATTAATCAATTAATTCCCCTATTAAACAAAACCTCAATTTTAGAATTTAGGTTACTAACGATATGCATCAAGTCAATTAAAGACTCCCAAAATCACATGGTAATCCCTTGTCAACAAAAGCAATCATATATCCCATGGAAATGGTTCGTGAAAAGTATTGTTACTCACCTCTTGAAGACCTCCAAATAGCTCTAAGTGTTTCCTACTGCGAATCCTAACGTTTGCCAAGAGTTATCATCATCTTCCTCTTCCTAGACTCCCTCTTCCACAACTGTCTCTTCTTAATCCTTGAATTTCTTCTCTTCTTAGCCGTTTGAGTTTCTAGGTGTAATTAGGGTTCAAAAACGCACCCTAAGAGTGTTAAGATTCTATTTATAGAGCCCGCAATAGCCCAAAACGTGTAAAAACGCGCTAAGCCCGCTTACTCTGCATATGGTGTTGTATTTCGCACATATCTTGAGTTATAGACATTCAAAAATTATAAATTTTATATATTTGGAAATATACTACAACTGTTATGAAGACCATAAAATCTGAAACCGGCGTTTAGATAGTCAAAACGTGGATAGAATTTAAAAAAATGGTTCTGGCGCTGGAACATGAATAGTGTGTACGAATTTGGTCATAATCTGAGCTACAAGAATCCAATTTGGACGAATTTGGTGTCTATGGAAAGCTAAGAGACATGGCTATATTTATTATGTAGATCTTGAATTCAAACAAGTTCTCTTTGGTTATGAAATATCCATCTTAAGTTAGGTATCTAGTCATATTATGCGAAATTGAGCTTAAAACACTCAAACTATCTATTTATAATGGGTAACACAGCATGAGCCTTGATATGTTTATGTTTCCTATCATTATTGCCGCAATAATTTAGTCCAGGGTAGGTTTTTATCCCTATTTTTATTTTATTTTTTAAAATCAATTTTACATTATTATGGAACCCACTGGATTTTTATTATAAAGAAAACAATTATAATAAACTCTTATACTACCCATTTTTTTATTAAAATAATTATATTTGAATTTTTAGGATGTTATAACATTCCCCTTATATTTGGAAGACCTTTTTTGGCTACCGCTGGAGCTGTTATTGATGTGCCAAGAGGTGAACTAATCTTGAGAGTTAATGGGGATCAAGTCACTATTAAGATATTTGAAAAATCTTCGGAGACTTCGGATCTCTTTGCTCCTATTAATGTTATTGGTCTTAAAAGTCAACAAGAGGTGAAGGAAGAAGAATCATCCTCAAGATCAAGCAAGCCTCCGAGACAATTAGACAAGAGCCAAAAGGAAGGAAATAATGAAAACTCAGTGGTTGCAATTCTATCTTCTGAAAATTTCTCATACTTGAAGTGATGAGGGCTTGACATATCCTAGGTCTTTAAATCACCTTGAATGCTCGACAGGACGTCAAGCTAGGGACGTTAAACAAGTGCTTGCTGGGAGGCAACCCAAGCTTTCTTCTCTTCTTTTCTTATTTTATTGTTTGTTATTGTTTTGCTAAGTTATATTGCATAGTGTTTTGCATGTTTTATGTGATTTTTGCTTTGGGTTGTGTTTGATTGCATTTGCATGTTTTTATGTTGCTTTTGAATGTTAAAAAAATAGTGTCATCCTTGGATCCCTCCCTAATTGAGTGTGAATTCTGCATGTGAAAAGTGATTTTTGTGAGCTGAGAGAGTTGTCTAGGCTTTAAATCTGAAACTCTGTTTTTTCGGAGCTGGCACTGAGCGCCAAAGACCCTGCGTCCAGCGCTAGAAAAAGCTGCATAATTTTACTGATATCTGATATGATGCGTTTAGCGCAGGATCTTGGTCGTCCAGCGCTAGAACTCACCAAAAGATGAGCTCTCTGGCCTGCAGGCGCTCAGCATCAGAAGGCTAGCGTCTAGCGCTGGCCAAAAAAAAATCAAAAAAAAAAAAGCAAACCAAGCACCTCATGATTTTCGATGTTGTTGAGTTCACTTTTGACATTCCCACCATTTTGTGCAATTTGCCGGACTATGTTCCTTTCTTGGAAGTTCTTCTTGTAGTCTTGGCTTCACTTTTCAAATTTGTTCACAGCATCTTTCATAACCTCTTTGCATATTTTCATTTCTTTTGCATTAAATTCATGGCAATGAGGTTTGGGATGGAATTTTTGAATCTTGGTTTTAACCTTGGTGAGATATTAGGTTTGAATGTTAATTCTTTCTGAGTGTGCACCATTGAGTTGATGTGCTGAGATTTGCTTGATTCTTTTATCTAAGATTCATAAATTGCATGTTTTGCATAAAAATGATTTAGGCTGTTTTTCATAAGCCACTTGAGCCAAAAAGCCAACCTTGCATGAAAAATTTTCTTGCTAACCCCTTTGAGCTTATTGTTACGTTTTGTTCTAACCCTTGCTTCTTGAATGATGATTACCATGTTTATTTCAACTTGAGAATATGAGAGCATTGGTGAATTTCTTGTGGACAAGCAAAGATTTTGGTTTGGGGGAGAGGGTAATGGAATAATGTGAGAAATTTTGAAAGGTCTGAAAAAAAAAGGTCAAAAAAAGGCAAGAAAAAGTGAAAAAAATATTGATACCCACAAGAAAAAAAATTGAAAAAAAAGAAGGTAAAAAAAATTGTGAATAAAGTTGAGTAAATAAAGTTGTGTGAAACTCCAAAGAAGGGAAAGGAGAAATGAAAAAAAAAAATCAATTATAGCAATTGGGAATTTTGTGTTTTGTACTGAAATAATTGAATTGCTGTAATTGCTCTCCTATTCTCTTGGACATCTTTTATTTGTTTCTCACCTCACTTGTTTTCCCATTTTAGCCAAGTTACAACCCAAATAAAGTCCCTTTGATATTTTGCATGCTCGTGGTTTGTGATTTTTTTTTGGAATTAGATGAAAAACAAATCTATGGTTCCATGACTCTAATGTGTGCTTTGAGAGAAACACTTCGCCACCATAAACTTGAGTGATTATTTGATGAGTGTGCATCCTGTGAGGACCGAGGTTCTGTTGTTCTTCTCTTGTCGAATTGCCATGATTTTTAATTTCAAGAATTTGGAGTTGCAAAGTTGTTATGCTTTTTGCTTCCTGGCATTTTTTGGAATTAAGCTAGCTACTAGTTGATACTTATGTTTTAGGAATTAGTCTTGTGGCAATTTTGTCTTTTGGTGAGTTTGTCTAATTGTGCTCTCATTCAATTTTCCTTAATCATGTTAGAGCTTGGTTTGTTGCCTTTTGTTTTTGTGTTCTGTGTGTCAGTTCTAGTTATTTTTGCTTGGGGACAAGCAAAATGCTAGGTTTGGGGGAGTGATAATTCGTTAATTTATCAAGTAATTATGTCTTTCTTGAGTGGATTTTACTCCCAATTGCATGTTTTTATCATTGTCTTATCCCCATTTTGAGTTAGTTGAGTCTTTATTAGTTGTTGTGAGTATTTATAATAATTCTTGTAGTTGAAGTTAATTTTTACTTGTTTTATTCCCTTTTTATTGCAATCTAACTTAGTTATGTTTTCTCATCATTTTAGGATTTAATAAAGGTGGAAAAGCTTGAAGAGAAGTGGAATTGATCAAGGAAGTGGAGCTTATTTGAGAATGAAAGAGTGTGGAAAGAGAATTTTGTGAAGGCTAGCATCAGCCAAGCTGGCACTGGACTCCAGAAATCCTGCGCTCAGCGCTAGCAGGTTGCATAAAACTAGTTTCTGTATAGCTGGTGCTCAGCGCCAGAAATCCTGTGCTTAGCGCTGGCAAATTTCCTGATAGGGTATTTAAACCCTCATTTCTCATTTTAGAAGTACCCATCAGCAGATACACACGAAATTCACTCACTCTAACCCTAATTTGGCAATTTCTTGGAGTTGAAGAGGAGAAGGAGGAGGAATCCTTCATCATCTACCTTCTACTTCATGGAGTTCCATTTTCTCTTCTCTTTTCCTCTTTTCTAGGGTTTAGCATGTCTAGCTAAATTCCTCTTAGTTAGGGAGATGATGTAGTTCATTTATGTTGATGTTTTGTTAACTCTCAACTTTATTCTATGAACTATTGGTTGTTGTTGTATTAGTTACTATTTTTAATGATATTTGAATGCTTAGCTACCATTTTTGATGTTTGCCTCTTGTAATTAATACCATTAGTTGAGTAATCTAGGAATATGTTATTTGATTAGTGTGGTTTGTCAAACAATTTCATGGAGCTTAATCATCGGCTTAATTAAATAGACCTGAGGAATTAGGGTGATAAGTGAAGTTTGATAGAATTAATCACCTAAGGAATTAGGGATTAGTTAACTTAGGGAATTGGACCTTCAACCAACCAATAGGAATTAGGATAATTAGGGATTTAGCATTTCAAAGGATTCCTTTTCTATGAGGAACCCGAATGCATAATTGGATGAAATCAGATCCCTAGCATATTTTATCTTGTTTATCTCTCTTTTCCAAGCTGTCGTTGATCATTAATTAATTAAGAAAATACAAAAAATATTTCACTCTTGTGTATTTTGTTGCATGTTAATTGAGCTCCCTTTCTTCTAAACGATCGCCTAAATAGTAGTTCAATTTGAGGAGTGGTACTTGTCCATGATCCCTGAGAACGATATTCGGTCTCACCACCGTATTACATGTTAGCGACTAGGTACACTTACCGAAATCGTACCAAGTTTTTGAGATGACGACCATGGCAAGTGTACCGGATCGTTGCAAGTAATAAAACGGTAAGAACTAGATATCGTCCACAGGGATTAGTTAACAAACCCCAATTCACAAGTTAAACAACTACTTAGACCAAACTTTGGTATGAAGAGATTTCAAAATAAATAAAATAAAGCAATAAAAGCAATTAAAATATTTTTGGTCTTTTGAGACAATTAAACAAACACTTAGAAGGTAAAAATAGAAATAAAAGTGCTAGGGAGTTGATTTCACCCAATTATGAATCCGGATTCCTCATAGACAATGAATCCTATGAATTATCAAAACTCTAATTATCTTAATCCCAATTGATATGTTGAAGGACAAATTCCCTTAATTAATTGAAGACTAATTCCTTAGTGAATCAATTCTACCAAACCTCACTAATTACCCTAATTACTTAGGTCTAATTAACAAGGCATTAGTATAAAAGCTCTATGGAATTTGTGAAAGATCCACACTAATCAAGTTACCTATTCCTAGATTAACCCAATTAATGGTAATGCTTACAAGAGGCAAATCCATATATCACCATTCCTAGCATATACATGAACCCTCAAGAAACACGAGAATGGTGGCCAAACATTCAAATGTAATTAAGCACAGTAAACATCACATCGACAATACCAAATGTTTATAGAATAATCAGAGAGTCAATTAAACATCATCATAAAAGGATTACATCAGAACCCTAGCAAAAAGGAATTTAGCTAGACATGTTAAATCCTAAAATAAAATAAAATAAAAGATAGAGAAAGAGAGAAGAGAAAAACTCCATTAAAATAAAGATGATCCCAACATTGTCCAAGTATGGCAACACCGTTTCCACACTGTTGTCTCTGTACGTACCAGCCCTCTGTTGTGCGGCTCCTTTATCTCATGCTGCTGCCCGTCTCTGTTTAGTACGGCTCTCTTTTTATACATCTTGCTTTCTTTCCTTTTTATTATTGACGCGCTCCACTTCCAAAATATTCTTTTTCACTTCCAGGGCCTTCTTAATTTTTTATAGCCAAGTTACTTCTTCATTTTCAATTACTAACACATGGGCCTGCAACTTCATTTTTACTTCAAGTCCATTAGCCCTTCACGTGTAGCTCCTTAGTGGTGCAGCAAGTATCCAAGTGTGAATGTGCCATGGGCCCACACCAATTACGAACTTTTCTTCTATAAAAAGAACTCATGCCTAATAAGCAAAAAATCAACAATTGGAATTTGGACTTCTTTTGATTTTCTATTTCTTCCAAAATACTTGCTTTATCACTGACTCGTCTTTATTATTTTCTACAAATGCAAACAAGTAAAAATATCATTAGAAAACATGAAATTAAACTAAAACATGTAAAACACAATTAAAGATTCAATTACCTAAACTTAGGGATAAAACTCATCAATTAGCATAATCAAGAGTAAAAATCCATCAAATAAGCACATATAAATCACATAATCTACCGGATCATCACATCCCCAAACCTAAGACTTTGCTTGTCCCGAAGCAAAAGTAACTCAAACTAACACACAAAACACTCGGGACAACAATCCAAGCTCTAACATAATTAAGAAAAACTGAATGAGAGCACAATTAGACAAACTCACCAAAAGGTAAAATTGCAACAAGACTAATTCCTGAAACAGAAGCATCAACTAGTTCCAAGCTCACTTCCAAAAATGTTAGGAAGCAAAAAACATAACAACTTTGTAACTCCATATTCTTCAAAATTAAAAATCATGGCAATTCGGCAAGAGAAGAACCATAGAACCTTGGTCCTCACGGGATGCACACTCATCAAATAATCACTCAAGTGTATGGTGGTGAAGTGTTTCCCTGAAAGCATGCATTATAGTCATGGAACCATAGATTTGTTTTTCATCTAATTCCAAAAATCACAAACCACAAGCATGCACAAATCAAAGGGACTTTATTTTGGGTTGTAACTTGGCTAAAGTGAAAAACAAGTAATAATAGAAACAAACAAAAGGTGACCAAGAAAATAGGGGAGCAATTACAACAACTTAATATTTTATTGCAAAGCGCAAAATTCTCAATTTAATTGATTTTTTTTTCTTTCTCCCCTTTGGAGTCTTTCCTCAGCCTTATTCACACAATTTTTTTTCAACTTTTTTTTCCTTTTTTTTCAAATTTTTTTCTTTTGGCCATCAACTGTTTTTTTTGTGTGTGTATTTTTACACTTTTTTTTTCCAAACCTTTCAAAGCTTCTCACATTATTCCCTTACTCTCTCTCCCAAATCAAAGTCTTTGCTTGTCCACGAGCAAATCGCCAATGCTCTCCTATACTCAAGTTGGAATAAATATGTTCATTATAATTCAAGAAGCAATGGTGAGAATAAAATTAAACAATAAGCTCAAGGGGGTAAACAAATGAATTTTTCATGCAATGTTGGCTTTTTGGCTCAAATGGCTAATGAAAAAGGGCCCAAATCATTTTTATGCAAAACATGCAATTCATGAATCTTAGATAAAAGAATCAAACAAATCTCAGCACATCAACTCCATGGTGCACACTCAAAAAGAATTAACAATCAAGCCCAATATCTCACTAAGGTCATAACTAAGATTCCAAAATTTCATTCCAAACCTCATTGTCATGAATTTAATGAAAAAGAAACAAAAATATCCAAAGAAGTTATGAAAAATGCTATGAACAAATTTGAAAAATGAAAATTATACTACAAGAAGAACTTCCAAAGAAAGGAAAATAGCCTGGCAAGTTTCACAAAATAATAACAATGCCAAAAGTGACATCTCAAAACAACATCCTAAACCTTTAAGTGCTTGGCCTATTTTTATTATAACACAAACAAACTAAAACATGTGAAACACAAAACTAACAAGAAAATGAAAATAAACTAAAGAGAAGGGTTCAGAAAAACTCATTGAGATGATTCCACCCGGATCCCATTGCTTGTAGCATAAGGGACAAGAGATGCTCAATATGTAAGATCCTCCTTCCGGATCTCATGACTTGTGGAGTGGCAATTGCATAAGCAATATGAATCTACCCTCGGTTCCTCCTGTGTCAAATGACAAGTGATAAACTCCTCTTTTGACCTCTTCAGACATAAATGTTCCATGAAGCACATGAGGTTTTACTTCTGGAGCCAATTTTGTAGTATCCACACATGCATACAAACCAATATATTTATCCAAGGCAGCAATATCAGGTTTCTTGGCAAGCATGGTGAAATATAGATCCTCTTTGCTCTCCATCCCATGTTCTTTTTCTTGTGACTCATCTTCCACTACCACTTTATCTAAACTTTGATCCATCCCCACAACCATATTTTGCTCAAATATTGCTTCATGTGGCTCTTGTACTAATTGTTTGCAAATTTCCTCAACTTGCATTTTGAAGTTTTGCATCACAGCTTCGTACAATCACAATTGCCTCTTGCTTTGTCCTCAGAGATGGATAGCTCTTGGGAATATTGTTCTAGAGCAACTTTCAAAGGTGTTTGCTCATTCCATTCTCATTCCTCCTCGTGCTTCATTATTACGCTATAAGCTTGTGCGTGAGGACATTGATATCCCCAGAGCCTGTAGTCTCCCATGACTACATTAGGCCCAAAGTGATATTTTGTAACACCGTCCAAGGTTGGAAAATAATAAGTCTTCATATGTTGCATCCACCTTGCACAAACAAAACTCAAAAGAAAAAAATCAAATATATACAAAAATATAAATATAAAAAATGTCTAAAGTAGTTGTCTACTTTGTTAATAATGATATTGGCAAAATCAATCCCTGACAACAGTGCCAAAAACTTGATGACGACCACGGCAAGTGTACCAGATCGTTGCAAGTAATAAAATGGTAAGAACCAGATATCGTCCGCAGGGATTAGTTATCAAATATCAATTCACAAGTTAAACAACTATCTAGACCAAACTTTGGTATGAAGAGAGCTCAAAATAAATAAAATAAAGCAATAAAAGCAATAAAAATGTTTTTGGTCTTTTGAGACAATTAAACAAACACTTAGAAGGTAAAAATAGAAATAAAAGTGCTATGGAGTTGATTTCACCCAATTGTGAATCCGGATTCTTCATAGACAAGGAATCCTATGAATTATCAAAACTCTAATTATCCTAATCCCAATTGATATGTTAAAGGACAAATTCCCTTAATTAATTGAAGACTAATTCCTTAGTGAATCAATTCTACCAAACCTTACTAATTACCATAATTCCTTGGGTCTAATTAAGAAGGCATTATTATAAAAGCTCTATGGAATTTGTGAAAGACCCACACTAATCAAGTTACCTATTCCTAGATTAACCCAATTAATGGTAATGCTTACAAGAGACAAATCCATATATCACCATTCCTAGCATATACATGAACCCTCAACAAACACAAGAATAATGGCCAAACATTCAAACGTAATTAAGCACAGTAAACATCATATCGACAACACCAAATATTCATAAGATAATCAGAGAGTCAATTAAACATCATCATAAAAGGATTATATCAGAACCATAACAAAAAAGAATTTAGCTAAACATACTAAATCCTAAAATAAAATAAAATAAAAGATCGAGAAAGAGAGAAGAGAAAACTCCATTAAAATAAAGATGATCCCAACAATGCCCAAGTATGGCAGCACTGTTTCCATGTTGTCGTCTCTGTACGTTACCAGCCCTCTGTTGTGCGGCTCCTCTATCTCACGTTGCTGCCCGTCTCTGTTCAATGCGGCTCTCTTTTTATACAGCTTGCTTTATTCCTTTTTATTACGGACGCTCCACTTCCAAAAAATCCTTTTTCACGTCCAGGGCCTTCTTAATTTTTTATAGCCAAGTTACTTCTTCATTTTCAATTACTAACACATTGGCCTGCATCTTCATTTTTACTTCAAGTCCATTAGCCCTTCATGTGTACCTCCTTAGTGGTGCAACAAGTATCCAAGTGTGAATGTGCCATGGGCCCACACCAATTACCAACTTTTCTTCTATAAAAAGAGCCCATGCCTATTTAGTAAAAATCAAAAATTGGAAATTGGACTTCTTTTGATTTTCTATTTCTTCCAAAATACTTGCTTTATCACTGACTCATCTTTATTATTTTCTATAAATACGAATAAGTAAAAATATCATTAGATTAACTCTAAAAAGCATGAAATTAAACTAAAACATGTAAAACACTATTAAAGATTCAATTACCTAAATTTAGGAACAAAACTCAGTCAATTAACATAATTAGGAGTAAAAATTCATCAAATAAACACACATAAATCACATAATCTAGTTGATCATCAATGTAACTTTTATAATCTATTGTTTGGACATTTTTTCCTGAAAGTATTTATTGTTTTGAATTTTTTTTAGCCAAATTTGTTTTCACTTAAACCTAATATTCATAAGCATATAGATTAGGAAAACAAAATTCGGATCTCTACCCAACAATCAGGCACAATACCCCCACACATAATCAATCCTTTACGGGATTGGGTAGCTCAATTGGTTTGAGCTAGGGGTATAAGGTGTTAAGGAGCAAGAGTCCTTGATTCAAATCTTGACAAAAAAGAAAACTAACATAACATTTAACTTACTAACATTGGTCTATCAAAAAAAAAAATCAATCCTTTATGAATGGTACACAATACAAAGGTGTACAATTTTTTTTAAAATGAAAAAAATAGTAGGTTTAATGATTTTTCCTAGGCATGGCAATAAGACCTGAAACCGCCAGTACCCACCCGAACCCGCCCCGACTTTGACGAGAAAAACCTGCTTTAACTGGGGGCGAGGGCGGGGATGAGGATACATATACTCAACCGAACCCGAACTCGCCCAGCTGTTTACATAATTATAATAATATCCTCATATATTTGTAGGATATTGGATTTGTTTTGATTGAAAGGTTCTATTCTGTATAAAATGGTATCTTTCTTTTTAGAAAAATTATAAAACATTTGATTGTGCTTTTATTATGGTGTTTTGATGCTATCGGTGCTATTTAAAGCATGATCAAGTGCATCTAAAACATTAGTTTCTTTTAAATTTGTAGTTGAAAGAAAACAAAGTTTCAGTTTCAGTTTGATTGTTTTGATTGTGCATATGAAGGTTTTATTTGTTTATTTTTTGGAGGTACAATTTTTGAGTTCTTGGTTTTAATTAAAATCAAACTAATTTTTAAATTTGGTTATTAATTGACATGGACGAGGACCCGCGGGAAAACCTGACCCCCACTGGATGCACCTTGGCTTTTGGGCCGAAGACCCAGATTTGGATGCACCTTGGCGATTGGGTCCTTTAAGGACTATTCCTTTACCTTTCCCCTTTGCAGAGGAAGCTGCTGATTTTGGCACTGCTGCCACTCTCACTTTTTTACCTACCCTGTAAATATTCACGAGTAAGAAAGTCAGGAAGAGAATTTGAAGAGCCTTTGATAAACTCAATTTGAAAATCAAAAGCACTTAAAATTGCTTGCCATCTAGCAAAAATTTGTTTTGATGCTAAGAGATATCATTTCTCTGTGATTTCCGAGAATATCCTTCCTTTATCCCCATAAGTCCCCCAAGCTCCGAGCTTGAAATAAGCGAAAGAGCTTAAATGTCAACCCTCATATCTTAACACGCTTTTTGGTGCCGAGGACTTTGGATTATGATTCGGGAGCATTGCTCAGAAATTTGTTTTTTTGTAGAACCAAGTCTTTCTTGGGTTGTCGACTTACTTGGCCGAGCACTGCTCGGATTTTCGTCCGGAGCCAAGTTTTACTTGGGATTCCAGCTTATTGGGTCGAACACTACCAGGATTTCCTTCAAATATTGGGTCTCTAATATGCATGATCTGCTGTGGACATTACCTTGGTGCGAAGGTGTTGTGCTCGGTCTAGGATTTTTAGTGCAAGGGAGGAAGCATTGCTTGACCTCGACTTTTTTCAGTGCGTAGTGCGAGGGAGCATAGCTCGACCTCGACTTTTTGGTGCGAGGGAGTAATGCTTCGCCTCGGCTTTTTGGACTTTTGCCCTTTGTTCTTGGCTAGATGATTTTAGCTCGGGCCCTTTAGTGGATTCTCAAGTTATTAAGCCAGCATATGCTCGGCTTTAACTAGAATAGGGCCCTAACACGAGCATGAAAGCCACGGCCGCTTATGCTCTTTGAGTCTCCTCCATTACCCGTGTTTTGAGCCACAAGCTTTCTAATAATGAAAAGCATGAAGGCGGAAGCTGCCCGAACTTTGCGCACTGGGGATGAGCTTTAAGCGTATTAGAGAAACTAGCTCGACCAAGAGACTATTGAAAAGTCCTTGCTCGCTGGTATTCATCAGATACAAGATTAAGGGATTGAGATCACCGTATGGCCAAGGGTTGAACCTAGAACTACGTCTGGATTTGATTCCCATTGGGATACGTAAGACCGGAATACAATATTCTGTCAAGCCATAATCTAAAATAACCCCCATTGTTCACTCTTGGTTTGACGTTCTATGGCGAGATTCCGGCAAGTCGGATCTCGACAGGAACACAGGGTATCCCACAGTCAGAAGCCGTAGGACTAATCTCCCTAAGATGTAGAGTACTGGTTAAGGAACGACTCCTCTACCAACATATGCAGCTATATTCCTATCATCAGGATTAGAACCCTGAACATATAGTTAAACGATCCAAGCTACTAGCAACTTGAATCACATCTTTTGGGTGATTTTGTAATTATTTATAAAAATAATAAAAAATTAAACTAAAAATTTGAAAACAAAACAAATCTAAGATATGAAACCATCCATGTCAAAACAAAAAATACCGTTGGATATTTTATCGATCTTGCAAAAATGCAATGGACCACAGAGCCTTCATCGTCTTCAATGCTAGTTGGGCTTATCCGAGAGCAATATGTCAGTTTTCGTGTATGGCCAGTGTAATGTAAGTAACAAAATATGCGAATTTCATAGCAAAATGTTAGAAGGGAACACGTTTCTGGGTTCTCGCGTGCTATAAAACAAATCCAGCGCTTTCTTCCTGATTCTGATCTTTCGACAACTGGTGTGGACAAGGATTTTAATAAAGATGGCATGATGGTTCCTTTGTCCGAGCTCGATGATGAGGAAGAGGAGATTAATAATGAAGAGCAGGTTGGGGGAGAGGAGGAGAACAAAGGAACTGAAGTGGTCGTGCTCGAGCCATCCTCGGTTGCTCTTTCACAAGCTGAAGACACTATTGGTTCCAACCTTGACGGGGTCTTTGCTTATGGGAATGCCCATGAGTAACTCAGCAAATTTTTAAGATATTTTGTACTCTTGGCTTATGGGAATGCCCTATGTACTTTTGCTTTATGAATGATAAAGACTTCATACTTGTGGAATTTAACCCAGCATTTGGATTTACTCGGTTAACTTTCCTAAGTTTTTACTCGCCTTTTGTGCTTGGCGTTTTAATTTGGCCTCGTGAGCTTTTTGAGCTCGGCCCTATCGTAGTTAACTGTTTCATGATTTTCTTGCTTGCCTTTTTAGGTTCGGCCTTTCGATTTTAGCTTAATAGGTCACTTCGATTAGGCATTTCGACTTTAGCTCGGTCGATTTTAGCTCGATCAACCTTTTTAGGTTCTTTGTTTACCTTTTTAGGCTCGGCATTTCGACTTTAGCTAGGTCAATTTTAGCGCGGTCAATGTAACATCCTAAAATTCTAATATAATTAATTTAAAAAGAAAAAGAAAAAAAAAGATTAAGATATAAAAAATAAAAATAAAATAAAAATAAAAATAAATAATAATTATATAATAAAAATAAGATATAATTAAGAGGTTTAGTGTGAAGGATTTGTTAGTATAAAATTTATTAGAGTTGGTTAGGAATTGCAAGGGGAATAATGAATTAATATATATATATATATGTATATATATATATGAATGTAAACATAAGTACAGACTCTTCACGTAGGGGCCTATGGGTAGCTCATAAGTTAAGTGGGCCTGATTATTCTTAAAAAAAAAAAAAAAGGAAAACGTGAAAACCCTGAAAGCGCACAGTATATATATATAGATGTACTTTAGCAAAAAACGCTGGTCGCTGCAGTTGGCAAAAGGAGGACGCCGCGCGGCACAGTGAGGGAGTATAACACACAGATTCAAGAACGTCACCAAACGGGAGAGGAATTTTTAGGGAAGCGCAAATGCTTATCATGAATAATTTTTAGAGCGCATTGGAGGTCTTCGAGAGGTGAGTAATAATACTTTTACGAACCCTTTCCATGGTATATATGTATATATATATATATATATATATATATATATGATTATATATATATATATATATATATATATATGATTGTTTGTGTTGACAATGAATTATTACATGAAATTGGGGGTTTTAATTGATTTGATGCAAACTGCCAGTAACCTAATTTCTAAAATTGGGGGTTTTTGTTAAAAAGGGGAATGTGTTTTAAATGATGTTGTAAGATGCTTATTGTGATATATTGTGATATTCGTGATTGCTTGTTGTTGGGGGAAATTTATTTGTTTAATTCGTGAAAAATAGCTTGTTACATGTATGTGACATGACATATTTGAATTGTAATGTGTTGTATGATGTTTGCCGCAATACCACCTATGATAGGGGTATCGAAAAGTAATACCACCGTAATGGGGTATCGAAAGTAACATCCCCATATAATTGGGATGTCGAAAATAAGTAATACTACCTAAAAAGGAGTATCGAAAGTAACACCGCCACAGGTTGGGGTGTCGAAAAAAAAAAGAGAAATACCACCATGTGCACATGGGAGGTATCGAAATGGAAATGTCCCCGACAGGAGGGTGACATCGAAACACTCCTCGTGAGTAGGGGTGGGCAATGGGACGCCATTGTCGTGTGATGTGTGAAATTATGGCATGCCGGCAAGAGGCCAATTTGATTAGGAGGTCTTCGGACCGCTTGGATTAAACTTGAATTTATATGGTATATGAAATGTGATGTATTGAGACGAGTTTGTTATTAATGTTAAAAGTATTTTCTTTATATATATTATTTTGAAAAATTAGCGGGTGCCATGGACAGTTTTTCCGGTTACCGCACCGGCTGAGAACAATGCTATTTTCGAAAATGTTTTTATAAAACTGTATTGTTGATCACTGGGATTTTATATCTCATTATTAAGCATTGTTTTCAGAGCACGAGGAGGACGTCATTGAGGCTGAAGAGGCGTGAAGACTTAGTGGACACCATTAGATAATCTTTCTAGTTTGGTTACTCTGTTCTTAAATAATGAGCCGTATGTGGCTAGACGCAATTATTTATCGTTGGGATTGTAGTTAGACGCCCGGTTTTGAGGCTTTTGATTTATTTATTTATTTTATTTATTTATTTATATCTATATTCATTACATGGATAATTTAATACTATATTATTTAATATGAGGCATTTTCAGACTTTAATGTTTTTTTCTAACTTTTCTTTACGAGATATATGTTTTAATTAAATGTTTTAAAGGATATTTTACTGATTTTATCTTGGGATCACTAATGTAACGAAGGGCGTTACAGTCAACCTCTTTAGGACTTTCTCCTTTTTAGGTTCGGCGTTTCGACAACAGCTCGGTCGATTTTAGCTCGGTCACCTTTTTAGGCTTTTACTTCTTTAGGTTCGGCGTTTCGACAATAGCTCGGTCACCTTTTTAGGCTATTGTCTCTTTAGGTTCGGCATTTCGACAACAACTCGATCTCTTTAGGTTCGGCATTTCGACAACAGCTCAGTCGATTTTAGCTCGGTCACCTTTTTAGTCTTTTGCCTCTTTAGGTTCGGTGTTTCGCCAACAGCTCGGTCGATTTTAGCGTGGTCAACCTCTTTAGGACTTTCTCCATTTTAGGTTCGGCATTTCGGTTTCAGCTCTGTCAACCTCTTTAGGTGTAACGCCATTCGTTACATTAGTAACCCAAAACAAAATCAATGAAAATCTTTTGGAGAATTTAAAATTAAAAACATACATGTCATAAAAAAAAAGTTTCGCAACTTGATCGGGTATGAAAATACCTCATATTAATTAAAATAGTGATAAAGTATCCATTGTGATAATATATTAGTAAATCCATAAATCCAAATAAAAACCAAAAGCCTCAAAACCGACGGGCGTCTACTAATAAACCCAAAGATAAATAAAAAAAAGCGTATATCCACATACGGCTCCTTATTTAAGAAAGTACTAACCAAGCTAGGAATAATGACTAAGAAAATTCGCTAAGTCTTCAATCCTCTTGATTCCCAAAGTGATGTCGTCCTCGTGCTCTGAAAACCACACTTTTAATGAGATATAATCCCAGTGAATAAAAATAATCGTTTGATAAAAAGGTTCGCAAATAGTGTTGTTATCAGCTTGTGCGGTAACCTGAAAAACATCCATGGTACCTGCTAATTTTTAAAATATCGAATATAATAAACCTCCAAAATAATAAATATATATAAATAAAATTAATGTCAAGCATTTAAAGTACAAACTCATAAGCTCAGCAACGGTCACATCTCATTGCAATTAATCACATCCACCATGCAAACTCTACACAATGCAACTCCACGAACATGACTCGATGATTCCCAGAATCACTTAACTTGACTCTTTGGTTCCCAGAACTGGTGTAAATCCCAGATCCACTAAGGTCTATGAGCTCATATCCATGCAATGGCGTCCCCACTGTCTTCCCCATCCTAGATGGAGGTATCTAATATTCCATCCCGGATGTGAATATTTTAATAAATTGATATCCCATCCCGGATGGTGATATCTCTCATCCTATTCCCTGAATAGAATGTACAACCGTCACCCCTTCCCTAAGGTGATGACCAACACATATGTACTATACAGTATGTCATCCCAGATGACTACCAAATGTCACTCCAGATGACTACTAAATATTTTCTCAAACTCCATACATCAATTACATAGACACTATAACAGGATTTAAAATGCAAACACAACCATAACATATAAGTCCTTGATATAATTATGCTTGTTATAGTACATGTATTCACTGACAGGGGCGTGGCATAAGTGTATCAATAGAAATCATCTAATATCAAACATAAATAATATTATGCCACTGCAGTAAAGGTCACGCACGGTACAAAATTTGGGCCTTTATTTAGCTATTTACTTTCTTTATTATTATCATTTTATTGCATCGAACATTAATAGAATAACAAAAAAATTACACTCCCTAAATCAATTCATCAAGAGACATGAAAATATTTCAAAATTCCAAATAAAAATCATGCATTCTAAAATCTTATTTTTTTCGTTATTAAACAAATCTATATGACAGCTTCAAATCGATTGTACCATGAAAATGTGAGAAAAAGTATTTTTACTCACCTTTTGCAGACCTCCAATGTGCTCTAAAAATTACGTATGATAGGGATTTGCGCTTCCCTAAAAATTCTTCTCCCGTTTAGTGACGTTTTTGGATCTGTGCACTACTATGGTTGTACTGCAAAACGAATAAAATGTCTCTCCCTCACTCATTATGCGGCAGCGCAATACGCGTTCCCTTTTCTTTTTCCTTTTCATTAAATGTCATATATATATATATATATATATATATATATATATATATATATATATATATATTGGCTAATAAGTGAAACGGATTGGGTTTTCCAATTTTTTTATTTTTATTTTTTTTCAACCAAGGCATGGCTGCTCGGGCTTAACGCCCAAGCATCCTTCTTCTCTCTTTTTTTTTTCATATATATATATATATAATTTGCATTATTTATAATAGTTAATAAATTTCAATAACCCTTATACCATCACTTCTTTACACTAAATCTCCTATTTATATTTTATTTGTACTACACTTTTTAATAACTAAATATTATTATTATTATTATTATTATTCATTTTATTTATTTTTTTCGAATTAATTATGTTAGAATTTTAGGATGTTACATTTTCTCCCCTCCTTAATGAATTTCGACCCCGAAATTCTCACGTCTCACCCAACTACACAACATTGAAGGTAATGCAATGCTAAGTCGTGTACCTATGCCGTAGAGATCTGGATGATGTTGCCTAACATCTTCCTCAAGTTCCCAGGTAACTTCCTCTGGAGTTAACCCTTCCCAAATCACTTTCACTAATGGGATCATCCTGTTCCTCAAAGTTTTTGTGCTCTTGTCAATGATCTGAATAGGTCTGGGCTTAAAGATTAAATTATCCTTCAATTGTATTGACTCAGGAGCTATCACGTGTGAAATATCTGGTACGTACTTCCGGAGTTGAGACACATGGAAGACGTAATGGAGATTCGACAACTGTGGTGGAAGAGCCAATTGGTAAGCAACAGGCCCTACTCTTTTTAGGATTTGAAACGGACCCATGAAACGAGGGTTGAGCTTTTTGACTTTCATTGACCTCCCAACCCCCAGTCTTAGGTGTGACTCTCAAGAATTCATGTTCCTCTTCCTGAAATTCTAAAGGCTTCCTTCTCTTGTCGGCATAACTCTTTTGCCTACTCTGTGCAGTGCGCATCCTTTCCCTAATGACTTTAATCCTCTATGTGGTCTCCTGGACTAACTCTGGTCCTAGCAGGGTCTTCTCACCCACCTCACACCAACATAAAGGGGACCTACACTTCCTCCCATAAAGAGCTTCATAGGGTGTCATGCCGATGCTAGCGTGATAACTGTTGTTATAAGCAAACTCTATACGAGGTAAAAATTTATCCCAACCCCCACCTTCATCTAAAACACATGCTCTAAGCATGTCCTCAACTGCCTCAAGGGTCTGATTGGTCCTCTCCGACTGACCATCCGTTTGGGGATGATAGGCTGTGCTAAAACTCAACTTAGAACCAAAAGCCTGTTGGAATGCTCTCCAAAATCTAGAGGTAAATAGTGGGTCTCTATCTGACACTATAGAGGTAGGTATGCCATGAAGCTTCACTATCTCCTTAATGTATAAGTCTGCTAACTTATTCAAACTATAGGTTGTCTTAATTGGCAAGAAGTGTGCAGACTTGGTCAACCTATCCATAATTACCCATATGGCATCTAAACCCAAACGAGTCCTAGGTAACCCCATCACAAAATCCATAGAAATCCTCTCCCATTTCCATTGAGGAATTTCTAGAGGCTGCAACAAACCCGAAGGTCTCCGATGTTCTATCTTAACCTTTTGACATACTAGACACTTGGATACAAAGCTAGCCACATCCTGTTTCATTCCTGGCCACCAATACATCTTCTTTAGATCTTGATACATCTTGGTTATCCCTGGATGTATGGTGAACTTTCCCTTATGCGCTTCCTCTAAAACTTTCTCTCTAAGGCTCCCCTCCTTAGGAACAACGACCTTTTTCCTAAACAACACTAGACCATCAGTAGACAACACATAATCCTCTTGATCTAAAAGAGATTGCAACTCCTGGTCTAAAAGCTGCCGTCGCCTAATCATTTCTCTAAGGCCACTGCAAATTTCCAGCCTATTCAACTTCAAGCTTAGAGCACTAAGAGACACATTTAGATTCATGTCCCTGAACTCCTCTAACATATTCATCTCTCGGACCATTAAACTTGACACATGCAAGGTTTTCCTACTGAGTGCATCAGCCACCACATTGGCCTTCCCTGGATGGTACTTCAACTCGAAATCATAGTCCTTAAGGAACTCCATCCACCTCCTTTGCCTCATATTCAATTCTTTCTAGTCAAACAAATACTTAAGCCTCTTATGATCACTAAAAACCTCAAACTTTGCACCATACAAATAGTGCCTCCAAATCTTAAGAGCAAAGACTATTGCTGCTAATTCAAGGTCATGAGTAGGGTACTTCACCTCATGCGTCCTAAGCTGCCTAGATGCATAAGCCTCTACCCTACCTTCCTGCATCAACACACAACCTAAACCATTCTTAGAAGCGTCACAATATACCACAAAACTCACTGAAGGATCTAGAATGGTTAAGACCGGTGATGACACCAATCTTCTATTAAGCTCCTCAAAATTCACTTCGCATTCCTTATCCCACTCAAAAGATTTTCCTTTCCTAGTCAACTTGGTGAGAGGTAAAGCTAGTCTAGAGAACCCTTCTATGAACTTCCTATAGTAACCTGCCAGTCCCAGGATACTCCTCACTTCCGTCACTGACCTAGGTTGCTCCCATCCAAGCACTGCATCAACCTTACTGGAGTCAACCGTTACACCACTCCTAGATATGGTATGTCCTAAAAACTCCACCTCATCAAGCCAAAATTCACACTTTTCTGGCTTTGCATACAGCTGTTCTTCTCTTAGAATCTGCAACACTAACCTCAAATGCTCCTCATGATCCTCTGGTGTCCTAGAGTATATCAAGACATCATCTATGAACACCACCACAAAGCTATCCAAGAACGGCCTAAAGATCTGATTCATGTAGTCCATGAAAACGGCTGGAGCATTGGTCACTCCAGAGTGCCTCACTACATACTCGTAGTGCCCATACCTTGTCCTAAAGGCTGTCTTAGGAATGTCCTCATTCTTGACTCCAATTTGATGGTATCCCGATCTTAGATCTATTTTGGAAAACACTGACGCTCTCCTCAGCTAGTTTAAGAGGTCATCTATCCTAGGCAAAGGGTATTTATTCCTGATGGTCACTTTGTTCAACTGCCTATAGTCAACACATAGCCTCATGGTCCCATCCTTCTTTTTCACCAGTAGGACAGGTGCTCCCCAGGGTGACACACTAGGCCTAATAAACCCCTTCCCTAGCATCTCATCTAACTGTTTCTTAAGCTTGCTCAGCTCTAAAGGTGCCATTCTATAAGGCGCTACTGATACTGGTCCACTCCCTGGCACTAGATCTATGTTAAACTCAACTTCTCAATTCGGAGGCAAACTAGTGACATCCTTAGGGAAAACATCCTGGAACTCACACACCACAGGTATAGCCGTCACATCACTGACATCCTCTATCTTAGCAGAGAATAAGAGTACACATCCTTTAGCTCCCTCAACTAGGCACTTATGATAAGCAACAGCAAAAACAATAGAACTGGGTACGGGGAAAATCATTAGACATTGGATGTGAAGAGTTAAGGATATTTTTGTCAGAATGCTTATGGCAATGAGTCTAGATGCCAATAAGTCAATACCAAGAATAACATACAATACATAGATAACAATAAGATTGATGTCATAAGGAGTGTCTTGACGCACAAGGAAACAATTTAAACAACCAATGGAAGAACAAGAATATCCCTATAGGAGTAGAAACGTATGAATCAAAAGACAAATGAAAGATTGGTATCTCCAAATTTTCACACATAAAGGATGTATCAAGGAATGCATTGCTCCTGAATCAAACAACATAATAATTTTTTTTCTTAACGAGTAGAAGAAATTCAGCCTCCTTCGGATCTAAGCTGGCTCAGAATGATGGCGAATTGTTCTTCTTGAATTCGAAAAGCCCCACATGTTAAGGGTCCTAGGTTGCCACCACTTCATTAGTGACTGGCCTCCATTCCCTTTCCGTTGACGGCGAGTCTCCGTCTGCCCTTGCATAACCTTGGCCATACAATCCAAAGCTGCTGCAAGTGCAACATTCGTCCCTCGCCTATTAGTCGCCATAAATCTGCTCAGTACCAATGAAATACTGGGTTGATCAGGTCCAATATCTCAAAGAATAGCATGCAGCATCTATAACTCTAACAAGCATCCTATGCGCCCAAGTTTTATTTTAGAAAAAGTCCCATTACCACAGTCCGATTTAGAATCGAACTGCTCTGATACCATAAATGTAACGCCCTTCGTTACATTAGTAACCCAAAACAAAATCAATGAAAATCCTTTGGAGAATTTAAAATTAAAAACACACATGTCATTAAAAAAAGTTTCACAACTTAATCGGGTCTGAAAATACCTCATATTAATTAAAATAGTGATAAAGTATCCATTGCGATAATATATTAGTAAATCCATAAATCCAAATAAAAACCAAAAGCCTCAAAACCGACGGGCGTCTACTAATAAACCCAACGATAAATAAAAAAAAAACGTATATCCACATACGGCTCCTTATTTAAGAAAGTACTAATCAAGCTAAGAATAATGACTAAGAAAATTCGCTAAGTCTTCAATCCTCTTCAGTTCCAGTGATGTCGTCCTCGTGCTCTGAAAACCACACTTTTAATGAGATATAATCCCAGTGAATAAAAATAATCGTTTGATAAAAAGGTTCGCAAATAGTGTTGTTTTCAGCCGGTGCGGTAACCGGAAAAACATTCATGGTACCCGCTAATTTTTAAAATATCGAATATAATAAACCTCCAAAATAATAAATATATATAAATAAAATTAATGTCAAGCATTTAAAGTACAAACTCATAAGCTCAGCAACGGTCACATCTCATTGCAATTAATCACATCCACCATGCAAACTCTACACAATGCAACTCCACGAACATGACTCGATGATTCCCAGAATCACTTAACTTGACTCTTTGGTTCCCAGAACCGGTGTGAATCCCAGATCCACTAAGGTCTATGAGCTCATATCCATGCAATGGCGTCCCACTGTCTTCCCCATCCTAGATGGAGGTATCTAATATTCCATCCCAGATGTGAATATTTTAATAAATTGATATCCCATCCCAGATGGTGATATCTCTCATCCTATTCCCGGAATAGAATGTACAACCGTCATCCCTTCCCGGAAGGTGATGACCAACGCATATGTACCATACAGTATGTCATCCCAGATGACTACCAAATGTCACTCCAGATGACTACCAAATATTTTCTCAAACTCCATACATCAATTACATAGACACTATAACAGGATTTAAAATGCAAACAAAACCATAACATATAAGTCCTTGATATAATTATGTTTGTTATAGTACATGTATTCACTGACAGGGGCGTGGCATAAGTGTATCAATAGAAATCATCTAATATCAAACATAAATAATATTATGCCACTGCAGTAAAGGTCACGCACGGTACAAAATTTGGGCCTTTATTTAGCTATTTACTTTCTTTATTATTATCATTTTATTGCATCGAACATTAATAGAATAACAAAAAAATTACACTCCCTAAATCAATTCATCAAGAGACATGAAAATATTTCAAAATTCCAAATAAAAATCATGCATTCTAAAATCTTATTTTTTTCGTTATTAAACAAATCTATATGACAGCTTCAAATCGATTGTACCATGAAAATGTGAGAAAAAGTATTTTTACTCACCTTTTGCAAACCTCCAATGTGCTCTAAAAATTACGTATGATAGGGATTTGCGCTTCTCTAAAAATTCTTCTCCCGTTTAGTGACGTTTTTGGATCTGTGCACTACTATGGTTGTACTGCGAAACGAATAAAATGTCTCTCCCTCACTCATTATGCGGCAGCGCAATACGCGTTCCCTTTTCTTTTTCCTTTTCATTAGATGTCATATATATATATATATATATAATATATATATATATATATATATATATATATATATATATATTGGCTAATAAGTGAAACGGATTGGGTTTTCCAATTTTTTTATTTTTATTTTTTTTCAACCAAGGCATGGCTGCTTGGGCTTAACGCCCAAGCATCCTTCTTCTCTCTTTTTTTTTCATATATATATATATAATTTGCATTATTTATAATAGTTAATAAATTTCAATAACCCTTATACCATCACTTCTTTACACTAAATCTCCTATTTATATTTTATTTGTACTACACTTTTTAATAACTAAATATTATTATTATTATTATTATCATTCATTTTATTTATTTTTTTCGAATTAATTATGTTAGAATTTTAGGATGTTACATTTTCTCCCCTCCTTAATGAATTTCGACCCCGAAATTCTCATGTCTCACCCAACTACACAACATTGAAGGTAATGCAATGCTAAGTCGTGTACCTATGCCATAGAGATCTGGATGATGTTGCCTAACATCTTCCTCAAGTTCCCAGGTAACTTCCTCTGGAGTTAACCCTTCCCAAATCACTTTCACTAATGGGATCATCCTGTTCCTCAAAGTTTTTGTGCTCTTGTCAATGATCTGAATAGGTCTGGGCTTAAAGATTAAATTATCCTTCAATTGTATTGACTCAGGAGCTATCACGTGTGAAATATCTGGTACGTACTTCCGGAGTTGAGACACATGGAAGACGTAATGGAGATTCGACAACTCTGGTGGAAGAGCCAATTGGTAAGCAACAGGCCCTACTCTTTTTAGGATTTGAAACGGACCCATGAAACGAGGGTTGAGCTTTTTGACTTTCATTGACCTCCCAACCCCCAGTCTTAGGTGTGACTCTCAAGAATTCATGTTCCTCTTCCTGAAATTCTAAAGGCTTCCTTCTCTTGTCGGCATAACTCTTTTGCCTACTCTGTACAGTGCGCATCCTTTCCCTAATGACTTTAATCCTCTATGTGGTCTCCTGGACTAACTCTGGTCCTAGCAGGGTCTTCTCACCCACCTCACACCAACATAAAGGGGACCTACACTTCCTCCCATAAAGAGCTTCATAGGGTGTCATGCCGATGCTAGCGTGATAACTGTTGTTATAAGCAAACTCTATACGAGGTAAAAATTTATCCCAACCCCCACCTTCATCTAAAACACATGCTCTAAGCATGTCCTCAACTGCCTCAAGGGTCTGATTGGTCCTCTCCGACTGACCATCCGTTTGGGGATGATAGGCTGTGCTAAAACTCAACTTAGAACCAAAAGCCTGTTGGAATGCTCTCCAAAATCTAGAGGTAAATAGTGGGTCTCTATCTGACACTATAGAGGTAGGTATGCCATGAAGCTTCACTATCTCCTTAATGTATAAGTCTGCTAACTTATTCAAACTATAGGTTGTCTTAATTGGCAAGAAGTGTGCAGACTTGGTCAACCTATCCATAATTACCCATATGGCATCTAAACCCAAACGAGTCCTAGGTAACCCCATCACAAAATCCATAGAAATCCTCTCCCATTTCCATTGAGGAATTTCTAGAGGCTGCAACAAACCCGAAGGTCTCCGATGTTCTATCTTAACCTTTTGACATACTAGACACTTGGATACAAAGCTAGCCACATCCTGTTTCATTCCTGGCCACCAATACATCTTCTTTAGATCTTGATACATCTTGGTTATCCCTGATGTATGGTGAACTTTCCCTTATGCGCTTCCTCTAAAACTTTCTCTCTAAGGCTCCCCTCCTTAGGAACAACGACATTTTTCCTAAACAACACTAGACCATCAGTAGACAACACACAATCCTCTTGATCTAAAAGAGATTGCAACTCCTGGTCTAAAAGCTGCCCTCGCCTAATCATTTCTCTAAGGTCACTGCAAATTTCCAGCCTATTCAACTTCAAGCTTAGAGCACTAAGAGACACATTTAGATTCATGTCCCTGAACTCCTCTAACATATTCATCTCTCGGACCATTAAACTTGACACATGCAAGGTTTTCCTACTGAGTGCATCAGCCACCACATTGGCCTTCCCTGGATGGTACTTCAACTCGAAATCATAGTCCTTAAGGAACTCCATCCACCTCCTTTGCCTCATATTCAATTCCTTCTAGTCAAACAAATACTTAAGCCTCTTATGATCACTAAAAACCTCAAACTTTGCACCATACAAATAGTGCCTCCAAATCTTAAGAGCAAAGACTATTGCTGCTAATTCAAGGTCATGAGTAGGGTACTTCACCTCATGCGTCCTAAGCTGCCTAGATGCATAAGCCTCTACCCTACCTTCCTGCATCAACACACAACCTAAACCATTCTTAGAAGCGTCACAATATACCACAAAACTCACTGAAGGATCTAGAATGGTTAAGACCGGTGATGACACCAATCTTCTATTAAGCTCCTCAAAATTCACTTCGCATTCCTTATCCCACTCAAAAGATTTTCCTTTCCTAGTCAACTTGGTGAGAGGTAAAGCTAGTCTAGAGAACCCTTCTATGAACTTCCTATAGTAACCTGCCAGTCCCAGGATACTCCTCACTTCCGTCACTGACCTAGGTTGCTCCCATCCAAGCACTGCATCAACCTTACTGGAGTCAACCGTTACACCACTCCTAGATATGGTATGTCCTAAAAACTCCACCTCATCAAGCCAAAATTCACACTTTTCTGGCTTTGCATACAGTTGTTCTTCTCTTAGAATCTGCAACACTAACCTCAAATGCTCCTCATGATCCTCTGGTGTCCTAGAGTATATCAAGACATCATCTATGAACACCACCACAAAGCTATCCAAGAACGGCCTAAAGATCTGATTCATGTAGTCCATGAAAACGGCTGGAGCATTGGTCACTCCAGAGTGCATCACTACATACTCGTAGTGCCCATACCTTGTCCTAAAGGCTGTCTTAGGAATGTCCTCATTCTTGACTCCAATTTGATGGTATCCCGATCTTAGATCTATTTTGGAAAACACTGACGCTCTCCTCAGCTAGTCTAAGAGGTCATCTATCCTAGGCAAAGGGTATTTATTCCTGATGGTCACTTTGTTCAACTGCCTATAGTCAACACATAGCCTCATGGTCCCATCCTTCTTTTTCACCAGTAGGACAGGTGCTCCCCAGGGTGACACACTAGGCCTAATAAACCCCTTCCCTAGCATCTCATCTAACTGTTTCTTAAGCTTGCTCAGCTCTAAAGGTGCCATTCTATAAGGCGCTACTGATACTGGTCCACTCCCTGGCACTAGATCTATGTTAAACTCAACTTCTCAATTCGGAGGCAAACTAGTGACATCCTTAGGGAAAACATCCTGGAACTCACACACCACAGGTATAGCCGTCACATCACTGACATCCTCTATCTTAGCAGAGAATAAGAGTACACATCCTTTAGCTCCCTCAACTAAGCACTTATGATAAGCAACAGCAAAAACAATAGAACTGGGTACGGGGAAAATCATTAGACATTGGATGTGAAGAGTTAAGGATATTTTTGTCAGAATGCTTATGGCAATGAGTCTAGATGCCAATAAGTCAATACCAAGAATAACATACAATACATAGATAACAATAAGATTGATGTCATAAGGAGTGTCTTGACGCACAAGGAAACAATTTAAACAACCAATGGAAGAACAAGAATATCCCTATAGGAGTAGAAACGTATGAATCAAAAGACAAATGAAAGATTGGTATCTCCAAATTTTCACACATAAAGGATGTATCAAGGAATGCATTGCTCCTGAATCAAACAACATAATAATTTTTTTTCTTAACGAGTAGAAGAAATTCAGCCTCCTTCGGATCTAAGCTGGCTCAGAATGATGGCGAATTGTTCTTCTTGAATTCGAAAAGCCCCACATGTTAAGGGTCCTAGGTTGCCACCACTTCATTAGTGACTGGCCTCCATTCCCTTTCCGTTGACGGCGAGTCTCCGTCTGCCCTTGCATAACCTTGGCCATACAATCCAAAGCTGCTGCAAGTGCAACATTCGTCCCTCGCCTATTAGTCGCCATAAATCTGCTCAGTACCAATGAAATACTGGGTTGATCAGGTCCAATATCTCAAAGAATAGCATGCAGCATCTATAACTCTAACAAGCATCCTATGCGCCCAAGTTTTATTTTAGAAAAAGTCCCATTACCACAGTCCGATTTAGAATCGAACTGCTCTGATACCATAAATGTAACGCCCTTCGTTACATTAGTAACCCAAAACAAAATCAATGAAAATCCTTTGGAGAATTTAAAATTAAAAACACACATGTCATTAAAAAAAGTTTCGCAACTTAATCGGGTCTGAAAATACCTCATATTAATTAAAATAGTGATAAAGTATCCATTGCGATAATATATTAGTAAATCCATAAATCCAAATAAAAACCAAAAGCCTCAAAACCGACGGGCGTCTACTAATAAACCCAACGATAAATAAAAAAAAAACGTATATCCACATACGGCTCCTTATTTAAGAAAGTACTAATCAAGCTAAGAATAATGACTAAGAAAATTCGCTAAGTCTTCAATCCTCTTCAGTTCCAGTGATGTCGTCCTCGTGCTCTGAAAACCACACTTTTAATGAGATATAATCCCAGTGAATAAAAATAATCGTTTGATAAAAAGGTTCGCAAATAGTGTTGTTTTCAGCCGGTGCGGTAACCGGAAAAACATTCATGGTACCCGCTAATTTTTAAAATATCGAATATAATAAACCTCCAAAATAATAAATATATATAAATAAAATTAATGTCAAGCATTTAAAGTACAAACTCATAAGCTCAGCAACGGTCACATCTCATTGCAATTAATCACATCCACCATGCAAACTCTACACAATGCAACTCCACGAACATGACTCGATGATTCCCAGAATCACTTAACTTGACTCTTTGGTTCCCAGAACTGGTGTAAATCCCAGATCCACTAAGGTCTATGAGCTCATATCCATGCAATGGCGTCCCACTGTCTTCCCCATCCTAGATGGAGGTATCTAATATTCCATCCCAGATGTGAATATTTTAATAAATTGATATCCCATCCCAGATGGTGATATCTCTCATCCTATTCCCGGAATAGAATGTACAACCGTCACCCCTTCCCGGAAGGTGATGACCAACACATATGTACCATACAGTATGTCATCCCAGATGACTACCAAATGTCACTCCAGATGACTACCAAATATTTTCTCAAACTCCATACATCAATTACATAGACACTATAACAGGATTTAAAATGCAAACACAACCATAACATATAAGTCCTTGATATAATTATGCTTGTTATAGTACATGTATTCACTGACAGGGGCGTGGCATAAGTGTATCAATAGAAATCATCTAATATCAAACATAAATAATATTATGCCACTGCAGTAAAGGTCACGCACGGTACAAAATTTGGGCCTTTATTTAGCTATTTACTTTCTTTATTATTATCATTTTATTACATCGAACATTAATAGAATAACAAGAAAATTACACTCACTAAATCAATTCATCAAGAGACGTCAAAATATTTCAAAATTCCAAATAAAAATCATGCACTCTAAAATCTTAATTTTTCGTAATTAAACAAATCTATATGACAGCTTCAAATCGATTGTACCATGAAAGTGTGAGAAAAAGTATTTTTACTCATCTTTTGCAGACCTCCAATATGCTCTAAAAATTACGTATGATAGGGATTTGCGCTTCCCTAAAAATTCTTCTCCCGTTTAGTGACGTTTTTGGATCTGTGCACTGCTATGGCTGTACTGCGAAACGAAGAAAACGTCTCTCCCTTACTCACTGTGCGGCGGCGCAGTACGCCTTCCCTTTTCTTTTTCCTTTTCATTAGATGTCATATATATATATATAGGCTAATAAGCGAAACGGATTGGGTTTTCCAATTTTTTTCTTTTTTTTTTCAGCCAAGGCATGGCTGCTTGGGCTTAACGCCCAAGCATCCTTCTTCTCCTTTTTTTTTCTTCATATATATATATATATATATATATATATATATTTGTATATTTATATATATATATATATATATATAATTTGCATTATTTATAATAGTTAATAAATTTCAATAACCCTTATATCATCACTTCTTTACACTAAATCTCCCATTTATATTTTATTTGTACTACACTTTTTAATAACTTATTATTATTATTATTATTATTATTATTCATTTTATTTATTTTTTTCGAATTAATTATGTTAGAATTTTAGGATGTTACATTAGGTATTAGTTTCGCCCTTTTAGGCCCGTCATTTCGACTTTGAGCTCGGTCGATTTTCAGCTCATTCAACCTCTTTAGGCTTTCAAGTCGGCGAGGTAAGTGGCCGAGCTTTACACATCGACCCATATACAAGTCTCGCGAGTAGCCGGAGCTCAAACGATAAGTCGAGAGCCGGAGCTCAACGGAGTAGTCGGGAGCCAGAGCTCCACCAAGTAGTCGGGAGCCAGAGCTCAACCGAGTAAGGAGCTGGAGTTCAACCTAGTAGTCGAGAGCCGGAGCTCAACCGAGTGGGGAGCCGGAGCTCAACCCGGTAGGGAGCCTGAGCTCAACCGAGTAGGGAGCCAAAGCTCAAACCAGTAGTCAGGAGCCGGAGCTCAACCGAGTTGTCGGGAGCCGGGGCTCAACTGAGTAGTCGGGAGACGGAGCTCAACCGAGTAGGGAGCCGGAGTTCAACCTAGTAGTCGGGAGCCGGAGCTCAACCGAGTGGGGAGCCTGAGCTCAACCGATTAGGGAGCCAGAGCTCAACCTAGTAGGGAGTTGGAGCTCCAACCAGTAGTCCGGAGCTGGAGCTCAACCGAGTGGTTGGGAGACGGAGCTCAACCGAGTGGTCGGGAGCCGGAGCTCAACCGAGTGGGGAGCCTGAGCTCAACCGAGTGGGGAGCCTGAGCTCAACCGAGTAGGGAGCCAGAGCTCCAACCAGTAGTCGGGGCCAGGAGCTCAACCGAGTAGTCGGGAGCCGGAGCTCAACCGATTAGGGAGTCGGAGTTCAACCGAGTGGGGAGCCGGAGCTCAACCCAGTAAGGAGCCGAAGCTCCACCGAGTAGTCAGGAGCTGGAGCTCAACCAAGTTGTTTGCTTGGAAGGAGTCGCTCCTCAGGCTTCCAAGGGAAAGGGCCGTAGCTCGCCTCTCGATTTGAACCTCGGGAGGAATCACTCTTCGACCCCCGAGTTGTTTATTTGGAAGGATTCGCTGCTCGACTTCCAAGCGAGAGGGCCATAGCTGGCCTCTCGATTTGAACCTCGGGAGGAATCGCTATTCGACTCCCGAGTTGTTTTACTTGGAAGGAGTCGCTCCTCGACTTCCAAGCAATAGGGTCGTAGCTTGCCTCCCGATTTGAATCTCGGGAGGAATCGCTCTTCGACCCCCGAGTTGTTTACTTGGAAGAATTCGCTTCTCGACTTCCAAGCGAGAGGGGTCGTGGCCCGCCTCTCGGTTTAGTCTTGACTCTTTTCTCGGTCAAACTGGACTTGAGTCTTTTCTTAAGCTTGAGCTCGACTTTTATATCCTTGTTCCGACGTTGTAGGCCGGGTTTGATGGATCCTTTCTTTTACCGAACACTTGGTGTGGACCGAGAAAACTAAGCATCTCAGGGGCTTCATATTAATGGTGCCTTTGCCACTGCTTTGTATGTTCAACTTTGGAGGAGGCAGCTGCTCCTGGGACTTTGTTGAGCATTTGATTTAGGCATTTTCTCAAGTACCTTGTGGTCACAAGTCTGGTGGCTCATGTGGGCAGACGAATTATGAACAGTGTTGCCTTATATATTTGTTCTGAATTGAAGATCGCGCCTCGATCTGTTTAGTCATGAAAGTGATGGTCGAGCTCGGGAAGGCGGCAGCGATGGTTATCATCCTCTCAGCTCTGGCGTGCAAACTGGTACGACCCGCGACTGGTGGGAGGTCGCGGTGCAGCTCGAAGGTGTTCACGATATCGGATCGGATTTGTCCTCCTGGGGTTGAGATCTGGCTCGCAATCTGGTTTCGTGGACGACCTTGTGTGCGACTGCGGAACTGGTTCACGGCCGCGACAGCGTTCCTCGTCCCTGATCATCAACACATCTAGTGCGCCTTCGTCGTGTAGCAGAGCTGATGCGCGTTCGTTGACGGGGACTGGGTTCGAGCACTACGATGGTTCCAGTGAGCGCGAAAGACATGGCGGCACGATTTTTTCCTTTCTCGATTAATTGTCAGAAAACCAGGATAATACGGTGGCTGGTGGAAGAATGGGTGGTCGGGGCAAAGTTTTACCTGGCCCCACGGTGGGCGCCAAATGTTTCTGCCGAGATCCGACTTGCCGGAATCTCATCGTAGAACGTCAAACCAAGAGTGAACAATGGGGGTTGTTTTAGATTATGGCTTGACAGAATATTGTATTCCGGTCCTACGTATCCCAATGGAAATCAAAGCCAGACGTAGTTCTAGGTTCAACCATTGGCCATACGGTGATCTCAATCCCTTAATCTTGTATCTGATGAATACCAGCGAGTAAGGACTCTTCAATAGTCTCTTGGTCGAGCTAGTTTCTCTAATACGCTTAAAGGAGAGTCACCAGGGTTAGCGAAAAGTGAGTTTCTCTTTTGGGTTCTCCTCCTTTTATAATAGGATCCCCATATCTTTAAGAGATCTGGATTTATCTCATTTTATCTCTTAAATCTTCTTTGAGTTGTGATTTCCTTAATTTAAGGGATATTATCTCTTTTAACCGGATAAGGTTATGTGAGATAATATCAGGATTGATTAAGATAATATCTTAAATTGATTTCTTAACCGGATAAGGTTATTTGAGATAATATTATGATTATTTAAGGATAATATCAATATCTTATCCCTTAATTTAAAGGACTCTTCTAACAAGATAAGGTTGTTTGAGATAATATCAGGATAAAGATAATATCGATATTTTATCCTTCCCGCCTTGGTTGGATCGGGTATCCAAGCTCGATGGTCGGGTTTTACTCCTCGACCAGTACACCCTGGGTTTCATTCGGAACCTAAAAAAAATTATAAACTGTCATCATGTTTTTATTCGTTTCCTATTTTTAAAAATTTGTACAGAAAACACTAAAAATAATTTTTGGTTTTTTTACTGTTTCATATACAAATATCTAAAAAAAAACAGGTTGAAAACAACTTGTCAGATTTACAATTATTTTAAAAAATAAAAATTGAAAACATTAATATGAAAACAATCCAAACAGGTCTTAGCTTGTAATAACTGATAAAAGGGGCTTATCCACTGTGTAATTAGATTGGGTAAATGGATTTAGGGGAGAAAATAATTAAACCAATTAAATGGATTGATTAAGGTTAATTCGGGTTATGAAATTAATCATCAAATTTTAGCCAAACCAATCATAATATTAATTATTTGGTTTGAACAATTTAGCGGTTGTTCAATGATTTTTTTCATTTTTTTTAAATGCAGTTAAAATTTCTGTCATTATTATAAGGAAGTTTCAGGTGAGAAAAATAATTAATTGTTAAGTTAATGAAATGTAATTCCTAAAAGGAAAACAATAAAATTTAAGTATAAATTAAGCAAATATCATATTTGAGTTGACATATAAGTAACATAAACCTTGATAATAAAATTAATGTATAATAACACACTACAGCAAAAAATATAAAATAATAATAATAATATATAAAAAATTATTATATAATTTTTTCTTCTAATGTTTCTAAATAAATTTAATATAAAGACAATATATTGGAATATACTTAAGAATTTAATTGATACGTATTGTCAGTGTAAAGATTTTTGTACTATCAATAAATCAAAAATTGACATATTGTAAAAAATGTTTGACTCTTATTCTAATTACCATAAAAGTCACACAGACCATGATTTTTAGTTGATTGATAGTATAAATAGTGCATAACATTTAAATTCTATATTTAAAAAATATGAATATTGATACATGTATCTGTTAAATTATTATGAAAGCATAAAATAACTATTTTAGAGATGAATGTCATCATTTATCGATTGAACATAGGTCTCATAAAATATTTTAAATAATAATTGTAAAATAGTATCTCTAAACATTAGTGATAGTTTCGTCATAATGATAGCATAAAGAGAATTTCTTTTTAACCTACAAATTTAAGTATATATTTTCAATGAAAATTAAATTTCAATAATAACTTTATTTTTTATTAAAAAGGTAACAATTTTATTTTGTACATGAAATCGTACCAAAATTGCATACCATAAAAATGGTAAAATATCATACACTACTATCTGCTCATTATGTAACTCGTTTTCACAGATCAAGCTCTTTAGCATCTAGGGGTAATATGGCATCATGGGTATTAAATCAAGGGTTGGTCTAAGCTACACCACCCTAAAATTACATCTTTCCTTACACCACCCATGTGACAATTTGTGGACCAATTAAATTGTCACATGAATGGTCAAAATGTCAACTGTTGGAGTTGTATTAATAGTATATTCAAAGCTTGTATGTACAGTATACTGTAGTATAATATACATATTTTAAGTTTGCCCAAAAAAAATTACTTATTATTTTTAATATCTGAAATAATGTATTTGTTAAATTTTTTATGTATTAGAGACCAAAAATACATAAAAAAAAATTATATGTATAGTATACTACAGTATAGTATACATATTTTTAGTATTTATATATTTTACCAAAAAAAAATTACTTATTATTTTTAATATATGAAATAATGTATTTGTTAATTTTTTAATGTATTTTTGGTCTCTAATACATAAAAAAATTAACAAATACATTATTTCACATATTAAAAATAATAAGTAATTTTTTTGGGTAAAATATATAAATACTAAAAATACGTATACTATACTACAGTATACTATACATACAAGTTTTGAATACAGTATTAATACAACTCTAACAGTTGACATTTTTACCATCCATGTGACAATTTAACTAATCCACAAATTGTCACATGGGTGGTGTAAGGAGGGGTGTAATTTTAGGGTGGTGTAGCTTAGACCAACCCTTAAATCAAACATGAAATACTATAAATAAAGATAAAATATGTCACCAAACTTAGCAAGCATATATAAAATTTGTTAACTATTCCTTTGCTCTCTTGCGTGCCAAAAAGCGTTCTTTCCTGCAGCCAAAGCATCTTGACTGATATTGTGATGATCGGGCTTTGGTTGAGAAGCAAATGACTGTTCAACTGGACCTTTTGCTTCCACAAAAGCCTCAAGATTTGGCTTCATATCCAATGGATCCCCAATGCTACTGGAATTAGGATAAGAAGTTTCGCCCTGAACTCCAATACTTTTCTTGGAAGACTTCACATGTGTGACTTTGAGTTCTCGAATGAATGTTGCCCTTCATCGAACACATCATTAGACTGATCTTGATTAGATCATCAGGGTTCACACCCTCAATTTTTCCTTATAACCTATATCAACAACAAAAGATCAGTTGGGGGCATAAAGAAGAAAGCAGATAAAAAATATACCCAACCAAAACATTTAGAAATTCCCAGGATTTAGATGGTAGAAACAATTGAAGTGCCATGCGCAACCCGGACAAGAAATGATTGCTTTAATTTCATAGAGGAGAAAAATATGACCAAAGAATGGGAAATTAATTAAATGCTTCACTATTATTTATAAGCACAAAATGTAAAAAGAAAAAAGAAAAAGATATCAAAGTACATTAAAATGAAAAAATTAGAACATAAGTAAAAGGTAAGGCTTTCACTTTCTCTAGTAACAATGCAAGGTGTAATGGAGAGCCTAATTAGATGATATTATATAAGTATATGATGGCAGTAGCACTGTAACCTGAGAAACGAAGATTCCAAATATTGATGGTGGAAAGTTGATTCTCAAAAATCATTTATACCAGAAACAAACCTTTGTCTTTGTTGCAAAGACTTGAAGAGTTTGTAGGGGTCAATAATTTGGCCATGACAAGAAAGAAGTTTATATTTACAAAGATATAAATGCTATATATACATTTAGAAAGGTATACCAACCTCAGAAGAGTTCTCCTCTGATAAAGCCACATACTGTAGCCCTTCATGATGCATATTTTCTGTCAATACATTAATACGGTGAGGCTACATCAATCTGACTTCTAAAATATAAAGATGTTAGAGTAATATAGAGTAAAAGCATTTGAAGAACAAAAGAGAAACTGTAAAATGATAAATTTGGTCCATCATACCATTACTCATGAAAGTTTTGACCACCCGCCAAAACTGTGTTGGCAGTTAATCTATAGTATGAAATGCAGTAATTGAAGTAAATTTCCTAAATTCTTGCCTCCATGCACTATATACATTATATATACTATTTTTTATATGATACCTTGAACTAAAAGTATTGGTTAATGTATTAGCTTACTGTAGCATTGTTGCCTTCTTTTTACAATCATCTCTGTTGAGCTTAGTACTAATGCTGCAAAAAGTGAAAACCATCAATGTTAGCTACTTAAGTATATACAAAAATAAGGACACATATGATCTACAAAAATATTCACATCCCTTCTATCAGCCTCAAAAGCTAGAAGGGCAGACATGATCTCAACAGTGGGCCGCCAAGTTTCTATTTAACAAAGACATTGAAATGGGTAAAACCATAAATTAAAAAATAAAAAAATAAATCCAGGGGAGGAAAAAAGACCTCAGTTCCTTCACATGGCAAAATCTGTAAAAGTCTTAAAGTATGCCTTGTAAGAGTATTCCTCATTATTTGTATGTTCATGTCATCTAAGTCCTAGAAAAACAAAGTATAACAGGAATAAAAGCAATCAGCAGAAGGACAATGTCAGGCAAGTATCATGAGTCTATATCTAAGAATTTCACAACTACCACAAAAATATGAAGCTATAGTCATGAAACTATAAAGCACCAAAGCCACTGATGCGAATGCTATCAAAACATTGTTTCCACTGTGAGGGAAAGGGTAGAGAAAGCAACACCTTCTTTGGGTGCGACTCAAGATAAATATTTGACACTTCAGTCTATCAACCTGGCTTTCTCTGTTAAAGACAAAAAATAACTATACAAAGAAGGCCAGAGATGCCCATGCAAAATAAACTTGAAACTTTTGTGAAGCACCAGAGTCACATAAAGAACCATTTGTGTTGAACTCACCAGCGATTGAGCGATTCTGTAGCGTCCAGTTTAATCAAATCCCAGAACCCATTGTTCCTCATTCTGTTCACAAACAAAAGCGCCATCTTTTGTTGACTCTCCTATCTAAATAACCCACCAACTCGTTCAATACCCCAACTTCCAAACCATCCAAGTAAATAGTGAACCAAGAATCAATAAGTCAAAATTAACCTATACCTTTTCAACCTCACCTATATAACTCCCACTATTTTGTTGGTTATTACCATATTTTGTCTTCTCTATTAATTCAATAAAATGCTTTTCTATCAATTCTAACATTGTGACAAAGGTGCAATTCTATGAATGACATTTGAACACCTTGAAAATAATGTGGGGATCGACCCCCTCATGCAAGTACTCGAGCCCTTTTGTAGCCCCAACAACAATTTTAGCTCTCTGTGCCCATGTCAGAAGAGGATCAGTCGTGCTCCTTCAACAACTTTTCTGCCTGCGTGTAAATGACAATGATAAGCACGCAATATGCATTAAAATAAAACTACTCTTAAAATCCATAATCTTCTCACTTCCTCTAATATGGAATAGAAATTTTTTCTACAAATGTATGAAAATGTCAATACTTTCCCGATTCTACTAATTGAAAGGCAAAACCATATATCATGTAAAAGAAACAAAACTTTTTTAGCAGAACAAAGGGAATGGGAGGCAGATTGAAAAGTAAATTGAAAAATAGATAGGACATCCATCAGAATTATATGCCTAAGTTGCCGAATCTCAAAGATCAACAAAATGAAGGCCTTTCAGGATTTTTACAATTATATCAAAAGAGGGAGGAAACTAATCCTTCATTTTTAAGAGTTATAGAGAATTGGAAAGAGAATCATTCAAGGGAAGTCAGGTTTCTGAGATTGTAACCCCACGCCATCCGAGTGTATTATTACTTCAAAATCATTATGGTATCTCGGAAATGGTAACTCCCCCACTAAGCACTATTTAGACATATTCATCAAACCCCCTCCCTTTCACCACCATTTTTCTTTTCTATGCTTTTTGGGAAGAGTTTGTTAGGCTTATGTAAAGTTAGAAAAAGGCAAACCATGCAAATGGAAATATATGTGCTATTGGCTTCATCATTTTTAGCCTTAAATTCTTGCGGAACCATTGCCTCTTCCATCTCTCTAAAATCGAAACTCGACCCTTAATTGCTAAGAAACAAAAAAAAAACTATGAAATTAGAATAAAAACAATTTGTAAGAATGAAGAAACTAACAGCATATAAATATATATAATATTTGTAATTACTACATATTATGGCCGCTATTTTGTCCAGCCAAGCAAGCAGGGAGATAAAACTATGTAATTGATCTACCTTGCCACTACTTAATGGAACATATATGATCATCAACTAATTAGTAACTAAGCTATGGGCAAAATTAGTAGAAAAAATAATGCAAATGTGTGGATTTCACATATGCACTTGTGTTGCAACTTTCACATCCTACTGCACATCTGCACCAATACAAATGGAAATTTTGTATTTATTAATAGGATATGAATAGGATGCTCACAGAAGAGGGTTCTTCAAGGTTTCCAATTTCATTAGATACCTTTGGGAAAGGAGAGCAAAAACAACCTTGCATTACAAAACCAAATCCAAACATAAATGCTCTAATAAGAAAATACGATTACTAAGACAATGTACCAAATGAAGAAATAAGTCAGGGAAGTATACTACTTCAAGAATGATGAACAAATTTTACTAAAAAATGAAGACCCAAAACAAATACCTTTTTGGGAGTCAGTTCTGATCCAAGAAGATCAAACATGGCCATTATATATTCATTTAGACACACCCTCCTAACGGATTAACTGCCCTCGAACTGCTTGGCCGGCAGCACCCCTGTTTCTACTTTGAACAACATTCTTTTACCAATAAGAGAATGTTGAAGTGATGGATACCCGTTGTCAGAAACATCCTTAAAATCACAAGCATCAGTTAGCCCCAAATAACACCAATTAGCAGCCAAACCAGGTCATAAAACCAAAAAAAAAATGCACAACAAAATAATTAAACAAAAAAATAATACTCATAGCTACCATCATATTTTAAGACATGATTAAAAGGAACAAAACTAAATCCAAATGTCGGGATTGAGTGACATTTCTTCTTAACAACAGATGTTTTGAAAAGGAAAATCAACTTAAATTCATGAGAGGTAGCCCTGTAATGTCCAAAATTGGGGACTACATTAAAGTACACCATCTTGTAGACACACCCCTCCTCCAAAAGGGGGCTGGAGTTACATAACAAAGGCTTCCTGACCATGGCGTGGATTTTCCCACCCTTATAACCAAATCAAAACAGAAATCAATTGACATAATAAGAAAGTAAAAAACCACATTTGCAGAAGAAAATAGGAATTAATAACGTTAAAGAAAATAACAAACATAAACATACATCTTCATCCATCAGAATCATCTCCTTAGAGCTGACTTGAGCAGGAATGTTGAAGAGAGTAACCGTACACATCCTCAAAACCCTTACATGCAACCTAATAGATTCCCTATTCAAGAAAATCTTGCTAATCCTATCAAAGTATAGAGACATAGAGAATCAGATAAGAAATCACAGTTAAACAAAGAGAAGAAGTTATAAGTAAGATGACGAATGAACAACAACCTCCTCCACTAAACAGAACCAAAGTCAGAAAAGACAGCTCTTCTACCTTCACCCTTTAGAAGTAGAATTGGAAAATGGGTCCTAATAAGCCAAAGATGGGTCCTAATGCACAGATGCATTCAATGAAGATAAAAGGGTAAAGATTGAAAGGCGAGACTGAACAGTGAAAAGGGGACAAGTTGCGGGTGATATGCTCTTACCCCTCAATGCTCTTGCTGCCGTTGCTGTCGTTCAGAAACCCACCGTCGCTGCCTTATTCCTCGTCGCCCTCTCCGTCGTCGCAGTACGATCTCCTGGTTAGTTCTCCTCGCCGCTTCGTGGTCGCCGTCATTGGTCGAGAGAGAAGAAAAGGAAAATGAAAGAATTGGTAGTTGACTCGTCGTCCTTGCGTGTGAGAGCTTCTAGTCGTCCTTGGTTGAGTGTGAAAGAATCGTCCCAGGCTGCGTGACCAAAGAGTGAAAGTGTGAAAAAAAATGAAGGAAAATTCAGAAAATGGGGGAAGAGCCACAAAGCGACACGTGTCAGATCATTGTTGTTCTACAGTAAGAAAGCTTCTTCAGCATTTATGTGTAGGTTTACAAAACCGGACCGGTCATCGAACCGGTGAAGGCAACGGTTCCAGGTTCAATGGTCCAACCGAGGTTGAACCGTGGTTGAACCGGTTATAATTAAATAATATTATTTTAATTTTTAATATAATATTTGTAACAATATTAAACAAAAAAACAACATAACAACTAAAATTATTAAGCACAATTTTTTTATTTTGAAATTAAACTAAATAAATATAAAGATATATGTTAAAATCATCTTCATAGGGAAAACCAACCCAAAATCTACAACCAGCCCACATATGTTAGAAAACAAAAGAATTGGGTTTTGGCTAGGATGATCCAAATCCTTTTATACTATTTTTTTTTTAAGGAAACCGGTTCAAACCGGTTCAGGCCGGTTCACTACCGGTTATGACCGGTTTTACCGGTTTTGAACCGGTTTTCCGGTTTTTTAACCGGTTCACCACAGGGCCGGTTTTGCTAGCTGACCGGACCGGCCAAGGTCCCGGTTCCCGGTTGGACCGGTCGGTCCGGTCCGGTTTTTTAATATATCAATCAACAAGTTATCGAGTTGGCATGGAGGAACACTGTTGAATAGGCATTGTCTTCACTACTCCATTGCAAACTTGGAGTTTGCATCCTCCAACATTTTATACCTTAGATTTATTGTTATAAAATTTCAATGGTCAAGATTAACAAGGGTAAAATAGTCAAGATAATAATTCTCCTCAGTTTGCAAAGAATGACACAGAGGAAGAGGACTGTCGGTAAGGTCATCGCCGATCACTCGTTCATCTTCAACATGCTGCTGAAGATCCATGTTACTTTTGGGATTTGTTCTCTTTCTCAGTCATAAGATCCAGGTCATGGCCAACAAATCCAGATATGGACCTTAGATCTGTAAATCCAGAGAATGGGAATAAAGATGAACACAATGGAAGAATGGTTCATAAATAATGGAGCTGAGACATTATAGAGAGAAACCCTAAAAAATAATGGAACCCCAAAAGCCAGAACAAGTAAGAGAAATTGAAAGGGTTCTACCATTTTCACTTGGGTAGTAGCACCCAAAATTGCCCGGAATGAAAGGGAAGTCATACGAAAACAAGGTGTTAAAGGGAAAGCACAAGGGAGTGGACCACTGAATGGAGATTCAGCCCTTCATCGACACGACTACCATCTTGGATTGAAACACAAAGGTAAGCAAGGCATCACCGGGCGAGAACAGCAACATCCTTTCGGAAAACTTTTTTTTTAGTTTTCTTTTTATAAAATAAAATACCTAAAATATCCTTAGAGCATGAAAACTTAACTATGACAATGGTGTATTGTAGAATCGTCCCCGTTGAATATGATTGAAGGTGGTGTAGTGTGATGAAGGACAAAAAGAAAAGAAAAAGGAAATTAGGTAAGAATGATCTAAAACATTTGTAAGATCTTCACAAGTCTAAAATCTACTACTTTGTTATATGTAAAAATCCAAAATTTTATTCATACATATGAAGGTGGAAAAGGAGTATATTTTAAATACGATTTCTAAGTATAAAAGTTACCTAAAAATAAAATATTTCATGAATCAAACGTCATGTAAATTTCAACATTTTCCATCTATTATCATTATTTGAAGGATGACTTAAAGAGTTTAATTTCAATGTAACGTTGATATAAATGATTTTTACTTACACTGAGATCTAATAATATATTGATAAATCGATAATAATAATAATATTATTGTTATTTATGATAGTGCATATTACTTTAATCTTAACCTAAATGTATTTCCTGATAAAAAAAAAACTAAATGTATTTCCTTTCATAATAAATCGGATCTCAACCGGACACCAGAGTCTAAGATCGTGTGGGCTTCTTTCCGGTTTGATGAGAGTTTTGAGCAGGCTTTCGCAACAGCCGAGGGCACATGCGTAGCGTACCCTGCCCAGTAAACTTCATAACAACATATGCCTAACACTGAAGTTGTATGACTCAATCAATGGTGTGTTTGGAATCAAGGTCAGGGGTTTTAGAAGTGCTTCTTGGACGTGGAAGCTACTCACAGTAGCTTCCAGCCAAAAGCACTTCAATCCAAATCAATCAAGTTTCCTAACATGCTATAAGTTTGGACTTTTATATTCTACATCTACTTGTTGGACCTTAAAAACTCAATCAGCATTTTAGCGGTCAAAACCCTTTCTCTCATGTTGAATCCCTTTATCAACTTATTCCATGCTTCCATTTTTCATGCGAATAATCCTCTTATTTCTATAATTCCATTTGGGCATCAATCATCATATCCAATGCATCTAGATCTATTTTTTAAGAACCCTTTCTCTCTTGTTGAGTCCCTTTCTCAACTTATTCCATACTTCCATTTTTTATGCGAATAATCCACTTATTTCTATAATTCCATTTGGGCATCAATCCTCATATCTAATGCATCTAGATCTATTTCTATAAAATAAAAAGTAAAGATCCATTTTAATCTCTCAATTTTTTTGGGAACCCACTTTTAGTCCCTCAAAAAATGAAACTCTCAATTTAATCTCTCAAATTTACTTTCATGAGACAATTTAATCCTTCCGTTAATTCATCGTCGGTGACCATCGTTGAAATGCATACGTGGCAGTTAAGTTGCTCAGGCGTCGGTTACTGTATTTCCAATTTGGCTTTTAAAAAAAAAATCAAGTGCTCAAAACGACGTCGTTTTGAGATGAAATGACCCATCCTTTGAGTGACGGCATCGTTTGGAGCATAGGAGGCCTTTCGAAAATTTTGTTTCACCTCCCTTTACTATTCTTCTTCTCCGGCGCCGACGATGTCTCAGTTTCCTTAACCACCGACCCACCATCACACGAACTAATACGCTTAGCTTCAAGCCTTGACTATGTTCTTCACTTTCTAGTTCTTAGGTTCAAAACTTTCCACAGCTTCCTGTCCTAACCTCATACCAAGACCTCCCAATACTAACAACAACAGCAACACATTTTTCTGTTTCAGTGGCCAATCACCATCTTCTCATTTTTCGTCACTTTCTGGGTTCCCAAACAGCCCCAACCCAAAGTCAAGTGCTTTAATTTCTCTTGACAACATTCATCATGGGTTTGTTTCAAAATCTTGTCTTTCACCTCATGCATGATGGGTGAACGTGACACTGGTAGGGATGTTATTATTAACCAGCAACAAATAAATGAATAATTTTCTTTTCTCAATGAGTCACCGAAGGATGAGGATTTGACAGATCCAAAGCTTGAATTGGGTCATGGGGTTGTCAACAATGGCGATGCTCATTTCCACAGAAGGAGCTACTCCACTGGTGATGTTTGCTTTGGGTCAGAAGAAATTGGATATAAGCCATGCCTTAATTTCGCCAAAGGGTATTGCAAGAATGGGAGCAAATGCACTCTGGAGTATGTAGTGATGCACTCTGGAGTGACCAATGCTCCAGCCGTTTTCATGGACTACATGAATCAGATCTTTAGGCCGTTCTTGGATAGCTTTGTGGTGGTGTTCATAGATGATGTCTTGATATACTCTAGGACACCAGAGGATCATGAGGAGCATTTGAGGTTAGTGTTGCAGATTCTAAGAGAAGAACAACTGTATGCAAAGCCAGAAAAGTGTGAATTTTGGCTTGATGAGGTGGAGTTTTTAGGACATACCATATCTAGGAGTGGTGTAACGGTTGACTCCAGTAAGGTTGATGCAGTGCTTGGATGGGAGCAACCTAGGTCAGTGACAGAAGTGAGGAGTATCCTGGGACTGGCAGGTTACTATAGGAAGTTCATAGAAGGGTTCTCTAGACTAGCTTTACCTCTCACCAAGTTGACTAGGAAAGGAAAATCTTTTGAGTGGGATAAGGAATGCGAAGTGAATTTTGAGGAGCTTAAGAGAAGATTGGTGTCATCACCGGTCTTAACCATTCTAGATCCTTCAGTGAGTTTTGTGGTATATTGTGACGCTTCTAAGAATGGTTTAGGTTGTGTGTTGATGCAGGAAGGTAGGGTAGAGGCTTATGCATCTAGGCAGCTTAGGACGCATGAGGTGAAGTACCCTACTCATGACCTTGAATTAGCAGCAATAGTCTTTGCTCTTAAGATTTGGAGGCACTATTTGTATGGTGCAAAGTTTGAGGTTTTTAGTGATCATAAGAGGCTTAAGTATTTGTTTGACTAGAAAGAATTGAATATGAGGCAAAGGAGGTGGATGGAGTTCCTTAAGGACTATGATTTCGAGTTGAAGTACCATCCAGGGAAGGCCAATGTGGTGGCTGATGCACTCAGTAGGAAAACCTTGCATGTGTCAAGTTTAATGGTCCGAGAGATGAATATGTTAGAGGAGTTCAGGGACATGAATCTAAATGTTTCTCTTAGTGCTCTAAGCTTGAAGTTGAATAGGCTGGAAATTTGCAGTGACCTTAGAGAAATGATTAGGCGAGGGCAGCTTTTAGACCAGGAGTTGCAATCTCTTTTAGATCAAGAGGATTATGTGTTGTCTACTGATGGTCTAGTGTTGTTTAGGAAAAAGGTCGTTGTTCCTAAGGAGGGGAGCCTTAGAGAGAAAGTTTTAGAGGAAGCGCATAAGGGAAAGTTCACCATACATCCAGGGAAAACCAAGATGTATCAAGATCTAAAGAAGATGTATTGGTGGCCAGGAATGAAACAGGATGTGGCTAGCTTTGTATCCAAGTGTCTAGTATGTCAAAAGGTTAAGATAGAACATCGGAGACCTTCGGGTTTGTTGCAGCCTCTAGAAATTCCTCAATGGAAATGGGAGAGGATTTCTATGGATTTTGTGATGGGGTTACCTAGGACTCGTTTGGGTTTAGATGCCATATGGGTAATTATGGATAGGTTGACCAAGTCTGCACACTTCTTGCCAATTAAGACAACCTATAGTTTGAATAAGTTAGCAGACTTATACATTAAGGAGATAGTGAAGCTTCACGGCATACCTACCTCTATAGTGTCAGATAGAGACCCACTATTTACCTCTAGATTTTGGAGAGCATTCCAACAGGCTTTTGGTTCTAAGTTGAGTTTTAGCACAGCCTATCATCCCCAAACGGATGGTCAGTCGGAGAGGACCAATCAGACCCTTGAGGCAGTTGAGGACATGCTTAGAGCATGTGTTTTAGATGAAGGTGGGGGTTGGGATAAATTTTTACCTCGTATAGAGTTTGCTTATAACAACAGTTATCACGCTAGCATCGGCATGACACCCTATGAAGCTCTTTATGGGAGGAAGTGTAGGTCCCCTTTATGTTGGTGTGAGGTGGGTGAGAAGACCCTGCTAGGACCAGAGTTAGTCCAGGAGACCACATAGAGGATTAAAGTCATTAGGGAAAGGATGCGCACTTGCACGAGTAGGCAAAAGAGTTATGCCGACAAGAGAAGGAAGCCTTTAGAATTTCGGGAAGAGGAACATGAATTCTTGAGAGTCACACCTAAGACTGGGGGTTGGGAGGTCAATGAAAGTCAAAAAGCTCAACCCTCGTTTCATGGGTCCGTTTCAAATCCTAAAAAGAGTAGGGCCTGTTGCTTACCAATTGGCTCTTCCACCACAGTTGTCGAATCTCCATTACGTCTTCCATGTGTCTCAACTCCGGAAGTACGTACCAGATATTTCACACGTGATAGCTCCTGAGTCAATACAATTGAAGGATAATTTAATCTTTAAGCCCAGACCTATTCAGATCATTGACAAGAGCACAAAAACTTTGAGGAACAGGATGATCCCATTAGTGAAAGTGATTTGGGAAGGGTTAACTCCAGAGGAAGTTACCTGGGAACTTGAGGAAGATGTTAGGCAACATCATCCAGATCTCTACGGCATAGGTACACGACTTAGCATTGCATTACCTTCAATGTTGTGTAGTTGGGTGAGACGTGAGAATTTCGGGGTCGAAATTCATTAAGGAGGGGAGAAAATGTAACATCCTAAAATTCTAACATAATTAATTCAAAAAAAATAAATAAAATGAATAATAATAATAATAATAATAATAATATTTAGTTATTAAAAAGTGTAGTACAAATAAAATATAAATAGGAGATTTAGTGTAAAGAAGTGATGGTATAAGGGTTATTGAAATTTATTAACTATTATAAATAATGCAAATTATATATATATATATGAAAAAAAAAAGAGAGAAGAAGGATGCTTGGGCGTTAAGCCCAAGCAGCCATGCCTTGGTTGAAAAAAAATAAAAATAAAAAAATTGGAAAACCCAATCCATTTCACTTATTAGCCAATATATATATATATATATATATATATATATATATATATATATATATATATATATGACATCTAATGAAAAGGAAAAAGAAAAGGGAACGCGTATTGCGCCGCCGCATAATGAGTGAGGGAGAGACATTTTATTCGTTTCGCAGTACAACCATAGTAGTGCACAGATCCAAAAACGTCACTAAACGGGAGAAGAATTTTTAGGGAAGCGCAAATCCCTATCATACGTAATTTTTAGAGCACATTGGAGGTCTGCAAAAGGTGAGTAAAAATACTTTTTCTCACATTTTCATGGTACAATCGATTTGAAGCTGTCATATAGATTTGTTTAATAACGAAAAAAATAAGATTTTAGAATGCATGATTTTTATTTGGAATTTTGAAATATTTTCATGTCTCTTGATGAATTGATTTAGGGAGTGTAATTTTTTTGTTATTCTATTAATGTTCGATGCAATAAAATGATAATAATAAAGAAAGTAAATAGCTAAATAAAGGCCCAAATTTTGTACCGTGCGTGACCTTTACTGCAGTGGCATAATATTATTTATGTTTGATATTAGATGATTTCTATTGATACACTTATGCCACGCCCCTGTCAGTGAATACATGTACTATAACAAGCATAATTATATCAAGGACTTATATGTTATGGTTGTGTTTGCATTTTAAATCCTGTTATAGTGTCTATGTAATTGATGTATGGAGTTTGAGAAAATATTTGGTAGTCATCTGGGGTGACATTTGGTAGTCATCTGGGATGACATACTGTATGGTACATATGCGTTGGTCATCACCTTCCGGGAAGGGGTGACGGTTGTACATTCTATTCCGGGAATAGGATGAGAGATATCACCATCTGGGATGGGATATCAATTTATTAAAATATTCACATCTGGGATGGAATATTAGATACCTCCATCTAGGATGGGGAAGACAGTGGGACGCCATTGCATGGATATGAGCTCATAGACCTTAGTGGATCTGGGATTTACACCAGTTCTGGGAACCAAAGAGTCAAGTTAAGTGATTCTGGGAATCATCGAGTCATGTTCGTGGAGTTGCATTGTGTAGAGTTTGCATGGTGGATGTGATTAATTGCAATGAGATGTGACCGTTGCTGAGCTTATGAGTTTGTACTTTAAATGCTTGACATTAATTTTATTTATATATATTTATTATTTTGGAGGTTTATTATATTCGATATTTTAAAAATTAGCAGGTACCATGGATGTTTTTCAGGTTACCGCACAAGCTGATAACAACACTATTTGCGAACCTTTTTATCAAACGATTATTTTTATTCACTGGGATTATATCTCATTAAAAGTGTGGTTTTCAGAGCACGAGGACGACATCACTGGAACTGAAGAGGATTGAAGACTTAGCGAATTTTCTTAGTCATTATTCCTAGCTTGGTTAGTACTTTCTTAAATAAGGAGCCGTATGTGGATATACGCTTTTTTTTATTTATCGTTGGGTTTATTAGTAGACGCCCGTCGGTTTTGAGGCTTTTGGTTTTTATTTGGATTTATGGATTTACTAATATATTATCACAATGGATACTTTATCACTATTTTAATTAATATGAGGTATTTTCAGACCCGATCAAGTTGCGAAACTTTTTTTTTTTATGACATGTATGTTTTTAATTTTAAATTCTCCAAAAGATTTTCATTGATTTTGTTTTGGGTTACTAATGTAACGAATGGCGTTACACCTAAAGAGGTTGACAGAGCTGAAACCGAAATGCCGAACCTAAAATGGAGAAAGTCCTAAAGAGGTTGACCACGGTAAAATCGACCGAGCTGTTGGCGAAACACCGAACCTAAAGAGGCAAAAGACTAAAAAGGTGACCGAGCTAAAATCGACTGAGCTGTTGTCGAAATGCCGAACCTAAAGAGATCGAGCTGTTGTCGAAATGCCGAACCTAAAGAGACAATAGCCTAAAAAGGTGACCGAGCTGTTGTCGAAACGCCGAACCTAAAAAGGAGAAAGTCCTAAAGAGGTTGACTGTAACGCCCTTCGTTACATTAGTGATCCCAAGATAAAATCAGTAAAATATCCTTTAAAACATTTAATTAAAACATATATCTCGTAAAGAAAAGTTAGAAAAAAACATTAAAGTCTGAAAATGCCTCATACTAAATAATATAGTATTAAATTATCCATGTAATGAATATAGATATAAATAAATAAATAAAATAAATAAATAAATCAAAAGCCTCAAAACCGGGCGTCTAACTACAATCCCAACGATAAATAATTGCGTCTAGCCACATACGGCTCATTATTTAAGAACAGACTAACCAAACTAGAAAGATTATCTAATGGTGTCCACTAAGTCTTCACGCCTCTTCAGCCTCAATGACGTCCTCCTCGTGCTCTGAAAACAATGCTTAATAATGAGATATAAAATCCCAGTGATCAACAATACAGTTTTATAAAAACATTTTCGAAAATAGCTTTGTTCTCAGCCGGTGCGGTAACCGGAAAAACTGTCCATGGCACCCGCTAATTTTTCAAAATAATATATATAAAGAAAATACTTTTAACATTAATAACAAACTCGTCTCAATACATCACATTTCATATACCATATAAATTCAAGTTTAATCCAAGCGGTCCGAAGACCTCCTAATCAAATTGGCCTCTTGCCGGCATGCCATAATTTCACACATCACACGACAATGGCGTCCCATTGCCCACCCCTACTCACGAGGAGTGTTTCGATGTCACCCTCCTGTCGGGGACATTTCCATTTCGATACCTCCCATGTGCACATGGTGGTATTTCTCTTTTTTTCGACACCCCAACCTTGTGGCGGTGTTACTTCGATACTCCTTTTTAGGTAGTATTACTTATTTTCGACATCCCAATTATATGGGGATGTTACTTTCGATACCCCATTACGGTGGTATTACTTTTCGATACCCCTATCATAGGTGGTATTGCGGCAAACATCATACAACACATTACAATTCAAATATGTCATGTCACATACATGTAACAAGCTATTTTTCACGAATTAAACAAATAAATTTCCCCCAACAACAAGCAATCACGAATATCACAATATATCACAATAAGCATCTTACAACATCATTTAAAACACATTCCCCTTTTTAACAAAAACCCCCAATTTTAGAAATTAGGTTACTGGAAGTTTGCATCAAATCAATTAAAACCCCCAATTTCATGTAATAATTCATTGTCAACACAAACAATCATATATATATATATACATATACATATATACCATGGAAAGGGTTCGTAAAAGTATTATTACTCACCTCTCGAAGACCTCCAATGCGCTCTAAAAATTATTCATGATAAGCATTTGCGCTTCCCTAAAAATTCCTCTCCCGTTTGGTGACGTTCTTGAATCTGTGTGTTATACTCCCTCACTGTGCCGCGCGGCGTCCTCCTTTTGCCAACTGTAGTGACCAGCGTTTTTTGCTAAAGTACATCTATATATATATACTGTGCGCTTTCAGGGTTTTCACGTTTTCCTCTTTTTTTTTTAAGAATAATCAGGCCCACTTAACTTATGAGCTACCCATAGGCCCCTACGTGAAGAGTCTGTACTTATGTTTACATTCATATATATATATATATATATTAATTCATTATTCCCCTTGCAATTCCTAACCAACTCTAATAAATTTTATACTAACAAATCCTTTACACTAAACCTCTTAATTATATCTTATTTTTATTATATAATTATTATTTATTTTTATTTTTATTTTTTATATCTTAATCTTTTTTTTTCTTTTTCTTTTTAAATTAATTATATTAGAATTTTAGGATGTTACATTTTCTCCCCTCCTTAAAGAATTTCGTCCCCGAAATTCGTCTCATACTCTCGTACTTATTTTAACATATGGCATATTCAAACGTAAAGGTTACCGTACCTTGGAAAATAAAATTCGGGTATTGACGTACGATGTCCTCCTCCATCCCCAAGTGGCTTCCTCAGGAGTCAATCCGTCCCATAACACTTTTGACAATGGAATTGTCTTGTTCCTCAGAGTCTTAGTGCTCTTGTCCAGGATTTGACTAGGCTTTGGCTTATAGATAAAATTATACTTCAATTGTACAGACTCAGGAGCTATCACGCGAGATTCATCAGACACATATTTTCTGAGTTGTGACACATGGAAAACATCATGAAGGTTTACCAACTGTGGCGGAAGAGCCAATTGATAAGCAACATGCCCGACTCTTTTAAGGATTTGGAAAGGTCCCATAAAACGTGGATTTAGCTTGCGGACTTTCATCGACCTCCCTACCCCGTCTTAGGAGTGACTCTCAAAAATAAATGCTCACTTTCCTGGAATTCTAGAGGCTTTCTCCTTTTGTCGGCATAACTCTTTTGCCTACTATGCAGTGCGCATCCTTTCCCTAATGACTTTAATCCTCTCTGTGGTCCCCTGGACTAACTCTGGTCCTAGCAGGGTCTTCTCACCCACCTCACACCAACATAAAGGGGACCTACACTTCCTCCCATAAAGAGCTTCATAGGGTGTCATGCCTATGCTGGCGTGATGACTGTTGTTATAAGCAAATTCTATAAGAGGTAAAAATTTATCCCAACCCCCACCTTCATCTAAAACACATGCTCTAAGCATGTCCTCAAGGGTCTGAATGGTCTTTTCCGACTGACCGTCCGTTTGGGGATGATAGGCTGTGCTAAAACTTAACTTAGAACCAAAAGCCTATTGGAAAGCCCTCCAGAATCTAGAGGTAAACCGTGGGTCCCTATCTGACACTATAGAAGTAGGTATGCCATGAAGCTTCACTATCTCCTTAATGTATAAGTCTGCTAACTTATTCAAACTATAGGTTGTCTTAATTGGCTAGAAGTGTGCAGACTTGGTCAACCTATCCATAATTATCCATATGGCATCTAAACCCAAACGAGCCCTAGGCAACCCCATCACAAAATCCATAGAAATCCTCTTCCATTTCCATTGAGGAATTTCTAAAGGCTGCAACAAACCCGAAGGTTTCTGATGTTCTATCTTAACCTTTTGACATACTAAACACTTGGCTACGAAGCTAGCCATATCCCGTTTAATTCTTGGCCACCAATACATCTTCTTTAGGTCTTGATACATCTTGGTTATCCCTGGATGTATGGTGAACTTCCCCTTATGCGCTTCCTCTAAAACTTTCTCCCTAAGGCTCCCCTCCTTAGGAACAACGATCCTATTCTTAAACTTCACTAGCTTATCAACAAACAACTCATAACCCTCTTGTCCCAACCGAGACTGCAACTCTTGGTCTAAAATTTGTTCCCGCCTAACCTCATCTCTAAGGTCACTATTAATTTCGAACCTATTCAGCTTCAAACTTAAGACAATTAAGGACACATCCAACACCTCCAGATTCATGTCCCCAAACTCTTCCATGAGGTTCAGCTCTTGCACCATTAAGCTCGACATGTGTAGGGACTTCCTACTCAAAGCATCTGCCACCACATTGGCTTTTCCCGGATGGTACTTCAACTCGAAGTCATAGTCATTAAGGAACGCCATCCACCTTCGTTGCCTCATGTTCAACTCCTCTTGGTCGAATAGATATTTAAGGCTTTTATGGTCACTAAAAACTTCAAACGTTGCCCCATAAAGGTAATGCCTCCAAATCTTAAGGGTAAAAACCACAACTGCTAGCTCTAGGTCATAGGTATGGTAATTCCCCTCATGTGGCCTAAGCTGCCTAAAGGCATATGCTACCACCTTGCCCTCCTGCATTAAGACACATCCCAAGCCATCCTTAGATGTGTCGCAGTATACCACAAAACTCACTAAGGAACCCGGTATAGTTAAGACTGGTGATGACACCAATCTCCTCTTAAGCTCTCGGAACCCGTCCTCACACCCCTGATCCCACACAAAAGGTTTCCCCTTCCTAGTCAACTGGGTCAAAGGTAAGACTAATCTAGAGAACCCCTCTATGAACTTCCTATAGTAACCAGCTAAGCCTAAGAAACTTCTCACTTCGGTCACTGTCTTAGGTTATTCCCATTCCAACACCGCATCAACTTTAGAGGAATCAACCGCTACACCATCCCTTGAGATGGCGTGTCCTAAAACTTTACCTCTTCTAGCCAAAACTCGCACTTCTCTGGTTTGGCATAAAGACGCTCGTCCCTCAAGATCTGCAACACCAACCTTAAGTGTTCTCCATGTTCTTCTGGTGTCCTAGAGTATATTAAAATATCATCTATGAACACTACCACAAACCTGTCCAAAAAGGTCCTAAAGATCCGATTCATGTAGTCCATAAAAACGGCTGGGGCGTTGGTCACGCCAAAGGGCATCACTACATACTCATAGTGCCCATACCTTGTCCTGAAGGCTGTCTTAGGGATGTCCTCGCTTCTAACTCTAATTTGATGGTATCCCGACCTTAGGTCTATTTTGGAAAACACTGACGCTCCCCTTAACTGATCTAAGAGATCATCTATCATAGGCAAGGGATATTTGTTCTTGACGGTTACCTTATTCAGTTGCCTATAATCACAACACAACCTCATACTCCCCTCTTTTTTCTTCACTAAAAGCACTGGTGCGCCCCCAAGGTGACACACTAGGCCTAACAAACCCCTTTTGCATAATATTCTCTATCTGTTTTCTTGAGTTCGCTCAACTCTAGAGGTGCCATCCTATAGGGTGCTACTGACACAGGTCCACTCCCAGGTACTAGATCTATGGTAAACTCAATCTCTCTATCTGGAGGTAAACTAGAGACATCCTTAGGAAACACATCTGGGAACTCACACACAATAGGCAACGCCGCCATATCACTTTCAGCCTCTATCTTAGAAGAAAAGAGAAGTATATATCCCTGAGCTCCCTCAACCAAGCACTTACGACACGAGACAGTAGAGATAAGATGTTCTGTCCTAGGAGGGTTAACAGACATGGACCGTGGAATGAAAGAAATAGTTCGACTAGCACAATCAATAATAGCATTGTTACGAGACAACCAGTCTATGCCCAAAATAATATCTAGACCATACATAGGTAAACATATCAAATCGACAATATAAGTCGGGTCTTGAAACAATAAGGGACATTGCAGGCAGACAGAAGAAGTAATCAATGTATATTTAGCAGGAGTAGAAACACACAAATCATATGGTAGTTTAGTAACTTGTAACTCTAAGAATTGAGCACATTGAAATGAATGAATGAATGTGTTGCTCCCGAATCGAACAATAGAGTAACTTTCCTCCTGTACGAGTTGAAGAAATTCAGCCTCCTTCGGATCTAAGCTGCCTCGGAACGATGGCGGGTTGTTCTTCTTGAATTTGGAAAGTCTCACGTGCTAAGGGTCCTAGGTTGCCACCACTCTATTAGTGATTGACTTCCATTCCCATTCAGTTGACGGAGAGTCTTCGCCTGCCCTTGCATAACTCTGGTTATACAATCCAAAGTTGGTGCAAGTGCAACGTTCGTCCCCCGCCTATTAATCGCCATAAATCTGCTCACTACCAATGAAATACTGGGTTGATCAGGTCCAATATCCCAAAGAATAGCATGCAACATTTATAACTCTAACAAGCATCCTATGCGCCCAAGTTTTGTTTTTGAAAAGCCCCACTACCACAGTCCGATTTAGAATCGAACTGCTCTGATACCATAAATGTAACGCCCTTCGTTACATTAGTGATCCCAAGATAAAATCAGTAAAATATCCTTTAAAACATTTAATTAAAACATATATCTCGTAAAGAAAAGTTAGAAAAAAACATTAAAGTCTGAAAATGCCTCATATTAAATAATATAGTATTAAATTATCCATGTAATGAATATAGATATAAATAAATAAAAAAAATAAAAAATAAATCAAAAGCCTCAAAACCGGGCGTCTAACTACAATCCCAACGATAAATAATTGCGTCTAGCCACATACGGCTCATTATTTAAGAACAGACTAACCAAACTAGAAAGATTATCTAATGGTGTCCACTAAGTCTTCACGCCTCTTCAGCCTCAATGACGTCCTCCTCGTGCTCTGAAAACAATGCTTAATAATGAGATATAAAATCCCAGTGATCAACAATACAGTTTTATAAAAACATTTTCGAAAATAGCATTGTTCTCACCTTGATAACCGGAAAAACTGTCCATGGTACCCGCTAATTTTTCAAAATAATATATATAAAGAAAATACTTTTAACATTAATAACAAACTCGTCTCAATACATCACATTTCATATACCAGATAAATTCAAGTTTAATCCAAGCGGTCCGAAGACCTCCTAATCAAATTGGCCTCTTGCCGGCATGCCATAATTTCACACATCACACGACAATGGCGTCCCATTGCCCACCCCTACTCACGAGGAGTGTTTCGATGTCACCCTCCTGTCGGGGACATTTCCATTTCGATACCTCCCATGTGCACATGGTGGTATTTCTCTTTTTTTTTCGACACCCCAACCTGTGGCGGTGTTACTTTCGATACTCCTTTTTATGTAGTATTACTTATTTTCGACATCCCAATTATATGGGGATGTTACTTTCGATACCCCATTATGGTGGTATTACTTTTCGATACCCCTATCATAGGTGGTATTGCGGCAAACATCATACAACACATTACAATTCAAATATGTCATGTCACATACATGTAACAAGCTATTTTTCACGAATTAAACAAATAAATTTCCCCCAACAACAAGCAATCACGAATATCACAATATATCACAATAAGCATCTTACAACATCATTTAAAACACATTCCCCTTTTTAACAAAAACCCCCAATTTTAGAAATTAGGTTACTGGCAGTTTGCATCAAATCAATTAAAACCCCCAATTTCATGTAATAATTCATTGTCAACACAAACAATCATATATATATATATATATATATATATATACACACACATATATACCATGGAAAGGGTTCGTAAAAGTGTTATTACTCACCTCTCGAAGACCTCCAATGCGCTCTAAAAATTATTCATGATAAGCATTTGCGCTTCCCTAAAAATTCCTCTCCCGTTTGGTGACGTTCTTGAATCTGTGTGTTATACTCCCTCACTGTGCCGCGCGGCGTCCTCCTTTTGCCAACTGCAGCGACCAGCGTTTTTTGCTAAAGTACATATATATATATACTGTGCGCTTTCAGGGTTTTCACGTTTTCCTTTTTTTTTTTTTAGTTTATTTTCTTTTCCTTTTTTTTTTAAAGAATAATCAGGCCCACTTAACTTATGAGCTACCCATAGGCCCCTACGTGAAGAGTCTGTACTTATGTTTACATTCATATATATATATTCATATATATATATATATATATATATATATATATATATATATATATATTAATTCATTATTCCCCTTGCAATTCCTAACCAACTCTAATAAATTTTATACTAACAAATCCTTCACACTAAACCTCTTAATTATATCTTATTTTTATTATATAATTATTATTTATTTTTATTTTTATTTTATTTTTATTTTTTATATCTTAATCTTTTTTTTTCTTTTTCTTTTTAAATTAATTATATTAGAATTTTAGGATGTTACATTGACCGCGCTAAAATTGACCTAGCTAAAGTCGAAATGCCGAGCCTAAAAAGGTAAACAAAGAACCTAAAAAGGTTGATCGAGCTAAAATCGACCGAGCTAAAGTCGAAATGCCTAATCGAAGTGACCTATTAAGCTAAAATCGAAAGGCCGAACATAAAAAGGCAAGCAAGAAAATTATGAAACAGTTAACTACGATAGGGCCGAGCTCAAAAAGCTCACGAGGCCAAATTAAAACGCCAAGCACAAAAGGCGAGTAAAAACTTAGGAAAGTTAACCGAGTAAATCCAAATGCTGGGTTAAATTCCACAAGTATGAAGTCTTTATCATTCATAAAGCAAAAGTACATAGGGCATTCCCATAAGCCAAGAGTACAAAATATCTTAAAAATTTGCTGAGTTACTCATGGGCATTCCCATAAGCAAAGACCCCGTCAAGGTTGGAACCAATAGTGTCTTCAGCTTGTGAAAGAGCAACCGAGGATGGCTCGAGCACGACCACTTCAGTTCCTTTGTTCTCCTCCTCTCCCCCAACCTGCTCTTCATTATTAATCTCCTCTTCCTCATCATCGAGCTCGGACAAAGGAACCATCATGCCATCTTTATTAAAATCCTTGTCCACACCAGTTGTCGAAAGATCAGAATCAGGAAGAAAGCGCTGGATTTGTTTTATAGCACGCGAGAACCCAGAAACGTGTTCCCTTCTAACATTTTGCTATGAAATTCGCATATTTTGTTACTTACATTACACTGGCCATACACGAAAACTGACATATTGCTCTCGGATAAGCCCAACTAGCATTGAAGACGATGAAGGCTCTGTGGTCCATTGCATTTTTGCAAGATCGATAAAATATCCAACGGTATTTTTTGTTTTGACATGGATGGTTTCATATCTTAGATTTGTTTTGTTTTCAAATTTTTAGTTTAATTTTTTATTATTTTTATAAATAATTACAAAATCACCCAAAAGATGTGATTCAAGTTGCTAGTAGCTTGGATCGTTTAACTATATGTTCAGGGTTCTAATCCTGATGATAGGAATATAGCTGCATATGTTGGTAGAGGAGTCGTTCCTTAACCAGTACTCTACATCTTAGGGAGATTAGTCCTACGGCTTCTGACTGTGGGATACCCTGTGTTCCTGTCGAGATCCGACTTGCCGGAATCTCGCCATAGAACGTCAAACCAAGAGTGAACAATGGGGGTTATTTTAGATTATGGCTTGACAGAATATTGTATTCCGGTCTTACGTATCCCAATGGGAATCAAATCCAGACGTAGTTCTAGGTTCAACCCTTGGCCATACGGTGATCTCAATCCCTTAATCTTGTATCTGATGAATACCAGCGAGCAAGGACTTTTCAATAGTCTCTTGGTCGAGCTAGTTTCTCTAATACGCTTAAAGCTCATCCCCAGTGCGCAAAGTTCGGGCAGCTTCCGCCTTCATGCTTTTCATTATTAGAAAGCTTGTGGCTCAAAACACGGGTAATGGAGGAGACTCAAAGAGCATAAGCGGCCGTGGCTTTCATGCTCGTGTTAGGGCCCTATTCTAGTTAAAGCCGAGCATATGCTGGCTTAATAACTTAAGAATCCACTAAAGGGCCCGAGCTAAAATCGTCTAGCCAAGAACAAAGGGCAAAAGTCCAAAAAGCCGAGGCGAAGCATTACTCCCTCGCACCAAAAAGTCGAGGTCGAGCTATGCTCCCTCGCACTACGCACTGAAAAAAGTCGAGGTCAAGCAATGCTTCCTCCCTTGCACTAAAAATCCTAGACCGAGCACAACACCTTCGCACCAAGGTAATGTCCACAGCAGATCATGCATATTAGAGACCCAATATTTGAAGGAAATCCTGGTAGTGTTCGACCCAATAAGCTGGAATCCCAAGTAAAACTTGGCTCCGGACGAAAATCCGAGCAGTGCTCGGCCAAGTAAGTCGACAACCCAAGAAAGACTTGGTTCTACAAAAAAACAAATTTCTGAGCAATGCTCCCGAATCATAATCCAAAGTCCTCGGCACCAAAAAGCGTGTTAAGATATGAGGGTTGACATTTAAGCTCTTTCGCTTATTTCAAGCTCGGAGCTTGGGGGACTTATGGGGATAAAGGAAGGATATTCTCGGAAATCACAGAGAAATGATATCTCTTAGCATCAAAACAAATTTTTGCTAGATGGCAAGCAATTTTAAGTGCTTTTGATTTTCAAATTGAGTTTATCAAAGGCTCTTCAAATTCTCTTCCTGACTTTCTTACTCGTGAATATTTACAGGGTAGGTAAAAAAGTGAGAGTGGCAGCAGTGCCAAAATCAGCAGCTTCCTCTGCAAAGGGGAAAGGTAAAGGAATAGTCCTTAAAGGACCCAATCGCCAAGGTGCATCCAAATCTGGGTCTTCGGCCCAAAAGCCAAGGTGCATCCAGTGGGGGTCAGGTTTTCCCGCGGGTCCTCGTCCATGTCAATTAATAACCAAATTTAAAAATTAGTTTGATTTTAATTAAAACCAAGAACTCAAAAATTGTACCTCCAAAAAATAAACAAATAAAACCTTCATATGCACAATCAAAACAATCAAACTGAAACTGAAACTTTGTTTTCTTTCAACTACAAATTTAAAAGAAACTAATGTTTTAGATGCACTTGATCATGCTTTAAATAGCACCGATAGCATCAAAACACCATAATAAAAGCACAATCAAATGTTTTATAATTTTTCTAAAAAGAAAGATACCATTTTATACAGAATAGAACCTTTCAATCAAAACAAATCCAATATCCTACAAATATATGAGGATATTATTATAATTATGTAAACAGCTGGGCGAGTTCGGGTTCGGTTGAGTATATGTATCCTCATCCCCGCCCTCGCCCCCAGTTAAAGCAGGTTTTTCTCGTCAAAGTCGGGGCGGGTTCGGGTGGGTACTGGCGGTTTCAGGTCTTATTGCCATGCCTAGGAAAAATCATTAAACCTACTATTTTTTTCATTTTAAAAAAAATTGTACACCTTTGTATTGTGTACCATTCATAAAGGATTGATTTTTTTTTTGATAGACCAATGTTAGTAAGTTAAATGTTATGTTAGTTTTCTTTTTTGTCAAGATTTGAATCAAGGACTCTTGCTCCTTAACACCTTATACCCCTAGCTCAAACCAATTGAGCTACCCAATCCCGTAAAGGATTGATTCTGTGTGGGGGTATTGTGCCTGATTGTTGGGTAGAGATCCGAATTTTGTTTTCCTAATCTATATGCTTATGAATATTAGGTTTAAGTGAAAACAAATTTGGCTAAAAAAAATTCAAAACAATAAATACTTTCAGGAAAAAATGTCCAAACAATAGATTATAAAAGTTACATTGATGATCAACTAGATTATGTGATTTATGTGTGTTTATTTGATGAATTTTTACTCCTAATTATGTTAATTGACTGAGTTTTGTTCCTAAATTTAGGTAATTGAATCTTTAATAGTGTTTTACATGTTTTAGTTTAATTTCATGCTTTTTAGAGTTAATCTAATGATATTTTTACTTATTCGTATTTATAGAAAATAATAAAGATGAGTCAGTGATAAAGCAAGTATTTTGGAAGAAATAGAAAATCAAAAGAAGTCCAATTTCCAATTTTTGATTTTTACTAAATAGGCATGGGCTCTTTTTATAGAAGAAAAGTTGGTAATTGGTGTGGGCCCATGGCACATTCACACTTGGATACTTGCTGCACCACTAAGGAGGTACACATGAAGGGCTAATGGACTTGAAGTAAAAATGAAGATGCAGGCCAATGTGTTAGTAATTGAAAATGAAGAAGTAACTTGGCTATAAAAAATTAAGAAGGCCCTGGACGTGAAAAAGGATTTTTTGGAAGTGGAGCGTCCGTAATAAAAAGGAATAAAGCAAGCTGTATAAAAAGAGAGCCGCATTGAACAGAGACGGGCAGCAACGTGAGATAGAGGAGCCGCACAACAGAGGGCTGGTAACGTACAGAGACGACAACATGGAAACAAGTCTTGCCATACTTGGGCATTGTTGGGATCATCTTTATTTTAATGGAGTTTTCTCTTCTCTCTTTCTCGATCTTTTATTTTATTTTATTTTAGGATTTAGTATGTTTAGCTAAATTCTTTTTTGTTATGGTTCTGATATAATCCTTTTATGATGATGTTTAATTGACTCTCTGATTATCTTATGAATATTTGGTGTTGTCGATATGATGTTTACTGTGCTTAATTACGTTTGAATGTTTGGCCATTATTCTTGTGTTTGTTGAGGGTTCATGTATATGCTAGGAATGGTGATATATGGATTTGTCTCTTGTAAGCATTACCATTAATTGGGTTAATCTAGGAATAGGTAACTTGATTAGTGTGGGTCTTTCACAAATTCCATAGAGCTTTTATAATAATGCCTTCTTAATTAGACCCAAGGAATTATGGTAATTAGTAAGGTTTGGTAGAATTGATTCACTAAGGAATTAGTCTTCAATTAATTAAGGGAATTTGTCCTTTAACATATCAATTGGGATTAGGATAATTAGAGTTTTGATAATTCATAGGATTCCTTGTCTATGAGGAATCCGGATTCACAATTGGGTGAAATCAACTCCATAGCACTTTTATTTCTATTTTTACCTTCTAAGTGTTTGTTTAATTGTCTCAAAAGACCAAAAACATTTTTATTGCTTTTATTGCTTTATTTTATTTATTTTGAGCTCTCTTCATACCAAAGTTTGGTCTAGATAGTTGTTTAACTTGTGAATTGATATTTGATAACTAATCCCTGCGGACGATATCCGGTTCTTACCATTTTATTACTTGCAACGATCTGGTACACTTGCCGTGGTCGTCATCAAGTTTTTGGCACTGTTGTCAGGGATTGATTTTGCCAATATCATTATTAACAAAGTAGACAACTACTTTAGACATTTTTTATATTTATTTTTTGTATATATTTGATTTTTTCTTTTGAGTTTTGTTTGTGCAAGGTGGATGCAACATATGAAGACTTATTATTTTCCAACCTTGGACGGTGTTACAAAATATCACTTTGGGCCTAATGTAGTCATGGGAGACTACAGGCTCTGGGGATATCAATGTCCTCACGCACAAGCTTATAGCGTAATAATGAAGCACGAGGAGGAATGAGAATGGAATGAGCAAACACCTTTGAAAGTTGCTCTAGAACAATATTCCCAAGAGCTATCCATCTCTGAGGACAAAGCAAGAGGCAATTGTGATTGTACGAAGCTGTGATGCAAAACTTCAAAATGCAAGTTGAGGAAATTTGCAAACAATTAGTACAAGAGCCACATGAAGCAATATTTGAGCAAAATATGGTTGTGGGGATGGATCAAAGTTTAGATAAAGTGGTAGTGGAAGATGAGTCACAAGAAAAAGAACATGGGATGGAGAGCAAAGAGGATCTATATTTCACCATGCTTGCCAAGAAACCTGATATTGCTGCCTTGGATAAATATATTGGTTTGTATGCATGTGTGGATACTACAAAATTGGCTCCAGAAGTAAAACCTCATGTGCTTCATGGAACATTTATGTTGAAGAGGTCAAAAGAGGAGTTTATCACTTGTCATTTGACACAGGAGGAACCGAGGGTAGATTCATATTGCTTATGCAATTGCCACTCCACAAGTCATGAGATCCGGAAGGAGGATCTTACATATTGAGCATCTCTTGTCCCTTATGCTACAAGCAATGGGATCCGGGTGGAATCATCTCAATGAGTTTTTCTGAACCCTTCTCTTTAGTTTATTTTCATTTTCTTGTTAGTTTTGTGTTTCACATGTTTTAGTTTGTTTGTGTTATAATAAAAATAGGCCAAGCACTTAAAGGTTTAGGATGTTGTTTTGAGATGTCACTTTTGGCATTGTTATTATTTTGTGAAACTTGCCAGGCTATTTTCCTTTCTTTGGAAGTTCTTCTTGTAGTATAATTTTCATTTTTCAAATTTGTTCATAGCATTTTTCATAACTTCTTTGGATATTTTTGTTTCTTTTTCATTAAATTCATGACAATGAGGTTTGGAATGAAATTTTGGAATCTTAGTTATGACCTTAGTGAGATATTGGGCTTGATTGTTAATTCTTTTTGAGTGTGCACCATGGAGTTGATGTGCTGAGATTTGTTTGATTCTTTTATCTAAGATTCATGAATTGCATGTTTTGCATAAAAATGATTTGGGCCCTTTTTCATTAGCCATTTGAGCCAAAAAGCCAACATTGCATGAAAAATTCATTTGTTTACCCCCTTGAGCTTATTGTTTAATTTTATTCTCACCATTGCTTCTTGAATTATAATGAACATATTTATTCCAACTTGAGTATAGGAGAGCATTGGCGATTTGCTCGTGGACAAGCAAAGACTTTGATTTGGGAGAGAGAGTAAGGGAATAATGTGAGAAGCTTTGAAAGGTTTGGAAAAAAAAAGTGTAAAAATACACACACAAAAAAAACAGTTGATGGCCAAAAGAAAAAAATTTGAAAAAAAAGGAAAAAAAAGTTGAAAAAAAATTGTGTGAATAAGGCTGAGGAAAGACTCCAAAGGGGAGAAAGAAAAAAAATCAATTAAATTGAGAATTTTGCGCTTTGCAATAAAATATTAAGTTGTTGTAATTGCTCCCCTATTTTCTTGGTCACCTTTTGTTTGTTTCTATTATTACTTGTTTTTCACTTTAGCCAAGTTACAACCCAAAATAAAGTCCCTTTGATTTGTGCATGCTTGTGGTTTGTGATTTTTGGAATTAGATGAAAAACAAATCTATGGTTCCATGACTATAATGCATGCTTTCAGGGAAACACTTCACCACCATACACTTGAGTGATTATTTGATGAGTGTGCATCCCGTGAGGACCAAGGTTCTATGGTTCTTCTCTTGCCGAATTGCCATGATTTTTAATTTTGAAGAATATGGAGTTACAAAGTTGTTATGTTTTTTGCTTCCTAACATTTTTGGAATTGAGCTTGGAACTAGTTGATGCTTCTGTTTCAGGAATTAGTCTTGTTGCAATTTTACCTTTTGGTGAGTTTGTCTAATTGTGCTCTCATTCAGTTTTTCTTAATTATGTTAGAGCTTGGATTGTTGTCCCGAGTGTTTTGTGTGTTAGTTTGAGTTACTTTTGCTTCGGGACAAGCAAAGTCTTAGGTTTGGGGATGTGATGATCCGGTAGATTATGTGATTTATATGTGCTTATTTGATGGATTTTTACTCTTGATTATGCTAATTGATGAGTTTTATCCCTACGTTTAGGTAATTGAATATTTAATTGTGTTTTACATGTTTTAGTTTAATTTCATGTTTTCTAATGATATTTTTACTTGTTTGCATTTGTAGAAAATAATAAAGACGAGTCAGTGATAAAGCAAGTATTTTGGAAGAAATAGAAAATCAAAAGAAGTCCAAATTCCAATTGTTGATTTTTTGCTTATTAGGCATGAGTTCTTTTTATAGAAGAAAAGTTGGTAATTGGTGTGGGCCCATGGCACATTCACACTTGGATACTTGCTGCACCACTAAGGAGCTACACGTGAAGGGCTAATGGACTTGAAGTAAAAATGAAGTTGCAGGCCCATGTGTTAGTAATTGAAAATGAAGAAGTAACTTGGCTATAAAAAATTAAGAAGGCCCTGGAAGTGAAAAAGAATATTTTGGAAGTGGAGCGCGTCAATAATAAAAAGGAAAGAAAGCAAGATGTATAAAAAGAGAGCCGTACTAAACAGAGACGGGCAGCAGCATGAGATAAAGGAGCCGCACAAAATGGGGGTGGTACGTACAGAGACAACAGTGTGGAAACGGTGTTGCCATACTTGGACAATGTTGGGATCATCTTTATTTTAATGGAGTTTTTCTCTTCTCTCTTTCTCTATCTTTTATTTTATTTTATTTTAGGATTTAACATGTCTAGCTAAATTCCTTTTTGCTAGGGTTCTGATGTAATCCTTTTATGATGATGTTTAATTGACTCTCTGATTATTCTATAAACATTTGGTGTTGTCGATGTGATGTTTACTGTGCTTAATTACATTTGAATGTTTGGCCACCATTCTCGTGTTTCTTGAGGGTTCATGTATATGCTAGGAATGGTGATATATGGATTTGCCTCTTGTAAGCATTACCATTAATTGGGTTAATCTAGGAATAGGTAACTTGATTAGTGTGGGTCTTTCACAAATTCCATAGAGCTTTTATACTAATGCCTTGTTAATTAGACCTAAGTAATTAGGGTAATTAGTGAGGTTTGGTAGAATTGATTCACTAAGGAATTAGTCTTCAATTAATTAAGGGAATTTGTCCTTCAACATATCAATTGGGATTAAGATAATTAGAGTTTTGATAATTCATAGGATTCATTGTCTATGAGGAATCCGGATTCATAATTGGGTGAAATCAACTCCCTAGCACTTTTATTTCTATTTTTACCTTCTAAGTGTTTGTTTAATTGTCTCAAAAGACCAAAAATATTTTAATTGCTTTTATTGCTTTATTTTATTTATTTTGAACTCTCTTCATACCAAAGTTTGGTCTAAGTAGTTGTTTAACTTGTGAATTGGGGTTTGTTAACTAATCCCTGTGGACGATATCTAGTTCTTACCGTTTTATTACTTGCAACGATCCGGTACACTTGCCATGGTCGTCATCTCAAAAACTTGGTACGATTTCGGTAAGTGTACCTAGTCGCTAACATGTAATACGGTGGTGAGACCGAATATCGTTCTCAGGGATCACGGACAAGTACCACTCCTCAAATTGAACTACTATTTAGGCGATCGTTTAGAAGAAAGGGAGCTCAATTAACATGCAACAAAATACACAAGAGTGAAATATTTTTTGTATTTTCTTAATTAATTAATGATCAACGACAACTTGGAAAACAGAGATAAACAAGATAAAATATGCTAGGGATCTGATTTCATCCAATTATGCATTCGGGTTCCTCATAGAAAAGGAATCCTTTGAAATGCTAAATCCCTAATTATCCTAATTCCTATTGGTTGGTTGAAGGTCCAATTCCCTAAGTTAACTAATCCCTAATTCCTTAGGTGATTAATTCTATCAAACTTCACTTATCACCCTAATTCCTCAGGTCTATTTAATTAAGCCGATGATTAAGCTCCATGAAATTGTTTGACAAACCACACTAATCAAATAACATATTCCTAGATTACTCAACTAATGGTATTAATTACAAGAGGCAAACATCAAAAATGGTAGCTAAGCATTCAAATATCATTAAAAATAGTAACTAATACAACAACAACCAATAGTTCATAGAATAAAGTTGAGAGTTAACAAAACATCAACATAAATGAACTACATCATCTCCCTAACTAAGAGGAATTTAGCTAGACATGCTAAACCCTAGAAAAGAGGAAAAGAGAAGAGAAAATGGAACTCCATGAAGTAGAAGGTAGATGATGAAGGATTCCTCCTCCTTCTCCTCTTCAACTCCAAGAAATTGCCAAATTAGGGTTAGAGTGAGTGAATTTCGTGTGTATCTGCTGATGGGTACTTCTAAAATGAGAAATGAGGGTTTAAATACCCTATCAGGAAATTTGCCAGCGCTAAGCACAGGATTTCTGGCGCTGAGCACCAGCTATACAGAAACTAGTTTTATGCAACCTGCTAGCGCTGAGCGCAGGATTTCTGGAGTCCAGTGCCAGCTTGGCTGATGCTAGCCTTCACAAAATTCTCTTTCCACACTCTTTCATTCTCAAATAAGCTCCACTTCCTTGATCAATTCCACTTCTCTTCAAGCTTTTCCACCTTTATTAAATCCTAAAATGATGAGAAAACATAACTAAGTTAGATTGCAATAAAAAGGGAATAAAACAAGTAAAAATTAACTTCAACTACAAGAATTATTATAAATACTCACAACAACTAATAAAGACTCAACTAACTCAAAATGGGGATAAGACAATGATAAAAACATGCAATTGGGAGTAAAATCCACTCAAGAAAGACATAATTACTTGATAAATTAACGAATTATCACTCCCCCAAACCTAGCATTTTGCTTGTCCCCAAGCAAAAATAACTAGAACTGACACACAGAACACAAAAACAAAAGGCAACAAACCAAGCTCTAACATGATTAAGGAAAATTGAATGAGAGCACAATTAGACAAACTCACCAAAAGACAAAATTGCCACAAGACTAATTCCTAAAACATAAGTATCAACTAGTAGCTAGCTTAATTCCAAAAAATGCCAGGAAGCAAAAAGCATAACAACTTTGCAACTCCAAATTCTTGAAATTAAAAATCATGGCAATTCGACAAGAGAAGAACAACAGAACCTCGGTCCTCACAGGATGCACACTCATCAAATAATCACTCAAGTTTATGGTGGCGAAGTGTTTCTCTCAAAGCACACATTAGAGTCATGGAACCATAGATTTGTTTTTCATCTAATTCCAAAAAAAAATCACAAACCACGAGCATGCAAAATATCAAAGGGACTTTATTTGGGTTGTAACTTGGCTAAAATGGGAAAACAAGTGAGGTGAGAAACAAATAAAAGATGTCCAAGAGAATAGGAGAGCAATTACAGCAATTCAATTATTTCAGTACAAAACACAAAATTCCCAATTGCTATAATTGATTTTTTTTTTTTCATTTCTCCTTTCCCTTCTTTGGAGTTTCACACAACTTTATTTACTCAACTTTATTCACAATTTTTTTTACCTTCTTTTTTTTCAATTTTTTTTCTTGTGGGTATCAATATTTTTTTCACTTTTTCTTGCCTTTTTTTGACCTTTTTTTTCAGACCTTTCAAAATTTCTCACATTATTCCATTACCCTTTCCCCCAAACCAAAATCTTTGCTTGTCCACAAGAAATTCACCAATGCTCTCATATTCTCAAGTTGAAATAAACATGGTAATCATCATTCAAGAAGCAAGGGTTAGAACAAAACGTAACAATAAGCTCAAAGGGGTTAGCAAGAAAATTTTTCATGCAAGGTTGGCTTTTTGGCTCAAGTGGCTTATGAAAAACAGCCTAAATCATTTTTATGCAAAACATGCAATTTATGAATCTTAGATAAAAGAATCAAGCAAATCTCAGCACATCAACTCAATGGTGCACACTCAGAAAGAATTAACATTCAAACCTAATATCTCACCAAGGTTAAAACCAAGATTCAAAAATTCCATCCCAAACCTCATTGCCATGAATTTAATGCAAAAGAAATGAAAATATGCAAAGAGGTTATGAAAGATGCTGTGAACAAATTTGAAAAGTGAAGCCAAGACTACAAGAAGAACTTCCAAGAAAGGAACATAGTCCGGCAAATTGCACAAAATGGTGGGAATGTCAAAAGTGAACTCAACAACATCGAAAATCATGAGGTGCTTGGTTTGCTTTTTTTTTTTTGATTTTTTTTTGGCCAGCGCTAGACGCTAGCCTTCGATCTTGAGCGCTGCGCAGGCGAGAGCTCATCTTTTGGTGAGTTCTAGCGCTGGGACGACCAAGATCCTGCGCTAAACGCATCATATCGGATATCGAGAAATTATGCAGCTTTTTCTAGCGCTGGGCGCGGAGGTCTTTGGCGCTCAGTGCCAGCTCCGAAAAAACAGAGTTTCAGATTTAAAGCCTAGACAACTCTCTCAGCTCACAAAAATCACTTTTCACATGCAGAATTCACACTCAATTAGGGAGGGATCCAAGGATGACACTATTTTTTTAACATTCAAAAGCAACATAAAAACATGCAAATGCAATCAAACACAACCCAAAGCAAAAATCACATAAAACATGCAAAACACTATGCAATATAACTTAGCAAAACAATAACAAACAATAAAATAAGAAAAGAAGAGAAGAAAGCTTGGGTTGCCTCCCAGCAAGCACTTGTTTAACGTCCCTAGCTTGACGTCCTGTCGAGCATTCAAGGTGATTTAAAGACCTAGGATATGTCAAGCCCTCATCACTTCAAGTATGAGAAATTTTCAGAAGATAGAATTGCAACCACTGAGTTTTCATTATTTCCTTCCTTTTGGCTCTTGTCTAATTGTCTCGGAGGCTTGCTTGATCTTGAGGATGATTCTTCTTCCTTCACCTCTTGTTGACTTTTAAGACCAATAACATTAATAGGAGCAAAGAGATCCGAAGTCTCCGAAGATTTTTCAAATATCTTAATAGTGACTTGATCCCCATTAACTCTCAAGATTAGTTCACCTCTTGGCACATCAATAACAGCTCCAGCGGTAGCCAAAAAAGGTCTTCCAAATATAAGGGGAATGTTATAACATCCTAAAAATTCAAATATAATTATTTTAATAAAAAAATGGGTAGTATAAGAGTTTATTATAATTGTTTTCTTTATAATAAAAATCCAGTGGGTTCCATAATAATGTAAAATTGATTTTAAAAAATAAAATAAAAATAGGGATAAAAACCTACCCTGGACTAAATTATTGCGGCAATAATGATAGGAAACATAAACATATCAAGGCTCATGCTGTGTTACCCATTATAAATAGATAGTTTGAGTGTTTTAAGCTCAATTTCGCATAATATGACTAGATACCTAACTTAAGATGGATATTTCATAACCAAAGAGAACTTGTTTGAATTCAAGATCTACATAATAAATATAGCCATGTCTCTTAGCTTTCCATAGACACCAAATTCGTCCAAATTGGATTCTTGTAGCTCAGATTATGACCAAATTCGTACACACTATTCATGTTCCAGCGCCAGAACCATTTTTTTAAATTCTATCCACGTTTTGACTATCTAAACGCCGGTTTCAGATTTTATGGTCTTCATAACAGTTGTAGTATATTTCCAAATATATAAAATTTATAATTTTTGAATGTCTATAACTCAAGATATGTGCGAAATACAACACCATATGCAGAGTAAGCGGGCTTAGCGCGTTTTTACACGTTTTGGGCTATTGCGGGCTCTATAAATAGAATCTTAACACTCTTAGGGTGCGTTTTTGAACCCTAATTACACCTAGAAACTCAAACGGCTAAGAAGAGAAGAAATTCAAGGATTAAGAAGAGACAGTTGTGGAAGAGGGAGTCTAGGAAGAGGAAGATGATGATAACTCTTGGCAAACGTTAGGATTCGCAGTAGGAAACACTTAGAGCTATTTGGAGGTCTTCAAGAGGTGAGTAACAATACTTTTCACGAACCATTTCCATGGGATATATGATTGCTTTTGTTGACAAGGGATTACCATGTGATTTTGGGAGTCTTTAATTGACTTGATGCATATCGTTAGTAACCTAAATTCTAAAATTGAGGTTTTGTTTAATAGGGGAATTAATTGATTAATTGATGTTGTAACGTGCTTACTCATGTATAATATGTTGTGATATTCATGATTGTTTGTTATTGGTGGAAGTTTATATGTTTAAAATTGATGGAAATAGTTTGTTACATGCATGAGACATGACATATTTGAGTTATAATATGTTGTATGATGTTTGCCGCAATACCACCTATGATAGGGGTATCGAAAAGTAATACCACCGTAATGGGGTATCGAAAGTAACAACCCCATATAATTGGGATGTCGAAAAAGAGCAATACCGCCTAAAAAGGGGTATCGAAAGTAACACCGCCACACGTTTGGGTGTCGAAAAGGGAGAAATACCGCCATGTGCACATGGGAGGTATCGAAATAGAAATGTCCCCGACAAGAGGGTGACATCGAAACATTCCTCATGAGTAGGGGTGGGCAATGGGACGCCATTGTCATGTGATGTGTGAGATTTATGGCATGCCGGCAAGAGACCAATTTAGTTATGAGGCCTTCGAGCCACTTGGATTAATTTAGAATTTACTTGGTATGTGGAATGTGATGCATTGAGATGAGTTGATCTTATGCTATATGCATTTGACTTGATGGAATTTTTGTTGTTATTAAAAGTATTTTTTTATATATTATTTTGGGAAATTAGCGGATACCATGGACAGTTTTTTCGGTTACCGCACCGGCTGAGAACAACACTATTTTCGAAACATTAATTTTATAAACTGTATTGTTGATCACTGGGATTTTATATCTCATTATAAGTGTTGTTTTCAGAGACAAAGGACATCGCTATTGAGGATCCAGAGATCTGAAGAGTTATCTTTGATTAGCTAGTTGGTTAGTAATGTAGTATGGTTTAGAGTATTATGCGGACGACGTTCTTTGGTTTACATACTATTTTTCTCAGATTGTAATTAGACGCCCGGTTTTGAGGCTTTTAGTTTTTATTCAAATGATTGGATTTAATAATATTTTTCAATACTTTGTAAATACTATTATTTTATTTAATACGAGGTATTTTCATACTTAGTTATTTGAGAAAAAAATTTATGACTTGTGTTTTTTTATTAAATGTTTTGAATGATTTTTATTGAAATTAATTTGGGTTACTAATGTAACGAATGACATTACATTTTTTGTATCAGAGCAGTTCGATTCTAAATCGTACTGTGGTAGTGGGGCTTTTTCTAAAACAAAACTTGGGTGCATAAGATGCTTGTTAGAGTTATAAATACTGCATGTTATTCTTTGGGATATTGGACATGATCAACCCAATATTTCATAGGTAGTGAGCAGATTTATAGGACTAATAGGCGAGGGACGAACATTGTACTTGCACCAGCTTTGGTTTGTATGATCAGAGCTACGCAAGGGTAGACGGAGACTCTCCGTCAACTGTAGGGGAATGGAGGCCAATCACTGATGGAGTGGTGGCTACCTAGGACCCTTAGTACGTGGAACTTTTCGAATTCAAGAAGAATGATCCACTATTATTCCGAGGCAGCTTAGAATCCTAAGGAGACTTGATTTCTTTAACTCGTATAGGGGAAGAAGTTACTATATTGTTTGATTCAGGAGCAACACTTTCTTTGATATATCCTTCAAGTGTGAAATTTGAGTTGCCTATCTTTCGTTTGTCCTTTGAGTCCTGTTTTTCTAAAAAAAAAAAAAAAAGTTGTAATTTAGGGTACTTGATTCTTTATATGAGATTTTTGAATGTTGATGATGAATTGATTTAAATAAATTTATTTTCCTTGAATCTATAAGGAATTATTACTAATGGTAGTTTTGCATGTGCGTTCATGCTTGTCTTTTCTTGTTTACACTATTCTCATCATCTATACTTCTGTCAACACTGTCAAAACCCATTCCCATATAGTTGACAAAAGGGGGAGAATGAACGTGATATGATCTTAATGAGAAAGTAATATATGGACATGAGTATGTTCTGATATGAGCAAAGTATGTTGATCAAAGTATGTTCTGATAATTGCTCAGATAAATCTTAAGTAAGATTGCTCTAATAATTTCTAAGTAAAACAAGTCAAATGTATGTGTGACCCGTTCTGATAATTACACGAAAAGGGAATTGTACTAAGCAAAGTACAAAAAACTCTCTGCACAACTCTGATATGGCAGTTTCACGATGCATAAAGCCATGATCCTTCAAGTTGGAGTACAACCAACGTTCCTATTGCATTAATGGCTATCCAGAATGACTTTATTGCATTTAATGAAGTTCTGCTTGAAGTCAATATCTGAGGGAATGTCTCTAACGGATCTTAAATACTTGAAGACTATGAATACAAAAGTCATTGAAGATGAACAAATACATAATACATATAGCATAAAAGAGTCATTACTATGTGCATTAATATCTTCGTTCTTTCATTCTGTATTCTTCAAGCATTTGAAGTTATTACGCAGACTTTCCTAAGCTTTACATTTAAACCATTCTGAGTGTTAGTGAAAAATCTGTCTGTCTGAAGTTGTATTTATTACAAACCAAATTTCTCAAAAAAATATGGGTGACCCTGAAGAGGCCATGGCATCTCATGATTGGTATGTAAGGTTGACTTAGTGGTTTAAAGTTAAACAAGTGCTCTATAGTCCCACTGTTTGCTTTCTTTTTTTTCAACAGGTTCTAGTCAAAGATATGAAGATAAAATTGCTAAATGGGATGAAGGACTTGCTAGACAAGGGTATGAAGATTCCAGCTATTCGAGCATGGGGATGGTTAATTTGTCCGAATGCTTGGATCCCATGCTTTGAAGAATAGGAAATTAGTTAATGATATGCTGAAAATTCCTGAGTGCACATTTACAGATCCTGACCCTCAAGTTCAAATTGCTACACAGGTACTAATTGAGTAACTGCATTATGTCATCCGTGATTCACAGGAACGGGCTATGTGTGGGATGTAAGGCTGTTCATCAGTATTTTAAGTGACATGGTGCAAATTGACTTAAAGAGATTCGATTGCCATTTGAAGGCTAAGGAATAGAGTGCTTCACTAGTTATTAACATCGTTCATTGTCTTTTGCTTATTGTGGAAGAATTAGGTTTAGGGCTAGGGAATAAAGAAAAGAGAGACTACTATAGACTGATAATATTATTCAAGGATGTAATGTGATGATGTGATCCAAAAGACGACTCCAAGGTCCTATTTATACTAATAGTAAAATTCTAGTCATAAATAAATATGAAAACAAATCAAAGAATATAAATATGAAAGAAATCCTAATAGATATACTAAGGTACTTTAAAATATTCTTAGATACAATAATGGTATCATGAGTCCATATATTCTAACACTTACGTGACTTTTTCAAGTGTCCTTTGTGCAGGTTGCCTGGGAATGTCTTATTGATGCTCTTGTTCAGTGTCCAATATTAACTTTGGAGAAAAATACACCAGCTGAGGAGAATTTTCTCCAGAAACAGCATTCAGTAGGAAGGCACAATTGTGACGTGCAAGCAAATGGATTTTCCAAAAGCATAAAGCTAATAATGACGCCACTGATTGGCATCATGTCTAGTAAATGTGATATATCTGTTCAGTCATCCTGCTTGAACACTTGGTGTTATTTGCTACATAAGCTTGATACTTCTATCAATGAACCATCATTGCTAAAAGTGGTTTTTGAGCCTATTCTTAAAGCAATATTTCAGAACGAACCTGACAGCAAGAGCATCTGGTCATGGAACCTGGGCCTTGATCTGCTCAGTGATAGTATTTTTCAGAAGTGTAGGGACGTCCTCTACCAGTCAACTAACCAGGTAAGACATAGAATCTCTGAAATTGGTCCTTCTCTATCTGGAAAATGCTCTTGGAAGCAGCACCTGATTAGATGGATGCCATGGGATATCAGTCGATTGGAATTTTACCCGAGTATGATTTTTGTGATTATCCGTCAAGCATCAGGGCCAACTGTCACTTCTGATCATAGAAGTCGTGTTTATGATGCCGCCTTAAAGTTATTTATGTATGTTCTGAAAGGAGTCAAAGTGGACTTGGATAGTCCATCTACCAATTATGATGGCATTATATGGTGCTTGAACTCATTACTAACATTCATGAAAAAAGTATGTGAAGATTTGTACTCAGGGCAGTGAAAATTATGACTTGTATTGTACTTCCATTCAGTTTATAGATGCTATCACATAGACGTTAGGTCCTTCTATCTTGGGATCTCCACTGTACAAGTTTTCTTTGGACCTAAAGTACATTGTTGACATGCAATCAGTTGACCATAACAAACACCTAAAACTTCTGAGTGTCAGTTGTGTTTCTTATATGGATAGGGTTTCTCCATTGGTTTATTTGATAGCGCTTTACTTCCATATGATGGTTCAGTTAACAATGAGTTCCCCCCAATCAGACTGCATTTCACAAGGGATGTGTGAATATTTTAAATTTATATTTTCTTCAATTGATCCCTTAGAAAATCTCCTCACCTGTATTGGCTTCTTGTACAAAAATGTTCGACCAATTTACTTAAATATATGGATAACAGTGGCTCAAGCTCTGAATTATTGTCTTTGTGATCCAAACTGCAAGTCTCTACAGGAAGCCATGTCTGACAGTGCTGGATATTCTTCTGTATGCCATCTTTTAATTTACCCCACAGCGGCACACTCTGAAGTTCCAAGATCGACCTTTTCAAGTGATAGTTCCCCTTTGGAGAAGTTCCCTGTATCATCAGAAAGAAAGGTGAGGCTTGAACTCATTATTCAAACATGGAAATCACTTTATGGAACTCTTAGTGCTTCAGGGCTTGGATTTTCAACAGCCACCAGTTTCTCTGGAGATCTGTGCACATTGTTAAGCAGGTGCCTTGATGAAAATGCTGACATGCTTGAGGGCGGCACTGATTTTAATTTGTCATGCGAAGATATGGATCTTGTCGTCCTGCATTTGTCAGGCAATTTCTTGATATGCATTCTAGAACAGATTCATACTTCAGAATTGGTTTCTGAAACATACAGAAGTAAAACTGACCGTGATAGCAAAATACTCTGTGGCATAAAAAATTGCTTAAAATTTGCTTCCAGGTAAGTCCATACATGTCTTGTAAGGACAGGATAATTAGTTAATTACTAGGATAGGATTTGCCTTTGTAGAAGCTGTATGATAGTCTGTTTACTACCTGATCGATCTCCTTTCTTTCGATGACTGTGAGTATCTGTCTGTATGCTTGTTTATTTAAATTGCTGCTGATCATTTTCACGTGGCATTTCTCAGGTATATGAATTTGTTGAGGGTAAAAATGGTAACAGACCCGCTGCCTGGTTTTGTTGGGACCTCAAGGTCAGTTAATATAGGTTGTCTCCTTTAATTCATGCTTGGGCGGTCAATGAGTAACTCTATTTGACTCTCACTTTATCATGAATCACAGGGTCTCTAAAGCATTGGCATGCTTTGTCAGTTGCCTTCACTGGAAGCAAGATATTCTTCTTTTTCTGGAGGTTTGTTCCCCTAATTCTACTTTACAGTTCATTGATGTAGCCTCTATGATTTATGTATACTTATATGGTGCTAATAGAAAGGTGAGGAAGTACTTTCCTTAATAACTCTTGTGATGGAGGGCTCAAGTAGGATTGGTAGAAAAACAGGTCAATTCTAACGAGGATTAATGCTATAGACTCTACTTTGTATAGAACAGTGTTTTTCTCAATGTAAGACAGTCGCCTCCGTCACTTTCTTTTGGCCTTTTTCGTCTGTGTGAGAGAGAAACCCTTACAAAAAAGGATGTATGGCTTTTATAAATTACACTTTCTTAAGAAATTTGATAATCAATGGGTTGTTGATTATCAGAACCATGATAGTGAAGCTTATTTCTTTGAGTTAATCTCCCTTTTGTCTTTGATTATATTTATTTATTGATTGGTGGGGGTCGGGGGGTATTTCATTTGCAGAGAACCTCCATTACTTGAAAATTTTCGACCTGTTAAACTAGTATGTAATCTTTTGCATACTTGATTGCAGATTGTTTCCTGTCCACTACTTCAAGGGCTATCAAATATGGGAATGCAGGACGAAGGAACAAACGATCAACTCCAGCTTCTGTGGAATGAAATTCTAAATTGCTTGAGAAGAAGTCAACCTCCAATAAACTTTGGTTCGGCTTTACTCAAACTGCACGAACCCCTGCTCGAAAAAACTCTTGATCATTCACATCCCTCCATTTCAGAGCCAACCATCAAATTTTGGAATTCTACGTTTGGTCAACAAATTATTTTGGATTTTCCCCAGAGTCTGCTTTGTGTCTTGGACAAGCTATCCAGAAAGGGAAAATTAAAACTCCAGAAGAGAAGCCTACCATTACCATCCCTTCAAAAGTGTCATTCCCATGAAGTCAATGATGCTCTGCTGGGATATAGGGTCACTGCAAAACATAATAGGACTTCTAAGAGGGTGGAACTAGTGTTGGATACAGAAAAAGAGGTACCTCCTTTAAGTTTTAAAAAGAAGAGGTTAGAACTAACTGAGCATCAAAAGGAAGTCAGGCGAGCACAGCAAGGAAGGGAAAGGGATAATGGAGGACATTAGAACTTATACTAATGCTGACTTTTCACAAAGCCATGATGATTCGCAAGAAAGCCAGGAGGAGATAAAAGATGCAGAAGCCATATTGAACGATGTGGAATCTGGTGTATTGCCATTTACCATCAATATCTTGTTCTTACAGTTGAAAGCTCTGCCCCTGGAAGATTAACGACCATTTCGCATCACCTAACTAATACTCCTTCCAATCTATATTATAAATAAAAAAAATCAATGAAACATATATATTTAGGTGATTAATTAATTTTACTGAATCTTATAAAAAATTAGGTTTGTTATCTTCATCTAAAATTTTAATCTTTATTAAATAAGTCAAAATAATACCATTAAATGAATCATCACAAAATAAAATAAAATTTAGGTTAAAGTAATATTTTGGTCCCTACACTTGACACGAATTCTCGATTTGGTCTCTATACATAAAAAATTATTAAAATGATCCCTATATATACAGAAAGTCTCCATTTGGTCTCTATACATTACCCGTTTGGTCCCTATACGAGCAAAAAATTATCAAATCAGTCCCTAAAATTTTGTACGGCAGGGACCAAATGGAGACTTTCTATATGTATATGGATCATTTTAATAATTTTTTATGTATAGGGATCAAATCAAGAATTAGTGTCACGTATAGGGACTAAAATGTTACTTTAACCTAAAATTTATTTATATATTTGACAAAAAAATCCTTCAAATTTTTTCGCTTATATTTGCACAACGTACCTATCATCAAATATCAATCATATCCGTGTGTCAAAAATTACTTGTCAAAGTTACTCAACGTGGTAACTGTTAGGGATGGCAATTTTACCCGTACTCGCGGATAAAATCCGCAACGGGTACAGGACCGGTAGCTAAATGGGTACCCATGGATAAAATAAACGGGTAATTTCAATACCCGTTTGTAAATGGGGCGGGGGCGGGTATCACATTATCCGTGCCCGCAGATACCCGCATCCGTTACCTAATTACTATAATACCCTGACTATATATATCTACTAAAGTGCTATAACCTAATTTCCCTTCACTTCACGGTTCACACAAACACAATCCCTAATTCCCTACATGCGGCGTTGAGCCCCTTGCCCCCTTCTTTTCTTTCCTTCTTCTTCAGCAGTTCAGCCCACAACAAACACTCAGCCACTGTGCCACACCACCCCTTCTTCAGCCCCTGCAGAGACCCTCGCTGCCGCAAGCACCGCTCGTCCTCGCTCGCCAATGCTCGTCCTTGCTCGCCAATGCTCGTCCTCGCTCGCCACCGATCGCCACCGCTCGTCCCGCAAGCACCGCTGGCCGCGACTCAGGGAGCGTCCTTGCCCAGATCCGTCACAACCTCGGTTCTCTGCAAGACTGCAACCTCAGGTAAACTCTAAACCTCAACCAATTTGTTTTGATTTTCAAACTTTTTTTTTTCATATGTTCTCTGACTTCTCTCACAATGATAGCTGATTTCTAATTATCAAACTATCTCCATTGTTTTTCTCATTTGTTCTTTAAATGTTACATCTTTCACTAATTGGTTTTTTTTCAGGACCTAAGTAATCAATCCAGGCTATTCCAAACTTGTATTTCTGAAATAAACAAGAGATTAAGGTGGATTTAATTTATTAGCCATCGAACCGTTAATTTCACTAGCTTTATTTAATACTCAATAAACAATGGAGATGGTCAATTTCATATGTTCTCTCACAATTTGGGGACTAGGGCTAAAGCCACTCTGACTTCATTAGATTGGGATTGTGAGGTGGTAAAAGGAAATTGTTTAGAATGGTTCCATAATTATGAACAATAACTTCCACAGCATCATACATATCTGCATGCCCCTGCTATTCTTTTCAATTGCTTCAGTTCAGTTCTGTTTTTGTTTGTAGAATGTCTACTGAAGAAACCTCAACTCCTGTGGAAGACGTGCAAGAGCAACTGCAAGTCCCAGCTAATGTAGAGGTTGAAAGATCGCTTCCAAGTCAAGCTGGCTCACTTCCAAGTCAAGCTGAAAGCTCAATTCCAAGTCAAGCTGGCTCATTTCAAAGGAAGAAAACCTCAGATGTTTGGAATCATTTTACACAAAATTATTAATGGAGAATTGAAAGTCGTTTGCAAATATTGTAGCTCAAAACTTTTGGGTGACCCAAAGCAAGGAACATCACACTTGCGTAATCATTTCAAAAGTTGCAAACTTCGAACAACTAGAGATATAAGGCAAGCGTTTATCAAAACTGGAAAAATTGGAGGTGAAACAGTAGTGGTTGTTAATTATGCGTTTAATCAAGACACAACAAGGCGTGCACTTACTAAGATGATAGTTCTTCATGAGTACCCTATGAAGATGGTTGATCACACAGGTTTCAAAGAATTTTGTGATGCTATGCAACCCTTATTTCAGGGGATTTCTCGCAACACTGTTAAGAGTGACATCATGAAATTGTATAAGGATGAGAAAGAGAGTATGATGAAGTCGTTGTCAAAGAATCAAAGTCGTATTGCAATAACTACTGATATGTGGACTACTAGTCATCAAAACAGAGGTTATATGACTGTCACGGCTCACTTTATTGATGATTCATGGGCCCTACAAAGTCGACTTGTTAGGTAACAACACTAAACTATTTTGACATTGTGACAATTCTTATTATTTTTGTTATGTTGTTGGTGATATTATTATTATTGAAATATTTGTTTGATTGTTAGGTTCATTTATGTGCTTGCTCCTCATACTGCTAAAATTCTTGCTGATGTGTTGCTTGAATGCTTGATGGATTGGAATCTAGATAGGAAGTTGTCCACTTTGACTGTTGATAATTGCTCTACGAATGATGCTATGATTGAACGCATTTTATATAAGATTTCACCTAGGTCTCTTATTTTGGGTGGTCAATTGTTTCACATGCGACGTTGTGCTCATATCCTAAACTTAATTGGGATAGATGGTTTGTCCATAATCTCTGATGCTATTGACATGATGGAGATAGTGTTAATTTTTGGACAGCTACACCCAAAAGAGAGGAGAAATTCATAGAGACATGTGCTCAAGTGAACATTTCTTATGGTAAGAAGCTCATTCTTGATTGCAAAACTAGGTGGAATTCTACATTTTTAATGCTTCAAGTAGCCATACAATATAAAGATGTGTTTGATCGATTGGCACAACGTGAGCATCAATATAAAACATTGCCTAGTGAAAATGATTGGAGGATGGCAAAAGAAATTTGCCAAAGGTTGGAAATATTTTATGATGTTACCCAATGGTTTTCTGGTACTCTGTATCCAACTGCTAATGTTTACTTTCCAAAAATATGTGAAATTAAATTGGCATTGATTGAGTGGCTTGGTTGTCCTGATTTGGTTATTCATCAAATGGCTGCAACCATGATTGGTAAATTTGACAAGTATTGGAGTGCGATCAATGGGGTGATGGCTGTAGGCATTGTGTTAGATCCAAGGTACAAAGTTGATTTGTTGGATTATTTTTTTCCTCGAATTTATGGAGATAATTCTGATGATGAAATTGATAAGGTAAAATCTATTTGCCAAGATATGGTAAGAGAGTATGAAATGAAAGTCAAGGGTAATGAAAGTGTTACTTGGAAGAAAAAGAAGTAGATCTGGGTGTTGGAAGAAAAGAAGGTTGGAGGTCAGATTTTGCCAAGCATAAGAGGTCCAAAAAAAATTTCACAACAAGTACTAAGTCAGAACTTGACCATTATTTGGAGGAGCCATCGTTGCCTGATTCAAATGAAGAGTTTGACATCTTAGGTTGGTGGAAGGCTAACGGGTTAAAATATCCAATATTACAAATGATTGCAAGAGATTTCTTAGCAGTCCCTATCTCAACCGTTGCTTCTGAGTCTTCATTTAGCACCAGTGGTCGGTTTCTTACTCCTCATCGAAGTAGATTGCTTCCAGATACTTTAGAGGCAATGATGTGTGTCCAAGATTGGCTATGGACCGATGTTAAAGGTAATAAAATTTATAAGTTTTAATTAAAAATCTATATTAATTCATTGTTACAAGTCTTTTAATTAACTTATTTTTCTTTTTCAGGTTCTTCAAAATCGAAAATTGACAATATTGAATTGAATACAATATTGGATGATACGGATACCGAAATTGTTAGTAAATATTTTTTAAGATTTCATTTCAAACTTCATAATTATGTTGGTTGCTTGAATTTTTATTCAATTGCTTTTTTTTTCTTCTTTCAGGAACCAAGTGGTCAAGGTGGGGTAGGTGAAATGGTCGATAACAATACATAATTAGGAATTGATTAAATCTATTTGTCTAGTGGAGCACAATCCATTGTATTGGAAGACTCTCTAAGTCCTTATATCATTTTCTAGATAATTTTCATCTATTGTGTTGTTTGATGGATATTTGAAGTGTGATGTATTAATGTGGTGGTTTGTTTAAGTTTTATGTATATTTTTTTTAATTAAAAACAGATTTGTTTGTTTTTCATAATTACCCATGGATAGCCGCGAATCCGTTAAGAACCCATCAAACGGATATCCGTGCGGGTACGGAACGGATACGAGTAAATTTTTTATCTAACGGGACGGGTAGCGGATAACCAGTATCCGTGCCCGCCCCGCCCCGACATCCCTAATAACCGTGCTTCGACTCGTCTCGGATTATGATTGTCATCTTATCATACACGTGTATGGTTCATGCTCAGTTATGCTACTGTTGCAGTGTTGCGTGCTACACCAATTCACCAAACAGTGGCAATACTGGCCGTATTTCAGTATTTGACTATTTGCACTCGCATCTTCATCTAAACGAACGAAGCACGTGATTAATCTAATCAACGAATTTAGAAACTTATTTTTTATTGCATTTTGCATCTGACATCAATTGGATTATTCATTAAAAAAAAATTTAAAGTAATATTTTGGTCCTTATACATAACACGAATTCTCGATTTGGTCCATATACATAAAAAATTATTAAAATGGTCCCTATACGTATAAAAAGTCTTCATTTGGTCCCTGCCGTACAAAATTTTAAGGACTGATTTGATAATTTTTTGCTAGTATAAAGACCAAACGGGTAACGTATAGGAATCAAATGGAGACTTTCTGTATGTATAGGGATCATTTTAATAATTTTTTTATGTATAGGAACTAAATCGAGAATTCGTATCATATATAGGGACCAAAATATTACTTTAACCTAAAAAAAATGTGCAAATTGCCAGATTGCTTGAACCTATTCAATATTTATCAATACTTAGCGTCTGTTTGGTTTGGTTACGATTTTTTCAAACGTAAATGGAACCTTTTCCCGTCCCAGAGAATCGAAACGTCATTGGAGTAGTATTCATATGTTTGAATACGAAACTCAGTTGAAAATAACTAATTCTTAGTGGGTCTAAATTGAGTTTTGTGGAAGTAAAAACTTCTAGCTTTTTCGTTAAAAATAATTCATTCTAGATATAGGACCCACAAAATTCTACATATTTATATGTCAAAAGTGATTTTATTTTACCATCTAAACAAAATCAATTATTCTAAACTCACTTTTAAAATATTATTACCCAACACAAATCAATTTTTTCAAACTCCATTTTTTAAAATCAATTCTTTTAAAATCAATTCTATCCGAATCTAAATTAAATAGACCATTATCATCTACGGAGGATGATCCGACATGCGTGAATCACATATTCAAATAATAGAGATACAAATAATAGAGATAAATATTCATATAAAAATTTAATATGTGTGCCACAGTTAGGGGTGGACAACAGTCGGGTACGGTCGGTTTCGGGTGACACATTTCGGGTTTGGTCGGTTTTGGACATCAGAAAACGTGACCCATTCCCGTCCGATTGAAGCTTCGGTTTGACCGGATCCGGGTTAGGCGGATCACAGTTTTGGTTGGTTGGGTTGACTCGGTTGAGGATCAAACAAAAAAAAAAAAACGCAAAGCAACCGTAAGCGGAAGATACTGAAAAATAGAAACCCAGAACAAAGGAGTACAGAAAATGGAGATTTCAAATATAACACTTGATGAAACACTAAATCCAGAAATAAATATAGAAACTGATACAAAAAACACCAAACCCATAGAAAAATCCTCAGAAAAGCTATACTTTCAACACCTCTTCTTCTTCATTGAGCAGATCTGGAACTGGGTGCTTACTGCGACTCCATGATGGTTGGCAAATGGCACGGTTCAAAGAGCTCTGATGCGTCTTGCGGCGGACACGAAGAGACATGACAAAGCGGCTCCCAACCAACCACGATGGAAGAGAAGTGACGCAAACCACGACAGAGGAGACGTGACGCGCCTCGCCGCAGAGGAGATATGATGCGTTTGCAGGGGAGGAGATGTGGTGCGTCTCGCGGCGTAGAGCTTCCGAGTAAAGGATTTGGCTGGAGACCGAGGCGGTGTTGGACTGATGCCAGGTGAGAGAGAGAGGCGGTCAGATCTAGGGTTCTTGAGTTATGAGTCTTGACAATGAGAATTGAGAGAGAGTGAAGTTGAATCGAAGGAGAGGGTGAGTAGTTTTGAGTTATTAATTAAAGGGAATAGATAAGAAATAAGGATAAAGATAAGTGAGAGTCAATGAAATTAATTGGAAATCTGACCAACCAATCATATCAAAGGAGAATCAGACATAAAAAAAAATTAATATATTATTAGATACGGTCAGTTACGGGCAGAAACGGTATTTTTTTTATCAAATCCGAATCCGCCCGAAGTTAACCGTCTAGACTCGATTTGTGTCACCCGCTGAACCGAGACCCGCAAAAGCCCACCCGCAGGGAAGAAGCAGCTCTCGGGATGCTCGGTTTCGGATCGGGTGAAACATTTTGTCCACCCCTAATCATATGTTCTAGTTAACTTAGTCACACATATATTTGACTTGTTTTACTTAGAAATTATTAGAGCAATCTTACTTAAGATTTATCTGAGCATTTATCAGAACATACTTTGATCAACATACTTTGCTCATATCAGAACATACTCATGTCCATATATTACTTTCTCATTAAGATCATATCACGTTCATTCTCCCCCTTTTGTCAACAGCAAAAAGGAGTAATCATAATAAAAAAATAAAAAAATAATTAAAGTAAGGAAGAAATATATTTTATTCATCATGAGTTTGATAAGTACAGAGCAGTTTACAACAGAAACAAAACTACCCAGATTGATTAAGTAACAAATATAAGGTAGTAACCCTTTGCTCTAAGAGCAGCCTAGCTCGCCTTTCTTCATCCAGCTGTCTTCTTAAGTCTTCTACTTGTGTTTGAAGCAGATGAAAGTCTTGTGAGGTCACTGTCTGAGAAGTGGAGGCTTCTGTAGACAGGCTTGAGGAAGAGACAGACAGAGAAGAGTGCCAGGGTAAGGCTAAAACTGGGGGTGCCTTAGGTAGAGTTAGGGGAGAGGTGATGGAAGGGAAGAAAATTTCATGGAGAGTTTGAAGAGCATAGAAAGGAAGAAATACGAATTTGAAGATAAGACTGATTCTGACAAAGTCAGTATCAGGTGAAGGAAACACACAGGAAAGTCTCTCGGATAAAGACAGTCTGGTGATGATTATTTGGATAGGTGGGGGTAGTGGTGTTTGAGCCAAAACAGAGGGAGGGATAGGTAATAAACAATTAATATGAAAAAAGAAAGAATTTGATCTAGTAACTAACATAAAGAAATAACTAGACCTACAAGGTAGCATTACAACAGAAGCAGGATAGTGACTTCCAGCTAATGTTCTAATGAAGACAACAATAGGAGGGTAAAAGAAAAGTTCTCTACAGGGGTTAAGAATATGAGGTGGATGAGAAGGAATGAAAGACACACATGAGATACTTGCAAATAAAAGAGACTGCAGATCAGACACAAAGAGTCTCGATGATATGCCGGTTTGTTCTTTGGGAGCAGAGTCCCTGTGAACAACTGTGTACTGACATTCATCATGTACAACAGTGAAATAAGATTTTTGAGTTTGTAAAGAGGAGACGGGTGAGGGAAGAGGAGATGCAACAGAGAGAGGTTGAACAAAGAGGGCAGATGGAGAAGAGACAGATGGGGTGACGATACCTTGATTAAAAGGGGAAGAAGGAGTTATCTGGTTTTCAGATAGCTTCAACTTCTTGTGAGATGGAAACACTTGGTCATCCTCGGGTACAACTGTCCGAGCTCCTCCAGACAGGTCTTCTGCAGTGTTAGCTTCTGCAGGCACTTCGGTCTTTGCAGGTACTGGGTAACCAGATCTTCTCTTTTGGCGAATAATTTCCAAAATGAAAGTCTTCTTTGGTTCTTCCAGGACTTGTTCTGTTTGGTCCCCCTGAGCAGATTCTTCCTCTTTGCTAGGTTCAGACTCAACTTGTCTGACCTTGGCAAAGATCTTCACCAGCTTCCTCTTTTTGCTGGGATGAGCAGGAACATCCACTAATTCCTCAGTTTCACTAGTCTTCCTCTTGGGAGAGGGTCTCTTCAGCTTGAACCTCAAGGGGTCAACTGTCTCAGCAGAATCTATAGACACTGAAGGTTGCAGCTCTGGAATTTGGTCTTATCTGGCCACCTTTCCAGACGATTTGAACAGTCTCTTGATGAGTGTGATTTCACCTCATCTTTGTCTATCATTTTGCATGCATTTTCATGTAGTTTAGGGACATTTAATTGGATTTTTTGGTTATTTTTACTTTGGAACGGGTAAGGCAGTTTTCGTGTGTTGTTTTGCAGAAATCAAGGGTAAAATGCTCAAGATCAACCATGATGGAGTTTGGATGAACATGGAGCTTGAAAAATGAAGAAAATGAGCCAAACAGAGCCCATCACGGCCTAGCCGTGATGCCCATCACGGCCATGATCGAGCAAAACTGAAAAGGAAGAAAGACTGAAGTCAGAGCTGGTCACGACCTAGCCGTGATGACCATCACGGCCGTGACCTTTCACCCCCACAAGTCAGAATCTGTCACGACCTAGCCGTGATTCCTATCACGGTCGTGACAGGCAAAAATTGAAGTTTCGCGACGCGAAAGTCTTCTCGCCTCGCGAGAATTGGAAATTTATAGAAGTGCCAGAGACAGAAGCCGTCACGACCTGGACGTGATAGCCATCACGGCCGTGACGCGCATTACTTGGACCTGAAGCAACTGAATTGGATCAGAATTTGAGTTAGATTGGGATTCAAACTTCCCAAATCTATAAATAAGGAACCGGGCAGAGGTAGAAAAGGAGGACTTTACTTGGCGGCTACCACTTAGGCTTTAATCTAGGATCTCTCTTCTTCTCCTTCCTCTTCTTCTCTTATTCTCTGTTTTCATGATGTTGTTAACCAAGCTTGTCATCACCATGACAAGGCTTGAGTAGTAGTTAGTTTCTAGGGATTGGGGCTATGCGCAAGTTTTGTTTATGATGTTAATTTGATGTAATATCTTTGTTAATTACGATTTTGTTTTAGATCTGATTTCTAGTGTTTGAATCACTCGTAAATTCGGTGGCCACTTGTTTGCATGTCATAGACATTCTAAGGAGGAACCTAGCGGTGAACTTAGGTGTCGGATCGATAGAGTCAGACTTAGGACTGAAATCACGAGAGTTAGAAGCCGTCCTTCGAGGATCAACGAGTTGTCACGAAACGCAAAGGGTCCAATCTGAATTCGACTACCACGAGAGTAGGGGTTGATTCAATTGGGCATGGTTTTTGTAACCCGAGAGGGAGCTTAAGCTATTTGAGGATAAACTCACCTTCAAGGCAATTTCGATAATTAACAAGGGTAAATCAGATTAGTAACATAAACAGCCTCGTAGGTAACCCAAATCCCTAGGAATCCATTTAGATCCAAAAACCACAAATAGATTTGTTTTATGTTTTATTTATCTCTTAATTCAAATTCAAAACCTTTTCAAAATATCAAATCCTTTTTCAAACCCCTTCCTTACAGTCCAGATTTACCAAATTGAAAATTAGTTGTGATTCGAGATCACAGTCTCTGTGGGATCGATATCTTTTATTACTTGGCGACAATCCGGTACACTTGCCGGAATCGCACGTGCGCTCGCACGACGCACACACCAAGTTTTTGGCACCGTTGCCGGGGATTGTGCGTTTTCGAATCTCAATTTAATTTTTAAATTGATTTTTCTGGACATTTTATTTTTATTTAATTATTTGAAGAAGAAAAATTCAAAATTTCTTTCCTTCTAGTGTATCCATCTCTCTATGTGTTATATGCAAAGATCCCTAAGTCTTGGGAGCCTTAGTGAGGTTGATCCAAAAATCGAGAGGACCTTTCATAGACGTAGGAGACTACAAAGAGAGAGAGAAAGGTTGAGTCCCATTCCACTCATGGCGAATCAACCGGATACGAAACCATTGAAGGACTACGCAGCCCCAAATGTTAGGGGTTTGCGAACTGGGATTGCCAGGCCAGAGATTGAGGCAGAGAACTACACTATACCGCCTATGCTAATCAACATGATTAGGCAGCACCAATTCGGAGGATTGCCCTCGGAGGACCCGACTAATCACGTAGAAACATTCTTGGAGTTCACCGATACAATTAGGACTCATGGTGCCCCGGTCGATGCTATACGCTTAAGGTTATTCCCCTCATCTCTGACTGGAAAGGCAAAGGCTTGGCTAAAACAAATACCCGCCAACACCTGGTCTACTTGGGACCAACTGGAGCAGGCGTTCTTGGAGAAATTCTTCCCTCCATCCAAGACGGCCTATATACGAACCCAGATCACCGGCTTCTTCCAAAAAGACGGAGAATCCTTATCGGAAGCTTGGGATCGCTACAAGGGACTACTGGAGTCTTGCCCACACCATGGACTCGAGAGGTGGTTACTAGTGCACACCTTCTACAATGGATTGGACTACTCTTCGAAGGTGTCACTTGATTCTGCAGGTGGTGGAGCCTTTATGAATAGGCCTCTGACTGACGCATTCAACATCATTGAAAACGTGGCCACCAACTACCACCAATGGGGTTCAGAAAGAGGTAATAACCCGAACAAGATTTCGGGGGGTAAGTTTGAAGTTAATAGCACTGATCTTATAATGTCAAAAATAGACTCACTTAATAAACGTTTTGATCGGCTTGAAAGGGCTAATGTGAGTGCAATAGGTGCTACTAACATTGTTTGTGAGATTTGTGGAATGCAGGGACACGACATCATGGAGTGCCCACGAGGTATTGATCATGGATCCGACGCTTCAGGGGAACAAGTGAACGCTTGTCACAACTTCTACGACACAAACCCGAAGTTACCCAATTATGCTCCCCCAAATCCCTACAACCAAAGGAAGAACAACCCTTACCTCTCCTACGGCAACTACAGCAACACGCTGAACCACGAGTTCCAAGAGGGACAAAGTAATAGGAAACCCCCAGCGGGGTATCCTCAGGTACAGCAATCTAAACTCGAGTCTTTATTGGAAAGTTTTGTTGAAACCCAAACAAAACAAAATGAGGAGTTTAGACAGCAAGTTAGGGCAGTAAACGAGGCAATAAAGGAGCTAGCATCTAAGGTAGACAACTTAGCAATCCATAACAAGATTCTAGAAACCCAGATTGCCCAACAAGCCAGCACATACACTAGACCTAAGGGTAGATTCCCGGGTCAACCCGAAACTAATCCTATTGAGAATTGTAATGCCATACACTTGAGGGATGATAAGCTTGGGGTGGGGGAAAAGGACGTGGAATCGGAGGAGGACACGAGCGAAGATGCAGAGCCAGAACCAAAGTATGTCCCTCCACCACCGTACCAACCCCCGATACCTTTCCCACAAATGTTGGTCAAGAGAAAGCAAATATACATAGAAGCTAAAATGCCTCCTAAACTGAAAGACCCAGGTAGCTTCTCTATCGCTTGCTCAATTAAACAAGTGCAAATCGACCAAGCCTTATGTGATTTAGGGGCTAGTGCGAGCTTGATGCCCCTCACTATCTTGGAAAGGTTGGGAACGAAAGAGTTGAGACCATTCAAATTCTCCTTACAATTTGCGGATGGCTCAACTAGGACTCCTCTAGGCATACTAGAGAACGTTCCTGTAAAGGTAGGGAAATTCTTCATTCCTACCGATTTCCTGGTATTGGATATGAAAGGGAATTCTGAATTCCCCATCATTTTAGGAAGGCCATTCTTGGTCACCGTGAGCAAGATAATAGATGTAAGGAATGGCAAACTCTCTCTAAATGTAGAGGAAGGTAGGGTCGATTTTGAATTTACTAACTCATATAACAACCCACCTTTTGAGAGCCATGTGTGCAGGATCGATATCACGTCTCCAGTGGTAAAGGAAGAGCTCAACATGGAAGCAACTCCGAAGATATGCATGGCTGATGATGCACCCAGTGGTGATGAAGTTGGAGTTGCTGATCATGTGGAAACAAAACTTCCGCCTGGAGGGAGTAAGGCCAGGATGGTCCGAATTAAAAGAGCAAAGTGGAAGCGGTATTGGCCATATGAGCAGAATAGGCTCTTTGAAGGAGTTCCATGGAAGAGAAGTGTTCCTGCACTTCTACGCCAAGTCGACCCTGGTTGATTGAAGGAAGTTTGGTCAAGCTTAGGACCGTAAATAAGCGCTTCTTGGGAGGCAACCCAAGTTTTCTTTCCCTTTTCCTTTTATTTTTTAATTTATCTCTTGAATAATTTGAGAAGATCAAGAGGCAAAAATCATAAATTAATAGATTTATCTAGTGTTTTCAGGTTAAAGAGGAAGGAGGAATGATGAGCCTCTGTTTGACTGGTTTTATAACTAGTAAAGACCTTGGCTTTGTGCTAATTTTATATCATTTTCACCCCAATTAGACTTGATTGTCCTTAAGTAGTATTTTGAGTCTGTAAAGTGTTTTTAAGTTAATTTAGTTGATTTAGAGTGAATAAAGTATTTACTTTTATTTTCTATTTTCAGGTTAATAAAAAGGAATAAATCTGGAGCTTTCGCCCCGCGAGAAGGCTGCTCGCCACGCGAACCAGAAGGTGACTGTTCCTGAAATTGAAAAACTTTTTGTCTCGCCCCGCGAAGAAGGACTCGCCTCGCGAGTACCTAAAAGTCAGAGACGATCACGGCTTGCCCGTGTGGAAGGCCACGGGCGTTACAGTTGGGAATTTGAAGAGTTCGCCTCGCGAATTTATGCTCGCCTCGCGAGAAGACCAAGAGTTACAGACCTTTCGCATAATTCGCCTCGCGAGAAGTGCTTCGCCTCGCGAGGACTTGGATTCCAGAAACGTGTATATAAGTAGTCTTAGGCAGAACTGAAGAGTCTGGTCAGAATTAGCCAGTTTTGGCTAGTTTCTGAGCTTGTTAGTCTTTTGTTTTTCTTAGTTTATTGTTTTCTTTTGTAATGGAGAACTAGTCTCCTAGATTAATCTACTGTAATTGGTTTTTATCCATACTTGAGGTTCTTGTATTTCCTGTTTTCATTTCCTTTTCTCTTTTCAATGCCATGCTTTATATTTCTGTTTGCTTAATTCAGGAGTATATTGTGTTGTGTTGGTTTATCTCGGTGATATCATGTTCCTATATATAATCGCGTTTGCTTAATTCGCGTGTGTACGTTTCGTGTTCGCTTAGTTCACGAAGTGCTTAACCCCGTTTGCTTAATTCGGGAATAGGGACATATATCTCAGAGTAGTGGTTCCGCTTGTGAATTATTGCTACAACCGGGAGGGGATTAGAATCTGCTTAGGGCTAGGAATTTGCATGAACCGATGATAGTTGGGAAACCAAAAGCGAGTAGGTTAATCGCTTTAGTTTATTTGTTAACTGCTTTCTTTATTCTGTTTTCTTTCTTTGTTCTGTTTTGTTTTCTTTATTTTAGTTTCAATCCAAAACCCCCCATTTCTAAATTTTTCTGTTAATAATAACAAAACCTAAGAGTCCTTGAGAGACGATCCGAGTTGTCGCTCTATACTACATTATTTTAATAATCGCTCGTTCTTTTTGGCGCGTGGCGACAGCGCGGTCAAAAATTGGCGCCGTTGCCGGGGACTCTGTTTTGTTGTTATTAGCAGAAAGTTACAATTAAAAAAAAAAAAAACCTTTTGCATTCCTGAATTAGTTCTGTCTGCTTTGTCTGGATGTTTGATTGCCATGGATAATTACATGTATGGATATTTGCCTAATGTTTATTATGAACCACCACCTTGCATGTATTATCCTAATTTTAGTGAGCCACCACCATACTATCCTAGCCAAGTGACCACCTCTGCACCTTCCGAACCTTCCCTAGAGGACCTGTGCAAACAGATGACTGCACAGATAAATGCACAAATGGAAGCAAACTTTCTTGAATTTCAACAGAAGATGGAGGCTGAATACCAGAGGAGCCAAGCTGAATCTCGGAAGTTGTGGGCTCTAATTGATCAAGTTACCGCCAACTCAGCTGCAATGCTAACTCCACAGCCCCTTGAAGAGCATAAAGATGCACAGATGGTTATTCTTGAAAATATTTCTGATGATGATTTTGATAATGTTTCTGTTGATGATGAATTATGTGTTGAATCCCCTGATCCTAATGCTTGTTATTGTGATGGAACTGCTTTGTGTGTAGAATGTTTTACAGATTTATACTTTTCAGGAAAAATTGAAAATGCAGATCGTTTTGCAGGTTTATTTTTTTCAGGAAACTTAGATCAGGAGGATCAGGAGAACATTTGCTCCACCGTGCTTGAGGATAAAGAAGAATCTTTGGTCTTAGATGCATGTGTTGAGAGTAATGGGGTGGATGATGAATTAATTGCTGAATTTCCAGACATTGTAGATTTTACTGATTCATTTTCTTGTAATATATGTACTAACTCTAACCTTTGTGTGGTGTGTGCTGAAATCTCTGCATGTATAACAGGTGAAAAATTTGTTAGTGCAGTGAATGAAGAAAGTGCAGAAAATGAAGCAGCACCAGTAACCCCAACTAACTGTTTGCCACCTCCCCCTGAGGAGCCACCAGTGATGGATTTTGCACCCTTGGATTTTGCACCATGGCCAATCCAAGAGGTTGAGCCCCACTTCTATTGGGGAGACTTTGTAGATAAAGAGGTCAGCTGTGACCCGAAGGGGAGTGAGAAGTCCGCCGCACTCGGCGAGGTCGTCATAATTGTCAAGTGCTCATCCCCACATCAAGGCTGCGAGTTAGGGAAGCATGAAATGAACTTCCACTCTTTGGCTACAGTGTGGGCCTTATGCTACAAGCAGTGGGATCCTGGTGGAACCGCCTCTGAATGAGCTTTTCTTAACCCTTTCTCCTTAGTTTACTTTCATTTGCTTTGTTAGTTTTTGTTTGCTTTATTTCTGTTTTATTTTCAATAAAAGCTCCTGAATAATTTGAGAAGCTCAGGAGTTGTGTTTGTGTCTTGGTTATGGCAAGTTTGATGGATCTTGATTGATTTTGCATAGATTAATGCCATGTTATGTGCTGTTTTCCCCCTAGATTTTGAAAAAAAAAAATTTTGAAAAATGATCCCCATATGATTGAAAACTGAACTTTGGGATTTTGTTATGATGGCATGATTTATGATAAGTTTGGGGTGATAGGAAGCACACACTAGGGATAGAATCTCTGTCAAACAATTTGCAATTAATGTCCAGGTGAGGTTTTGAGCCTCCAACATGTTTTAAATTGTGTGAAAATCACTTTTTAAGTTGCACTTTCCTGAATTTGATTGAATCTCTTTTTGATTTGCATGATTATGTGTTTGCTTCAAATGATTTAGGCATTTTCTTTGTAAATAGCTACTTGGCCTAAAATAACCAATTCCTAATGCATGTTCCCTAGTTAGCCCATTGAGCCTATTAGCCTATTAATTCTTGATAACCTAATGTTATAAGCCCAAAAATCTGGAAAACCATGTTAACCCGATCTTAGGATTAGGAGAGCATGTAATCTTAGAATGGGTGCAAGAAACCAAAGTTTGGGGTGGCTACCCGGTGCAATGTGTTGTTTGGGATTGGGAAAAAGAAAAAAATAATAATATAAAAAAAATTTGTGAAAAAAAAAAAGAAAATAAAAATAAAAAAAGAAAGAAAAGAAAAACAGAAAAAAAATAAAAGTGCAAAAATGCCAAAAAGAAATAAAAAGGTTGTAGTCACCCAAAGCGAAATGAAAAATGAGAAAAGGAACTTGAGTGGAATTTCAAAAGTGTAAATAATGTTCATGCTCTCTTAGTTCCTAGGGTCTTCAGCCTAGTACCTTTGTATATCCTACCCTTAGCCAGGCCCCATTACAACCCATAAAAGACCTTCTGATGTTGCTTGCATATTTTCTGTGGGAACCATTTTGAAATGAAAATCAAATTTATGGGAAGTGCTCTTAAAAGTGAACTTGAGTGCAATGTTGATAGCCTGACACAAATTGAGCGTTTGAGCGAACACAAATTTCCCTTGTGAGGAAGGCAGTTGTTTGATTTTGGTGATCTCCCTTTTGTGTGTAACTTAGATCCCCTGCTTAGATTTCTGATTGTCTGAATAATTAATTTCTCAACTGTTTAGAATAAATGAATGTGGGGATTACTTTGCTTGGAAGGGGGGAGCATTGAAAGAAAAATTCTTTGAAAAGTTGCTTGAAATCTGTGTGAAAGTTAATTGAGTCCTTAAGCTTGCCGTGGCTTGCCAGGTCTTGAGTCTGTTTGAGTTTTTAAGTTTTAGTTTGCTTGGGGACAAGCAAAGTTTAAGTTTGGGGTATTTTGATGAGCCTCTGTTTGACTGGTTTTATAACTAGTAAAGACCTTGGCTTTGTGCTAATTTTATATCATTTTCACCCCAATTAGACTTGATTGTCCTTAAGTAGTATTTTGAGTCTGTAAAGTGTTTTTAAGTTAATTTAGTTGATTTAGAGTGAATAAAGTATTTACTTTTATTTTCTATTTTCAGGTTAATAAAAAGGAATAAATCTGGAGCTTTCGCCCCGCGAGAAGGCTGCTCGCCACGCGAACCAGAAGGTGACTGTTCCTGAAATTGAAAAACTTTCTGTCTCGCCCCGCGAAGAAGGACTCGCCTCGCGAGTACCTAAAAGTCAGAGACGATCACGGCTTGCCCGTGTGGAAGGCCACGGGCGTTACAGTTGGGAATTTGAAGAGTTCGCCTCGCGAATTTATGCTCGCCTCGCGAGAAGACCAAGAGTTGCAGACCTTTCGTATAATTCGCCTGGCGAGAAGTGCTTCGCCTCGCGAGGACTTGGATTCCAGAAACGTGTATATAAGTAGTCTTAGGCAGAACTGAAGAGTCTGGTCAGAATTAGCCAGTTTTGGCTAGTTTCTGAGCTTGTTAGTCTTTTGTTTTTCTTAGTTTATTGTTTTCTTTTGTAATGGAGAACTAGTCTCCTAGATTAATCTACTGTAATTGGTTTTTATCCATACTTGAGGTTCTTGTATTTCCTGTTTTCATTTCCTTTTCTTTTTTCAATGCCATGCTTTATATTTCTGTTTGCTTAATTCAGGAGTATATTGTGTTGTGTTGGTTTATCTCGGTGATATCATGTTCCTATATATAATCGTGTTTGCTTAATTCGCGTGTGTACGTTTCGTGTTCGCTTAGTTCATGAAGTGCTTAACCCCGTTTGCTTAATTCGGGAATAGGGACATATATCTGTAGTAGTGGTTCCGCTTGTGAATTATTGCTACAACCGGGAGGGGATTAGAATCTTCTTAGGGCTAGGAATTTGCATGAACCGATGATAGTTGGGAAACCAAAAGCAGTAGGTTAATCGCTTTAGTTTATTTGTTAATCTGTTTTACTGTTCTGTTTTCTTTCTTTGTTCTGTTTTGTTTTCTTTATTTTAGTTTCAATCCAAAACCCCCCATTTCTAACTTTTTCTGTTAATAATAACAACACCTAAGAGTCCTTGAGAGACGATCCGAGTTGTCGCTCTATACTACATTATTTTAATAATCGCTCGTTCTTTTTGGCGCGTGGCGACAGCGCGGTCAAGGAACAAAAAGAGCAAGGACTAATAAAGTCAGAAGCCATCACGCCCAGGCCGTGACAGTGGTCACGGTCGTGATGAGCTAATAGAGAAGGACCCTAATATCAGAGAGCATTACGGCCTGCCCGTGATGAGCCTCACGGCCGTGATGCTATTTCCACCAAAGTTTTGACTGGAATGTGAGTCAACACCCGCTACCACCTCGGTGAGTTGTTCCAATTTTTCTCCTCTCTCCGACTTGACTATTTACATTGGGGACAATGTAAGTTTTAAGCTTGGGGTAGGGGTATTTTTGCAAATTCTTGCATTTTTGCATTTTGCATCTTGCATTCATATAGGCATAGTTTTGCATGATCACATTCTCTAGATTGCCCCTCACTTAGATTATGCATCCAATTGTGAGAACTTGGTGCCAAATGAATTGAGATAGTGAATTTTTGAACCCAATGTTTTTTCTTGTGATAAGGCTAAAAATAAAAATTCTTGAGATAATCTTTTGATAGTTGATAATTAGCATGTGGTTCCTTAAATTTGTGTTTCTCACTGATTTTTGAACTACTAAATATAAGATTTTGAGCCTAAAAGGGGTACTCACTAAATCTACCCCATTCCTTGTGATAGAGTGTTTTAATTCCTCTTGGATTGTATTTTCTAGAACTTGACTTGAAACCGTTTTGAAACTTGAAAATTTTTTAAAACACTTTTGAAAATGATTGAGGCACTAGGTATTTTTCCGGCCTTCTGAGCTTTGATTGATTAAATGCTACCCCTTAGTTGCCCAATTTTGAGCCTAAAGGAATAAAATACTTTTCTTGGTACCTTGAATTACTTTGATGAACAATGCTCGGTATGACACCTTTTAAAGTATTACAAAAAAGGGTAAAAAGGTAGTTTGAAAAAGTATGGGATGAGAAAAATTAGAAAATATTTCTCTTGAGCTAAAAAATCTCCCATTCTCCAAATAAATAAAATAAAATAAACACAAAAAAATGGGGAAGGGGATGACAAAAGAAAGTGAAAAATAAAAAGAAAAAGAAAGAAAAAAAGGTGGAAAAGTGAATCAAAGCCCAAAAAAGGTATTTTAGAAGGTGTCATGCTTTGCAATGTTTGATAATTTGTTTAGCCTTCTTGAATTTCCCTTCTCTTGATTTTCCCACCTAACAATAAATCTCATGGCCACATTACAACCAAAGTAAAAGGCCTCTTGATTCTTATGTGTTTGCATTAATAAAGTAGAGATTTGGTTAATAGTCAAGCCTATAGTAGAATACCTTCCTTGAGGAAATTGAGCGAAATGTCATATACCCTGGAACACTTGAGTGAGGTGAGACGAGTGCCTGAATCGGTGAGAATATGAATTTGAAGAACCTAAGCTTCTAATTGGACTTGAAATCGATTATCTCTTGGGGATTTATTTGAATATGCCTACCACTTGGATTAGTTCTCGGGTTCTTGGTTCACTATCCATGCTCTGATTATTTATATCTTATGGCATGGGTAATTGCTTGAGGACAAGCAAAATCTTAAGCTTGGGGTAATTTGATAAGTGTGATTTCACCTCATCTTTGTCTATCATTTTGCATGCATTTTCATGTAGTTTAGGGACATTTAATTGGATTTTTTGGTTATTTTTACTTTGGAACGGGTAAGGCAGTTTTCGTGTGTTGTTTTGCAGAAATCAAGGGTAAAATGCTCAAGATCAACCATGATGGAGTTTGGATGAAGATGGAGCTTGAAAAATGAAGAAAGTGAGCCAAACAGAGCCCATCACGGCCTAGCCGTGATGCCCATCACGGCCATGATCGAGCAAAACTGAAAAGGAAGAAAGACTGAAGTCAGAGCTGGTCACGGCCTAGCCGTGATGACCATCACGGCCGTGACCTTTCACCCCCACAAGTCAGAATCTGTCACGGCCTAGCCGTGATTCCTATCACGGTCGTGACAGGTAAAAATTGAAGTTTCGCGACGCAAAAGTCCTCTCGCCTCGCGAGAATTGGAAATTTATAGAAGTGCCAGAGACAGAAGCCATCACGGCCTGGACGTGATAGCCATCACGGCCGTGACGCGCATTACTTGGACCTGAAGTAACTGAATTGGATCAGAATTTGAGTTAGATTGGGATTCAAACTTCCCAAATCTATAAATAAGGACCCAGGCAGAGGCAGAAAAGGAGGACTTTACTTGGCGGCTACCACTTAGGCTTTAATCTAGGATCTCTCTTCTTCTCCTTCCTCTTCTTCTCTTATTCTCTGTTTTCATGATGTTGTTAACCAAGCTTGTCATCACCATGACAAGGCTTGAGTAGTAGTTAGTTTCTAGGGATTGGGGCTATGCCCAAGTTTTGTTTATGATGTTAATTTGATGTAATATCTTTGTTAATTACGATTTTGTTTTAGATCTGATTTCTAGTGTTTGAATCGCTCGTAAATTCGATGGCCACTTGTTTGCGTGTCATAGACATTCTAAGGAGGAACCTAGCGGTGAACTTAGGTGTCGGATCTATAGAGTCAGACTTATGACTGAAATGACGAGAGTTAGAAGCCGTCCTTCGAGGATCAACGAGTTGTCACGAAACGCAAAGGGTCCAATCTGAATTCAACTACCACGAGAGTAGGGGTTGATTAAATTGGGCACGGTTTTTGTAACCCGAGAGGGAGCTTAAGCTATTTGAGGATAAACTCGCATTCAAGGCAATTTCGATAATTAACAAGGGTAAATCAGATTAGTAACATAAACAGCCTCGTAGGTAACCCAAATCCCTAGGAATCCATTTAGATCCAAAAACCACAAATAGATTTGTTTTCTGTTTTATTTATCTCTTAATTCAAATTCAAAACCTTTTCAAAATATCAAATCCTTTTTCAAATCCCTTTCTTACAGTCCAGATTTACCAAATTGAAAATTAGTTGTGATTCGAGATCACAGTCTCTGTGGGATCGATATCTTTTATTACTTGGTGACAATCCGGTACACTTGCGGAATCGCACGTGCGCTCGCACGACACACGTCATCTCTCAGAAATGGGGACTTCTAACTTCTTCTTCTTCTTCTTCTTCTTCTTCTTCTTCTTCTTCTTCTTCTTCTTCTTCTTCTTCTTCTTCTTCTTCTTCTTATCTGCCTCCTCTTCAGCAAGAGGGGTTCCATTGATATCCATCATAGACTGTATCTTCCTGTCTATGGGTATTCTTCCTGTCTATGGGTAGTGACATGTCCACAAAGTGAACATCACTAGGAACAAACAACTTGTTCCTGAAGACCCTTGTCAGCAACATCCCATAAGGATAGGTCTGCATGTTTGTTCTCTTGATCAGAGTCTCAAGGTACATGCAGATAAGGTCGTTGATGTCAACCTTGATTTTGTGGATCAAGTGGTACAGAGCCAATCTTTCCATCTTGGTCTCACTATCTCATAAGCCTTTTCTTGGCATCACGCATTCCAGCAACAATTTGTGCAGGAATCTGCACTTGACCACCATGTTGACAGGCTTAGGGTTCACGGTTTTGGGAACACCATAGATGGCAATGTTGACATTGTCAACTCCTAATTCATCTTCCTAGTTGGGTGTGAAGCCAGCTCCGATTCTCGGACATTTTGCGACAAGCTCCAGAGAGCTGATGGGGAAGCGAAGGGTTCTATCCCCTATTTCAGCCTTAAAGCTCTTGGTTCCATTGAGTCGGTTGGTGACAACCACAACATTTCTCCAGAACGTTTGAACGAGCTTAGGGTGAACAAGCTCCTTGATGTCGAAGAAAGGAGTCCATTTGGAATAATCCAACTCTTCAGTGACATCCATACCTAGATTCTTCACCTGTTGAAGATCAACAGTCTTTCCCGGAATGATCTTCTCAATCTCAGTAACTTTGAGATTGTATTTCTCGGCGATTTCTTTTACAGGGAGACGCTTGGATGATGCCATTTTTGAGAGAAAACGGTTCTAGGGTTTCGAGAGAGAAGAAGGTTTGAAAGATGAGAAGACAAAGAGATTTTGGAATTTTGAAAACGTAAAGGTTCAACCTTTCTGATCTATTGTCTTTTATAGTCATAAAGGTAGGAGAGAGAGATAAAAAATGACATTTTTAATTCAAAACAGCACGATTTGTATGGGGAACCGCAGCACCCACTTTAAGACATAATGAAAACATGGTTTCGAGATATATAAAATACCATGCACATGATTAGCTTCAGATAAAGGAATAACATTGATTAATTAATAACCATTTCAACAAAACTGTTGAGTTCTAGCATAGCGACTCAACAGAGTCAGATAGGTAAGCATAGACAAGTGATAAAGAACAGACAGGTTAACACTCAGACATGTCATTCAACAATGCAATGAATGTTTAGATTATCTCTAATAAATAAAAACCTTTCTTATTCTAGAGGTTTAGTGAAAATATCAGTCCATTGATTTTCAGTTTTAACAAACTTAATATCAAAGATGACTTTCTAAACATAATCCCTAATAAAATGATGTTTGATTTCAATATGCTTAGCCTTATAATGCTGAATTGGATTTTTAGATAAGAATATAGCACTCAAATTATCACACCATACAGATATGTTATGTTCATAAATAGAGTAATCATCGAGTTGATGTTTTACCCATGAGAGTTGAGAGCAGCAACTAGCAGCTGAGATGTATTCTGCTTCAGCAGTAGACAGGGCAATAGCTGTCTACCTCTTGCTTGACCATGAGACTAAGCTTGCTCCAATGAAGTGACATCTTCCACTAGTGCTTTTTCTTTATATTCTGTCTCCCGCAAAATCAGCATCACAATATCCCACTAATCTGTATTCTTTTGATCTTAAATAAAGCAAACCAAGATTAGTAGTTCCAAGCAAATATCTAAATATTCTTTTAACAGCCTTAAGATGAGATTCTCTAGGATCAGATTGGAATCTAGCACACATACAGACACTAAATTGAATGTCAGGTCTGCTTGAAGTTAAGTACAGTAGAGAGCCAATCATACCTTTGTAGACAGTTTGATCTACCTTTTTACCTTCATCATCTTTGCTTAGTTTTGCATTGGGTTGCATAGGGGTTTTCATGAGCTTTGCATTTTCCATTTTGTATTTCTTGAGTATCTCCTTGGTATGCTTTTGTTGATGGATGTAAATTCCATCACTTGTCTGCTTGATTTGTAATCCAAGGAAGAACTTCAATTCTCCCATCATGCTCATCTCAAATTCAGCTTGCATTAGATTTGAAAATTCCTTGCACAACTTTTCATTAGTTGCTCCAAAAATAATATCATCAACATATATTTGAACTATAATAAGGTTCTCTTTAGAGCATTTCTTGAACAGAGTAGTGTCTACTTGTCCTCTAGTAAAACCATTATGCATGAGAAAAGAACTAAGTCTATCGTACCATGCTCCAGGTGCTTGTTTCAAACCATATAATGCCTTCTTAAGTTTAAAGACGTGATCTGGTTTATCAGTATCCTCAAAACCAGGGGGTTGTTTAACATACACTTCTTCTTCAATTATACCATTTAGAAAAGAACTTTTTACATCCATTTGAAACAAGGTGATTTGGTGTTGTGCAGCATATGACATTAAAATGCGTATAGCTTCTATTCTAGCTACAGGTGCAAAGGTTTCAGTATAACCAATACCTTCTTATTGGTTATAGCCTTGAGCTACTAACCTTACCTTATTTCTGACAACTTTACCATCTTCATCTAATTTGTTTCTGAAGACCCATCTTGTTCCAATAATAGACTTGTTTTTAGGCTTAGAGACAAGAGTCGATACATTATTTCTGGTGAACTGGTTAAGTTCTTCTTGCATTGCAAGAATCCAACTTTCATCCTCAGGAGCTTCTTCAATGTGTTTTGGCTCCAATTCTGATATAAAAGCCACATTGCTTGATTCTCTTAACGTGGATCTAGTTCGTAATCCTTCAGAAGGATTTCCAATAATAAGATCCTTAGGATGATGAGTGTTGAACTTCCAATCCCTTTTGAGAACATCATGAAGATCTTGACTTGTCTGCTGACTCGTCTGTTGACTAGTTTGCTGACTTTTCTGCTCCACTTGTCTATCAGCCTCAAGCACAGGTTCTGTCTTGGTTAGATCGGGTTGTTGACTTTCTGTATTGTTTATATCAAGACCTACAAGATCATCTTCTAGATCTGATAGTTCTTTATCAGTCTTTAATCCATCATTGAATTTAACATGAACAGATTATTCAATAATGCAAGTTATTGAATTGTAAACTCTAAAAGCCTTAGACATTTCAGAATATCCTACGAAAATACCTTTATCTACCTTAGAGTCAAAATTTCCAAGATTATCTCTGGTATTCAGAATAAAACATTCACATCCAAAAGCATGAAAATAAGATATGTTGGGACTTTTTATTTTCCACAATTCATAAGGACTCCTTTTTAGAAAAGGTCTAATAAGTATTCTGTTTTGTACATAACAAGCAGTGTTGAAAGCTTCTGCCCAGAAGTACTTAGGGAGATTATTTTCATTGAGCATTGATCTAGCCATCTCTCGCAGAGATCTGTTCTTTCTCTCAATCACTCCATTTTGTTGTGGAGTTCTAGATGCAAAGAAATTTTGAGAGATTCCATTCTCCTCACAGAACTGTCTAAACTGCTCATTTTCAAATTCTCCCCCATGATCACTTCTAAGGGTATAAATACATAAACCCTGCTCATTTTGTACTGATACGGACTCGGCAAGTGTACCGGTTCGTTGCAAGTAATAAAACGGTAAGACCGGATATCGTTCTCAGGGATCGTGGACAATTACCACTTCGCAAATTAGACTACTATCTAGGCGATCAAATTTTGGAGTGAAGGTAGCTCTAACATCTAACAAGCAAACAAGAAGAAAATGTTTTTGTTCTTTTTGGAATTTTTTTCAAACAGTTAATGTGCAAACAGAAAGATGAACAACAATTGATAGAATTGTTGGGGTTAGACTAAGCTAATCCTCCCTTGATTGTTATGAAATGACAAGTAACACAGTTCCTAATTCAATTATGACAATCAAGTCTTTTCTGAAATACTCAAGCCTAATTCCTTAGGTGCATTGAGCCTAAAACCCCAAATTAAACCCTAATTCCTTAGGTGGATTAACCTGAGATTTTGCATTAAGTAAAGACTTATAAGATTGCAAGCACCTCAAGACCTATGCCTAGGCTCATGAACTACTTGGCATTTGATTCATGAGCAAGCTCTAACACCAACCTTCCAGTTATCTATTAAAGCAACTAATCATTCCTAGGGTGATCAAGCCTAAGAAAGCATTAAGCATGGAATCAAACACTCATAAAGAACAAGGAAACTGCATTATAATCAAGTCATTTTACAATGAAGTTCAGAAGAGCAATCATCTAACCCCAACAAAGGGGAGTTTAGCTACACATAATTGAAGATAAAACAAAGGAAAGAGTTACAGAGATGAACAAAGGAGAGTGCTCCATGGAATGTTGCACAGCAGCCACAGCAGCAGAGGATCTGATTTTAGGGTTTTCTGGACGTTCCTTCTATTCTGCTCAGAAGTTCTTTTATAACTCGTGGCCGGTCACGGCCGTGACAGCCATCACGGCCAGGCCGTGACGGGTTCTGACTCTTGCAGTTCTGGCAAAACTACTCTTTCGCGAGGCGAGCATTTCTTCGCGACGCGAGCCCACTTTTGATGCCCGTGATCTCTATCACGGCCAAGCCGTGATCGATTCTGACTTGTGGAGGTTTCTGGGTCACGGCCGTGATGTACATCACGGCTAGGCCGTGACATATTCTGACTTTTGGCCCCCTTTTTCTTCAGTTTTCAGGCCTTCTCTTCATCTCAGCTTCCTCATGGTTAAAACTTGGGCATTTAATCATAAATCCCTGCAAAACAACACACAATACCACCTTATCCGTTCCAAAAGAAAAACTAAACAAAATCCAACTAAAATGGCCTAACTAAATGCAAATGCATGTAGAAATGTACATGGAAAATGAGGTGAAATCACACTCATCAAATCACCCCAAGCTTAAGACTTTGCTTGTCCTCAAGCAAAAACCAAGGCCAGAAAACCAAAATAAACAAAGCATGGATAGTGAATCAAGAACCCGAGTAAAATGATCCAAGTAACAGGCATTCAATTATTTCAGCAAGAGACAATCAATTCAAGTCCAATTAGGGGCTTAGGTTTCCTAGACTCACATTCTCACTGATTCGGGCACTCTATCTTACTTGAAGCTCACCCCAAGCTTGTTCATTTGCTTGGCTCTCATTCTTGCCTCACTCACTCAAGTGTTCAAGTATATATAACAATTCACTCCATTTTCCTCAAGGAATGATTCCTACCATATGCTTGACTATCAACCAAATCTTTACTTTATTAATGAAAACATCTAAGAATCAAGAGGTCTTATTCTTTGGTTGTAATGGGGCCATGGGATCAATTTTCAGGTGGGAATTTCAAGAACAGGAAATTTCAAAAGGCTATACAAACAATCAAGCATTGCAAGGCACGACCTTCTAAAATACCTTTCTTTGGGTTTCAGTTTACTTTTCCACCATTCTTTCCTTTTATTTTTTGCTATTTCTCACTTCTCTTGTCATCCCCTTCTCCATTTTTATTTCTTTTTCTCTTTTTTTTTTCTTCTTTTGTTTGGAGAAGGGGAGATTTTTCAATTCAAGAGAAAAAAAAATTTCAGATTCATTTTTTTTTTTTTCCTTTTCATCATCCCAAACTTTCAACTACATTTTCCAACCCTTTTTACACAGTATTTTAGAAGGTCCCTCATAAGCATATTTAACACAACATTTCAGGGTACCAAGAAAAGCATGCTATTCATTCAGGCTCAAAATGGGCAACTACGGGTAGCATTATTCATTTAAAGCTCAGAAGGCCGGAAAAAATACCTATTGCCTCAATCCTTTTCAAAAATGTTCTCAAAAAATTTCAAGTTTCGAAATGGTTTCAAGTCAAGTTCTAGAGAAAAACAATCCAAGAGGAACACACTCTGCACAAAGAACGGGGGCAGATTTAGTGAGTACCCCCTAATGGCTCAAAAGCTCACATTTATCAGTTCAAGAACCAGTGAGAAATACAAATCCATAGAAACACATGCTAATCATCAACTATCCAAGACCATCTCAAGCATATTTAATGAAGTCATATCACAAGAATAGAAAATCAGGGTCCAAAAATTCACTATCTCAGAAAAATTGGCACTTAACTCTCACAATCATAAGCTCAATCTAAGCAGGGGTAACCGAATCATGAGATCATGCAAACTTAAGCCTATATGAATGCAATATTTACAATGCAAGCAAAAAGATTACCCCTACCCCAAGCTTAAAGACTTACATTGTCCTCAATGTAAATAATTAAGTTTAGAGAGGGGAGAAAATTGGAACAACTCACCAAGGTGGTAGTGGTGCTGAATCACATGCTTTCTGGTTTTGTTTCCTCCTGCCCTTCTTCTCCTCCTTCCTTCCTTCAAAATCTGAAAGCACTCAACAAACTATTAACAAACCTCTTGAGCTTCTCAAATTATTCAAGAGGAGAAATCAAAAACAAAAGAGAAGATGAAAATAAAAAATAAAAATTGGGTTGCCTCCCAATAAGCGCTTCTTTAACGTCAATAGCTTGACGGATGATTTCTAAGATGGTGCCTCAAGAGGGATGGAGATTGCCTGACGATTAAAATCTCCTCCAAGGTAGTGCTTGAGCCTGTGCCCATTGACAGTGAAGTATTTCCTGATGATGGATTTTCCAATTCAACTGAACCAAACGGAGAAACTGACTTGACATAGAATGGGCCGACCATCTTGATCTCAATTTACCCGGAAAAACTTGAGTCTTGAGTTGAATAAAAAACTGACAGGCCTTCTTCAAATTGCTTGGGAAGAATGTACTTATCATGCCAGAACTTGGTTCTTTCCTTGTATATCCTGGCACTCTCATAAGCCAAGAGTCGGAACTCATCCAACTCACTCAATTGAAGCATCCTCTTATCCATGGCCAGCTTTGTATCAAAGTTTAGGGCCTTCACTGCCCAAAAAGCACGGTGTTGTAGCTCTACCGGAAGGTGACATGATTTCCCGAACACTAATTGGTAAGGTGACATACCAATAGGTGTCTTATAAGCAGTCCGATAGGCCCAAAGTGCATCATCCAATTTCTTCGCCCAATCCTTCCTTGCATTGTTCACAGTTTTTTCCAAAATCCTCTTCAACTCCCGGTTGGACAATTCCACTTGCCCACTGGTTTGGGGATGGTATGGTGTGGTAACTTTGTGGTTCACCCCAAACTTGGCAAGCACTGCATTGAACTCCTTATTGCAAAAGTGGGTACCCCCATCACTAATGATAGCCCTAGGGGTCCCAAACCGGGTAAAAATATTCTTCCTCACAAAACTGATCACAGTTCTTGCATCATCTTTCAGAGTTGGCACGGCTTCCACCCACTTGCTCACATAATCAACCGCCACCAGGATGTACTTGTTGTTGTAAGATGACGGGGAAAGGACCCATGAAGTCGATCCCCCATACATCAAAGAGCTCCACCTCAAGTATACCCTTCAAGGGCATCTCATTTCTCTTGGAAATACTACCGGTCCTCTGACATTTATCACAAATCATCACCCAAGCTCGGGAGTCCTTGAAAATAGTGGGCCAAAATAGCCCGCTTTGCAAAATCTTCATGGCGGTCCTCTCACCACCAAAGTGTCCTCCATAGGGTGAGTTGTGGCAGTGGGTCAACACCCCATTAATCTCTTCTTCCTAGTATGCACCTCCTCAGAATTCCATCCGAACCTCTTTTGAAAAGATACGGCTCATCCCATATATAGAACTTGGCATCATGAATGAGCTTCTTCCTCTGTTGTGCATTGAAGTCCTTCGGAATCTTATTGGCTGCCTTGTAATTTGCAATATCCGCGAACCAAGGTGCCACTTGCACCACAAACAACTGTTCATCTGGGAATTCCTCTTGAATTGGCAACTTTGCTTCTGCTTGAACATCTGCTTGTGGAAGCCTAGACAAATGGTCGGCTACCACATTCTCCACTCCTTTCTTGTCCTTTATTTCCAAATCAAACTCTTGGAGTAGTAGTATCCACCTAATAAGCCTTGGCTTAGCATCCTGTTTAGTCATAAGATATCTCAAAGCAGAATGATCAGTGTAGACAATAGTTTTACAGCCAATCAAGTAGGATCTAAATTTATCAAAAGCAAATACCACAGCAAGCAATTCCTTTTCAGTCGTGGTGTAATTCAATTGGGCATCATTAAGCACACGACTGGCATAGTAAATGACATGCAACACTTTGTTTTTTCTTTGGCCCAAAATGGCTCCCACCGCATAGTCACTTGCATCACACATTAGCTCAAAAGGTAAACTCCAATCTGGAGGTGCAATGACCGGTGCGGTGGTGAGTTTTTCTTTCAAAATTTTGAAGGCATGCATGCAATCATCATCAAATATAAAAGGAGTATCAGCTACCAAAAGCTTGCATAAGGGTTTCACAATTTTTGAAAAATCTTTTATGAACCTTCTATAAAAACCCGCATGCCCTAGGAAGCTTCTAACACCTTTCACATTTAAGGGAGGAGGAAGTTTTTCAATCACTTCAATTTTGGCTCTATCAACCTCCATCTCCCGTGATGAAATTTTATGCCCAAGAACTATACCCTCCCTAACCATGAAATGACATTTTTCCCAATTTAAAATGAGGTTAGTTTCTTGGCATCTTTTTAGAACACAGGCAAGATTATTCAAACAGATATCAAAAGAATCACCAAACACAGAAAAATCGTCCATAAATACCTCAATAAATTTCTCATTCATATCAGAAAATATGGATAGCATGCACCTTTGAAAAGTGGCGGGTGCATTGCACAACCCGAAAGGCATTCTCCTGTATGCATAGACTCCGTAAGGGCAGGTGAAAGCGGTCTTCTCTTGGTCCTCTGGGTCAACCACAATCTGGTTATACCCAGAGTATCCATCAAGGAAACAATAGTAAGCATGGCCCGCCAACCTCTCTAGCATCTGATCAATGAAGGGCAATGGAAAGTGGTCTTTTCTGGTGGCCTCATTCAGTCTTCTCAGAATCAATGCATACCCTCCATCCGGACACGGTCCTAGAGGGGAATAAGTTCATTCTTTTCATTCGCTACCACCGTCATCCCCCTTTCTTCTGGACAACTTGGACCGGACTCACCCATGGACTATCGGAGATGGGATAGATAATGCCCGCATCCAACAACTTCACAATCTCCTTCCTCACAACTTCTTTCATATTCGGGTTGAGTCTTCTTTGCGGTTGCCTAACCGGCTTGAAATTTTCCTCCACACGGATTTTGTGCATGCAAAAGGAGGGGCTTATCCCTTTTAAATCGGACATAGACCATCCGATTGCAGATTTGTGCTCCCTAAGCACCCTCAACAGCTTCTCTTCTTCCAAGGAATTCAACCCACTATTGATGATAACTGGGAATGAAGAGTTCATCCCAAGGAAAGCATAACGGAGATGGGATGGCAATTCTTTCAACTCTAGCACCGGTGGGTCACCCTTGTCTTCAATTCTCACATCTTCCACCACTTTGTCTTCATCAGTATTCACAACCAGACAAGCCTCTAGAGATTTAATCATGAGATCAACTTCTTCTGCACATACTTCTTCTTCTACATCCTCTACCATTAGAGCTGCTTCTAACGAATCTTCAAACTTCTGGTGCAAACTCTTGTCAGATAATGAATCAATGAGGTCCACTATCATGCATGTGTCCTTGTCGCTTGGGTGTTTCATCGCTTCAAACACATTAAAGGTGACCTTTTCGTCTTGTACCCGAAGCACCAATTCCCCTTGATTGACATCGATCAAGGCTCTACCTGTTGCTAGGAATGGTCTCCCAAGAATCAGAGGAGTATCACCATCTTCAGACATATCTAACACCACAAAATCTGCTGGAAAAATGAATTTATCTACCTTCACCAACAAATCCTCCACAACACCATAGGGATATGTAATGGAGCGGTCTGCCAGTTGAAGAGAAATCCCTGTTGGTTTTACCTCACCAATACCCAGCTTCTTGAAAATGGAGAGCGGCATCAGATTAATACTTGCCCCTAAATCGCACAATGCTCTCCCTATGTTCAGATGACCAATCGTGCATGGGATAGTGAAACTGCCCGGGTCCTTCATCTTTACTGGTAACTTCTTTTGAAGTATAACGCTGCACTCTTCAGTAAGCATAACTGTCTCCTCCTTCCACCTCCTCTTGTTTGTAAGAATCTCTTTCATGAACTTTGCGTAGGAGGGCATCTGTTGGAGAGCTTCTGCAAAAGGAATGTTGATTTGTAACTTTTTGAATACATCCAGAAACTTAGAAAATTGTTGGTCTTTTGCCTCTTTCTTCAACCGTTGGGGGTACGGGATTCTGAAATATGGGGGCAGCTCTTTGGGATTATCAACCTCTTCCAGAATCTGTCTTTTAGTCTTCTTCTTCACAAATTCTTCATCAACCAATTTCTCCCTCTGTGGTTTTTCAGCTTCTAGACCAGTAGGAATAGAGGTAGTATCTTGGGAAGTTCCGGGTTCTTCATTGTTTACCTCTTCAAACTGCACCTTATCAATTCCAGCATCACTTGTCTTTTCTTCCTTCTCTTTTTCTTGTGGATTTAACACTCTCCCACTTCTTGTAATAATGGCCTTACAATCTTCCTTTGGGTTCTTCTCAGTATCCCCAGGCAATTGTCCTTGAGGTCTCTCTGCCATCTGCCTTGCTAGTTGGCCTATTTGATGCTCCAAGTTCTTGATTGAGGCATTCTGATTCTTCATAGTCTCTTGAGTAGCTTGCATGAACTGGCCTAGAAGGTTCTCCAATTTGCTTGAACTCTCTTGAGGAGGCTTTGCTTGAGTACTTGAACTTTGCCCTTGTCTCCAACTAAAGTTAGGATGGTTGCGCCACCCCGGATTGTAGGTGTTGGAGTAAGGATCATTTCTAGGCCCTTGGTTGCCCATATAATTTACCTCTTCTTGTCCCGAACTTCCAACCACATTGATCTCACAGTTTCCATTTGCATGGTTGCCTCCACAGAAATCACACACTGAGGCACCTTGAACTTGGACAGCTTGCAGTTGAGAATTCTGCAGTTGAACCGACCCCAATTGCGTGGTAAGAATAGCCATTTGTGCCTTGAGAGCGCCAATTTCATCCAGCTCTAGAACACCTCTATTGACCATTGACCGAGAACTAGGCATTTGATAGTCATTGTTAGCCATGTTCTCAATCAAGTCCTTTGCTTCTTCGGGCGTCTTCTGACTCAATGTCCCTCCTGCAGCCGCTTCAATCATACTTCTTGAATTCCTGTTGAGCCCATTAACAAATGTTGCAACCTGCTGCCATGTCTCTAGTTCATGATTTGGACAAGCTGTGAGTAAGGACTTGAACCTCTCCCAGGCTTCATAGAGTGACTCACCATCCCTTTGTGCAAAGGCATTGATCTCTGATCTCAGATCTCAGCTTAATCATTCTTGACGGAGGAAAGAATCGAGATAAAAACTTGCTGACCAAGTCGTTCCAGGTGATGATGCTTCCATGAGGATGAGATTGAAGACATGCCTTAGCTCTATCCCTCAAAGAGAAAGGGAAAAGCCTTAACCGAATGGCCTCATCAGAAGCTCCGTTTAACTTGATGGTGTCACACAGCTCAATAAAAGTACCAATGTGAGCATGAGGGTCTTCACTCTCCAAACCTCCAAACTGGTTTTGCTGCACAAGGTGGAGAAGTGATGCCTTGATTTCGAAATTATTGCAAGCCACTGCGGGCCTCATAATTGGAGTTCCACATCTATCAACTCTAGGGGAAGTGTAGTCCCCCATTGTTCTCCTTGGTGCATTATTTTCTGCCATGGTGACAGCTGTTACTTCAATTTGTGGTTCTTGCACACTGGGTAACTCAACTTGTTGCTCTTGTCTACTAGAAGATGCTCTTTCTCTGTTCTGTCTTGCCTTGGCTTTCTTCCTATTCCTTCTACAGAGTCTCTCGATCTCAGGTTCGAATTGGAGTTCACCTGGGTCGATTGTACCTCGCATACACTGAACAAACAGAGTAGCGCAGAAAAAGCAGAGAAGAACAGAAAAACAGCAGAGAAAAACAGAAAAATACAGCAGAGAAACAGAAAACAAGAAAGAAAAAACACAGTAGGAAAACAGTAAAAATGCCTAAATTAGGAGTCCCCTTTGGTACTCGTGATATTGGCACACCGATCCCCGGCAACGGCGCCAAAAACTTGATACGGACTCGGCAAGTGTACCGGTTCGTTGCAAGTAATAAAACGGTAAGACTGGATATCGTTCTCAGGGATCGTGGACAATTACCACTTCGCAAATTAGACTACTATCTAGGCGATCAAATTTTGGAGTGAAGGTAGCTCTAACATCTAACAAGCAAACAAGAAGAAAATGTTTTTGGAATTTTTGGAATTTTTTTCAAACAGTTAATGTGCAAACAGAAAGATGAACAACAATTGATAGAATTGTTGGGGTTAGACTAAGCTAATCCTCCCTTGATTGTTATGAAATGACAAGTAACACAGTTCCTAATTCAATTATGACAATCAAGTCTTTTCTGAAATACTCAAGCCTAATTCCTTAGGTGCATTGAGCCTAAAACCCCAAATTAAACCTTAATTCCTTAGGTGGATTAACCTGAGATTTTGCATTAAGTAAAGACTTATAAGATTGCAAGCACCTCAAGACCTATGCCTAGGCTCATGAACTACTTGGCATTTGATTCATGAGCAAGCTCTAACACCAACCTTCCAGTTATCTATTAAAGCAACTAATCATTCCTAGGGTGATCAAGCCTAAGAAAGCATTAAGCATGGAATCAAACACTCATAAAGAACAAGGAAACTGCATTATAATCAAGTCATTTTACAATGAAGTTCAGAAGAGCAATCATCTAACCCCAACAAAGGGGAGTTTAGCTACACATAATTGAAGATAAAACAAAGGAAAGAGTTACAGAGATGAACAAAGGAGAGAGCTCCATGGAATGTTGCACAGCAGCCACAGCAGCAGAGGATCTGATTTTAGGGTTTTCTGGACGTTCCTTCTATTCTGCTCAGAAGTTCTTTTATAACTCGTGGCCGGTCACGGCCATGACAGCCATCACGGCCAGGCCGTGACGGGTTCTGACTCTTGCAGTTCTGGCAAAACTACTCTTTCGCGAGGCGAGCATTTCTTCGCGACGCGAGCCCACTTTTGATGCCCGTGATCTCTATCACGGCCAAGCCGTGATCGATTTTGACTTGTGGAGGTTTCTGGGTCACGGCCGTGATGTACATCACGGCTAGGCCGTGACAGATTCTGACTTTTGGCCCCCTTTTTCTTCAGTTTTCAGGCCTTCTCTTCATCTCAGCTTCCTCATGGCTAAAACTTGGGCATTTAATCATAAATCCCTGCAAAACAACACACAATACCACCTTATCCGTTCCAAAAGAAAAACTAAACAAAATCCAACTAAAATGGCCTAACTAAATGCAAATGCATGTAGAAATGTACATGGAAAATGAGGTGAAATCACACTCATCATGTACTATTTTGCAGAATACCGAGAAAGTCTTAAAAGACTCATCATTGTGTGTTAGAAAGAGTACCCATGTGAATCTAGAATAGTCATCAACTATGACAAATCCATATTTTATTCCAGCCAGGCTGGCAACACCAATTGGTCCAAACAAATCCATGTATAACAACTGAAGAGGTCGAGAGATTGATACTTGGTGTTTAAATTTGAAACTTGATTCCATCAATTTACCTCTCTGACATGTATCACATAAGACATCTTTCTTAAAACTAATATCAGGCAATCCTCTCACAAGGTTATTCCTTTTTAATTTAGAAATTAGTTTCATACTAGCATGTCCTGGTTTCTTATGCCATAACCATCTCTCATCCTCTTTAGACATTAGACAGGTTACACTTTGATCTGAGAGATCTGACAGTTCAATCTTATAAAGATTTTGTTGCCTTTTAGCTGAAAAGAGGGTTTTGCCACAATAGTCTTTAACTATGCATACATCCTTGGTAAAGGAAACATCAAATCCACTATCACATAATTGACTTATGCTAAGCAAATTGTGTCTTGATCCTTTAACCATAAGAACATTAGATATAGAGGGAAGAGAGGGTTTACCACCAATAGTACCAATTCCTATAACTTTTCCTTTCTGATTCCCTCCAAAGGCAACGTAGCCTCCTTTCTTAAGTTGGAGGTCTATGAACATAGACCTTTCTCCTGTCATATGACGCGAGCAACCACTGTCCAGGTACCAGCAATGGTGTTTTCTTTGTCCTGTTGAGGACATCTGCAACAAAAATTATTTGATTTTTAGGTACCCATATTTTCTGGGTCCTTTTCTGTTAGTTCTAGGAGTCTGTGAAGACTTCCTTCTCTTCTTATGGATACACTTAGACATAACATGTCCAGTTTTTCCACAGAAGTTATAGACAAGTGTAGACTTGGTTATAGTTGACTTAACAGATACTGTAGAAGCTTTAGTTGATGCTTTATGATGTGTCTGATGGACATATCCAATACCTTCTTTGTTAAGAGAGTGCCTCTGACAGCCAAGTAACTTAGTCATATTATCTCTACCATTAACAAATTTGGCAACATCAGAAGTGAGCTCTTCCACTTTCTGTTGAAGTTTTTCAACTTCTTCAGATGGTGATGTTTAACTTGAGATCTTAGCTTCATTAGACTTTTCAGTCTTCAGTTCACTGTTCTCTTTAGCCAGCTTCTCACACTCTTGAGATTTCTGTTTATGCTCACTGGTGAGCTTCACATAATTTTTCTTGAAGGATTTGAAGGCCTTAGATAAGCAGTTGGATTCCTCCAGCAACTCCTCATAGGCATCAAGTAATACCTCATAGTCAGGATGTACCTCATCGTCTGAGTCTGGTCAGTGTTAGCCATCAAACAGAGATTGGCTTCTTCTTCTGTTTCTTCTTCAGAAGATATTGACTCCAGATCCTCCCAAGTAGCCATCATTCATTTCTTCTTCTTCTTGAAGAATTTCTTAAAATGGGCCTTCTTGAGTTGAAAACATTCATCCTTGATGTGACCAGGCTTCTTGCACTCATAGCAGGCAATTGGACTTTTGTCAGTTGAAGTGGATTCTTTGAAGTTCTTGTCCTTTTTGAACCTTCTGAATGACTTATCCCTCTTGAACTTCTTTTTTTTTAGGAGAAGCTTTATCTTCCTGGTCAGAAGAGACAATTCTTGATCACTCTCAGAATCCTCATGTTTAGACAGGTCAGCATCACTGGATGACTCGTCTGCCTTTAGAGCCTTGGAAGCTTTTGTTGATTTTTGATAAGCTTTCAGAGCAATTGACTTGCCCTTCTTTGGTGCAACTTCATCTCCAAGTTCTTGCTCATGAACAGTGAGTGTTCTAAGAAGTTCATCCATAGTCAAGGTAGTGAGATCCTTGGCTTGAGAGATAGCAGTGACCGAATGTCTCCACTGTTTAGGTAGACTTCTCAGAAACTTTCCAACCTTCTCAGAATTGGTGTAGACTTTACCAAGAGATTTTAAACTGTTGACTATAGTTTGAAATCCTCCTATCATTTGAGCAACAGATTCTCCTTTCTCCATGACAAATAGTTCATACTTTCTGACAAGTATGACAATCTTTGACTCTTTGACTTTGGCTGTTCTTTCATGTGTGACAGTTAAAGTGTCCCATATTTCTTTGGCAAAGTCACAAGCACATACTTTCTCAAACTCCTCAGGACTGAGAGCACAAATGATGTTATATCTAGCTTTGTGGTTCAGCTCCCATTTTGTCTTTTCTGCAGTAGTCTACTGAGCTTTAGGCTTGTCAGTGTCATCATCATTATTGGGAATGAATGGACCATCTGTAATGACGTCCCAGAGATCAGAGTTTGTAGATAGAATGAACCATTGAAATCTATTTTTCCAATAGTTGTAGTTTTCTCCATTGAAGTAAGGATCGAGGTCTGGTTAGGGAAGCTCCTTCAGTCTGGTGACTTCCACTTGAACTAACTCTAGCAGTCATGTCTATTCTTCACGACCATTTTACCTCTACACTGTTAGATGCTCAACCCAGAGGCTGAGCTCTGATACTAACTAAAATAGACAACTATAAATACGAGAAGGAGAGTTGAATTGTGTTTATCATAATTTAAACGAAGTTGAAAACTTTTTGCATACAGAAGCTTGGTTCAGACGAGTGGAAAGATACAGGACAGATAGGTGACCTGTCTGATGAAATTTTAATAGTGACTTAGGCAAACACACCACTTGATAAACGGATAAGAAAACAAAAGTAACTAAAGAGTTTATAAGGAAAGAGAGATTGACACAATTATTTATCTTGGTTCACTCTTCAAAGCAAAGAGCTACGTCCAGTCCTTGGCAGCACAAAGTTTTATCCACTATAACTGATCAGGTTACAGACTCCAAGTATTGTTTGCACAACTAGCCTCTTCAGGCTCCAAGACAAGTATTATTTGCACACCTAGCCTCTTCAGGCTCCTAGACAAGTATTATTTGCACACCTAGCCTCTTCAGGGTCACTCAGATTTGTTTGAGAAATTTGGTTTGTAATAAATACAACTTCAGACAGACAGATCTTTCACTAACACTCAGAGTGGTTTAAATGTAAATCTTAGGAAAATCTGCGTAATAACTTCAAATGATTGAAGAATACAGAATGAAAGAATGAAGATATTAATGCGCAGAGTAATGACTCTTTTATGCTATATGTATTATGTATTTGTTCATCTACAATGACTTCTATATTTATAGTCTTCAAGCATTTAAGATCCTTTAGAGACATTCCCTCAGATGTTGGCTTCAAGCAGAACTTCATTAAATGCAATAGAGTCGTTCTGGGCAGCCATTAATGCAATAGGAACGTTGGTTGTACTCTAACTTGAAGGATCATGACTTTATGCATCGTGAAACAACCATATCAGAGTTGTGCATAGAGTTTTTTGTACTTTGCTAAGTACAATTCCCTTTTCGTGTAAAGGCCAGAGGTACTAAGGAATAAAGCACGTTGGAAGCATTCTTTAACTGGTCTTTGGTTCTGATATTCGAGGTTGCTTGAGAGAGTAACTTCTGACTTTTCTTGATAAGCGTGAGGCAAAGTAGGAGAGAAGGCTTCGAGTCTCTTTCTGATAGGACAACTCACAAAAGCTTGTTAGGTCCTTGGTTCTTCAACGAGTAATCTCGGACAAGTGTAGGAACTCGTGGGGAGACAGGTTGAAGACGTATCTTGAAAGAAGTCAATGATCCTAGTCAGCAGATAGGTTGACTTTCGCTTATCCAGACATGTAGTCATCTATATGAGCAGACAGATGATTCTTACTATTTTAATCTGCACATTAGATAGATAGGTTAGCAACCAATATGAAGGTTAATTAAATCATTAACCAATGTTTAGTTCTCATCAAAACTTAGGAAAATGCACATAAGACACTTTAGAGACTTGACAGTTGCCATGTTTCTAACTCGTGATTTGGACAAGCGGTTAGCAAAGACTTGAACCTCTCCCATGCTTCATAGAGTGATTCACCATCCTTCTGTGCAAAAGCATTGATCTCCGACCTCAACTTGGTCATTCTTGATGGAGCAAAGAAACGAGATAAGAACTTGCTCACCAAATCATCCCAAGTAGCAATGCTCCCATGAGGATGAGATTGAAGCCATGACTTAGCCTTATCCCTCAAGGAGAAAGGAAAGAGCCTTAAACGAATAGCCTCATCGGAAGCTCCATTGATCTTGATAGTATCACACAACTCAATGAACGTGCCAATGTGAGAATGCGGGTCTTCACTCTCTAGCCCTCCAATTTGATTTTGTTTCATAAGATTGAGAGGTGATGCCTTTATCTCAAAATTGTTACAAGTCACTGCTGGTCTAACAATTGGAGTTCCACATCTATCGGCCTTAGGGGAAGTATAGTCCCCCATTGTCCTCATTTGCCCATTGTTTTCATTCATGGTGACAATTGATACTTCAACTTGCGATTCTTACACACTTGCTAACTCAACTTGCGGTTCTTGCACACTACAAGATGCTCCTTCTCTATTCTTTCTTTCTTTGGCTTCTTTTCTGTTCTTTCTACAAAGCTTCTCGATTTCCGGATCATATGAAGTTCACTTGGGTCAATCGTACCTCGCATACAAGGAAACAAACAGAGTAGAACAATACCAAATAGAGCAAGTACAAGTTAAGCTTCAAAGTAGACAATTATGCAACTTCTAAGAGAAACACAAAGAAAACAAAAACAAAAATAGAAAAGAAAAAGTGTCTAAATTAGGAGTTCCCTTTGGTACTTGTGATATTGGCACACCGATCTCCGGCAACGTCACCAAAAACTTGGTACGATTTCGGCAAGTATACCTAATCGCTAACAAGTAATACGGTGGTGAGACCGGATATCATTCTCCGGGATCACGGGCAAGTACCACTTCTCAAATCGAACTACTATTTACACGATCGTTTGGAAGGAATGGAGCTCAATTAACATGCAACAAAATAAACAAGAGTAAAATATTTTTGGTATTCTCTTAATTAATTAATTATCAACAACAACTTGGAAAAGAGAGATAAACAAGATAGAAGGCGCTAGGGATCCGATTTAGTCCAATTATGCATTCGGGTTCCTCATAGACAAGGAATCCTTTGAATTGCTAAAACCCTAATTATCTTAATTCCCATTAGTGGGTTGAAGGTCCAATTCCCTAAGTTAACTAACCCCTAATTCCTTAGGTGATTAATTCTATTAAACTTCACTAACAACCCTAATTCCTTAGGTCTATTTAATTAAGCCGATGATTAAGCTCCATGAAATTGTTTGACAAACCACACTAATCAAATATCATATTCCTAGATTACTCAACTAATGGTATTAATTACAAGAGGCAAACATCATCAATCACTGGTCCTAGCATATCAATGAATCCCCAAAACACAAGAATGGTAGCTAAGCATTCAAATGTCATTAAAAATAGTAACTAATACATCAACAACCAATAGTTCATAGAATAAAGTAGAGAGTTAACAAAACATCAACATAAATGAACTACATCATCTCCCTAGCTAAGAGGAATTTAGCTAGACATGCTAAACCCTAGAAAAGGGAAAAGAGAAGAGAAAAAGGGATAGAACTCCATGAAGTAGAAGGTGGATGATGAAGGATTCCTCCTCCTTCTCCTCTTCAACTCCAAGAAATTACCAAATTAGGGTTATAGTGAGTGAATTTCGTGTGTAGCTGTTGATGGGTCCTTCTAAAATGAAAATTGAGGATTTAAATACCCCATCAGGAAATTCGCAACGCTGAGCGCAGGATTTATGGCGCTGAGCGCCAGCTACACAGAAACCAATTTTATGCGACATGCTAGCGTTGAGCGCAGGATTTCTGGCGTCCAGCATCAGCTTGGCTGATGCTAGCCTTCACAAAATTCTCTTTCCACACTCTTTCATTTTCACATAAGCTCCACTTCCTTGATCAATTTCACTTCTCTTCAAGCTTTTTCACCTTTATCGAATCCTAAAATGATGAGAAAACATGCCTAAGTTAGATTGCAATAAAAAGGGAACAAAACAACTAAAAATTAACCTTAACTGCAAGAATTATTAAAAATACTCACAACAACTAACAAAGACTCAACTAACTAAAATGGGGACAAAACAAGGATAAAAACATACGATTAGGAGTAAAATCCACTCACGAAAGACATAATTACTTGATAAATTAGCGAATTATCACTGGCACTATTTTAGTTTACTACTAATACTGAGTATATCGATCCAAATTTTTTTTGGAAGCAAGATATCCCGATCCAAATTACCATTCTCAATTGAATATGAAATGATAAAACTTACGTATAATTTCATGGATATTCAAATGCTATTTCAATGGGAAAAAAATACATATATAATATCTCATCAATAAAAATATAACATATACAAAACACTAATGATTTTTGGACATATGAATTTAGACAATTATATAGACACCCTAGATTAATGCGAGTGTGAGTGAGATAGAGGAGTATTATATTCTAAAATAGAGTAGATATACTGCATACAATTATGAGTGTGGATGTCACTTAGTTGTCCATAGCAATTGTACAAATATCATAGCTCTATACAAAAGCATAGCAAGCACTTAAAGTGAGTAATGTTATTTGTACGCCTGGATTTTGGACACCTGCGATATCTGGTTAATGCAGTTCAAATATATGGTTAATTACATTCAGTGGATGATTAATTGATGTGCAAGGTGTCACAACTCATTAGTCATCAACTGAATATAATTAACCACATATTTAAATTGTATTAACCAGATATTACAGGTATAGTTCAGATGTCCAAAATTAAGATATACAAGTAACATTACTATATAGAAGTATAGAATTAGAACCATGGAAACCCTTTTCACACTCTTGAAAGTTATAACCAAAGATGAGAGATCACAATATCACATCACTCCCAAGTAATGGATTTTCAGAATGGCAAACAGGCCCTCGAGATACTTTCCTAGCAATTCCATCAGCTTTCCACCCTTTCTTTGCCCCAACTCCCAAGTTCCTTTGGTCAACCACGGCACTTCACATTTTCTGCAATCCTGAAAAAAATAAACAAAATAATTTAGCTAAGCCAAACATTTGGGTGTTAAATACAACACGATATAGCAATAAACTAATGACCCAATAAATAATAAATATTAGACTTAACTAAACATTTTATAAAATCAATCAATATATACGTAGAGACGGCAATGAATTTGACGTCAGAGTCCACCATTGCTTTTGCATCTCTCCCTCCCCTCCCCTCCCCTTAACTATGCAAACTGTGACTGAATATTAATTAATAATGTCGATTCATATCTAATAGGCACCTCCGAGTACTATTACTACTATATATATGTTTGCATACGATAACCTGAAGTGTGAACAAGGTTCATTTATAGTTATCAATCAATTTTCTTCCTTAGCCGCCTCTCTCTCTCTCTCTCTCTCTCTCTCTCTCCCAGCACTTGTCCTCTTCAGCTCTCTGACCTCAAAGCCTCTTCTTTTGCACTACCCAGATCCCAATATATCGACTTTCCTTTGTGTTCATCGGAAAGTTTTGCTCTTTTGTCTTCTCTTCTGTCCACGCGTTTGAGGTTTTTGTGAATTGGATAATCGGAGTTCGACCTGCGACGACAGTGGTGTTAACTGGTCCCTTGTAACTCTATTTCGTCGGATTTCATGAATTGGGTGTTCCAGGTTTTTGAGAAATTAAAGCACAGTACAGAAATTTCACAACTTCATCTCATTCAAGGCTACTCTTTTACGATGTTGATCTTTTGTTGAAATTGAACTTGCCCTTTTGTGCAGAAATTCGTCGTTACTTCATCAATTCACGGTAGCCCCATTTGGTGAATTGGGCTAACAACTTGATTTATTGCTGGGAATATTTCAGAGAGAGAGAAAAAAAAATCTTTTTCTCAATGTGTTGGAACTGTAAAACCAAGGGGTTTGAAGTTCTAGGCAATCGAGACTCCTGTTTTATGATAAAGTATGATGCTTGATCAAGATTCTAGTGGTTTTGTTTGGTAGTATACACCAGATTGCTTCTGGGGGCACAATAAGGCGATGCTTTCATTCTCTATTACTACACAGAACAGCAATTGGACTGCACTGTTTTGTTAAGAAGGATATGGCTATTACTGCATTATTCTTGCTGCTGTTGCTGCAATTGTCAACAATTTTCAGCTTTGAAGTTATCTTGCAGTCAAAGGATTGTGGCAATAATCGGTTAGCTCATTCATATTCTCCTCATGGTCAAGAGCTGTTTTACATAAATGGGAATGTAGTAAACGAAGTTGCTTTCTGTAAGGCCCTCCAATTGTATATTGCAAACGGTTGTGATGTGAAGGACTACTTTGAAAGTAACAACTGTGCCTTGGATGTTTCTTTTGGTAAGGTTAATTTTGAATAGATAGTTATGCACATTTTCGTAGATTTCAATTTATATTTAACCTTTTCAGAATTCAAAACTGATTTTCTTTAACCTTTATGTCGGCTTTCATTGTTTGCAGTGAATTTACCTTCAAAAGCAGGAAGAAAACTTCTGCAGAAGGATTTAAGCAATAAAAACTTGACATCCCAGGGAGTTTCTAATGAGCCTCTGCCAACCTCCAAAGTTGGAATTGTTGCAGGTGGGGCTTTGTTAGTATGTTGTGCTGTTCTTTGTCCTTGTATTTATGGGAAGAAAAGAAAAGCAACTGCACATGCTGTTCTGGTCAGGGAGCCAAATTCAAGTGAGTTCATAGTTATATCTATTGTCTACTTTTACCATATATTTTTTGACTTTGTTTGGACTTTGGATAACTTCCGAGCCAGACATGTGCATTCATTTTATGAATTTGGATTATTCCGACCTGCACAATTTGATAAATAGTCTGTTACTGCAGTATTTTAAATTTTCAGTTTCCATTGTTAATATATACTTCATCTTTTGTTTTTAACCTTTTAAAGATTGTGCTTCCAGTTATACTTGATTAATGAACTAATGAAACTTTTTGCTGCTGCAGTGGACTCAACTTCCTCATTTGAAGGAAATTCCGTTTCTGAAAGGGTCCCAGCTAGTCCACTTCGGGTGCCACCTAGTCCTTCAAGATTCTCAATGTCTCCAAAACTCAGTAAACTTGAATCATTAAATCTCAACCTGAGTCAGGTTACAAGAGCTACCCGTAATTTCTCAGAATCATTACAAATAGGAGAGGGTGGGTTTGGAACTGTCTACAAGGCTCAGTTAGAAGATGGTCTGGTTGTGGCTGTAAAGCGTGCAAAAAGGGTAAGAAGTAGATCTTAGCATGAAGTTTAAAATTCTGCAGCCAACTTTAGAGGCTGAAGTTCTGGATTCTGTTGTATTAGAAAATTATGTATCAGATATTCCATACTGTATTGTGAACTGCTTTGACTATTTTTAACCACTAAAAATAGTAGTACTTATTTTCTTTTGTTGAAATGACTAAATTGTATAGGGACAAATTGAGAGTTTGAGAACTGAATTCAGCAGTGAAGTCGAACTTCTGGCCAAAATTGAGCATCGAAACCTGGTGAAGCTACTAGGTTTCATTGATAAAGGACATGAACGCATTCTTATTACAGAGTTTGTGCCAAATGGTACTCTTCGAGAACATTTGGATGGTAAGACCAAGCACCATTCTTTGCCAATGCCTGTCTTTAAATACATAAACTAATGTGGAATATCACGTTGATATTACCGGCAGGTCTGCGTGGTAGAATCCTGGACTTCAATCAACGCCTTGAAATCGCTATTGATGTTGCTCATGGCTTGACCTATCTGCATCTATATGCAGGTCAGTAACCCCTCTATTCTGCGCGAATTCTTTTCACCTCTCCATTTTCTTTGTATACAAACCATCTACCCTGCATTTTAGATCATTTGAGTATAAATGGATGCTTTCGAGTCTCTAGTTCAAAGAAAACAACTTCAAATATAGCCATATGCTGTTTGTTTTAGCATGTTCATGCAGCATGATTTCCCTACAGTATAATATATCTGCAAATTGATGTCTAACCTTCGTCTTATCTTTAGAACAGAAAAGCAAATTATCCATCGAGATGTGAAATCATCCAACATTCTTCTGACAGAAAACATGCGAGCTAAAGTTGCTGATTTTGGATTTGCAAAGCTTGGTCCAATGAACTCTGATCAAACACACGTTTCCACCAAAGTGAAGGGAACAGTTGGTTATTTGGACCCTGAGTACATGAAGACATACCAACTCACTCCCAAGAGTGATGTGTATTCATTTGGGATTTTGCTTTTAGAAATTGTGACAGGCCGCCGTCCTGTGGAGTTAAAGGAAATTCCAGAAGAGCGTGTTACAATAAGATGGGTAAGTTATAATTTGATCTTGTTAAGATGATATATTTTTTTTAAGGAGTGTTAGCAACACACTCTCTACCACTCTATTTCCAACCGGCTTTCTGTTATTAGTTGAAATTCAAATGGGTTCTACTATTTTGGAATCGGGTCCTACTAATTCATGTGGGTCCCACTTGAATTTTGTAGGACCCATATGAATTTCAAACAATAAGATGAAATGTGTTGGAAAGAGGGTGCTAGACAGTGTGTTGCTAGCAAAAATTTGTTTACATGTGCTTTTACAAGTTTTGTGCATTTAAATTTTGGCATACTTTTAAAAGATGATATAGCATTTAAGGCATGCATCCAATTATCCAACAGTGAATCTGTAAGAAAGGGACCTCTTAAGAAATAACTTCTTCTGTCACTCCAGAACAATATAGCCTTGTGTCATCTATTCTCAATGGGAATACGTGATATGGGTTGGTGTTGTATCAATGGATGAAATAAAAACTTATGCATGGGAAATACTTGCTATATAATTTATGCTATTGTTAGGCTTATACTGCTCCAAGAGTAACTTGCAGCCTTCTCTGGGTTTTCTTTTGTTGACCCCATTTCAGCATTAGAAAAATTGATATCCTTTTATTTCTAATTCCAATCTTTTAATGGTGACAAAATGAGTTCTTGTTGCCGTTCCTTAGTGATTATATTAGTACTAGATCAATAGCTTTGCTGTCTTTATTCATTTTGAAGTGCTCAAATTATGTGCAGGCGTTCAGAAAGTATAGAGAAGGAAGTGTGGTGGAACTGGTGGATCCTTTAATGGAGGAAGCTGTAAATGCAGATGTTCTCATGAAGATTTTTGATTTGGCATTTCAATGTGCAGCACCCATTCGAGCAGATCGACCTGACATGAAATCGGTAGGAGAGCAATTGTGGCCAATAAGGGCAGATTACCTCAACAGTGCAAGGAGAGAATAATTAGTGAAACTTGAATGATGATATTGTGAAGTCAGCTTTTCTTTCTTTATCCTACTTAAATAAACATTGTTGTCTCAGGCATTGTGAAATGAAGATTATTTTCTCTCTCTTTTTTTTTTATTATAGAAAAATGGTGGCAAGTGAGCAACCACTCATTTGGCTCTTCTTTTATATGACTTCATTTATTTAACCAAATAAACTGCAGAAAGTCATTATAAAATTAGAAAGTAATTTAAGCAAATACTAGGAAACCCTACATTGTTGTAGTACAATGTTCTTCCAATTCAATCAACCTGTTTTTGTTAAAGAAGCCATTGAGAAACCAATTCAATTAGCCATTAGATGCTTAGAAATAGAACATGTGGAAACTGTACTACTCCATTTCCTATAATTGAGAAGCAAGGAGGAGGAGGACCCTCAATAAACCACTGATCAATTATTATGACATAAAAAGTATAAAGCTAATAACCTGTTAAATACCCCTCTATCAACCCAGTACCTAATCGTTACACAAAATATAGAAGAGAACCTTCATTATCAGAGGCCCACATTTTATGCAACAGTGTGCTATTAACATAGAATAACTTTTCACCCTAATATCCTAAGGGAAGCATTCATATACCTTATTTGTTGTATCAAGTGAACTACTTCAAATTTGAAGCAATAATTAAAAGGAAAGCGAGCTCAATGGATCATACTTTGATTTTTGTAATATGCAAATATGACTCTCCTCACGAGTCCTTTATCAGCTATGGATTCCAAGATGAAGCTGAGAGAAAAACCATCACTGGTACTCTGGTCTTGGGAATACTAGGCCTTGGGCAAGATAAGAATATATACAGACTAACTGTTGAAAGTTCAAGCTTGTAGCTTGGCTCAAAAGCTCTCAAAGATTTTTCACAGACAAGAGAGTTGGAATCTCAATCTTTTCCACCTGCTTCTTACCAGCAAAGGATGCAAACCCAATATATGTTCTGGCATGAAATCGTGTCGTGTCAGGATACCCACTATGGGTGATCTCTGCAGTTAACATTGCATATAAGAGTGTGTTTGGGAACATAGTTTTTAGTTAAAAAACAGCTGTTTTAGGAGTAAAAAGCTGTTTTGTATTAATCAACTCATGTTTGGGTAAAAAAATTAAATTTTAAAAACGCTGAAAAATGATGTAAAACGCAGTTATATAATAAGCTACACTGTGAACTGTTTTCATCCTCATAAACGCTGTTTTGCTCCTGACCCCGTAATACCCTTCCAACGGCTCCTGTCAGAAACAAATAAATTTCTCCATCTTCCCGTAATAAAAAGTTCACCTTCCTCAACCAACCTCCTTAATCATCATCCATGTTTCAACCAACCCGTAATAAAAAGTCCACCTTCCTCAACCATGTTTCATCTCTTATCTTCCTTGTAATAAGCTCCCATCATACTGCTCCCCTTCTCTCGTGAAACTCGAGGAACTCGTCTTGCTCTCTTTGTGGCCGCCATCGTGGTGTGGGATTCGGTGGTTGTCCTCCGATTGTCGCTACCAACCAGGTTAGATCTCGATCTTCTATTATTTGCTCGATCTGATTCGGTGGTTGTCCTCTAACTGCTTTTTTCAATATGCGATCTGTTTGGCCCTGTTTTCTTCTCCTCTGTCGTGATCCGGGTTTCTTGTTTTTCATTTTATAATCAATCAAAAGCCTCGTGGATCCATTCGTTATATTTTTTTCACAATGCTTAAGCTACCAAAAAACAGAGTGAGTTGATTTTATCAAGGGTTGTTGAGGGAGACCAGTGTAGTTTCAAGAACATAAAAACGAAGTAGAAGAAGAAAAAAACAGTATTGTTTTCAATGGGGTTCTATTGTAAATTTTATATACAGTTTGGCTTTTGTTTTTGAGAGTTGCTTGATATATAATACGAGAATGTTGAAGATCTTTACACACCCCTTTATCGAAATGTTTCCATGTTCAAGAGGTATCATTTAATTGTTGTGGTGTCTATATATAATTTTGAAAAATGTTTCAGAAGTATCTTCTAGAATTAAAATTTATATTCCTGAAATTACAAGGGTAAGGATATAGGTTTTAAAATACAATGTGAACTAAAATTGTGGACAAGTGAGAAGAATTTGCTATTTATTATATGACAACATAGAAGTGCAGCCCTTGATCTTACTGTTATCCGATAACAAGTATTCCATGACAGATATATCAGAGTCTTGATCAGCTCAGGCAAATTTCAGTATACTTTTTCATAATTGTTGCATTTCTTGATGTTAAAGAATGAAGAGGATCCTCACTATTTAGGAAACAAAATTAAAAAGAAAAGAAAATAAGGCATATATGTGCATTTGTCTAATTATCAGGAGCTATGAATTAATGGAAAAGACTCTCAAAGTGTATGTATATAAAGAAGGAGCTAAGCCTATAATGCATTCACCATATCTTTTGGGTATTTATGCTTCGGAGGGATGGTTCATGAGGCTGATAGAAGCTAATAAAAGATTTATTACCAGAGACCCAAAGCAAGCCCATCTGTTCTACTTACCTTTCAGTTCTCGAATACTAGAGGAAACTTTGTATGTACAGAATTCACATAGTCATAGGAAATTGTCTTCTATTGTTGTTTTATTATAAAGATGGTTATCATGAATGATATAGTCCTACATGATGAATTGGGAGGAGGAACAAATTGTAAGCTTGAGTTGTGGTGAAAAACTTTGGAATCAAAGGGTTGTGTTAATTAAAATCAAGAATAAGATGGAGTATATGGAAGGCAAATTTAATAAGGTGTGAGCTAGAAATGTTTTGTAGGTGAAAATTGGGGATCACATTTTACTGTAAGTTGCACTGGTTAGGTATCTTGGGTCTATCTTTCAAAGTAATAAGATATTGAGGAGATGTAACACATAGGATTCAAGCCAGATTATAGAACTAGCCAAAGGTATATGGCACCCTTTTTACTATTCTCTTTTGCATGTTACCTCAAGGTATATAGCCAAAGGTATTTGGAACATATAATTTCCATTCTGTCCTTTTTTATTAACCTCTTATTCTAAATGTATATGATATTTTGCCTTATCCTATTAATGTATCAACCTATCGCAATGCCTTTTTTGTAAATTTGAATTTGAGGAAATAGTGCTTTCTTCATTGTCTAAGATATTGGTGTGTCTAATGCCATAATGTTGCCTTTGCTCAATAGCTATCATATATTAACTATATTTCTATTGTCTTAACATATGTGTTGCATCTGGTTTGATTTGTGATTCAGATATGATAGTAGCATACAATGATTACTGTTTTTGTCTGAACTAATATTTGCTTTCATAATAGCTAAGAATCTTAAGTCCCTAAATAATCCCACTGCAAAGACAAAGCACATCTCATTGTTGTTACGTAGAATAGAAAAGAAACCACGAGGCCACTTGTATTAAATTCTAGTTTAATTGAACCAAAATGCTACCTTTTGACACAGTGCAACTTCATCCCGCCTTGGTCTTTGGATGACATCATACCAAATTCTTTATCTTTATCTTGTTCCCTCTACAGTGATGGAAATGGTTGTAGTTCAGTGTACTATAGGAAGGTTTGAGTTGCATAGAAATTATATACTTGTGGAATTAACTTGTATAAATGAGTCGTATATAGGAATTATACAATTTGTACCTGTCATTAGTTGATTTTTTTGCACATCATGATATGTTTGGTTATTTGCTTGCTTAGTTCCTTTTTTGTTTACTGTATGCATTTGTTATTGAGATAGGATGAAAAATAGTCAAGGGAAAAACCAGCAACCAGTTGGCCTATCTAATGATGATGGAAAAAAAACAAGAAGATGGGAGGATAGTACCACTGAGATTTTAATTGATTGTGCTTTGGAGCAAGCAAATTTGGGGGAACACACTGGGGGCCGGCTTGACCAAATTAGGGTGGAAGAATGCTAAAGGAAAATTCAGGAGTAGCACGGGGTTGAATTATGATGATCTTCAGATTAAGAACAAGTGGGATGCATTAAAGAAAAAATGGCAATTATGGTACAGAATCTTTGGAAAGGTTACTGGAGTTGGTTGGAATTACCAGACAAATAACTTTGATGCAGCAAACACATTGGTGGGAAAACATAGTTAAGGTAGATTTTTTATCACAGATAGTTTAGAAATATGCTTCCTAATATATCTTTGGTGTTAAATCTTATATCATTGTGTGCTTGGTAATTATAGGAGGAACCCGAAGCACTTCAATTTCGAAGGAGTGGTTTAAAGTTCAAGGATAAACTGACTTCCTTATTTGCTCCTGGTACGGCTCTTGGGTGAACATGCATATGCACCTTCCTCGGGAATGTTACCCAAGATATTGAAAGATTGGACACAACCGAGGGTTACGGGGATAGTGAAGACCCGGATATTGGTGGAGGCCTTGGGGACGGTAGTGGTGGTACTACTACCGGGGGGGTAGTTTTGGTTTTGGAAAATTCACATTGAACAACTCTGCAGGCAGTTCTTTAAGTGGAAAGAAAAGAAAACAAGGATCAATGATGCCTAAAGGGAATAAGCCAACTCAGCGTAAAAAACTAAATAATTACATTGAGAAACTGATTGGAGCAGTTGAGTCTCGCACAACCCCAACTGGTAATGCTAACAATGCTTGAGATTGGTGATCCAATTGCTATTAGTAGTGTCATGAAAGAGGTTAAAAAGCTACCAGGAATGGAAGCTGGTTCTCGTTTGCTTGCTCGGTGTAGTCTCATCTTGAAAGACCCATTGGCTAGAGAAATGTTTGTGGCTCTTGAAGATGATGAATCAAGACGTAATTATCTTCCTCGCGTAAATTGAGAAAGCTTAATTAGGTCGTCAGAAAGTCTTAGAGTTAAGGATAATGATGGTGACATATATATAAATCACTTTTTGGATGGTGTTTGGAAAAGTTATGGTGATAGATAAATCACTTTTTGAAATTGTTTCGATTAGTTATGGTGATATATAAATCACTTTTTTGCTAGGTGTTTGGAACTGGATTTCACCTGTTTGCTTCGTATGAATCACTATTATGTTTTATGGTGTATTTGTTGATGTATAAAATGATTATGACTATTATCTATATGCATATTTTTCGTAGTGATGTACATTACAATGCAAATATGTACTTTGCGGGGCAAGGTCATTTCCATTCGTAAAATGGTTGTTACAAGCTCATCACATTATGACAACAACTGGAATGGAGACGATATTGAGAACTCGATGATGATATTGTGCTTATACTAACAGCGGCGGCTATGTTACTTATTGATTATGGTTATAAATATATGTGCAAAAAACCATGCCGAATCTGGTGCTTTAACAGGCCACAATTGGGTTCAAGAAATTTTATGTGGCAATGAAGTTCGTTGTCATGAAATGTTTAGAATGGAAAAACATGTTTTTTATGCTTTTGTGACAAATTAGTTGAGCATGGGTTGAAGAATACTAGAAATACAGGGGTGTTAGAGATGGTGGCCATGTTTTTGAATGTTGTTGGACATGGTATAGGCAAAGAATGATCCAAGAAAGATTCCAACATTCAGGTGAAACTGTCAAGAGATGTTTTCACAAAGTTTTAGTGGCTTCTTTGAAGCTTTCAATGAACATAATCAAGCCGCAGGATCCATCTTTCCAAAATGTTCATTCCAAAATTGCATATGATGATAGATATTGGCCTGTATTTAAAGATTGCATAGGGGCAATTGATGGAGTCCATGTTCCTTGTGTAGTGCCTCAAAGTGAGCATATAAAATATATCGGAGAAAGGGATATACTAGCCAAAATGTCATGGCTGTATGTGATTGGGACATGTGTTTTATATTTGCATTGGCAGGTTGGGAAGGTCGAGCACATGATGCTAGAATTTTTCATGAAGCACTACGTAATGCAACTTATAAATTTCCACATCCTCCTGCAGGTATCATATTCTAACTAGTCTTTTATATATTACTTTCCATGTTTCAATATATATTTGCCTTCACATTTTATTTTAAAATTAATGCTCAGGTAAATATTATTTGGTTGATTCTCGTTTATCCAACACCCGTTGGCTACTTAGGAGCCATATAAATGTGAGCGATATCATATTCCGGAATTCAAAGCGAGCTCTTGGATTTAGTAGTCACAACGAAGTTTTCAACTACTTTCATTCTAGCTTAAGGTGCACAATAGAAAGGACATTCGGTATATGGAAGAATCGATTTGCAATTCTGAAGCGCATGCCAAAATTTAAATATTCCACCCAGGTTCGAGATAGTTATTGCTACTATGGCAATACACAACTTTATTAGACAAAACAAAGATCACAGATGTTGAGTTTAATAACTTTGTTGGTGATGCGAATTTATCAAATGATGATGATGATGCTACCACTGATGGGAATGACCTACTTGAAAGCATAAATAATCCTATATCTTATGAGTTCATGGATCATGTTCGGGATTCTATGCGGGATGATATCGTTAAAGCTTTATTACCAAACTAGGAGTTTGTGGCAATGTTGTTATTTATTTGTGGATTGTCTAATTTCAAGTTAATTATGTAACAATATTTATGTTTGTGATTTATGTATTAAAACAATGTCATATTATATTTGTGATTGATAACTTACCATATATTAGAAAAAATGTTTGTCTCTTAGTTAATCATAGCCATGATTTCTGGTTGGATAGTAGATAGACTTGTAACAGAATTGTAACTACCAATAGTCAGTAAGACTTGTAACAGACACTAATCATAGGAGAATAGAATAGAGAGGGAACCAATTTGTGAATTCAGGAGTGGTGAGGAGGGGCGAATTGCACTTCAACTATAATTTTTTTTATTTAACTTTTGTTAAAAACAAAATATTTTTACATGTTTTCCATAATCAAGGAGAAAAAAATTTATTCATTTTTTATAATAGATAATTTTGAAGACAAGATATTAAAAAATCTATTGTTAAAAGAAAAACAAATATTTTAAACAAATGGCTTCATACCCTTTTTGGTAATTTACTATCAACAAGTGATTATTTTTACATCACCCAAACAAAATAGATTATCTTAAAATAGCTTTTCAGTAAACATACCCAAACGAAAATAGATTATGATTATAATCGATTATCATAATAATCGATTATTTGAAAACAGATTATCAGCATAATCTTTTTTTTCCAGTTTTCCCAAACACACTCTAAATTTCAGAAACTAAATTAAGAGTTTTTATTTTTGAGGGATTAAAAATAAATCTTTAAAAAATTTGAGGGATCATAATAAATCTTTACTAAAAAAAAATAAAATTATAAATATCTTTGAGTCTCTGATACAGACTCAGAAATTTCAATCCAGACTCCAGCATTCTTTCCCTTTCTTTCCCATGACACTTTGTCAGCTTCAATCGGAGGTTACTTAACTGAATAATCATGATTAAACAGTGGATTTTCTATTTATTTTCACTATTAAATTTTTTTACTACCTTTTTTTTTTTACTAAAAAAATATTTATTCGTTCAAATTGGTAAAATACATCGAAAACGACATAAATTCAACATCGCTAAAAATCGAAAAGGATGAATCTGCGAACAAACTCACAACACTCAGGTTAATAGCATAATACGGTAAAATGTCTACAATGTGACAAAATCAAAGTGACTGGAATACCCATACCTCCGGATCTGTAACGTTGACACCCAATTGATTGAATCTGTAATGGATCGAAGCTGATCTGCCAATCTGAACCAAACGAACATCGCAACAAGACAGGAAATCAAACGACGCTGCAACAAGACGACGAACAAAACACCGCCGCATACAGACGACGAAAACACGGAAAAATATGAAAGAAAAACAATATCTATGTGAAAAAACCACTTATTTAGATAAAAATAAGAGAAAAAACGATGTAGATGAGTGATTCCATATAAAAAATGATGCAAAACCACCCCTTCCGATGGATGAGGAAGAAGGAAAAGAGGTGTAAAAAAAGTTACATTACCTAATGACATTTATAAACATATTTTAATTTAAAAGTTTTTTTTAAGGCAGTAAAGGTATCTTAATAATATAAGAAAACAGACTGTTTTAATTTCCATAAATTTGTTTCATGTCTTTATTCAAATATAGATGATTTTATTAAATATACATCGCCAACAAAGTTTTTTTTTTTTGACAAGACATTGCAAAAAAAGATTTTTTTTTTTACAGACATTGCCAATAAAGATTGATACAGCCAATAAAGGTGAAAAATGTTTATTAAGTTGGTCAAGACTCGATTTCCAGCAGGTTTATCCACATGTTATCTTTAACTAATTTTAAGAGAATTTTTTTTATCAACATTTTAAGAGAATGTTAATCAGTGATTTAAGTGTACTAATTAAAAAATCAATAAAAATAAAATTTTATGAAGAATTGGTGTATTTATTAATTTAAAAAGTTATATATTTAATTTTTGTTGTAAACTGATGCCTTTTTTATTTTTCTAAATCAGTGAAGTATCCTTATTGGTAGTATAGAAAATAAAAAATAAAATATTTTTATTATTGAATTATTCTAAATTTAAATTAAATTAAATTAATATTCATCTTATTATTATTATATTTTTATCCTTATATAATTAAAATATGAATATGAATTATAAATATAAATAAATGTCAATCAAAATATTAAAATAAAATGTAATTTTTTTAATGAATAAAATAATAGGAAAAGATTTCCTTTATTATTAGTATAGATAAATATACTGTTAAATATCGATTTAATTTATATTATCATTGAATTATATATTATTACGTGGTTTAAATTTTTGACTTTTAAAACAACTAATTCGAAGGTATTTTAACGATATAACAATGTGCAATTAAACAATACAAAAAATTTACACTGAAATCACATCAAAATTATACTTCTAATTGTTAAACACTTAAAACACAGGAGTAGCATGCACTTTTTTTTTTATCAGTAGTATGGGCACTATGAATTGTTAACACTGATGGGCTAAATGGGTCTAAACTATGGGATAGTGTGATGGATTCACTTGGTTCAAATGATTTATTAGGATGACTTATAAACCAAAAAACAAGTTTTATACTAATATTTACTATTATTGTGATGTGTGTGTTTTTATTTTAAGAATTTAACTGATATATATTGATAGTGAAAATTTTTTTTTACAGTGTCAACCAATCAGAAGTTGATATACTATTATAAATGTTTGATTCTTATCCTAACCACCTTAGAAGTCATTAATTTCATGACTTCTAATTGATTCTCAGTATAATTTATATTGACAATGCATACAAATTAAACTCTTATTTTAATAACTAAGAGAGATAAACAATAATAATATTAATTTATCAAAATATTATTATTTTTTTAACTAAAAAAGATATTCATTCATTCAAATTGGCAAAATGTATCGAAAACAACCCAAATTTATCATCTGTAAAAACCGAAAAGGATGAATTTATGAACAAACTCATAGCACCAGGTTAATAACATAACACGGTAAAATACCTACAAATGTGACAAAATCAAAGTAATCGAAATACCCATGCCTCCGGATCTGGAACGTTGACGCCCAAATCTTGATTGAATTGTAATGGATCGAAGCTGCATCCATCCCTTCCGATTCCGATGGATGAGAAAAAAAAGGAGAAGATGAATAATTTATCGAAATAAAACTCTTTTAATCCGACAGCGCGTAGAAATTAAGTTTCAAGACATATTCCATAGATATATCGATGAATTATATTATTTAATAAAGTTGTACTCTAATAATTGAGATTATATGAAACCCGTGAAATGTGCGTCCAAGGACAATTTCCTTTCAAGGCAGGGGTGTTTAGGTATTTTTCAAAGGTTAGTAAAAAAAAAAGGAAGGTATTTTTAAAAGGAGAGTGCTTTAAGAATAAAAATAATAGTATGAACCAACGTGTGTTGGTCGAAGTGAAAGGGATCCATTAAGCATATGATCTCGAGTTTGATCCTGAATTCATGTGTATGAAAAAACACTATTGAAATGGGTTCCTGTTTAGCACTAGTGCAGAAAAGGGATTCTACATCGGAGTTTACACATCGGTTTAATAGAAACCGATGTGTAAAACGAGGCGGTGTCATTTTTGAAATTAAAACCAAAGTATTACACATCGGTTTAGAGAATAACCGATGTGTAAAACGTTTCCACATCGGTTATTTCTAACCGATGTTTAAAATTAAAATAAAAAAAATTTAAAGTCAGAATTTTTAACATTCAACATCGGTTCTCAATGAACCGATGTGTAAAATTGTGATTAACAACATCAGTTTCTTGATAACCGATGTATAAAATTATAAATAAAAAAAATAGAAATTAAAATTTTACTTTTACACATCGGTTTTGAATAACCGATGTATAAATTTTTTTAAAAAAAATTGGGAATTAAAAGTTTAAGGTTTACACATCGGTTTCAGGATAATCGATGTGTATAATATGGTTAACCACATCGGTTTATGGCATAACCGATGTGTAATATTGCCAATTTTTATTATTCTCTTGTTCGCTATCCCTCCATTCTTCAGTTTCGAGTTTTGTCTTGAACCCTAAAACAAAAAACACCCTTTGCTCGGTTCATTCCTCACCTTGTGCTTTACCTTTGCGTTTGGATGCTCGCCCTCACCTCGCTCTGTCCGCTTGCCGCCATTGCTTCATTCTCTGGTGAGTGCTTCCTCCATTTTACTTTGCTTCACTTTCCCTTCACCTTGCTTCATTCTCCAGTATTCACTTTGTTCAGTTTGTTGTTGTGGTTCATTCACTGATGTGTATGGGTAATGGATTTTGCTGTTGTTGGAGCTGGATGGTTATGTTTTGTTCTTTTATGAGCATCCCTCGTTATGTTGTTTCGTTTTTTTTTCTACCAAGATTGCACGGTACTCATCTCCTCTCGCTAACGCGCGCCTCCGCTTCGCCTCTCGCTCGCTTCTGCTTCTCCCTCCCATCTCTGTCTCTCAAGGCGTGAAAGGTATTTTTCTTTTACTTTTTTGTTTATAGTTCTATCTCTGTCTCCTAATGTATGATATGGTTGTGGTGATGTGGGGTTTCTGGAAGAAAGGGATAAAGCTTCTTTTGAAGATCTTTGTGAAGGTTTTGTCTTTGGGTCTTGGGGAAGATATAGATAGGGAAGGTCTTAGAAAGACACCATTTGGAGTTCCCGTGTCCTTTTTCCCTTTATTGGTTGTTCTGTCATGGTCGTGACCACCATCACGGCTAGGCCGTGATCGATTCCGCCCTGTGAGGGTCTAGTTCGATTGGCATGTCACGGCCGTGATGGCCATCACGGCCGTGGCCGTGACAGGTTCCGCCTTGGAGGTTACATTATCGGTTGTCCGTCACGGCGTGTGACCACCATCACGGCTAGGCCGTGATCAGTTCTGCCTGTGAGGGTCTGGTTCAGTTGGCATGTCACGGCCGTGATGGACATCACGGACAGGCCGTGATAGGTTCTGCCTTGGAGGTTGCTTCACTGGTTGGTCTGTCACGGCCGTGACCACCATCACGGCTAGGCCGTGATCGATTCTGCTGTGAGGGTCCGGCGGTGACATGTCACGGCCGTGATGGGCATCACGGGATGGCCGTGACCAGTTCTGACTTTTCCATTCTTTCTTTTAAGCTATACTCGATCACGGCTGTGATGGCTTTCAAGGCTAGGCCGTGAAGGGCTCTGTTTGGCTAATTTTCTTCACTTTTCAAGCCCCATCTTCATGCAAGCTACATAATAGTAAAGCCTTAGTTTCCCGTTTGAGATGCAATACTAATGAGCGTACGTGTACGTGCTTAATGTACCGCTCATTGTGTTGGATCTTGAATTGTCCAAAGTTGGACAGTTTGGGAAAAAACTTTTTCTTAATTCAGTTAAAATAGTTATTCATTGGTTCTAATGTTATATACTTGATGAAAGTTCGGATTGATACATTTCCTTTCGTTCTCCGGGTGCATACTTTATCGTGGTGGATGTCATCGCGTTCAAGTAATGTACGTCGGAGACCGCGGCGAAATGCTGCCGAAATTTTGTCGAGTATGAGCATGAGAGTTAAAGACTAACTCATTAACCGAATGTTGAAAAAGTTTCTTCTCGAATGGGATAGGGCCATACCCTGTCATAAGAAGTGGTTGATGAATATGTTGGACTAAGTACGAAGGTATTGGTTTAGTCATGGATCGTGGTTGGATGAATGCTAGACGGACAAGTGATGAGTATGAGAATGGAGTGGAAGATTTTCTACAGTTTGCAAAAACAAATGCTCCTGATAGTGGTAACGGAAGGTTTTATTGTCCTTGTGTTAACTGTTTGAATGAGAGACGACTAGAAGGCGAGGAGATACGTGATCATCTTATTTGTGAGGGGATTTGCAAGAGTTATACAACATGGATATGCCATGGTGAATCGTTAGACAGTAGAGGGTGTCGGATAGAGAGGAAGTTGATGACGTGGAAATGGACGATGGACTAGAGGACATGATCCGTGATGTTGGGCAAGAGTCTTTTCGGCGCGCACATGTGTATGATACTTTGTGCAGTGATGCGCAAGTGGCTTTGTATCCGGGGTGCACTAATTTCACATGGTTGTCAGCGGTGTTAAGATTGTTCAATGTGAAGGCGAGAAATGGGTGGAGCGATAAAAGCTTTACCGAATTGCTTGAGTTGTTGAAAGAAATGCTTCCAGAAGGCAACACATTGCCATCTCGAAACTATGAGGCGAAGAAGATATTGTGTCCGATGGGTATGGAGTATAAGAAAATACACGCTTGCCCCAATGATTGCATATTTACAGGAAAGAGTTTGAAGAGATGCACGAGTGCCCCAGGTGTGGGGTATCACGCTACAAAGTGAAGGATGGTGATTCTAGTTGTGATGTGATCACCAAAGGTCCTCCTGCGAAGGTGTTATGGTATCTTCCCGTGATTCCGCGGTTCAAGCGATTGTTTGCTAATGTAAATGACGCAAAGAACATTAGATGGCATGCAGATGAGAGGAAGTGTGATGGACAGCTTCGCCATCCGGCCGATTCTTTGCAATGGAAGAGAATTGATAGTTTGTTTCCGGATTTCGGCAATGAGACCAGAAACCTCAGGCTTGGACTTGCTACCGATGGAATGAATCCATATGGAAACTTAAGTAGTATTCATAGTTCATGGCCTGTTCTCCTTGTAATTTACAACCTGTCTCCTTGGTTGTGCATGAAGCGCAAGTACATTATGTTAAGTATGATGATTTCGGGTCCTAAACAGCCAGGAAATGATATTGATGTTTATCTGAGTCCCTTGATTGAAGACTTGAGAATGATGTGGGATGAAGGCGTTGATGTGATCGACGGGTATTGCCGTGAGACATTCAGATTATTGCGTGCCATGTTATTCTGCACCATCAATGACTTTCCAAAGATACGGGAACCTGTGTGGGTATAGTGTTAAGGGGCATAAAGCATGTCCAATATGTGAAGAAGGCACATGTTACCATCAACTGCAACATGGAAGGAAGACGGTCTACCTTGGGCATCGGAGATTTCTCCGACGTAATCATCCTTATCGTAGATTGAGGAAAGCTTTCAATGGACTTCGGGAGAAACGAAATTGCTCCGGTGGCCTTGACTGGAGAGCAAGTTTATGAAAGGGTGAACAACACTAATGTTATTTATGGGAAGACCCGAGAAGAAGGCTACAGAGAAGAAAATATGGAAGAAGAGGTCGATCTTCTTTGATCTTCCATACTTGGTGCAAGCTTGATGTAAGACATTGTATTGATGTGATGCATGTAGAGAAAAATGTGTGTGACAGTTTAATCGGAACGCTTCTCAACATTCAAGGCAAGACAAAGGATGGTGTGAATGCTCGTCCGGATCTAGTTGCGATGGGTATACGAGAGCAGTTAGCTCCACTTAAAGTGGGGGATAAGAAGACTTATTTGCCCCCAAAGATGTCATACTTTATCAAAAAAAGAGAAAAGAAGTTTACGTGAATGTCTACGGGGAGTCAAAGTGCCACAGGGTTACTCTTCAAATATCGAAGACTTGTCTCAATGAAAGATCTCAAATTAGTTGGCTTAAAGTCTCATGATTGTCATGTCTTGATGCAACAACTACTACCGGTGGCCATTCGTGACATATTGCCTAAAAAGTCAGGACATGCCATTACTAGGTTATGCTTATTCTTCAATGCTATATGTAGCAAGGTCATTGACACTAAAAATTTGGATGAGTTGGAAAATGAGGCAGCCATTGTATTGTGCCAATTGGAGATGTATTTTCCACCTTCATTTTTTGACATCATGGTTCATTTGATTGTTCATCTAGTGAGGGAGATTAGATTGTGCGGTCCCGTTTATTTAAGGTGGATGTACCCGTTGAAGCGATACATGAAGATCCCGAAAGGATATATGAAAAATCCACACCGTCCCGAAGCATCTATTGTTGAAAGGTATGTTGCAGAAGAAGCTATTGAGTTTTGTACAAACTACATGTCGAAGCGGAACTCGTAGGGCTTCCGAAGTCTCGTCACGAAGGAAGATATGATGGTAAGGGTACACGAGGTATCACCGTTAAGAGCATGGATCGGGAGGAAGTGCTTCAAGCACATTTGTATATATTGAATAACACTGATGAGGTTGAACCATACTTATGTGAGCATAAAAGCATTATCAATGAAACTTACCCTAGAATGAATGAAAAATGGTGTTTGAACAAGCATAACAAGACTTTCTTGAACTGGTTTAAAGAAAAAAATTGCAAAGGATGGTACTGCTTCTGCTACATTAAAATGGCTAGCACAGGGGCCTAACTTTGATGTCATATGCTGGAGTGGGTACGATATCAATAAGTTTTCCTTCTATACAAAGTCCCAGGATGACAAAAGTACCATGCAAAACAGTGGGGTTATGGTCGTCGCTGAGTCCATGCATTTCTCTAGTTCGAAAGATAAAAACCCTGTTATGGCATCAGTTTCATACTTTGGAATCATTGAAGAGATATGGGAGGTTGATTACACGAAGTTTAGAGTACTGTTTTTAAATGTCGGTGGGTCGACAAGAACAATGGTGTGCAAACCGATGAGTTAGGATTCAAATTGGTGGACCTTAGTAAGGTAGGTAATAAAGAGGAACCTTTCATCATGGCATCCCAAGCAAAACAAGTGTTTTATATCCGTGATCCTTCTAACAAAAGGTGGTCAGTGGTTCTCCAGGGAAAAAACATGTATAACGGTAGTGAGGGAAATCACGATTCAACTCTTGATATTTCGATACTCCTTCTATCTCAACACGACTGCCTAAGTTCAATGAGGAAAATGAAGTGGATGATGTACATGCTACTCGTAATGATCACCAAGAAGGGTTATGGGAGAACTTTACTAATTGACCACAAAGTAAGTTTAGTTTGATATTACCATCAAGTTTGGCATATTATGTGTTTACGTTGATATTTATAAGTTATGTTTATGTACGTTGATCGATATTTATAAGTTATGTTTGATATTTATCCCGACATACTAACAAGTTTTTTTTTGTTTTGTGTTTAAACAGGTATACATGGCTGATCATGAGAATACACCTCCTTCATGCAATGGGTCGAGACCCGCCTACCGTAGAAAGGGTAGACGTGCCACACGGATGAGGCATTTGACTGCCAACCGTGGGTCAAATCGAGAGGATAAGAGTAGATTTTGATGATAACCTCAAACCTATTGGGCCAATGGAAGATCGGTTTACCAGTTTTGTGGCGACCCTTACTAGGAACAGGCCTAGTATACTCATTGATAGGTGGAGAGATGTACCGCGGACGTGAAGGAGCAGATATGGGAGAGTATTCTGGTATCTATACTTCTACGTCCTGTGTTTGTCTGTATCTACTTTATTTTTATCTTAATAATATCATACAGTAATTCGTTGATTCTTTTGGTCTTAATATAGTTGACATTTGACATACCGGATACATACGCTATGAAGAAGCGTTTGCTGAAGTATGCTGGAGAGCGTTGGAGGGGTTTTAAGGCCGACCTGGGCAGATACTATATATTCGGTCCAAAAAGTAAAAAGAACCCACTTGAGGTGTATCCGTTTCTTGACAAGGCGACGTGGGATCACCTGGCCATGGTGATGTTTTCAAAGATCTTGCTATACAGGTTGTCACCATGGAGGATGATGCAGCATTGGTAATGTTGGAACATGATGCCAGCCCTGGTGAACTGTATATACCAAAGAAAGAACTTATGGAGATGGCACTCAATAAAGAAATGGCCAGTTCTGCACACATATCGTTTTGGTGCACGTAAGTACATTTTATTTATAAGTTAAGTACGTAATTAATTTTTAAATACAATGATAATTAACATGTTTTTCCAATATATTAGGTATCTGCATCGTATGTTAGTCGATCAGGGTAACCTCGCCCTTTATGGGTTCATTGACCCCATGTTCATTCAGGGTGATGTTCTCGTAGCATCGGAAGACCCGGTCACTACCATACGTGATATACTTGCCCGAGACGATCATCAATTCTATCTTGCGCCTTATCTCAATAAGTAAGTACCGGTTATTAATTTAAGTATAACTATATATGACTTACAGTCACTAATTGTTCCGCAAATACAGCAAAGCATTGACAATCTGTTGCTCTTGTACCCAAGAATGAACGTCGTGGTCTTCTTACGCTCATTGGGACATAAGCGGCGAATGAACTGAAGATGATCATCGAAACGTAAGCGTTAAAATACTTTATAATCAGTAATGCAGTTGTTTTAATTATCTGAAATCTATTATATATACTTTAATTAATGTTTTTGTCATGATAGGTCTATTAATGCATCCCACATGCAGCGTGGTGAAAGGCGTACTCGGGCTATCAGATGGATTATTCCCAGCGTAAGATATTTATTAGTTCAAATGCATCAAATGCAGTGGGTACAATAATTGATTTCTATTTTATTTAATTCCTCATATTCTAATTGGGTTTCATTTGTACGTAGTCACGTATACAACGTGGGTCATGGGAATGTGGCTACTATGTGATGCAGTGGATGTTGGAAATTATCTCCTCCGGGATCACTAAAAGATGGAGTGAGGTAAATGTTAATTGACACAATTAGAAGTAATAATATAGATTCGTTATATATTTTATGTTAGTTTATTACTTAAAAGATATAATCTTTTGTCCAATTAAACTTGCAGATATTCAACAATCCATCTCCATTGTCCTGGTTCGACATCAACATCATAAAGAGGCGTTGGGCAACTTTCTTTTCTTGAAGTGTACCACCCATAGTTTGTATATATGTAGTTAGTTTAAAAACTTATCATATACTAGCTATAGTGTACGTACCTTTGACTGATGATATGTATTAGTGCTCGTGTCCGGTTCAATTCTTCTTCTCTCGTGTTTTGATGTAGCTTTGATAAAGTGTTGTTTTCATTCATTCGAAATTAATTAGGCCTCGATGCCCTCTGTTTTGGATTCTGTGCTCACTAGTCATTTGATGAAATGTCGAGTATTTTTAACCATATGTGTAAGAGCTAATTGGCTGTGCTAAGAAAATTGAATGAAGTATGTTTTGCTTTTGAATGATTGTGTCAAAACCTGGTTTGGTGTTCCGTTGTTGTTTCTTTTTTGATCGTGGTAATCTTCTTGGTTTGTTTATTGATCTGCATTAGTGAAAACAGGAATGATTGAAATGTAAATAATAGATTAAAAAAAAAAATGAGATTTTACACATCGGTTCTCAATAACCGATGTGTATATTTAACTTTCTACATCGGTTTTGCTTAAAACCGATGTGTAAATTTAACTTTACACATCGGTTCTTTCGAAAACCGATGTAGAAAGTCAATTTTACACATCGGTTTTAAGCAAAACCGATGTAGAAAGTTAAATTTACAACTGCTTATCAATTGCTAATTTAATTTTACACATCGGTTAGTATTAAACCGATGTTTAAAATATACTTTACACATCGGTTTTAAAACCGATGTGTAAAGTGGCAATAAACCACATCGGTCGTTTCCACATCAGTTTCAAAACCGATGTGGAAAGCCAAAAATAACCGACGTGGAATCCCTTTTGTGCACTAGTGATATCTCGAAAGATTAGTCTCTCAATCACCTATCGGGTGAAAGGATACCTGAGAAAAAATCCTATGAAAAATTGATATATTTAATATATTAAAAGATGCAATACTTATTTTTTTAATACAATATAGTTTTATAAAATCTTTAATCAAACACTTAAAAAAAAAAACTTGGGTTTCGTTTGATAAGTTTGATTATCAAAAGGACCCACGCTCAGGTTATATTATCATTGTCTGTGACATTAGAAATGTGTCTGCTATTCTCCAAGGTTTTTTATATTATATCACTTAAACAATTACTGCAACATTGACTCCTAGGAAAAGCGAGGGATTACTGTGAAATTAATGATGCATAGAATTTAATAATAGCCGTATAAAAACGGAATTACGTGGAGCGAATGCAGTGGCAAATGCTCAAGCAAAAATTGTTGTGTCACTGTGTAATGTTATTATATTCTTAAGGAGAAGTGTGCATAATTTTTTAACGACTTTATAATCTTTAGAGACACTGTGTAATAATGTTATTATAATCACGGTGAAGCCATATCTGAATATTAACGTAGATGCAGCTGTGAAGGACGTTATGCGGGTTAAGAAAAATACTAGAGTTCCTCCTGCTTGGAAGTGTGATGCACATGCACTGATACTGGACCAAGAGGGTGTGCCGTATTTATATTTCTCTCTGGTCTTGTCATTGCCAGATCAGTTTTAGGCCAGATATATTGGGTAGAAAGTAATATCATAATTTTGTGTGTTTTGCTTTTTATTGTATGTGCAACATGATATATATATATATATATATATACATGTTTCTGTCCATCAGTAATTAAGTTTCCCCTCTCATAGGAAGGTGGTGTAACAAAGTGAAAAGAGGATAAGATATCAACCCTCCTTACACTAAACACGAAATGAAAGACATTAACATTCTTACAATCGACCATCCCAATCCCTCAACATCTATATATGCAGAGGCTTTCTCATAATTAGCCAAGAAAAATCCTGTATTGGAGAAAGTTCAAGGACAATTTTCTCATCATAACTTGAGCATTCAGCTCCAAGAAAATGCACCATTTGTAGCATACAAAAAACACAGCCATAAAAGTTAGTTCAAAGTTCAAATGTATGCATGCTATAATGTAATGGGAAATGTAAAAATTAAATTAAGTATAGGGTCTCTGTTAATCATTTGTTTTTTAATGCTTTATGTGTGCAGTTAAATTATTGGAATTATATCTTTTTTTTATACGTTTTTAAATAATTATTTGCTAGTGTAATGTATCATGATTTTATAGTCTGGAGTTTTCAATGCAGTTGATAGTAAGTATTTTATAAAGAATGTTAATAGATTATTTATTTTTCTGCTAGAGTTAATAGATTACTTTTTTAATTAAATAATATTATGGGATGTTAATGTATCATTCTTACACCTAAGGTGAATATCAATTAAGTTTTTAATTTATACCAACATTACAAATTTATTCTACCAAAGGGTATTGAATATGAGTTTAATTAGTATATACTATCGATATAACATTTTTTTATACCGAAAATCAATCACAAATCATGACATATGTAGCTTTTAAAATATAAGATAAGACGTGAGAATTTATGATTGATCGACAATATAATTTTTTATATTAAAAATACATGTCAAATTTTGGTTTTCGAAAATATCATCCGCACGCAACTGCGGAGATTAATAGTTGGAGTCGGGCATGACCATAAGGGCGGCAAATCTCAAAATACATGTCAATTAAATCCAGTATATTATCAATAGCTTGGGATCCACATAAACTTTACAACAAGCTTAAAAATAAAAGTAGTTTAAAATATAAACATTTTAATATACTGTATATATTGAAAAACTACATAAATGAATAAAAAACAATTTTTGGTTTTTTGTATTTTACAATTTAAATAAAGAGACGTTTTCTTAAGAAGATGTGAACAGGCAAGAGTTATAGAGGCGATGGGTAACAATGGCAGGGGAGAATTGGCAAAGTTATGACTTGTGCGGACCAAAACAAAAAAAAAAGAAAGGAAAAGAAAAGAAAAATCATTTAACCGCTTAAAGGGTACGTGTGGCCTCACTCACCCTGACCCAGTTGATTTCCAGAGTTCTCCTTCTCATTTCCCCCAACCTCGAATATTCTCTTCCTTTCATCTCCTTATTCTTATTCTTATTCTTCATGTATATGGTTCTTGTTTAAAATACCATAATCAATCCTCCACCATCTCCATCAGCTAGTAGTAGTAGTAGTTGGCGATGGCAGGGAACGATTGGCTTAACAGTTACCTAGAAGCGATACTGGATGTTGGTCCTGGCCTCGAGGGTGCCAAATCATCTCTCCTTCTCAGAGAGAGAGGCCGATTCAGCCCCACTCGCTACTTCGTCGAAGAGGTCATCGGTTTCGATGAGACCGATCTCTACCGCTCCTGGGTTCGGGTCTGTATACACTCTCCACTCTCCACTCTCCAGATCCACTCTCTCCATTCTTACTTATTAATTTCATTTTCATTTTCATTTCAGGCTTCTTCCACGAGGAGTCCTCAGGAGAGGAACACCAGATTGGAGAACATGTGCTGGAGGATTTGGAACCTCGCTCGCCAGAAGAAGCAGCTCGAGAGCGACCATGCTCAGAGGATCAATAACCGTCGTCTCGAACGCGAGAGAGGTCGGAGAGAAGCTACTGCTGACATGTCCGAGGACTTATCCGAAGGAGAGAAAGACGTCTCCGCTCATGGCGAATCCGTTAGAGGCAGATTGCCTAGGATCAGTTCCGCTGATGCCATGGAGACTTGGGCTAACACTCAGAAGGGAAAGAAACTCTACATTGTACTCATCAGGTTTCCACTTCTCCATTTATCATTTACCGATTCAATCATCCATACTCTGCTTCACCATGTTACTATTGTTATAATACATTACATGCAGTATTCATGGTCTGATACGAGGTGAGAATATGGAGCTAGGTCGTGATTCTGATACTGGTGGTCAGGTACCACTTTTTTTTTTTCATTTATTTTATTTTTAGCGAAACTTAGGTACTATTCTATAGTTGCTTGTTTGAGGTGTTGTTTTCCAATCCGAATAGATCGTGTCATATTTTTATTACATGTTCGAAAACAGCACCACAAGCACTGATAGAATTGCACGTAAGTTTTGTCCATTTATTTTATATTAAGAATCTACTGCAACGGTTCCCACAGCTGGTCAACTATGAATCTTGCCAGAGTTTGTTTTTGGATATATTAAGAATTTGGTCTCTTTTTCCTTGTTAAGTTGTATGATAGGGCAATCTTCAGATGTTTATTGATGCCTGTGGCCGGTGATGTGGGAAATTAAACTGTTTCTTTCTATTTGTCTCTTTCTACTGAGTAGGTTAAGTATGTCGTGGAACTCGCAAGGGCCTTGGGATCAATGCCAGGAGTTTATCGGGTTGATCTGCTAACTAGACAAGTGTCCGCGCCGGATGTAGATTGGAGTTATGGGGAACCAACGGAAATGCTGTCTCCGAGAAGTGTGGATGAGTTTGGTGATGCCATGGGAGAGAGCAGCGGTTCTTATATCATTCGAATTCCCTTTGGTCCAAGAAATAAATATATTGAAAAAGAACTTCTCTGGCCTTACATTCCTGAATTTGTTGATGGAGCGCTTAACCACATTATACAGATGTCCAAGGCTCTTGGGGAACAAATTGGTGGGGGGCATGCAGTTTGGCCGGTTGCCATCCATGGACATTATGCAGATGCAGGTGACTCTGCCGCTCTTCTATCCGGTGCATTAAATGTTCCAATGCTTTTTACTGGCCATTCACTTGGTCGAGATAAATTGGAGCAACTTTTAAAACAAGGTCGACTGTCAAGGGATGAAATAAACACAACTTACAAGATTATGCGAAGGATAGAAGCTGAGGAATTAGCCCTTGATGCTTCGGAAATAGTCATAACAAGCACTAGGCAGGAAATAGAAGAACAATGGCGCCTGTATGATGGTTTTGATCCGGTATTGGAGCGTAAACTGCGAGCAAGGATTAGGCGTAACGTGAGCTGTTATGGTAGATTTATGCCTCGCATGGCGGTAAGTACAAGGTCACAATTAAACTTCCTAGCAGAATCTTATTGACCTTTCTCGTGGACCAAATTAGGCAGTCATTACTTTGAGTTATAGAATTCAGGTGCCTAGAGTTAAAATTTCATGTTTATATATATACCTTTGCATCTAGATATTATGACTTCATTTTACTCTTAATTTTTTTTAATGTTTTAAATGGGACTAGGATTTTTGTTTAATTGTATTCGTATGTTGTCTGTGAATTTTATCAAATTGCGTTAATGAGTGTTCCGAAGGCTTACTTCAAAACAACCTAAACTGCTATATGGATGGGATTTTATTGGTGACTGATTTGAGCCTTTCTGTCTAACTTGGCATTTAAAGCAAAATGTCTTGCTGCTTAATTTGTACTGCTTAGTGTTATTTATAAGCAAATCTTCTGATTTCCTTGTCATTTGATTCTTATTTTAACTTGGGGTGAGACACAGTTTTATTATCCATCTTCACTTGTACTGTTATGGCTTATTAGTTTGTCCATAGGAAAAGCTTTATTTTGTGTGTATGACAACAAACTTGGACACGGTGAATGCATTGGGTTAGAAAGACCGTAAACACAGCTCCTGGTTTGCATAGTATGGTACTTGTGGAAACAGCATTTTTTGTGGAGTAATGTTCCAGATGCGAGATTTTTTTAGTAACATGACATTGCTAGTACTATATCACGTAAAATTATATGTTATAATGTAATTGTGTCTTGCAGGTCATTCCACCTGGTATGGAGTTCCATCATATTGTTCCACAAGATATAGAAGGTGAACCAGAAGGGATTTTGGACCATCCTGCTCCCCAAGATCCACCTATTTGGTCCGAGGTTTGAAATATGCTTTCTGCACTTTTTTAATAGCCAGTTCTATGCTTTTGTTTTATAATTTATTAGATTAGATTAGATGCAACTTGACTAGCAAATTTTGTTTGTAAATCCAATGCAAAAATGGAATTAATGCAATTTAAACTTTGTAATTTCCAGATAATGCGCTTCTTTACCAACCCTCGCAAACCTATGATACTAGCCCTTGCAAGACCAGATCCCAAAAAGAACATCACAACTTTGGTGAAAGCATTTGGAGAATGTCGTCCTCTTCAAGAGCTTGCTAACCTCGTATGGAACTATGAATGATTACTCAACTTTTTTTTGTTTTAGTATCATTGTTTCTTAATTTCGGGCTAGCTGGCTTGCATTGCTTTGTCTGATCAATTGCCTGTCACTCCTTTGGGTTTTTCAGACATTAATTATGGGTAACAGAGACGGAATTGATGAAATGTCAAGCACAAGTGCTTCTGTTCTTCTTTCAGTACTTAAGCTGATTGACAAATATGATCTGTATGGGCAAGTGGCATATCCTAAACACCACAAACAATCTGATGTTCCTGACATATATCGTCTTGCAGCAAAGACAAAGGTAACTTTATTTATAGGATTGGACTTGGAATAAACGATGATGTCTCAATTTAAGCTTTACAAAGGATAAAGTTGATATAACTGTCTACTTGTTCGAAGTAAGCACCTACTTGTATAACCCTCCCCCCGTCTTCACTCTTTAGTTCATATTCTAGACAATCATAATGTCTTGCATGAATTCATTATCTTGCATATATTTCTTATGATATAATAATCTTGTGTAAATACATCTGAATATATTTCTCGTGATATAGTAGTTGCGCATGAATGCACTCCACTTGTGTGAGTCAATCTTGTTTATTTCTATTGTCCATGCAAGCTTTCTTGTCATTTTACTTTTCACTCAGATACAGTATCTGTGCAGGGTGTTTTCATTAATCCAGCGTTCATTGAGCCATTTGGTCTTACTTTAATTGAGGTGATTTTCTGAATCTCAAATTACTTATTACTGGTTGATTTCTTTTTGGAGAATAGATATAAACACTAACTTGCGTATTTGTTGAACAGGCAGCTGCTCATGGTTTGCCCATGGTTGCTACCAAAAATGGAGGTCCTGTTGATATTCATCGGGTATGCCAGTTGATTGGTGGTTATGTATTGATTTGAAAAGGTTCCCTTGGAAACTGATTGTTTTTTAATACAGGTACTTGACAATGGTCTGCTTGTAGATCCCCATGATCAGCAGTCTATTGCAGATGCTCTTTTGAAGCTTGTTAGCAACAAGCAACTTTGGGCAAAATGTAGACAGAATGGGTTGAAGAATATTCATTTATTTTCATGGCCTGAGCATTGCAAAACTTACCTGTCTAAAATAGCCACTTGCAAACCAAGGCATCCACAGTGGCAGCGAAGTGAGGATGGAGATGAAAGTTCAGAATCAGAATCGCCGGGTGATTCCTTGAGAGATATTCAGGATTTATCGCTAAACCTGAAGTTTTCATTGGATGGAGAGAAGAGTGGGGGGAGTGGAAATGATAATTCTTTGGATCCTGATGAAAATGCTACTGATAGAAGGGCAAAGTTAGAGAATGCTGTTTTGTCTTGGTCAAAGGGCATCACTAAGGACACACGCAAGGTTGGGGGGGCTACAGAAAAGTCAGATCAAAATACAAATGCTGGTAAATTTCCACCATTGAGGAGAAGGAAGCATCTCTTTGTCATTGCTGTTGATTGTGATACCACTTCAGGTCTTCTTGAAACCACTAAAGTAATCTTTGAGTCCACTGGAAAGGAGAGGGCTGAAGGCTCTGTAGGGTTCATATTGTCAACATCATTAACAATATCTGAGATACAGTCATTTCTGGTCTCAGGCGGCTTGAGCCCCAATGATTTTGATGCCTATATTTGTAACAGTGGCAGTGATCTCTACTATCCGTCCTTGAATCCTGAAGATCGCCCATTTGTGGTTGACTTGTATTACCACTCACACATTGAATACCGTTGGGGTGGAGAAGGGTTGAGGAAGACTTTAGTACGTTGGGCAGCTTCAATTACTGATAAGAAGGGTGAGAATGATGAACAAATAGTGACTTCATCTGAACAACTTTCTACAGACTACTGTTATGCCTTCAAAGTGAAAAAGCCAGGAATGGTAATTTTTTATTCTAGTTGTTTATGATTTTGTATGAAAACATTGACCATCGCTGTTAGTTATCGAGATTCTGAGTGGATTTTTTTGGGTAGGATTGTTTTTCTAGATTCACTTTGAGTTTGTTGTTTTATCTTATTTTATTCTTCCAGGCTCTCCCTATGAAGGAGCTTCGTAAATTGTTACGAATCCAAGCTTTGCGTTGCCATCCTATATATTGTCAAAATGGGACAAGACTGAATGTAATTCCAGTACTGGCTTCCCGCTCCCAAGCCCTCAGGTAATGTTGAATAATCATTCTGAAAATTTCAGTATGCCAAAAGTTGGTATTGGTGTATACATTGGCGTCTTACTGCATTCCCTTCTGACATTGTTTGAAAAAATTATGCAACATCCGTGCAAATGTACACACTGTTGAACATCTAGGAACTATATTTTTCTTTTCTCTAACGTGATTTCCTCTGTTGCACTGTTGTGACTCTTGACAATCTTATTGCTTATGTTGGCATCTTACTGCATTCCCTTCTGACATTGTTTGATAAAATTATGCAACATCTTTGCAAATGTACACGCTGTTGAACATCTAGGAAGTAGGAACTAAATTTTTCTTCTCTCTAACGTGATTTCCTCTGTTTGTGACTCTTGACAATGTTATTGCTTATGTTAATTGCGACATCTGATGACTTTATGTGCTTCTCTTTTAGATACCTATATGTTCGATGGGGTTTTGAACTGTCAAAGATGGTGGTGTTTGTTGGAGAATGCGGTGACACAGATTATGAAGGACTGGTTGGTGGCTTACACACAAGTGTGATATTGAAGGGATTCGGAAGCAGTGCAATCAGTCAAATCCATAATAACAGAAGCTACCCTCTTTCAGATGTCATGCCATTGGATAGCCCCAACATCGTTGAGGCGACTGAGGGTAGCAGCAGCGATGATATCCAAGCTTTGATTGAAAAAGTAGGATATCTCAGGCGATGAAAGTCGTCTGTCTTCAGTCATGCCTCTTATGTTAAACCTACTTCTGAGCAAACTGATAATCTGATATTTGTCCACAATGTTCATAAGGCTTTCTTCATCCTCCCTCCTCTATAATTTCCATAACCATTGTCTCCATCACAACCTTGCCACATGCATATTTTCTCTTGTTCCGCTTATGCTGCTGCTTGTTGGTTCTGTACCTATATCTACATGTTGCATTTCAATAAAAGGGAAATTCTCATTTCTATCTGCATGCCTTGTTTCTTTTTGTTGACATTCTCCAGGCCTTTCTCGTGGTCAGAATATCACTAGAAGCAAAACTTCCTCTTATACTCAATACTCATCTTTACACTTTTCCCTTCCAGTTATGCTGGGTAGGAGCATTCACAAATCTATAGATAAATATTTCGATGTTGAAAATCAAGAACTCTTAGTGAAGATTCCAGAACCAAGAGTATAGAAGATTCGGTTCAGGTGAATAATGATCATTGTGTTGTAGCTGTATGAATCATAAAGAAATGATATTGTTTCTACTCTTACAATACAAGGTGTTATGCCTTGGATGCCAAATACATTTATGTTTTGTCTTCTCCTGGCATTTTTGGTTCCAAATAAGTAGCCCATAATTGGATTTGTATGTTCTTTGTTACTGACTTTTGAGTTCCGATGTTTGGCATAAGGAATTGAAATTATACTTCAGAGTTTTAATTTCAATAAAATGGGATTGATTTAGAACATAATTCTACGTTTGTGTTGTACAAAGTATTAGAGCTTAGATTTAAAATTCTAGATTCACTTTTCTAGAACTGATCGTGGTGGTGGCGGGGCTGCAATGGGGGTGGTGGTGGTGGTGGTGATGATGATGGAGGTGGCAGCAGCTGCGACTTTAGTAGTTGTGGTGGCCATGGTGTTGAATTGTTTTGCTTGTACTATCCCTTGGTGTGCATCAACTTTAGTAGTGTGCTGTATTGTTTTGCTTGTACTATCCCTTGGTGTGCATCAAATTGACGCACAGTTTGTATAGAATTGGAATTCTTGAGATATTGGTTAAGAATTAGAAATAGTACAAGTTAGTTATTTTGTAATTCTTTTGAATTATCATAAATTACGATTCTAATTCTAAAAAGGCTTTCAAATGTATGTCAAGCCTCAGTTTTAATTTCAAATTCCAATTCTATGTTGGATTTCAGAAGCCAAATAAGCATAGGTATGTAAAAGCAATGTAAATTAGGGTATGTTTGGTTTATTTCTTGTTTCTTGTTTTCATTTTCTGATTTCAAGAATGATTACAACAAGAATAGTTACAAAATTATTATTTTGTTTTAATTCTATTTCCTGTTTTCAAATATTTGTATAAAAAACAATGATAAAAAAATGATTAGTTTGCTCCGCCTATTCTTACCCGACCTTTATAGGGGGCAGTCATACAGAAAGTATTGAATCCAGCCCCGGACACATCCTCCGGACCCTGTCCAATTTCAGCTCATTTTATTTAGGACATGGGCATGGATAAGTTCCCACTTGTCGGGCTTTGACTTCTAATTCGAAGTATTAATAAAAGAACTCTCAACTAATTTTTCCATCTCCATATTTTAGTATATGATATTTGAACACAAAATTTTGACATCGTACACGATGCCATATATATTTACCTCTTTCTCTCACTTATTTTTTATCTTCTTGTATACACGCATTCCAAAAATACACAATAAAAACAAAGGGACACCATATTTGTGTCCATTTTGTGTGTTCAAAATTATTTTCCTTTAGTATAAATGTAAAATAATCGGTAATTCTTCATAGCTGTTTTTATTTTTATTTTTTATTAGTCGGTCTGTTTAATAGTTGTAAATTATCGTGTTCATAATTAAACAGGAGTGTTAATTTTCGGCCGAGTATGATGCCAATTGTTGAATGAATTGCAACTCCTCTTTAACAATAATAATTTAGAGTTGGGCTATTTGATATGAAACGAATTACTGAATAATGTGCTAAAAAGATAACATAGTAAATTATAAGAGAAAACAAATTAAAAGGTTTTTTTTTCTCCAATCAAAACGCAATTGGTTTTTGTACATTGTAATATTCTCCTGTCATTTATGGTTGGGTGTTATCGTGGGACTTAGGGACAGATAATTAAGGTTCTTTGAGTAATCCACCCGTGGCCTTATTTACACTATTTCTGTTAAGTGTTAACCCATTCATCACTCAATCTTAGCCCCCAATTAATGCGACGGCAAGCAGGTGGGCAGCAGCTGAGACTCCACCAACTAACGTCAAGCCGTGTTCTATAATCGTAATGTGGATTTTTTCTAACATGTACAATTTTATACATGTTAAGAAATGAAAAAATAAAAATATTATATTAAAAATAGTAACTTTTAGACTTTTAAAGAATTAAACATACAACTTTTAATAATAATATTTCTATTTTTGATTCCTTAACATATACAATGTTACACATGTTAGATAGTAAATCGTAATAATATATAATATTATAGTACATATTTAAATAAAAATAATTTTAAATAGTGATTAATAAATTTGAGGTTTAATTACATTTTTAATCATTCTATTATTTGTAATGTACGATTTTAATCACTAATTTATTTTTTTAACGAATTTTATAAATTTGATCATTTCATTCTACGTCAGTCATTATATATATATTCTTTTCAATTATATAAGTAATGAATAATGATGAGGTAGCTTCATCAAGATCTCTCTTTAATTTCTCTTTCCTCCTGCCGGTTATAGCTGAGATGGTTGAGCTACGGATCTAACAAAAGTGACAAATTTCTTTCCAGCACACTTATTATTTTATTCCGCAGTGGTGAAAGAAACTGTAACTCTCCAAATCAGAATATATATGGATAATGGATGATTCTCCATGAGCGGTACGACTGCGAACGCTCCCTCGCTTTATTACAATGTAATGCTAATATTGATGTGATCATGAATGATAATCCTAGACAAATTCTAAAACATGTTTGGTTAGTATTTATAATTCTCAGGAATATTTGTTATAAAAAACATGGAAAGAAAGTAGGAAAATATGAGAATAGAAGTTATTGGCAGTTATTTTCTGCTTTTTCATGTTTATTGTCATTCCCATGACATGAAAAAATAATATACCCATCCCTCGTGGTGGGAATAAAAACGAGGGATCATGGAAATATACTTTCCTAGGAATCAATTTTATTCGGGAATATATTTTAAAAACATGAAATATATACTACTTGCTAAGAATAGCTTCTCAATCCTTCAAAACAACACACTATATACTACTAATAAATATTGGATGCACGACTCCCAACACGTGGTTGGTGAAGAAAAAATAAAATTGGATGCACCGTTGCCAGTCTGCCACGTATCAAACAATTCATTAAATTGGTCTATTTTTTTGGTGAGTTCTTTGGTACCCACTATAAATGTTGGGTAGAGTTTACACTTCCCAGATGGACCATTGAATGATTGACAACTCAATTAAAAAGGTCACATCAGCGCCACCTTAGAGTTGACCACTTAATTATCTTTTAAACTCTCCCCACTTTTACCTTACACATTTACCCCACAGGGACCTTGGTGCAAACCCAAAATAAATTTATTTTCATTTTTACGTTTTAAATCCAAAAGGACCACCATCTGCAAATTGCCAAAGTAAATAAAATTCGCGACCCCTCACTTTCCCAACCAGGCCCGACCCAGGCAAACCCTCCCTTTCCCTCAAGCACGAACGAGCAGTCAAACCCTCTCAAATCCCTCAAGCACGAACCAGCTTGTTCCAAAGAAGCATCACTGACCCGCATAGGAGTCAGTTTTTGCGAACCAGGTTGCTCCACCAACCATCACGTTCTCTTCCTCAAGCACGAACCAGCCAAACCCTCACTTTCCCTCAAGCACGAACCAGCTTGTTCCACCAAGCATCACGTCGACCCGCATAGGAGCTGTTTCGGCGAACCAGGTTGCTACACCAAGCATCACGTTCTCTTCATCTTGCATTCGGTGACCTTACTCTACCATGGTAGCTTATTCATAGGAGCTTGTCGTTGTCGCGATTTTTGAATCATTTGTGAGGTTTTAATCATTGAAGCATTTTTCTTGCAATCTGTGGATGTTTAAATCATTTGATTGATTTTCGTTTTTGAATTAGAAATTGATTTCAAGCTTCAAATCTTGAAGCTCGGGTGTTTCTTTCTTCTAATTTCATCTTCTTCTGTTCAACTGTATATGTTGTTTAGAAGGATTCAGATCTAGAAAACTCATTTGGTTTACACATTTACTTTGTCTATCTTCTGTTTGATGAAGTTCCTGAATTAACATTCTTGTGATGTTTGCCCTGGTTGGTCATTTGAAGTCTCAATTTTACTCATTGCATACTACCTATTCGATGAAATGCTCATATCATGAATCCTTTGTTTATTTAAATGTTGAAGTTTATCTGGTGTTTTTTGGTTTTCATAGATGAGTTGTACCCATATAGCATGGAAATTCCAGTCAAGCTGATTGCAATCAAGCTAGTGGAAGGTAATGGCAATCAAGCTAGTCCATCCCAGCCTATTGCTGTTGAAGGAAATGGCAGTCGAGCAAATATCATTGAAGTAACTTCCAATCATGCTATTACCACCCAAACAAATAACAACCATGAAGACCAAGCTAATAGCAACCAAGTAGCTGACAACCAACTAAAGCAAATTATTGATCAACTTTTAGAACTTGAAAGAAATCATAGGGTTGATGTTGTATTAGCTCGCAAACAAAGAGACAATGCTTGTATCACATTGGTTGTGTCTTGGGTCGTTTTGGCAATTATGTTGATGTATGTATTTATTTTGAAAGTTTATTGGCATGAAATGTCTCTCAAATTGGTAGTAGATGGTTCCAAGACCTTTTGTTTTTTTTAGCAAGTGTATCACTGAGACTATATTAATGAAATGAGAATTTGTCAAATGGTTGTATATGCAGGTTTTTAAGAACTTCAGTTGTTGAGAATTGATTGTTGTCCATGGTTATGATGTGTTATGAAGTTACCCACTAATTTCTATGATGTTGCCCAAACGTTGCTCTCTGTCTTCGACTGCTGAATCATTGGCGCTGGGCGCCCATTTCCTTTCAACATGCCAGCGTTGGGCGCCCCATTACCAGCGCTGGGCGCTGGCCATGTTTCAGCTGCTGGCGCTGGGCGCCAATCTTCCTGTAGGAAAGCTAGGTGTGTCAAGACCAGCCCTGAACCCTGTCCTTCCAAGAGAACAGGTTAATATAGCTGAATGGGCAATGAGCTGGCAGAAAAAAAGGGATGCTTGATCAAATCATGGATCAAAATCTGGCGGGGAAGGTTAATCCAGCTTCTCTTAAGAAGTTTGGGGAGACAGCTGAGAAGTACTTGGCTGAGCATGGTGTGGACAGGCCTTTTATGGGAGATGTCTTGTGGAATCTTGAATATGCTCTGCAGCTTCAAGAGACCTCATCAGCCCTCATGGAACCTGAAGATAACAGCACAAACCACATTACTGGAATTCAGTTGACACCACTTGAGCATTTTGATAACAGTGTGAGTATGATTGATGGGGGACTAAGTTATAAATTTTCTATACTCGGTATGAAATTATTGTGTAATCAATATTTAACTTAGGGTAAGTCGAGAATGATGTGAAACATTTGAGAATTTTTTTCAAGAGATGAATTGTTATTTCTTGGATGATTATCCTATAGAAAGAGTTTATTTTCCTCCTATATAAATGTATATGCAAAGGAAATGAATTTAATAGTCATAAACATGATTGTGAGTTAACTTCTTCATTAGTTCCATTCTCCTATCAATCATATATTTCAAGTTCATGTTGGTGCCGATCTTGGATTTGAATTAACTTCTTTTTCTATCCACATGATAAGTTTATCTCTGTCTATTCTTGTATATGTGCACAAATCTCTTAAAATCTCCCATGTGTTATTTCTCTTTGCAATAGCAGATTTCAATACACGGTGTTTCCATATTTCTTCTGTTACCCAACTTTCATTACAAGGGGCTCTTTCGGAGTAGTCATTCTTTAAGCAAATGCAAATTGGATGCAACTTATGACCCTGATCTTGGGCATGATATTATTAGGGATTTAGGGGTATGAAATGAGAGAACCTTGCATGCAATCACACCATTTGATCATTTATGATTCCAACAGACAAAAAAGTAGACTACTTATTCCACAGGAGATCTGAGTACATAACACTTTTTAAACACAAGAAAACAGAAAGCAGTTATTTTATCACAATTACAAATTTCAATCATTTTAGGAGCGCATTTGTGACTTTAAAATTTATCTTCTGCAAACAATACCATTTCCACTATTGGCAACACCAGCACAATCCAGCATACCATATTCCATCACTGAGTTATTCTCTGAAGCTTCAGCAGGAGCAAATATACAGTCACCACAATCTGCAGAAAGAAGTGATGTGGTTCTGTACCTGTCTTCCCCTCCAACTACTGGCATTGACACACCTAGCTTTCGGAAGATTGGCGCCCAGCGCCAGCAGCTGAAACATAATGGGGCACCCAACGCTGGCATGTTGAAAGGAAAGGGGCGTCAGGCGCCAATGATTCAGCAGCCGAAGACAGAGCAGCGTTTGGGCGCCCAGCGCAGGCCAGGGACGCCCAGCGCTGGCAGACGATTTGGAGGATAACGGGCCACGTTGGATGGTTGCTAACGGCGAGGACTTAATTGCTAACGATAGACACGTATAGGGACTTAATTGTAAGTTTTTTACGTATAGGGGCCAAATTGATAATCCGGGACACGTATAGGGACCAAAAAATTATTTTAACCAATAAAATAAATAACTTTGACCTGAAAGTACAACTTCCTTTACCATAGATTAGCCAGTTAACATATTTGAGTTATTAACTTTCAAAAATAGCTTCACAAAACTCGAGCATGACTGTTTCTCTTGACAAGCACATTAGCATTTAACAATTTCTGCGCAGGTTTGTTTCCTTAATGCTGAAAAAGATACTTGCACAAAGAATTGCACCAACAAACCGCAATCAACAATTCTTTAAACGCTAAAATGGAATTTTTACATGATATTCGTATAAGAAAAAGACGATAATGGTTGAAAACAATTAACAAAGTGCAATTTCTCACAAAAACCAAAGTCAGCACTTGGCACATATATTGCAACTAAAACTCAAACAAATTAATAGTAGCTACAGAAGAGTCAATCTACTCTACCCTCATCTTCTTTTCTACTCTTGATGAATGCTTTCTTATGTCCTTTAATTGGTCCCCTTTTGCCTTGCTACTATTAGCGAATTCAGAGAAGGATGGTATTTCTGGCAACTTTGTATCAAAGGAAGAACTTTCTATTAGTACAGCACAGGGGGAAGCTTCCAATCTAGCATTGCCTGAGAGTTCATTGCTTGTATCATCTTTTGCACAAGGATCTACAACAATACACAAAATGCAGACTGTCTATACCCAAATATTGTCCATTTATAAAAAATTTAAGTGCAATTCCTAAAGCATAAGAGGAATTGTCATACATGAATAATATAGCACCTGCTGATAAAAACTTGAGAGGAACCAATTTTCTGGCGGAGAGCAAAGGCAGTTCTGAGATCCTCCAAATATCTTGCAACTAAGTTCGGATGTCTGCAGGCATCACATGTTTTTCCACATAGTGATGCAGTTACCTACTTTGAACAAAGACTGTAAGATATCCACTCAGGTTAACATGAGACAGACTACATATTTAAGGCTATATATTCCATTACCTGTTCCCCAAAACTCTCGAGAATTCTTTTCCTACGACACCCAGATCCTTCACAATATTCAACCATCTACATATTTCCACATAGATATCATTACTTGAATACATAATGGCACGATGCATAGATTCTGTGTTCAAGAAGTTTGTAGGGATTTGGATGTCACCTGATTGAAGTCAGTCAGGGACCTTCTGGATGAATCTTCTTGAGAACTTGATGATCAGAATCGCTTGCTTCCAGAGTTACGTAATATAAATTCCTGACACATCGTAATTAGAGGAAACAAGTCTAATATGAAGAACAAGATCAAAATATCAAGTTAGGTGAGCCAACCATTCTTTTGTGATCATCTACCCCATAGTACAACAGACTTGTAGAGGGCAATTGATCACGACCTGCTCTGCCTGACTCTTGATAGAATGCTTCCATTGACTTTGGAATGTTGAAGTGGCACACAATTCTGACATCCTTTCTATCAATGCCCTGGTGAATTTGATCTTAAGTTATTACTAGCAAATCACATGAGTGTAATAATAATTACAATATTATAAATTCATATATAAGTTTAAATCTTTGAATCAAATAAATAGTAAATGGCCACTTACCATTCTGAATGAACACCAAAGGCTCAGTAACTTTATTCAACAGAACAACTCCATGCAGAGCAAAGGAAGACGAGAAAGGAATACATCACAATCTCAAATAAATTACATAATACTTTGCATCACGATCAAATTAGAAATCATTCGGAATGAACACCAAAACCATGTTGATGTACCATGCGAGAAATCAAAAACATAACACCAATGCCAGAAATACTCACTAAAAAAGATAAACCAAGTTGTATTGCAAAGTACAGTGGTTCAATGAAAATCACAATCACAATAGTTTAAAAAAGTAAAATCACAATCAGAACAGTGGTTCTATAGTTGCCCCACGACAGAATCCATCAGCTTCATGTTAATTTGCCCATTAGTCCTATAGTCATGTTCTCATACCCATGAACAAAGTCCCTGTGAAAAAAGTAATAAGATGTTGTAGTTTTCAAACAAACATCATTTTAAATATGCAATAAACCAGCTGCATAGTTGTCAAACAGACTAACCTGTTCTTTAATATCAGTGATCACTTTTTCCTTGTATCAGGAGGATCGCCCATAAAACCAAAATACTACAACAAAATCCATCACCAAATTTAGAATAGTATTAACAAATATACAAATGGAACTCGAAGGACATTTTATATACCTGTGGATACATAGGGAACGACTGATTTAGAGGATGGTAAATGTGTTAAGGATGGACCATGTTGGGAAACATTGGAAGTGCAGGATATTGTGGGAAATGATGCACAGTTTGAGCATATCTATTTGGTATATTCTGATGTGCACCACTACCAGTTCCATTATGTTTATCTTGTTCTTGGGGCAATGTCTGCTTCTGCTGCATAAAATTCAACAACGTTGAAAACTGAAACCCAGACCTTAACTAATTATTGATTTACCTATACATACCTTTGCTGATTTTTGAGTTGGAATTGGACATTTCACATTTTGCTTCTTCTGTCGTGGACAAGAAACCTTCACAACAGCCTTTAACAAGTTAGACATACATGGTTTTTTAAGGTGGTTGTTAAATGACAGACTTACATGTTCACTACGAGTAGATGCTTGAACTGAACATGTTTGTTGAGTTCCATCAACGTCATCATCCAGAACATCCACCTACATATTATTCAATGTATTAGAGCTCAAAAATCATACAAGTACTTTATCAACAGTTCACCTTTTACTCATTTAATTAAACAAACATACTAGTTACATTATCACTTCTTTCCATGTCTAAATCACCTTCTGAACCTGACAGCTCTTCATCCATACTACACAAAACATCCTTCTGAGATAAAACAGGACATGTACTAATATTGTGACCAATTCTCTTGCAATGAGAACACCGCCTCCTCTTCTTGTCATATTTCTTCTTTCGCGGGGCACCTTTGGTTTTTACCATCTCGGGATCGTTAATCACATTAGCACCTGTGTTTTGTTGGGGTGTTCCATTAATACTACTCTCTAGCTTTAATGCGAGTTTATGGATTTCAGATCTAATATACAAAAAATCATCCCTGTTTTGGGCTGCAAGATTGCACAATCTGTTACATCCAGCAGATAATGCACCTGAACGTAACATAACAAGTTTTTTTCTAGATCACAATCATCAGAAGGAGCAGCTGTCATATAGTCAAGCTTAGCAGTCTTGGTCCATCGTCGGCAAATTAGGGAGCTGGGTATAGCATCAATGTGTTCATGCCTCATTGCACAGAATATATGACTGCAAGGAATGGCCCATGACTCAAACATCCGACACTCGCATGTAAATTTCCTCTCTGTTGTATCAAAAACAACGACAAACTCACTTCTAGGATTGCATAATTCATTCATCTTCAGGTGCACAGAATCTCCATTAACTACCCGTTCAGATATATTTAAAGCTGTACAATCCTCAATCTCAGATTTTACTTCTTTAAACTTAGACCTTGTAAAGACTTTCGCTGCACCTTGTTCTATTTTATGCAGGGCAGTTGTAAGAACAGGGTCAGCATATGAAGAGTTGAAATCGGACATCAATTCATTGTGTCTGTATTCTTTCAAAGCGCGCTCAAAATTGTGCAAAAAATCGACTAAGCTGTTCCTTTGTTGCACATATCTCTTGATGAAGGAGTTAATGCCTTCACACATCGAGGTTGTTCTAATGCCGCAGAATAACTTATCACGCAAGTAAGCACTAGCCCACGATTCCTTCATCTTATAATTTTTTTTTACCCATTTGTTATTATGCAGGTCATATTTACCAATGACAGCCTCCCATTGTTCTTCAAACTTGGCAGGAGAGAAGTTGCCATAGATTAGCTTCTTCAACTCTTCAAGGAAATCCGAGTTCTTTACATTTTCAACACCATTTTGGTGAAGGTGCCATGAACAAAGCCTATGGGTAGCATTAGGAAACACAATTTTTATAGCTTCCCTCATCGCATTGTCTCCATCAGTAACAATTGCATTTGGGTGTTTGTTACACATAGCTTCACAAAACGTTTCTAAAACCCATCTATATGTCTCTGTCTTCTCATCGTCAACAAGTGCACAACCAAAAATTGCAGTTTGTCCGTGGTGATTATAATCGCAAAAAATCACCAAGGACTTGTTGTACTTGTTCTTTTTATAGGTAGTGTCAAACGCCAGCACATCACCAAAACATTCATAGTCTATGCGACTAGCTCCATCAGCCCAAAACAAATTCTGCAACCTACCTTCCGATGTTGTTGTAAACTTGGCAAAGGACATGGGATCGTTATCAGCCTTTGCTTGCAAATAGGACAGCGCGGCAAAAGCATCACCATCTTCTATCTTAGCACGCTTTTGACGATCAATGTGGTTGTACAAGTCCTTCTTACAAAATCCTAGCTCACCATGTCCACCTTTTTGTCCAAGCATTAGACCCATTATATGGCATGTCCTTACACCATATAAATGAAGGGTGTCTACTTGTGTCTTGTCTACATTGCTCATTGACCGATAAGACGGAATCAAATGAACTTGTTCAGGCGATGTCAAATCATGGTTATGTGCATCCTCAAACGCAGCAACTATCCACTTCGAATGTCTGCCATCAATATGGACACGAAACCTGGCAGGGCATATTGTACGGGTAATAGGCCTGTGTTCTCTACGTCTGTCCAGTCTATCCAAATGACTTTGATTTCTCTTGCCCTCCCTATTGCAAACTAACTGACGCATGTTTATCTCTCCCATCGCATCCCTGCGAATTTCATCTTTTCTAGCCACGAAACCACGACTCTTAGCATATGAAAAATAGAAGTTACATGCTTCAGCTTCAGATGCAAATTCCAAGTCAAAGATGTCATCCAACGACAATTCAGTTATCCTTTTCAAGCCTTCATCTCCATCTTCCTTATTTTCATTATTATTACCAATAACAACATTACTTGTACTTCTTTCGCTATTCCATTCTGAATCATGACTGAGATCTATAGTGTCTTCCACCTGAACATCAACCATCTAAAACAAAACGGAACATACAATATACACAGTAAAAATCAAATTGAGTAGCGTAGAACACTATACATATGCTATGGGAAATTAGAAGGAGCTTAATGGAAACAAATATGGGACAAATTGCAATAAACTGATCCTAAATTAATTCCAATTTTGTGACTCTTTACTCCCTTTTGAATGCTGAAACTGAATGCATGGTTGATACTTTGTTAAGGAATATTCAAGGGATAATAGTAAACCAAGGACAGAAATTCTTTTAATCTTGATGTTTAGTACCTCGAGAAACTGTAGTCTTTCTTCAAAAACAATAAAGGAACGAAAAACAATGAGTTAATGATATTTTTTCGTTTCCTAAGCAGAACCAGGCAACAGATAGTGGGAAGTTCAGCAGGATATTAACAAGAAATGACAGTTTCAACTACAGAGCAGCTCATTGGGCTGATCTTCATGCCCTTCTTTACAATGCACTAACACCATTGGAGGAGCAACCCCCTCATACTCAGTTATCATATAACAATAAAATTCCATGATCATCCTCATTAATGGAAGCAAATAAAAAAATAAAAAATCACGGAAAAAAACAAAGGATTCATGATATGAGAATTTCATCGAATAGGTAGTATGCAATGAGTAAAATTGAGAGTTCAAATGACCAACCAGGGCAAACATCACAAGAATGTTAATTCAGGAACTTCATCAAACAGAAGATAGGCAAAGTAAATGTGTAAACCAAGTGAGTTTTCTAGATCTGAATCCTTCTAAACAACATATACAGTTGAACAGAAGAAGATGAAATTAGAAGAAAGAAACACCCGAGCTTCAAGATTTGAAGCTTGAAATCAATTTCTAATTCAAAAACGAAAATCAATCAAATGATTTAAACATCCACAGATTGCAAGAAAAATGCTTCAATGATTAAAACCTCACAAATGATTCAAAAATCGCGACAACGACAAGCTCCTATGAATAAGCTACCATGGTAGAGTAAGGTCACCGAATGCAAGATGAAGAGAACGTGATGCTTGGTGTAGCAACCTGGTTTGCCGAAACAACTCCTATGCGGGTCGAAGTGATGCTTGGTGGAACAAGCTGGTTCGTGCTTGAGGGAAAGTGAGGGTTTGGTTGGTTCGTGCTTGAGGAAGAGAACGTGATGGTTGGTGGAGCAACCTGGTTCGCCGAAACAGCTCCTATGCGGGTCGAAGTGATGCTTACTGGAACAAGCTGGTTCGTGCTTGAGGGATTTGAGAGGGTTTGGCTGCTCGTTCGTGCTTGAGGGAAAGGGAGGGTTTGCCTGGGTCGGGCCTGGTTGGAAAAGCGAGGGGTCACGAATTTTATTTACTTTGGCAATTTGCAGATGGTGGTCCTTTTGGATTAAAAACGTAAAAATGAAAATAAATTTATTTTGGGTTTGCACCAAGGTCCCTGTGGGGTAAATGTGTAAGGTAAAAGTGGGGAGGGTTTAAAAGATAATTAAGTGGTCAACTCTAAGGTGACGTTGATGTGGCCTTTTTAATTGAGTTGTCAACCATTCAATGGTCCATCTGGGAAGGGTAAACTCTACCCAACATTTATAGTGGGTACCAAAGAAAATATATTTTATTCGGGAATATATTTTAAAAACATGAAATATATACTACTTGCTAAGAATAGCTTCTCAATCCTTCAAAACAACACACTATATACTACTAATAAATATTGGATGCACGACTCCCAACACGTGGTTGGTGAAGAAAAAATAAAATTGGATGCACCGTTGCCAGTCTGCCACGTATCAAACAATTCATTAAATTGGTCTATTTTTTTTATAAAAGAATAATATTACTGTACAAAATTGTTATATACTAGTATTTGATTGATGGGTTCATTTTGTTCGGAGTTTCTTTTTCTTTTCTTTTTTTTATTTACAAAAAGTTTAGGTGAGTAAGGTCCCAAGAACTTTCAAGGGTCAGAACAAGTCCCACGATTTAAAAAACGCTTGTAAAGATACATATTTATTAGTGAGATTCGAACTCACAACCTTATAAATTATGAGTCGTATTCTTAACAACTAGATCAACCTTAATTGATTTCTTGACTTTCTATTCAGTATATATGATACCATTACAGTCTACCAAAATCATATTCATTACTTCATTTATTTAAATGTTGATGTTCTTATGTTGCACGTATTATTAGCACATTGACTTTGATAATGACTTGAGACTGTAATTGGTTGGTGGACCACCATCTTTCTTTCATCCGACTACCTCTTAATATAATAAATAAATTAGTTTTTTTTTTCTTCAAAATATAAGAAATATACATCATTTTTTATATATATTAAATATTAATTTTTAATATTATCCTCATTTATAATAGGATTTATATTTACGAGATATATCAACTTTTCATACAAGTGAATTTGTTCATTAATTAGAAGGGGTATTTTTGAAAATTTATATGAATATTAATTACGATTAACTCATTTCAATATATTTCCTTCATCTGTATGTTTTAGAGTTTTTTTCTTATATTAAGAACCCAAGGTAGTAATTAAGAAGAGTAAAGATATTTAGACACCTTGAATAGACATCGTAGAGTTTGTGAGTGTCTTGAGAGTAATAAAATACATGATAAAATAGAAGAAAACAATAAATAAATAAGGATGTGTACTTTTATATGATGTTAAATATAATTTTTATGTTCAAATATCATTACTCAATTAAGAAATACTACATGGTTATTTCTTCAACGAATCATCAACATAATAAATAACACAATGGCAGAATTAAGCCAGAATGTTAAATTTGATCCATACCCCGCATAGTTCATTGTTAGTTAGTTTTTCTTTGGGCTCAGGCCCTTCTTGTAACCAAAAAACAAACTTGAAGGAAGGAATAAACGATACGAGTTAATTAAATTATTGCTGGATTGTACCAAATTAAATAGTAAGATATTATCAACTTTCTTAATTAAATAACGATATTGTTAACGGATGTTTTAAAGACATTATTTAAATAAGGTAATCATTTATTAAAAAATTAAGTATATCACTTCCTAATGTATTGATTACATCATTTATGATGAAAACTTACTTTTTTAGACTCCTTAGATAATGGCATTATGACACTCGTTAGTATTTACCATTGAATGAAGACAAATATTAATTAGTGCCATAATGATATTGGTTAAGTAATCAAAGATAAAAAAAAAACTTCTATTGATAAATAATATATTCAACACTTAGAAAATTGAAAAGTTGTGATTTTCCATCAAAAAAATTATATATTATTCCTTAATTAATATTCTTAAGTCTCACATTAGTAATACCATTAAATAAAAACTTAGGATTTGAGTTCTTATTTTAATGATAAAAATTATTTACCTTTTTTACCCCCACCCATGCTTATTGCATTTATGAGTAGTATCATGACATTAAAGTTGTATTTAAAACATTTGCGACAAAATTTAGATAAAGTTCTTTATGAAAACGTTTAGGACAAAGATTAATCATTTATCCAAAATTCAAGAAGTACCCCTAAATCATTTTGTAAAAATTTATGACATAAATCTCACAATCTCGCATTTTTTAAAAATAATTTTCTTGCTGTAATAAAAATAAATTTTTACTTCAGTAATATACTATTTCAACTCATTAATATTACAAAACTTTACATCAATAATATATTAAAGTTGAATTCATAATTTGATGTGTGAGTGGATGTATATATATATATATTTTCCCCCTCTAGGAAATAGCTTACTTGTTCCCACCCGGATTGGACCTAGGCTTAATAGCGGCTAAACGGCTCCATAATTAACCCAACGAACCGGAAGAATCCTACAAGCATCCCAACCCAATGGGAAAATGAGGTGCATGTTCTAAAAACGAGGTACATGTTCTACCGTGATCGAGAGGGTGAGCAGAATCATGAACAACACAACTCGACCACTCACATCATTTTTTTTCCTACTTTTATTAATTTTTTTAAAGTATTTATTTTTTTATTATTTTAATTTTGTGTTAATAATTAATTTTATTTTTCGAAATGTTTAAAAAAAAATTCTAATTTTTTTATATATATTTTTTCCTAATTATTTTTTTTGAAACTTTTTTTCCTAATTAACTTTTTATTTTTTAATTTTTTTTATAATTAATTTTATTTTTATAATTTTTTAAAATATATATGTTTTTCTAATTCTTTCAAATTTTTTTAAAATTAATTATATTTTTATATTTTTTAAAATATATTTTTTGTTACAATTAATTTATTAAATATTTTTTCCTAATTATTTAAAATATTTTTTTACAATTAATTTTATTTTACTAATTTTTATTAAATATTTTTGTCGAATTATTTTTTTCCTAATTTAATTTTTTCTTTTTAAAAAAAATATATATTTATGATTAATTTTTAAATATTTTTGTTTTAAATTTTTCATTCCTACTTTTTAAAAAAAAAATTAAATATATATATTTTTCTAATTATTTTCAATATTTTTTCAATAATTAATTTTTTCGAATATTTTGTAAATATTTTTTCCCAAATTTATTTTAAATATTTGTTTTTAATAATTAATTTTTTTTCCAAATTTAATTTTTTATTTTTTTAAAATATTTTTTATAATTAATTTTATTTTTCTAATTTTTTTAGATATCTTTTTTTCCTAATTATTTTTTTCCTTTTTTTTAATTTTAAAATTTTTTTGAATATATTTTTTTCCTAATTTTTTTAAATTTTGTTATAATTAATTTAATTTTACTAATTATTTTTAAAATTATATTTTTTATTACAATTAATTTTTAAAAAAAAATTTAAATATTTTTTCCTAAAGCGGGAATCGAGCTCGATTAAGAAGCATCAATGCAGAGAAATTGCGCCACTGTACCAAACTTATTAATGGTATTCATTCATAAAACATATTATATATATATATATATATACATAGTTTTTTTTTTTTGAAGCAATATATATACATAGTTTAAATTTAAAAAATATATATTTAAAACTGTTAGTGTAGAGATTGTTTATAGTGACATCAATTATAAATTGGAATATCATTATAAAATATTTGACTCATATCATCAATATTTCTTTTAAAACAAAATTATATCATTATGGATTCTTTAAATAAAAAAAGTGAAATACATAACATTAACAAAAAAACTATGCCTTCCTTCTAGATGATGAGGATCAGCTTTTAACTAGCATAATGGATGATTTTGAATACATGATTTGTTAACCTGAATTGTTATATTCTAATTTCTAAAAATGGTTAACTTCCATGTGAAAAGAGGACAAATAAATCAATTATTTTTTTTAGAGACGAAAACAATAATATGATAAATAAATATATTTTTTGTGAAAATGTTTAATTTGCATGAGAAATGAGGAGAAAAAAATCAAATAATTTTCAAGAGAGAATAAAAAATTTTCTAATTATTTTTAAATTTTTTTTTTTTCATAAATAAAATTTTTTGAATTTGTTTTTCCTAATTAATTTTTTTTAATTTTTTATAATTACTTTTATTTTCTAATTTTTTTAGATATCTTTTTTTCTAATTATTTTTTTCCAATTTTTTTAAATATCTTTTTTTGTAATTATTTTATTTTTTTATAATTAATTTTATTTTTCTAATTTTTTTAGAATATATTTTTTTATTACAACTAATTTTTATTTTTTTAAAAGTAAATTTTCCTAATTATTTTAAATTTTTTTATAATTAATTTTATTTTCCTAATTTTTATTAAAATTTTCTTTGTCGAATTTTTTTTCCTACTTTTGTTTTAAAAACTATTTTTTATGATTAATTTTGTTTTTCTACTTTTTGTTTAAATATATTTTTTTAAATTTTTTTTCCTACTTATTTTAAATTTTTTAAAATATATACTTTTTATAATTAATTTAAATAATTTTTAATAATTAATTTTTTCGATTTTTTTGTAAATATTTTTTCTAATTATTTTTTTCCCTAATTTATTTTAAATAACTTTTTTCCTAATTAGATTTTTTTTGGAATTTTTTCCCAAATTTTTATTTTTATTTTTTTAAAAAAAATAATTTTTATAATTAATTTTATTTTTATAATTTTTTTAGTTATCTTTTTTCTCAAATTAATTTTTTTTCCTAATTTTTTTGGTTTTAAATTTTTTTTAAATATATTTTTTTATAATTTTTCAAAACTTTTTTATATTTTGTTTTATTTTTCTATTTTTTTTTAAATATATTTTTTATTACAATTAACTTTTTAAATATTTTTTTACAAATTATTTTAATTATTATTATTTTTTACTTGTTTTTTTATTTTTTTATTTTCTAAAACTTGAATTGAGCTCAGGTGAGAAGCATCAATGCAGAGAAGCTCCGCCACTGGACCAAAGTTACTTAATGGTATTCATTCATAAAACATTATATATATACATAGTTTTTTTTTAAGCAATATATATACATAGTTTCAATTTAAAAAATATATATTTAACAACTGTTTGTGTAGAGATTATTTACAGCGACATTCAATTATAAATTGGAATATCATTATAAAATATTTGACTCTAATCATCAATCTTTCTTTTAAGACAAAATTACATCATTATAGATTCTTTATATAAAAAAAGTGAAATACATAACATTAACAAAAAAAAGCATGCCTTCCTTCTAAATGACGAGGAAGAGCTTTTAACTAGCATAATGGATGATTTTGAATACATGATTTGTTGACTTGAATTGTTACACTCTAATTTCTAAAAATGGTTAACTTGCATGTGAAAAGAGGAGAAATAAATCAAATTATTTTTTAGAGACGAAAACAGTAATATGATAAATAAATATATTTTTTGTGAAAATGTTTAATTTGCATGGGAATTGAGGAGAAAAAATCAAATATATTTTCAAGAGAGAATAAAAAAAATATGATAGATAAATATTTGTTAAAAAATGATTAACTTGCATGAGAGAGAAGAAATAAATAAAACAGATTTTCAACAAAGAAAAAGAAAAATAATATAACAGATAAATTTATCTTTTTAGAAATTGGTTCACTTGCACATGAAAAAGAGAAGTATTAAATCAATTTTATTTTCAAGAGAGAATAAAGAAACGAATATGATAGATAAATATATTTTCTAAGAATTGTTCACTTGCATGGGAAGAATATGAGAAATAAATCAGATAAATTTTTAAGAGAGGAGAAAATATATATGGTTGATTAATATATTTTCTTAAAATGATTAACTTGTACGGGAATAGAGGAAAAGTAAATCAAATAGATTTTCTATAAAAATAATAATATGATGTATTAATATATTTTCTAAAAATGGTTAAATTGCATGAGAAAAAAAAAAGAAATAAATCAAATAGATTTTCAAGAGAGAAGAAAAAATATTAAGATACCTAAATTCATTTTCTAAAAATGATTAATCTGTACCAAGAAAAGATTAAAAGTAATGTTGATTCATTAAAAACAGAACATGAAATTAATTGATATGCATTGAGAAGTTCTATTTAACTTTGAACATGGAGGCTTATTTCACCTATTCTTCTGTAAAAATAATGTTGATTTTTGAAAGTGGATTCATGGTTTAAGGTGAAGATTTTATCCTTTTTTATTTTTTGCTTTTTGGTTGTGTGGTGTGTTACTGGGAAGATTTTATCCTTAACTTTAGTTTATATATACTTTTTATACTGACTATTTGACAAATCATTAATAGGAATAGTGCTCCATAATCAAATCAACATTACTTTGCCTTATGATGTTTTGAGATTGAAATCATGAGCATAGCCTCCTGATTTTGATGAGTACAAAGCCTTTTCTCTTTTTTCCTTATTTTACTTTTTATTTTTGTTGGGAGGGGGTGGTTAAATATAGGAAATAAAACCGAAAGTAAAAGATGGTATAATAACACAAATATAATAGGTAACGGGCAATTACATGCTATGTCAATTAATTGGCTTATTATCAGAATTTTGATCTTTACGTTTTTTGTATGATCATTAAATCTCCTACTCCATTATATAAAATGACTTTATTATTATTTTTGTCTAAATATTATAACTATTAATATATAATAATTATCCTTCATCTTTATTTGTATATATTTATAGTGAAAATTAATATCCATTTTGTCAAAATATGTTCAAATAAATTTATTTTTTGTTAAGTAATACATTAAATAAAGAGTTTAGCTGCTATATATTAACAGTGTAAAGTTTTTTACATTTCAACCAATCAATAATTATGATATGAATGACTTTTAACATCGTTAGGGTATGAGTAAAAAAAAAATTGGTGTAAAAATTAATTGTTGTTGTTGTAATTTGTTAATATCCGTAACACCCAGTATGAGTCTTTACTCCAAATTATATTACCATATAGCTAACTTTGTATCAAGCTTCAATAAAGTTAAGGCCCGATATCAGATGGGGGGTGTTCTTTTTTAAAAGAAATTTAAAATTATTAACTCAATATAAAATTAAATCTAAAACAAACATTAAAAAAAGCTAAACATATATAAAGATTTTAAAATGAAATTTATATATCTACATATTTATAATTAAATACACTATAGTTTGTGAAATTAATTTATATACCCTACACATTATATAAAACTTTATTCATTTATTTATTTATCATCTAAAAAATAAAATTGATACTTTTTTTTGATAGAAAAATAAAGTTGTTACTTAAATTCAATTCTCATTGAAAATATATCAAGTAAAGATGAAAATAATATTAACAAAAAAAGTTCATAAAATAAATAATATTAATAGATAATAAATGATAGTAATTAGTTCACAATTTTTAATATATTATATTAATTGTTTTTATATTTAAATAATATAAAAATAATAATTTAGAAAAACATATTATAAGAAGTACCCGTGCGTCTCGCACGGACAACTACACTAGTTGAACATCATATTTGATATTATATATGTTTATTTTATCTTTCACTTATTTTTAATCTTCTTTGCATAAATAATTTTTTAAAAAAAGAATAAAAGACCATATGGTTTTCGTATTATAATCTTCACAAAACATTATTCGTATGGGTAAATCCCCTGTTTGTAGGATTTATAGTCCGGTTCAAACTTAAGGAGATAAATTAATTGGGATACATATAAATTAAGCCAAAAGAGTTGTTTGTTTTGTTAGATCTTATTCATGATTCATGGACATATTAGGAAACAGATAGGTTTAGTCCACACTCCATCATAAGATTGGTAGATTTATAAGTGACCTAAATTTCAAATTTTAGATATTGACCTAACAAATGAAATAGGTATAATGATATATAATATAATATAATATAATAGAGTAAGAGTAAGACAAACCTATTATTCCAGCTATGATCATATTCATAAATTGTGCAACTTAACAAACCCCGCAGAATAGTGCCAAGCGTTACGGAGAGAGGTCCTTAAATGCAGCAGTTGGTACAGTTGTGAAGCCCCCATTACTGCATCATCAACAAATACCCACTCACCAAGACTGAGAGATCGAACACAGACAGAAATATATGCTCTAGCATCTTCACTGGATTCTCTCCTTCTCATTATTGAATTCAGAATAAAGGAAAAGCCACAGGATCGATCGAGGGAGTGCCAAAAAACGATGAACTATGGTGAGAGTACAAAAGTTGTGGTGAAACGGAAAGGCAAAGAAACATTGTGTTTTTCACGCACTGAGAAGAAGGAAGATAAAAACATGTCACAGCACGACAGGAACAGAGGCAGACGCTACCCTCTCTTATGTTTTTGGGAGCTGCCGGATTACATGAAAGACAATGAATACATCCTACGTTATTACAGAGCCAATTGGCCTCTCAATGAAGCTTTCTTCAGCGTCTTTCGTTGGCATAATGAAACCTTAAATGTTTGGACGTAAGCAAAATAGCTTTTCCATTCTTCTGATGCTTTGTTTTATGAAACTCCCTCAATTTTGTTTTATTTTATTATTGGTATTTTTTCTTTTTATCTTTAATATATATATATGCCTTGCTTTTGTTCTTTGTTTTTATGTGTCCTTTTCTTTTCTGGGTTTTTGTGGTTTCAGGCATTTAATTGGGTTTTTTCTGTTTCTGGGATTGACTCTGGCGAATTTGATGAAGCCGCGGGTGGTGGATCTGTTAGGCCTGCTTACCAGGTTTTGTTTTTTTAACAACCCGAGCTTTGTGTGTGTATCTCAAACTCATCTGCATACTGTCAGAAAACCAATCTCTGTGGAATAAACAAATACAAGATACTGGAATCTAGAAGCTACTTTACTTATCAACTGAAATTTAGTAATTATTACCAGAAACTCTGAGAACCAAAAGGAAATTGATATAAGGCACATGTCAACATTAATTTTAGATAGACACAAAATCCAAACAGACGTATAAATTTTGATAGGGTGTCACCAGTGGGGCATTATTTAGGACTTTAGGGTCTTTAAATCTCTCTTCACCTAACATGATTATGCATATGAAAAACCCGTACGAGGGAATCCATTTCCATATTATGTGTTAGCATGTTGTATATTAGGCAGTGTGGATAATGATGATTTATATCAGGTGAACTGCCTAGCTAATAGCATAGTAACTTTTTTCCAGAATTGTCAACTTAATTTGCATATCATCATCCTTGTAGGTCTTTTTCTTTAACCGCAGAAAAAAACGTTTCTCATAACATCAAAGATCTGTTCCTGGTAAGTGACTTCATGATCCCATTACAAATAGATAGACACATTTCGTCTTTCCATTTGCATAATTACCTGACTATTATTAAAAATGGATTCTCTGCTTTAAAAAAAAATAACGCATTCACGTATTAATGAACAGTTGGATCGATCCTAGACTTTCTCAAACTATCGATCAAACGATACATTAATATTAATGCATGGATGTGTGGTTTTTTGAATGCAAGAAATCCAGATCTTTAATTATGCCAAGACTGACATTGTAAGAACTTGCAGGGAACAACATTACTCTTCGATTTAAAACATGAAGTACCTTTGAAAATGGAACTTAAATCCCTAGAGGTGGTTACAGCAAGGTGGCCATTCTTTGTTTTCTTAGGTGGCTCTATGTTTTGCCTCCTCTCTAGCAGCATTTGCCACCTCTTTTCTTGTCACTCCCACACCTTAAACCTGTTCCTGTTGCGAATAGACTATGTCGGGATCACTGTCATGATCATCACCTCCTTTTTCCCTCAGATTTACTATGTTTTCCTATGTGAACCTCATTGGCAACTCCTCTACCTTGCTGGGATCACAGGCATGGGATTATTCACCATTGCAACATTGCTTTCTCCATCACTTTCAACCGGCAAATATCGTGCATTTCGCGCCATGTTGTTCTGTTCCATGGGACTTTTCGGCATTGTTCCTGCAATCCATGCATGCATTGTGAATTGGGGCAATCCTAGGCGCAATGTGACCTTAGCATATGAATGTGCCATGGCCTTATCTTACTTGACAGGGACTTTGTTCTATGTGACCCGGATACCAGAAAGGTGGAAGCCTGGGTGGTTCGACCTAGCAGGTCATAGCCATCAAATATTTCATGTTCTGGTGGTAGTTGGGGCATTAGCACATTATGCAGCTACTCTTAAAATGCTAGATTGGCGCGACTCTTTTGGGTGTGGCACTGGCACGGTTCAATGATGTATTTTTCACAACATATCTTCTAGAGAAGAGAAATGCTAGCAACACAAACACACTCCTCTATATTCTATGCAGCACAAAATGGATTTCCTCAAAATCTTCTCCGAGAAATGTTGTAATTGCACAAGCTTTTCTGCAGAGATATGCATTGCCCCATTGTTGGATTTCAAGCAACTGTGAGATAATTATAAGTACAAAGGTTTCACCAGTCATTCATCAAAAGATTAATACTTGTCTTCTTTCTCTAAGCAGAGTGTTATTATTATATTAATTTGAATTTGTCATTCAATATGTGACTGTACCTACAATTTATTTAAAGGGACCCTTTTCTTACTTCTTTAATCGTTTTCTCTGAATGGTTGTTAAGAATTTTAGACAGATATTGCATTCGTTCTTTGAAACTGCGATGTTAAAAATATCAATGACAAGTGCTCAAAAGTTTAGAATATAAATGATATCAAAGAATAAAGATCATGTTGGCCGTGGCAAGCATCCCGTCTTGGCAAGCTTTGGATAGGGTGGGAATCATATCGAAATGTAAAGCTGATTGCTATTAGGTTTAAGGGAAAAATGCTCAATCCTGCGTAGAGATGTTAATATCCAAACCGATCCAAAAGAAAATCGAAAACCGATAAAAAAAAAAACGAAAACCGAACTGTTATCCGTGTGTATTTAATAAGTTAGCTAGTTAGTTAAATAACTAACCTAGAATAGCCAGCTAGATTCAGTTAGAAACAGTTAGAGGCAGTTACTAATTTTAGTTGGAAACGGTTAAGAAGTAGTTAACCTTAGCTTTAGCTGATTGTGTATAAATGAAACTTTGTAACTAATCTTCTGCAGTTGAATGAAATAAGTGAATCATTCACTCATTCATCTCTCTCAACTCTCTCAATTTCTCCATGTTCTCTTCGATAGCTTCTTGGCTAAGTCTGAATTAATGTTCATGCGTGTTGTTCTCTGTGATCAAGTTTGAATCACAGTGTTCCATTTTCATTCGATTCTTCTTTTCTACATGGTATCAGAGCTTTGGTTTTTCAGAGCTCTGCTACATTCTGGTTGGTGCATCATGGCTGAAGAAAGTGCTGATACTTCTGGTTCTAGTGGAGGTTCAAGAAACGTGGTTGATGAATCTTCACCTTACTATGTTCATCCATCTGAAAATCCTTCGATTGTTCTTGTTACAGCATTATTGACTAGGGAAAATTATCATCAATTGGCAAGATCCATGGAGATGAGTCTGATTACAAAGAATAAGGTAGGTTTCATCGATGGTACAATCCCTATACCATCGAAAACCGACACAATGTATTCCTCTTGGAGGAGAGCCAACAATCTGGTGGTGCGATGGATCATGGGATCTGTGTCTGAATCAATAGCAAAAAGCATTATGTTCAATGATGCAGCATGTAATGTATGGAAGGTACTGTAGAAAAGATTCTCTTGAGGAGATCTTTTTTGTATTTCAGATATAGAGGATTCAATAATTTCTCTAAAGCAAGGAGAATTGAGTGTTACTGATTACTTTACAGAATTGAAAATTCTGTGGGATGAGCTTGATAATTACAGGCCTCTACCAGTTTGCACATGTGTGGTGAGGTGTGCTTGTGATGCATTGGTCAATGTCGAGAAATACAAGACTCAAGATCGTGTGATCAGGTTCTTGAAAGGGTTGAATGAACCCTTTGGAGCAGTAAAGTCACAAATTATGCTGATGAAGCCCCTTCCTGAAGTTGATGAGGTCTTTTCAATGATTTTACAACAAGAAAGGCAATTAGTTGTTGAGTTTGTTGAGCCAAAACTAATTGCAGCAGTAGGAAGGGACAACAACAATTATGGCTATGGTCGAGGCAATGGTAGAGGTGCTGGAAATTTTGGCAAGAATCAATATGGCAGAGGCCCCAATAGTGGGAAGCAGTGCACTTATTGTGGGAAGACAGGACACGCTGTTGATACCTGTTATAAGAAACATGGTTTTCCTCCTAACTTTCAGTTTCGAAATCAAAGTCAAGGTAGAATTAATTCTGTTGCAGCTACAGAAAGTAATGAGATTGAGAATATTGAAGAGATTGGTTCTATCCAAAAAGGAGAGCATGATAGGCCATGTTTCATGATCACTGCTGAGCAATATCAAAGCTTAACGAGTTTGTTGCAGCAATCTCATAATTAAACACCCTCATCTTCAGTAAATCAGATAAGCACAGTAATGTCATCAACATCACGTACACAGATCCATGATTTAGGTAAACTTTCATCAATTTCTTCTTGCTTTTGGATACTACATAGTGGTGCACATTTGTCATAGCCTTTCATTTTACTCATCTTTTCACAAAATAAGGCCTATTAGAGTCAAACTCCATAATGGCAATGAAGTCCTTGCAGAACATTCAGGTAGCATCAATTTTTCTAATGATTTTACACTATATGATGTATTGCATATACCTGACTTTTCATATAATCTTCTTTCAGTCACCAAATTGACATCAACACTGCCTTACATTCTCTCTTTTAACTCCCATTCTTGTTGTATCCAGGAGAAAACCACATTGAAGATGATTGGTACATCTAAAGTGACTAATCGACTTTATGTCTTGAAGATGCCTATCTGTACTAATAGATTTCCTTTTAATTGTGTTAGTGAATTCTGTTGTTATTCCACATTCTAGCCTATGGCATTTTCGTTTAGCTCATGCTTCAAAGGATTGTATACAGACTATTCATTCTTCTATTCCTTTTTTAAACATGAATAAAGACTACATTTGTGATGTATGTCACTTGTCTAAACAAAGGAAACTTCCCTTTACTGTTAGTAGTTCCAAATCTGTTCAAATTTTGGATTTGATACATGTTGATATATGGGGACCTTTCCCTATTCTTTCAGTTCATGGCCATAGATATTTTGAGTGTTGTAGATGACTTTTCTAGATTCACCTGGATCTTCTTAATGAAGGCAAAAAGTGAAACATCTCAGCTTTTGCAGAACTTTGTCACATTGGTTGACAGTCGGTTCAAACAGAAAGTTAAGGCCATTAGAAGTGACAATGGTCCTGAGTTCCGTATGAGGGACTATTATAGCTCAAATGGAATTATCCACCAAACCACATGCACCTATACCCCCTCCCCCCAAACAAACTAGGATTGTTGAGAGGAAGCATCAACACATCTTGAATGTAGCAAGAGCTCTAATGTTGCAAAGTCATCTACCTAAACCTTATTGGACATATGCCATTGTGCATGTTGTTCATATCATCAATCTACTGCCTACACCTCTCCTCAATAACCGCTCACCTCATGAAAAACTTCATGGGAATGTCCCTGATCTTAACCACTTAAAGGTATCTGGCTGTTTATCTTTTGAAAATCTTCCTACTGGCCCTTTCACAAAACTTGATGCAAGGGCCTGCAAGTGTGTGTTTTTAGGCTATAAGACTCGAACAAAAGGTTACATTCTTTTAAACCTGCAAACCAGATAATTATTTGTCTCCAGAAATGTCTTTTTCCATGAATCACACTTTCCATACTCTCAATCCCATCCATCTTCACCACAATCTTCTGCTTGTCCATTTCCTGCGCCACAGAACATTGACCCTACTACTTATGATGATGTTTTGTTACTCCCTTCTCTCAGTCCCACACCAACAAATTCTCCACAAACCTCACCAATTCTTCACCCACCTGAAGCCAACAGCCCTGATCCTTTATCCCACATCCATCCCATCTCCACCACATCAACCAACTAGGAGATCTACTAGACAGAGGTAGGCACCTTCATACCTGCAAGAGTATCACTGTAATCTTGAAGCAGGGTACACCAGGGTACACTACAGTTGATACCACTTCATCATCTAATGTTTCTTATACTATTGAGTCCTATTTATCTTTTGATCATTTTTCACCTTCTCACAAGTCTGCTGCTTTATTTGTTTCTACTGAGGTTGAGCCACAATCTTACACTCAAGCCATCAAACATGATTGCTAGAAACAAGCCATTCAAGCTGAATTACAAGCCTTGGCAGCAAATGAAACTTGGACCTTAACTGCCCTTCCCAAGGATAAGACTCCAATTGGTTGCAAGTGGGTGTTCAAAATCAAACATAAGGCAGATGGAACCATAGAGAGATACAAAGCAAGGTTGGTGGCCAAAGGGTACACTCGGACCGAGGGTGTTGACTATCTAGACACATTTTCTCCAGTAGCCAAAATGACTACAGTGAGACTGGTTCTGTCCCTAGCAACAATCAATGGTTGGCTCCTCAAGCAACTTGATGTGAATAATGCTTTCTTGCATGGAGATTTATTGGAAGATGTGTACATGACCTTACCACCTGGACTCAATGCCACACATCCTAGCCTAGTTTCCAAGCTGCAAAAGTCCCTTTATGGACTTAAGCAAGCAAGTAGGCAGTGGTTTGCCAAGTTGTCCTTATTCCGACTAAGTTCTGGATATTCTCAATCCAAGAGTGACCATTCCCTCTTTGTTAAAATTGCTGCACACTCCTTTACTCTCTTGATATATGTTAATGATGTGATCTTGACAGGGAATGATGCCACTGAGATCACCCATATCAAGGCTGCTTTCCATGATAAATTCAAAATCAAAGATTTGGGTGACTTAAAGTTCTTCTTAGGATTGGAAGTTGCTAGAAGCAAGACTGGAATTGCTGTCAATCAGAGGAAGTATGCTCTTGAGTTAATTTCAGATGCTGGATAACTTGGCTGCAAGCCAGTCACCACACCAATGGATTGCATGTAACACCCTAAGATTCACCCTTATGTTTATATGTATTAGTTTTGGCATATATATGTTGTTATATGTTTGATATTTATGCATATGTGTATGTTTGAGGTAGTTTAGCCTTTGGAAGGGTCTTAATAGTGAATTCTGGTTTTCTGAGATCTGCCCACCCTAAGTTTTTTGAGCCCGGCCTAAGAGTCTGCGCCCAGTCTAAGTTTATGAGCCCGGCTAAAATGCAGAAAACTCACATTCTGGTTTTCTGCAGAATCCGCCCGGCCTACGTTTTTTGAGCCCGGCCTAGGAGTCTGCACCCAACCTAAACTTTCTGAGCCCGACCTAACGATGCTGACAGAATTTTAGGGCTTCTGTTTCGGCCCAGTTGCACCCTAATTCGTTTTAAACCTCTAAGTCACACCCTAAACCCTAGTTTACACGACTCTAACACTCAAACTGCCTCCAAACTTTGTCTTTGAGGTCTCATCTCTTTTCACAAAAAACCAACTCTCTAGGGACCATTCTATTCATCGTTTTCCACCGTTCTTCAATTGGGGAACAACGTCGCGAACACGTGCTCATCGTGTTTGCTGTTTGGATCTCTAAACCAGGTAAAATTCGTGCACCTTGTCATCCCTTTTTGTTAATCTCCTTTCTTCTCCTTGAATTAGGGATTAATGGTTTCCCTTTTTACATTTTGACCAAGACTTGGGGAACTCTTCGAGCCCCTCGAGGGAACGCGTTTGGTTAACCCTTAGCTTTCATTGGGAATCTTCATACCAGGTACGGGGAGAAGGAGAGTGTATACATTAGGCAAGGGGATAGCGTAAGATGAGGGGTCTCCATAACCCCGTTATTGTTGGTAATTGCTATGAATGCCTATTTGTTATATGTTGTTATTAATTTTTATTGACATTGCTACGTTTAGTATGATTATGCCTAAACTGTTGTTGATGCCATGATCTACCTGGTTGTATGAGTTAATTGTTATAATTGCTAATTGGTTGATGGTATGCTCAATGTTTATGATTATTATGTTGTTCGTCAATGATGTATAATAGTTGAATCTGTTCATGATCTGATTATGATCGTTAAGTTGTTGTTGCTATGCATTGACTAACTGAATGTTGATTGGATGAGGCTGTGTTGTAGTTATGATGAACACGTTAATAACACCCTGATGCGTGATTTTTAGAATATAAAGGCAAGTGCACCTCGTCGCAATCAAGTAATACGGTGGTGAGACCGGTTATCGTATCCACAGGGATCGGATGTCAATTACCAATTCACAAACTCAACAACTATCTAGACTAAACTAAGGTATGAGAGATTAAAACATAAAATAAAGCAATACAATATTTTTTTTCTTTTTGGACTTTTAACAAACACTTGGAGTGCAGAATTTACAAATGGTTGAGATTGCCAGGTTTAGACTACACTAATCCTCCCTTGATTGCAATGAAATGGCTAACAACACAAGTCCTAATTCAATTATGCCAATCAAGCCTTTTCTAAAGTACTCAAGCCTAATGTCTTAGGTGCATTGAGCCTAAAACCCCAAATCAAACCCTAATGTCTTAGGTGGATTAATCTGAGATTTTGCATTAAGTCAAGACTTATAAGATTGCAAGCAGCCAACACCTATGTCTAGATTCTTGAACTACTTGGCATATGATTCATGAGCATGCCTTAACACCAACCTTTCAGTTATCTATCAAAGCAACATATCATTCCTATGGGTAGCTAAGCCAAGGAAAACATTAAACACAGAATCACATACTCATAAAGAAATATAAACTTGTATTGAAATCAAATCAATTAACAATCAAGTTCAGAAAAGCTACATCTAAACCCAACAATGGGGGAATTAGCTATACATGATAAATTCTACAAAAGAGAAAGAGAGAAGAGAGGAAGAAAACTTCATGACGAATCCTTCAATCTCCTTCCAATCCAAGAGCAGAGAGATGCCATCTTTAAGGTCCCAGCCTTCCCCCAGCCATCAGCCCTCTTTAGGGTTCCAAGCCTCTGCCAAAAGTCACATTTTTCTGTCTGCTGTGCTGTTATTTATAGATCCGTCGCGCGTCACGGCCGTGATGTCCATCACGGCCAGGCCGTGACGCTTTCTGTCCAAGGCGTGTCTTCCAGTTTTTCACTCTCGCGAGGCGAGAGAAGTGTTCGCGACGCGAGCCCTCATTTTCTGGTTGATCACGGCCGTGATGTCTGTCACGGCCGGTAGGTGACGAGTCTGACTTTTGCCTTCTTCTCTGCTTGATCACGGCCGTGATGGTCATCACGGCCAGGCCGTGATAGGCTCTGTTTGGCTCATATTCTTCTTTTTTTAAGCTCCAAAATCATCCAAGCTTCATTATAGCCAAATATGCACAGTTTTCCTTCAATTTCTGCAAAACAACACACAGAAACCACCTCATCCGTTCCAAAGGAAAAACTATACAAAATCAACACTAAATTGGCCTAACTATATGCAAATGCATGCAGAAATGTACATGGAAAATGATGTGAATTCACACTCATCAAATCACCCCAAGCTTAAGACTTTGCTTGTCCTCAAGCAATCACTAAGGCCGAGAAGATGAAAATAATCAGAGCAATGATAATGAACTAAGAACCCGAGTAAAATGATCCAAGTAACAGGCATTCAATTATTTCAGCAAGAGACAATCAATTCAAGTCCAATTAGGGGCTTAGGTTTCCTAGACTCACATTCTCACTGATTCGGGCACTCTTGCTCACTTGAAGCTCACCCCAAGCTTATTTATTTGCTTGGCTCTCTTTCTTGCCTCACTCACTCAAGTGTTCAAGTACATATAACAATTCGCTCCATTTTCCTCAAGGAATGATTCCTACCATATGCTTGACTATCAACCAAATCTCCACTTTATTTATGAAAACACCTAAGAATCGAGAGGTCTTTATTTGGTTGTAACGTGGCCATGGAATTAATCTTTAGGTGGGGATAACAAGAAAGGGATATTTCAAAAGGCTAAACCAAGTATCAAACATTTCAACACAAGACACCTTCTAAAATACCTTCTTGGGTTTTCAATACATTTTTCCACCTTTCTTTTCTTTCTTTTTTTCTTTTATTTCTCACTTCTCTTGTTTGTCATCCCCATCTCTTTATATATTTTTTTTTGGAGAGGGGAGATTTTTCAACTCAAAAGAATTATTATTATTATTATTTTTTTGATTCTTATCCCAAACTTTCAACTACCTTTTTCACCCTTTTTGTAATACTTTAGAAGGTCCCTTATCAAGTATATTTATCAAAAATTTTCAGGGTACCAAGGAAAGCATGTAATTCATTCATGCTCAAAATTGGGCAACTAAGGGTAGCATTTCATCATTCAAAGCTCAGAAGGCCGGAAAAAAAATACCTATTGCCTCAATCCTTTTCGAAAATGTTTTCAAAAAATTTTTAAGCTTCAAAATGGTTTCAAGTCAAGTTCTAGAGAAATTCATCCAAGAGGAGCAACACTCAACACAAAGAACGGGGGCAGATTTAGTGAGTACCCCCTAATGGCTCAAAAGCTCACATTTATCAGTTCAAGAACCAGTGAGAAACACAAGTCTAAAGAAACATATGCTAATCATCAACTATCCAAGATCATCTCAAGCATATTTAATGAAGCCATATCACAAGAATAGAAAATCAGAGTCCAAAAATTCACTATCACAGAAAAATTGGCACTTAGCTCTCACAATCATAAGCTCAATCTAAGCAGGGGTAACCGAATCATGCGATCATGCAAACTTAAGCCTATATGAATGCAATATTTACAATGCAAGCAAAAAGATTACCCCTACCCCAAGCTTAAAGATTTACATTGTCCCCAATGTAAACAATCAAGTTGGAGAGAGGAGAAGAAAAATAAAATAAAGCAAAAAAATTGGAACGGCTTACCGAGGCGGTAGCGGGTGCTGACTTTACTTTTTTGGCTTTGTTTCTCCCTGCTCTTTTTGCTTCTCCTTCCTTATTATCCTGAAAACACTTAACAAATTTATTAATAAAAGAAAACTCTTGATCTTCTCAAATTATTCAAGAGTTAAAATCAAAAACAAAATCTAACTAAAGAGAAGGGTTAAGAAACTTGGGTTGCCTCCCAATAAGCGCTTCTTTAACGTCACTAGCTTGACTTATTAAGAAGCATCCACCTGGATCCCATAACCTGTGGTATAAGGACCAAGGGATGCAAACCATGTGAGATCTTTCACCTGGTCATCACGGCCAGGCCGTGATAGGCTCTGTTTGGCTCATATTCTTCTCTTTTTAAGCTCCAAAATCATCCAAGCTTCATTATAGCCAAATATGCACAGTTTTCCTTCAATTTCTGCAAAACAACACACAGAAACCACCTCATCCGTTCCAAAGGAAAAACTATACAAAATCAACACTAAATTGGCCTAACTATATGCAAATGCATGCAGAAATGTACATGGAAAATGAGGTGAAATCACACTCATCACACCCTAATCAGTTTTAAATAGGACTCTTAGTTAACATAGGATTTAAGAGGTTAATTCCCCAATGCTTCATAAGACATGAACTATTAGTGAGAGGTGAAGTTTTATACCAAATGGATTAGTCAAGGACCGTAGGATCTGATTTGAGAGTGTTAGGGAGTTTTGACTCTAATAATACGTATGAATCTGCCCAGAACAGTACGATTGGCCCAGGAGCACGGTAGTGCTGAATAGGGAGCATGCCCGTGCTCCCAGTTGCATTCTGGAAGGCAGGACGCGCATTGAGCACGACCGTGCAGGACAGTGAGCACGATCGTGCTCCACTTAAGTGGCAGCATGACCGTGCTGGGGTGAGCACGCCCGTGCTCCCCTTGCTGGTCAGAATCTGAGACTAAAGAAATAAAGGGGTGTTTCACCTCAGTTGTTCCCAATAATGAAATAATACATCAATCGAATGAAGAAGAGTTAGATAACTTAATTAAAGGATTAATTAAGATAACGAAGAATAATAAATTGGTTAAGTCGGTACCATTGGGTTACCGCACGTTGATACACTTTGGTTCTTTTTGGCCAAAGTGCCCTTAATGTTTTTTGGTCGAGGCGTTGATGAGTTGAACCTTGGTGCTTTTTTCCCAAGGCATTGATGTTGATGTTGATGTTGATGTTGATGTTGATGTTGATGTTGATGTTGTTGATGATGGTGATAAGTCTTGGGTGCTTATCGACCCGAGCAAAGGAGGTGGTTGCTTTGTATGTCGTTTGCTCATGCATTCATACGTTGAAGTTGATTAGTGGGGATGTTCAACATAGGGGAGGTCGTCCAAGTTATGAAGATCTGGCCTAAGTCTCGGGTGGTTCACCCAAGGTTTTGTGAACCGTGCGCCCCCTAGGTGGCGTATCCAGTTATGACACATCGGCTATCCAAGGGGTTCACCCATGGTTTGGTGAACTGCCGACGTTGGTGCTTTTATGGCTAATGTGGATATGTAACTCCAAAGTTGACTTCCTGAGGTAGTTGGATCCACATGCATAACAGAGTAACGGAGTAGTGTTGCATCGCATAGCATCTTTTGACTGTTGTCCTGTAATATGTAAATGATGATGTATGATATTTGTTGCTATGCCTGATATGATGTATGTTCATCTTATTCACTATTCCCATTCCATTGTGTTTACATGATTTCTTACTCCCCGTTTTCCTGTTTCTGTTGTTGCATGTATCTCTTATGCAGAGGACGATGAGCAACCAGTGGAGGAGTGACTCCGAGGAGCCGTGACTCTAGTGAGGATGCTTAGTTTTACCAGTAGTTATAGCTGTTAGTTTGTTTGGTTGTTTCAGTTGTATTCTGAGGATTTTATTCCGGAACGTTCATACCAGCTCTGTATGTGACATCGGGGTTGGGTTATGTTTCGACGTTTACATTTATGTTCTATGTTTTTAAAACTATGTTCTTTTCCGTGTTGTTTATGTTGAGATATGGTATCTTTCTATCAAGTTTTATTTTTATCAAATAAATGCATGTTTTTATATTACCTCTTTTAAGTAAATGTTTTATATTATCGTGCGGGGTAGAAGGGTGTCACATTTAGTGGTATCAGAGCAGTTCGGCCCTGTCCGGACGTGGTATGAGTCTATTGCGAGTCTTCTGTGTGTCTTGTTTGAATTGTCTATACTTGTTATAGACAATGATGTTTTAAGTTAGCGAGTTGTAGCTTTTCCTTCTTTGAGTTCCCTGTGTTTAACAAGTTGTTTTGGAGTTATAGGGACTTATGGAACGAAGATGAGGCAGAAACGATCAGGCAATCACTGACGCATTGGCACTCCTTGCCAATGCGATCGACCAAGTTCAGAACAACAACCATCGAGGACCGACTGAGTTTTAGGGTCTGGACAAGTTCCAGCGGAACAATCTGTCGTTTTTCAGAGGAGCTTATGACCCCGAAGGAGCTTTGTTATGGATGAGGGAGATCGAGAATATTTTTGGATCTATGGTCTGAAATGATCAGTAGCAAGTTATCTTCACCACGTTTATGCTCACTAAGGAGGCTGAGCACTGGTGGGAGAACTGTCGTCAGAGGATGGTGGCTAAGAATACATCAATCACCTGGGCTGTGTTCAGAGATAGGTTCATGGAGAAGTATTTCCCTGCGGATGTGCGTGACAATAAAGAGATGGAGTTCTTGGCATTGAAGCAAGGAAGTATGTCACTGGGCGAGTATGCGGGAAGATTCGAGGAGCTGGCTAGGTATTACACAGCTTATCAGATCATGGTGGATGACCGGTCAAAGTGTGTAAAGTTCGAGGATGGCCTTCGTCCGGAGATCAAGCAGGCAATCAGTTACCAGGAGATCAGAGTCTTCCTAGATTTGGTGAACAAGTGTAGGATCTTTGAGGATGCCTACAAGTCCAGATTCGCCAGCTACAGGAATTCAGACAACCAGGGTAGCAAGAAGACCGAGCAGAAGGATAAGGGCAAGCAGCGTTATGCTCCAACCTGACGGGATTTCAAACAGAATAGCAGGAAGCAACAATTTTTGTATGATGGGTCCAGAGGCGGCAATTCTAATGCCTATAAGCCCAAGAAGTACGACAAGTGCGGTGTAACACCCCCCCTTAGGGTATTACTATGTAACACATGCGGAAGTAAATTAAAAGATAATTTGCTGGTTGCTTTCGGAAAATTTGTTTTCTCTTAAGTCAGAAAACTGGGGTATAAAATTTTCTTCTATAGGGATAACTCTGAAATCCATCATACACACATTTAAAACGTAAAGTCACGTTTGTAAAAAAGTTACCATGACCTACAACATTTCTCTAAGTTTCCACTTTCGAAAGAAAAGTTCAAACTACAGATGGATGTATATAACACTACATTTACCGACCTCTTTAGATATACAACCCAACTCAGACTCCTAAGCTGGTCATTCTATCAAATATTCATTGGAGAAACCCTCAATCCGAATACTTTCCCAACCTCTAACACTAGGTCTTCAAGTGACTTAGAAAGACTCCTCTGCAACATCGGTACTGGAGTACCAAGGTACTACAGCAAAACCCGAAGAGACCTGATATAACTGTAAGAGTGAGACACCGACAAATGGATATATCATAAAACAACCATACACATGATACATACAACACCTTGGCATATTAACATTCTAAACATTACTCATAGGTAAACAACAAGTACTATTTCAGTGGGTCTCATACCTGAATCAATCAATTTTATAAAGATAATGCATGACACAACTATCATCAGGCTCTATTCTTAATCTCCGGAGATCCCAACATCCTCCAAATGAGTTGATCAGGCTCGATACACCGTCTCATTGGCTAGCTAAGCACAACGATAATACACCGTCTCATTGGCCATTTAGGCACAACGATTATGCATGCCATTTCATTGTCCATTTAGGAATAACGATACACGTACACCGTCTCATTGTCCAATTTAAGAACAACGATAATACACCGTCACATGATACCTTTCCTGTTAAGGTCTCACATTAAAACCATGTCGGGCACGTCTGCCGTAAATGCAAATGTAAAACATTTAGTTCTCAATGTTTTTTTGTGTGTTCGTTCTCATTCATTGTCGAAGCTCAAAGGCTAGCGACTATTCATAAATTTCACCATTTTGAAATTATCAACATCAACACGGGACACGCAGTCCGAGTGCTCAATCACAACACCTTAGACCAATGCACCAGTCCTAGGCTTGTGGTCGTAGAAAACAACATTCACATTTAACAAAGTTCATCACAACGTGATTAGGACACACGATCCACAACAATATGATTAGGACACACAGTCCACAGCAACGTGATTAGGACAAACAGTCCACAACAACGTGGTTAGGATACACAGTCCACAACAACGTGGTTAGGACACACAGTCCACAACAACGTGGAAGGGATCAAGGATCAACGTGCATATTACAGAATACTAGAAGCGACGTCTAGCGAACTAGATTCAATTCACATGTGTTTACTTTTCGCTCAGTGAAAATCAAATCCAAAACAAAACCTCGGTCACTTATCCAAGTAACCGGAACGTTTCCAAATCATTTAGGAGAAAATCCTTTTCCTTTGCAAAATCTTTTCTAAAACATTCAGGAAATTCGTTTGTATTTGAAATTCCTTGATGGAATAAAGTCAAATATTTTCAAGGGTTTTTACTTCATAAAACACATAGTTCGAAAAAGGTTTTCTCTTGTACCAACTTTGGATCATAAAAATGGTAGTTTCTATCGTCTTAAAAACACTGCAACGTTTATTTTCAAAATAAGAATCTCATTTTCTTGAAGTAAGCGTTTTAAACAAGGAACTTTTATAAATGAAACCAATACTTTCAAAGTTCTATTCAAGGCTTATTAAGGCTTTTAATCCTTTACAATCATTGTGCACAGACTCAAGTCCGGCTTCTCAAACTTCAATCAACAGTAATATATTCTCAACAATAATATTACAGTTAACGACAGTTCATCACATATATATAATTCATAACACTTTAAAGCAAGTAATGTTCAACTTCAAGTAATAACCACAATAGTTCAAGTAAACAAGTTGTTCAAGTATTGGCTCAATATCACAATAATATTCAAATCACTCAAGTAAACACATACACACATGCATATAGTCATTGAATATCCCTAGGCAATCCCTCTTACCTTCCGTGAAGGTAAGGAGATTAGATGATTGGAGAGGTAAACCACGGACGTCCTTGTTTCCTACGCGATGAAAGTCTAAGGTTATGAACACAAAATCACAAGTTAAAATCAAACAAGAACACTAAACCACAATGTATAGGTTCAACCAAGACGAGTTCTTAGGGTTAGAGTTTCCCGAAAATTATACAACTCATGGATTTATGATCCTTAAGTGTTAGGAGTTCATAAACAATGATCTTTTAACAAAGTTGAATTAAAAATCCCACTAAGTACTTGACTTAGGGTTTCGGCCAAGCATAGATAAATAGGCTAGAAATTTCTAAACTTTTCAATCTCTTTAGGTTAGCATCCATACATAGTAAGGAGCTTGAAACCATGATCATTTCGAAAAATGGAAAAATCAAATGTCTTAGACCATGAACTCTTAGGTTCGGCCTTAACAAGTTTGTGAGGTTAGAGATCTTTAAATCACCCAATCTTTTGGACATAGCATCCTTTAACATGAAGGAGCTTTAATCCATAATCATCTTGGAAAACAAAATAAAATAACACATCCTAGGTCAAATGTTACATTCGGCCATCATAGGAAAATAAAGCAAGAAAATATTTTAAACTTTCCAATCACTTTAGACATAGCATCCTTTATTATAAGGAGCTTTAATCTATGATCATTTTGGAAGAAAACAAAACTTAATATTTTTGCCAAAAACCCTTTAAAGTTCGACCTTGATACAAAATAAAGGTTAGAAAATTTCAAACTTTCCAATCCCTTGGATTTAGCATCCTTATACATCAGGAAACCTTAATCCATGATCACTTTGGAGAAACATCAACTAAGCACCAATGTCTCAAACTACTTAAAGTTTAGGCCTTTACATGAAAATGTGTAAAATCTCTAAACTTTTCCAATCATTTAAACCTAACGTCCTTTAGTACAAAGGAGCCCTTGGTCATGATCATCTTGGAATAGAACTCAAATACAAGTCCATACAAGCAAAGTTAAACAAAACCCACCAAAATCAAAAAGCATGGTTTCGGCCTCATCAAGAAAATAGGGTTAGAAATTTTTGTTTCACACAACCTTTTAGTATGTTGTAGTAGGAGTAAAAATAAGAACATAGAAATTGGTTTCAACTCAAACGGAGTTTTCTACCATTTTTAAGAGATTTTATAAGTTAAAAGCACATAAATGACATGAAGAAAACTTTGAAATAAAAGATGAAACTTTGAAAAAAGAACTACATAGAAGTATTAACCTTAACAAGATGAACAACTTTGATGGAGAACTTTAAGAGAAAAGAGCTCCAGATTTATTTCTTTTTATTAACCTGAAAACAGAAAATAGCATAAGTGCTTTATTTAACTCTAAATCAACTAAATTAACCTAAAAATACTTTACAGACTCAAAATGCTGCTTAAAGACAATCAAGTCTAATTTGGGTGAAAATGATATAAAATTAGCACAAAACCACGGTCATGCTAGCTATAAAACTAGATGAGCCAGCGGCTGATCAAAAAGCTTGATAAAAATGTAAACTTTGTAAGAGAGAAGAAGAAGAAAAGAAATGTAGTGAAGTGTAAAGGTGAGAAAATGGAGGAAAATGATGAAGTGTGGAAATGAAAAGTATTTATAGAGAGTGAAGGAGAGTGGAACGGTTTTGGAGAGGAAGAAGAAAGAAGAAGAAAGAAGGTGGGTTGCTTGTAGAGAGGATAAGGAGTTAAGGTGATGTGATGTGATTGGAGAGAGAAAGATGAAAAAGTGAGATTTTGAAATAAAGTCAAGATTCACTTTTTGAGGTGTGTCATAGCCTTCACATCAAGTCACTCCATGTCACTTCATCCTCTTGATGCTCTGCTCCATTGCGTATCAGATGACTTCCCCGATCGTATTTCCCGACGATTTCGCTCGAGAATTCCCTAAGATTTGGCCCCGAACAAGATTTTTTGAAAAACTCCAAACCCACACAAAACACCATAAAAACACTAACTGTCTCGTTCACGAATTAAAATTTTGTCTCTGGCTTAGTAAACTTGTACTGGCAGTGAGAACCCAGACCAGTTTTCGTCTGAATTTTCGATCAAAAATTTTACTGTGACTTCATGCGGTAAAAAAACACAATAAAATGATTTTATTTTAAATAAAATCATCCTCTGGATTTTATCAAAAATAAACACATTAAAGCATGTATTTACTGATAAAAAAGCATACGAAAAATAGGGTGTTACATGCGGTGCACCGGATCATTTCATTATCCAGTGTATGGAACCAGACATCATCTGCTTCAAGTGTGGCAAGCCTGGCCGCATCAGTCGGGATTCTGCAGGAGCAAAGTCAGAACCTCCAAGTGCTAGCAAGAGTCGGCAGTCTCAAGCCAATCGACTGAAGACCACCGGGAGAGTCTTCACTCTTAGTGGAGCCGAAGCCTCCGAGTCTGATGACTTGATCCAAGGTACATGCTTAATTAATGGAACCCTTTTAACTGTATTGTATGACTCGGTGTAACACCTGGGTGCCGACGAGGGTTGGGAGTGATCCCCGGTGCAAGAAGGCACGGACAATGAGCGGCTCCTGGCAGGCTTCTAGGCGGAGGGACACATGAATGAACCGATTACACACCCGAATGAGAGGGATCCCGAGACTGTGTAGGTATGGAACTATACAGTTGAGGATGGCTTATATGAATTGATTGGTACTACCTATACTAATAAGATGCATCTTCTTTTCGGGAGCCCATCACTTACGAATTCCACAGTTAAGCGTGCTTGACTTGGAGCAATTCTGGGATGGGTGACCTCCTGGGAAGTTTTCCCAGGTGGTTCGGGGACGAACCAAGCGGAAGCTGGTGGGCTTTCGGTAGCCCATCACTTAAGAACTCCACAGTTAAGCGAGCTTGACTTGGAGCAATTATGGGATGGGTGACCTCCTGGGAAGTTTTCTCGGGAAGCGTGTGAGTGAGGACAAAGCATGTTGAAAAGACCCGTGTTGGTTTGTGGGGACAGTTGTCAATCCATAAAGCAGTCAGAGATGTTACACTCGGGTGCTACACACTCGTTTATATCACTTGATAGGGTCAAGAGTCTTAGCTTGCCTGTTACCTTTCTGAATTATGATTTGATTGTTGCCACACCTACAAACAAGCCTATTCTCACATCACATGCATGCAAGAATTGTCATATTACTATTGAGGATAGGATTTTTATTGTTGATCTTGTATGCTTACCTTTAAAACAACTTGATATTATTCTTGGCATGGACTGGTTATCTTCCAACCGTCTCCTTTTAAATTGTTTTGATAAAACCTTGATTTTTGGAACTCCTGAGGAGTTTAAGAATCCGACCTTTCTCTCTATCAACCAAGTGAAAGCTTCGATGAAAGAAGAAGCCCAAGTGTTCACGATGTTGTCTTCCCTGGAATTTGAGAGCCCTCCTGATGTCGGAAGTGTGCGTGTTGTGCGGGAGTTTCCTGAAGTGTTCCCAGGGGATGTTTACGAATTACCCCCAGAGAGAGATGTGGAGTTCACCATAGATTTAGTATCTGGCACCGGGCCTATTTCCATAGCGCCCTATAGAATGTCTCCTCTAGTGATAGCCAAGTTGAAGGAACAGTTAGAGGACCTTATCCAAAAGCAGTTTATTAGGCCTAGCGTATCCCCCTGGGGAGCGCCAGCGTTGCTATTAAAGAAGAAAGATGGTAGTATGAGGTTGTGTGTCGACTATTGACAGCTCAACAAGGTGACCATTAAGAATCGGTATCCCCTCCCTAGGATTCATGATCTTATGGATCAGTTGATCGGAGCCTGTGTCTTTTCGAAGATAGATTTGAGGTCAGGGTACCATCAGATTCGGGTTAAGTCTGAGGACATCCCGAAACAGCGTTTAGGACGCGTTATGGTCACTATGAGTACTTGGTTATGCCCTTTGGTGTAACCAGTGCCCCTACTGTGTTCACGGACTACATGAACAAGATCTTTCACCCTTACTTGGATAAGTTTGTGGTCGTCTTTATAGATGATATCTTAGTGTACTCCAAGACTAAGGAGGAACATGAGGAGCACTTGAGGGTTGTCTTGCAGACCCTTAAGGAGAGGCAGTTGTATGCCAAGATGTCTAAGTGCGAGTTTTGTTTAGAAGAGGTTAGTTTCTTACGTCACGTGATCTTTAAAGGTGGGATAGTCGTTGATCCGGCTAAGGTTGAGACGGTGCTCTAGTGGGAGGCGCCGAAGTCAGTGACTGAGATTAGGAGTTTCTTGAGTTTAGAAGGGTACTACAGGAGGTTTATAGAGGGTTTCTCTAAGTTAGCTTTACCTTTAACTGTCTCACCAAAAAGGGACAGTTGTTTGTGTGGGACTCTAAGTGTGAAGAGAGTTTCTAGACCCTTAAGAATAGGTTAACATCAGCATCAATTTTAGTGTTCCCCCAATCCTAGTAAACCTTTCGTAGTGTACTGCGATGCATCGAAGCAAGGTCTAGGTGGAGTGTTGATGCAAGATAGTAAGGTAGTAGCTTATGCTTCTAGGCAGTTGAAAACCCATGAGAAGAACTACCCTACCCATGACCTAGAGTTAGGAGCTGTGGTATTTGCCTTAAAGTTCTGGAGGCATTACCTATATGGAGTGAAGTTTGAGGTCATTAGTGATCATAAGAGTCTGAAGTATCTCTTTTATCAAAAGGAGCTGAATATGAGACAGCGTAGGTGGATGGAGTTTTTAAAGGATTATGAGTTTGATCTAACCTACCACCCATGGAAGGCCAATGTAATGGCCGATGCCTTAAGTAGAAAAACCTTGCACGTCTCCGCTTTGATGGTTAGGGAGATGGACCTGATTGAGGAGTTTAGAGACCTGAGTTTAGCTTGGGAAGTTACCCCTAAGAGCATTAGGCTTGGAAACTTGATGGTTACCAACAGTTTGATGGATCAGGTTAGAAAGGGTAAGAAGATAGACCAGTTTCTCTTAGACCAGCGTGAGTTGCTTGCGCAGGGTAGAGACCTTAGCTTTAAGGAAGGAAGTGATGGAGTGTTGAGGTTCAAAAATAGAGTCCGTATACCAGACGTTCCGGAGCTTAGGAAGTTGATCCTTGAAGAAATACATAGGAGTGGACTGAGTGTGCACCCTGGTGCTACTAAGATGTATCAAGATCTTAAGAGGATGTTTTGGCGGCCTAGGATGAAGAAAGATATGACTGAGTTTGTGTGTGTTTGTTTAGTGTGCCAAAAGACTAAGATAGAACACCAAAAGCCATCAGGAAAGATGCAACTTTTGAGTATCCCAGAATGGAAATGGGATAGTATTTCCATGGATTTTGTGTCTGGACACCCTAGGACTCCAGCTGGTTTTGAGGCTATATCGGTTGTTGTTGATAGACTGACTAAGTTTGCCCATTTCATCTCGATGAACATGGAATATCCTTTGGAAAAGTTGGTCAAGTTGTACATCAAAGAGATAGTTAGGCTACATGGTGTACCCTCTGGCATTGTATCAGATAGAGACCCGAGGTTTACCTCTAGGTTTTGGAATAGTTTGTAAGAGGCCTTAGGAACGAAGTTTAGGCTTAGTTCAGCTTATCACCCACAGACTGATGTCCAGTCTAAGAGAACCATCCAGTCCTTAGAGGACTTGCTTAGAGCTTGTGTACTAGAACAGTCGGTAAGTTGGGAAAGGTTTTTACCCCTAATAGAGTTTACCTACAACAATAGTTTCCATTCCAGTATTGGGATGGCACCTTATGAAGCTCTTTATGGGAGGAGATGTAGGACACCTTTGTGTTGGAGTGAACCTGGTGATAATGTTGTGTTAGGACCTGAGGTAGTGCAAGAAACCACCGAAAAAGTGACGATGATTCAGGAAATGATGAAAGTGGCATAGAGTAGGAAAAAGAGCTACCATGACAAAAGGAGGAAGGTGCTCGAATTCCAGGAAAGTGACCATGTGTTCTTGAGAGTTACTCCGACAACTGGGGTTAGTAGAGTAATGAAGGGGAGGAAACTTACTACGAGATTCATTGGTCCTTACCAAATTTTGAAAAGAGTCGGCGAAGTCTCCTACCAACTAGCCCTACCACCATTCTTGTAGAAACTTCACAGTGTCTTTCATGTGTCTCAACACAAATTACGTTCATGACCCTAGTCACATGATAGTTCCCGATACCATAGTTAAAAGAGAACTTGACTTTTGAGGTACTGCCCCTTCGAGTCAAGGATAGGAGGGTGAAGCAGCTAAGAGGCAATGAGATACCTTTGGTCAAAGTCGATTGGAGTGGGGCTACTGAGGAAAGTGCTACGTGGGAGCTGGAAAGAAAGATGACGGAGTTGTATCAGCACCTTTTCAATCGAGGTGAGTAGAAATTTCGAGGACGAAATTTTTATAAGGGGGGTGGAATTGTAACACCCCAAGATTCACCCTTATGTTTATATGTATTAGTTTTGGCATATATATGTTGTTATATGTTTGATATTTATGCATATGTGTATGTTAGAGGTAGTTTATCCTTTGGAAGGGTCTTAATAGTGAATTCTGGTTTTCTGAGATCCGCCCAGCCTAAGTTTTTTCAGCCAGGTCTAAGAGTCTGTGCCCAGCCTAAGTTTATGAGCCAGTCCTAAAATACAAAAAAACTCACATTCTGGTTTTCTGCAGAATCCACTCGGCCTACGTTTTCTGAGCCTGGCCTAGGCGTCTGCGCTCGGCCTAAATTTTGAGCCCGGCCTAATGATACTGACAACATTTTGGGGCTTCTGTTTCGGCCCAGTTGCACCCTAATTTGTTTTAAACCTCTAAGTCACACCCTAAACCCTAGTTTACACTACTCTAACACTCAAACTGCCTCCCACCTTTCTCTTTGAGGTCTCATCTCTTTTCTCTAAAAAATATCTCTCTTGGGACCATTCTGTTCATCATTTTCCACCGTTCTTCAATTGGGGAACATCGTTACGAACACGTTCTCATTGTGTTTGCTGTTTGGATCTCTAAACCAGGTAAAATTTGTGCACCTTGTCATCCCTTTTTGTTAATCTCCTTTCTTCTCCTTGAATTGGGGATTAATGGTTTCCCTTTTTACGTTTTGACCAAGGCTTGGGGAACTCTTCGAGCCGCTCAAGGGAACGCATTTGGTTTACCGCTTAGCTTTCGTTGGGAATCTTCATACCAGATATGGGGAGAAGGATAATGTATACATTAGGCAAGGGGGTAGCATAAGATGAGGGGTCTCCATAACCCCGTTATTGTTGTTAATTGCTATGAATTCCTATTCGTTATATGTTGTTATTAATTGTTATTAACATTGCTACGTTTAGTATGACTATGCCTAAACTGTTGTTGATGCCATGATCTGCTTGATTGTATGAGTTAATTGTTATAATTGCTAATTGGTCGATGGTATGCTCAATGTTTATGATTATCATGTTGTTCGTCAATGATGTATAATAGTTGAATCTGTTCCTGATCTGATTATGATCGTTATGTTGTTGTTGTTATGCATTGACTGGCTAAATGTTGATTGGATGAGGCTATGTTGTAGTTATGATGAACACGTTAATAAGACCCTAATCAGTTTTAAATAGGACTCTTAGTTAACATAGGATTTAAGCGTTAATTCCCCCAATGCTTCATAAGACATGAATTGTTAGTGAGAGGTGAGGTTTTATGCCAACTGGATTAGTCAAAGGACCCTAGGATCTGATTTGAGAGTGTTAGAGAGTTTTGACTCTAAGAATACGTATGAATCTGGCCAGAACAGTATGGCTGGCCCAGGAGCACGATCGTGCTAAACAGGGAGCACACCCGTGCTCCCAGTTGCATTCTGGAAGACAAGCCGCGTATTGAGCACGACCGTGCAGGACAGTGAGCACGACCGTGCTCCACTTAAGTGGCAGCATGACCGTGTTGGGGTGAGCACGCCCGTGAATATGAGACTAAAGGAATAAATGGGTGTTTCACCCCAGTTGTCCCCAATAATGCAATAATACATCAATCGAATGAAGAAGAGTTAGATAACTTAATTAAAGGATTAATTAAGATAACGAAGAATAAAAAGTTGGTTAAGTCGATACGATTGTGTTACCGCACGTTGATACACTTTGGTTCTTTTTGGCCAAAGTGCCCTCGATGCTTTTTGGTCAAGGCGTTGATGAGTTGAACCTTGGTGCTTTTTGGCCAAGGCGTTGATGTTGATGTTGTTGATGATGGTGATAAGTCTTGTGTGCTTATCGGTCCGAGCAACGGAGGTGGTTGCTTTGTATGTCGATTGATCATGCATTCATACGTTGAAGTTGATTAGTGGAGGCTGTTCAACATAGGGGAGGTCGTCCAAGTTATGATGATCTGCGCTAAGTCTCGGGTGGTTCACCCAAGGTTTGGTGAACTGTGTGCCCCTGAGGTGGCGTATCCAGTTATGATATTTCGGCTATCCAAGGGGTTCACCCATGGTTTGGTGAACTGCTGGCGTTGGTGCTTTTATGGTCAATGTGGATATGTAACTCCGAAGTTGACTTCCTGAGGTAGTTGGATCCACATGCATAACAGAGTAGTGTTGCACCACATAGCATCTTTTGACTGTTGACTTGTAATATGTAAATGATGATGTATGATGTTTGTTGTTATGCCTAATATGATGTATGTTCATCTTATTCCTTATTCCCATGCCATTGTGTTTACATGATTTCTTACTCCCTGTTTTCCTGTTTCTGTTGTTCCATGTATCTCTTATGCATAGGAGGGTGAGCAGCCAATGGAGGAGTGACTCTGAGGAGCGGCTCTGAGGAGCCGCAACTCTAGTTAGGATGCTTATTTTTACCAGTAGTTATAGCTGTTAGTTTGTTTGGTTTTTCAGTTGTATTCCGAGGATTTTATTCCGGAACGGTTATACCAGCTCTGTATGTGACATCGGGGTTGGGTTATGTTTTGACGTTTACATTTATGTTTTAAGTTTTTAAAACTATGTTCTTTTCTGCGTTGTTTATGTTGAGATGTGGTATCTTTCTATCAAGTTTCATTTTTATCAAATAAATGCATGTTTTTATATTACCTCTTTTAAGTAATTGTTTTATATTAACGTGCGGGGTAGAAGGGTGTCACATTACAAGTCTCATTTAAGTCAAAATGTTGGAGACCCTCTTGAAGACATTCCTGGTTATCGAAGACTCATTGGTAGGCTGCTATACTTAACTACCACAAGGCTTGACATAGCCTTTGCAGTCCAACAATTGTCTCAGTTCCTGGCAAAACCTACTGTCGCTCACCATAATGCTGCCATTCGAGTCCTAAGATACTTGAAGGGTCTCCAGGACTAGGACTTTTCATGTCAAGCAGCTCAACTCCTCAAATCAAAGCATACAGTGATAGTGTTTCGGTAACATGTCCTGACACCCGAAGGTCTATTACAGGATATTGCATCTACCTTGGTTCCTCCCTTATCTCATGGAGATCCAAAAAGCAATGCACTGTTTCCAAAAGCTCTTGTGAAGCTAAATATAGAGCAATGGCTGCCACTACTTGTGAGATTCAATGGCTGACTTTCCTACTGCAAGACCTTCAAATTCCATTCATTTCACCAGCACTGCTCTACTGTGATAATCAATCAGCTGCCAACCCTGTCTTTCACGAACTAACCAAGCATATTGAGCTTGATTGTCACATAGTGAGGGAGAAATGCAATTTGGGTTTGATCAAGTTACTTCATGTTCCTTCTTCACTTCAGCTTGCAAACACATTGACTAAACCCCTTAGTCCTCAAATTTTTAATCACATTCATTCCAAGTCGGTCCTCCTCAACTTATGCGCCCTAGCTTGATGGGGGGTGTTATCCGTGTGTATTTAATAAGTTAGCTAGTTAGTTAAATAACTAACCTTGAATAGCCAGCTAGATTCAGTTAGAGGCAGTTACTAATTTTAGTTGGAAACGGTTAAGAGGTAGTTAACCTTAGCTTTAGCTGATTGTGTATAAATAGAAACTTTGTAACTAATCTTCTTCAGTTGAATGAAATCAATGAATCATTCACTCATTCATCTCTCTCAACTCTCTAAATTTCTCTATGTTCTCTTTGATACCTTCTTCGCTAAGTCTGAATTAGTGTTCATGAGTGTTGTTCTAAGTGATCAAGTTTTAATCACAGTGTTCCATTTTCATTCGATTCTTCTTTTCTACACGAACAAACCCGATTTCTATTGGATTTTTATGGATCTTGTTTTTAAAGAATCTATCGGATCGGATTTTGTATCACTTTTATTAAACCGAACCAATCCAAACCAAACCGCATATATAAAATTTAATATATATTTATTCGATTTCTTGTATTATTGATTTTTTTATTTGTTGGTTTTTTTCCTACTAATACATTCTAGTTTGATTTGACATAAGTTTTTACTATTTCTAAGTTCCAAACATAAAAAAAAATATCGTGAAACTAGTTGAAAATGATATTTATTTATTTTGTACATATTTTATAAAATGTTATTACATGGATATATAAACAACTATATACATGTTTAAGATTTTGTTCAATTTAACTTGTAATCTAGATACTTTGATGTAATATAAATATGTAATGATGTATCGGTAAAAACCTAATCAACCGAACCGATCAAAACCATATTTAATCGGATCGAATCGGTCTAAGGAAGTCATCCAAACCGAACTGAACTGCATGCTCTTTTTATCTTTGGATCGGATAACTTTTTGCCTCAAAACCGATCCAAACCGAACCGCGAACACCTCATCCTACATATCATTCTCAACTCCTCAAGAAGACATCCATTGCTTGAAAGGAGAGGTCGTTATTGGAAGTTGATGAATATAAAATAAAAAATATTGTTAACAAGCTGATGAAAAAAATATAAAATATGATTAAATTATAAATAGATAGTTAAAAATTCGTCTGAGTAAAGAGTAATATTATTACTGAGAGAGTTGTATGTGGAACTCAAATCCAATTGGGATGTAAGGTGGAGGGCTTATGGAAAGGGAAAAACTATGCCTCTTCAATAGCATCTTTTAGTGTTTATTTGTTTTAGATTTTATAGAATTGATTTTGAAAGAACTGATTCTAAAAAAAATAATGTTAAAAAACCGAGTTTAAAAAAATTGATTTGTATTTGGTAGTGACATTTTAAAAGTGAGTTTAGAAGAATTGATTTTAGTTGAATGATAAAGTAAAATCACTTTTGAGGTATTAGATGTAAAAATAATGAATTTTGTTGATCATATGCCCAGAATCAAATCTTCTTGATGAAAAAACTAGAAAATTTTGTTTCTCATAGAATTAATTCTACCTAACTCAAAATCAATGTTTTTCAACGCAATTTAGTAAACCAATTAACCACGTCAAATCTCCAAAAATCACTTTTACTTTCACTAGAATCAAGTTTGGGATGCCAAAAATTTTAAACAAAGAGGCACTTACTTGATGAATTAGGCACCAGAAATCTCAGATGTCAATCCAGAACTCTTCAAGAACTTCATGAGACTCCTATAGTCCTATGCAATGCCAACACTTCACAAGGATTCTATCGCGTGAGGGACGTGTCTATCCCTGAAATGGACTTGCCTGTTTGACAGCTAGGCCCACCAAATCTGGGCTAAAACCCAATGAACCGCACTATATTACCCTTCTTTATTGGTAGGGTCCATGGTGACACTCAGAAAATTGCACTTGAACATGTTGAGTTGAGAGTTGGAAGGCATTTTGTGATGAACAGGCCTGCTGAAGCATGATACAACTATAAGTGTGTTTGATTTTACCTCGGAAAGGACTTGGCCAAAAGTCTTGCCAACATACCACCTAACACACCCAATATCCTGTAAACACATTATTGAGGAAGAAAATTATTGATTGGGTTAATGATTTAAATTTATCATCGGCCCTATAGTCCCAATTGGGAAGAAATGAAAAGATTAGTGTATAGCTATCATTAATTTCAAAATTAATTAAGAGAAATACTAACCAATGCTCTTAGGTCATCCAGTCAAAAAAAAAGTGCTTAGGCCATTGGTTAAATAATCAGAATTGAAAAATAGCATATTCATTGCTTTAAAAATTTAAAAATTACACTTTCTAATAATTTGTTTTTGTATCTTTGAATTCTTTAATCGGTCCTTAAGGACATATTATTTTAATTTTAGTGAGTGCTTCTTAAATTGAGAATGTCTTTGTTAGTAAATTTTTTATGATAAATGCTAACCAATACTATAGAGGTACTTAAATTGTATTGATTAGTAAAAACACAATATCCATTTAACTTGCTCTGCTAGGGTTTTTTCTTGTGGTGCATGAATTTTGAGTTCACGGCAATGAACACTACTCCGGTGGCCGATGTGCCCCGAAAGAACCCCCGGATTGCGGCGGTGATCCCCTCGTGAAAGAACGTCCACTTCCTGTCTCTTTTAGAGACAAAGTACTTGGAGAAAAGGTGCTTGCACCAAGAGAGAAAGTAGATTTAATTAAAAAGAAGGTGATTAGGAAGGAACTCATCCATGGTAACCGTTTAATGCCAATGTTCTATGTTCAGAAAGAAACAATTGAAGAGTTAAGTATTCTGTGGAAGGACGCGTTGGTCATCAAGCTGCTAGGTAAATCCTTTGGTTACAATATAATGAAGACGAAGCTTGCTGCTGTATGGAAGATCCAACGGAGTGGTTTTGATATCATGGATGTGGGGAATGGCTTCTTCATGGTAAAATTTGAGGCTGAGGAGGATAGAACCAAGGTGATCAACGGAGGACCGTGGTTAATCTTTGACCACATTCTGTCTGTCAGGCTATGGACACCCCAGTTTGTGGCGGATCATACCGTCATAGACAAAACTCTTGTATGGGTTCGTATCCCTAGTTTAAATGTGTTGTTCTTTGATGAGAGTTTCATTCTAGCTATCGCTTCTGGTATAAGAAAACCGATTAAGGTAGACCTCCATACCCTTCTTGTGGCAAGAGGAAGATTTGCTAGATTTTGTGTGGAGGTTGATCTGAACTAACCAGTGGTAGGCAAGGTTGGAGTCAATGATCAATGGTATAATGTTGAGTATGAAGGCCTCCACTTAATTTGTGCCCATTGTGGCTGCTATGGCCATCTCCTCAAAGACTGTCCGGTGAAACCTAAGACGCAGGTTCAGGCAGAAGTGCGGGCCAGGGAAGGAGGGGCGTAAACTGGGGATTCTATTTAGGAAGACGCAGAAAGTCAGGGGATAAATCCTGAAAATTCCTCTAATGGGTTAGATAAGGATATGGAGATTACAGCAGATGTGCTACATGGTGACTGGCTGGTGGTTAAGAGAAAAAAAAAGGAGCATAAAAACGGGTAATCAGATCGCAAAGAATAAGGGATTACAAAATCAAAAACAAAATCTTGGTTTTGATGCCCTTAATGAGAAATACGTGGAGCTGCTATTGCAACAAAGTTCTTTAACTGGTAACAAATTCAACGCCATTAATAGCAATGATATGGGCAAATCAGGAAAAGTAAATACTCATAAAATGAGTAACGAAGCACATGCTAAAGATGTGGGCAAAAATCACCAGGATTTAAATGATGGGGACCAATCAAATAAATTCTGGAATAAACAAAAGAAGAGAAGGCATGACCAAGGGCAGGGGGCAACAGTTAAGAGCGGGCCAACAACAAATGATAAAAACAATACGGGGGCGAGCACATCTCGGGGGATGAACCAAAAAGATATGTCAAAAGGGAAATCTCCTATGCATGCAGCGGCAACTGAAAAAGAACCCATGCAATACAAATTCGGTCCTTACGTGAACCATCAGCAGGCTACGATGAAGTTGGACAAGAGTAAACAACGAAACCCTGACCCGGATATTAAAACAGCCATGAATATTGAACAAATTGGACCTAACCATTTTAGATTTATTAAGGAACCTCCTGATACGTCAAAGTCCATAATGCATGAGGAAGTTTTAGAATCCGAGGTGGAAGAATTTGTGCCAGAGACTCAACAGGTCAAAGAAGTTGAGATGCAAGGAAACTCACAATAATAGCATCATGCAAGCTATTTTGTGTCCGTTTTTAATATCCTTTTTCTCAACAAAAAAAATTATCATGATGATGCAATTTAATAATATTTCCATTCTCTCCTGGAATATTATGGGAGCAAATAATAGCAAAGCCAAGAGGCATCTGAAAGCCATCATTAGAAAAGTGAGCCCAACATTTTTAGTGATTTTGGAGACTCATATCCCTTTTGATCATACTAAGTTATTATGGCAACAAGTTGGCTACATCCCAGTGGCTATTGTTGAAGCCGATGGTCATGCTGGTGGTCTTTGGGTTCTGATGCAAAGTGGTAATAATTTTTCTGATACTGTTTTAGAGATTTATAATTATGCCATTACTTTCAATATTATTTCAGGAAGCAACTCTTGGAGGTGTACAGGTCTTTATGCGAGTCCCATTCCCGCAAATCATCCTGGGCTTTGGCAGCATCTAAAAAAGATCCATGATAACAACATTTCGCCTTGGGTTCTCATTGGTGATCTTAATGAAGTCCTATACCCGGGTGATCAACGGGGTGGTAATTTTATTCAGACTAGAGCGGATGCTTTTGCTCAGGTCCTGGATTATTCTGTTTTGGTTGACTTAGACACGGTTGGAGATCGGTTTACTTGGTATCGAAATTGTAGGGGTCACAGAGTTATCTCAAAGAAACTGGACAGAGGTATAGCTAATTTGAGTTGGCGTTTGACTTTTCCGGAGGCTTTTGTTGAAGTTCTATGCTGTTTTCATTCTGATCATAACCTAATCCTTCTTAGGTGTGGTGGCCTTCCTCAAGCTAGAGGGTCGCGCCCCTTCAGGTTTGAAGCAGCCTGGATTGTTCATGATCAATATCAGAAAGTGGTGGAAGAGGCTTGGGTGGCCAGAAAAGATAGACCATTGGAAGCTTTATCAAAGGTTAGGGAGGACTCTATTACGTTCAATCATGAAGTTTTTGGAAACATTTTTAAGAAGAAGAGCACCATTGAAGCCTGTTTGAAAGGTATTCAAAATAAGCTTGAAACAGTGAACTCTTTGGCTCCTGTTCGCTCGGAGAGTCAACTTCAACAGGAGCACAACCAAATCCTCTTCCAGGAGGAGGTTTTGTGGTACCATAAATCTAGAGAAAAATGGGTTAAGTTGGGAGACAAAAACACTGCTTTCTTCCATGCTCAAACAGTTATTAGGCGAAAGAGAAACAAAATTCATGGGCTAACTCTTCCTAATGGTATTTGGGTGGTCGATGATGTTATCTTACAAGAAGAGGCACAAAAATATTTCCAATCCCTTTTTTGCGCCCATTCTATGCCTAGTCAAGTGCATTTTGAGGTTTCCAGAGTTCCTTCCTTGAATAATGAAGATTGCATCAAGCTTATGGATCCTATGTCTAAAGATGAGGTTTCCCAAGCCCTCAACATGATGAAACCCTATAAGGCCCCTGGCCTGGATGGATTCCAACCAATATTTTTTAAGCAATACTGGCACATTGTGGTGGATGACATTTGGAGGTTAGTGAGCCAAGCTTTTACTACTGGTTATTTTAATCCTTCCTTGGCTGAGATTTTGGTTGCTCTTATTCCAAAGGTAGATAATCCAGGTAATTTTAAAGAGTTTCACCCAATTAGCCTATGTAATACTATTTATAAAATTATTACAAAGGTGCTTGTCAATAGAATTCACCCTCTTCTAAATGATATCATTGGGCCTTTTCAAAGTAGTTTCTTGCCTGGAAGGGGTACTTCTGATAATGCTATTATTCTGCAAGAGATCATTCATAGTATGCACAAATCTAAAAAGAAGAATGGTGATGTGGCTTATAAGATAGATCTTGAGAGTGCCTATGATAATGTGGATTGGAATTTTTTTAAAAATTGCTTGATTGATTTCGGGTTCCCTCCCATCACGATCAAGTTAATTATGCATTGTGTTATGCCCTCATCTCTTTCAATTTTGTGGTATGGTAAAAGACTTCCCAATTTTACCCCTACAAGAGGCCTTAGGCAAGGGGATCCTTTTTCGCCCTATTTGTTTGTTCTTTGCATGAAGAAATTATCTCTTGCTATTTTGAATGCAGTCAACAATAAAATGTGGCTTCCCATAAAGACATCCAAGAATGGGCCGAATTTATCTCACTTATTATTTGCAGATGATGTGCTCCTTTTCACCAAGGCATGCAAAAAGTTATCAAGCTAGACTCATTGCTACTATGTTTGAGAACTTTAGCAAGGCTTTGGGGTTAAAGGTGAGTTTAATAAAATCTAGAGATTTCTATTCCAAAGGTATCTCTAGAGTTAAAATTGATAAATTCACTATGATTTCTGGAATTCGAAGTACTCCCAATCTTTGGAAATAGTTGGGCCTCCCTATGTTTAAAGGTAGAGTGGGGAAAGCAGATTTTGATTTTATTATTGAAAAAATGCAGTCTAGACTTACTTCTTGAAAACATAGGTTTTTAAATAAGGCAGAGAGATTGGTCCTTGCAGGATCGGTTCTATCCTCTTTGCCCTCCTATTACATGCAAGTATATTGGCTCCCTCAAGGTACCTGCAATATGATTGACCGTATAACCAGGGATTTTATCTGGAAATGTACCTCTAATAAAGGCTTAAATCTTGTTAACTGGCATAAGGTCACGAGACCGAAGAAGTTAGGAGGTTTGGGTTTGTGAACAGCCAGGGAAGCAAATCTTTCTTTATTGGGGAAGTTGGTATGGGACATTCAATATAAAACCCACAAGTTATGGGTCCAAGTTTTGAGTAGTAAGTACGTGAAGCATAATTTACTTTTGGACGATAGAAAAACCTGAGGGTCCTACGTGTGGAATTCACTTTATAAGGTCAAGGAAGTTTTTAAAGAGAGATACTCTTAGGGTGGGAGATGGTTCCTCTTATTTTTGGTACTCTTCTTGGACTAAATTGGGTCCCCTTTGCGAGCATGTGTTCTTCGTTGACATCCAAGGCACTGGCCAAAAAATTAATGAAGTCTGCATGAATGATCATATCCGTTTTGAATTGTTGGCCACCATTCTCCCTAAGCATGTGAAGGACGCGATCGGGAACACCAAGCTTCACTTAAGTTCCCAGGTTAGTGATGTCATGATATGGGGTGAAAATGTAAATGGTGAGTACTCTGCAAGGTCAGGCACGGCTTGGCTTTTGAGGAAGAGAATGGAGGTTTAGGATGGTTCCTCTTGGAGTTGGATTTGGAAACTTAAGTCTCCGAAAAACATTAAGTTTCTGATCTGGTTAGCCTGCCATGGTGCAACTCCTACCCTGGACGTGATCCACCATAGAGGCATGCATGGTTCGGATATCTGCAAGAGATGTACTGGCGCAATGGAAACATTCCTTCATAGTGTGCGCGGTTGCCCTTATTCCAGAAGAATTTGGATGTCGCTGGGCTTAGAGATGATAAGTTTTTCCTTCAGATGGATGTGCATGAGTGGCTCGAGGTGAATGCTACTGGACCCTATATGTTCCTTTTTCTTACAGGTTTATGGTGGGCTTGGAGAACCAGAAATGCACATAGTATTAATAAGGAGACCATTTCCCTCTACAAGGTTAACTCGGAAATCTTCTCGCTTGTAGCTGTGCTCCATAACTGCTTCTCGGATCATACCAGTGTGCGTAATTCAGAATCCTGGGTAAAGTGGAACAGGTTGGAAGTTGATGGGTATATTATGAATGTGGATGGCAGCTGCTTCGGGGACACAGGGAGGTCAGGGTTTGGAAGTGTAATTCGTAATCATGACGGTGGCTGGGTTTCGGGCTTTGCGGGCTCAACTGATGTATCCGAGATCTTGCTTGCAGAGATATCGGCTCTGTACCATGGGCACCAATATGCTTGGAATCTTGGTCTTCGTCAGATTACAGTTTACACCTATGCTATGAATGTTATTCTTTTAATCACAAATCATATCCCTCCCATGCATAAATATGCGTCTCTACTAATAGATATAAATAGTTTGCTTCAAAGACAATGGTCTGTTCGAACAATTGTGTTGATTTCTTGGCTAAGTTGGGTGCTAATCAAGAAGACGCTTGGAAGATTTTTTCTTCCCCACCGCAGGGTCTTGCAGCTGATATGGCCAGCATAGAATTTTTAAGATTGTAATTTTTAATTTTTTTTTCTTTGTGTTTTCCCTTTCTTTTCCAAAAAAATAAATAAATTGTTTTGATTAGTAAGTGCTCTATTTAATTTTTTTAATATAGACTTACTGTTTTTAATTCTTTAACCATTCCTTTGAAACACTGATTAGGAAGACCATTGTTAATTTCAAAAGAAAACGGAACTCATTCCCGACCCTTTAACATGAGAATCAACGTGGGTGGGGTACATGGTTGATGACACCATTTATTTTGTTGGTTACGTTGTTTTGTTTGCTAGTATATGGGTTTGAGATGAGATTATTTTTAATTGGATGTGATGTTTTGCCATCAACTATATACAATTAAACATACTTTATACACGGCGGCGGTGACTGATGAGGCTGAAGAGTTAGGGCGGATTTTCGAGCTGTGAGTGAAGCAATGAAAGGTTTCAAATCCCCAATATCTTTTATGTTCTTCTTAGTATTCTTCCTTAATTTTTTCATTGTTTTTTTCACTCCTTCAAATGAAGACCCTATGATTTATATCAAATCCAGCCATGTAATAAGTATAACCTCCCCGCAAGCACAAATACCTCATGAGCTTATCTCAACCTCTGCAACTGCAACTGACAGTTACATCAATACAGTTCATACAAGGATTAAGGTGATCAATCTTCATGATCTTTGAAAGGGTGTTTGTCTTTCAAGTATTGATCTTCATTTTCTCATTATGCTTATATGCCCCTTTTTTGTCCTTTAATCTTTTCAGTTTGGCCATGGCATGAAGAATATGACTAGTTTGGAGAGGATTGAAGAAGGTTTAGCACGTGCACGAGCCTTAATCCAGGAAGCAATTCGCTTCAGGAACTACACCACTGCCATGAAAAGCAGTTTTGTCCCACAAGGGTCCATTTACTGGAATCCACACGCTTTTCACCAGTTAAGCTTGAAACCATTCTCAATTTCTAATTTTGAAGTAACTTCTTCCTTGTTCACAAGTCACTATCCTATGCATAAATGCAAAGTTTTCTACTTTTGACACTTCCAAAAAAAGGTTGCTTGCATAACCACTCTTCCTCTGCATAACATTACATCTCTTCAAAATCACATGTTGATAGTCTATTCTATAGATTGTAATTATTTCTAATGTAATTTTATATGTGTCCAGGGCAGTTATGTTGCAATCACTTCAATAAAATATGGTACATTTTACAAAATATTTAACTATAAATAAATATGTAGATTTCACAATACACCCCATATAGTATAGTTACTAGTCCAGAAATTCTTTTCCCTTAAAAAGCTGAACTCAATCCTGATTTTGCTTAACAATTTACTGATGCACAAAAAGATCAAGTATAGCACTACCTCAGTTTTAGCAGGAAGAAAAAAAATTAATGCACCGGGTTAATTAAGCTAAAATGGTTTTACATCACAATATGGAAACAACAGGAGTCACATGGAGATGATGAAGAGATTCAAGGTGTGGGTATACAAGGAATGGGAGCAACCATTGGTGCATGATGGACCTGTAAACAACAAATACGCCATTGAAGGCCAATTCATCGACGAATTTGACATTAGTAACAGGAGCCCCTTCAAGGCTAGCCATCCTGAACATGCCCATGTCTTCTTCCTCCCCTTCAGTGTGGCTAAGGTCATTCGCTATGTTTACAAGCCTAGAAGGTCCAGATCCGACCATGACCCTGACCGCCTACAGCGTTTGGTGCAGGATTATATTAGTGTTATTGCAAATAAGTATCCTTATTGGAACAGAAGCAAAGGTGCTGACCATTTTTTAATTTCATGTCATGATTGGGTAGGTCCACATACCCTCATCTCTTGCTCACTATGGTTTTGTGTTCATGTTCCAATAATGTTATTGGCAATATTTTAACATAATCAGAATGTACTGTACAGTGAAATTGTAACAGTTTTGATGTGTGTGAAAGTGGTATGTTGTAGCATTATTCATTTATTGTGAATTCAAATCACATGGACACTTGTTTTACTTGATGAATGATGATGATTCAGGGTCCAAGAGTTTCATATGCCAATTCTGAACTCTTCAAGTACTTCATCAGGGTACTTTGCAATGCCAACATCTCAGAAGGATTCCAACCCAGCAGAGATGTGTCTATCCCTGAAGTGTATTTGCCTGTGGGAAAGCTTGGCCCACCTAATATGGCTCAACACCCAAACAACCGGACAATATTAGCCTTCTTTGCTGGTGGAGCACATGGTAAAATTCGAAAAAAATTGCTCAAGCATTGGAAGGACAAGGATAAAGAAGTTCAAGTTCATGAGTACCTTCCAAAGGGTCAAGACTACACAAAATTGATGGGCCTAAGCAAGTTCTGCTTGTGCCCCAGTGGACATGAAGTGGCAAGTCCTAGGGTGGTGGAAGCAATTTATGCAGGGTGCATCCCTGTGATAATTTGTGACAATTACTCTTTGCCCTTCAGTGATGTGCTTAATTGGAGCCAATTCTCCATGGAAATTGAAGTTGACAAAATACCAGAAATTAAGACTATTTTACATAAAGTTTCAAAAGTCAAGTACAGGGAGTTGTATTTGAATGTGAGGAAGGTTCGAAGGCATTTTGTGATAAACAGGCCACCAAAGCCATTTGATGTCATGAATATGATACTTCACTCAATCTGGCTCAGAAGGCTAAATTTCTGGCTAATTGATTCACAATAAAAGGAAATGATTTTTGTACACAAATTGGGGACACCATAAGGTGCCCCCTTTGTTTTCATTACTAAACTTACCTTATGTTGTGCTCGAGTAAAGTAGCTTCAATTTGTAAAGTATTTATCATTCTGGGGTGGTTTTGTTAAGCCAAAGGAACTAATCTACGCAGCAGCCACGCAAAAGCTTGACCACTTTGCCAAACTACATCTAGATCTAGTTGAAATAAATTCAAGAGAATATTTTGGAATATATTCAACAGAACATATATTTAATTCTACCATAAGGTTAGATTGAAATTAACATGGCCATTCTTGACTGTCAATCAAATACACTTACGTTTGCAGCTTTACATCATAATAATTAATAAGACAAAGACTCAGTTATCTACAATTCCATAGCTACATTAGGTGTTTTTCAATGATAATATCACGATAGAACATATGTAACAACTCATCAATAAAAATATAACATGTGTAATAACTCCTATTGCCATTACAAAATAACATCTAATAATTAATAATGATAAGAGAAGGGGAAATAAGGGAATAATTATCATGGCATAATAAGCTAAGGGGTGAAAGTGTCAATTACCTTAACCGGAACCTAGTGTAATTTGTTGACTGTAACACCTGGCTTTTGACCATTGGATGTTGAATCAGGATATCAAATGGAGACACGAGACTATTTCAAGATCTGAATTCAGTCATGGAAGGCTTCAGATGCCCTGCTTCTGCTATGTTATTCCCCTTGTCTGTCTTTGTTGTTATTGCCTTCATATTCCTTTCTCCGTCGAAAGAACAAAATTATCAGACACTACTGCTTTCTCCTTTGGTCCTTTCCACTATAAAAACCTCACCACTACTGCTGCAGCCACTTGAGTTTCTCTCCAATTTCACCCCAGCAAATGAAAGCTACATTAATAATAGCATTGTCACATTTGAAAGCTGTACCATCCAGGTGAGCAACCTCAAAATTGATGACTGAGATATTGAGTGAACTTTATTTTTTCTATTTAAGTATATATTTTATAATTTTTATTCATTAAGCGTAACTATACTGATTTCTATTTTAGTGATTATTATATTACACGTGACATTTTTTTATTTGAAAATGTATATCACAAGAGGAACGTATATAATTAAGTATTTAAGTTAGAAGAAATATGTTTAACTTAAAGAGTTTAATTTTGATACCGTGAGTGTTTGGGAAATATTATTTTTTTTCATTTCAGCTGTTTTTTAGCTTAAAAGTTGTTTCATTGATAATCTATCATGTTTTGCATTTTGCTTAAATTTATAAAAAAAACTTTTTTTTTATGTCATCTAGTTTTTTCTAGCTTAAGATTGTTGTGATTTAATTATTTTTCATCCTCAAAACTCTATTCTCAGTTTACCCCTACAAAATTAACTTCTAAATAAATATTATTAAATTATACAAATAACTTCATACCATTTTTCGTAATTTATTATATAAAAGTGATTTTTTTTACACCACCCTAATAAAATAAATTATCTTAAAATCTCTTTCTAGCAAACAGATCCAAACAAAAATAGATTCTGATTATAGTTGATTATCACAATAATCGATTATACATAAGTTGATTATCAACATAATCTTTTTTTCCAGTTTTCAAACACACTCTGAATCAAAAGTTTTTTATACCAATACCAACAATCAAATACAAATCATTAAACCAGTATGATTCTTAAGATAATTATGATAAGAATTAATCATGTGAAAATTTATATTGGTTTACATATAAAAATCTTTACTAACTGTCCGTACCAATTAAATCCATAATTTAAAGGATATCATATCAATCGTACGAACAGAAGACGTGAACATGGGATACAAATCTCTTGACCCAATTTTCTGTCACCTTTTTCTATCTTACACCAATAATAAGTTGTCACTTAAAAGAAAACAAAATGATAATTCATCAAAAGATCTGCTTATCGCAAGCTTTGGGACTGGAGATTTTTATTTGTGGACATGATCATAAGATGGATACTAGAATTTCGAACATAGTCATTGTAAGCACACCTTTATCTTAATGCACTTTTGTCGTCTTCTGTTTTCCTTCTACAGAAGCAACTGACCAGTTTGGAGAGAATCGAAGAAGGTTTAGCACGAGCACGCAGGGGCGGAGCTTTTAAGTGACATAGGGGAGCCTTGGCTCCCCCAAACTTTTTTTTTTTTTTTTTACTTTCATTTTTCATGCATATTAAAAAAAGCCCAACTGCCCAACCACAATTTAATAACCCCTAAAACCTTTTGTTGACCAATCCACCGCCCTCCACTTCCACATTTCTTTGGAGTTTTGCGTCAGCAAGTCATGCATTCACTTCTCCATTAGATACATGTTGATGTTAGACTATTAGCATATCTTGTTTTTGTTTGTGAACTTATTAATTTTATTTTTCTGGTTTGCTCTTATTTAAACCCTGTTATTTACTTACTTGTCTAGAATATAGTCATAGTAGAATTATGATATTATGCATTTATTTTGGCTCCCCCAAACTTTTGGTTCAAGCTCCGCCACTGCGAGCACGAGCCTCAATTCATGAATCAATCCTGTCAAGGAACTATACTCCAGCAAAGAGAGACATTTTTATCCCCAAAGGTTCCATTTACTGGAATCCACGTGCGTTTTACCAGTTAAGCTTGACAGATTCTGCAACACTTGCTCATATTTCCATCTAAACTCTTTTATTTTTTTAACATACTTTTTCCTGTCAATTGTGATAGCTATTCATGTCACCACAACTTGTCTCTAATCTTGGAATTCGTGACCGTAGACAATTTAGATCCATATAAAGGTAGACAAAACATAACACCCAAAGCGGTATTTCAAAATTGCAGTGATTAGGATTGTTTCTTTTATGAATGAGAATCATTAGGACACATGCTTTACTTGTTGATGCAGGGTCCAAAAGTTTCACATGGCAATCGTGAACTATTCAAGAGCTTCATCAGGGCACTTTGCAATGCCAACACCTCAGAAGGATTCCAGCCCAAAAGAGACGTGTCCATCCCTGAAGTGTACATACCCAAAGGAAAGTTAGGCCCACCCAGATTAGGCCTTCACCCAAACAATCGCACTATATTAGCGTTTTTCGCTGGTGGGGTCCATGCTGACATTAGACAAACCCTGTTGCAGCATTGGAAGGACAACGATACTGAAGTTCAAGTACATGAGTACCTTCCAAAAGACCAAAACTACAACAAATTAATGGGTCAAAGCAAGTTCTGCTTGTGCCTGCCAAGTCCTAGGGTGGTGGAAGCAATTCATGCTGGATGTGTACCCGTGATTATATGTGATAATTACTCTTTGCCCTTTAGTGATGTGCTGAATTGGAGTCAATTCTCAATGGAGATTCCGGTGAAGAAAATACCAGAAATCAAGAGAATATTGAAAAGGGTTTCAAGGAATAAGTACTTGAGATTGCATATGAATGTGTTGAGAGTTAGGAGGCATTTTATGATCAATCGGCCAGTGAAACCATATGATATGATGCACATGATACTTCACTCACTCTGGCTCAGAAGGCTAAACTTCAAGCTTATGGCTTCGGATTCAGAATAATAAGCTATTCTGCATTTTTTTTTACCTCCCTCTGTTTTCACTGCTACATTTTAACCTTACTATCCTGACATCTTTGCAATTATCTAAGCTACGATTATGTTTGTCAGTTTGTGGTTCTGAAACATCGTAGTGTCAAGGGATGTGCTAGTTGTCTTCTAGGTTGAGATCAGAAACGGAAGCTGCACCCCCTAGAGACAGTTTTGCTATGATTTCGGTTAGATCTACTGTATATTACTATATTTCTTATAATAATATCGAATGAATCATTTGCATCCCCACAACATTTGATTAAGTTTCGTTGGTTGAGATGTTGTTGTTTGTGGTTCTGATGTAGTTGTTGGTAAACTATCGGCTAGGTAGGAGTGTTCATTAGTTGGACTTGCATGAGAAAAAATAAATAAAATCAATTAAAATAGATTGGTCCGGTTCATTTCGGATTTGTATTTTTTTTTCTTCAGAAAATCTAAACCAAGTCAATCCGTTCAAGTAGTAGTTGATTCAGTTCATCATTGAACCTCATACTCGAACCAATTATTATCATATTTGGTTTGGTTTGTATTTTCGAATTATCATCTTAATCTGAGCCATTTTTCTTTATAAGATCTACCTATATGTAGATTGTAGATGGTGTGAATAGGTTAGATCGAGCTAGACCTTATGAACAGATTTGAACTGCTTTTCAATCTCAAGGCTTAGTCTGACCCATTGGCCTGATATATGTCAATTTTTAAGGCATGAGCCTGACCTGCTTCAAAGTCTAGCCTGTCCTGAAGCCTTTTTTGTGTGCTCAAAAGCCTGTTTAAAGACCTATTTTCAACAAGATCTTTAAATATGCTTCCACCTATAAATGGATCATAGGCTTTTACTTGTTTATAGGTATGTACGTCTCTAATGATAAAGAAGCCAGTAGGCATATACTCATAAATAGGTCACTAGATTTTCACAAATAAATAGGCAAGTATGCATTTACATTTAAATAGGCCTATAAGCATTTACTTCCAAATATTATAAATAATATATTATAATATATTAAATTATTATTATATATACATGTGTGCTAAATAGGGCGACTCGATAGGCCTGATACGCAATTTTTAAAGCCTTAATTAGTCTAGCCTCTTTGGTTATATAAGCTTTTTAAAATGCATCGACCTTACGTTTTTATTAAATAAGCTAGGTCATGAGTTCCTTACGAGCGGTCTGATCTATTTCCACCCCAACCTATATGTATATGGATACTTAGTTATGTTATTTAAAGGTTTAATTACCCATCAATTTTTAATGAGGCTAACCTATATATTTTTTTTTTAAAAATGATGTAAAGTAAAGAGATTAAAACAATTATTAATATATTATTTAAATAAAAAAATTCAAACAAACGCATCATTTAAATGATATAAGATTTGTCCTGTTACTGATGAACCCCGAAACCCAACCCACCTAAACTTTTATTAGTTTATACTTAGAAGGCTGCAAGGTAGTTTTATTTCATGTTTAGTTTGTCTCTATAAATATCTGCTTTATAGATATGGGTCCGGGTCTGGATAATTACCTGCAAACAAGAGAGGGTGTGGGTGCGGGTACGAGTACTTTAGTACTCACCCCACCTCACACCCGCATATATATATATTTATATATTTATTTATTTATATTAATATATATAATTATAATTATATATTAATTTTTAAGAATAAAATTAATGTAAAAGTTCTAAACCTAGGACCTATTAGTGTTTTTCCGTTTAAGAATATAATTATTGTTTTGGACGTTTATTGTGACATTTACTTGTTTTGGATGTTTTATATATTTTTATTTAGTTTAATATTTTGGTTTCTAATATTTCATGACTAAATTTGAAAGATCTTTAGATGAATTTTTAATTGAGTTATAATATTCTTTATATTATTTATAACTTTTTCTTAGTTAAAATTCGGGTAATGGTTGCGGGTGTGTGTACTTAGGTACCTAGATAGTATAGGTAAGGAAACTTGCTACCCATACAGGTATGAATCCAGATACATATATTTTTTTGAAGTGTAAATATAGAAACATATACTATAATACCCTATCCAAACCCTATCCATTATCATCTCTACATAACATACATAAGCCTCCTCTTCCCTCCACCTATAGCAGGAGGCATCTCTTAATAAAGTATTTTGATTCTGTTATAAAGTATTTTGAATCTGTTGTAGAAAGTTAGATAGATTTGACGTTTTCTTCCCTCTCTTTTCACCTCTTTAAATGTATTATTCAGTACTAATATCAAAAAACCCTATCATCGTATAAACGTTTGGTATAAGTTTTGAAAAAGTATTATCGGGAATATTGATAAGAGAATAAAAGTTTCTCATATTTTGTACAAGTATCAAAACTTTATTTTCAAATATAAAAAATTACCGAGAATAAATTAGTAACGAAAATAGAATTAGTAAATAATAATTATAAACTTGGGACACTACAACAAATGTACTTTTAGCAGCAATTATTATAGACTTTAGTGGCAATAATAATGGCCGCTAAAACTTTTATTGGCTAATTATGAATTAACTGGCATATCCAGTGTCACTTTAAAACTTTCCCGACAATTGTAGAGATTGCTGGTAAATACCCAATTAATTGCCGCTAAAAGTCGAAAGTTATAGTGGCAATTATAATTGCCACTAAATATGATTTTTGAATTACCTTTTAAGCTCATTTACTAGTTTTTTATTGTCGCTAAAAGTTTTAGTTGGTTTTTTCAGCAAATTAAAATTAATTTAAGCAAAACAAATGTAAAACATCCACATTTGAATCAATTGAAAGTAGTGAAGCTAAAAAACATTCCAATGTATAAGCTTGCATCCTTTAGACCTCTATATCAAAAAGTGGATTTTCATAAACAGATAAAAACATGCTTTCTTGGCATTACAGTGTCATATTCAATATGAAACTTTTACATCATTGTAGCCTGAGTAAACCCAAGAACCCCTCTTACAACCTTTGAACCAATTTTCCAGCCATAATGATCATTATGCAAACTAAGATTAATTTTACAAAAGTTCTTTGATTGAACCTTGTATGCTTCCACCTTCCTAATCAACACCATCTCTTCTGTCATCTTCTAGGCCTCTTCAAATGCTGCCTTCTCAGCCTGCAGGAATATATTTCCAAGAAAGAAGTATATTTGAAGATATATTAAACTGCCAAGAAAGAAGTATATTTGAAGTAATGTGAAGACACGAAACCACATTGCTAGGATACCATATTTAATGTTCATAACACTGTTAAAACAAGAACAAAAAAATGGAACTAAGTAAAAGCTAATAGAAATAACAAATTAGACAACCATACCCGGTGAAGAAGCAAAGCAACAAGTGAATAGATGAATCCCTTCCCCTTAAGCCATGATGTGTGGATCCGGTAAGTGTACCGGATTCGTTGCCAAGTAATAAAAAGATCGATCCCACAGGGACTGTGATCTCAAACCACAACTAATTATTAAATCGATAAAACTGGATTGTATAAAAAAAAGGGATTTTGAAAAGATTTTTGATTTTTGAAATAAGAGATAACTTAGAAAATCAGATAAGGAATGCAATCAAGTAAAACAGAAAGTAAATCAATTTGTGGTTTTTCAAATCTAAAGAGATTCCTAGGAATTGGGTTACCAACAAGATCGTTCATGTTACTAAATTGACTATCCCTTGTTAATTATCAAAATTGCTTTGAAGACGAATTTATCCTAAATAAGTTAATGCTCCCTCTCGGGTTACAAAAACCGCGCCCAATTAAACCAACCCCTACTCTCGTGGTAGTCGAATTTAGATTGAACCCTTTACGCTTTGTGACAAATCGTTAATCCTCGAAGGACCGCTTCTAACTCTCGTGATTTAAGTCCTAAGTCTGATTCTATAGATCCGATACCTAAGTTCACCGCTAGGTTCCTCCTTAGAATATCTACGACACGCAAATAAGTGGCCACCAAATTTACGAGTAATTAAAACAATAGAAATCAGATCTAAAGCAAAATCGAATCAACAAAGGTAAAACATCAATTCATAACATAAATCAGATCTTGGGCATAGCCCCAATCCCTAGAAATAAAGCATCTACTCAAGCATTGCCATGATGATGACAAGCTTGGTTAACAAAAACATGAAATAAAAAAATAAGAGAAGAGAAGAAGATGAAGAAGAGAGCCTAAAAATTTGCCTAAGTGGTAGCAGCCCAAAGTCCTCTCTCAGTCTCTGCCTGATTGCCATATTTATAGATTAGGGAAATTTGAATCCCAATCAAACACAAATTCATATCAAATCAGTTTCTTCAGATCCAAATATTGCGCGTCACGACCATGATGGCCATCACGGCTAGGCCGTGACGGAACCTTCACTGGTTGGTCTGTCACGGTCGTGATGCTCATCACGGCTAGGCCGTGATCAGTTCTGCCTGTGAGGGTCTGGTTCAACTGACATGTCACCGCCGTGACCAGTTCTGACTTTAGCCTTCTTTCTTTTTAGCTCTACTCGATCATGGCCGTGATGGTCATCACGACTAGGCCGTGATGGTCATCACGGCTAGGCCGTGATGGGCTCTGTTTGGCTCATTTTCTTCACTTTTCAAGCCCCATCTTTATGCAAGCTCCATCATGGTTAATCTTGAGCATTTAATCCTTAATTCCTGGAAAACAACACCACAAAACCGCCTTACCCGTTCCAAGGTAAAAACTAACAAATATCAAATTAAATATGCCTAAACTATATGAAAATGCATGCAATATGATAAACAAATATGAGGTGTAATTACACTCATCAAACTACCCCAAGCTTAAGACTTTGCTTGTCTTCAAGCAATCACTAAGGCCAGTTAATATAAACAATCAGAGCATAGATAGTGAACCAAAATCCCGAGTAACTAATCCAAGTGACAGGCATATTCAATTAAGTACCCAAGAGACAATCAATTTCAAGTCCAATTAGAAGCTTAGGTTTCCTAAATTCATATTCTCACTTATTCGGGCACTCTTCTCACCTCACTCTAGTGTTTAAGGATATGAAACAATTCGCTCAATTTCCTCAAGAAAGGTATTCTACCATAAGCTTGACTATTAACCAAATATATACTTTATTAATGAAAACACATAAGAATTAAGAGGTCTTTTATTTTGATTGTAATTGGGCCATGAGATTAATTGTTAGGTGGGGAAATCAAGAAAAGGAAATTTCAAGAAGGCTAAACGAAATCTCAAACAATACAAAGCATGACAACTTCTAAAATACATTTTTGGGTTTTAGTTCACTTTTCCACCTTTGCTTCTTCCTTTTTATATATTTATTTTATTTCTCACTTTCTTTTTGTCATCCCCTTCTCCATTTTTTTTGTTGTTTATTTATTTATTTGGAGAATGGGAGACTTTCAGCTTAAGAGAAATATTTTTCTAACTTTCTCTTCCCACAATTTTATTTTTCAAACTACTTTTTTACCCTTTTTGCAATATTTTAAAAGGTGTCATACCAAACATTATTCATCAAAATAAATCAAGGTACCAAGAAAAAAATTTTATTCTTTTAGGCTCAAAATTGGACAACTAAGGGGTAGCATTTAATCAATCAAAGCTCAGAAGGCCGGAAAAATACCTAGCGCCTCAATCATTTTCAAAAAAAAAATTCAAAAATTTTTAAGCTTTAAAACGGTTTCAAGTCGAGTTCTAGAGAATACAATCCAAGAGGAATAAAACACTTAATCACAAAGAATGGGGTAGATTTGGTGAGTACCCCTTTTAGGCTCAAAAATTTCACATTTAGTAGTTTAAAATCAATGAGAAACACAAATATAAGGAACCACATGCTAATTATCAACTATTAAAAGATTATTTCAAGCATTTTTATTTTTAGCCTTATCACAAGAATAAAAAATTGGGTTAAAAAATTCACTATCTCAATTCATTTGGCACCAAGTTTTTACAATTGGATGCATAATCTAAGCAAGGGGCAATCTAATCATGTGATCATGCAAAACTATGCCTATATGAATGCAACGTGAAAAATGCAAAAAATTGCAAAAATACCCCTACCCCAAGCTTAAAAGCTTACATTGTCCCCAATGTAAATAATCAAGTCAAAGATAGGAGAAAAATTGAACAACTCACTGAGGTGGTAGAGGGTGCTGGCTCACATGCTAGTCAAAGAGATGCTGGAAAATGTGTCACGGCCGTGATGCTCATCAAGGCTAGGCCGTGATACATTCTGATCTTCAGGGTCCTTCTCATCACGCCCGTGATGGATGTCACGGCTGGGCCGTGATCCTTTCTGATCTTCTTTGGTTAGCTAATCACGGCCGTGACCACCATCACGGCCTGGGCGTGATGACTTCTGTCTTTATTTGTCCTTGCCCTTTTTGCTCTTCCTGCTTTCATAACCTGAAAACACTTGGCAAGACCATCAATTAGTGATCTTTCTTTTCTTATCTTCTCAAATTATTCAAAAACAAAATTCAAAAACAAATGGAAAAGGGAAACAAAACTTGGGTTGCCTCCCAAGAAGCGCTTATTTACGGTCTTAAGCTTGACCATACTTCTTTCAATCAACCGGGGTCGGCTGGGCCTAGAAGTGCAAGTACACTTCTCTTCCATGGGAGTCCTTCAAAGAGCCGATTTTGCTCATATGGCCAATTATGCTTTCGCTTTGCTCTTTTCACTATGAGTTTCATGGCCTTACTCCCTCCCGGCGGAAGTTTTGTTTCCACATGATGAGCAACTCCAACTTCATCACCATTTGGTGCATCATTTGTCTTGCAAAGCTTCGGAGTTGCTTCCATGTTAAGCTCTTCCTTCACCTCTGGAGACATTATATCGATCCTGCACACATGACTCTCAAAAGGAGGGTTGTTATATGAGTTAGTCAAATCGAAATCTACCCTACCTTCCTCTACATTCAGAGAGAGTTTGCCATTCTTTACGTCTATTATCGCTCCAGCGGTGGCCAAGAATGGCCTTCCAAGAATGATGGGGAATTTAGAATTCCCGTTCATATCCAATACCATGAAATCGGTAGGAATGAAAAATTTTCCTACCTTTACGGGGACATTCTCTAGTATGTCTAGAGGAGTTTTAGTTGAGCCATCCGCAAATTGTAAAGAGAATTTGGATGGACTCAATTCCTTGGTTCCCAACCTCTCCAATATAGTAAGCGGCATCAAGCTCGCACTAGCCCCTAAGTCACATAAGGCATGGTCTATTTTCACTTCTCCAATTGAGCAAGCAATAGAGAAATTACCTGGATCTTTTAGTTTAGGAGGCATATTAGTTTTTATCATGACATTGTACTCCTCAATTAAGCTCTTAGTTTCTATTTCTACTTGCTTTCTCTTGACCAACCTTTGTGGGAAAGGTATTGGGGGTTGGTACGGTGGTGGAGGGACATACTTTGGCTCTACTTCTTCATCTTCGCTCACGTCCTCCTCACATTCCACATCCTTTTCAATCACCCCAAGCTTATCATCCCTCAAGTATATGGCATTACAATGTTCATTGGGATTAACTTCGGGTTGTCCCAGAAACGTACCCTTAGGTCTAGAATATGTACTAGCTTGTTGGGAAATCTGAGTTTCTAACATCTTATTATGGATGGCTAAGTTATCTACCTTAGATGCTAACTCTTTTATTGCCTCGTTGACTGCCCTACCTTGTTGCCTAAACTCTTCATTTTATTTTGTTTGAGTTTCAACAAAACTTTCCAAAAGAGACTCAAGTTTAGACTTTTGTACCTGAGGATACCCCGATGTGGGTTTCCTATTACCTTGGCCCTCTTGGAATTCATGGTTCAGTGTGTTGCTGTAGTTCCTATAAGAGAGGTAAGGGCTATTCTTCCTTCCTTGGTTGTAAGAATTTGGAGGAGCATAATTTGGCAACTTCGGGTTCGTGTCGTAGAAGTTGTGACAAGAGTTCACTTGTTCCCCCGAAGCACCGGATCCATGAGCAATACCACGTGGGCACTCCATTATGTCATGTCACTGCATTCCACAAATCTCACAAACAATATTAGTAGCACCTATTGAACTCATGTTAGCCCTTTCAAGCTGATCAAAGCGTTTATTCAGTGAGTCAATTTTAAACATGATGAGATCAGTGCTATTCATTTCAAACTTACCCCCCGAAATCTTTTTCGGGTTATTACCTCTTTCTGAACCCCATTGGTGGTAGTTGGTGGCCACGTTTTCAATGATGTCAAATGCCTCAGTCAGAGGCCTATTCATAAAGGCTCCACGAGCTGCGGAGTCAAGTGACACATTCGAAGAGTAATCCAATCCGTTGTAGAAGGTGTGCACTAACAACCACCTCTCGAGTCCATGATGTGGACAAGACTCCTGCAATCCCTTGTAGTGATCCCAAGCTTCGGATAAGCATTCTCCGTCCTTTTGGAAGAAGCCGATGATATGGGTTCGTAGGTAAGCCGTCTTGGATGGAGGGAAGAATTTCTCCAAGAATGCTTGCTCCAGTTGGTCCCAAGTCGACAAGGTATTAGCAGGCACTTGCTTCAACCAAGCTTTCGCTTTTCCAGTCAGAGAGGAGGGGAATAACCTCAAGCGTATAGCATCGACCGGGGCACCATGAATCCTAATTGCATCGGTGAACTCCAAGAATGTCTCCACATGATCAGTTGGGTCCTCCGAGGGCAATCCTCCAAATTGATGTTGCCTAATCATGTTAATTAGCATAGGCGGTATAGTGTAGTTCTCCGCCTCGATCTCTGGCCTAGCCATCCCAGTTCGCAAACCCCTCGCATTTGGGACTGCGTAGTCCTTCAATGGTTTGGTATCCGGTAGATTCGCCATGAGTGGAATGGGAATCAACCTCTCTCTCTCTCTTTGTAGTCTCCTACGCCTATGAAAGGTCCTCTCGATCTCGGGGTCGACTTCAATAAGGTTTCGAAGACTTAGGGATCTTTGCATAAAAGAGAAAAATACCTATGGTAGAGAAATAGATACTCTAGAAAAAGAAAACGAAATAAGTAATAAAATTAAAAAAAAAGTCCAGAAAAATCAATTTAAAAATTAAATTGAAATTCAAGAAAACACAGTCCCCGGCAACGGCGCCAAAAACTTGATGTGTGGATCCAGCAAGTGTACCGGATTCGTTGCCAAGTAATAAAAAGATCGATCCCACAGAGACCGTGATCTCAAACCACAACTAATTATTAAATCGATAAAACTGGACTGTATAAAAAAAAAAGGGATTTTGAAAAGGTTTTTGATTTTTGAAATAAGAGATAACTTAGAGAATCAGATAAGGAATGCAATCAAGTAAAACAGAAAGTAAATCAATTTGTGGTTTTTCAAATCTAAAGAGATTCCTAAGAATTGGGTTACCAATAAGATCGTTCATGTTACTAAATTGACTATCCCTTGTTAATTATCAAAATTGCTTTGAAGGCGAATTTATCCTAAATAAGTTAATGCTCCCTCTCAGGTTACAAAAATCGTGCCCAATTAAACCAACCCCTACTCTCGTGGTAGTCGAATTTAGATTGAACCCTTTACGCTTTGTGACAATTCGTTAATCCTCGAAGGATCGCTTCTAACTCTCGTGATTTAAATCATAAGTCTGATTCTATAGATCCGATACCTAAGTTCACCACTAGGTTCCTCCTTAGAATATCTACGACACGCAAATAAGTGGTCACCGAATTTACGAGTAATTAAAACAATAGAAATCAGATCTAAAGCAAAATCGAATCAACAAAGGTAAAACATCAATTCATAACATAAATCAGATCTTGGGCATAGCCCCAATCCCTAGAAATAAAGCTACTACTCAAGCATTGCCATGGTGATGACAAGCTTGGTTAACAAAAACATGAAATAAAAAAATAAGAGAAGAGAAGAAGATGAAGAAGAGAGCCTAAAAATTTGCCTAAGTGGTAGTAGCCCAAAGTCCTCTCTCAGTCTCTGCCTGATTGCCATATTTATAGATTAGGGAAATTTGAATCCCAATCAAACACAAATTCAGATCAAATCAGTTTCTTCAGATCCAAATATTGCGCGTCACGCCGCGATGGCCTTCACTGGTTGGTTTGTCACGGCCGTGATGGCCATCACGACCAGGCCGTAACGGATTCTGCCTTGGAGGTTGCTTCACTGGTTGGTCTGTCACGGCCGTGATCAGTTCTGCCTGTGAGGGTCTGGTTCAACTGACATGTCACGGCCGTGATGGGCATCACGGTCTGGCCGTGACCAGTTCTGACTTTAGCCTTCTTTCTTTTTAGCTCTACTCTATCATGGCCGTGATGGTCATCACGGCTAGGCCGTGATTAGGGATGTCAACGGGGCGGGGCGGGCACGGATACTGGATACCCGCTACCCGCCCCGTTGGATAATAAAACTACCCGTACCCGCCCCGTACCCGTACGGATATCCGTTTAACGGGTTCTTAACGGATTCGCGGGTATCCGCGGGTATCCGCGGATATCCGTGGGTAGTTATAAAAAAAATAAATCTTTTTTTTAATTTAAAAAAAATACATAAAACTTAAACAAACCACCACATTAATATCTTCCGATATTTGAACAAAATAGCACCTACAAATTAATACATCACACTTAAAATATCCATGAAACAACACAATAGATGAAAATTATCTAGAAAATGATATAAGGACTTTGAGAGTAGATATATATAATAAAGGGTATTATAGTAATTAAGTAACGGTGCACAGTATCCGCGGGCACGGATAGTATGATACCCGCCCCCCCCCCCGTTATAAAAAGGTATTGGAATTAACCCGTTATTTTACCCGCGGTACCGTTTAACTACCCGCCTGCACTGCTATGGATTTTATCCGCGGGTATCCGCGGGTACGGATAAAATTGCCATCCCTAGCCGTGATGGACTCTGTTTGGTTCATTTTCTTCACTTTTCAAGCCCCATCTTCATGCAAGCTCCATCATGATTAATCTTGAGCATTTAATCCTTAATTCCTGCAAAACAACACCACAAAACCGCCTTACCCGTTCCAAGGTAAAACTAACAAATATCAAATTAAATATGCCTAAACTATATGAAAATGCATGCAATATGATAAACAAATATGATATGTAATCACACTCATCAAGCCATCAGGAGATCGCCTGCTGGAAATAACAAAAGTATAATCAAACTAAATATGAGGAAACAATACCTCCAAAACAGAGTTAAGAAGCGTAAAAGCACCAGACATTTTTCTTATGAGGCCAAACTAAATATCACTTGAAAATTTATAACCAAAGAAATTAAAAATAAAGAGATACCTGAAGCTAAACAAGACAATTAGCATTATTCGCTTATTTAATTTATCTAGCTAAACAAAAGGGTATAAGATTTTATGAGTAGTTGCTATACTCACTTTGAAGCTCTTGCAGTTCCAAGTGCCACCCGCATCTGTGCATTCCACGAAGGTTTTATATGGTGTTCATCATCCCCATGCAGTGCATGTGCATCATGTACCCATTAATGCAATACTCATATACAAGTAGTCACCTGGTTAACTCCGTGCGGTAGCCAATGAGCTTTACAATATTATAGTGCGGATTTTTTGAGATGTTGGACACTAATTGAAGAAAATGTTCATGGTTGTGCCCCATGGAAGTAGCAGCAGCTAGTTTTCTCACTTCCAACATCAATAAAGACGTTCAAAAGTTTATTAAAAAAAATAAAGGCATTCAAAAGATATAAGCATGTGAAACACTACTAAAGCAAGTGAAAACAACAGAATGACATAATAACATATCATGTCAAGCAAGCAAGGAAAAGTAGGCTATATAGAGAGCTCTGAAAATCATAAAGCAATATGCTGCTGATAATGTATGAATCCAAGCAAAGTATAAGAAAAACATTTTCTTGCCTGTCTTCTTTGCCAATTCATGCTCAATATACTTGACCCTGTTCAAGTAACTGGCCATATAAGAACAACATTTTGCACTAAGATTAAGATCAGCTAACTACCTTGTTCCTTGTTCCATAATGAAACTTAATGCCCCTAAACATCAGTACATGGCTCTCAAAATACAACGTTTAAGTGCTTAAAATTGGTGTTCAGACCTTGGCATATATCTGAATCTGATGCATAATCAAATATTATGAAAGTCATAGGTGCAATATGAAGTTGGGGTACTACTTGTACTCCTCTTTTTGTACTTGGGATTTCTTCCTTTTATAAATATATATATATATATATATATATATATATATTGATTCATCAAAAAAAAAAAGGTGCAATATGAAGTTGAATAAAAAATATTTAAACCAAGGAATTGCAATCTCTTTCTTTTCAGACATCCTTCTTGCTTTAATCAAATAGGACACAACAAATCCAGAAATGCATGACATAAATATTTAAACCAAGGATAAATGCTCAATAATAGATGGCTGAGATGGAAATTAGAATCACCTAACAGTAATATGCAAATATACTTTCAATCTACCTAACAGTGGGCCTTGATCCATCATTGTTACAGTTATCATACTTCAAATAATCAATACCCTGTAGATAAAGTAAAATACGCTTTTGTTTAATAGCAGTTGATATGTTGATACCAAGAAAAAATATGAAGAACAAATGAGCACAATGTTTAATTAATACCCATGATGCAAAAGTCTTAGCATCTTGAAACTCATGACCAAGTGAACCAGGCATCCTTTTGCTACAAGTAAAATACCTGCAAAAAGCAAAATCATAAAGCTTTGAAAGTTGACATCTAATTTATTAAGGTGTTTGGCTAAGTGACTAAGTCCATGTACCCTACATCTGAATAAATCCAAAGCTGAAGACCCTTGCTGTGAACATAATCTGCTAGAGCTTTAATCATCTGCAGGAATAGAAAAATGCAAATCAAGGTTATATACACGTGCTTATGAAATGTTGCAAAGTAAAAATTGGAATTAAAAAAATACCATACTTGAAACAATAGTTGTTTTCATGTACCTATATTGACATAGGTGTACCCAAGCTTGGCAAGACCAGTAGAAACAAGGCATCAGTTGTAAACACAGGTAGTAAATGGACTAAGGAAAATACGAAGACCTTTTCTTTATCAATGCAAATCATCCAAAGTCCAAGCAAAATGAAAAGAAAATCCAGTTGCATACTATAGAAAAGAACAAATCTGAAATACTATTTGGAGAATATAAATAATATATTGACAGAACTACAAAAGTGCAGTTTCTCGGATGTACATATGGTTTTATATAAATTCATGATTTTAAATGGGAAGTACATATGAAAGTCACATAACATAAACATATGGACGACCAAATACCTGTTTCTCAGATGATTTATTCATCAATTTGACAGCCAAAATGATTCCAACTGTTCCATAGTTTAAATATTTTCTAAGTATCACCTATCTTATTCATAATCACTATCATATTCATTGACATTTCCTCCATCATTATTAGCTTCAACTTCATTTGGACTTGACCTGCCATAACCTTCAGCTGAATGATTTTATTATCTCAACACATATCATACTGCTAATTTTTAGGATTTAACATTAATTCCTGATTATTCAGGAATTAGGCTAGTAATGCAAGGTAAAGTGTTACTCTGTTTTTTTTTATCAAACAATTGGTGTGCAAAGGTGAAACACACATAAATTGTTGAGAACACCACAGCCTTTTTGTCACATAATCTCTTCAAATATGACTGAAGGAATTCAAACAAACTTGAAGAGATGAAACTAACAAAAACAAAATTATCAGATTCCACACATAGAAATGAACACACAAAAATTGAAAACAAAAAATGCACGATCAAGCGTTCTTCGAAGTGCAGAAAGACATAAAATGAAGAGAGAGGAACGAAAGGATTGATACTGAACCTCAAGATCAAGTGTTCTTCGAAGTGCAGCTGAAAGACATAAATTGAAGAGAGGAACGAAAGGATTGATACCATTGAAGCATTCTTCGAAGACGACCGTGGCGGAAGCAATCGCCAACAGATTGGAGTTTCAGAGCGTTTGGAGTTTGAACAAAAGAAATTTCGGGAGAGATGAAAACATTGTTGCGGTCAATTGAATATTTTTACCGGTCATTTATGATAATTGCCGGCATAAAAGGATTTTTTACTGGCTAATATTTATTAGTGTTGTTTGGGAAATGAATAGGGTGTATGAAAGGGGGGGTTTTGTTGGGGTGGGGGGATTTTAATTCATATTGTATTTGGTTGAGGGGAGGAAAGGGGAAATAATACTTTCATGTATGTTTGGTTCAAGAGTGGAGGTGAAGGATTTTAAAACAACTTTACTTTTTAACTCTTATATTATTTATTTAAAAATAGACAAATGAAGATATTTTAGTTAATGCATATAAAATACATTGAAATCCCTCCCTCCCCTCTAAATCCCCCAATATCGGAGGGGAGCTAAAACTCACTCAATGAGGGATTTTGTTCCCCCTTCTAAAATTGAACCAAACATGATAGATTTAAAAAAAACACTCCCCTCCCCTCCAAATCCCTTCAAACCAAACACTACCTTAATTATTGATCAATATCCTATTGCCATTAAATAATTACGGCTAAAACTAAATCTTGGTGTAGTGGGAAAACTATATTCTCATGTGATTCCCGTATATGAATATGAGAGATAGACATTTCTGAGAATGTGACCCCCAGAAATATAATTTGTCTGAAATAAAATATTTCAGAAACCAATCGTCACTTAAGTCTTAACTCTTAATAAAAGACACTCTCCACTCAAAGATTTTGATTGTGTAAGTTTATTTATGAATAAATATAAATATAATTATATTTGAGTGATTTTATTTAGTTTAGTTTGAAGAATCTAATCGATATCATGCCTTTTATATACTTGCAATTTTATATATTTCCAAAAGAAGCCAGAAATTAAATTATTAAACAAGTCAATCTATTTCCTTTTTTATCAATTTTATTTTTAAATAAATTTAAAGTATTTCAAACTTTTTAATGATTTGGAAATTTTCAAGATTTTTTCTTTCTTTCAAATAGGACTTATTTCCTTTTCTTGTTTAATATATTTTAATCCTCCGAATGACAAATTCTTAATGACAAATTAATCCTTTTCTTCTCCATAAGTTATGAATGAATGCAAATTGACAACTGTTGCCCCCCTAGTAAAGTAATCATAATGACTGGCAACGAATCCAGGATTTTTTTTCAAATTAAAACTGATTCTCATTTAACCCAGTACCTGTGTGCTAAAACTTTCCATTACCAACATTTTATATTATATTTTCTATCAAATCAAATATCACAATTGTGTATAAGTATTAATATTGGAGAGTGATTGCTTCCATATAGTCAAGTGCTTTCTCCATGTCCATCCCATTCAGAAAACGTTTCATTATTTCTTGACCAACTATTCTGAACCAACTTTTTATCAAAAAAAAAAAAAAAAAGACTATTCTGAACCAACCGTGAAGAACGAGTCATGACTCATGAGTCAGTCGTCTCAAAGGCATAGTTGGCCAACTTTTCTTGATAAACATTTTTCAACAATTATCCTCAATCCTCGTGCTATGTCTCTCTTCTTCCCATATCCCTTCACCCTTTAATTTGTACTAATTTTTAACGTAAGTTATAGCTAGGAGCTAGCTAGCTAATGTTAATTAGGAGACACACAGAGAAAGAATGCAAACAAGGGAACCATCGATTACCAAACTGAGAAAACTGACACGATAGCAACCATGATAACGAATTCATCATGGCTTATATTATCCGTCACGTTGGTCTTTCTTCTTATCCTCGCCTTCTGTACATATAACCGAAACGACGTAGCTTTGCTTTTTCCTACCATCAACCTCCAACCAGTAACAAGCGAACTCAAAACTCCAGACGTCACAGCTGCTCCTCCTGTCGTGGAACAACATATTACATTGAAACCTCCCTTGTCATTCACTGCTGCAACTGTTAATCACATCAAAGTACGTCTTTTTTCTTCATTGAAAAAAAGATTGGTACATATATTATATTATTCACATGCATATATATTTTTGCATTGAGCTACCTCTATATATATATATGTTATACTGTGTTGTGTTTCTTTTTTTCTTTTTTTTTAACGTTTGTGGTGTGTGTTTATATATAATATATAGCACCAGAAGAGGAATAAAAGATTAGTGAGGATCGAAGAAGATTTGGCTGAAGCAAGGGCGGCTATTCGCAGAGCGATACAAACGCGAAACTTCACGTCAGAGAAGGATGAGATTTTTGTTCCCAGAGGATGCGTTTACAGAAACGCGTATGCATTTCATCAGTTAAGTAACTATTACTACACTATAACACTTTTTTATAAGTTTTGGATTTTTTCTTTAAAAAAACAGATTAATTAAATATTAAATGTTATGGAACATTCGTTTATATAACTCATTTATGATAACTTCTATTATTTTTTGAAACAATGATAACTTTTATTATTAAACTCTTATAAGGAACTCATGTGGACCATGTGTTGAGTTTGTGTCTGCTGTATTTGGTGTCATAGCTAGAGCTATGAAATTAATCAAAGGAACATATGATATACAATAAAATAAAAATAAAAATTGGCATTTCTCTCCTTTGTCTGGTTTTCTCAAAAAATAAAAATAAAAACATTTAAATACATAAAAAAATAAAAATAAAAAATCATAACCTCATAGCTTACGGAGGTCGTAGCGTTGAATGAAATTTTATTCCTCGAATTCTTTCTTTTTCTCTCTTATAATCAATGTTTTGAAAATCGAACCATTCGATTCAATCGGTTAAACTGACACCTACATAACCGTCACATCAAGAAGGGGTGTGGCGGTGTTGCAGCAATCGTGTGGCCGAACTTTGCTGGGATGATCGGATCTAGTTCGATACTGTGCTCAAAGGCCATATTTGGTTCATTTCCGTGCTCAAAGGTCGGATGTTGTTCGATGCTGTGCTTGGATGCCGATCTCGCCACTGCTTAACTTTGTGTCTCCGTTCTGCAGTGCTTGAAGGCATACCAACACTGCTTGCCTTTCAATATAATGTTTTATATTGAAAAACATACATACGAGCTTATATGGATTGATAATTCTTTCTTCTGAACACAAATGACAAGAGTAGAGTAACATTTGTTGATTCCAATAGAAGGAATTTGAATATTTTAAGCATGTGATTTTGAATTTATGTGCGCTAAAAAAAATATTGAAAAGGTTTATACTTAAGCAGATGACCATATTGTGATAAATTAGTCGATTATGCATGGAGCGGGAATAATTAAGAAAAATAAAAGGCAATGGCAAGAGGAGTGTTTCATTTAAACTTTTTTTTTTTTTTTTTTATTGATTGACAATAAGCCATTACCATTGTTTTTCTTTGTTTCGGTTTAATCCATGACCTTGAAAGAGAACTTTCGCATTGTTCAGGAGTCACATAGAGATGTTGAAGAGATTCAAAGTGTGGACTTACAAAGAAGGTGATCCACCCCTAATCCATGACGGGCCTATGGCTTCAATTTATAGCATTGAGGGGCACTTCATGACCGAAATCGATAATAGGGCGAGCCCATTCTCAGCCCGCCGTCCAGAAGAGGCCCATGTCTTCATGCTACCCATAAGTGTGGCCTATATCATACATTACCTATACAATCCTCTCACCACCTATTCTCGTGCTCAACTCTTGAGGGTCACCATTGATTATACCAATATCATAGCCCGCATGTACCCATACTGGAACAGGAGCAGAGGAGCAGACCATTTCCTAGCCTCTTGTCATGATTGGGTAACAATTTACTACCATAGTCCTCAATATTCTTCTATACAATAATAAAAAGAGTTGCGACATTAGCATTTTGGTTCAAATGATGCACAGTTTCGTGTATAACTTTGTATTTTGCTAGTTACCAACGTGGAATGAATTTGGGTTCATTAAGCATGAGGGCTTCTAAAAAAAAATTAAACTATACAAAATGAAAGTATTTATTTATGTATTTTATTTGCTGCAGGCACCAGATATCTCAAGAAGGGGGTCAGGCAGAGAGCTTTTTAAGAACTTAATAAGAGCATTATGCAATGCCAACACATCTGAAGGTTTTAATCCTGAAAAGGATGTCTCAATACCTGAAATGAATTTGCAAAGTTTTGAGTTGACCTCACCAATAATCCACAAACCCCATCATCGTTCTATACTTGCTTTCTTTGCTGGAGGGGCCCATGGTAGAATTAGAGAGATATTGTTAGAGCATTGGAAGGACAAAGATGAAGAAGTTCAAGTGCATGAGTATCTTCCAAAGGGCCTTGACTATAACACCCTCATGGGACAAAGCAAGTTTTGTTTGTGCCCAAGTGGCTACGAAGTAGCAAGTCCAAGACTAGTGGAGTCTATCAATGCAGGGTGCGTTCCTGTGATTGTTTCAGATTACTATCAGTTGCCTTTTAGTGATGTTCTTGATTGGAGCAAATTTTCGTTGCATATTCCATCGAAGAGGATACCCGAAATCAAGACAATATTGAAAGGTGTACCGCATGCAAAGTATTTGAAATTGCAGAGGCGGGTGGTGAAGGTGCAAAGACATTTTATGTTGAATCGGCCAGCTAAACCATTTGATGTAATTCACATGATTCTTCATTCGATATGGCTTAGAAGGCTTAATATTAGACTACCAGCCACTGATAGTTAATAATTTGTTTAAGCACCAATATGTGTAGAAGTTAAAGAAACATATACTGGTAAAATGAAAAGTTAAATAATTAATACGTCATTTGATTCATATAATGTTTTAAGTTCAACGAAACTATATTTTCGGGAATTTCATTTAAAAATATTACTTTTGTGTTTTTGCACATTGGAATGAAGTTTTTAACTTTCATAATTCATCTATTAATTTTATTTTTAAACATATTTTATATCTGTGAATAGTTTTTTATAACTTATACAAAACATGAAAAATTGTATTTTCATAAACACATTCTCAGGAATATTATAACATGACTTATACCAAACCTTACCTAACTAAATATTTTAGTTTACACCTTTACACCTATCTTTTTTTAAGTAAAACCGTAAAAAAGAAAGAGGTGGCATGTAAGGTTAAGTGTTTTTCCCCGTTCAAAATGTGACAATGATAAGAAATAAGTGTAAGGAATAGATATACAAATTTACCTAAAAAAATTTAACTGTAATGTATTGATAATATAATTTTTTTTATATTTTAAACCAATTATAAATTATCATATTTGTTTGTCAAAAAAAAAATTGTCATATTTGACTATCATTATGAATATTTTGAAAGTCATACATATGATTATTTATAATTAATTGACAATATAAAAAAATTTACATTACAATATATTAAAATTAAACTAACTAGTTAAAAATAACATTGTTTATTTAAATATAAAAAAATAGCATTGTTTATTTATGAAATATTCTCAATTGAAATTTTTGGCTAGTTTTTGCTAATTTTCTTTCTCCGATTGTTTCATTATAACTCCCTCTCTATGAGATTATATTGTAACATTATTTCAGAGTAACATTACACAATTAAAAAAACTTATTCATGTTGAGAATGGTTGTTGAATAAGTTAATATGGTAGAGATTGTTTATTTATTCAAAAATCAATAATAATGGTAATTATGAGTATATAAGAAGAGTACTCATATTAAAGTTGATGATGGAAGAGACGTGACCAGAGTGGTATGCTTCAAATAGAGTAGATTGGGGACCATTTGGTTACTATTTTATAATAATCAAATTTATTTTATAATCAATTTTTTTCACCTTATTTTGGCTGAATTTTTTTTTCACCTTTTAATTCTTTCTTTAAAATGAATATTGATAAGGTTCAGATGTCCAATGCTTTTTTTTTTATTCGGTTAATTTGGTTATTAATTGATTAGTGTGGTTTATCTTGCTCATTTTATTTTCATTTTAGTTACAATGGTAAAATAAATATTTTAAAATTTATCATTTTTTTAATTATCTTGGGTTCTTAATTTTGTATTAATGAAAATATATTTTATATTTTTATTCCATTTATTACATCATATCTTTACTCAAGGATAATCATGTCATTTCACAAGTATATTTTTTCTTTCCTCTAAGTTTCTCTTCAACCAAACAAGATAAAAGAAAAGTTTTGGTTTTCTTTCCTCTCATTTTCTCTCCAACCAAACAATTAAACAATCATCTCATTTTTCACTATTTTTGTAACGTCCTTCGTTACATTAGTAATCCCAAGATAAAATCAATAAAAATCCTTTAAAACATTTAATTAAAACATACATCTCATAAAGAAAAATTAAAAAAATATTGAAGTCTGAAAATACCTCATATTAAATAATATAGCAATAAAATATCCATGTAGTGAATATAAGTATAAATAAAAATCAAAAGCCTCAAAACCGGGCGTCTAATTACAATCCGGGAAAATAATACGTAAACAAAAAAAAAATGTCGTCGGCACCCTCAACCATATTACATTACTAACCAACTAGGTGATAAGAAGACGACTCCTCAGGTCTATGGGTCCTCAACAGTGATGTCATCGGTCTCTGAAAACAATACTTATAATGAGATATAAAATCCCAGTGATCAACAATACAGTTTTATAAAATATTTTCGAAAATAGTATTGTTCTCAGCCGGCGCGGTAACCGGAAAAACTGTCCATGACACCCGCTAATTTTTCAAAATAATATATATAAAAGAGAATACTTTTAATATCAACAATAATCACAACCACTCAATAGCATATAACGTAGCAATGACTTCTCTCAATACATCACATTCCATATACCAAATAAATTCTAGATTAACCCAAGCGGCCCGAAGACCTCCTAATTAAATTGGTCTCTTGCCGGCATGCCATAAATTCACACATCACACGACAATGGCGTCCCATTGCCCACCCCTACTCATGAGGAGTGTTTCGATGTCACCCTCCTGTCGGGGACATTTCCATTTCGATACCTCTCATCTGCACATGGTGGTATTTCTCCTTTTTCGACACCCCATCCTGTGGCGGTGTTACCTTCGATACTCCTTTTTAGGTAGTATTACTCATTTTCGACATCCCAACCACATGGCGATGTTACTTTCAATACCCCATTAAGGCGGTATTTCTCTTCGATACCCCTATCATAGGTGGTATTAAGGCAAACATCATACAACTCATCATAAGGCATGAATTTCATGTCTTATACATGTAACAATTCATTTACCATAAATTAAATATTTAATCCTATCATGCATACTAAATAGACTTATATCATGTCTCCAAGTAAATTTATAATTACACTATGACAATCACGAGCATCAAGACATAATATATGGCATCAAGCATATCATTCGACTAGTACAAATATCAATCATGTATTTCATGCCATCAACAACAAGAGTAAATACTCAATTTAACAGATTTTTATTTTAATTGAAAACCCCCGATTTTAAAATGTAGAGTGGTGATATCAACCATACATTCAAATTAAATTCCAAAAAAAAAAAACTATAAGGTAGACCCTCCCACACACATACAAACAATTATACCATGGAAAGTGTTCGTAAAAAGTACTGTTACTCACCTCTCGAAGACCTCCAAAGTGCTCTAAAAATTATTTATGATAAGAATAAGTGCTTCCCAAAAAAAATCTTCTTCCGTTTGGTGGCGTTCTTGGATCTGTGTTGTTACGATTGCACTGCCGTCGAAGAAAAGAACGTCTGTAGCTCTCCTTCGCTACACTCTGCGGCGTGCAGTTACTAGAGCAATATGTATAAGTATAGTGCATTAGGCACAGTAAGTAGCACATAGAATTCTTTAGGTTTTGTGAATTCTTTTTTTTTTTTTTTAACTTGTGAGTAATCAGGCGCAAGTTCACTATTTACATATATATATATATATATATATATATATATATATATATATATACTAATTCTCTTTTTTTTCATATATTTATTTTAATTTAATATTTCTTTTGTATTCACTGACCAATTCTAATAAATTTTATACTAATAAATTCTCACCACTAAACCTCTTAATCATATTTTATTTTTATTATATCATTATTATTTATTTATTTTATTATTATTTTTATAACTTAATCTTTTTTTTTCAAATTAATTATATTAGAATTTTAGGATGTTACATTTTCTACCCTCCTTAAAGAATTTCGTCCCCGAAATTCGCCTCATACTCACGCACTCATTTTAACATATGGCATATTCAAACTTAAAGGTTACCATACCTTAGGTAATAAAATCTGGGTATTGACGCACGATGTCCTCCTCCATCTCCCAAGTGGCTTCCTCATGAGTCAATCCGTCCCATAACACTTGCACCAATGAAATCGCCTTGTTCCTTAGAGTCTTAGTGCTCTTGTCCAGGATTTGACTAGGCTTTGGCTTATAGATCAAATTATCCTTCAATTGTACAGACTCAAGAGCTATCACATGAGATTCACCAGGCACATATTTTCTGAGTTGCGACACATGGAAAACATCATGAAGATTTGCCAACTGCGGCGGAAGAGCCAATTGATAAGCAACAGGCCCGACACTTTTAAGGATTTGGAAAGGTCCCATGAAACGAGGGTTTAGCTTGCGGACTTTCATCGACCTCCCTACCCCCGTCTTAGGAGTGACTCTCAAAAATACGTGCTCGCTTTCCTGGAATTCTAGAGGCTTTCTCCTTTTGTCGGTATAGCTCTTTTGTCTACTTTGCGCCGTGCGTATCCTCTCCCTAATCATTTTGATTCTCTCAGAGGTTTCCTGGACCAATTCAGGTCCTATCAAGGTTTTCTCACCTACCTCACACCAACATAAAGGGGACCTACACCTTCTCCCATATAGGGCCTCATAGGGTGCCATGCCTATACTAGCGCGGTAACTATTGTTATAAGCAAACTCAATGAGAGGTAAGAACCTATCCCAACTCCCTCCTTCATCCAAGACACACGTTCTAAGCATGTCCTCAAGGGTCTGAATGGTCCACTCTGACTGACCATCCGTTTGGGGATGATAGGCCGTGCTAAGGTTCAACTTAGTCCCAAAGGCTTGCTGAAAAGCTCTCCAAAATCTAGAGGTAAACCTTGGGTCTCTATCCGACACTATAGATATGGGTATCCCATGAAGCTTGACTATTTCCTTGATATAGAGGTATGCCAACTTGTCTAAGCTATAGGTTGCCTTAATTGGCAAGAAGTGGGCAGACTTGGTCAACCTAACCACTATCACCCAAATGGCGTCTAAGCCCAAACGTTTCTTAGGTAACCCCATCACAAAGTCCATAGAAATTCTCTCCCACTTCCATTCTGGAATCTCCAAGGACTGCAACAACCCCGAAGGCTTCTGATATTATATCTTAACCTTTTGGCACACTAAACACCTAGTTACGAAGCTAGCCACATCCTTTTTCATTCCTGGCCACCAATACATCCTATTAAGGTCTTGGTACATCTTAGTTATTCGAGGATGTATGGTAAACTTCCCCTTATGAGCTTCCTCTAATATCTTCTCTCTAAGGCTCCCCTCCTTAGGAACAACGATCCTATTCTTAAACTTCACTAGCCCATCTACTGACAACTCATAACCCTCTTGTCCAAACCGAGACTGCAACTCCTGGTCTAAAAGTTGTTCCTGCCTAACCTCATCTCTAAGGTCACTATTAATTTCCAACCTATTCAACTTCAAACTTAAGACATTTAAGGACACATCCAACACCTCCAGATTCATGTCCCTAAACTCCTCCATGAGGTTCAGCTCTTGCACCATCAAGCTCGACACGTGTAGGGACTTCCTACTCAAAGCATATGCCACCACATTGGATTTTTCCGGATGGTACTTCAACTCGAAGTCATGGTCCTTAAGGAACTCCATCCACTTTCGTTGTCTCATGTTCAACTCCTTCTGGTCGAACAGATATTTAAGGCTTTTATGGTCACTAAAAACTTCAAAATTCGCCCCATAAAGGTAATGCCTCCAAATCTTAAGGGAAAAAACCACAACTGCTAGCTCTAGGTCATGGGTAGGGTAATTCCCCTCATGTGGCCTAAGCTTCCTAGAGGCATATGCGGTTGCCCTCCTGCATTAAGACACATCCCAAGCCATTCTTAGATGCGTCGCAGTATACCACAAAACTCACTAAGGGATCCGGTATAGTTAAGACTGGTGATGACACCAATCTCCTCTTAAGCTCTTGGAACCCGTCCTCACACTCCTGGTCCCACATAAAGGGTTTCCCCTTCCTAGTCAACCAGGTCAAAGGTAAGGCTAATCTAGAGAACCCCTCTATGAACTTCCTATAGTAACCAGCTAAGCCTAAGAAACTTCTCACTTCGGTTACTGTCTTAGGTTGTTCCCATCCCAACACCGCATCAACTTTAGAGGAATCAACCGCTACACCATCCTTTGAGATTGTGTGTCCTAAAAACTTTACCTCGTCTAGCCAAAACTCACACTTCTTAGGTTTGGCATAAAGACGCTCGTCCCTTAAGATCTGCAACACTAACCTTAAGTGTTCTCCATGTTCTTCTGGCGTCCTAGAGTATATTAAAATATCATCTATGAACACCACCACAAACCTGTCCAAAAAGGTCCTAAAGATCCGATTCATGTAGTCCATGAAAACGGCTGGGGCGTTGGTCACACCAAAGGGCATCACTACATACTCATAGTGCCCATACCTTGTCCTGAAGGCTGTCTTAGGGATGTCCTCGCTTCTAACTCTAATTTGACGGTATCCCGATCTTAGATCTATTTTGGAAAATACTGACGCTCCCCTTAACTAATCTAAGAGATCATCTATCCTAGTCAAGGGATATTGGTTCTTGATGGTTACCTTATTCAGTTGTCTATAATCAACACACAACCTCATACTCCCATCTTTTTTCTTCACTAGAAGTACTGGTGCTCCCCAAGGTGACACACTAGGCCTAATGAACCCCTTTTGTAACATATCCTCTACCTGTTTCTTGAGCTCGCTCAACTCTAGAGGTGCCATCCTATAGGGTGCTACTGATACAGGTTCACTCCTAGGTACTAGATCTATGGTAAACTCAACCTCTCTATCTGGAGATAAACTAGAGACATTCGTAGGAAACACATCTGGGAACTCACACACAATAGGCAACGCCGCTATATCACTCTCAGCCTCTATCTTAGCAGAAAAGAGAAGTATATATCCCTGAGCTCCCTCAACTAAGCACTTATGACATGAGGCAGTAGAGATAAGGTGTTCCGTCCTAGGAGAGTCAACAGACATGGACTGTGGAATGAAAGAAATAGTTCGACTAGCACAATCAATAATAGCATTATTACGAGACAACCAGTCCATGCCCAAAATAATATCCAGACCAGGCATAGGTAAACATATCAGATCAACGATATAAGTCAGGCCTTGACACAATAAAGGACATTGCAGGCAGACAGAAAAAGTAATCAATCTATCTTTAGCAGGAGTAGAAACACACAAATCATATGACAGTTTAGTAACAGGTAACTCTAAGAATTGAGAACATTTAAATGAAATGAATGAATGTGTTGCTCCCGAATCGAACAATTTGATAACATCATGACCTTTAATAAAGCTCTTACCTTGAATCAAACCGTCGTACTCCTTCACCTCCTCTCCTTGGATGGTAAAGACCCTTCCGTGGTTCAATGATCTGGTTTGAGATTGTCCTCCTGACTTGCACATCCTAGCAAAGTGTCTCATCTTCCCGCATTGGTGGCAAGTGGTTTGTGCCGCGGGGCACACACGATCTCCATGCTGCCACCCACACTTGTAACATGCGGTCCCCCTTTCACCTTGAGCACCTTGAACCTGCTTACCCTTCGTGATTGTGGGCACAGGTAGTAGGCTCTTCTGGAAATTACCCCCTTTCCCATGGAACCTCTTGCCGTCACTGAAGCTCTTCTCCTTCGACCTCTCAGCCAGTACAACTTGCATATTCTGCTCCGCCACTCTACACTTGTTCACTAAAGTGGGGTAGTCTCGAACCTCTAGGAGCCCAATAAGGCTCTGCAGCTCTGGCTTCAAACCCTGCTCGAACTTAATTGCTTTCCATGGACCATCAGGATTATCCATCACCTGTGTGGAGAACCTTGCAAGGCTCTAGAACTTGGCCACATATTCCGCTACCGTCATACTCTCCTGACGAAGATGTAGAAACTCCATCTCTTTCTGTATCCGGACACTGTGCGGAAAGTACTTCTCTAGAAATACCTCCTTGAATCCGTCCCACGTGACAGGGGCACCCGAAGCAAGCAACCCGCCCCTGGCACAGTTCCACCAGTGCTCTGCATCCGAATCTAACATATAGGTGGCAAAATTCACCTTCTGAGCATCAGAGCACCCCATGGCCCGGAAGATCTTCTCTAATTTCAGTAGCCATTCCTCGGCCTCAATAGGATCGGTGGTCCCTCGAAAAGTTGGCGGATTATTATTCCTGAACTATGTCAGACCCCTGTACTGTGGATCTGGAGGTGCAACCGGTACCACGTTAAGCACATCCCCATTATCCCTCATCTGACGGAGAGTCTCCATCTGCTCTTGCATAACTCTGGCCATTCGAGCCAAAGTCGCTGCAAGCGCATCATTTCTCCCTCGCCTGTTTGCTGCCATAATCTGCATACCACCAATCAAACAGAGGGTTGATCAAGTCCAATATCCAAAAGAATAGAATGCAGAATCACAACTCTAACAAGCATCCTATGCACCCAAGTTTGTTTTTTGAAAAAGCCCCACTACCACAGTCCGATTTAGAATCGAACTGCTCTGATACCATAAATGTAACGTCATTCGTTACATTAGTAATCCCAAGATAAAATCAATAAAAATACTTTAAAATATTTAATTAAAACATACATCTCATAAAGAAAAATTAAAAAAATATTTTAAGTCTGAAAATACCTCATATTAAATAATATAGCAATAAAATATCCATGTAGTGAATATAAGTATAAATAAAAATCAAAAGCTTCAAAACCGGGCGTCTAATTACAATCCGGGAAAATAATACGTAAACCAAAAAAAAACGTCGTCAGCACCCTCAACCATATTACATTACTAACAAACTAGGTGATAAGAAGACGACTCCTCAGGTCTCTGGGTCCTCAAAAGTGAAGTCATCGGTCTCTGAAAACAATACTTATAATGAGATATAAAATCCCAGTGATCAACAATACAGTTTTATAAAATATTTTCGAAAATAGTATTGTTCTCAGCCGGCGCGGTAACCGGAAAAACTGTCCATGGCACCCGCTAATTTTTCAAAATAATATATATAAAAGAGAATACTTTTAATATCAACAATAATCACAACCACTCAATAGCATATAACGTAGCAATGACTTCTCTCAATACATCACATTCCATATACCAAATAAATTCTAGATTAACCCAAGCGGCCCGAAGACCTCCTAATTAAATTGGTCTCTTGCCGGCATGCCATAAATTCACACATCACACGACAATGGCGTCCCATTGCCCACCCCTACTCACGAGGAGTGTTTCGATGCCACCCTCCTGTCGGGGACATTTCCATTTTGATACCTCCCATGTGCACATCGTGGTATTTCTCCTTTTTCGACACCCCATCCTGTGGCGGTGTTACCTTCGATACTCCTTTTTAGGTAGTATTACTCATTTTCGACATCCCAACCACATGGCGATGTTACTTTCGATACCCCATTAAGGCAGTATTTCTCCTTGATACCCCTATCATAGGTGGTATTACGGAAAACATCATACAACTCATCATAAGGCATGAATTTCATGTCTCATACATGTAACAATTCATTTACCATAAATTAAATATTTAATCCTATCATGCATACTAAATATACTTATATCATGTCTCCAAGTAAATTTATAATTACACTATGACAATCACGAGCATCAAGACATAACATATGGCATCAAGCATATCATTCGACTAGTACAAATATCAATCATGTATTTCATGCCATCAACAACAAGAGTAAATACTCAATTTAACAGATTTTTATTTTAATTGAAAACCCCCGATTTTAAAATGTAGAGTGGTGATATCAACCATACATTCAAACCAAATTCCAAAAAAAAACTATAAGGTAGACCCTCCCACACACATACAAACAATTATACCATGGAAAGTGTTCGCAAAAAGTACTGTTACTCACCTCTCGAAGACCTCCAAAGTGCTCTAAAGATTATTTATTATAAGAATTAGTGCTTCCCAAAAAAAAATCTTCTTCCGTTTGGTGGCGTTCTTGGATCTGTGTTGTTACGATTACACTGTCGTCGAAGAAAAGAGCGTTTGTAGCTCTCCTTCGCTACACTCTGCGACGCGCAGTTACTAGAGCAATATGTATAAGTATAGTGCATTAGGCAGTGTAAGTAGCGCATAGAATTCTTTAGGTTTTGTGATTTTTTTTTTTTTAAACTTGTGAGTAATCAGGCGCAAGTTCACTATTTACATACATACATATATATATATATATATATATATATATATATATATATATATATACTAATTCTCTTTTTTTTCATATATTTATTTTAATTTAATATTTCTTTTGTATTTACTAACCAATTCTAATAAATTTTATACTAATAAATTCTCACCACTAAACCTCTTAATCATATTTTATTTTTATTATATCATTATTATTTATTTATTTTATTTTATTTTTTTTATAACTTAATCTTTTTTTTTCAAATTAATTATATTAGAATTTTAGGATGTTACAATTTTTCTTTTATTTTCCTTTCTCTCCTCTCACTTTCTTTCATCTAATTTTCTATTCTACAACCAAACAAAGTGTTAAATTTAAAGCGGATGGAGAGTGGGAAGGTTTGAGAGAAAGGGGCAATAACCTTCTAGAGGGAGTGTGAGAGTTCTAATTTATAATTCTAAAACAAACACTAATTGTTAAAAAAAAATTATCAACTTGATAATTCCAACGGTGTGATAGTTCCAATTTGATAATTATTGTCGCAACCGAACAAAAAGAAAACTTGGTTTTCTTTTAGAGAATAAACATGGAGTCGCCACCAACTTTATTTAATTTCGGGAAGGTTGGAAAACCCTTTAAAAAAAGCTTTGGATTCGGGAGTCGATTACGTCTAGGGAAGGCATGGAGACTTAACCCCACGGCACCCTAGAACATCCATAAAAATGGTTACCCAAAATTAGTTGTGTGAATTATTAGTAACTTTGAAGATATTTGTTTTACCCCGAAAATCATTTAAAGGAAAAATCATTTTTAATTTTAAGATATTTTGTATTTTTTATCGGTTTTATATTTATGAATTTTTTTTGATTAAACCTAAATGAGGTTGAACATGGCACGTAAGTCCACAGAGCAACCTCAAAATCTAAAGGGTTGAGCATGACACTTGTCATAGAGCAACCCAAAAATAACATTGATTTAATTAAGTATTTAGAACCGGTTGAAGGGGATTTAAGTGATCATCTTTTATTTTTACGTAAAAATAATTTTGCCTTATGAAAATAGAACAAAAATGAAACAGTTTAAGTGTTTAGTAACAGTATAGCCATATGAAGATTACCAATGTATCATGCATTTCAGAATATGATAGCAAACAGTGAAATAGGAACCCTACGATACACCATTTCTGAAACAGACATAAGAACTCATATAGCAAACCTCATACTAACTCATTCAGCTTCAATATCCATGGATTTTCTTTTTGTCATAAACCTACACACAAAAAAAGAATGACAAGAGAAACTCATAAATAATATCAACAAAGAGAACAAGGATTACCCAATGAGAGCAGAATAACAATGATTTTTCTTTCTCCCAGTGGTAAAATTTTAAGATCAAAACCCTTGCATTTCAGTTTCACTGACTCTTTTAACTCTCTCTTCTTTTGAAAATTTGGAACCACACTAATGACAAAGTAGAGGGAAAAAAAACTCAAATCCTATCTCTTTTCTTCACAAAGAAAACATCAGATAAAAATCTCTCTCTCCCTCTGTCTTCTTATTCTTCCTCCGTATCTCCTATGATTTTTTTTCGTCCCCCGCGTTCGTTCGACCCTTCTCCCTTTTATAAATGGAGGAGAGGGCTTCATGCTTCTCCTTACCTAGCGGCTTCAAGGTTGGTTTCACGAAATCCGGAGCTTGGGCGGTTCTGAGCAGAGATCGCGTGTGTCCAGATGGAGGTGGCGCGAGCAGAGGAAAGGAGGTGATTTGATGTGAAGGTTGCGTGTTTGAAAAGAGAAGAAAGTGTGGTGCGGTTAAGATAGTGGAGGAGATGAGGGAGAAGAAGGACCAATGGGTAGAGGAGGTGTAGGGGCGGTTGGGGAGTGGGAGGAGGAAGAGAGGTCTTGTCTGATATGTAAAATGGGGTCTTTTAGGGTTAGGAGAAATAACTCAATCTCATTTCTTCTCTTTTTGCTGATTTTTTCTCTCCTTCTTTTCTTCCTCCTTTTTTCATTATTTTCTTCTTCTTCTTTCTTTATTTTTTAGTCTCTAGTCTGAAAATAAAATTGCGGTGGACGGAACCTCCCCGTCCAATAGAAAATTAATTATGCAATGGACGGAACCTCCTCGTCCAACAGAAAATTAGATATGCAATGGACGGAACCTAACGGAACCTCCTCGTCCAACAGAAAATTAGATATGCAATGGACGGAACCTAACGGAACCTCCTCGTCCAACAGAAAATTAGATATGCAATGGACGGAACCTCCCCGTCCAACAAAAAATTAAATATACAATGGACGGGACCTCCCCGTCCAACAGAAAATTAGATATGCAATGGACGGAACCTCCTCGTCTGACAATAATTTATTTTTCTTCTTTCTTTCTTCACTATTATTTTATTCTCCCTGAAATATAAAAACATAAAATTAGAATAAAATAAAATGAAGACGGACAAAAATGGGTGTTCACATTGGTCCGTCTTTACTTGTTGCATACTAGAAGACATGATTAGTCATGACTTTTCATGTATTGTAGTAATGAACAAGTAAAGAAAATGAACACATATTTTGTACGACAAAACATGAGGAGCTCAAAAGAAAATCTCACAGTTTGAAAACAAAATTGCAGTGGACGGAACCTCTTCGTACAACAGGAAAGTAAATATGCAGCGAGCCTCAGCTCGAAAATAAACTTACGGTGAGCCTCAGAGCTCGAAAATAAAATTGCAGTGAGCTTCAGTGCTCGAAAATAAAATTGCAGTGGACGGAACCTCCTCGTCCAACAGGAAAGTAAATATGTAGCGAGCCTCAGAGCTCGAAAATAAACTTGCAGTGAGCTTCAGAGCTCGAAAATAAAATTGCAGTGGACGGAACCTCCTCGTCTAACAGGAAAGTAAATATGCAGCGAGCCTCAGAGCTCGAAAATAAAATTGGAACCTCCTCGTCCAATAGGAAAGTAAATATACAGCGAGCCTCGGAGCTCGAAAATAAACTTGCAGTGAGCCTCAGAGCTCGAAAATAAAATTGCAGTGAGCCTCAGCTCGAAAATAAAATTGCAGTGAGCCTCAGAGCTCGAAAATAAAATTGCAGTGAGCCTCAGAGCTCGACAAAATTCAATCAGTAATCTGAAACTAATGAGAATCCCTTCCTTTTGAAGACAACAGAACCAAATGCTCCATGGAAAAACTTCCACCAACCAAACCCTTGTTCACCAACCACTCTGAACCGAGGCATCATTCATTCTTTTAACAACATGGGTCACCCAAGAATATGGATCATATGAGGTGGATGTTATGTTTATTCTCCCAAGCTCATTTGCATCATTCTTTTGTGGTCCAGTGCATGTTATCTCTTCCATTGAATTTTAAATATTGAGTCCCTTTGGTTCAAACCATTCATTGGTGCTACCATTAGAATTATCAAATCATACCATTAAACTTATATTTACTTTTATTGAGACATGACCATGATGAGAGTGAACACGACAGGGGAGTATGAAGGAAAAGCCTCTTGCCTTAATACGGGAATTTAGTTTGTTAAAAGAAAATAAAAATATGAGAAAAGGGATCATAAAAGCAAAGATAAACAAAGAAAATTACGAGAATCACTTAAAATTTGCCCCAGTGTTGGTCCTTTGATTTCCATTCAATTGATTCCCCACAGCCTTTTGATGACATAGATCTTGACTTCTGTTTGACTCTTCAAACACACGTTCTTCAATCATTCCTCAACAATTTTGCCCCAGTATACTCAGTCGGATAAAATTTCCCCAGTGTGGTGAGTGCTTGCAGAAGTGTTGGACCATATCCTCCTCCTAGACTGCCTTTACAGGTTTTCAGCCTAAGGTTTCTTTACCCTAACTTTTGCCTAAGTTTTCCTTTCGGGTTTTCAACCTAGCGGGCCTTTTCTTTTCTTTTCTTTTCATTGTTCTTTGCCATAACTTTTGCCTGGGTTGCCCTTTCGACTTCTCAACCTAGCGGGCCTTTTCTTTTGTTTTGTTTTCATTGTTCTTTTCCCTAACTTTTACCTAGGTTGCCCTTTCGGGTTTTCAACCTAGCACCCCCCCCCCCCTTTTTTTCAAGCATCGAACTTTTTCACAGCATCAGAGTTTATTAGCCTTGGTAACTCTTCCCATTCATGTTTTGCAGAATCAAAGCTCCTCCTGATAATGCTTGTTTGACAATATAAGGACCTTCATAATTCGGTGCCCATTTTCCTCGGGCATCCTCCTGATTAGGGAGGATTTTCTTTAAAACCAGGTCTCCCGCGCAAAATTCTCTAGAGAGAACCTTCTTATTGAAAGCTCTTGCCATTCTGCTTTGATACAATTTCCCGTGACAGATAGCCGCCAGTCTTTTCTCTTATATCATGTTCAACTTCTCATATCAAGTTTTCACCCACTCAGATTCTTCTAAATCTGCTTCCATCAAGACTCTTAGCGAAGCTACTTCGATAGGTGAGACAACCTCCATTCCATATACCAAAGAGAAAGGGGTTGCCCCAGTGCTTGATCGTATATTATTCCGATAAGCATGTAGAGCATATGGCAGCATTTCGTGCCAGTCTTTATAATTTACAACCATCTTGACAACGATCTTCTTGATATTTTTGTTTGCTGCTTCAACTGCACCATTCATTTGAGGTCTATAAGGAGCTAAGTTGTGGTGTTTGACTTTAAAACCATCGCAAAACTTTTGAATCTCGGCACCATTAAGATTAGCAGCATTATCTGTGATTATCCTCTCTGGGATCCCGTATCTACAGACGATGTCCTTCTTGAGGAATTTGAGAAACACCTTTTGAGTTATGCTGGCATATGAAGCTGCTTCTACCCATTTGGTGAAATAGTCTATCGCTACCAGAATGAAACGATGACCATTGGAAGCCTTGGGATTAATGAGACCGATGACATCTATTCCCCACATCGAAAAAGGTCATGGGGATACTAAATTGTGCAGTGGAAATGGAGGTGCATTGACCCGGTCTGCATACATCTGAAATTTTTGGCATTTACGAACATGCTCTATACAATCCGACTCCATAGTAGACCAATAATAGCCACTTCTCAAGATTTTCCGAGCCATCATATGGCCATTGGCATGAGTCCCACAGATTCCTTCATGAACTTCGATCATGATTGTAACACCTGGGTGCCGACGAGGGCGGGGAGTGGTCGCCGGTGCAAGAAGGCACAGACAAGAGCGGCTCCTGGTAGACTTCTAGGCGGAGGGACACATGAATGAACCGATTACACACCCGAATGAGAGGGATCCTGAGATTCTGTAGGTATGAGACTATACAGTTGAGGAAGGCTTATATGAATTGATTGGTACTACCGATGCATCTTCTTTTCGGTAGCCCATCACTTAAGAACTCCACAGTTAAGCGAGCTTGACTTGGAGCAATTCTGGGATGGGTGACCTCCTGGGAAGTTTTCCCGGGAAGCGTGTGTGTGAGGACAAAGCACGCTGAAAAGACTCGTGTTGGTCTGTGGGGTCAGTCGTCAATCCACAGAGCAGCCAGGGATGTTACAAATGGTATCAGAGCGGCACCTCTCCCAGTACGGTGAGGTTCGGGGACGAACCAAGCGGAAGCTGGTGGGCATGTAACACCCGGGTGCCGACGAGGGTGGGGAGTGGTCGCCGGTGCAAGGGGGCACAGACAATAGCGGCTCCAGACAGACTTCTAGGCGAAGGGACACATGAATGAACCGATTACACACCCGAATGAGAGGGATCCTGAGATTTTGTAGGTATAAGACTATACAGTTGAGGAAGGCTTATATGAATTGATTGGTACTACCTACACTATAAGATGCATCTTCTTTTCGGTAGCCCATTACTTAAGAACTCCACAGTTAAGCGAGCTTGACTTGGAGCAATTCTGGGATGGGTGACCTCCTTGGAAGTTTTCCCGGGAAGCGTGTGAGTGAGGACAAAGCACGTTGAAAAGACTCGTGTTGGTCTATGGGGTCAGTCATCAATCCACAGAGCAGCCAGGGATGTTACAATGATCAACTTAACTTCACGAGCATCCACACATCTGAGTAGGGTACCATCATATACTCTTTTATACAGGACTTCCTTGCTTAAGAAAAAGGCCATAGCCAGTCTTCGGATGGTCTTTCTATTTGCTTCGCTCGCTTCTGCCGGGTATTTCTTATTCTGAATATATTGCTTGATATCATGATACGAAGGCTTACCATCAGGTTCTCCTTGCACTCTAACTTGGATGGGTTGGACATTGGTATGGATGTCCAGCTTGGTTATGGCAGCTAGTGTGGCTAATGCATCAGCAAACTGATTGTTGTCTCGAGTTAAATGCGAGAAAGTAATATCATCAAACTTTGCAATCAACTGAGTCAAGTATTTCTGATACAGATTCAACTTGGAGTCTTTGGTTTGCCATTCACCATTGACTTGGTAAATGATTAGAGCTACATCCCTGAAGACTTTCAACTGCTTTATACTAAGTTCAAGTGCCATTTGTAATCCACTAGCACATGCCTCGTATTCTGCAATATTATTCGTACATTCAAATTTCAGCTTTACGGCCACCAGGTACTGCTTGCCGTTTGGTGAGGTAACCACTGCTCCTATACCACTGCCATGCATATTGACTGCTCCATCAAAATACATCTTCCACGCATCTTCCTGTTCTTCATCTTCCTCGAGGGACATTATCTCTCCATCCGGGAACTCGGAGTTGACAGGCCATCCATCCTCAAGAGGATTCTTTGCTAAATGATCAGCAATCGCACTTCCTTTGATGTACTTCTGAGTCACATATTTGATGTCAAATTCTGACAATATCACTTGTCACTTTGAAACTATTAAGGAGATATGAGGACTTTCGAAGATATACTTCAAAGGATCCATTCGAGAAATTAGCCAAGTGGTATGATATAACATATACTGTCTGAGTCTTCTGGAGGTCCACACTAGCGCACAACAAGTCTTCTCGATTGCCATATAACGAGCCTCACAGGCATTAAACTTCTTACTCAGATAGCAAATTGCCTGCTCCTTCCTGCCAGATTCATCATGTTGTCCCAGCATTGCCCCTATTGAGGTTAGCAATATAGTGAGATAGAGTAACAATGGACGACCTTGGGTAGGTGGTACCAATACTAGGGGATTTAGTAAATATGCCTTTATCTTGTCAAAGGCTTCTTGACAGTTATCATCCCATCTTTCCGGATTATTCTTCCTTAGGAGTTTGAAGATTGGCTCGCATGTGTTAGTCAAATTTGCAATGAAGCGCGCAATATAGTTCAACCTTCCAAGAAAACCCCTTACTTCTCACTCGTTCTTAGGTACTGGCATGTCACGTATTGCTTTTACCTTGTTAGGGTCCACCTTTATTCCTTCTTTACTGACAACAAAGACAAGTAAATTTCCTGCGGATGCACCAAAAGTACATTTTGCAGGGTTGAGTCGCAACTTGTATTTCCTTAGCCGCTCGAACAACTTTCGCAAAACTGCTACATGACTTTCTTCTTCCTTGGACTTAGCCACTATATCATCAACATATACCTCTACCTCCTTATGCATCATATCATGGAACAATGCTACCATACCACGTTGGTAAGTGGCCCCGGTATTCTTCAACCCAAAAGGCATCACTTTGTAACAAAAAGTTCCCCAAGGAGTGATAAAAGTTGTCTTTTCTTTGTCATCATCATCCATGAGGATCTGAATGTATCCAGAATACCCATCCATGAAAGAAAACCTATGACTTATGGCTGTACTGTCTACAAGGACATCAATATAAGGTAGCGGGAAATCATCCTTTGGAATGGCTTTATTTAGATCTCGGTAGTCCACGCACATTCTGACCCTTCCATCCTTATTTGGTACTGGAACAATATTAGCTACCCATTCCGGGTGTCTAGCTACTTCCAGAAAGCTAGCCTCTAACTGCTTGGTCACTTCTTCCTTGATCTTCAGCGACATCTCAGGATGCATCCTCCTTAATTTTTGCTTATTTGGAACCACATCTGGGTATAAGGGAATTTTATGTGATGCTATCTCAGGATCTAAACCTGGCATATCTCTGTAGGACCATGCAAAAACATCCAGATACTCTTTGAATAGTGCAACCATTTCTTCATACTCTGGGTTATCCAACATTTTCAACTCATTTTTGTCTTCCTCGATTCCCATATTGATCACTTCTACAACCTCATCATTCGAACTAATCCCTTCTTCTGACCGTTTCAGCATCTTCATGAATTCTTCAATGTCTTCTTCTTCCTCATCGGATTCAAGGTTGTATTCATCAACGGCCGCGAGGGAATCAATAAATGAGTTTTCAAAGTTCCTCTCCTGAGGTAAATCTTTAGTGGAAGAAGTATTCCTGAAAGAAAAATTTGGGAATATGAGAAGTATAGGCGAGTGTCTTATGAAATAAAAGCTTAAAAAAAGTAAAGAAATGAAAGAGAGAGAAAAGAAACGATGGAACCAAAAGGAAAACACCAGATAAAGTGCTACATTCTCATTCATGTCTCAAACAAAGTAAACATCAGTTCATATTTAGTACAATAAGATAATTACTTCATGGAAATAACATCAACAAACGGTTCAGATCGCCAATTATTTAGAACTTCATCTATTTCAGAGCTTAAGTTTCTTCCTTACTCAGACGTATTAGCAGTCATCCTGGTCCGAGATCTGGTATCGTGAACTCGGGTTTGATTGGTGTCACCTTTCCTAGGTCGCGCAATGGTTCCTGGATTCTCAAAAGTATGTGACTCTGTAAAGCATTCACGAATCTCATTAGTAAACCCAAAATTTTTGTGTGTGTGTGTATGCATGTGCAAGTTAACACCCTTTGTTTGATCGCGAGAGTGCTCTTAGGAAGATTGTCATATACACCTATAGCAAGAATACTCATCCTGCAATCAAATCTAGTGGTATGGTCCCCTTTAGCATGAATACAGTTGGAATCAATTCCAAGGGAGAATCCACTCCTCGATAGACCACACCCGTACTAGCAACGTCTTATTTTTACGCAGAAAACGCGTCGTTTTTAGGGTAAAAATATAGTTGATGACGTATCTAAGGGAGGATGCACTCCTCGATAAATATCATCTAAAAACGCTCGACAGACATTGATGAAAACTTCCATTCCATTATAAATATTTCGATACAAATCATGAGTCTTTGATCGAAATAAAAGAAATACATTGATAGCTTTCATCTCTCTTCGAGGTCCACAAAGCACTATGTTAAGAGTCTCATCTTCTTCTTTTTTTCTGAACCCTTTGTCAAGTTTCCCAAAATGATTGAAGAACTCGATCAACTTTGGAGGTATCTGAAGGAAATGGTTCATACGAATGTGGATGGATGCTTCTTCAAATCGCTCCACCAGCTGGGAAGTGTGATATAGGAGCTTATCCATCATGTCCTCGTATTTTTTTTTCCATTGCTAGTACTCTTTTCGGAACCAAACTTTCCATTTTCTTGCTATAAGATGAATACCATAGTCTTCCAACAAAGAGGCACAAGCGGAAAGACAAAAAATGAGAATAGTGAAACTAATATATCTTGCATGATTCATGTTGTATGAGACCCAATGGGGTTGAAAACCCTGACGGGTATGCTGCCAATGCATCACCTTCATTATGACATATCGCCCATTAGATGTGCAATAACATTCGAATATGTCATTCAGGTTTGAGGCAGCAATGTGACGTCCCTAGTTTTGTGAATATTCACAATGACCATGTATGACAATTTATGCTTATGATGATAGAGAGAGAAGGGAAAAGTACGCCCCCTTTTGTCCTAAGCTAGGTAAAACCTAAGGATGGACACACCCTAAGTTAGGACTCTAACAGGTCAGCCACTAGGTTTGATCTATTAGTGAAAATTGGGACGGGTCTAGACCTCTAAAAGTCATGGTCCCCAGATTGCCCTTATAAGGATATGATTCATGAATCTAGCCACAACTAGGGATAAACCCTCTCAATATGACTATTCCATAATCTCATGTACAATCTGAGTGGTGAACCGACAAGTATCAGGGAGGTACAAGACCTCTTCAATGACAATGTCAGAGAACGGCTTAATCCTGGGGTTTTGAGCAAGCTCGGGTATAGAGCCAAGAGTATGTGTAATATGTGATAGTGATGTGTGTGAAGGGGGCATACAAACCTGTAACACTTAAAAAAAATAAAAAGAAAAGAAAACGTGCAAAATAAAGACAGGTATATATAAAAATGGTTATCAGTCTTCTACCCTATTGTTAAAATATAGAAAAAAGAAAAGAAAAGAGGAGGAAACAAAAACATTGTTAGTGAAACATATACAAAAATAACATGAGTTAAAATGTATATACAACTAATTCTTCTCATTTTTATTTAAATAAAAGGAAAACCCGAAAAAAAGGACAATTCAAACAAACATCACTAAAAAAAAAAAAATTGTTTTCGTTATTTAATTATTGTAAGAAAAAAAACAGCAAGATATAGCAAAAAAAAGGTAAAACAAATAAGCTACAAGTTACTAAAAATTTACAAAACTAATTTTTACGGGATTGACTCTCTTAAAAGCATTCCCCAGTGGAGTCGCCATCTATCGCGACCAAACCAAAAGAAAACTTGGTTTTCTTTTAGAGAATAAACATGGAGTCGCCACCAACTTTATTTAATTTCGAAAAAGTTGGAAAACCCTATAAAAAAAGCTTTGGGTTCGAGAGTCGATTACTTCTAGGGAAGGCATGGAGACTTAACCCCACGACACCCTAGCTAGAACATCCATAAAAATGGTTACCCAAAATTAGTTGTGTGAATTATTAGTAACTTTGAAGATATCTGTTTTACCCCGAAAATCATTTTTAATTTTAAGATATTTTGTATTTTTTATCGGTTTTATATTTATGAATTTTTTTTGATTAAACCTAAATGAGGTTGAACATGGCACATAAGTCCACAGAGCAACCTCAAAATCTAAAGGGTTGAGCATGACACTTGTCATAGAGCAACCCAAAAATAACATTGATTTAATTAAGTATTTAGAACCGGTTGAAGGGGATTTAAGTGATCATCTTTTATTTTTACGTAAAAATAATTTTGCCTTATGAAAATAGAACAAAAATGAAACATTTTAAGTGTTTAGTAACAGTATAGCCATATGAAGATTACTAATGTATCATGCATTTCAGAATATGACAGCAAACAATGAAATAGGAACCCTACGATACACCATTTCTGAAACAGACATAAGGACTCATATAGCAAACCTCATACTAACTCATTCAGTTTCAATATCCATGGATTTTCTTTTTGTCATAAACAGAGACACATGAAAAAAGAATGTCAAGAGAAACTCATGAATAATATCAACAAAGAAATCAAGGATTACCCAATGAGAGCAGAATAATAATGATTCTTTCTCCCAGTAGTAAAATTTTAAGATCAAAACCCTTGCATTTCAGTTTCACTGACTCTTTTAACTCTCTCTTCTTCTGAAAATTTGGAACCACTCTAATGACAGAGAAGAGGGAAAAAAAACTCAAATCCCTATCTATTTTCTTCACAAAGAAAACATCAGATAAAAATCTCTCTTTCTCCCTCTGTCTTCTTATCCTTCCTCCGTATCTCCTCTGATTTTTTTTCGTCCCCCGAGTTCGTTCTTCCCTCCTCCCTTTTATAGATGGAGGAGAGGGCTTCATGCTTCTCCTTACCCAACGGCTTTAAGGTTGGTTTCACAAAATCCGGAGCTTGGGCGGTTCTGAGCAGAGATCGCGTGTGTCCAGATGGAGGTGGCACGAGCAGAGGAAAGGAGGTGATTTGATGTGAAGGTTGCGTGTTTGAAAATAGAAGGAAGTGTGGTACGGTTAAGATAGTGGAGGAGATGAGGGAGAAGAAGGACCAATGGGTAAAGCAGTTGTAGGGGCGGTTGGAGAGTGGGAGGAGGAAGAGAGGTCTTGTCTGATATGTAAAATGAGGTTTTTTAGGGTTAGGAGAAGTAACTCAATCTCATTTCTTCTCTTTTTGATGATTATTCTTTTCTCCTTCTTTTCTTCCTCCTTTCTTCATTATTTTCTTCTTCTTCTTTCTTTATTTTTTAGTCTCCAGTCTGAAAATATTGCAGTGGACGGAACCTCCCCGTCCAACAGAAAATTAAATATGCAATGGACGGGACTTCCTCGTCCAACAGAAAATTAAATATGCAATGGAGGGAACCTCCTCGCCCCACAGAAAATTAGATATGCAATGGATGGGACCTCCCCGTCCAATAGAAAATTAGATATGTAATGGACGAGAGCTCCCCATCCAACAGAAAATTAAATAATGGCAGTGGATGAAACCTCCTCGTCCAACATTAATTTCTTTTTCTTCTTTCTTTCTTCACTATTATTTTAGTCTCCCTGAAATATAATAACATAAAATTAGAATAAGATAAAATGAAGACCGATAAAAATGGGTGTTCACAATTATGTGTTGATATTTTTTAACTTATTGTCACGAAAAAATAAAAAAAAATTCCTAACTATTTAAATTTTTATTTTTAATAACAAGAAGTGACAATATTTTAAGTTAAAATAAAAGTGATTCAATAAAAAGTATAGATTGCTTAAGGGTTGCTTATTGAGTGCATCGTTGGAGTGAAAAGTGGACAAGTTACTTAAATGTTATGTGGCAAAAGAGACCCATTTAAAGGAGATATAAGAACCCAATGTAGGTTGCTTAAATAATATGCACTGCTTAAATAGATTTTTTTTTACCTATATATATATTAAATATAATTTACCAAAAAAATACTCAACCATATCCCTCTTGAGTTAATTATAAACAAAAAAAAACTTATATTTTGTAACAGATAATTCCTATTACAAATTTTAGGATTTTTTATATGTTTAAATTTTTTATTGAAATATTTAAAAGTAACATATATCCCGTGCATAACACGGGTCAAGAACACCAGTTATAAACATTGAACTAATCGTTAATTCCAACATGATATATCACCAAAATAATCAATCAATATTTTTTTCAAGTCTCGATATCTGGAAATTACAATGAACTTCGACTAGTTCAAGTCGAGCTAGGAATACTCGTTTAAGGGGGCAAATCTCTTCCAGTACCTATTTTTTCCATTCACAAGACTTGAATCCAAGACATTGATTAAGAGAAACCAAGCTCCTTACCATTTGGCCACATGCATGAGATCAGGGGAAAAGTGTAGGGATGACAATGGATAAGATTTGAGTAAAGTATTATATTACTCCCTCCGGACTCATTTATAAGCAAAATTGACCAACTTCACACTTATTAAGAAAATTAGTTAATTTAGTTTAATTGTCTTGATTTATGTAAAAAAAAGAGTTATAATTACTAAAGTACCATTTAATTGTCTCGAAAATGTGCAATGCTCTTGGAAAAGTAAAAGGAGAATTGGTTGGATTGATTGATTGTCTTGACTTTTGAAATACTGACATTAAATAGAGTTGAATTAATTAGTTTTTGCTTATATCTGAGCCCACAAAATATAGGTACTTTTTTTCTTATAATTGAGTCTAGAGGTAGTATTCATTCTCATACTCACGTTTTAAAAACATATATTAAAAACATATATACTGATACTCAAACCCATACTTACATGGGAAGCAATTTTAATACTCATATCCTTACTTGTCAGGTATCTAAGTACTCAGACTCGTTCCCATCACCCGGATTTTAATTACCTATAAAAAATCAATAAATAAAAAATAGAACATTGATTAAAAATAAACTATAACTGAGTTGAAAAACTATTCAAAGATCATCCGAACTTAATCATAAAATATTAAAAATAAAATTATTTAACTAAATTAAAATACAACATAAAAAGATTATTAATTAGTCATTGCTTTAGTCAAGAAAATAAGCTCCATTTTTTAATTTGTTGAACTAGATCTTGCAAGTTTGTTTCAGATTTTGATAGAAATTGATTTTCGAAGAATTAATGTTAAAAGAATTGTCTTCACAAAAAAAGTGTTAAAAGAATTGCTTTTAAAAAAAATGAGATTTAAAAAATTTGATTTATATTTTGAAATTTAGAATAATTGATTTTATTTGGGTGATAAAATAAAATCACTTTTGATGTTTTAATATAAAGAACTTTGTGGATCTTTCACATGGATCAATCTTAATTAACGAAAATGTTAAAATATTAATATCAAATTTATCCATCCTAAAGTTGAATTTTTTTTGTTGTTGCTAAGAATCCTAAAGTTGAATTTATTAAACATACTTTTGAAGCAAAGATATTCAATTATTGTTAAATTGATTATTGGAATCTTAAAAAAAAAATCACGGGGTTTCAAAAATCTTTTAACCCAACTCACGAGGACTCTACACACTGCAACAAAGAAAAAAAACTACTTGATCAGGAAGCTCTAACGTATAAGAAGGAGCAGAACTCGTGGCCGTGGGTGTTGGGCCAATGATAGTCACAAAATTACCCACTGCGAATCCAATGAGTCCGTTTTAAAAATGCAGTGACTGCACAGCTCATAAAATTTTATTTATTCTCTGTTTGATTTATAAAGTGATCAAAGACAATACAAAAAAAAAAGAGACAGAATAAAAATCCAAAATTCTATGGACACACTGTAAAAAAGACAAAATTATCATTACATCTCTCTTTCAAAAAAAGACAAAATTCTCTCTCTCTCTCTCTCCCCCTCTCCTTCTCCCTCTCTCTTTATATATTGCCTAATCCTTACATATATTAATAATATATATTAATAATATTATATATTAATATATGGGTTCAATATGATTTTAGCCCCTCATTTTTTACAAAAGTTCCGTTTTAGTCCCCCATTTGAAAAATGTACTTTTTTAATCCCTCGTTTTTTAAAATGTGTCAGAAATGGTCCCTACACCACACTTTCATTTGAAAAATGGGGGACTAAAACCAAATTTTTGTAAAAAAATGAGGGACTAAAAATGTTTGGTTTCAAAAAATGAGAGACTAGAAATGTGTGGTGTAGGAATCGAGGATATAACACTAATTCGAACCGAGTACCTGTAAGTTGAAAGACAAGTTCCAAACCAACAAGCTACTCACGAATGAAAAAAGTAATATAACAACAAACTACTTGATTTAAAAAAAAAACAAACTACTAATATTTGCCTATAAAAATAATAGGTTAAAGTAATATTTTGATCCCTACACCTGACACGAATTCTCGATTTGGTCCATATACATAAAAAATTATTAAAATGGTCCCTATACATACAGAAAGTCTCCATTTGGTCCTTATACGTTACCCGTTTGATCCTTATACGAGCAACAAATTATTAAATCAATCCCTAAAATTTTGTACGGCGGTGACCAAATGGAGACTTTCTGTATGTACAAGGACCATTTTAATAATTTTTTATGTATAGAGACCAAATCGATAGTTTGTGTCATGTATAGGGATCAAAATATTACTTTAACCAAAATAATAAAAAAATCCATATTATCGAAAAAAAATACAAATATTTAATTTATTTAATTTATACCATGATTATATTATAAATAATATACAGAATCAATATGAATTATCAACTTGAAAAATAAATCCACGTTAAAAAACAATAGCTTATTGAAAAAAGAGCATTCTCTGGTATCTAAATGCAGAGAAGTGCACTGTTAAAAAAAAACAAGAGAAGTGCTTGTAGCATATTTTTTAATGTTTTTCCAAGCGACTCTTGACTATAGGATGAATTTCATATGAATACAATAAAAAAAAAGTGAATCTAACATAAAATTTATGGTTCAAATGAAATTCATTTTATAACAAAGAATTTTTTTTTGGTGGTAATCATTTTATAACAAAGATGAGTGTGTCTGAAAAATGGGCGTGTCTAAGGCTATATTTGGATTGGTGGAAGGGGATGTAATGGAATGAAACGGAACATAATGGAATGGAGTGGAATGAAGCGAAATGGAATAAAAAATCAATTTCATCGTTTGGATATTGTATGATGGAATGGAACAAAGTTGTCATTCCATCATTTGGAAAGTGAATGGAATAGAATGAGTTATAACATTTTTATTCTCATATTACCCTTACTTTAAAAATACTAACATTTATTTATTATGTCTTTAATAAAGTTATTTTTAACCATGTAATTACTTCTTGACTTAAACCAAGGCTATAGGAAAATGTAAAAATAAAATAAAAATCTTTAAATAGTTTTTAAAATTCAACAAACTCTTATTTAAAGCAGCAAGACTTTTTAAAGCTAGTTTTTCAGGTGAACCTTTATTGTTTTTTTTTTTAAATCCGGAACATGCCACTAATGTCCTAACTGATGCTTTTGATTATATATCTTTTCATATAATTTATGTTCCAACGATTATGGTCAAGAGATAGTTGCAGGAAAAATGGATAATAATCCAGAGTTCAACAAAAAGAACCAATTAACTAATATAACGTGTTTCTTCAAAGGGATGGATAAAGATGAAGTAATATGACATACTGGAAAACAGAGAATCGATATACATACTGCACAATTCCAATATGGGAATTTGATCATACAGTGATGTTATTAGGGGATGGGCAAATTAGTAGTTTGACAATTTTTTAAAGTATCAGATTTTTTGTTCCATCCCATTCCGCCCAAATTGGAGGGGAAGAAAAATAAGGGTAAGTGATGGAATGAGATGGAATGGGTTCCATTAGGTTCCATTGGGTTCTATCCTTTAAAATGCAAACCAAACAATGGAACATGATTCCATTCCCTTCCATTCTGCTCCATTCCATCCTCTTCCACCAATCCAAACATACCCTAAGGCGAGGCATCTCACCAAGTGCCTCACCATGAGGCTGTTAAGTCTCTAAAATGTCTGATGTGCATTTCCCTAAGTTTTGATGAGAACTAAACACTGGTTAATGATTTAATTAACCTTAATATTGGTTGCTAACCTGTCTATCCAATGTGCAGATTAAACTGTAAAAATCATCTGTCTGCTTATAAGTGACTACCTATTTGGATAAGCGAACGTCAACATGTCTGCTGACTAGGATTATTGACCTCTTTCAAGATACGTCTTCAACCTGTCTCTCCACGAGTTCCTACACTTGTCTGAGGTTACTCGTTGAAGAATCAAGGACCAAACAAGCTTTTGTTGGTTGTCCCATCAGAAAGAGACTTGAAGCCTTCTCTCCTACTCAGTCTCACGCTTATCAAGAAAAGTTAGAAGTTACTCTCTCAAGCAACCTCGGTTATCAGAACCAAAGACCAGTTAAAGAATGCTTCCAAACATGCTTTATTCCCTAGTACCTCTGGTCCTTACACGAAAAGGGAATTGTACTCTGCAAAGTACAAAAAGATCTCTACACAACTCTGATATGCCTGTATCACGATGCATAAAGCCATGATACTTCATGTTAGAGTACAACCAACGTTCCTATTACATTAATGGCTGTCCAGAACGACTCTATTGCATTTAATGAAGTTCTGCTTGAAGCCAACATCTAAGGGAACGTCTCTAATGGATCCTAAATGCTTGAAGACTATAAATACATAAGTCATTGAAGATGAAGATATAGAGAATACATACAACATTAAAGAGCCATTACTCTCCGCATTAATATCTTCATTCTTTCGTCTGTATTCTTCAATCATTTGAAGTTATTACGCAGACTTTCCTAAGCTTTACATTTAAACCACTGAGTGTTAGTGAAAGATCTGTCTGTCTGAAGTTGTATTTATTACAAACCAAATCTCTCAAACAAAGCTGAGTGAGCCTAAAGAAGCTAAGTGTGCAAACAATACTTGTCTTGGATCCTGAAGAGGCTAGGTGTGCAAAGAATACTCGTCTTGGAGCCGGAAGAGGCTAGGTGTCCAAACAATACTTGGAGTCTGTAACTTGATCAGTTATAGTGGATAAAACTTGGTGCTGCCAAGGACTGGACGTAACTCTTTGCTTTGAGGAGTGAACCAGGATAAATAGCTGTGTCAATCTCTCTTTCCTTATAAACTCTTTAGTTGCTTTAGTTTTCTTGCCTGTTTATCAAGTGATGTGTTTGTCTAAGTCACTATTAAAATTTCAACAGACAGGTCACCTATCTGTCCTGTATCTTTCTACTCGTCTGAACCAAGCTTTTGTATGCGAAAAGATTTCAACTTTGTTTAAATTCTGATAAACACAATTCAACCCCCTTCTCGTGTTTATAGTTATCTATTTCAGTTGGTATCGGAGCTCAGCCTCTGGGTTGAGCATCTAACAGTGTAGAGGTAAAAGGTCCTGAAGAATAGACATGACTGCTGCAGCTAGTTCAAGTGGAAGTCACTAGACTGAAAAAGCTTCCCTAACCAGACCTCCTTACTTTAATGGAGAAAACTACAACTATTGGAAAGATATATTTCAATGGTTCATTCTATCTACAAACTCTGATCTTTGGGATGTCATTACAGATGGTCCATTCATTCCCAAGAATGATGATGACACTAACAAACCGAAAGCTCAGTGGATTACTGCAGAAAAGACAAAATGGGAGCTGAACCACAAAGCTAGATATAACATCATTTGTGCTCTCAGTCCCGAGGAGTTTGAGAAGGTATGTGCTTGTGACTATGCCAAAGAAATATGGGACATTTTAGATATCCACATGAAGGAACAGCCAGAGTCAAAGAGTCAGAGATTACCATACTTGTCAGAAAGTATGAATTGTTTGTCATGGAGGAAGGAGAATCTGTTGCTCAAATGATAGGAAGATTTCAAACTATAGTCAACAGTTTAAAATCTCTTGGCAGAGTCTATACTAATGCTGAGAATGTTGGAAAGATTATGAGAAGTCTACCTAAATAGTGGAGACCTTTGGTCACTGCTATCTCTCAAGACAAGGATCTCACTACCTTGATTATGGATGATCTTCTTGGAACACTCACTGTTCATGAGCAAGAACTTGGAGATGAAGTTGCACCAAAGAAGGGCGAGTCAATTGCTCTGAAAGCTAATCAAAAGTCAGCATAAGTTTCCAAGGCTCTAAAGGCAGACGAGTCATCCAGTGATGCTGACCTGTCTGAACACGAGGATTCTGAGAGTGATGAAGAATTGTCTCTTCTGACCAGGAAGATAAAGTTTCTCCTACAGAAAAAGAAGTTCAAGAGGGATAAGCCATTGAGAAGGTTCAACAAGGACAAGAACTTCAAAGAATTTACTCCAACAGACAAAAGCCCAATTGTCTGCTATGAGTGCAAGAACCCGGTCACATCAAGACTGAATGTCCTCAACTCAAAAAGGCCTCTTTTAAGAAATTCTTCAAGAAGAAAGGAATGATGGTTACTTGGGAGGATCTGGAGTCAACATCTTCTGATGAAGAAACAGAGGAAGAAGCCAATCTTTATCTGATGGCCAACACTCACTCAGACTCAGATGATGAGGTACATCCTGACATTGAGGAATTACTTAATGCCTATGAGGAGTTGCTGGAGGAATCCAACTGCTTATCTAAGGCTTTCACATCCCTCAAGAGGGAGTATGTAAAGCTCACCAGTGAGCATAAACAGAAATCTCAAGAGTGTGAGAAGCTAGCTAAAGAGAACAGTGAGCTGAAGACTGAAAAGTCTAATGAAGCTAATATCTCAAGTGAAACATCACCATCTGAAGAAGTTGAAAAACTTCAACAGAAAGTGGAAGAGCTCACTTCTGATCTTGCCAACTTTGTTAATGGTAGAGACAATCTGACTAAGCTACTTGGCAGTCAGAGGCACTCTCTTAACAAAGAAGGTATTGGATATGTCCATCAGACACATAATAAAGTATCAACTAAAGCTTCTACAGTATCTGTTAAGTCAGTTGTAACCAAATCTACACCTGTCTGTAACTTCTGTGGAAAAACTGGACATGTTATGTCTAAGTGTATCCATAAGAAGAGAAGGAAGTCTTCATAGACTCCTATAACTAACAGAAAAGGACCCAGAAAAATATGAGAACCTAAAGATCAAATAATTTTTGTTGCAGATGTCCTTAATATGACAAAGAAAACACCACTGCTAGTACCTGGACAGTGGTTGCTCGCGTCATATGACAGGAGAAAGGTCTATGTTCCTAGACCTCCAACTTAAGAAAGGAGGATACGTTGCCTTTGGAGGGAATCAGAAAGGGAAAGTTATAGGAATTGGTACTATTGGTGGTAAACCCCCTCTTCCCTCTATATCTAATGTTCTAATGGTTAAAGGATTAAGACACAATTTGCTTAGCATAAGTCAATTATGTGATAGTGGATTTGATGTTTTCTTTACCAAGGATGTATGCATAGTTAAAGACTGTTGTGGCAAAACCCTCTTTTCAGCTAAAAGGCAACAAAATCTTTATAATATTGAACTGTCCGATCTCTCAGATCAAAGTGTAACCTGTCTGATGTCTAAAGAGGTTGAGAGATGGTTATGGCATAAGAAACTAGGACATGCTAGTATGAAACTAATTTCTGAATTAAAAAGGAATAATCTTGTGAGAGGATTGCCTGATATTAGTTTTAATAAAGATGTCTTATGTGATGCATGTCAGAGAGGTAAACAGATAAAATCAAGTTTCAAATCTAAAAACCAAGTATCAACCTCTAGACCTCTTCAATTGTTACACATGGATCCGTTTGGACCAGTTAGTGTTGCCAGCCTGGCTGGAAGAAAATATGAATTCGTCATAGTTGATGACTATTCTAGATACACATGGATACTCTTATTAACCCACAAGGATGAGTCTTTTAAGACTTTCTCAGTATTCTGCAAAAGAGTATAAAATGAGCGGGGTTTCTATATTTATACCCTTAGAAGTGATCATGGGGGAGAATTTGAAAATGAGCAGTTTAGACAGTTCTGTGAGGAGAATGGGATCTCTCACAATTTCTCTGCACCTAGAACTCCACAGAAAAATGGAGTGGTTGAGAGAAAGAACAGATCTCTGCAAGAGATGGCTAGATCTATGCTCAATGAAAATAATCTCCCTAAGTACTTCTAGGCAGATGCTGCAAACACTGCTTGTTATATACAAAACAGAATACTTATTAGGCCTTTTCTAAAGAAGACTCCCTATGAATTGTGGAAAGGAAAAAGCCCCAACATATCTTATTTTCATGCTTTTGGATGTGAATGTTTTATTTTGAATACCAGAGATAATCTTGGAAAGTTTGATTCTAAGGTAGATAAAGGTATTTTCGTAGGATATTCTGAAATGTCTAAGGCTTTTAGAGTTTACAATTCAAGAACTTGTATTATTGAAGAATTTGTTCATGTTAAATTCAATGATGAATTAAATACTGATAAAGAACTATCAGATATAGAAGATGATATTGCAGGTCTTGATATAAACAATCTAGAAACTCAACAACCCGATCTAACCAATACAACCTGTGCTTGAGGCTGACAGACAAATGGAGCAGACAAGTCAGTACACGAGTTAGCAAACAAGTCAAGATCTTCATGATGATCTCAAAAGGGATTGGAAGTTCAACACTCATCACCCTAAGGATCTTATTATTGGAAATCCTTCCGAAGGAGTACGAACCAGATTCACATTAAGAGAATCAAGCAATGTGGCATTTATTTTAGATTTGGAGCCTAAACGCATTGAAGAAGCTCTTGAGGATGAAAGCTGGATTCTTGCCATGCAAGAAGAACTTAACCAGTTCACCAGAAATGATGTCTGGACACTTGTCTCTAAACCTAAAAACAAGTCGATTATTGGAACAAGATGGGTCTTCAGAAACAAATTGGATGAAGATGGTAAAGTTGTCAGAAATAAGGCAAGGTTAGTAGCTCAAGGCTATAACCAACAAGAATGTATTAATTATACTGAAACCTTTGCACCTGTAGCTAGAATAGAAGTCATACACATTTTAATGTCATATACTGCACAACACCATATCACCCTGTTTCAAATGGATGTAAAATGTGCTTTTTTAAATGGTATAATTGAAGAAGAAGTGTATGTTAAACAACCCCCTGGTTTTTAGGATACTGATAAACCAGATCACGTTTTCAAACTTAAAAAGGCATTATATGGTTTGAAACAAGCACCTAGAGCATGGTATGATAGACTTAGTTATTTTCTCATGCATAATGGTTTTACTAGAGGACAAGTAGACATTATTCTGTTCAATAAGTGCTCTAAAGAGAACTTTATTATAGTTCAAATATATGTTGATGATATTATTTTTGGAGCAACTAATGAAAAGTTGTGCAAGGAATTTTCAAATCTAATGCAAGCTGAATTTGAGATGAGCATGATGGGAGAATTGAAGTTCTTTATTGGATTACAAATCAAGCAGACAAGTGATGAAATTTAAATTCATCAACAAAAGTATACCAAGGAGATACTCAAGAAATACAAAATGGAAAATGCAAAGCTCATGAAAACCCCTATGCAACTCAATGAAAAACCAAGCAAAGATGATGAAGGTAAAAAGGTAGATCAAACTGTCTACAGAGGTATTATTGACTCTCTACTGTACTTAACTTCAAGTAGACCCGACATTCACTTTAGTGTCTGTATGTGTGCTAGATTCCAATCTGATCCTAGAGAATCTCATCTTAAGGCTGTTAAAAGAATATTTAGATATTTGCTTGGAACTACTAATCTTGGTTTGCTGTATTTAAGATCAAAAGAATACAGATTAGTGGGATATTGTGATGCTGATTTTGCTGGTGACAGAATAGAAAAAAAAAAGCACCAGTGGAGGATGTCACTTCATTGGAGAAAGTTTAGTCTCATGGTCAAGCAAGAGGCAGACAACCATTGCACTATCTACTGCTGAAGCAGAATACATCTCTGCTGTTAGTTGCTGCTCTCAACTCTTATAGGTAAAACATCAACTTGAGGATTACTCTATTTATGAACATAACATATCTGTATGGTGTGATGATTCCAGTTCTATATGCTTAACTAAAAATCCAATTCAGCATTCTAAGGCTAAGCATATTGAAATCAAACATCATTTTATTAGGGATTATGTTCAGAAAGGCATCTTTGATATCAAGTTTGTTTAAACTGAAAATCAATGGGCTGATATTTTCACTAAACCTTTAGCAGAAGAAAGGTTTTTATTTATTAGAGATAATCTAAACATGCATTGCATTGTTGAATGACATGTCTGAATGTTAACCTGTCTATGCTTACCTGTCTGACTCTGCTGAGTCACTATGCTAGAACTCAACAGTTTTGTTGAAATGGTTATTAATTAATTAATACCATTCCCTTATCTGAAGCTAAACGTGTGCATGGTGGTTTACATATCTTGAAACCATGTTTTCATTATGTCTTAAGTGGGCGTTACGGTTCCCAATACAAATCGTGCCATTTTGAATTAAATATGTCATTTTTCTCTCTCCTACCTTTACGACTATAAAAGACAATAGATCAGACAGGTTGAACCTTTACGTTTCAATATTCCAAAATCTCTTTGTCTTCTCATCTTTCAAACCCTCTTCTCTCTCGAAACCCTAGAATCGTTTTCTCTCAAAAATGGCATCATCCAAGCGTCTCTCTACAAAAGAAATCACTGAGAAATACAATCTCAAGGTTACTGAGATAGAAAAGATCATTCCGGGAAAGACTGTTGATCTTCAACAGATGAAGAAGCTAGGAATGGATCACTGAAGAGTTGGAGTATTCCAAGTGGACTCCTTTCTTCGACATCAAGGAGCTTGTTCACCCTACGCTCGTTCAAACAGTTTGAAGAAATGTTGTGGTTGTCACCAACAGACTCAACGGACACCGTCATACTCCCCTGACGAAGATGTAGAAACTCCATCTCTTTCTGTATCCGGGCACTGTGCGGAAAGTACTTCTCCAGAAATACTTCCTTGAATCTGTCCCACATGATAGGGGCGCCCGAAACAAGCAACCCGCCCGGCACGTTCCCACCAAGCCACCGACTCTAACATATAGGTGGCAAAATCCACCTTTTGAGCATCGAGCACCCCATGGCCGGGAGATCTTCTCTAATTTCGTAACCATTCCTCTGCCTCACTAGGATCGGTGGTCCCTCGAAAGGTGGCGGATTATTATTCCCGAACTCGATGTTTGTGGATCTGAGCTGCAACCGACCACGTTGCACGTCCCCTTATCCTCATCCGACGGAGAGTCTCCCTCGCTCTCTGCATAACTCTGGCCATTCGAGCCAAAGTTGCCGCAAGCGCATCATTTCTCCCTCGCCTGTTCGATGCCATAATCTGCATACCACCAATCAAACAGTGGGTCGATCAAGTCCAATATCTAAAAGAATGGAATGCAGAATTATAACTCTAACAAGCATCCTATGCGCCCAAGTTTTCTTTTTTTGAAAAAGCCCCACTACCACAGTCCGATTTAGAATCGAACTGCTCTGATACCATAAATGTAACGCCCTTTGTTACATTAGTGATCCCAAGATAAAATCAATAAAATATCATTTAAAACGTTTAATTAAAACATATATCTCATAAAGAAAAATTAGAAAGACATTAAAGTCTGAAAATGCCTCATATTAATTAATATAGTATTAAATTATCCACGTAATGAATATAGATATAAATAAATAAATAAATAAATCAAAAGCCTCAAAACCGGGTGTCTAATTACAACCCCAATGATAAATAATTGCGTCTCGCTACATACGGCTCCTTATTTAAGAACAGACTAACCAAACTAGAAAGATTATCTAATGGAGTCCACTGAGTCTTCACGCCTCTTCAGCCTCAATGACGTCCTCCTCGTGCTCTGAAAACAATGCTTAATAATGAGATATAAAATCCCAGTGATCAACAATACAGTTTTATAAAACATTTTGAAAATAGCATTGTTCTCAGGTATATGAACTAAAACTGTCTATGGTACCCGCTAATTTTTCAAAATAATATATATAAAGAAAATACTTTAACATTAATAATAAACTCATCTCAATACATCACATTTCATATACCAGATAAATTCAAGTTTAATCCAAGCGGTCCGAAGACCTCCTAATTAAATTGGCTTCTTGCTGGCATGCCATATATTCACACATCACACGACAATGGCGTCCCATTGCCTACCCCTACTCACGAGGAGTGTTTCGATGTCACCATTGCCATCAATGTCAACATTGCCATCTATGGTGTTCCCAAACCAGTGAACCCTAAGCCTGTCAACATGGTCGTCAAGTGCAGATTCCTGCACAAACTGTTGTTGGAGTGCGTGATGCCAAGGAAAGGCTCATGAGACAGTGTGACCAAGATGGACAGATTTGCTCTGTACCACTTGATCCACAAAATCAAGGTTGACATCAACGACCTTATCTACATGTACCTTGAGACTCTGATCAAGAGAACCAACATGCAGAGCTATCTTTATGGAATGTTGCCGACAAGGGTCTTCAGGAACAAGTTGTTTGTTCCTAGTGATGTTCACTTTGTCAACATGTCACTACCCATAGACAGGAAGATACTGTCTATGATGGACATCAAGGGAATCCCTCTTGCTGATGAGGAGGAAGACAACAATAAGAAGAAGCCTGCTGTTGAGCAGAAGGAGGAAGAACCAGTGGTTTCCACTGAGGTATCAGAAGTCCCTATTTCTGAAAGATTATTCAAAACGTCTGGAAAGGTGGCCAGACAAGACCAAATTCTAGAGCTGCAACCCTCAGTATCTGAAGATTTTGCTGAAACAGTTGAGCCCTTGAGGTTCAGGCTGAGGAGACCCTCTCCCAAGAGGAAGACTAGTGAAGCTGAGGAATTAGTGGATGTTCCTGCTCATCCCAGCAAGAAAATGAAGCTGGTGAAGACCTTTGCGAAGGTCAGACAAGTTGAGTCTGAACCTAGCAAAGAGGAAGCATCTGCTCAGGGGGGCAGACAGAGCAAGTTCTGGAAGAACCAAAGAAGACTTTTATTTTGGGAATTATTCCAAAAAAGAGAAGATCTGGTTACCCAGTACCTGCAGAAGCTAACACTGCAGAAGACCTGTCTGGAGGAGCTCAGACAGTTATACCTGAGGATGACCAAGTGTCTCATTCTCACAAGAAGTTGAAGATATCTGAAGAGCATACATCTCCTTCATTCCCTTCCCTTTCTCATCAAGGTATCATCACCCCACCTGTCTCTTCTCCATCTGTCCTCTTTGTTCAACCTTTCTCTATTGCATCTCCTCCTTTCTTCACCCGTCTCCTCATTTCAAACTCAAAAATCTTCTTTCACTATTGTAACTAATGACTGTCAGTACACAATTGTTCACAAGGACTCTGCTCCCAAAGAACAAACTGGCATATCGAGACTCTTTGTGTCTGATCTGCAATCTCTTTTATTTGCAAGTATCTCACATGTCTCTTTCATCCCTTCTCCTCCACCTTATATTCTTAACCCCTGTAGAGAACTTTTCTTCTACCCACCTATTGTTATCTTTATTAGAACATTAGCTGAAACTCACTATCCTGCTTCTGTTGTAATGCTACCACACAGGTCTAGGTATTTCTTTATGTTAGTCACGAGATCTAATTCTTTTTTGTCATTTTGATTCTTTATTACCTATCCATCCCTCTGTCTTAGCTCAAACATCTCTTCCCCTGCCTATCAAAATAACAATCACCAGACTGTCTCTGTCCGAGAGACTTTCCTGTATGTTTCATTCACCTGATATTGACTTTGTCAGAATTAGTCTTATCTTCAAATTTGTCTTTCTTCTTTTTTATGCTCTTCAAACTCTTCATGAACTTTTCTTCCTTCCATCACCTCTCCCATATCTCTACCTAAGGCACCCCCAGTTTTAGCCTTACCCTGGCACTCTTCTCTGTCTGTCTCTTCTCAAACAGTGGCCTTACAACTTACAAGACTTTCATCTGCTTCAAGGACAAGTAGAAGACTTAAGAAGACAACTAGATGAAGAAAGGCATGCTAGGCTGCCCTTAGAGCATAGGGTTGCTGCTTTATTTTTGTTAATTAGTCAATCTAGGTAGTTTTTTGGTTTCTTTGTATATAGACTACCTTGTACTTGTAAACGTTCATGAAGAATAAAATTTCTCCTTTATTTCTTTAATGCTTTCATAGTTTATTCCTTTTTTTATGCTTACAAAAGGGGGAGAATGAATAGGAGAAATGTGTTATAGGAGAATGGGAGAATGAATATGATATGATCTTAATAAGAAAATAATACATGGACATAAGTATGTTCTGATAGTTGCTATAATTGATCAGATAAATCTTAAGTAAGATTGCTCTGATAATAATTTCAAAGTAAAACAAGTCAAACTTATGTGTGACTAAGTTAACCGGATTATATGAATAATCTTAATGTCTGAACAAGCATCTGCATGACCTGTCCGCTTAAGAAAATTTCAACCTGTCTATGCTATTTATTTTGTTGATATTTTGAGGTTCATTAAATCATCTCAATGTTTGTCATCATCAAAAAGGGGGAGATTGTTAAGTCTCTAAAATGTCCGATGTGCATTTTCCTAAGTTTTGATGAGAAATAAATATTAGTTAATGATTTAATTAACCTTCATATTGGTTGCTAACCTGTCTATCTAGTGTGCATATTAAAACTGTAAAAATCATCTGTCTGCTCATAAGTGACTACCTGTCTGGATAAGCGAAAGTCAACATGTCTGCTGACTAGGATTATTGACTTCTTTCAAGATACGTCTTCAACCTGTCTCTCCACGAGTTCCTACACTTGTCTGAGCTTACTCGTTGAAGAATCAAGGACCAAACAAGCTTTTGTTGGCCGTCCCATCAGAAAGAGACTTGAAGCCTTCTCTCCTACTCAGTATCACGCTTATCAAGAAAAGTCAGAAGTTACTCTCTCAAGCAACCTCGGTTATCAGAACCAAAGACCAGTTAAAGAATGCTTCCAAACATCCTTTATTCCCTAGTACCTCTGGTCCTTACACGAAAAGGGAATTGTACTCAGCAAAGTACAAAAAGCTCTCTGCACAACTCTGATATGGTTGTATCACGATGCATAAAGCCATGATCCTTCATGTTAGAGTACAATCAATGTTCCTATTGCATTAATGGCTGCCTAGAACGACTCTAATGCATTTAATGAAGTTCTGCTCGAAGCCAACATCTGAGGGAATGTCTCTAACGGATTCTAAATGCTTGAAGACTATAAATACATAAGTCATTGAAGATGAAGATATAGAGAATACACACAGCACTAAAGAGCCATTACTCTCCGCATTAATATCTCCATTCTTTCATTCTGTATTCTTCAATCATTTGAAGTTATTACGCAGACTTTCCTAAGCTTTACATTTAAACCACTCTCTGAGTGTTAGTGAAAGATCTGTCTGTCTGAAGTTGTATTTATTACAAACCAAATCTCTCAAACAAACCTGAGTGGACCTGAAGAGGCTAAGTGTGCAAAGAATACTTGTCTTGGAGCCTGAAGAGGCTAGGTATTCAAAGAATACTTGTCTTGGAGCCTGAAGAGGTTAGGTGTGCAAATAATACTTGGAGTCTGTAACCTGATCAGTTATAGTGGATAAAACTTGGTGCTGCCAAGGACTGGACGTAGCTCTTTGCTTTGAAGAGTGAACCAGGATAAATAGCTGTGTCAATCTCTCTTTCCTTATAAACTCTTTAGTTGCTTTAGTTTTCTTATCCGTTTATCAAGTGGTGTGTTTGTCTAAGTCACTATTAAAATTTCATCAGACAGGTCGCCTGTCTGTCCTGTATCTTTCCACTTGTCTGAACCAAGCTTCTGTATGTGAAAAGATTTCAACTTTGTTTAAATTCTGATAAACACAATTCAACCCCCCTTCTCATGTTTATAGTTGTCTAATTCAGAGGCACTGAATTTCTACCATTGGATATCATACTAAAATATTCAATGGCCTGGATTTGTTACTTCAAAAAATAATTTTTTTTGAAAAAGTCCTATTTTCCCTTTACCTCTTTGCCGTGTAAACTCCGGTGAACCCTGCGAACTCCGGCATCACCTATGTGGCCACCACCACTCCATATCCATCCCTTTGCCCTTCACCACCACTTAACCACCCACCATCATCCCAACCAGCCAGCAGCAACCCTAACCCCACCCTCACCCAGCAACCCCAACCCCACCTTCATTAATCACCTATGCGGCTAACCACCGGCCAACCGCTGGCCGAGCACCCCTCCCTTTGTTTTCTCCTTGTTCAGCCACACCCATGGAGACATAAAGCTTGATCTGCTATTTTTCAGAAGCCCTGAAGCACTAATGCACAGATCTGAAGCACATGAGTCGCACCCTCCACTGTCGCACCCTCAGCCGTCCTTCACCGCTACCGCCTCAGCTTTATCACCACTGCATCACCAATAACATCACTGCAACACCATGGAGACATGAAGCTGGATCTGCTCTTTGTCGGAAGCACTAAAGCAAAAGCATAGATCTGAAGCACACGCATCGCACCCTCCGTCGTCCTTCGCCGTCGCCGCTCAACTTCCTCCTTCCACGATCAGATATCACCACTGCATCACCAACAACATCGTCCTTCGTCACCACCGCCTCAACCCGTGTTGTCGTCGTTCCACCCTCCTCCTCCAACCACGACCCCCCTCTTCCCCTCTTTCCCATCCCCTTCCTTTTTTTGAGTTGTTTTTGTGGGAGGCACATTGGGTTAGGGTTGTGACGGTGGTCAGATTGAGGTAGGGTCTTGATGGGGTGGTAGTCAGGTGTGGTCGGGTGGTGTTGGTCAGTGGGGTCGGCTGGTGGTGGTTGGTGGGCGGGTGGGTGGGTGGGATGGTAGACAAAGTGGAAAGGATAGAAATGTAATTTTACCAATAGTGTTTAGTGCTTCACGGTGAGGCACTTGGTGAGATACCTCATTGTAGAAGCGCCCTTGAAAAAGTGTTAAAACTTAAAATAATTAGAGTTGTGATATTTGAACATAAAATTTAGACACCGTATATGATACCGTATAAGTTTGTTTCTATCTCTCACTTTTTATCATCTTTATATATACGCATTTCGAGAATACCACAAAAAGTAAAGGAGACACCATATGGTGTCTCCAAAACGTGTTCAAAAAACATTACCCAAATAATTATGATGGTAACATTGCTCCTAAAACGAAAACATGGAAAAGCAACAAAACAAAACAAAAAAAAGTGAGAGAGGAAGGAGTAGAAGAAATTGAAAGGGTATTGATTGATGAGATTCGGACCAATGTGATAGACAGACCCTAAAGCCTGAACCCTTCATGCGAAAAATAAACGAACCAACCAACCGTGTATGATTTTTTTTATTTTACATAAATAACCACAACTCAAAGATCTTAATTTGAAGTGATCCTTGACAAGAATAATTTTTGATCAGGTTTTATTTACCTTCCATTCAAACTCGAGTGAAATACTCTGGAGACGGTCATAACCCTCTGACCAAAAAAATAAGACCTTAAATTAAAGTCACACTCTCACGCGACAGGGCACGCAGACACAGAGAGGAGTGAGGGCAAAAGCTTCAAGGTTCGTTCAAGTCATGGCCGAGGATCGCAGCGTTGAAGCAGCTACCGTGCCCACTCGCAACTCCATCCCCTCCGGTGATAACTCCGTTTGGGCCGATGTCTCGCCCCTCCTCCAAGCCGCTTCCCAAGGTCTGCTCTCTCTTTAACTATATATATTCTTGACAGTCATCAGGTCAAGGGTTTCGATCATATCACACTCCCTCAACTTTTTAATGTAATGCTGCTCCTGCTGCTGATTACGATTTGCAATTATGCAATGCTTTGTTTTTTAACTTGATCACTGCATAAACGCTCCTTTCAAATAATGATAATATTATTAATAATGATGATGATGTCAAAGTTACTCTCTCTCTCTCTTTTTTTTTTGTTATTTTAGTTTTTTCTTAACAAAGTTCTGTTTTTATGTGTTATATAATATCAAACTGCCGATTTCTATAGTCTATTTTGTAATGATGGTTTGATTAATTGGAGATGTTTTTTTTTAACCAACTTCCCATGTTGGGTTCCCATTTTCAACTTTCTTTCGTATTGTTGGTTGCAGATCTTCAGGAGGGAGAGCTCATTCATGGAGATAATTTCAATCTATTTGCTGCAATGTCCGCTGTTGAGGTATTCTTTCATCTTGCTCGCTGCACTTTCAGTTGGAGATTTTGTATGTTTCTTTTATATGATTAAAGCGGCATTTGACAAAGTCAGCTACAATTTCCCATCAGGAAATAAGATACCGAGCTTACCTTACTGCATAATACATATTTTAGAGATATGTGTAGAGAAGCTGTTGTCCAGTTTTAGCCTCTTTAGAGAGTCTTTTGCAATTGTGCTGTGTGTGTTTAACTTGTACTTATTACTTTCTTAGATAATGGACCCAAAGATGGATTCGGGTATGGTTTGTACATACTACTCTCTTGACGAAGCCATTGAGAATGGTGCTGTCCCAGTTCCTATTAGTGTTGATAAAACTACTGATGTTCGGTGTACAATTGACATCATGGACCATCTACTAGCATGCGAGGTATTTTCATTATGTTGCCCTTGCTTTCCATATGCCATATGGTTGGTTACCTTGTATGGTATAAGCATAGCTTTGGTTTTGCAGAACTATTTCCAAGGATTGAAAAATCTCTGTATGGTGCTCATTATGCATGAGGCCGACAAATATGCAATCTTGATATGATGCTCTTCATTCAATTTATTTTTTTTGATAGGCAAATGTTAGCATGTTACTTGTTATGTTAGTTTTTTCTCTTTTGCCAGGGTTTGATGCTCTTCATTCATTTTTTTCATAATAATTTTTCTCTATTTTAGTGTTCTGAGTACATTACCATCTATATTTGTTTTAACAAACTTGCTTTCTTTTTCCCCTATGCAAGCTTATAAAACATATTTTTAATAAGCATAAAATTTTAGTCAAACAGAAAATTAATGTATAAGCACAATTTTATGCAAATAGTATGTTTGCTTGTCTCCAATATCTTTGTCTGTGCTACACAAGTCTTAATTATATATTTTCCTTCTCTTTATCTTAGTTTTCATTTGATATGGCAGGCAACATGGCACAAGGGTCATTCATTGGCACAAACTGTCTATTCTTGCCTCTATCTCCTACGACCTGAACGGACATTATCACATACTCTGTTGCACTCATACTGTAAAGTCATACGTGCTACCTGCAATGCAGTGCTTTCAGTTGTCTCAGATGCACGTACACATGAAGTAACGTATTCCAACAGCTCAACCTTTTGTCTCTATTATATAGGAACTTTCTTTTTGGTTCCGTTACCTGTCCGAAATTTTCAAATTCTGTGGTTTGGTCAGATTAGTAATAGTTTTTCTTCTTTTGGAACAATGTGACGAATTATTGTCGCGTTGTTGTTCCCTAAATTACTTTAAGAAGAAAAGAATGAAATGGAATGTTACAATTATTTATATTCACTATGTATTTCTTTAGATCTCACTTTATGCATTAAACTTTGTGATATTTATCCGTGCCACAGGAAGATTACTGATTTACACTTACATGCAGACTTCCTCCGAGTGAATGGCATATGGATATGTGGCCATAGTTGTTTAGTTTCCTAACATATGCTCTCTGTGTATTTTTGTTATAAGCTGTGCATTCCTGTGAACATATGTCTAGTATATGGCTATACTTATTTTTCCTTTTATTATGTGAGCATATTCTTACAGAGCATTTCCTCCTTTTTCTATTAAAAAATGGTGATATTTATTTGTGTCAGGAAGAGGATCTATTTACCATGACATATGACCTTCCTCTGAATGGAGATGGAGATGAAAGGTGTTTATCCATGCTAAATGCCGTTGAGGAAACAATATCTCGCCAATTGCGTGCTTGTAAGGTTTCATCATCAAAAAGAAGAGTATCAGATTCAGATGGTAATTGCTTCTTGAAACTTGAGCATTATTTTTTTTAGTTTTGTTGGCGTGATCTCATTGTTATAATATTGTCATAAGGTTCAAATAGGTTTTTCAGAAGGGAATGAGGATACTGCTTGGTAATAATGGTCTAGAGGAAAACTGGAAAAGATTAAACTTGGGAGTTAATCACCCTTGAAGAGTGATGATATGCTTATGTTGGAATATGTTCCAAATACCTGTTGTGGCAGGCTTTATGCGATTCTTCAATAATTTCCTATCATTTATCATCTTTCTATACCATCCAGTATATTTTAGATATGTGCATCTCTTTAATTAAATGATTGATTATTTTTTGAACTTGCTCTTATAAATTTACTTTGTTGTATATATACTGATGAAGTAAAAAATAAAAAATAAAAATAGAAATAAAAATAAGAAGTTCGGGGTTCAATAGCATTGGCAATTAATTGACTCCCATTTACTGCTCATAATACCTGGTACTATTACAATCTTTAAGCTTCATAACTGCCAAAAAAATTAAAAAAAGGGCGTAACATATGTTTAAGCTTTTAATTGAGTCTTCATCTATTTGGTTGCAGATATAGAGCCACTTCAAAGTAATCCTGATCTGGAAGAAGGCTACTGTAAAGCACTATTATGTCGATTACGTTTTCGTAAGGTTTTATCCTATGTTTATTCTCTTCTAAGTTATGCAAATAATACAGAACTACTCCCATGCATAGTTTATGCATTAGACATAAGTTTTTATTTTATTTTATTAATAACCATACCTTCTGCAATATATGTAATCAATCCACGAATGTCAAAGATAAGATTATAAAGATTGTAAAATTAGCAAAGTGTTTCAACTTTTCTTGATTAGTGTAGTTTTAATTGTTAACAAAGGAAGTTGAGGATGTCCTATTCCTAATGCCTATATCCACTGTGTTAGGCATATCATATGACTTTAGAACTTGGGTACCTTTAACTGAAATTTTCTGTATCCTTTAGAAAAGAATACACCAATTCTAACGATCCATGGGATTCATTATGGGTATATCCAGATAACTATTTATCTATTCTATTTTATATTCCTAATAATTTTTATGTTACAATTTTTTTCCTCGTGTCACAATGGCGGGGTGGAGGTCTGAACCACGACCTCTGCAAACTACCCAAGACTCCTCACCACTAGACTTATCCTAGTGGCTTTCCCAAATTATAATTTTGTTTGTTGTTTATTTAGTGTATTTGTTCTTCCATCTTGTGATAATTTAGCTTTCATTGCAATTTCAACTCTTCGTTGTCAACTAAGCAAGCTTCCTTTGACTGAATTTTCACCACATTTTGATTTTCTTTTAGCATTTTTACCATCTTTTGATGTCTATGAAACGACCCCAAGGGAGAGGTTTGGAGTTGGCAAGAAAACACATAGCTTCATGTATTTTAGAGATTGATCACATTCGAAAATCTTCAGAGTTTCTTAGAGCTGGTGCTCTGGAAATGTCTAAGCAAAACGTAGGCAATACAACTGCATCTGGTTGTCAACCAATTGGATTTGACGCTAGTTTAAACTCTAGATTATCAGCCCCCACACCACCACGAGCAATGAAGATTCTTTGTTGGGAAAAGGTAGGTGTTTAGAGTGTTACTTTTTAATGCATAAAACTTACTTCCATTGTTATAATGTTTACCGTTTATCTCTCCCAGGCTCTCAAATATTTTATGAAACTTCTTCAAGATCTAGACGTTATATGTTCCTACTCATTGGAACCATCATTGGAGGCTGCTTTTCTTTTTGTGGTTAAATTCCAGAAATCACAACCTGATTTGGTTTCTAGAGCTCATCTTCAGGTGGATATCCAAATGTTTATTATTTCTCCTTAATGAGTGTTCTCTTTATTCTGTTATTATTAGCTACTTCACTGAATCTTCACTTCTATATAGATGAGCAATTTTGTTTAAATATTTGTCAAATATATTTTTATTTTCTTGTTTTTTTCCAACTCCGTCCTCTTTAAGAGACAGCTAGGAAGAGAAATATATGTTGTCTTCTATGAACATTAATCTTTTCCCTTGTACCTCGTACTCATTTAATGTATTGAAAATAATAGTAAACATATTTTCTTCACCATATGTGATTTTGTGCTGGTTACAATGTAAATATGTATTGTAATATAGATTGTCACTATTTTAACATGCGAAACAAAATATTAGAGAGTAATCATCATTATTGATGCTTAAATCTATGAATCAAAGTATGAAAGAAACTATTATTCATAACTAGGCTCCAGATTTCTTGTAACACTTGCACGTTGGAAGAACCTGTTATGGAGTGCTAGAGACACAATAAGTAACACATTACATCTTCATGCTTTTGATTGGCATGTTGATGACTTGATGTCTGCACTATTGATCCATTAGTCCACTATATCATTGCCTGTAAAGGCATGCTAGATATGCACCGCATTAGAATTTCACTTACTACAATTGTTTTAAACTCTGTTCTCCAAGCTCAATCCTTAAAACTTGTTATCAGCTTCTGCTAGTCCAGGATGGGAAACTCTACGGCCGGGATCCTATTTTTTCTGTGATTACTAAAGCTGCTGGATTACCTGAAGTCACCAAGAATCATGACATTCAGAAAAATGAATTTATGGTGCATCTAGGACAGGTAATGAAGTTATAGCTGATTGGTATGTTATATCATTAACAGTCTATACAACTAGTTTCATTCTTTTTGTGTTCTTGAATGTTTATAGAATTGCATGATGACGACCTTCATCTTTTTTGAGTTAACTAATATTACCAAGGCTCGACTACTGCCTTTTATTTTATTTTGTTTAAATCTTTAATTAATCTGTATTTTCTGACTCAAGGATGTTATCATTCTAATATGAATTATTTTCCCATAAAAAGGGTGATACAACTCATGATTTATTGCATTTGGCACTTTGTTTAATCTGTGCAATATAATGTATGCAGTTAGTGATAAATTTGCTCAAAATTCTTTGTACAAATGCTGCATGGCAAAGGCGTAAGCTGGGGAAAATGTTACAAGACTGGCGTCTCACCTATTTACAGGTGTGTCCTTTGCTTGTTTTCCGGAGTATACTACGAACTTCCCCTCCCCCTTCTTATTTCAGATGCAGTAAAGTCTCCTTGAATATGTTTATTATGTTTTTAAATTTGAGGGTTGTTTTTTTCTTACACTAGTGAATAATATATCGTCTTAGTACAAGACACAGAAATGGATAAGGAAAATATATACGTATAACAAGTTGCCCTCGAAACCTTGCTATAATCAATTACATATCATGCCTTATCTGTTTAAGAGTTCGAGTTAGATTTTAGGAAGATTTTCATGAATGCTTCTTTCTTAATTCTCATCCTTTTTTGGTCAGATGTATGAGTTATTGAGAACCTTTTCTTTTCTTTTCCAAATGACATTATGTTATCCTGAGAGAAACTTTATTTTGGGATTGGAATTGTAGCATTTGGTCTCCTTTTGTGCCTTTTAAGTTACTAGCCTCTTTTTTATTACTCTTAATGGACAGCTGGAAAGACCCCCTGCACGCACCTGCTCCCCAAAAGAAACCCCCCAAAAAAGTGGGAAATATAAAGGAAGATGACAGAAAATTGGGTATAGGGGAAGAGATGAAATGTTCAAGATATCTCAGTATTTAGTTTAGATTAAACTTCGATAGTTAATGTGAATTGGATCAATCGATATATTTTATGATTTTTTGAAATTCATTTAGCGAATGTATTTATCTAATCTTTCATTCCACTCTACAGCTGGAATTGGCATTTAAAAAGGAGCTTGGAGAAGTCTCAAACGCTTCAAACAATGAGGTTTGTTTCTTTGCCAAGTGAAAGTAAGTTACTTATTTGTGTACCGATTGTCTGTCATCGTGCTGCTCCTAGGAAAAATAGCAGCCTCATGTCTTTGAGAAATAATATTAAACTCATTCCGGGTGAAGTTTCTCTCATGAGTTTTGCAGCATACATGCTTTTTGTGGGCATAAATTGGTTGGTTGTCTATTTTCTGATATCACTAAACTGCAATCCAATTGCTAATTTATAATATTGCTCTGTTCTGGCAGAATATATGTTTCAAAATATTCCAACAGATTCTCGCATGGGTTGAAGAGCAAACTTATTGGATAGCTTCTCGGTTTCTCTTTTTGGGATTTGAATTGGATCTTTACACTGTACATGAGTATTGTATGGTATACTGGTATATTCATGTTGTGTTGATCAAGCTTGCAGAGAAGAAACATCTCAGGATGGCAATGAGCAGTGGCGCTGGTATGTGTAACAGAAATTCATCCAAGATTCTTATTAAGAAAAGTGATCCATTTTGTATGAGAGAAAATGCTTTGCTTTATTTTACCATCAAATTGATGACTTTCACAGCAGTATGATTAAGTATCCTTGTAATTGTTTATTTAGTTGTAAGAAAAATAAGCTTATAATGGCTGACTTTAATATGTAACTATGCTTCCTGTTGATCAGCGAAAAAGAAGGCAAAGAAAAAAAAGGATTCTTTAAAGGATGCAGGAATGGATTATCAGATCCCAGCAGCTGTCTTGTTTCTTCAGAGCCAAATATATCTTGCTGAAGGGCTAAGCACGGTAATACTGCATATCTTTTCTCAATGATGATGTCTTTAACGATATCTTCTAGGAAGTGTGATTTGAGACATGATAAGTTTGAAATTTTCCTCCCAGGTCTCTAGGTTCTTGGATATAGTAGTCTGTTGGTGACAACTGAAAACTCTATTTTAACAAATTGAGAAGTCTTTTTCTGCTAAATTAACATGTCCATATTGATTATGTGTAACGAGTATTTACTTTAACTTTGTATTTTTCCTGCTTTGTTATTGATTCAATTTGGCGGACTGACATGCGGCAGCAATCTAATTATTTTTCTAGATGTTCGCTGCTTTGAGTAATGAGCGCATAATCATTATACCACAAAGCCCTTTCAATACGGAACATGAGGTAAGGTTTTGTGTTTTGCCAAATACAATTTTCACGTGTATTAAATGCTTAGTTAAAACATTGCCAATGATAAACTAAAATTCAGCACTTAATTTTTAGTCTTTACAGATTAAGTGCTGAACTTGTAATGGTTGAAAAGATTTTTTAAGGGCTAAAAATCTAAAATGGTATTAAAGGAGTTATTAATATTTAATAGCATAAATAAGGTGATGCAAAAGGGAACTATTTTCAATTAAATTGTTGTTGAATATTTTCTTTAACCTATCATGTTCTGAAAATTTTCAGTAGTTTTTCACTTAACTTCATTTTTGCAATTTATCAAACCCCACCAAATTAATTTCAATGTCGAATCTTTTGATTATGGGCATTGGATTAAGTTTTCAAACAGGCCCTAAGCCTTCTTTTGTCTTTTGGAACCAGCAAAGAGTCAATCCCCAAACATCGATACTGACTTGTGATTTCTCACTCCCCATGACATGACTACATTTCTGTGGCTGGAATGAAGCAATTTATATAATTAATTTTTTTTTATTGAATACTCTTGTAATCTTGAGAATGAAATATAATTTAGGATATATTAGTACAGGTTTGCCAGAAGTTAAGGAGAAACCTTCAATAAATTATCTAACTGCATTTGGAGGTTTTCTATGGTATCAAGAAGCATTTTGTGAATCAGGCCAGTAAAAGATCCAGAGATAGTTAGTAAACTCTTAATCTTTGGTGATACTTAACATGTGTCATGTATATGTAGTTCAAGACAAATTTGTGCATGGTTAGCCCTCAAAAAAATTGGGCACTACTGAAGTACGTGTGTTTTGAATCAAGTCTTTCATTTGCAACTCAATTCATGTGTAGACTTTTTTCCAGATATTTATTCAGCAATTCGAGCTCCTACAGAAAGCTTGCCTTCCTGATCCCAATCCATATGTGACATTCAAGAAGTTTATTCATAATCATGCCAACTTCTCCGTGAGTATTCTTCTGTAAACTATTAGATGTTGCTGTCAGAGACAGGTGTTTACTTGTTTTTTTTCCTTCAGACCCGAGTTATTTACAATTACTTCAAGGAAGCTCAGAGGATTGCAAAAGAGGTTAAGAGTAGTTTTGCCAATGACCCTGACATGATGGCTGAGCTGCGCAGAGTAGAACAAGTAGCAGAGCACAACAACATTGCCTTAAATGTCATTTGCCGGGTAGGAGCTCTTGACCCATCGTTGAAGATTTCTTTTACCTTTTCCCACCATCCTTTCTTTGCTACCGCTATTGTGAAGAGATCCTGATGTTAGATTCGACCAATTTTGAAACATGTTATAGGGTGTTAGAAGCAACTGAATTATGTGGCATTAGCAATTGTAATAGTATTGAAACAAATTTTGTGGTACATATATTACATTGAAATTGTAATTTTTTTTATGAGGAAAAAAATAAAGTATTTTTATAGCAATTTTCTCCTCAAAGCCCTCCTTCCGTGGATGCACCCAAAAAGCAGATAATTCATTGGAGGCTGCAAGTAGCAACTAGCAAAGACGAGCAACCTTTGTAAGACCATGAGTAAAGTTTTGTAGTTTTATGGTAATATGATGTCGTGGCTTTATACATAAGTAGTTGCATGATTAGGATGAGCAATATGATGCAGCAAACTGAAGAAAACATGTTACTGTGATTGATGAATGATGACATAAGGAATCCAATGATGACAGGTAGAAAAACAGTGCATCATATGTTTGCAGGTGCTGGCTAGGGTGAGAGAGCTCACCAAGTCTCTCACCATGAGAGATCATTATCTACCCTTAGATTTATGTAGTCCTCATGATTATATTATACATCCTCAACACCATATCACCTCCCCCAAATCCTTCCACAGCCCTTCCATCAGTCATTCTCACGAGTCTCCTCCACAACGGCACCACCTCCTTGCCACCTCCATCTTGATCTCTCACTCTCCCCCTCTGCCTCTCTCACTCCCCCACCCCCATTGTTCGAATCCTTGCCGATGTGTACGTCATGGGTTTCATCGGTGCTGGGAAAATGGCGGAGAGGTGTGTCGGCTTCGGCATCTTGCCTCTATCCTTTTCTCCCTCACTCTCCCACTTTCCTCCACTGCCTCGGCCTCCCTTCCCACTCCCCCATCACCCCATGGAACCCGGCATCAGAGGGCAAACTTTATTAAAATGGCACAAATCAAAGACCAAACCCAGAATTAAAAATACAGGATCAAAGAATAAAATACGCACAATCAAAGCGCAAAATTACTTAAAAGTTATACATGATTGAGGATGAAACTACAGAAAAGAGTAAAACAAATGAAGATGAAATAATTAAAAAAGAACCCAAAGTATGTAACAATCAGAGACGAGGACCCCGATTGCTTCCGACATGGAGGAGACGTAGGACAACATTGACAACGTGGAGGCCCAAACAGTAGCGGTGGTGGTGGGGAAATCATTTTACCAGAAGCAGAAGGGGAACGAGGCAGCGCGTTGGGTAAGGCTGGGTTTATATTGTCAGGAGCACGTCGCTGGTGTCGGTGCCGGTGGGGAAACTGGTGGCCATATCTCTCTCCCTTGTTCTCAGTTCTCACTCCACTGTTCAACCCACACAACCGTTCCTCCTTCGTCGCTGGGTCGCGGCTCTGGTATGCGCGGGCAGAGAGGTTGCTGATCTAGTTCGAGTTGGTTCAGTCGGACAGCGACGGCGTGCGGAGGGCTTCTTGCGGTGTCCAAAGGCGGAGCGAGTGATGGACGGCGAGAAGAGTTTGGACAGTCGGCCATGGTTGGGGAGAGAGAATCGGAGTGGGACTGACGGAGGGAGAGGAGTATGAGAGAGGGAGAGGAGAGTGAAAAATGATAAGGTGTGGATAGTGTATCGTTACTATCGTACACCTTCACCATCAGATGATTCTAATTTATCTCCTTAACTTGCTCACTGTGAGAGACTTAAACAAGTCTCTCACCCTATCCAGCGCCATGTTTGCGATGGTCTCTAGGAGTAAACTTCGGACACGCGCCAGTGTTCTTTCTTGTTCATATGCGTGCGTGCCTTGACATGGGGAGCAAAGCTGAATTCTAGCACGCACCTTAAAAAGGGTTACAATCATGTTTGTGAATCACAACTCACAAGTTACTTACAATGCCTTGGCAATTGCATGCTCAAGTGTTCAACAGAATTCCTATTTTCATGCAACATTTATGAATGATTATTTTTTTGTCCGGTGTCCAGAGTTTTTAACCCTGACTAATCCGGGGTTCGGTCGGGAGGTAAGTAAAGTCTGGCCAAGAGTTGTTGCTATCAAGGATCGAACTCGTGCAAAGCACGAACCACTCGTCCTTAACAGCAGCACATTAACCACTTATGCCCAACTGCTTGGTTATTTATGAATGATTATGAGTATGAAGGTAGTTTTCATGCAACATTTATGAATGATTTGATTGGTGATCAGTTTCTCCTTTCTCTCTTATTTTTTTTAATTCGTCAAATTTTCGTTTAAGTATTTTTGGCATCAAACAGCACAACATTTTATTAAAAAAAGTAAATGTTAACATGTAAGATACGAGTTAAAGAACAAAAAATAAATTTTCATTAAATTAATATATTTATATAAACTTTTTTTTGTTGAAATCTTTAACCGGTGCCCTGAAAATTGGAATTTTTTTTGATAGAAACGTGAAAATTGTAAGTTGTAACAGCATAAAGAGTTGGGTAAATATCAAATGATCTTTGGTACATGCTTATCAAGAAAAAAAGACCTTTGGTACAGAAAACCACAAGAGGTCGATCCATCTTTGAATTGTTTTGAGACACGAAAAAGCCACAAGTTTGAATGTTGTTTTACTGTCATTTTGATTTTTTGTGGCGATGGTTGCTCGAAAGAATTCAAAGCATCTTTCGATACAACAGGATTTTGGAATTTCGGCCGAACAGTAATGCACTAAACTAATTAGAACATTCAACATGATATATACCATAAATAAAATTGATTTTTTTTTGAAGCAAAATAAAATTGAATTTTATAAAGCGTAAAAAAATGTTTGAATCGGCAAAGATTATAACTTAGAGTTCATTGTGAATTCCCTTCTCATAACATGAATAATTTGCTTTTGAACAAATTAAGAAAGTGGTTTAATTAACGTACTTGTAATTTGACTTACACATCACATCTTAGCTGGTGCCTGGTTAATTCACATTCTATGTTGTCGTGGCTGTTGTTTACACATAGACAACCAAATGCCTCCTTGCATCCAACACATGTTAGTTGCACATCCCACCGACGCATGACATTACTTTGAATAAGTTAACAAGGCGTTGAGATGAAAATACTATGCATATTTTTAATTTTTAAACTTTAGAGACTAAATTACACCTCACCCAAATATCACCAAACTAAAGTGCAATTTTCGTTATATTTGTCAGCACATTTATAATAATGTATAAATATCATCCTTTTCTTATTCAATGGGATAAAATGACAAGACAAAATAAGGGTGGAAATTGTTACGCTGAAAAACTTTTCAAAGGATGATGATTTCTATGATTCGCTCTTTGAATCCGAAAGTTTAATAATTAATACCAAAGCCACTTTCGTTAAAAGCAAAAGGTGTGGCACTGTGGCTACAGCCTATTTTAAAGAAAACGGGTGTGCCATAAAATAAAATAAAAAGAAATAAAAGAAAACGGGTGTGCCTTCATAGTCTCATTTTAATAGCAAACAAGCAAAAAAAATTCTATTTTTAAAAAGTATGCCACTATGTCTCCATAGTTTTTTCTTTTGTTCTTTTAAAAATCTGGCTTCAGCTTTCAGCTTTCATTTTGTCCAAAGTCATTCGTTCACTAATAATTAACGATACGTGTATAACCTTACATTTATATTTTTTTCTATATACTTTCATACAAGTTATTAAACTATTTCAAATTTATTGTAAATATGATCATACTACTGGTAAGAAAGATTGGTTTCACACTGGGCGTGCAATACACAATGCCATTAAGGCCACAGTCTTAGGCCCCAATTTTTTTTTTTTTTTTACTTTTTAGTATAGGATATATTCTATTTTTTTTAAAAGGCAAAAGATGTATATATTTAGGTATAAGGGATACTCAACCCATATACAAAATATCAAAATATGAAAAAAGATGAATACAATAACTACTTCACAACCAAGCACTATGATAAGTAACCAGAAGGTTGAGTGATAACCAAGGACATCCCCTAAAAAAAACCCAGCTGTATCAGTAGCAAACTACCCTATAACAGCAACAGGACCCAAAACCAATTTTCAATTTCCATCCTATTGAATAAAGCCAAAGCAAAATAAGATGTGATCATATCCTAAATATTGTAGGATATTATTAAAGTGTTTTAAGGACAATATTTAATGAATCTAAATAAGGTAAGTATTCATTGAAAAGCTAAGTATATACATTCATAATGTATTGATTACACCACTTTTTATGTAAACTTACCTATTTAGATTCCTTAAACAATACCCTTAGGATATTTGTTATCATTTGCCTTTAGAAATTATAAAATTTTATTATTTTCACTTCAATTTTTTTTCATCTCTCATTGTTTCTCTCTCTTTTTTTACTCATCACCATATTCTTTTGAACATTAGAATATTATAGAAGTATTCAAATATATCAAAACATTAGATTCTTTTTCAAATGTTTATATTGCTTATATAATATTTGTGGAATATGTGTCTCAAAATCAGTTAGCATTGGTTAAAGCTTTCAGTTAAGTTAGTTGGAGTTTGTTACAACAACTTGGAGCAACTAATTTCTGGAAGGAGCACGTGTAACCTTGCAGCTGAAGATCTATATATATTAGCACAGGATCCTTTTATAGATGAGATAGTGATATGAAAGAAAGATTCATTGTATTCCCTGTAACTCACTTTGCTTGTAATCTAGAGAATAGAAGAGTGACATAGAAATCAAGGTAGAGAGAAAATAGAGAGGAAAAGGCTTGGGTTCATGCACTGTATCTCTGCAGAGTAGCTAGCTAGTGACCAAGGAAGTCTCTATTGATTCAAAAGGCTTGATCTTGTACTCGGTTCTAATTCTTAGTGGATATTCTTTGCTCCATCCCCATGGATGTAGACCCCACCGACTGAATCACGTTAATCTCTTGGTGTTCATCTTATTCTTCCCTTAATCTTCTTTAATTGTGTTTCAGTTTAATACTGCAAGTATTCTTGTGTTGTGTTGCTGTGGTTTTGTGTTTGCCAAATTTCGGGTTATGGACTCGGGTTGTACCTTCCACATGTGTCCAAGAAAGGATTATTTCGAGTCAATAAAGCTGCAAGATGGAGGAGTCGTGCTGTTAGGAAACAACAAGCAATGTCAGGTTCAAGGCATTGGCTCAATCCGGTTAAAAATGTTCAATGGTCAAGAGAGGTTAATCTCTGGGGTGAGGTATGTTCATGAACTAAAAAGAAACCTGTTATCTATTAGCATGTTTGATAGTTTAGGCTATACTACACAAATTGAACATGGCATGATGAAAATCTTCAACAATAATGTGATCATAGCTAAGGGGTTAAAAAGAAATGGTCTATATATCTTATAAGTCAAAGTTATGGCACATGAGACTTGGACATGTAAGTGAGAGAGGGTTATTACAATTAGCCAAACAGGATCTGCTAGATGGTGATAAGATAGACAAATTAGACTTCTGTGATCACTGTGTATTAGGAAAGGCTCATAGAGTAAGCTTTGGAACATGTTTGCATATTTCAAAAACACCGTTTGAATATGCACATTCAGATCTTTGGGGTCCTGCTAGAACTATGACTCATGGAGGTGGTTCATACTTTCTTACCATCATTGATGATTACTCTAGAAGAGTATGGATCTATATACTTAAAAATAAGAGTGACACTTTTGAAAAATTTAAGGATTGGCATGCTCAAATTGGAAACAAAACAGGAACCAAACTTAAATGTTTAAGGACTGACAATGGCCTGGAATTTGTTTCAGAGCAATTTAATAAGTTTTGCAGGGATTTAGGTATTCAAAGACATAGGACTGTTGCAAGGACTCCACAGTAGAATGGGCTGGCAGAAAGGATGAATAGAACAGTGTTGGAAAGGGTCAGATGCATGCTACCGAGTACTAGCCTACCAAAAAGCTTCAGGGGTGGTGCAGCAGCCACTGCAGTGTACCTGATCAATAGGTGTCCTTCTTCAGCAATAGGATTTAAAACTCTTATGGAAATGTGGAATGGGAAACCTGCAGAGTATTCACACCTAAGGATATTTGGAGCCTTAGCCTTTGCTCACACAAGACAAGACAAACTTGAGGCTAGGGCTATCAGATGTGCTTTCATAGGATATCCTGATGGTGTCAAAGGATATAAACTATGGAGAATAGATGCTGGAGAACCTAAGTGTTTCATCAGTAGAGATGTTGTCTTTGATGAAACCAGAATGGCCATGTTACCAAAGCATCAACAACAAACCAGTGACAAATTGAATGAAGCAGAGACTGTTAAGTCTCTAAAATGTCTGATGTGCATTTCCCTAAGTTTTGATGAGAACTAAACATTGGTTAATGATTTAATTAACCTTCATATTGGTTGCTAACTTGTCTATTGAGTGTGCAGATTAAATAAGAGAATCATATGTCCAACAGTGTAGTGATAGAAGCTCACGTCCAACACTGTAGTGATTGAAGCTCACGTCCAACACTGCAGTGATTAAAACAAACGTCCAGCATTGTAGTGATTGAAGCGCACGTCCAAAGCGCAAGAGATAGAAACTTGCGTCCACTAAAGTGAAAGCCAGCATCCACTAAAGTGATGAAAGCCAGCGTCTACTAAAGTGACACAAGTGCTCGTCCACTGGAGTAACAAAAGTGATCGTCCATTAAGGTATCAGAATGGCTCGTCCAATGACGTGGCATTTGGAGCTCGTCCATTAAGGTATCAGAATGGCTCGTCCAAGTCCATTAAGGTATCAGAATGGCTCATCCAATAATGTGGCATATGGAGCTCGTCTACTAGGTTACGATCAACCAGTTAAAGGAGTATCCGTCCAATGACGTGGCAAATGGAGCTCGTCCACTAAAGTAACAGAGGCTCTCGTCCACTTGAGTAACAGAAGTGCTCGTCCACTAAAGGTGACAGAAGCGCTCGTCCACACTAGTCTTTGGACTTGCTGAGTCCTTAATATGGAGCTCGTCTACTAGCCCGAATGAAGACTCAAATGGCTAGATAGACACGGTTATTTTCAAGATAGAATCTTATGGACGCGAATTCTATAAGGATTATCAGAATCGTATTTCAAGAACTAGAAAGAGACTTGAAGCCTTCTCTCCTACTCAGTTTCACGATTATCAAGAAAAGTCAGAAGTTACTCTCTCAAGCAGCCTTGGATAATCAGAACCAAAGACCAGTTGAAGAATGCTTCCAGCATGCTTTATTCCCTAGTACCTCTGGTCCTTACACGAAAAGGAAAGTGTACTCAGCAAAGTACAAAAAGCTCTCTGCACAACTCTGACATGGCTGTATCACGATGCATAAAACCATGATCCTTCATGTTAGAGTACAACCAACGTTCCTATTGCATTAATGGCTGCCCAGAACGACTCTATTGCATTAATGACTGCCCAGAACGACTCTATTGCATCAATGGCTGCCCAGAATGACTATATTGCATTAATGGCTGCATAGAATGACTCTATTACATTAATGACTGCCCAGAACGACTCTATTGCATTTAATGAAGTTCTGCTTGAAGCCAGCATCTGAGGGAATGTCTCTAACGGATCCTAAATGCTTGAAGACCATAAATATAGAAGTTATTTAAGATGAAGAAGAAGAGAATACACATTGCATTAAAAAGCCATTACTCTGCGCATTAATTCTTTCATTCTGTATTCTTCAATCATTTGAAGTTATTACGCAGACTTTCCTAAGCTTTACATTTAAACCACTCTTTGAGTGTTAGTGAAAGATCTGTCTGTGAGAAGTTGTATTTATTACAAACCAAATATCTCAAACAAACCTGAGTGAGCCTGAAGAGGCTAGGTGTGCAAAGAATACTTGAGTCTGTAACCTGATCAGTTATAGTGGATAAATCTTGGTGCTGCCAAGGACTGAACGTAGCTCTTTGCTTTGAAGAGTGAACCAGAATAAATAATCGTGTCAATCTCTATTTCCTTATAACCTCTTTAATTGCTTTAGTTTTCTTATGTCTATCAAGTGGTGTGTTTGCAAAAGTCACCCGTCCATCCTGTATCCTTCAATTCGTCCAAATCTAGCTTCTATTTGCGAAAAGATTTCAACTTTGCTTAAATTCTGATAAACACAATTCAAACCCCCTTCTCGTGTTTATAGTGGGCGATTTCAGTTGGTATCAGAGCTCAGCCTCTGGGTTGAGCATCTAACAGTGTAGAGGTAAAAGGTCCTGAAAAATAGACATGACTGCTGGATCTAGTTCAAGTGGGAGTCATCAGACTGAAGGAGCTTCCCTAACCAGACCTCCTTACTTCAATGGAGAAAACTACAACTATTGGAAAGATAGATTTCAATGGTTCATTCTATCTACAAACATTGATCTTTGGGATGTCATTACAGATGGTCCATTCATTCCCAAGAATGATGATAATACTGACAAACCAAAAGCTCAGTGGACTACTGCAGAAAAGACAAAATGGGAGTTGAACCACAAAGCTAGATTTAACATCATTTGTGCTCTCAGTCCGAAGGAGTTTGAGAAGGTATGTGCTTGTGACTCTGCCAAGGAAATATGGGACACTTTAGCTGTCACACATGAAGGAACAACCAAAGTCAAAGAGTCAAAGATTGCCATACTTGTCAGAAAGTATGAACTGTTTGTCATGGAGGAAGGAAAATCTGTTGCTCAAATGATAGGAAGATTTCAAACTGTAACCAACAGTTTAAAATCTCTTGGCAAAGTCTATACCAATGCTGACAAGGTTGGATAGATTCTGAGAAGTCTACCTAAACAGTGGAGACCTTTGGTCACTTCTATCTCTCAAGCCAAGGATCTCACTACCTTGACTATGGATGAACCTCTTGGAGCACTTACTGTTCATGAGCAACAACTTGGAGATGAAGTTGCACCAAAGAAGGGCAAGTCAATTGCTCTGAAAGCTGATCAAAAGTCAGCAAAAGTTTCCAAGGCTCTGAAGGCAGATGAGTCATCCAGTGATGCTGACCTATCAGAACTCGAGGATTCTGAGAGTGATGAAGAATTGTCTCTCCTGACCAGGAAGATAAAGCTTCTCTTACAGAAAAGGAAGTTCAAGAGGGATAGGTTCAGAAGGTTCAACAAGGACAAGAACTTCAAAGAATCCACCTCAACAGACAAAAGTCCAATTGTTTGCTATGAGTGCAAGAAACCTGGTCACATCAAGGTTGAATGTCCTCAACTCAATAAGGCCCCTTTTAAGAAATTCTTCAAGAAGAAGAAGAAAGGAATGATGGCTACTTGGGAGGATCTGGAGTCAACATCTTCTGATGAAGAAACAGAGGAAGAAGCCAATCTCTATTTGATGGCTAACACTGACTCAGACTCTGATGATGAGGTACATCCTGACTATGAGGAATTACTGGATGCCTATGAGGAGTTGATAGAGGAATCCAACTGCTTATCTAAAGCCTTCAAATTCCTCAAGAGAGAGTATGTAAAGCTCACCAGTGAGCATAAACAGAAATCTCAAGAGTGCGAGAAGCTGGCTAAAGGGAATAGTGAGCTGAAGACTGAAAAGTCTAATGAAGCTAAGATCTCAAGTGAAACATCACCATCTGAAGAAGTTGAAAAACTTCAACAGAAAGTTGAAGAGCTCACTTCTGATCTTGCCAAATTTGTTAAAGGTAGAGACAATCTGACTAAGTTACTTGGCAGTCAGAAGCACTCTTTTAACAAAGAAGGTATTGGATATATCCATCAGACACATCATAAAGTATCAACTAAAGCTCCTACAGTATCTGTTAGGTCAACTGTAACCAAAGCTACACCTGTTTGTAACTTCTGTGGAAAAACTGGGCATGTTATGTCTAAGTGTATCCACAAGAAGAGAAGGAAGTCTTCACAGACTTCTAGAACTAACAGAAAAGGACCCAGAAAAATATGGGTACGTAAAGATCAAATAATTTTTGTTGCAGATGTCCTCAACAGGACAAAGAAAACACCACTGCTGGTACCTGGACAGTGGCTGCTCGCGTCATATGACAGGAGAAAGGTCTATGTTCCTAGACCTCCAACTTAAGAAAGGAGGACACGCTGCCTTCGGAGGGAATCAGAAAGGGAAAGTTATAGGAATTGGTACTATTGGTGGTAAATGATAGTGTGATTTTACATGATGTTTCATACACACTTTTGCATGCATTTTTCATATAGATTAGGCATTCTTTATTTGATTTTAGTTAGTTTTTCCTTTGGAACGAGTGAAGCGGTTTCTTGGTGTTATTTTCCAGGAACTTAAGGAAAACTGTGCAGATTTGGCCATAATGAATCTTGGATGATTTTAGAGCTTGAAAAGAGAAGAAAGTGAGCCAAGCAGAATTCTGAAGACATTCACCCCGCGAAACTGGATTCGCCTCGCGACCCTGACTAATGACTGTGCCAGAAAATGCAACCTGTTCTATCTCGCCACGCTAAGCCACTTTTGCCTCGCGAGAGTTCAATTCTCTGAAACAACAGATTTTTAACATTCGCCTCGCGAGACATGTCTCACCTCGCGAACGCGCGCAGAACTGATTGATATAAGTTGCTGTTTTAGGGCAGAAAGGGGAAGTTTTTAGTTTTAGTTTTGAGGGTTTAGAGTAGAGAGGCACTTGGAGGCTGGGCTAGGGTTTCAACCCTAGAAGGGAGTTGCTGAGAGGGGCTGCTGTGACAACGGTGGAAAGCTCCCATGGAGCTTGTTCTCTCCTCTTCTCATATTTCTCTGGTTTGGCTTTCTCTGTAATTATGAGTAGCTAATCCCAGTTTGTTGGGATTAGATGTAATCAAACTTATTATTATGTATTTATCTTGACTGATTATTCTGTGTTCATGTCTTCATATTAGTGATTAATTTTTTGTGCTTAATGCTTGTTGTGGCTAGCACCCCCATGACTTGATTTGTGTTTTGGTATGCAATTGGGAAATTCGTATTAGAACCGGAACTGAATTTAATCACCTAGTAATCCTTTCATCTAGGAATGGAGTTTGGTTTACTAGTAATCGCGTAATCCCTAATCCTAATGCAAATCATTAATCTAGGCCACCTAAGGAATTAGGGTCTATTAGTGGATTTAGGCTCTTGCCATCCGAGGAATCGGGGTTTGAGTAATTTAGTGGATTGATTTTAATATCTGAAGCATGAATGGGAGGTATCTAGTCCTGATAGTACATGAGTTAGAGGTTTGGTGAAGTCTAGTCCCAACATATCCTTTCTGCACTCCAAGTGTTTGTCAAAAGTCCCCAAAAAGACAAAAAGATTTTATTTCTTTTCTTTTAGTTGTTTTGATTTCTCTTCATAGTCAAGATAGTTGCTGAGTTTGTGAATTGGTAATTGACATCCAATCCCCGTGGATACGATAACCGGTCTCACCACCGTATTACTTGCACGACTGGGTATACTTGCCCAGTTCCGTCAACAAGTTTTTGGCGCCGTTGCCGGGGATTGGTTTTGCCAATATCATTAGTAACAAGGGAGGCAACTAATTTAGACATTTTTATTATTTACTTTTTTGTATATATTTGATCTTTTTCTTTTGAGTTGTGTTTGTGCAAGGTGGACGAAATTCATGGACAATCACTATTATCCACCTGATGAGGAAGCCTCAAGTCACGCTTTGGAGGACAACTGGTGTTTGGGAGATTGCATGGATTTGATGGATCATGTTACTCCCGCACAAGTTGACTATATGACGGGAAGGCTTATATATAACTTCTCCGAGGAGGATTGGGAAACCTTTTGTTCATATTTACCACCTCCACCACCATGTATGATTCCCATAGAGCCACATGAAGCAGAATTTGAGAAAAATCCGATTGTGGGAATGGATCAAATTGAAGATGAAGTGGTGAACAAGTCACAAGAAGAGGAATTACTTTTCACAAGTCCTTGGGAAGTTAAAGAATGGGAATGGAAGGAGCAAACACCGTTGAAAGCTGCTCTAGAACAGTATTCCCAAGAACTATCCATCTCTGAGGCCAAGGCAAGAGCCAATTATGATTGCATCGATGCTCTGACGAAAAGCTTAAAAATTCAAGTGGGGGAGATTTGCAAACAGCTAGTACAATACCCACATGAAGCATTGTTTGAGCAGAATATGGTTGTGGAGATGGATCAAAATGAAGACGAAGTGGTAGTGGATTCCACCATGCTTGCTAAGGAATCTGAATTTTATGCATTGGACAAATATGTTGGCTTGCATGCATGTGTGGACGCTGCAAAACTAACCCCTTCCACTTGTCTGTCAAACTTCCTGGTGAAAATGCCATTTGACCCACTAGGAAGTAAGTGCATTATTATAGTTGAAGAGGTCAATGGTGCTTTCACACACTGGCTGGGTGGAGTTGAGGATAAAGTCATACTACTGCTACAATCTCCACTGCAAATACCATTTGATCCGGGGGGAGGATCCTAGGACGTCAAGCTAGTGACGTTAAAGAAGCGCTTATTGGGAGGCAACCCAACTTTTCTTAACCCTTCTCTTTAGTTAGATTTTGTTTTTGATTTTAACCTATTGAATAATTTGAGAAGATCAAGAGGAAAAATAATAAATTGAGAATTGCCAAGTGATTTCAGGGAAAGAAGGGAAGGAGAAGCAAAAAGGGCAGAAAAAGAAAAGTCAGCACCCATCAGGCTCACGGCTGTGATGCATTTCCTAAGCAAGTTTTTGACTGGAATGAAAGCCAACACCCGCTACCGCCTCGGTAAGTCGTTCCAATTTTTCTTTCCTTTCTCCAACTTAATTGTTTACATTGGGGACAATGTAAATTCTTAAGCTTGGGGTAGGGGTATTTTGCATTTGCATTTTGCATATTGCATTCATATAGTCCTGCATGATAGTTTTGCATGATCACATGATTAGATTGCCCTTGCCTGAATTTTGCATCCGATTGTGATAACTAAGTGCCTATTAAATTGAGATAGTGAATTTTTGAACCCAATTTTTTTATTCTTGTGATATGGCTGCAAATGAAAATGTTTGAGATAATCTGTGATAGTTGATAATTAGCATATGGTTCTGTAGACTTGTATTTCTCATTGACTCTTGAACTACTAAAATGTGAGATTTTGAGCCAAAGGGGTACTCACTAAATCTACCCCATTCTTTGTGTTAGAGAGTTATTCCTCTTGGATGTATTTCTCTAGAACTTGACTTGAAACCGTTTCAAAGCTTAAAAATTTTTGAAAACATTTTTTGAAAAGGATTGAGGCACTAGGTATCTTTCTGGCCTTCTGAGCTTTGAATGATGAAATGCTACCCCTTAGTTGCCCAATTTTGAGCCTGAAAGAATAAAATACTTTTCTTGGTACCTTGAAATATATTGTTGAATGATGCTTATGATAGGACCTTCTAAAGTATTACAAAAGGGTAAAAAGGTAGTAGAAAAAAGTATGGGATGAAAGAATCAAAAAAAAAAAATTCTCTTGAGTGAAAAATCTCCCATTCTCCAAATAAAAGAAAAACAAAGAAAAAGAACAATAAATAGAGAAGGGGATGACAAAAAGAAATGAGAAATAAAAGAAAAAGAAAGAAAGAAAGGTGAAAAAATAAATCAAAACCCAAAAAGGTATTTTAGAAGGTGTCATGTTTGCAATGGTTGATATTTTGTTAGCCCTTTTGAAAATTTCCTTTTCTTGATTGCCCCACCTAACGATTAATCCCATGGCCACGTTACAACCAAAGTAAAAGACCTCTTGATTCTTAATTGTTTTCATTAATAAAGTAGAGATTTGGTTGATAGTCAAGCCTATGGTAGAAGTCATTCCTTGAGGAAAATGGAGTGAATTGTCATATATACTTAAACACTTGAGTGAGGTTAGAAAGAGAGTCAAGCAAATGAACAAGCTTGGGGTGAGCTTCAGGTGAGCAAGAGTGCCTAAATCAGTGAGAACATGAATTTAGAGAACCTAAGCCTCTAATTGGACTTGAATTGATCGTCTCTTGCTAAATTGTTTGAATTGCCTATTGCTTGGATCATTTACTCGAGTTCTTGGTTCACTATCCATGTTCTGTTTCTTCTTCTGGCCTTAGTGATTGCTTGAGGACAAGCAATTGAATAAGCTTGGGGTGATTTGATAGTGTGATTTTACATGATGTTTCATACACACTTTTGCATGCATTTTTCATATAGATTAGGCATTCTTTATTTGATTTTAGTTAGTTTTTCCTTTGGAACTGGTGAAGCGGTTTCTTGGTGTTATTTTGTAGGAACTTAAGGAAAACTGTGCAGATTTGGCCATAATGAAGCTTGGATGATTTTAGAGCTTGAAAAGAGAAGAAAGTGGGCCAAGCAGAATTCTGAAGACATTCGTCCCGTGAGACTGGATTCGCCTCGCGACCCTGACTGATGATTGTGCCAGAAAATGCAACCTGTTCTGTCTCGCCACGCTAAGCCACTTTCGCCTCGCGAGAGTTCAATTCTCTGAAACAACAGATTTTTAACATTCGCCTCGCGAGACATGTCTCGCCTCGCGAACGCGCGCAGAACTGATTGGTATAAGTTGCTGTTTTAGGGCAGAAAGGGGAAGTTTTTAGTTTTAGTTTTGAGGGTTTAGAGTAGAGAGGCACTTGGAGGCTGGGCTAGGGTTTCAACCCTAGAAGGGAGTTGCTGAGAGGGGCTGCTGTGACGACGGTGGAAAGCTCCCATGGAGCTTGTTCTCTCCTCTTCTCCTATTTCTCTGGTTTGGCTTTCTCTGTAATTATGAGTAGCTAATCCCAGTTTGTTGGGATTAGATGTAATCAAACTTATTATTATGTATTTATCTTGACTGATTATTCTGTGTTCATGTCTTCATATTAGTGATTAAATTTCTGTGCTTAATGCTTGTTGTGGCTAGCACCCCCATGACTTGATTTGTGTTTTGGTATGCAATTGGGAAATTCGTATTAGAACCGGAACTGAATTTAATCACCTAGTAACCCTTTCATCTAGGAATGGAGTTTGGTTTACTAGTAATCGCGTAATCCCTAATCCTAATGCAAATTCATTAATCTAGGCCACCTAAGGAATTAGGGTCTATTAGTGGATTTAGGCTCTTGCCATCCGAGGAATCGGGGTTTGAGTAATTTAGTGGATTGATTTTAATATCTGAAGCATGAATGGGAGGTATCTAGTCCTGATAGTACATGAGTTAGAGGTTTGGTGAAGTCTAGTCCCAACATATCCTTTCTGCACTCCAAGTGTTTGTCAAAAGTCCCCAAAAAGACAAAAAGATTTTATTTCTTTTCTTTTGGTTGTTTTGATTTCTCTTCATAGTCTAGATAGTTGCTGAGTTTGTGAATTGGTAATTGACATCCAATCCCCGTGGATACGATAACCGGTCTCACCACCGTATTACTTGCACGACTGGGTATACTTGCCCAGTTCCGTCAACAGTAAACCCCCTCTTCCCTCTATATCTAATGTTCTTATGGTTAAAGGATCAAGACACAATTTGCTTAGCATAAGTCAATTATGTGATAGTGGTTTTGATGTTTCCTTTACCAATGATGTATGCATAGTTAAAGACTGTTGTGGCAAAACGCTCTTTTCAGCTAAAAGGCAACAAAATCTTTATAAGATTGAACTGTCTGATCTCTCAGATCAAAGTGTAACCTGTCTGATGTCTAAAGAGGATGAGAGATGGTTATGGCATAAGAAACTAGGACATGCTAGTATGAAACTAATTTCTGAATTAAAAATGAATAATCTCGTGAGAGGATTGCCTGATATTAGTTTTAAGAAAAATGTCTTGTGTGATGCATGTCATAGAGGTAAACAGATAAAATCAAGTTTCCAATCTAAAAACCAAGTATCAACCTCTAGACCTCTTCAGTTGTTACACATGGATCTGTTTGGACTAGTTAGTGTTGCCAGCCTGGCTGGAAGAAAATATGAATTTGTCATTGTTGATGACTATTCTAGATACACATGGGTACTCTTCCTAACACATAAGGATGAGTCTTTTAGGGCTTTCTCAGTATTCTGCAAAAGAGTACAAAATGAGCAGGGTTTCTGTATTTCTACCCTTAGAAGTGATCATGGGGGTGAATTTGAAAATGAGCAGTTTAGACAGTTCTGTGAGGAGAATGGAATCTCTCACAATTTCTCTCCACCTAGAACTCCACAACAAAATGGAGTGGTTGAGAGAAAGAACAGATCTCTGCAAGAGATGGCTAGATCTATGCTCAATGAAAATAATCTCCCTAAGTACTTCTGGGCAGAAGCTGTAAACACTGCTTGTTATATACAAAACAGAATACTTATTAGGCCTTTTCTAAAAAGGACTCCTTATGAATTATGGAAAGGAATAAGCCACAACATATCTTATTTTCATGCTTTTGGATGTGAATGTTTTATTTTGAATACCAAAGATAATCTTGGAAAGTTTGATTCTAAGGTAGATAAAGTTATTTTCATAGGATATTCTGAAAAGTCTAAGGCTTTTAGAGTATACAATTCAAGAACTTGTATTATTGAAGAATCTGTTCATGTTAAATTCAATGATGGATTAAAGACTGATAAAGAACTATCAGATCTAGAAGATGATCTTGCAGGTCTTGATATAAACAAGCCAGAAAGTCAACAACCCGATCTAACCAAAACAGAACCTGTGCCTGAGGCTGAAAGACAAGTGGAACAAATGAGTCAGCAGACAAGTCAAGATCTTCATGATGATCTCAAAAGGGATTGAAAGTTCAACACTCATCATCCTAAGGATCTTATTATTGGAAATCCTTCTGAAGGAGTAAGAACCAGATCCACATTAAGAGAATCAAGCAATGTGGCCTTTATTTCAGATTTGGAGCCTAAACGCATTGAATAAGCTCTTGAGGATGAAAGTTGGATTCTTGCTATGCAAGAAGAACTTAACCAGTTCACAAGAAATGATGTATGGACTCTTGTCTCTAATCCTAAAAACAAGTCGGTTATTGGAACAAGATGGGTCTTCAGAAACAAATTAGATGAAGATGGTAAATTTGTCAGAAATAAAGCAAGGTTAGTAGCTCAAGGCTATAACCAACAAGAAGGTATTGATTATACTGAAACCTTTGCACCTGTGGCTAGAATAGAAGACATACGCATTTTAATGTCATATGCTGCACAACACCAAATTACCCTGTTTCAAATGGATGTAAAAAGTGCTTTTCTAAATGGTATAATTGAAGAAGAAGTGTATGTTAAACAACCCCCTGGTTTTAAGGATACTGATAAACCAGATCACGTTTTCAAACTTAAAAAGGCATTATATGGTTTGAAACAAGCACCTAGAGCATGGTATGATCGACTCAGTTCTTTTCTCATGCATAATGGTTTTACTAGAGGACAAGTAGACACTACTCTGTTCAAAAAATGCTCTAAATAAAACTTTATTATAGTTCAAATATATGTTGATGATATTATTTTTGGAGCAACTAATGAAAAGCTGTGCAAGGAATTTTCAAATCTAATGCAAAGAATTTGAGATGAGCATGATGGGAGAATTGAAGTTCTTCCTTGGATTACAAATCAAGCAGACAAGTGATGGAATTTACATTCATCAACAAAAATATACCAAGGAGATACTCAAGAAATACAAAATGGAAAATGCAAAGCTCATGAAAACCCCTATGCAACCCAATGCAAAACTAAGCAAAGATGATGAAGGTAAAAAGTTAGATCAAACTGTCTACAGAGGTATGATTGGCTCTCTACTGTACTTAACTTCAAGCAGACCTGACATTCAATTTAGTGTCTGTATGTGTGCTAGATTCCAATCTGATCCTAGAGAATCTCATCTTAAGGCTGTTAAAAGAATATTTAGATATTTGCTTGGAACTACTAATCTTGGTTTGTTGTATTTAAGATCAAAAGAATACAGATTAGTGGGATATTGTGATGCTGATTTTGTTGGAGACAGAATAGAAAGAAAAAGCACCAGTGGAGGATGTCACTTCATTGGAGCAAGTTTAGTCTCATGGTCAAACAAGAGGCAGACAACCATTACCCTATCTACTGCTGAAGCAGGATACATCTCTGCTGCTAGTTGCTGCTCTCAACTCTTATGGATAAAACATCAACTTGAGGATTACTCTATTTATGAACATAACATATCTGTATGGTGTGATAGTTAGAGTGCTATATGCTTAACAAAAAATCTAATTCAGCATTCTAAGTCTAAGCATATTGAAATCAAACATCATTTCATTAGGGATTATGTTCAAAAAGGCATCTTTGATATTAAGTTTGTTAAAACTGAAAATCAATGGGCTGATATTTTCACTAAACCCCTCGCAGAAGAAAGGTTTTTATTTATTAGAGATAATCTAAACATGCATTGTATTGTTGAATGACATGTCTGAATGTTAAGTCATCATGCTAAATCTGTCATTACTCCTATATACATGTTCTTTCAACTAAGCATTAGTTCAGGGGGAGTAATGATACAATAGTTTAAGTGGAGTATGTCTAATATGCTTGCTGCATTACTATAACTTTCTTAACATGTTATCTTGCCATTAACATATCTCATAAATAAAACTTGATAACCCTTTTTGATGTTGACAAAAGGGGGAGAATTGGAGAATGAATATGATATTACCTGTTCGCTTAAGAAAATTAATAGGAGAAATTGAGATTTGTGATAGAAATATGTTATAGGAGAATGGGAGAATGAATATGATATGACCTGTTCGCTTAAGAAAATTTCAACCTGTCTGATATATGCTATTTTCTTTGTTGATATTTTGAGGTTCATTAAATCATCTCAATGTTTGTCATCATCAAAAAGGGGGAGATTGTTAAGTCTCTAAAATGTATGATGTGCATTTCCCTAAGTTTTGATGAGAACTAAACATTGGTTAATGATTTAATTAACCTTAATATTGGTTGCTAACCTGTCTATCGAGTGTGCAGATTAAATAAGAGAATCATCCGTCCAACAGTGTAGTGATAGAAGCTCACGTCCAACACTGCAGTGATTGAAGCTCACGTCCAACACTGTAATGATTAAAACAAACGTCTAACACTGTAGTGATTGAAGCACACGTCCAAAACTCAAGAGATAGAAACTTGTGTCCACTAAAGTGAAAGCCAGTGTCCACTAAAGTGATGAAAGCCAGTGTCTACTAAAGTGACACAAGTGCTCGTCCACTGGAGTAAGAAAAGCGCTCGTCCATTAAGGTATCAGAATGGCTCGTCCAATGACGTGGCATTTGGAGCTCGTCTATTAAGGTATCAGAATGGCTCGTCCAAGTCCATTAAGGTATCAGAATGGCTCGTCCAATAACGTGGCATATGGAGCTCGTCTACTAGGTTACGATCAACCAGTGAAAGGAGTATTCGTCCAATGACGTGGTAAATGGAGCTCGTCCACTAAAGTAATAGAGGCTCTCGTCCACTAAAGTAATAGAGGCTCTCGTCCACTAAAGTAACAGAGGCTCTCGTACACTAGAGTAACAGAAGTGCTCGTCCACTAAAGGTGACAGAAGCGCTCGTCCACACTAGTCTTTGGACTTGCTGAGTCCTTAATATGGAGCTCGTCTACTAGCCGAATGAAAACTCAAATGGCTAGATAGATGCGGTTATTTTCAAGATAGAAGCACTTATCTTATGAACGTGAATTCTATAAGGATTATCAGAATCGTATTTCAAGAACCAGAAAGAGACTTGAAGCCTTCTCTCCTACTCAGTTTCACGATTATCAAGAAAAGTCAGAAGTTACTCTCTCAAGCAACCTTGGATAATCAGAACCAAAGACCAGTTGAAGAATGCTTCCAACATGCTTTATTCCCTAGTACCTCTGGTCCTTACACGAAAAGGGAAGTGTACTCAGCAAAGTACAAAAAGCTCTCTGCACAACTCTGATATGGTTGTATCACAATGCATAAAGCCATGATCCTTCATGTTAGAGTACAACCAACGTTCCTATTGCATTAATGACTGCCCAGAACGACTCTATTGCATTAATGGCTACCCAGAACGACTATATTGCATCAATGGCTGCCCAGAACGACTCTATTGCATTTAATGAAGTTCTGCTTGAAACCAAAATCTGAGGGAATGTCTCTAATGGATCCTAAATGCTTGAAGACCATAAATACAGAAGTCATTGAAGATGAAGAAGAAGAGAATACACATTGCAACAAAAAGCCATTACTCCGCGCATTAATTCTTTCATTCTTTCATTCTGTATTCTTCAATCATTTGAAGTTATTATGCAGACTTTCCTAAGCTTTACATTTAAACCACTCTCTGAGTGTTAGTGAAAGATCTGTCTGTGAGAAGTTGTATTTATTACAAACCAAATCTCTCAAACAAACCCGAGTGAGCCTGAAGAGGCTAGGTGTGTAAAGAATACTTGTCTTGAGCCTGAAGAGGCTAGGTGTGCAAAGAATACTTGTCTTGAGCCTGAAGAGGCTAAGTGTGCAAAGAATACTTGTATTGAGCCTGAAGAGGCTAAGTGTGCAAAGAATACTTGTCTTTGAGCCTGAAGAGGCTAGGTGTGCAAATAATACTTGAGTCTGTAACCTGATCAGTTATAGTGGATAAATCTTGGTGCTGCCAAAGACTGGACGTAGCTCTTTGCTTTGAAGAGTGAACCAGGATAAATAACTATGTCAATCTCTCTTTCCTTATAACCTCTTTAATTGCTTTAGTTTTCTTACGTCTATCAAGTGGTGTGTTTGCAAAAGTCACCCGTCCATCCTGTATCCTTCCATTCGTCCAAATCTAGCTTTTGTTTGCAAAAATATTTCAACTTTGCTTAAATTATGATAAACACAATTCAACCCCCCTTCTCTTGTTTATAGTTATCTATTTCAGAGACATCTCAAATTGAGGTGGAGCTGTCCACCAAACCAGGGAACCATCCAATAGTACAAACAGAAGAAACAAATGAAGTGTCGCAGCTTGAACCAATCAACAATGAATACAACTTGGTCAGAGACAGGGCAAAGAGGATCATTGTACCACCAAGGAGATTTGGCCAAGCTGATCTCATTTATTATGCACTAACTGTTGCTGAAGATGTTCAAGGAAAGGATCCTGACAACTAGAAAGAAGCACTAGAAATCAAAGAAAGTCAATTTTGGCTTGAAGCAATGAATGAAGAAATGCATTCTCTCCAGAAAAACAGAACTTGGATTCTGGTTGATCCACAAAAGGGTCAAAGAATCATAGGCTGCAAGTGGATCTTTAAAAGGAAAGAAGAAGCTCAAGTTGGCAAAAAGGTCAGGTTCAAGGCAAGACTAGTTGCCAAAGGGTTTTCTCAACTTGAAGGCATTGACTACAATGAGATATTCTCACCAGTAGTCAAGCATTGTTCTATCAGAGTCTTGATATCTATTGTCAATCAATTTGACTTAGAGATGGAACAACTTGATGTCAAAATACCCTTCCTTCATGGTGAACTTGAAGAAACCATTTTTTTGTAACAACTTGAGGGTTTTGCAGAAGACAAGAACAAGGTTTGTTTGCTGAAAAAATCTTTATATGGTCTAAAGCAAAGCCCAAGGCAATGGTATAAAAGGTTTGATGATTTCATGTTAAGAATGAGTTTCCAGAGATGCAATTATGACAGCTGTGTCTACATCCTGAAAGAAGGTGAAGAATGGCTCATTGTGAACACCCATTTTTGTCCGTCTTCTTTTTATTTTATTCTATTTTTTATGTTATTATATTTCAGGGAGACTAAAAAATAATAGTGAAGAAAGAAAGAAGGAAAAGAAAAAATGAAGGAAGGAGGTTACTTAATTTTATGGTGGACGAGGAGATTCCGTCCAGTGCATATTTAATTTTCTGTTGGACGGGGAGGTCCCGTCCATTGCATATCTAATTTTATGTTGGACGAGGAGGTTCCATCCATTTCATATTTAATTTTTTGTTGGACGAGGAGGTTACGTCCATTGCATATATAATTTTCTGTTGGACGAGGAGGTTCCGTCCATTGCATATTTAATTTTCTGTTGGATGCGGAGGTTCCGACCATTGCATACTTAATTTTCTGTTGGAAGGGGAGGTTCCGTCCATTGCATACTTAATTTTCAAGCTGGAGACTAACGAATAAAGAAATAAGGAAAAGAAAATAATGAAGAAAGGAGGAAGAAAAGAAGGAGAAAAAAACAATCAGCAAAAAGAGAAGAAAGGAGATTGAGTTACTTCTCCTAACCCTAAAAAACCCTATTTTTCATATCAGACAATACCTCTCTTCCTTCTCCCACTCTCCAACCCCCCCTACGCCTCCTCTACCCATTGGTCATTCTTATTCCTCATCTCCTCCCTCATTTTAACCTAGTAGCCCCACTCCTAACCCTAAAAAACCCATTTTACATATCAGACAAAACCTCATCTCTTCCACTCTCTTAACCGCACCACACTTCCTTCTCTCTTCAAACACGCAACCTTTACATTAAATCACCTTCTTTCCTCTTCTCGCGCCAACTCCATATGGGAACACGTGATCTCTGCTCAGAACTGCCCAAGCTCCGGATTTCGTGAGACCAACCTTGAAGCCGTTGGGTAAGGAGAAGCATGAAGCCCTCTCCTCCATCTATAAAAGGAGAGGGGGGAAGAACGAAAAATCAGAGAGGAGATAAAGAGGAAAGATACGAAGACAGAGGGATAAAGAGATTTTTATCTGATGTTTTCTTTGTGAAGAAAAGAGATTAGTAATTTGAGTTTTTTCTCTTCTCTGTCATTAGAGTGGTTCCAAATTTTCAGAAGAAGAGAGAGTTAAAAGAGTCAGTGAAACTGAAATGTGTTGGTTTTGATCTTAAAATTTTACTACTGAGAGAAATCAAAATTATTGTTACTGCTCTCATTTGGTAATCATTGTTCTCTTTGTTGATATTATTAATAAGTTTCTCTTGACATTCTTATTTTTCTGTATCTCCTTTTATGACGAAAAGAAAATCTATGGATATTGAAACTGAATGAGTTAGTATTATGTTTGCTATGTGAGTTCTTATGTCTGTTTCAGAAATGGTGTATCGCTGGGTTCCTATTTCATTGTTTGCTGTCATATGCTGAAATGCATAAGACACTAGTAATCTTCACATGGCTATACTATTACTAAACACTTAAAATGTTTCATTTTTGTTCTATTCTCATAAGGCAAAACTATTTTTACATGAAAATAAAAGATGATTACTTAAATCTCCTTCAACCGGTTTGTTCCCCTTTTTTAAAAATAAAGTAAATTGCCTTTTGATGAATGTTATTTTTGGGTTGCTCTATGACAAGTGTCATGCTCAACCCTTTAGATTTTGAGGTTGCCCTATGGACTTACGTGCTATGTTCAACCTCATTTAGGTTTAATCAAAAACATTTTCACAAATATAAAACCGATGAAAAATACAAAATATCTTAAAATTAAAAACAATTTTTTTTTCCTTTAAATTATTTTCGAGGTAAAACAAATATTTTCAAAGTTAATAATAATTTACACAACTAATTTTGGGTAACCATTTTATGGATGTTCCAGGGTTAAGTCTCTATGCCTTCCCTAGACGTAATCGACTCCCGAACCTAAGGTTTTTTTTAAAGGTTTTCCAACTTTCCCGAAATTAAATAAAGTTGGTGGCGACTCCATTCTTATTCTCTAAAAGAAAAACAAGTTTTCTTATCGGTCGCGACAGATGGCAACTCCACTGGGGAAGCTTTTAAGAGAGTGAAGCCCGTAAAAATTAGTTTAACTTTGTAACTTATTTGTTTTACCTCTTTTTATTGCTATATCTTGTTTTTTTTCTTACAATAATTAAATGACGAAAACAAAAAAAAAATGTTTTTTTGTTTTTAGTGATGTTTGTTTGGATTGTCCTTTTTGTTTGGGTTTTCCTTTTATTTAAATGAGAAAAATTAGTTGTATATACATTTTAACTTATGATATTTTTGTATATGTTTCACTAACAATGTTTTCGTTTCCTCCTCATTTCTTTTCTTTTTCCTATATTTTAACAATAGGGTAGATGACTTATAACCATTGTTATATATACCTATGTTTTTGTTTTGCAGGTTTTTCTTGTCTTTTATTTTTATTTTTTAAAAGTGTTACAGGTTTGTATGCCCCATTCACACACATCACTATCACATATTACACACACTTTTGGCTCTATACCCGAGCTTGCTCAAAACCCAAGGATTAGGTCGTGCTCCGATATTGTCATTGAAGAGGTCTAGACCCGTCCCAATTTTCACTAATAGAGCAAACCTAGTGGCCAACCTGTTTAGAGTCCTAACTTAGGGTGTGTCCATCCTTAGGTTTTACCTGGCTTAGGACAAAAGAAGGCGTACTTTTCTTCTCTCTCTATTATCATAAGCATAAATTGTCATGCATATTCATTGTAAATATTCTCAAAACTAGGGGCGTCACATTGCCGCCTCAAACCTGAATGACATAGTCGAATATTATTGCACATCTAATAGGCGATATGTCATAATGAAGGTGATGCATTAGCAGCATACCCACCGGGGTTTTCAACCTCATTGGGTCTCATGCAAGATATATTTGCTTCATTATACTCATTTTTGTTGGAAGACTGTGGTATTCATATTATAGCAAGAAAATGGAAAAGTTTGGTTCCGAAAAGAGTACTAGCAATGGAAAAGAAATACGAGGACATGATGGATAAGCTCCAATATCACACTTCCCAGATGGTGGAGCGATTTGAAGAAGCATCCATCCACATTCGTATGAACCATTTCCATCAGATACTGCCAAAGGTGACCGAGTTTTTCAATTATTTTGGGAAACTTGCAAAGGGTTTAGGAAAAAGAAAATGAGACTCTTAACATAGTGCTTTGTGGACCTTGGAGAGATATGGAAGCTATCAATGTATTTCTTTTGATCAAAGACTCGTGATTTGTATCAAAATAGTTATAATGGAATAGAAGTTTTTATCAATGTCTATTGAGCGTTTTTTAGATGATATCTATTGAGGAGTGCATTCTCCTTTAGATACGTCATCAACTATTTTTTTACCCTAAAAACGACATGTTTTTTGCGTAAAAATAAGGATGCTGCTAGTACGGGTGTGGTCTATCGAGGAGTGGATTCTCCCTTGGACTTGATACCAACTGCATTCAAGCTAGAGGGAACCATACCACTAGATTTGATTGTAGGATGAGTATTCTTGCTATAGGTGTATACGACAATCTTCCTAGGAGCACTCTCGCGATCAAACAAATGGTGTTAACTTGTACATGCATACACACACACACACAAATTTTGGGTTTACTAATGTGATTCTTGGATGATTTATAGAATTACATCCTTTTGAGAATTCGAGAACCATTACACGACCTAGGAAAGGTGACACCAATCAAACCCGAGTTCACAATACCAGATCTCGGACCAGGATTGCTGCCAATACGTCTGAGGAAGGAAGAAACTTAAGCTCTGAAATAGATGAAGTGAGGGGAAGGATAAATGAAATGATTGAAACCCAAGCAAGAATAGAAGCCATACTGCAGGATATGAGGGAATCTCTCAGCATGCTTAGTGCGAACAGAGATGCAAATGAACCTGGTAGATGACAGATCTCTTCCGTAGTAACAGCACCAATGTTTTCAAACATTAGCACGGGTCTCATTCAGGGAATATCTGGCCCCAACCAGACACATCACACGACACCAATAACACTTCCCATTGGAGAAGGATACCCCCCCCCCCCTTTTGAAAATGCCTATCATGAAGTTCCGGGCTATACCGCACCGACATGGGAGCAACCTCATGTATCTACTCACAGTCAGTCAGCGGGAGTTCAGACTGGTAAGGATAAGATGAAAGATGAATGGATGGAGAAAATGGAAGAATAGATAAGAGCAATAAAAGGTCCAAATACCTACGGCCCTCTTCAAATAGAAGTACTCTGTCCCGCCACAGATGTCGTGATCCCCAAGGACTTCAAGATTCCTGATTTTTCCAAATATGATGGAAGTGGGAACCCACGATTTCACCTCATCAGTTATGCCACCAATATGGCAATTTGGTCCAAGGATGACAAATTCCTTATCAGCTTTTGACACGAAAGTTTGACTGGCCTCGCCTTAGAATGGTATCTCCAATTGGACCATTCCAAGATCTCGCGATGGACGGAATTGAATGACTTATTCATGGATCGGTACAAGTTCAACCTGGATGCAGCTCCGAGTCGTGAATAGTTGACTACAATGCATAAAAGAAATGAGGAGCCCTTCAAGCAATATGCCCAGAGGTGGAGGAGTTTGGCTGCACAAGTTTAACCCCTGTTGACTTGATCTGAAATGTGCTCATACTTTTTAGGAACCCTTGGAGTGCCTTTTATAGGGGTCATGACTGGGGCAACCTATAAATATTTCTCCAACTTGATCGCCGCCAGTGAAAGGATTGAGTTTTTAGCAAGAGCTGGAAAGCTTCCCATGAACGATGTTGAAGGAAGTGCATCCCGGAAAGGATTCCAACCAAAGAAGAAAGAAGTTGAGGCGAATTATGTACAACGCCAACAGAACTTTAATCCTTAGTACCAAGCACCATATAACCCTAATCCATATATTCCATACCAAACACAAACCCCACTTTACCCGTCACAATCATCCTCACAAACCAACACTTACCCACAAAACCAAATCAACAATATTTCTACCCCTCAACCATATAACCTTGCTCGCCCGTCATACACCCGTTATCCACCTGCATCCCCACAAAACCGCCCAAACTATCCTCCGCCTCGCCCAAATTTCCAAAACCAAGGATGTTTCCAAAATCCAAATCTGCCACCCTTCCCGAGATTGTCCATCTCTAATGCGTATTTATTCCAACAATTTTTTGACCGCCACTTAATTGCGGGAAACCCTGTACGTCCCCTAGAATCACCATTTCCTGCTTGGTACAATCCAAATCAGACTTGCAAGTATCACATGGATGTCACAGGACATTCCATTGAGGATTGCGAAGCTTTTAAGACGGCAGTGAGAAGGTTGATTACTTGTGGAAAGCTAGGGTTTGAAGAAGAGGTCGGGCCTAATATAGTTAAAAATCCAATCCTGAATCATAATGATGGAAATCGGGTAAACAATTTGGAGGTAAGAGGGTCCCTAATCAGGAAGGTACTGGTATTATGAGTGCCAATGCAAAAGATCTTCGAAGAACTAAAGAAGGTGGGATACAACATTATTGCACCAGTGAGAATTCCGAGAGAAGAAAGGAGGTATGCCGAAGATCCAAGGTGTGACTATCATCATGGGCAAGTGGGGCACGACATCGAAACTTGTTGGGATTTCAAATTCCGGGTTCAGGGACTACTCACCTTGGGGCTAACTCAAGCTAGATGGGGTGCTGCTGAGGAAGTCAATGTAGTTGAAAAAGTTGTACTCCGAGTACCACCCATGAACAAAGCTTCAGCCCTAGAAAGAGTCATTGTAAGGGTGAAGAAGCCAACTCCTTTTGCTTATGATGATACACATGTTGTACCATGGAATTATGAACAGTAGGTTGAACAAGCTAGAGCTTTGGAAGAGACCTCGAAGGCCCAAGTTACTAATATTGTGAGAATTGGAGGCATTACAAAGAGTAGGCGATGCTACAACCCTGTTGAAGAAGAAATGATGAAGGAATCCAAAGAAAAGGAGACCATGGATGAAGGAAAAGGAAAAGAAGAAGAAGAGTTTCTGAAGATCATGAAGCAAAGTGAATATGATGTGGTAGAATGATGGGCTCCGGCAAGCGAACCGGATTAAAGCAAGTAATAATAAAACGGTGAGAAACCGAGTATCGAACTCAGGGATTGGGAAACCAAGTGTCAATTCAAAAATTAAACATCTATTTAGACTAAGAAATAAATGTGAAAAGATTTCAAAGAAAATAAAAGAAACAATAAAATAAAATAAAATATTTTTCGGATTTTAAACATGAAAAAGAGATTTCCAGGAATTGGGTTACCAACAAGACCGCTCATGCTACTAAATTGACTACCCCTCTTGTTAATTATCGAAATTTGCTTTTAAGGCGAGTTTATCCTAAATAAGTTAATGCTCCATCTCGGGTTACAAGAACCGTGCCCAATTAAACCAACCCCTACTCTCGTGGTAATTGAATTTAAATTGAACCCTTTAAGTTTTGTGACAATTCGTGAACCCTCGAAGGACCGCTTCTAACTCTCGTGATTTAAGTCCTAAGTTCAATCCCTATAGATCCAATACCTAAGTTCACCGCTAGGTGCCTCCTTAGAGTATCTATGACATGCAAATAAGTGCGCACCAAATTCACAAGTAATTCATGCAATATGAATTAAATCGAAAGTAAATTGAAATTGACAAAAAGTAAAACGTCAATTCATAGCATAAAACAAATCTTGGGCATAGCCCCAACCCCTAGAAACAAAAAGACTACTCAAGCATTGCCATGGTCATGGCAAGCTTGATTAACAAAAGCATAAAAAAACCTAAGAGAAGAGAAGAAATTGGAGAAGAGAAATCCTAATTTTGCCTATGGATAGCAGCCCAAAGTCCCCTATTTTCGAGCCTCCAGGTCCTATTTATAAGGTAGGGTAACTTGAATCCCAAGAAATTACAATAATCAGATCAAATCAGTTTTTAAAATCCAAATATTGCACGTCACGGCCGTGACGGATTCTGACTTGGAGATTGCTTTGCTGGTTGGTCTGTAACGGTCGTGACCACCATCACGGCCTAGTCGTGATCAGTTCTTCCTGTGAGGGTCTGGTTCAGTTGGCATGTCACGGCCGTGACCAGTTCTGACTTTTCCATTCTTTCTTTTCAGCTCCCCTCGGTCATGACCGTGATGGCTATCACGGCTAGGCTGTGATGGCCTCTGTTTGGCTCAGTTTTCTTGCTTTTCAAGCTCCATCTTCATGCAAGCTCCATCATAATTGGTCCTGAGCATTTTAATCTTCATATCCAAATCAATATCTCCAAATTAATTGCCAAATCTTATCATATCCTTTATTGTTGTGATAGGAAATTATTATCCAAATCCAAATTGATTAATTTAGATCCAATATTTTATCTCAATGCCAATTGAATTATCTTTTAATCATAATAATTCAAATCCAAATTGATTTGGATTCAAATCCGTCATGTGGACCCTTGCAATTTACTTGGCAATCTTCAATTTAATTTCAATCCTTCTTCTTTGTCATCTCCTAAAAATAAGAATAAGAAAATACCAGAAAATTAATAAAAATCTAATTAAATGCACACATTGACTCTAAAATAACCAAAATAGGAAAACAAAGTCTAATTTGGGCTAAATCAAGCATTTAACAAAATTTAATTGATGAAATCCGCTCTAAAATAATAAATAAAATATCATAAGCCAACGGATTATCAAACATCCCAAACTTAGCAAGCTCAATGGACTCAATCAAACTTCACATAATCTTCATGCAATTTTACCAAAACAATTCCAATCAATGTTTCCCCTTATTTCATTATAGTAATCCCCACATTCATTTACTTCAAACAAAGAGAATTCCATCATTCATATAATTATTAATCTAAGCAAAGGGTTCTAGTTACACACAAAAGGGAGATCACCAATTTCAAACATTTGCCTTCCTCACAAGGGCATTTAATAATTCACTCATTCGCTCAATTTGTCTAGGATATCAACTTTCACTCAATTTCACATTTCAAGAGCACTTTCCATGAATTTGATTTTCATCTCAAACAAAGTTCCCACGAAAACATGCATGCATCATCAAAAGGTCTTTCATAGGTTGCAATGTTGCCTGGCTAAAGGTAGGATATACAAAGGTGCTAGGCTTTACATCCCTAGGAATTAAGAGAGCATGAAACTTTTTACACTATTATTTTCACTCTAATTCATTTTTCTATTTTTCTTTTTTACGCTTTGGGTGGCTACAACCTATTTCCCTTGACACCCTTTTATTTTGTCCTTTTTGGCATTTTTTATTTTTCTTCTTTTTCTTTTTCCCTTTTGCCTTTGGCTTCAACCTATATTTTTTTTTTCTTTTTCTCAATCCAAAACAACATATCATATCCTTGTAGCTACCCCCAAACTTAGTTTCCTTCAACCCTTGTCTTGCTAAGTATCCATGCTCTCCTAAATCCTAAGATTGGGTTAACATGGTTTTTCCGGATTTTTGGCTTATAACATAAGGTCATCAAGAAACAATAGGCTATTAGGCTCAATGTGGCTAACTAGGGAACATGCATTAGGGATGGTTCTTTTTAGGCCAAGTAGCTATTTCAAAGAAAATTGCCTAAATCATTTGATGCAAACATATAACCATGCAAACCATGAAGAGATTCAAGCAAATCCAGGAAAGTGCAACTTAAAAGTGATTCACACAAATTAAAAACAATGTTGGAGGCTCAAATTCCTCACCCGGACATTTTTTAGTAAATTATTTAACCGAGATACAATCCCTAGTGTATGCACCCCTTCACCCTAAACTTGTCATAAATCATGCATTCCAAACAAAAATTCTCAAAGTTCAATTTTCAATTTTTCATGGGGATCAATTTTCAGATTTTCAAAACCTAAGGGGAATTTATAAAAAAAAAACATATATCATGCAATCCATCTATGCTAAATTCAATTAAATTCCTTCAAGCTTACCAACACAAGACTCATACAAATATGACTCAAGTAAAGAAAAGCAAAATAATTAAAAAGAGAAGGGTTTAGGAAAACTCATTGAAGATGCTTCTACCCGGATCCCATAGCCTGTGGTAAAAAGACCAAGAGATGCCCAAGATGTAAGACCTTCCACAGGGATCCCATGGCTTGTGGAGTGGAGATGGAAGAAGCAAGTGTGATGAGATTCCATTGACTTCTTTAATTGATATGATGAGCTCACTTCCTCCTGGGTCAAATGGTAAGTCACCTACTCCAAGAATGGCCTTTATGTAATTAGTTTCTCCATGAAGCACTAGAACCATAACTTTTTGAGGCGACCTTAGAGCCTTTGCCGCTGTTGATGAAAACTCCCAATTCTCAGGCAATGATTTGAACTCCAAAGTTGGTATTTTCACAAAGTAATGTTGTAGACAAATAGAAGGTACCAACTTAGTTATATCCAAACATGCATGCAAACCAACATACTTATACAACTCAGAATTTTTAGGCTCCTCAATAGGAATGGTGAGAGAAGTATTTTTCACATGATTGGTCTCTTTTGTCCCTTGCAAAGGAACAATAGGAGATATTTCCTCCTTACACTCCTCTTCATGATCCTCTCCTCTTGAATCATCTTCCACCACCACTTCGTCTTCATTCACGTTCATGCTAGCAAATAGATTCTCTTCAATTTGAATTCCATGTTGCTTTTCTGCTAGCAATTTAGAAGATTCACTATCTTGTTCTTCTAACTTTTAAAAGTTGTTACTTAGCATCTCTATTACCAGTTGAGAACGTTTCTTACGCATTTTATGCCTTTGAGTCATTGATAGTGTGATTTTACATCATGTTTTCTGTACACTTTTGCATGCATTTTTCATGTAGATTAGGCATTCTTTATTTGATTTTAGTTAGTTTTTCTCTTGGAATGGGTGAAGCGGTTTCTTGGTGTTGTTTTGCAGGAATTAATGTAAAAATGATCAAAATCAGTCTTGATGGAGCCTGGATGAAACAAAGCTTGAAAAGTGAAGAATATGAGCCAAACAGAGCCCATCACGGCCTGGCCATGATGACCATCACGGCCATGATCAAGCAGAGCAGAAGGCAAAAGTCAGAGGCTGTCACGGCCTAGCCGTGATAGGCATCACGACCGTGACAAACTAGAATTTTAAGTCTCGCGTTGCGAATCTTCATCTCGCCTCGCGAGAATCCAATTTTGAAAGCGCGCCCACTCTAGACCACGTCACGACCGTGACGCGTGGCCTCTCTATAAATAAAGAGCAGAACAGACAGAAAAAGGCGGGGGATCTGGATTCTGGATTGGAGGATTCAGATCTGGGAACCCTAGTGGAGACCAGAAACACCCAAAAAATAGAGACTTGGAGCTGCTTAAGGAGTGAGCTGAGTTAGGGGGTTGCTGTGACGACAGTGGGAAGCTTCAATGGAGTTATCCCTTTCTTCCTTTCTCTACTGCTTTTCTGGTTTGGCTTTCTCTGTAATTATGAGTAGCTAAATCCCGCTTGTTGGGATTAGATGTAATCAAAGTGATCATTATGTATTTGTCTTGACTGATTATTCTGTGTTCATGCCTTCGTATTAGTGATTAATTTTCCATGCTTAATGCTTGTTGTGGCTAGCACCCCATGACTCGATTTGTGTTTTGATATGCAATTGGGAAATTCGTATTAGAACCGGAATTGAATTTAATCACCTAGTAACCCTTGCATCTAGGAATGGAGTTTGGTTTACTAGTAATCGCATAATCCCTAATCCTAATGCGAATTCATTAATCTAGGCCACCTAAGGAATTAGGGTCTATTAGTGGATTTAGGCTCTTGCCATCCGAGGAATCGGGGCTTGAGTAATCTAGTGGATTGATTTTAATATCTGAAGCATGAATGGGAGGTATCTAGTCCTGATAGTACATGAGCTAGAGGTTTGGTGAAGTCTAGTCCCAACATATCCTTTTCGCATTCCAAGTGATCGACAAAAATACAAAAAGATTTTGATTGTTTTCTTTTGTTTATTTTGAATTCATATTTTAGTCTAGATAGTTGCTGAGTTTGTGAATTGGTAGTTGACATCCAATCCCCGTGGATACGATAACCGGTCTCACCTCCGTATTACTTGCACGACTGGGTATACTTGCCCAGATTCGTCCAACAAGTTTTTGGCGCCGTTGCCGGGGATTGGTTTTACCAATATCATTAGTAACAAAGGAGACAACTAATTTAGACATTTTTATCTTTTATTTTTCTGTATATATATTTGATATTTTCTCTGTACAGATTTGATTTTTTTTTCTTTTGAGTGTTTGTTTGTGCAAGGGTAAGGAAACACATGGACTATCATTACCATCCAACTTGGGAAGCTCAACTTGATTGGATCGTGTTTGATGGTATCACTGTTAAGCACGTGAAGATTTACTCCAAGGAGGAATGGCAGTCCTATTTGTCATCCTTGCAACCACCACCACACTTCGAGCTGGATCCTGATTTGCTGGAGATTCTTTGGGATATAGATGCTTATCCTCTGAGCTTGAGCATAGAGCGTAGCCTGGAGGAAATTGGCTCCATGATTTAGAGGGCTGAGATGCGAGCAAAAAAAAATTCTAGTAATATAATGGCATCGCTAAGCGACATCTTTCAGAAGTTGGAAGAACAAGCCAGCGAATTTTTTAAATTACTAGCAGAAAAGCCACATGGAATTCAAACGGAAGAGAATCTATTGGCTAGCATGGACATGAATGAAGATGAAGTGGTGGTGGTAGAAGAGCAACAAGAAGAGGAATGGGAATGGAAGGAGCAAACACCGTTGAAAGCTGCTCTAGAACAGTATTCCCAAGAACTATCCACCTTTGAGGCCAAGGCAAGAGCCAATTATGATTGTATCGATGATCTGACGGAAAGCTTCAAAATGCAAGTGGGGGAGATTTGCAAACAGCTAGTACAATACCCACGTGAAGCATTTTTTGAGCAGAATCTGGTTTTGGGGATAGTTCAAAATGTAGATGAAGTGGTGGTGGACTCTACCATGCGTGTTGAGAAATCTGAATTTTATGCATTGGACAAATATGTCGGCTTACATGCATGTGTGGACGCTGCAAAGCTAGCCCCTTCCATTTGTCTGTCTACTCTCCTCTTGAAAATTCCATTTGACCCGAGAGGAAGTGAGTTCATCATTACAGTTAAAGAGGTCAATGGAGTTTTCACACACTGGCTGGGTGGAGTTGAGGATAAAGTTATATTACTGCTGCAATCGCCACCACAAGCTATGGGATCCGGGTGGAGGATGCCCTTATACTGTGAGCACCAACTGGTCCTTATACCATAGGCTTTGGGATCCAGGTGGATGCTTCTTAACGTCAAGCTAGTGACGTTAAAGAAGCGCTTATTGGGAGGAAACCCAATTTTTCTTTTCCTTTTCCCTTTTGTTTTTGATTTTTAACTCTTGAATAATTTGAGAAGATCAAGAGTTTTCTTTTGCTAATAAAATTGCCAAGTGATTTCAGGGAAAGAAGGAAGGAGAGCAAGAAGACAAGGAAAAGAGCAGAGGCAGCAACCATCACGCCCAGGCCGTGACACTGGTCACGGCCGTGATGAGCTAGAATTGAAGATCAGAAAGGATCACGACCTAGCCGTGATCCATATCACGGGCGTGATGAGAAGACCCTGAGGAGCAGAGAGTGTCACGGCCTAGCCGTGAAGGAGTTCACGGGCGTGACAGGCCAACACCCATGGATCAGAATTGATCACGGCCTGCCCGTGATAAGGCTCACGGCCGTGATGCATCTCCCAACAAGTTTCTGACTGGAATGAGAGCCAGCACCCGCTACCGCCTCGGTGAGCCATTCCATTTTTTTCTCCTCTCTCCAACTTGATTGTTTACATTGGGGACAATGTAAATTCTTAAGCTTGGGGTAGGGGTATTTTGCATTTACATTGTTCATGTTGCATTCATATAGTTTTGGATGATAGTTTGCATGATCACATGATTCGATTTCCCTTGCTTAGATTTTGCATCCGATTGTGAGAACTAAGTGCCAATTAAATTGAGATAGTGAATTCTTGAACCCAATTTTTTATTCTTGTGATAAGGCAACAACAAAAAGAAAAAAAAATTTGCTTGAGATGATCATTGATAGTTGATAATTAGCATATGGTTAAGTAGATTTGTGTTTTTCATTGATTTCTGAACTACAAAATGTGAGATTTTGAGCCAAAAAGGGGTACTCACTAAGTCTACCCCATTCTTTGTGTTAGAGTGTTATTCCTCTTGGTTTGTTTTCTCTAGAACTTGACTTGAAACCGTTTTGAAGCTTAAAAATTTTTTGAAAACATTTTTGAAAATGATTGAGGCACTAGGTATTTTTCCGGCCTTCTGAGCTTTGAATGACTAAATGCTACCGCTTAGTTGCCCAATTTTGAGCCTGAAAGAATAAAAATACTTTTCTTGGTACCTTAAATTACTTTGATGAATGACAATTGGTAGGATACCTTCTATAGTATTACAAAAGGGTAAAAAGGTAGTTGAAAAAAGTTTGGGATGAAAGAATCAGAAAAATATTTCTCTTGAGTTGAAAAATCTCCCCTTCTCCAAGCAAAAGAAAAACAAAAGAAAAAGAAAAATATATAGAGAAGGGGATGACAAAAAGAAGTGAGAAATAAAATAAAAAGAAGAAGAAAGAAAGGTGGAAAAATAAATCAAAACCCAAAAAGGTATTTTATAAGGTGTCATGTTTGCAATGATTGATATTTTGTGTAGCCCTTTTGAAATATCCTTTTCTTGATTTCCCCACCTAACGTTAAATCCCATGGCCACGTTACAACCAAAGCAAAAGACCTCTTGATTCTTAATTGTTTTCATTAATAAAGTAGAGATTTGGTTGATAGTCAAGCCTATGGTAGAATTCTGTCCTTGAGGAAAATCGAGCGAATTGTCATATATCCCTAAACACTTGAGTGAGGTGAGAAAGAGAGCCAAGCAAATGAACAAGCTTGGGGTGAGCTTCAGGCGAGAAAGAGTGCCCTAATCAGTGAGAATATGAGTCTAAGGAACAGTCTAAGGAACCTAAGCCTCTAATTGGACTTGAATTGATTGTCTCTTGCTGAATTGTTTGAAATGCCTATTACTTGGATTAGTATTTACTCGGGTTCTTGGTTCACTATCCATGCTTCGATTATTTTGATCTTCTGGCTTTAGTGATTGCTTGAGGACAAGCAATTGAATAAGCTTGGGGTGATTTGATAGTGTGATTTTACATCATGTTTTATGTACACTTTTGCATGCATTTTTAATATAGATTAGGCATTCTTTATTTGATTTTAGTTAGTTTTTCTCTTGGAACGGGTGAAGCGGTTTCTTGGTGTTGTTTTGCAGGAATTAATGTAAAAATGATCAAAATCAGCCTTGATGGAGCCTGGATGAAACAGAGCTTGAAAAGTGAAGAATATGAGTCAAACAAAGCCCATCACGGCCTGGCCATGATGACCATCACGGCCATGATCAAGCAGAGCAGAAGGCAAAAGTCAGAGGGTGTCACGGCCTAGCCGTGATAGGCATCACGGTCGTGACAGACTAGAATTTTAAGTCTCGCGTTGCGAATCTTCATCTCGCCTCGCGAGAATCCAATTTTGAAAGCGCGCCTACTCCAGAACACGTCACGGCCTGGCCGTGATGGCCATCACGGCCGTGACGCGCTATCTCTCTATAAATAAAGCGCAGAACAGACAGAAAAAGGCGGGGGATCTGGATTCTGGATTGGAGGATTCAGAGCTGGGAACCCTAGTGGAGACCAGAAACACCCAAAAAAATAGAGACTTGGAGCTGCTTAAGGAGGGAGCTGAGTTAGGGGGTTGCTGTGGCGACAGTGGGAAGCTTCAATGGAGTTCTCCCTTTCTTCCTTTCTCTACTGCTTTTCTGGTTTGGCTTTCTCTATAATTATGAGTAGCTGAATCCCGTTTGTTGGGATTAGATGTAATCAAAGTGATCATTATTTATTTGTCTTGACTGATTATTCTGTGTTCATGCCTTCGTATTAGTGATTAATTTTCCATGCTTAATGCTTGTTGTGGCTAGCACCCCCATGACTCGATTTGTGTTTTGATATGCAATTGGGAAATTCGTATTAGAACCGGAATTGAATTTAATCACCTAGTAACCCTTGCGTCTAGGAATGGAGTTTGGTTTACTAGTAATCGCGTAATCCCTAATCCTAATGCGAATTCATTAATCTAGGCCACCTAAGGAATTAGGGTCTATTAGTGGATTTAGGCTCTTGCCATCCGAGGAATCGGGGCTTGAGTAATCTAGTGGATTGATTTTAATATCTGAAGCATGAATGGGAGGTATCTAGTCCTGATAGTACATGAGCTAGAGGTATGTTGAAGTCTAGTCCCAACATATCCTTTTCGCATTCCAAGTGCTCGACAAAAATACAAAAAGATTTTGATTGTTTTCTTTTGTTTAGGGTTGAATTCATATTTTAGTCTAGATAGTTGCTGAGTTTATGAATTGGTAGTTGACATCCAATCCCCGTGGATACGATAACCGGTCTCACCACCATATTACTTGCACGACTGGGTATACTTGCCCAGAATCGTCAACAGTCATGCCACTAAATTCCTCCTTGCAACGCTCTATGCTCTGGATCGAATGTTGGGCATCTATATCCCAAAGTGATTCCAGCATATCGGGATCCAGCTTAATGTCTCATGGTGGTTGTAAGGATGACAAATAGGATCTTCATTCCTCTTTGGAGTATATCTTCACATGCTTATCAGTGATACCATTAAACACGATCCAATCAAGTTGATATTCCCAAGTTGGATAGTAACGATAGTCCATGTGTTTCATCAACCTTGCACAAACAAAACTCAAAAGAAAAGGTCAAATATATACAAATAAAAATTAAAAATACTAAAGTAGTTGCCTCCTTTGTTACTAATGATATTGGTATTGCCAATCCCTGGCAACGGCACCAAAAACTTGATGGGCTCCGGCAAGCGAACCGGATCGAAGCAAGTAATAATAAAACGGTGAGAAACCAAGTATCAAACTCAGGGATTGGGAAACCAACTGTCACTTCACAAATTAAACAACTATTTAAACTGAGAAATAGATGTGAAAAGATTTAAAAGAAAATAAAAGAAACAATAAAATAAAATAAAATATTTTTCGGATTTTACACATGAAAAAGAGATTTCCAGGAATTGGGTTACCAACAAGATCGCTCATGCTACTAAATTGACTACCCCTCTTGTTAATTATCGAAATTTTCTTTGAAGGCGAATTTATCCTAAATAAGTTAATGCCTCCCTTCGGGTTACAAGAACCGTTCCCAATTAAACCAACCCCTACTCTCATGGTAATTGAATTTAAATTGAACCCTTTAAGTTTTGTGACAATTCGTGAACCTTCGAAGGACCGCTTCTAACTCTCGTGATTTAAGTCCTAAGTTCAATCCCTATAGATCCAATAGCTAAGTTCACCGCTAGGTGCCTCCTTAGAGTATCTATGACATGCAAATAAGTGCGCACCAAATTCACAAGTAATTCATGCAATATGAATTAAATCGAAAGCAAATTGAAATTGACAAAAAGTAAAACATCAATTCATAGCATAAAACAAATCTTGGGCATAGCCCCAACCCTTGGAAACAAAAAGACTACTCAAGCATTGTCATGGTCATGGCAAGCTTGATTAACAAAAGCATAAAAAACCTAAGAGAAGAGAAGAAATTGGAGAAGAGAAATCCTAATTTTTCCTATGGATAGCAGCCCAAAGTACCCTATTTTCGAGCCTCCAGGTCCTATTTATAAGGTAGGGTAACTTGAATCCCAAGCAATTACAATAATCAGATCAAATCAGTTTTTAAAATCCAAATATTGCGCGTCACGACCGTGATGCCTGTCACGGCTAGGCCGTGACGGATTCTGACTTGGAGATTGCTTCGCTGGTTGGTCTGTAATGGTCGTGACCACCATCATGGCCTAGCCGTGATCAATTTTTCCTGTGAGGGTCTGGTTCAGTTGGCATGTCACGGTCGTGATGGACATCACGACCTGGCCGTGACCAGTTCTGACTTTTCCATTCTTTCTTTTCAGCTCCACTCGGTCATGGCCGTGATGGCTATCACGGCTAGGTCGTGATGGCCTCTGTTTGGCTCAGTTTTCTTGCTTTTCAAGCTCCATCTTCATGCAAGCTCTATCATAATTGGTCCTGAGCATTTTAATCTTCATATCCAAATTAATTGCCGAATATTATCATATCCTTTATTGTTGTGATAGGCAATTATTATCCAAATCCAAATTGATTAATTTAGATCCAATCTTTTATCTTAATGCCAATTGAATTATCTTTTAATCATAATAATTAAAATCCAAATTGATTTGGATTCAAATCCGTCATGTGGGCCCTTGCAATTTACTTGGCAATCTTCAATTTAATTTCAATCCTTCTTCTTTGTCCTCTCCTAAAAATAAGAATAAGAAAATATCAGAAAATTAATAAAAATCTAATTAAATGCACACATTGACTCTAAAATAACCAAAATAGGAAAACAAAGTCTAATTTGGGCTAAATCAAGCATTTAACAAAATTTAATTGATGAAATCCGCTCTAAAATAATAGATAAAATATCATAAGCCAGCGGATTATCATAGAACAGTTAAAGAAAACTTCATCAAGGATATTTCTTTTATCGCTTGTCTTGACATCGGAGTCGTATCGTAAGGCATTATTGAAGGTGTTGAATGAAGCGTATGTCAAGCCTGATGTCACTCCGGAGAATGTAGTAAATATGGTGGACCCAGTAAGGCGTGTCAACATGATTACTTTCTCGGAAGATGAAGTGGCTTCGAAATCCCGCAGTAGCACCAAAGCCTTACACATTACCCTAAAGTGTAAAGGGTTTGTGATTGCAAAGGTACTTGTAGATGATGGTTCGGCATTGAATGTGGTTCCAATATCCACTCTCGAGTAACTAAACATAAGCATAGCGGATTTGACACAAGAGATGATTGTACGAGCCTTTGATGGGACAGCAAGAGGAATCTTAGGGGAGATAACTCTGTCCCTTGAAATAGGGCCTAGTTATTTTTCTGTCCTCTTTCAAGTCATGGAGATCAAACCAGCTTATACTATGCTTCCAGGAAGGCCTTGGATTCATGAAGCAGGAGTTCTTCCATCGACTTTGCATCAATGTTTGAAGTATACTCAAGATGGTTCCGTGATTACTGTCCGTGGTGAAGAGGAAATTATGCTGACAAAGCCCGCCGCAATACCCTATGTAGAAAGTACAGAGCAAATGGAAGATGATTCACTACGTAGTTTTGAGGTATTGAAGCCGGAGAACAAGAAAAGGGAGCCGCCAATGAAGAATGTGAATGAAGTGGCAATCCGCATCATGGAAAAGAATGGGTATCAAAGAGGAAAAGGCCTAGGGCCTAAGCTTCAAGGGATGTCTCAACCAATTGAAGCAGCTATGAGAGAAGGCATGGATTGGGGTATCAACCCTACTTGGCAGAAAAGATGAAATTCATGACTCTCGAAAACAAGAAAGGAGAAGATGGTGAGAGAAAGTATCTTCCCCTTCCGACAGAGACTTTCCTAGTAGTCGCTGAAGTTATCAGTCCTGAAAAGTTATTTTCCCCTCACTTCACTATCAGCACACTTGAAGAAGAGCTGGACGACAACCATGTCATCTATCTCCCTGCTAGCAATGAAGTTGTCAATAATTGGCGGTCTGAACCCTTTGTTGATGTTATTTCCATGAAGTAATTATCTTATTGTACTAAATTTGAACTGATGTTTACTTTATTTGAGACCTGAATGTGAATGTAGCACTTTGTCTGGTGTTTTCCTTTTGGTTCCATCATTTCTTTTCTCTCTTTCATTTCTTTGATTTATTTAAGTTTTTCTTTCATGAATAAGACTCTTGCCTATACTTCTCCTATTCCCGACTTTTTTCTTTTAGGAATACTTCTTCCACTAAATATTTACCTTAGGAGAGGAACTTTGAAAACTCATTTATTGATTCCCTCGCGGCCGTTGATGAATACAACCTTGAATCCGATGAGGAAGAAAAAGACATTGAAGAATTCATAAAGATGGTGAAACGGTCAGAAGAAGGGATTAGCTCGGATGATGAGGTTGCAGAAGTGATCAATATGGGAACCGAGGAAGACAAAAAGGAGTTGAAGATAGTGAATAACCCAGAGCGTGAAGAAATGGTTGCACTATTCAAAGAGTATCTGGATGCTTTTGCATGGTCCTACAGAGATATGCCAGGTTTAGATCCTGAGATAGCATCACATAAAATTCCCTTATACCCAGATGTGGTTCCAAAGAAGCAAAAATTAAGGAGGATAATCACAGATAATGCTGCTAATCTTAATGGTGCCAATATTCAAAAGTTTTGCGATGGTTTCAAAATCAAACACCACAATTTAGGTTCTTATAGACCCTAAATGGATAGTGCAGTTGAAGCAGCAAACAAAAATATCAAGAAGATCGTTGCCAAGATGGTTGTAAATTATAAAGACTGGCACGAAATGCTGCCATATGCTCTACATGCTTATCAGACTAATATACGATCAAGCACTGGGGCAACCCCTTTCTCTTTGGTATACGGGATGGAGGTTGTCTCACCTATCGAAGTAGAGCTCCCTTCGCTAAGAGTTTTGATGGAAGCATATCTAGAAGAATCTGAGTGGGTGAAAACTCGATATGAGCAGTTGAACATGATAGAAGAGAAAAGACTGGCAGCTATCTGTCACTGGTAATTGTACCAAAGCAGAATGGCAAGAGCTTTCAATAAGAAGGTTCGCTCTAGAGAATTTTGCACGGGAGACTTGGTTTTAAAGAAAATCCTCCCTAATCAGGAGGATGCCCGAGGAAAATGGGTGCCGAATTATGAAGGTCCTTATATTGTCAAACAAACATTCTCAGGAGGAGCTTTGATTCTGTAAAACATGGATGGGGAAGAGTTACCAAGGCCAGTAAACTCTGATGCTGTGAAAAAGTTCTATGCTTAAAAGCCCGCTAGGTTGAAAACCCGAAAGGGCAACAACCTAGGCAAAAGTTAGGGCAAAGAACAATAAAAATAAAAGAGAAAAAGAGCCCGCTAGGTTGAAAACCCGAAAGAGCAACCTAGGCAAAAGTTAGGGCAAAGAACAATGAAAATAAAAGAGAAAAAGTGCCCGCTAGGTTGAAAACCCGAAAGAGCAACCTTGGCAAAAGTTAGGGCAAAGAACAATGAAAATAAAAGAGAAAAAGAGCCTGCTAGGTTGAGAACCCGAAAGAGCAACCTAGGAAAAAGTTAGGGCAAAGAACAATGAAAACAAAAGAAAAGAAAAGTCCCGCTAGGTTGAAAACCCGAAAGGGCAACCTAGGCAAAAGTTAGGGTAAAGAAACCTTAGGCTGAAAACCTGTAAAGGCGGCCTAGGGGGAAGATATGGTCCAACACTTCTGCAAGCACTCACCACACTAGGGCAGTTTTATCCGACTGAGTATACTGGGCAAGATTGTTGAGGAATGATTGAAGAAGGTGTGTTGAAGAATCAGAAACAAAAGCCAAGATCTGTGTCATCAAGAGGCTGTAGGGAATCAATTAAATGAAAATCAAAGGACCAACACTGGGGCAAATTTTATGCGAGTCTCGTAATTTTCTTTATCTTTGCTTTTAATCTTCATGATCCCTTCCATAATTTTGATTCTCATATTGTTCTTTTCTCTTAACAAACTAAATTCTCGTATTAAGGCAAGAGGCTATTCCTTCATACTCCCCTGTCGTGTTCACTCTCATGTCTATGGTCATGTCTCAATAAAAGTAAATATAAGTTTAATGGTATGATTTGATAATTCTAATGGTAGCACCAATGAATGGTTTGAACCAAAATGACTCGATATTTCAAATTCAATGGAAGAGATAGCATGCACTGGACAACAATAGAATGATGCAAATAAGCTTGGGAGAATAAACATAACATCCACCTCATATGTTATCAGATTCTTGGGTGACCAATGTTGTTAAAAGAATGAATGATGCCTCGTCCTAGAGTGGTTGGTGAACAAGGGTTTGGTTGGTGGAAGTTTTTCCATGGAGCATTTGGTTCCACTGTCTTCAAAAGGAAGGGATTCTCATTCGTTTCAGATTACTGATTGAATTTTTGTCGAGCTCTGAGGCTCACTGCAATTTAATTATCGAGCTCTGAGGCTCACTGCAAGTTTATTTTTGAGCTATGAGGCTCGCTGCATATTTACTTTCCTGTTGGACGAGGAGGTTCCGTCAACTGCAATTTTATTTTCAAATTGTGAGGTTTTCTTTTGAGCTCCTCACGTCTTGACGGACAGAATATGTGTTCATTTTCTTTACTTGTCCATTACTACAATACATGTAAAGTCACGACTAATCATGTCTTGTAGTATGCAACAAGTAAAGAGGGGCAACTGTGAACACCCATTTTTGTTCGTCTTCTTTTTATTTTATTTTATTTTTTGTTATTATATTTCAGGGAGACTAAAAAATAATAGTGAAAAAGAAAGAAGAATAAGAAAAAAAAATGAAGAAAGGAGGTTACTTAATTTTCTATTGGACAAGGAGGCTCCGTCCATTGTATATTTAATTTTCTGTTGGACGAGGAGGTTCCATCCATTGCATATCTAATTTTCTGTTGGACGAGGAGGTTTCGTCCATTGCATATTTAATTTTTTGGTCCAGTGCATATTTAATTTTCTGTTGGACGAGGAGGTTCCGTCCATTGCATATTTAATTTTCTTGGACGATGAGGTTCCGTCCATTGCATACTTAATTTTCTGTTGGACGGGGAGGTTCCGTCCACTGCAATTTTATTTTTAGGCTGGAGACTAAAGAATAAAGAAAGAAGAAAAAGAAAATAATGAAGAAAGGAGGAAGAAAAGAAGGAGAAAAGAACAATCAGCAAAAAAAGAAGAAAGGAGATTGAGTTACTTCTCCTAACCCTAAAAAACCCCATTTTACATATCGGACAAGACCTCTCTTCCTCCTCCCACTCTCCAACCGCCCCTACGCCTCCTCTACCCATTGGTCCTTCTTCTTCCTCATCTCCTCCCTCATTTTAACCTAGCAGCCCCACTCCTAACCCTAAAATACCCATTTTACATATCATACAAAACCTCATCTCTTCCACTCTCTTAACCACACCACACTTCCTTCTCTCTTCAAATATGCAACCTTCACATCAAATCGCCTTCTTTCCTCTGCTCGCGCCACCTCCATCTGGGAACACGTGATCTCTGCTCAGAACCGCCCAAGCTCCGGATTTCGTGAGACCAACCTTGAAGCCGCTGGGTAAGGAGAAGCATGAAGCCCTCTCCCCCATCTATAAAAGGAGAGAGGGGAAGAACGAAAAATCAGAGAGGAGATAGAGAGGAAAGATACGAAGACAGAGGGAGAGATAGATTTTTATCTGATGTTTTCTTTGTGAAGAAAAGAGATTAGGAATTTGAGTTTTTTCTCTTCTCTGTCATTAGAGTGGTTCGAAATTTTCAGAAGAAGAGAAAGTTAAAAGAGTCAGTGAAACTGAAATGTGAGGGTTTTGATCTTAAAATTTTACTACTGGGAGAAAGCAAAATTATTGTTATTCTGCTCTCATTTGGTAATTATTGTTCTCTTTGTTGATATTATTAATAAGTTTCTCTTGACATTCTTATTTTTCTGTATCTCCTTTTACGACGAAAAGAAAATCTATGGATATTGAAACTGAATGAGTTAGTATGATGTTTGCTATACGAGTTCTTATGTCTATTTCAGAAATGGTGTATCGTAGGGTTCCTATTTCATTGTTTGCTGTCATATGCTGAAATGCATAAGACACTAGTAATCTTCATATGGCTATACTATTACTAAACACTTAAAATGTTTCATTTTTGTTCTATTCTCATAAGGCAAAACTATTTTTACATGAAAATAAAAGATGATTACTTAAATCTCCTTCAACCGGTTTGTTCCCCTTTTTTTAAAAAAAGTAAATTGCCTTTTGATGAATGTTATTTTTGGGTTGCTCTATGACAAGTGTCATGCTCAATCCTTTAGATTTTGAGGTTGCCCTGTGGACTTACGTGCCATGTTCAACCTCATTTAGGTTTAATAAAAAAAAACCTTCACAAATATAAAACCAATGAAAATACAAAATATCTTAAAATTAAAAACGTTTTTTTTCCTTTAAATGATTTTCGGGGTAAAACAAATATTTTCAAAGTTACTAATAATTTACATAACTAATTTTGGGTAACCATTTTTATGGATGTTCTAGGGTGCCGTGGGGTTAAGTCTCCATGCCTTCCCTAGACGTAATTGACTCCCGAACCCAATGTTTTTTTAAAGTGTTTTCCAACTTTCCCGAAATTAAATAAAGTTGGTGGCGACTCCATGTTTATTCTGTAAAAGAAAAACAAGTTTTCTTTTCGGTCGCGACACTCATGTATCTACTTCTATATGTAGATGACATGTTACTTGCTAGCTCAAAAAGGGATCAAATAAGGAAACCCAAAGAAGATTTGAAATCTGAGTTTGAAATGAAAGAACTTGGCGAAGCAAAAAGAATTCTAGGCATGGATATTTGCAGAAACAGAAAGCAAGATGAATTGTTTCTATCACAACAGGACTATATGATGAAGGTTGTTGAAAAGTTCAGAATGCACAGGGCTAAACCAGTAGGAACTCCATTAGGACGGCATGATAAACTCTCAATCAAGCATGCTCCAACAACAGATGATGAGAGGAAAAGGATGTCAACAGTTCCTTATGCAATTGGGGTTGGCAGCATCATGTATGCCATGGTATGCAGCAGGCCTGTTCTAGCATATTCTGTCAATGTAGTCAGCAGGTTTATGGGAGATCCAGGACCATGTCACTAGGAAGCCTTAAAATGGATTCTAAGATACCTTAATGATACTCTATCTTCTGGACTAATGTTCAAAAGAAAGGCAGAAACATATGAAGTCATCACAGGGTATGTTGATTCTGACTTTGCTGGAAACTTAGACACAAGGAAGTCTCTATCAGGATATGTGTTCATTGTCTTTGGCACAACTGTAAGTTGGAGATCAATACTGCAATCTGTGGTTGCTCTTTCCACAACTCAAGCTGAGTTCATTGCTCTAACTGAAGGTGTGGAGGAGGCAATATGGTTGAAATGACTAATTGGAGAATTTGGAATAACACAAGGCAGTGTTACAATTTACTGTGATAGCCAAAGTGCTATTCACCTATCCAAACATCAAGTATATCATGAAAAATCCAAACATATTGATGTTAAACTACACTTCATTAGGGATGTGATTGAAGCTAGGGAAGTCCTAGTTGAAAAGGTTGCAACTAAGGATAACCCTGCAGATGCTTTGACCAAATCCCTACCCCTAAACAAGTGCAAGCATAGCTTGGACTTGATTGGCTTTAAGTAATGCAGGTGTCCGCGAGGGAGCATTGATATCAATAGGAATCGTTGATTTGGAGACAAGGTGGAGAATTTGTGGAATATGTGTCTCAAAATCAGTTAGCATTGGTTAAAGCTTTCAGTTAAGTTAGTTGGAGTTTGTTACAACAACTTGGAGCAACTAATTTCTGGAAGGAGAACGTGCAACCTTGCAGCTGAAGATCTATATATATTAGCATAGGATCCTTTTATAGATGAGATAGTGATATGAAAGAAAGATTCATTGTATTCCCTGTAACTCACTTTGCTTGTAATCTAGAGAATAGAAGAGTGACTTAGAGATCAAGGTAGATAGAAAATAGAGAGGAAAAGGCTTGGGTTCATGCACTGTATCTCTGCAGGGTAGCTAGCTAGTGACCAAGGAAATCTCTATTGATTCAAAAGGCTTGATCTTGTGCTCGGTTCTAATTCTTAGTGGATATTCTTTGCTCCTTCCCCGTGGATGTAGGCCCCACCGGCTGAACCACGTTAATCTCTTAGTGTTCATTTTCTTCTTCCTTTAATCTTCTGTAATTGTGTTATAGTTTAATACCGCAAGTATTCTTGTGTTGTGTTGTTGTGGTTTTGTGTTTGCCAAATTTTAGGTTATTCACTTACAATATTATTGACAATACCTGTAACGGTTACTATCGCTGAAAGAAGTTTTTCAAAATTAAAATTGCTTAAATCATATATAAGATCAACAATGTTGAAATATATATATGGATTATTCATTTTATTTATTGAGAGTGAAATGTTAGAATTGGTTGATTATAAAAAAAAAATTATGCTCACTTGAATATAAAACTTTGATAAATGATTTTACAGTTCAAAAAGCTAGAAGATTAATATAAAAATTGTAAGGATCAATCTTTTATAAAAAAAAATAAAAACATTTATTTTAATTAATGGATAAAACTTATATGAGTGAAAAATATGCAAATTGGTTTACCTCAAAATTTAAATGAGTAAGTAAAAATTATTGAAACTAGAGCAGACACACACACACACATATTACTAAAGAAAAAAAATACTATTTAGTAAGAGTATTTTCAATGATGCAACTTATTAATAAAGTTGTTTAATTTTTTTTATTTATGGATCCTACCATGTTATCTCATCACTTTTTACGATATACTACCTTAAGCAATTCTCTAATCCAATGGTGCAATTCTAAAAAGTTTGCCAAATGAATTCCATAAGCTACCCACATTTATTGTTATTTCAATTTTTGAAGAAAGATAACTAATGCAATTCTATATTTTTCTCTCTCCTTTTTTTTTTCTTCCAGAGATTCTTATATAAGTGTCGGTTGATTATAAAAGCAATTGTTCTAAGCAACTTATGTCCATCTAAGTTCATTTCAGTTGGATAACTGTATAAAAAGTAATTGCTTAACTATATGCAATTAATCCTTTAAGTAACTCCTATTAAAAATGTTCTAAATGTCTTACAAAAAAAATATCATTAAGATATATGTTAAGCAATTGTTCTAAATATGCAATTAATCCTTTTGCAACTCCTATTAACTAATTTTTAACGTGACTTGCTCATTGTTTAAAAAAAAAGTGACTTGCTCATTAAAAAATGGGATAGGACCATTTTTTTTTTGAAACAAGAGATAGGACCATGTTAAGAAATTAAAATTAAAATATAAAGTATATAAGTTTTTAATGCATTTAGATACTAAAAGTATTAATATTTTCTTTTTAATTTATTTAAATGAATAATTAATAATTTTTTTTTAACGTGCGTTATCATTAAGATATATGTTAACAAAATGCTTAACAAATACCAAAGTCCTGTTTAACAATTTATCAAGGTCGGGTGTCCTAATATATTTCTCAATTTAATATTCTCATGTGGAAAATAATGAAGACTTTTTTTTTTGGTTTATAGAAGACATCATTAGACCTTATAGATCTTATAGAAAAGGAGGAAATTGGAAGTATCGCGAGATCGAACCCGAAACCTGACCAAGATTAGAATTTTTTTTGACGAGTTTCAGAAGCATCCATGATCCAACCATGCTCGAGCGTTGAATTAGAGACCACAACAAACTCGGTCCAATTTATTTTTTCTTTTAATGTTTAAAAGATAAATCTTAGTTCATGCATGGTGGCAATCATTGACTGAGTCGTGCTGGTACCACAGTTCCCGCAACTTGACTGATGATTTGTTTTTTTTTCCTTCTAAAAAAGGATTGTTAACGTCATTTCTGTAATATCTATATGTAATCAATAAAAAAAAAGGATATAATTAATAGATTAGTGTGTAGCTCACTCTTCGGACTTAATTAGCTAGCTGGCACTATCGTGAGGTTTTCTTGTTTGGAAGTCACTGTATATTAAAGTTTAAGTGAGTTAATTATCATTGAATGAAAAAAAAAATATAAATATAATATGATATGAATAAAAATGAATTTGAATTTTTTTATAGATAAATATTATTATTTTATTAATGAATATAGTTTGAACTCTCAATCTCCTTCACTCGTCACTCCTTGGCTCTTTTACCTCAAATACCATGAATTTGAGTAGCTTTACTCTTTCTAATCCAAGACAACTAGACAAGGGCTTTGTCACCATAGAGTGGCCCTTGAGTTACTTGCTGATTCAGGAAATTATACCTACTGCAAGCTGCCCAGCCTTTTCTCAAACTATCCCTATCAGTACAATCCATTTTGATTTCTATGAAAATGTTAGTGGATATTAGGATGCTTGCAATTTCGTTCAGATAAGTTTTAAGTTAAAAAATTAACAGATTCAGGTAATGTTATTTAAATATAGATTTATATTATATTAGACCGGTTATATTCTAAAATTGGGCCAATTTAAATTGCACTTTGGTTGGATTGGATTGGTTTAATCAATTTTTAATAAAAAGTTTTTTTAAACATAAAATTTTATAAGTAATTTTAATTTATTATGTTAAAAGGAAAAACAATAAATAAAAGTAGAAATAGCTCATTTTATCAACGTAGATTGATTTAAGTATCGTGAATGACAAAAATATAATTATTAAATATATATTTTTAGTTATAACAACTCTTGCTTTTTGTCATAGATCATCACTATTTAAAAATTATTTTGGATTTCAACTAATTTGAGTTTAGATAGAAAGATCCATTTGAGAAAGAAAATCTATCATGTCAATATGTGATTGATCCAAATGGTAAGGGATTTGGATACTTTAAGCAAATAGTCAGGGGTTTAAATCCTGACTCTTGTATATGGAAACAACCTGGTTAGGAGGGGAGAACCCACCTTACCTGCCCAACAGGTTCCCCGACAGAGATTAGTCACCACTAATGATAGTAGATACTCCATACCTATAACATGATTACAAAAAAAAAAAGCTCTCCAATATCTATTTTTGCCATTCACAATACTTAAATCCTAAACCAAAATGTATATTAAATTGAGAAAGTATACATTCCTTTTAAAATGTATACTTTTAAAATTGTATGATTAATAAAACTTTTTGGTTTAAATTAACAACTTTTGCATAATATAAATATAATTTATATTGACATTATTCATTTTAAGAGTATAATTTTGATACACTGTCAGTGTAAAGTTCTATATTGTGTCAATCAATCAAAGATCATTAATGGTATGACTTTTAATATATTTATGATAATAGTCAAACATTTTTTACATTGTGACAATTTATAAATGACTAATAATATAAAAAATATTCATACTAAATGAATATACGAATTAAATCCTTATTGTAAAATGCTTATTATAAAACACACTTTTATTTTAGTTTACTACTAGTTTTTTTTTAATTTTATGTTTTAGTTATTATAATATTCAAATTTATAAATCATCTAATTTTTCCCAACCTAATCATTATTGAATCTTGACTGGCGGTTAAGTGACCCAATCATAAATTGGGCTTAGTTCAGAATAAACTAAACTCGTTTGGACCTATTTCACAAAAGATAAAACTTAAGTATAATTTGATATGTATATTAAATATTGTTTTTTTAATGATATTAGGATATGTGTAGTAATTATTACACGTATTATATTTTTATTGATTGACATTCCTATTAAAAAACATCTAATGTATATAATAAGAAATTGTTCCTAAATCTTGTCATTCCTCAAATACCCTATCAGATAATAGTTTTAGAAATAAAAAAATTTATCCAAATTTAATTGGTTTGAAAAAAGTAAAAATCAAATTAAGATTAGATTTGGCATTCCTATCGATTATACTATTATAAATTATGCGATTTTAATCATTTTATAATGATAATGTTTCAAAAGGAGCCTTTCCATAAATATTATTGAAATTCTTTATTGCGATAGTAAAAGAATTAATTATTAATTATTAAATCCTATGTAAGTTATTTAAGAATGTTTTGGCAAGTTTTTTTTTTTTTTTTGATAAGCGTTTTGGCAAGTAAAAAAACAGCTGCAGCGATTGTATGAAGCATTGAGGTGAGGTTACAGAAAAGACCAAGAATGGAGAAGGTAGAGACAAGGAATGGGATCAAATCCCGATTTAACCACGGAGCTGTAGTACAACTTCTTACGATACCGTATTTCTGACACCGAGATAAGCGAAACAAAATCATATCCTACTGTATTATTAATTCTAGTTGGAGAATATTAAGGTGTGACTTTACTACATGAGCACTCTTAAGAAATGAAGATAAAAAATGTTTTATGTAGAAACAATATATTCAATATTTAAAAAAGTGAAATATTTAATTTTTTAAAAAACTTATTTTTTTAGATCATGTAAAAAATATTCGAGATACTCGTTAGTATTTTTTTTTTTATTAATTTCCTTCCTTAATTTATTTATATTTATATTTTTATTTGTGGCATGCATCCATGAGGAATTAAATTAATAATAATAATTAAATAAAAAATGTAAAACAGCGTGTTAGACGCCGACGACCAACCAAACCGAGCTCTTATTGCCTGTCGACTTTTCTATCTATCTCTCTCTCTCTCTCTCTGGTCACACCACACCACACCACAACACCACCATTCTCCTCTTTCTTCTTCTCTCTTCGATTTTCGTTCAGGTAAATCCACCTACCTTCTCCTTTAGATCCTGCTTTTGCTTTCTAGCTTCTACTCTATTCTTCATTCTCTTGCTCCAAATATTCACTATACTCACCGTTTCCTTAATAATGGACTCTTTTTTATGTTTTCTGGACTTTTTAATACGGCGCTGTTTTACTTCTTCTTCATGTTCCTGGTTTAACTCATAAGGTTGTTCGGTTATTGTTGTCAATTTGGAAGTCTGTTTCTGGATGTTATTATTCCCAACTTGGTCGGTGATGGTTGTTTCCTTACTTGGATCTGAACAAAGTAGTTTAACAATTATGTTTTCAAGTTAAATTTAAGAGAGATTTATACTTTACACTTAATTATATTCCCACTCCCCTTCTTTATTTGAAAATAATATATATATATATATATATATATATATATATATATATATATATATATATTATTTTGTGTTTGATGTTAGAATATTTGACATATTTTGCAACGAAAGGACTAAGGGGTGAGATTTGGGAATGATCAAATTTTTTGGTTCTGGCAGAATTTTTTGATTGAGAGAGGGAGATAATGTCTGGTGGCACGCAGAAAAGTCTGAGAAAAGCACTTGGAGCCCTTAAGGACACCACAACAGTTTCATTGGCTAAAGTTAACAGTGATTACAAGGTAGAAATACAATAATTTGCTCACATTCTGTTGAATGGGATGGGATGTTCTTCAATTACATATTTTGATTATGTTCTGAGTGGGTTTATTGTATTGAAGGAATTGGACATTGCTATAGTTAGAGCCACAAATCATGTTGAACGCCCAGCAAAGGAAAAACATATAAGAGGTTTGTTCTGTCTTATTTCGATTTTCGGTTGCTTTAAAAAATGTATCACTTTTGTACAGAAATAATTACCATGGTCTGTCCACTACTTATTTTATGTTTCTACTGGTTGTTACATACTTGTAGATTGTAGAAGGAATACTTGTTGGAAAAGTTAGGATTTTGATTCCAAGTATTTCTGTGCTTTCTTTTGCAGCGATATTTTCAGCAATCTCAGCTACAAGACCTCGAGCTGATGTTGCCTATTGCATTCATGCTCTCGCTAGGCGATTATCAAGGACACATAATTGGGCGGTAGGTGCATTATGTCTTAGAACTTGTGCAAAAGATCGCCAATTAAATCTCTGTGGTTTTATTACACCTTGTCTTTTTTATATTGAGATGAAAATTTTTATTGTGTTCACTTAAAGACTGGGAATATGTAATAAAGCTTTTAGGAATTCATTGTCTGTTTGGCTATATTATTTGTTGCTACGGTTGATGAAACATTTCATCTATACTATAGGTCATATGACTGAATTATGCTGTGTCTTTACTTCTGGAGATAGTGGCTAGAACATCACACGTGAACTTATAGCCAGATAAAAGGGGGGACGATAAAAAATATCAAGATTTTTTAACCAAAATTTGAGACATGTTTTTCATGACCTTCTCAATCAATAGTCTGGAAAATATTTATTCATTTCATGCATCTGATATTGTTTAAGGACTGATAAACATATACAGTTTTCATCTAGTTCTGAAACTACAATATTTGTATACGCTATATTTGCATGATAACTTCTGCAGGTCTTGTATAAATTTTCAGTTTCCTTTTCAACTTCTGCAGTTCTCATGTAATTTGACAGAGCATGTTTGTGCCACATCTATTTGGTTGACTGACAAGTGACTTATCCTTAGGTTGCATTGAAGACTTTGATTGTTATTCACCGTGCTTTGAGGGAAGTGGATCCCACTTTTCATGAAGAACTAATTAATTATGGCAGAAGCAGAAGTCATATGCTAAATATGTCTCATTTTAAAGATGATTCCAGCCCAAATGGTGCCCTGTCTTTCTCTCCACCGTTGATTTTATCATTTTCATTATGAAGTTTATTGACATTGAAGTTGTCTTTCATTGCCTTGTTGCTCAGCATGGGATTATTCTGCATGGGTTCGCACTTATGCATTGTTTTTGGAGGAAAGGCTGGAATGCTTTCGTGTGTTGAAATATGACATTGAGGCTGACCGTCCCGTAAGTAAAATGTTTCTTACTTGTATCATTTGTTTTCTAACTTACTCTTTAAGAATTTAGTTTTTCACTTCAATGTAAGTAGTTAAATAATCTGAAGCCCTAACTTGTGATCGCTATTTCATCACATACTTACAAGTATGCTTCTGATTTTTTTTTATATAAATAATAAATTAATACTTATTGAAGTAAAATTCACCAAGTATGAATTTTGTTACAGAGGACCAAGGATTTGGATACTGCTGAATTGTTAGAGCAGTTGCCAGCTTTACAACAACTTCTCTTTCGAGTACTTGGTTGCCAGGTAATCTTTTGATCCAAGTAGTTCAAGTTAGATGGGATTTTGACCCAAACATTTCACAAATGGTGGGTTATTTTAATGAACAAATTTTACAATGCTGGCAGCCTTATATTGTACAACTTGTTTTAACTTTTATGTGGTGCAGCCACAAGGGGCAGCTGTAAACAACTTTATCATTCAGTTAGCACTCTCGATGGTATGTCAATTGTTTAACCATACTGTATTCTTTAATAGTTTTTGTTTTCATCACCTTTCTAAGCATACCTTGTATTGCAAATAGGTTGCTTCGGAAAGCATTAAAATTTATCAGGCTATTAGTGATGGCACAGTCAATATGGTTGATAAGGTATGTATGGTTATCTTCAATGGGTTTGAAGCTTGATGTTTAAATTTCTATTTATTTATGAGACTATTGTGACAGTTTTTTGAGATGCAACGTCATGATGCTTTGAAAGCTCTTGATATATACAGGAGGGTTGGACAACAGGTATCTCTTATGGGAATGATTTATTTTTCTATTAAATTTATTTATCCAAACAGTTGTGTTTTAATATTCTTTTTGTGAATCCAGGCTGAGAGACTGTCGGAGTTTTTTGAAATTTGCCGTAATCTTGATATTGGACGCGGAGAGAAGTTTATTAAAGTCGAGCAGGTCTGTTGGATCTTGTATCATTCTTGATTATACCAATGACACATTTTAGCTGGATTCTTCAATAATCTATATGAAACATAACACTAAGTGAACTAGTTGATGATATGTAGCCCCCTTCATCATTTCTGCAAGCCATGGAAGAGTATGTCAGAGATGCTCCCCAGGGATTGATAGTTCGAAAGGATCAGGTATGGATGAACATCAAGAGCTCTGTTTTATGTTATGGTGGTCTCAGTGATTTTATGTTAAGGATGTAATCATAACGAGCAAGTATATGTTTAATACACATCTAGTTATCATGTTAGGCACAAATGAAACCAGGGCAAGGCCCTATTAGCTAAGAACATATATTTGTTACTAAATATTGCATTTTCTTAAAGAAAAACACATCTGGCCGGTTGGTTTATACTGAAAAGATGAAGTTAATACATTGCACTTGTTTCCATCAAGTTCTTCAGAGTTCTATTGTTTGGCCCATCAAAACAATTTGAATCTCGTCGATCACCTTAAGAAACATTAAAGATTCTGTGATCATTTTACATACCATACTTCTTGTACAATATTTTTGTCTATTTGGCAACAACTTTCATATGTTTGAGGAGACTGTAATACTAGTATTTTAGCTGCACATGGTTGTCAATCGTATACGGTTCCTCCTCTTCGTTTATTTCAGGAATTCATGTTTGATATGTTATTTGTAATCTTGTAACTTCAGAATGCTTCTACTTCTCAATGAAGGCAATATTCATATGCTGCCAAAATATATTTTATCTAACCAATGCTTCCATATATGTACCAAAAAATCCAATGCTTCCGTATTAATTAAATGCAGGCCATTGAAAACAAAATTGCCTCTCCAAAAGAAGTTTTGGCTATCGAATACAAAAAGACACCAGAAGAGGAGGAACGTCCACCCACTCCACCTCCACCATCTGAACCTGTGAAAGTGGAGGCACCACCAGTTCAACCACCACCTGATTTGTTGGTAATTACTATGGGAATTATTATTTTTACTTTTCGGTGCCCTGTTTTTAGTATGATTCAGATTGCTGACTGGCTCCACTAGCGATGTTATTAATGCACTAACAACTCTCCTTTTTGGCTTGCTAATTAGAATTTGGAGGATCCTGTTCCAGCTGCTTCAGAGTTGGAAGAGAAGAATGCCTTGGCTTTAGCCATTGTCCCCGTCGGTAATTCATTGTTCCTTTTCCTCCATTTTGTTTAATATGTTGAATAAAAGCTTACTAACCTGCACCTGTGAACCTTTCAAAATAATAATTGGTTCCTAGATGAAGTAGGCTGAACTGGTTATCTTTTCAAGAAAAGTGATGTTTCACATTATTAGGAATCTCTTAATATTAGTGGCTGATCAATCATACAGGGAATTATACTCCACCATTGTTTTTCCTTTTATGCACTTTGTTGGCAGTGGCAGTTAAGATTTAAATGCTCCAATTGATATTTAGAATAAATGAAAGTAAGCATATGCCTTGGCATCAATTCATATGATGTCTTGTTAATTGTGGTTTCAGCTGATCAACCAACTCCTGCTGTTTCAAATCAAGCCAATGGAACTACAGGCTGGGAGTTGGCACTTGTTACAGCTCCTAGTTCAAATGAGAGTGCTACAACGGCTAGCAAACTGGTTTGCTTTCTTCTACAATAGTAACCTCAATTTTTCGTTTGCATAAATAGTCAACCCTTTGCACCTTCACGTGCTTTTGTTATTATGCTAATGAGTGATGATCTGTTGGGTAATCAGGCCGGAGGTCTGGACAAACTTACACTAGACAGCCTATATGATGATGCACTCAGGAGAAACAACCAGAATGTCAGCTATAACCCATGGGAGGCAGCACCAATGGGAGCCATGATGCAACCAACAATGCACGATCCATTTTTCGCCTCTAATACGGTGGCCGCTCCACCTTCTGTTCAGTTGGCAGCTATGTCCAACCAGCAGCAGGCTTTCATGTTTCAACAGCAGCAGCATATGATGATGGCCCCTCAACAACCATCTGTAAATCCTTTTGGAAATGCTTATGGAGCCGCTGTCCACCCATATGGCTCAGGTATGCCTGTTCAGTCATACAATCCATATACAGGCCTCATCTAGACATTTCTTCTGGAAACAAATTCTTAATAAGCTCAAGGAAGAAAGATACATGGATACTCGGTTCTGGATTCTGGGTTTGGACTTTGGAGACATGAAGAATAGACAGATTTGTACCATATGTTGTGTGTGCGCCTTAGATATAGCTAGAGTGATTCTTTTTGAATAATTAGCAGAGGGACGGTTTTGATTATATGATTTTTTATGTACAAGGTAATTGATCATCAGCTTTGATTCAAACCACTTAAAAATTGTTTTTTTCCCCTTCTGATTGATTACTGTTAAACCTTTAGCTGGAAAATTTGTTCAAAACTGGAGTATATTGTTTTCAGCTTCCGTTCCCTATATATGATGGGAAGTAAATTCGTTATGTGATTATTGATACAGCATTTTTCCAATGGAAATACGTCAAGTTTGAGAACTGAACCTCTATGGTGATGAACATATTTTTATTCATTGGCATGTGTCATGTGTTATTGTGTAAGATATTTCTGCGAATATTTAATGTACACAGTACACTCTTTTTTGTTCTATTTTTTTCGCTCAAGGGGTTCATTGAAAACCTATAGAAGTTGTGAACTAACAATGTTTTTTTTCTTCTTATTTTTAGAAACTAGGTAAGTGTGTAACTTGTGTTTCCTTCGCTAATTTCGTTTCTCTTTAGTTCGAGATACTTGAGATGATGTTGTAATGCAAGCAACTCAAATTGATTGGTAAAATTTCAGGTTTCTGTGTGCTCTATTTTGTGTTCCTTTCCAACTGATTGATACGTTGGAAGTTCAAGTCTTGGGGAATTATGGTTGTGAAGTAATGGGCGGATGATTAGAGAAAGAAAAAAAGAACTATATTTAGTTATTAACCAACACTGTCATATGGTTATAAGTTATGACACTATCAAGTAATCTGACATTGATTCTCTTTATCCAATTTCTCTCCATTCACAGTCACAGTCTTACATAATCCATTTAAGGGTTATAATTTATGTTTCAAGTTTTTAATATTTCAAAGTCAAAATAAATGGTGACCTTTGGATGTATAATGTAGGGTTGTAGTTGCGGATGAAAAAAGCAATTAGAGAAATTGGATGGAGAGGCGGGGGATTTCACACTTTCAATTTCGGTATAGACGCCAAAATTCGGATTATCTCCAGCCATTTGCCTCTCCAGCCACTTAATCTGGACCGTCCGTCCAGATCTAACAGTCCAGATTAAATGACATTTTTTAAATTTTAAAAAAATAAAAAATTTAAAATAAAAAATGTGAAAACGACCCTTTTCCATCCCTGTTCGTGTCCCCCCTCATATCAGAACGTCGCCGCACTTCATCCAAAATCAGAGCACTGCGCTACCGAGTGAGAGAGCCGCCACCTCCATCTAGACTCAGTGGTCGGAGCACTATGAACAACCCTTTCCTATCTCATCTCTTTTCTCTCTCTCCCCCGTCATGAGCTGTCTCCGTTCTCCGTCGTGGTGGCGCGATGTCGCACCGTTCAAGTCTACCACCGCCTGAATCCAGTTCAGGTTCTCCCTCTGTTATGCTTTTTTTTTTTTTTTGGGTTTTTGGGTTGTTCATTCAACTATGGATTGTTGCTCAACTTACTATCCATTTCTTGGGATTTAGATTGAGTTGCTGCTATAACTGATCTAGTGGTGGCTTTAATCTTTCTTGACCCTTGATCCCACTAGAAAGGTAGCGAGATGTTGATGGTTGGGGCTAGCTAATTAAGCATCGAAATTAAAAGGGGCTTCATGTTGACAGATTGTTATTTTTTGTTGTGAACCAGAAACTTGTTCTATCTTTCTTTATTATCAAACCTGTTATTTGCTTCCTTGTTCTGTTACCTATCCTCATTCTGATTTTCTGAAGTGGGGCGGCGTTCTGATAGGGGACGCGAATAGGGGATTTGAAAAGGTTTTTTTTAAAAAATTTAAAAAATGCCACTTAATCTGGACCATTAGATCTGGCCGAATATCCAGATTAAGTGGCTAGAGAGGCAGGAGAGGCAAATGACTAGAGACAATCCGAATCCGGCAAAGAATCGGTTATCAAATCTCAAATTCCAATCCATAATCATAAAAGATCATTAAATAATTATTGAGGTATTTTCAGACAATTGTTTTTATGGAATTTTTTATTTAGCCATTTTTGAATTATGAATTTATTTTGGATTACTAGTATAACGAAGAGCATTACGTAATGGTTAATCATGACTTGTGATATCATTGATTTTTTTTTTAATGATTTTAACAAATTATATTGATCTCGCTTAAGGTCTCGTTTTTTTTAATCAACCCTTATGTAGCGTATGGTACAAGTTTCCGAAAAATATTTCCGGGAATGTAGGCATGGGAATAAAAGTTTCCCATGTTTGGTACAAGTTTTAAAAAATTATTCCCAGACATAAAAGATTCCTGGGAATAAAATTAGTAAATGATGGTTATAAACTTGTGAAAACTCTATTCTCATGTGTGAATGATGGGAAAACTTTATTTCCGGGAATCACATTCCCATTAATGTAGTTTACCTGGGAATAAAACATTCCAGATACCTTAATATTCAATTATCATTGCACTTACCTCCTCTTGGGGGGGGGGGGGGGATGGAGATGATTGTAATTACACCTACCTTAAGGAGAGACAAGTGTACCTTTTAAAATAAGAGAGGTGTGGTGTGTTTAAGTTAAATCTCAATATAGGTCAGTATAATTTACCCTTAACTTTTAAAAAAACTTTCCTGAGGTATGTAAATTTAGAGGACGGAATTTATTTTCTAAGAGGGGTAGTAATGTAACAGCCTGTTTTTAATTACGTTGTTTTAACAGTAAAAATATATTTAATTATATTTTTATTCGAGACCAAGAAAATGATTTTGGATAAAACAAAATCATATTCATGCTCTATCTTGTGGTAGAAGGTTACGGTGAAATTTTGGCTTTAGAACTCAGACGAAAACCATCTGCATTTTTAACTGACAGTATAATTTTATATCGGCAGAAAACCCTAATTTGACCCGAAACTTAAATTTGTAGATTTGTTTTTTTATATATATTTTGTCCGTGAGAAATTCTATTTTTCAAATTTCTGATCAGAAATAAAATATTATATTTATTCAGACGAATTTTGGTGAAAGTTCGAACGGAAAGCGGCCGGTGTTTTCACTAACAGTAAGATTTCAATGATCATAAAACCTAATTTTGACTCGTGAACGAAATGATTTATGTTTAAATCATATTTCAAATGAGTTTGGTTGTTTTGAAAATTTTCAACCGAAAACGAAATATTATGCTTTTATTCGGGCGTAAAACCCTAACCGGGAAACCGACGGAGTCGAGAAGGGAAGTGCAGAGACAAAACCGGACACCGGAGGAGGTGAGTCATGGGGTGAGTCACCACCATGACTCACCAAGCATTTATGAAGTATTAAATGTAAATTTAGGCGAAATGACCAAAATTCCCTTAATCTTAACCTAACCGACGTTTAGTTAAATTCTAACCATGGTTAATTTTTGTGGACAAGAAACAACCACACCTCTCATTTAATGTGAACCACATGATTTTAATCATGGTTAGCAAAGTAACCCTAGTTAAGTTAATTATTAACCATAGTTAACTATTATATTATTTAATATTCACAAAACTCATTAATTCAATTCCTAAAAACCAAACAAAGCCTAAGATATACCGTATAAATACCCCAAGGCCGCAGCCCCCCTCCCCATCTTCACTCTTCATCTCTTTCATTTCTTTTCTTCAAAAAAAACACACAAAACTTAATTTTCTTCTTCAGGAGCTTCAAGTGCTCCCATTGAAGAACTTGCCAAGATCATCATCATTTCTTCATTTCCTTCACAAACTTGAGGTAAAATGATCATCCATGATCATCTCCTCTCTTCTTGAATTCATTTTCTTCCTATTTCACGAGTTTTTCATTTCTAGATCTAGAACTTTAAATAATTCTAGAAAATTGTAGAAAAATCATAAAAATGTGAAGTCAATTTCTATGATCTAGTTATGATCTCTATTTTTATTATCCAATAGCATGTAATATAAAACATTTTCCTTCCCTATTTTCTTGTTGAGGCCGAAACTAGGTATTTTTGGATAAAGGAAGTTTTGTTCAATTTTTAATTAAGTCATGATTTTCCATTGAAGAACTTGCCAAGATCATCATCATTTCTTCATTTCCTTCACACACTTGAGGTAACATGATCATCTCCTCTCTTCTTGAATTCATTTTCTTCCTATTTCATGAGTTTTCCATTTCTAGATCTAGAACTTTAAATAATTCTAGAAAATTGTAGAAAAATCATAAAAATGTGAAGCCATTTTCTATGATCTAGTTATGATCCCTACTTTTATTACCCAAGAGCATGTAATGTAAAACATTTTCCTTCCCTATTTTCTTGTTGAGGCCGAAACTAGGTATTTTTGGATAAAGGAAGTTTTGTTCAATTTTTAATTAAGTCATGATTTATATCAACTATCTAAAGTATGTAGGTTCTAAATCCAAGAACTTGAATCAAAAGAAGTTTTCTAACCTATTTTTATATTTGAGGCTGAAACCCTACCCTAAGTGGTTGGATGATTTTATTCCATATTTTCAACTTATAGCAATTTATACTAGCTATCTAAGACCTAAGTAGTTAGTACCCAAAAGATTAGAGTGAAAAAATGATCCTATCCCTAATTTGAATTGAATGACCGAATCTATCATAAAGTGGGTATAGTTAGGGTTTGTTTGATTAATTATAGTTATGTTGTTTGGTTCAAGGTGAAACTGTTAAGCTGTGGTGTGATAGTGAGGAACGTCGAGTTCGGGATTTCGGTGCTAACTCAGGTGGGAGAAAGAACCATTTCATTGTCGGAACTGATAAGTAGTATATAATTTATAATAATGATGTAGGGCGACCTAAACCCTACTAGTGGTCGAGTAATCGATTATACCAAAATCGCATTGGAAACTTTTCCGCTTTACCAATGACGATTTGGGGATTGTAGGTTTATCGCCTTAGGTTAATTTTATAATATTGAGGTTGTTTGAATTATTATTATTAAATTGTTTGTGTTACGCTGGTTGAGGTATTCAACTACATGTGACGGTTAATTTGGGTGTTTGAACATTCTATTGATTAAATGTGTTATGCATGATCTGCTTGGGTTGATAAATTGCTTAGTTGATTTTAGGTAAAGATATATATCGTTCGGAGGTATTTTGTCTGAGGTTATTGCTTGAATATAAATTAGAGGCGCCTAGCTATTATTTTATATAAGTGATGTGATATAGAATGTAAGTGAAGGTTATGAAGAAAGCTTGAGGCACTAGGTTGTTATTGATGTTGGAACCAAAGTGGTTTTGGATTTAATAATCTCTAAGTTTTTATGCTAACAAAAGGATTAAATTTTCTTGGCAAAGTATTAGTTGTGATATAACAAGTGCTTTCAATTATACAGGAACACTTTTATAAGTAAAATAAACTTAGGATAAGTTTCAATTGAAAAAAACGCGTCCACCCCTGTAGACGGACTGCTCAAGAACTATGGTAAAGTTATCTTGTTGTTTAATTAAGTAGACTGACTTTCTTTAGTAGAAAAGGCTATAAATGAATACCTAAATAACTTGTTAGGTACAGCAAGTCCAAAAACTTGAAAATAAACACATCCATCTTGCCACATCAGCAGACGGAAGTAATTAGTTGAAGAAAATGAACTAAAACACAAAGTAATCTAGTAGACAAGCTCTAACCGCCACATCACTAGACGGAGATCTTTATAACTCATTAAGGAATAGCAAATCTGAAGACTTGATAGATAAAAGGATATGCCACGTCATCAGACGAGCTAAGTAAGATAGAGAAAAGACTTGGACTCTCGTATGAATGAGTAGACGGAGTTTCCTTTTAGAAGAACTCCATCTTAGAATGAATTAAATACAATCCGAATCTCTTATATTTATTTCAAATGACTGATATTTATTTCAATAGAATATTTGTTCTTGACATTTGTTTTATCTGCTTAAATATTTCAACTTGTTGTAAAAGAAACATAGTACAATCAAGAAATGCAAAAAGCAGAATCGTACAGATAAGATACTGCAAAACGATCTGTACGATGACAACTTTATGACTGAAAAAGCTGGATTATACACAAAGAAGGAACAACAAGTGCTCAAGCGGCAATACACAGAGGAGTGAATCTCCAAATTCATGCTACCTTGATAACCAAGAGTACTATTCAGCATTGCTACAATCAAGCTATCGGTCACAACGGATATCATGTATTAAATGCTATCTCTAAATGAGATTATTCAAAGTAACCGTGGAAAAAATACAAGTGAAGAAGAAGGTCACTATAAATTGAAGACCTCAGATACTGAAGAACCAACTCTTACCTGCACAATCTCGCTAGCTGAACTTTTGCCATTTGATAATCATTTATTCCTTTATTTTTTCAAGAGCAAGAGTCTATATTAATTAGTTTGAATATTGTTGTAATATTCAACTGATCTTAAACCGCCATATTCTCACCCATAGTGAGTTAAGAAGATCAACCTTTAAATCTCTTTATTAGAGTTAGAGCCTGAAGAGGCTTGGTAAGAAAGGAGTACGTGTAGCCTGAAGAGGTGTTGAATACTTGTTTGTAATCTACTTGGAGAAATAGTGGAAAAATCCTTTAAGTCGAAGTGACTGGACGTAGCTCTTGGTTAGAAGAGAGTGAACCAGGATAAAATCTCTTGCGTTAATCTTCTATCCCTAAACTCTTCAGTTTTATTTGCTTATACTAACTGTGGGGTTTTGATATTTTTTTTTAAAGTCTTTTAAAAAGGATCTTTGTCTTTGCGTGTGCTTCTGTTTCATATCTCTTTGAGTGCAAAAATTATTTTAGAGGTTCTTTTAAAAAAATTATTAACTAACACAATTCAACCCCCCTTCTTGTGTTTACCTGTGTCAACTTCAGTTGGTATCAGAGCTCAGCCTCGAAAGGGTTGAGCATCTAACAAGTGTTGAGGGAGTACAATCCAACCATAGATGCATAAGGACAAGCTATCAACAGACCTCCTCTCTTTGATGGTTCTGATTACGACTATTGGAAGAAGAGGATGATGGTCTTTTTGGATGCAAAAAGTCTAGACATCTGGGAGCACATAGAAACTGGTTACACTGAACCCAGAAATGAAAATGGAGTTGATGTTGCTAGAGCAGACTATACAGCAGATCAAAAGGCAAAGCATCAACTGAATCTTAAAGCTAAGCATTATTTGATGTGTATCATCACCAGATATGAACATGACAAAGTTCACAGCTGCAATACTACTAAAGAAATCTGGGATACTCTTGCCCTAGCTCATGAGGGTTCCTCACAAGTTAAGGAATCCAAGATTAGCATGCTGGTTCATCAGTATGAGTTGTTCAAGATGGGTGAACATGAAACAATAGACCAAATGTTTGGAAGATTCCAAACCATCACCAATAGTCTCAGATCTCTTGAAAAAATCTATGAAAATAGAGATCATGTCAGAAAAATTATGAGAAGTCTATCCAAGCAGTGGAGATCCAAAGTAACTGCTATTCAGGAAGCAAAAAACCTGAATACACACTCTTTGGAAGAGCTTCTTGGATCTCTCAAGGTTCATGAACTTGAACTCAATGAAGAAGAAAACTCCAGAAAGGGAAAATCTATTGCCCTAAAGGCAAAGAAAGTAAGTTCATCAAAAGTTTTCAAAGCTGCTAAATCATCTAATGAGTCTAAATCTTCTAATGATAATGAAGAATCAAGTGAGGATGAATTATCCTTTATCTCTAGAAAGAATCAACATATGTGGATAAAGAAATGTGGTTTCAGAAGGAAGCAACTCAATAAAAAGTTTTCCAAGGAGAAGTCAGACTCCAAGGAAAAAGGTCCACCATTGTGCTTTGAATGCAAGAAACCTGGTCATTTCAAAGCATACTGCCCTGAGCTAAAGGACAAAAAGAAATTCTTCAAAAAGAAGAAAGGGTTATTGGCCACATGTGAGGATCTTGATCTATCTTCTTCAGATGAAGAAAATGAAGCTGAGGAAGAGGCAAAATATCTGTCTCATGGTAGACACTGCATCAGAAAGTGAATACACTGATGCTGAGGTAATGGACTCTGACTCGTCCACTCTTCAAAATGCTTTTAATGAATTGTTGAATGAATCATCTATACTATCACGAGAATATAAGAGTCTCAAAAAGAAATTCTTTAGACTATCTAAAGAATATGATAGGGTCTACACTGAGAAACAAAACCTTAAAAATGAAAACGACACACTAAAATCAATGGATGTCAGTCTAGCTGACAAAATGGTGTGTGAACCTGATGTTTCTTGTGAAGTTGCAAAACTGAAACGAGATGTAACATATCTAACCGACCCTTTGTCAAAGTTTGTAGAAGGCTCATATAAGCTTAGCCTCATTTTAAGGTACTCGAGGTCACCTTATGATAAATTCGATCTTGGTTATGACAAAGAGAAGCAAGACGCATCTCACAAAAAGTCAAAACCACTTGAACAACATAAAGCTTCAAATGTTTCAAACAAACTTACCAAAGCTAAGTCTAGCTCGTCTAACAGCTTTTGTAAAGTATGTGGAAAAATTGGGCACATTACATCTAGATGCATACACAATAAAAATGCTAAGCACACTCCTCCAGTTACAACTAACAAGAAAGGACCCAAGTCAGTTTAGGTACCTAAAAATAAGATAATATCTGTTGCAGATTTGCTTAACAACAGGAAGAAAACAGATGTCTTGGTACTTGGACAGTGGCTGCTCACGACATATGACGGGAGAAAAGTCTATGTTCCAAAACCTTAAACCCAAAGATGGTGGCTGGGTCACATTTGGAGGAAATCAGAAAGGGAAAATCATTGGTGTAGGTAAAATTGGTAAACATCATTTTCCCTCCAATGATAATGTTCTTTTAGTAAATGGCTTGAAGCACAATCTATTGAGCATAAGTCAATTATGTGACAGTGGTTGTCAAGTGTCTCTTGATAAGGATATGTGTACTGTCAAGAAAGATGATGGATCACTTTTATTCACTGCAAAAAGGTAAAACAATCTCTACAAGATTGACTTGGAGGACCTCTCAAATCAAAGTGTCTAATATCTAGTGTCCATTGAAGATGAGCGATGGATTTGGCACAAAAGGCTAGGTCATGCAAGCTTGAAATTAATTTCAAAGCTAAACAAGCATAACCTCGTGAGAGGACTACCAAACCTTAAGTTTAAATCTGATGCTCTCTATGATGCATGTCAAAAGGGAAAACAAGTCAAATGTTCTTTTGAATCTAAGAATGTTGTTAGTACCAATAGACCACTAGAGTTGCTACATCTTGATCTTTTTGGTCCAACAAGGACTGCCTCTGTCATTGGTAAGAAATATGGTCTTGTCATAGTGGACGATTACATTAGATGGACATGGGTTATGTTCCTAACTCACAAGGATGAGTCTTTTAAGGTCTTTTATGTATTCTGCAAACGTGTACAGAATGAAAAAGGCATGTGTATCACTTTAATCAGAAGTGACCATGGGGAGAGTTTGAAAATGAGCTATTTCATAAGTTTTGTGAAGAGAGTGGTATCCTTCACAACTTCTCAATACCTAGAACACCACAGCAAAATGGTGTAGTAGAGAGAAAGAATATATCTCTTCAAGAGATGGCTAAGACTATGCTCAATGACAACTCTGCCCCTAGACACTTTTGGGCTGAAGCTGTTAACACTGCCTGTTACATTCAGAATAGAATATACATTAGACCTATCCTGAATTAGACTCCTTATGAACTGTGGAAAGGAAGAAAACCCAACATATCTTACTTTCACCCCTTTGGTTGTAAATGCTTTATACTGAATACTAAAGATCAACTTGGTAAGTTTGATGCTAAAACAGATAGTGGAATTCTATTAGGATATTCTGAAACATCTAAAGGCTTTAGAGTTTATAATCTAGGACTCTGATAGTAGAAGAAAGTATTCATGTCAAGTTTGATGACAAACAGCCTGATAAGAAATTATCAAAGCTAGATGAAGTTTTTGCATCTAAGCACTCCAGGAGACTCACCTGAGATAAAAGTTGATGATCAAGAAGATGACCTCACTCGACAACCAGAAACTTCCACTTCTCAACATGATACAGTTCAAAAATCTTGGTACTTCAAGAATTATCATCCACAAGATCAGATCAGTGGAAACCCCAATGACAAGCTATGAACCAGATCAACCTTCAGAGAACAAGACAATTCTGCACTAGTCTCTGAGTTGGAACCAAAGACAGTAGACAAGGCTCTGCTGGACAATGGTTGGATTCTAGCTATGCAAGAAGAATTCAATCAGTTTGAAAGAAGTGATGTTTGGACTCTGGTTCCACTGCCTAAAGGCAAATCAGTTATTGGAACAAAGTGGGTTTACAGAAACAAACTTGATGAAAATGGTAAGGTAATCAGAAACAAAGCAAGACTTGTTGCTCAAGGTTTCTCTCAAGAAGAAGGTATAGATTATACTGAAACCTTTACACCTGTTGCTAGATTAGAAGCTATTAGAATTCTACTTTCATTCGCTGCACATCATAGTATTATGCTTTTCAGATGGATGTTAAGAGTGCTTTTTTAAATGGTTTTATTAATGAAGAAGTCTATGTTATGCAACCTCTGGGTTTTGAGTGTGAAACCCATCCCGAACATTTATATAAGCTTAAGAAAGCTTTGTACGGACTTAAGCAAGCTCCTAGAGCTTGGTATGATAGACTAAGTTCCTTTCTTATGGAAAATGGATTCAATAGAGGAAAGGTTTATACAACCTTATTTAGAAAATCCATTAAGTCTAATTTCATAGTTGTACAGATATATGTTGATGATATTATTTTTGGGAGTACTAATGAATCTCTGTGCAAAGAATTCTCTAAGTTAATGCAGAAAGAGTTTGAAATGAGCACAATGGGAGAACTCAAATTCTTCCTTGGACTTCAAGTAAAACAAACCATGGACGAGGTGCTCATCCACCAAACTAAGTATACAAAAGAACTTCAGAAGAAGTTTAAGATGGATGACTGTAAACAAATGAATACTCCTATGCACCCCACTTCTATACTGAACAAAGATGATAAAGAGAAAAAGGTAGACCAAAAGGTTTACAGAGGTATGATAGGATCTCTCCTATATCTTACTGCGTCTAGGCCTGATATTATGTTCAGTGTATGTTTATGTGCTCGATTTCAATCTGATCCTAGAGAATCTCACTTATCAACAGTTAAGAGAATTTTTAGATATTTAAAAGGTACCACTAAACTTGGTTTGTGCTTTAAGAAAAATGAAGATTGCAGATTAGTTGGTTTCTGTGATGCTGACTATGCTGGAGATAGAATTGAAAGAAAAAGCACTAATGGAGGATGCCACTTCATTGGAGCTAATCTTGTCTCATGGTCAAGCAAAAGATAAAGTACCATTGCTCTATCAACTGCTGAAGCTGAGTACAGATCAGCTGCAAGTTGCTGCTCACAACTTCTCTGGATCAAACATCAATTGGAGGACTACAATGTATTTGTAAGTAGTATTCCGCTTATGTGTGATAATACTGCTGCAATAAATCTATCTAAGAACCCAATTTTCCATTCTAGAGCTAAGTACATAGAGATTAAACATCATTTTATTAGGGATTATGTGCAAAAAGGTGTAATTGATATTTAATTTGTAGATACTGACCATCAATGGGCAGATATCTTTACTAAACCTCTTGCTGAGGATAGATATATCTTTATTAGAAAACATCTTAATATGATATGTCTGGATTAGTGTAGCCTCCAGCCTAGAAAAATTTGTTTTTCTAATTCTGCGTCTATTACCTATGCTCGTCTAATACATATTTAAAGTTGTGCGTCTATTGCATAATGTATTTCACGCGTCCATCGATATTGATGATCGTGTCCATTGTATAGTTTCAGACGATTTCACATTTGCCTATGATTAAAATTATTCTATTTGTGTGTTAATAAATGCATTCATTTTGTCACAAAACAAATTTATCCTTTATTCTCCTTGCTGAGTCAGTACTTTCTTCAATCCCCGTCAAGATCTTTTTATGGTCCCAAGTTACCGATGTCGTTTTATCATAATGACATGTCATATAAAAAGTTTTTTAAACCTTTTGATATTCAAAATTCCTTTAAAAGTAATCTTTTCCCTCTGAGAAAAACTTTACGCTTCCATAATCTCTTAAGCTATCTCTCTCTTTACGTCTCTCTGCTTTCCAAACCCTAAGCTTTTTGATCATCTACAACGGCATCTTCAACCTTCAACATGGACAAACTCAACATAGCTATAGGGCATCATTTCAACCTTAGTGTGCCAAAAGACTACAATATTGACATAAGAAAATATGTCAATGTAGCTGGGTGGGAAGGACTCTTCGCGGAGAAAGTATCTGTCTTCCCCAATCTAGTCAGAGATTTTTGGAGAAACATCCAACTGACAGAAACTGACTTCTACTCAACAGTATTGAGAAAAAAGATTACAGTCTCGGAGAAACCTATTGCTGAAACAATCTTCTGTGCTCAGGAAGGTCTCGTTTTCACTGAGTCATGGGAAGAAGACTTGGGCGGCTCTGAGACTATAGAAGTCTGTCTCATGAAGGAGGACACGGTCAGGACTCACTCGTGGAAGGCGGTTGAAATGAAGGACATCGTTCGTGTCCTTCACCAGCTTCTCAATAAAGTAGTGCTTCACAAGGTTGGATCAAAGGATAACCTCTCATCTCTTCACAAATTCTGTCTTTGCCATCTTCTCACAGAGACAAGAATCAATCTTCCAAGAATCCTTTATGGAAGATTCAGAGACACAGTTATGAACAAGAAAAGACTCTATACACTTCCTTTCTGCCACCTTTTCTCAAAGATTTTCTAGGCTCAAGGAGTATATGAGTTTCTTGCTGCTAAGACTCCCGAGGAGCAAGTGAGGTTACTAACTGATAAACCAATGTCTGCTGCAGACTTTGGAAAGATGCACATAGCCAACATGAACCTCGGTACGTCTGTTGCTGCTACAATTGCTAAGACTGAGGAATTAATGATGGCTAAAGAAGAGATGAATGAACAGAATAATGCTAAAGTCCTAGGGGTTAAAAGGGTAACCAGGCAAAAGACAACTGCTACACGGAAGCCTACCCCCAAGCGACCAGCAAGTGGGATTGCTATCAGGGAGCCTTCTGATGTCCCTGCTGCAAATAGGCCAAAGAAAATTATCCTCTCTCATAATGAAGATGAGGAAGCTGATGAGGATAGAATTCCTATCAGTTATATCCTAAAGAAGCAGAAGATCTCTGCTGCTGCTGCTGAGGCCGTTGTACCTGATCCATCAACTGTACCAACAAAACCAAGGAGACAACCAGCAAGAAAAACTAGGTCTACTAAAACTCCTAAGGTATCTATCTCTGCTAATGATCCTGTTTAATTAGCAGTAGATGACCTTGTATCTAGTTTAGAAGCTAGGGTAGATGATATACCCGTCCCATCTCCAAATGATGTATATATTCCCACACCTCTCTCACCCCAACCAACACAATCAACCATTTCACAAGCCGATGATACCTGGTTAAATCAACCAGATGAAGGCATTTCCCCTGGTGCACCTTTCCCCAAACCTCTGAGAACCCTATTTCCCCCCTCACCCCAACTTCCGTCCTTTACAATGAAAAATCTGAGGATTGGGCCAAAGTAAAAAGAGAATGGAAAATTCTGTTTCATTCTCACCAATCTGAACCAGAACACATCCTAGACAGATGGTATTATCTACCTGAATATGAGGAATAAGTTAGCCAATCTGTTGAACCCCTCTACCTACCTCACCCAGAGTGCCAAGTAATCAAAATCGTGCCTTCTCAAATGCACAATGATTTAGGGCCTTTAGTCACTCACCTACCCTTAGCCAAATTCCCCTCAAGAAAATTTACCCAAACCTTGTCAAAACTCCTCCATTCATACCTCATACTGATGGAGTTGAGAGACACATTATACCCGTCTGGGAGACTGACCCCAAGAGGAAGAACCTTCCTACTATTCCTGAGAAGAGAGTAAGATCATCTAAGCATGTCCCCTTGATCATGCCAAGGGACACAAATGGATGTTCTTTGAGCATCCCAGAATCTATGGGAGGACTGCTGATTTGTTTCTGGATCAACTCTGCTATGATATGCTGAAATGGGAGTTCAGCCAAATCAGAGCTGATAGAGCTGCAAATTTTGTTCCTCCATCCTGGATGAGGCATAAGGAAGCATCCGGGATTGGAATCAAGCCCTACAGGATTTGTCCGAGATTGCCAATGCTGGATCTTAATAAGGACAAGGACTTGAATAATAGAAGGTTCAAAGGAGTGATGCTTGAAGCTGAGTCAGCATTGCTTGACCTTGATCAAGAGACTTTTGATTACTCAATGTTGGATTTCCTTCTAAATAATGAATCCATTGAGTTAATCAATGAGCACAGAGCTGCTGAATTTTGGAAGTCACACTTAATTCACTGCACCAGAGAGGCATCTTCCTCTAGGTTGTCTGAAGAAGAAAAGGAAGATATTCCCAAGGTTAGAGGAAAGTGTGGACTCTCACACTTTAGGTATATGATATATAAAGACCTCTGAGGACTTTCAATCAATAGCAGGAATGTGGAGCTTATATACCCTGTTAGATTGGCAAAGGAAATCATAGTAAAATCCAAACCTACTCCAAAGCTTATCTCAGATGACCTTGTTGCTGAAGCAAATGGACAAATTGTCATTGCTGATAATTTGGAAGACACTGCTGAATCCTGCCACCAACAAAGCTCATCAGAAAGACATTCTTCTCAACCTCTGACAATAATTGTAATACACCCTGAAGATCAGTCAAGAACTCTGAGCACTTTTCAAGAATCTACAGAAAGCTCAAGGCAACAGACTTTGCCATCAAATATTGAAGAAGTTCTTGGAAAACTGGTTGATGAAAGGGTTGGCAAGTTGGTAGATGAAAAGGTTGACAAGATAGTTGAGAAGATTAAGGAGGATGTTCATCAGCAGGTTCAAACCTCAATTGATCCAACCTTAGAGGTTGTGAATAAAATGCTTGAATTTCTCATGGACTTCAAGAAGAGTCAAACTCAGAATCCTCCTCCTCTACCACCTCCATATGCTTAGCCTTTACTTTTTTTCCTTCTTTTGTACTGACAATGATGATCCTCTCCTTTTTACCTTTTTGGTTGATGACAAAAAGGGGGAGAAAGGAAAAGAAAGAAAATTATATATATAAAGTCAGTTGTTGCAAACCTCTTATGTGTTTGCATTTACAGATTCTCTCCTACTTGATAAATTGCTCTGCTTTACTTATGTTTAAATTATTCGCCTTGATCTCTGCTGCTTTGATACTTGTGTTTATATAGATTCTAAGAATGATAAGTGATTGTACCTATCTGTTAGGGGGAGCCCTGCAAGCTCTCTTAGACTTTGCTTTTCAAATTTAATTAGTTTTGTCATCATCAAAAAGGAGGAGATTGTTGGAACCAAAGTGGTTTTGGATTTAATAATCTCTAAGTTTTGATGCTAACAAAATGATTAAATTTGCTTGGCAAAGTATTAGTTGAGATCTAACTAGTGTTTTCAGTTATGTAGGAACGCTTTTATAAGTAAAATAAACTTGGGATAAGTTTCAATTGAAAAATACGCGTCAACCCCTGTAGACGGGCTGCTCAAGAACTGTGGTAAAGTTACCTTGTTGTTTAATTAAGTAGACTGACTTTCTTTAGTAGACGAGGCTATAAATGAATACCTAAATAACTTGTTAGGTACAGCAAGTCCAAAGACTTGAAAATAAGCGCGTCCATCTTGCCACGTCAGTAGACGGAAGTAATTAGTTGAAGAAAATGAACTAAAACACAAATTAATCTAGTAGACAAACTCTAACCGCCATGTCACTAGACGAAGATCTTTATAACTCATTAAGGAATAGCAAGTTTGAAGATTTAATAGATAAAAGAATATGCCACGTCATTAGACGAGCTAAGTAAGATATAGAGAAGACTTGGACTCTCGTATGAATGAGTAGACGGAGTTTCCTTTTAGAATAACTCCATCTTAGAATGAATTAAATGCAATCCGAATCTCTTATATTTATTTCAAATGACTGATATTTATTTCAATAGAATATTTTTTCTTGACATTTGTTTTATCTGCTTAAATATTTCAACTTGTTGTAAAAGAAACATAGTACAATCAAGAAATGCAAAAAGCAGAATCGTACAAATAAGATACTGCAAAACGATCTGTACGATGACAACTTTATGACTGAAAAAGCTGGGTTGTACACAAAGAAGGAACAACAAGTTATCAAGCTGCAATACACAAAGGAGTGAACCTCCAAATTCATGCTACCTTGATAACCAAGAGTACTATTCAGCATTGCTACAGTCAAGCTATCAGTCACAACGGATATCATGCATTAAATGCTATATCTAAATGGGATTATTCAAAGTAATCGTTGAAGAAATACAAGTGAAGAAGAAGGTCACTATAAATTGAAGACCTCAGATACTGAAGAACCAACTCTTGCCTGCACAATCTCGCTAGCTGAACTTTTGCCATTTGATAATCATTTATTCCTTTCTTCTTTCAAGAGCAAGAGTCTGTATTCATTAGTTTGAATATTGTTGTAATATTGTTGTACTATTCATTAGGGATGATTTCCATAAAAACAAAATAGGTCTCCCTAATTTTCGTTTTAGGTGATTTCATGGGTTTGGTGTTGCCCCCCCATGCTTTTGTATTGTTTGGTTTTGTTCTTTTTTAATAAATTGAGGTGTGCTGCAGATGATGGATAGTGGGTAAGGTGCCAACCTAGTTGGGATGTTAGTCTCTATTGTGATGCTTTTGCATGCCTTTTTACTTAAAAAAAAAAATTCAATTGATCATAAACTGTCATTCTCACCCATAGTGAGTTAAGAAGATCAACCTTTAAATCTCTTTGTTAGAGTTAGAGCCTGAAGAGGCTTGGTAAGAAAGGAATACTTCTAGCCTGAAGAGGTGTTGAATACTTGTTTGTAATCTACTTGGAGAAATAGTGGAAAAATCCTTCAAGTCGAAAGGACTGGACGTAGCTCTTGGTTGGAAGAGAGTGAACCAGGATAAAATCTCTTGCGTGAATCTTCTATCCCAAAACTCTTTAGTTTTATTTGCTTATACTAACTGTGGGGTTTTGATATTGTTTTTGTTAAAGTATTTTAAAAAAGATCTATGTGTTTGTGTGTGCTTCTATTTCATATCTCTTTGAGTGAAAGAATAATTTTAAAGGTTGTTTTAAAAAATTATTAACAAACACAGTTCAACTCCCCTTCTTGTGTTTGCTTCAATTGATACAAGTCAGTGAGAATCATATGTTGCATTGTTGTTCATAACGTGTATTTGAGATACACGAGGTCCGAAGTTCTCGTGGACCGTTCCAAATTAGAATTTAAGTTGTGCAACTATAGTGCCATTGCTATTCATGAGCACCCTCGATAGAGATGAGAGAGAACCAGGGTGTGCACCGATGATATTGTACCGCTTTAGTGTCATTGCTTTGCATGAGCATTCTCACCATGGATGAGAATGTGCACTGACGTTGGGAACGCGTCACTTGGACGACTGACTGACATTCCTAACGAAGGATGTGTGACAGGATTAGTGGCGGCCACGTCAGTATAAAGGTTTAGTTGCATGAGTTGGAGGGCAAAGGATGATATTGTAAAGTATGGATGATTGTAGATTGTGAGTGATGAGTGTTTGTGACTATTATTGTATTATATGCTATGAATCTTTTCCGCTTATGATGATAGAACTGTTTCTTTTCTCCCTATTTCTGTATTTTTCTGTGTATGTCAATTTTATTACGGTAGAAGACCCGATGGAGGAATATGTTGCTGACGAGATGGATGGAAGCCTGTACGAAACAAATGTTGTTGAGGAGTTGGATGAAACTCCGTATGACGCTGATGTCAGAGGACAAGCTATAGATCCTAATGACATAGTGTAGTAAGTTTAGGGCCAGTGAGTCTAATAAGACATTTTTATTTTACGCTAGTTATAAGCTGTTTGTATGAATAAGTACCTGTGAGGGATCCTACTGATAGGATACCCTAAACAGTGTTTTGGTAATGTAACGAATAAATATGTGTGTATTTATGTAATATAACTTTGGAGTGTTTTAAATTTGCAGAAGTTATATGATTGGTATTAAGTTTTAATTTTTATATATTTTCAACAATAAGCGTGCGATTAAGTAAATAATTACTAAGGTTTTAATCTAATAATACAATGGGGCACAACGGTATGTCTCATTTTCTTGAATTCATTTTCTTCCTATTTCATGAGTTTTCTATTTCTAGATCTCGAACTTTAAATAAATATAGAAAATTGTAAAAAAATCATAAAAATGTGAAACCAATTTATATGATCTAGTTATGATCCCTACTTTTATTATCCAAGAGCATGTAATCAAAAACATTTTCCTTCTCTATTTTCTTGTTGAGGTCGAAACTAGGTATTTTTGGATAAAGGAAGTTTTTTTCAATTTTTAATTAAGTCATGATTTATATCAACTATCTAAAGTATGTAGGTTATAATCCAAGAACTTGAAATAAAAGAAGTTTTCTAACATATTTTTATATTTGAGGCCGAAACCCTACCCTAAGTGGTTGGATGATTTTTATTCGATATTTTCTACTTATATCAATTTATCCTAGCTATCTAAGACCTAAGTAGTTAGTACCCAAAATATTAGAGTGAGAAAATGATCCTAACCCTAATTTGAATTGAATGGCCGAATCTAGCATAAAATGGGTATAGTTAGGGTTTGTTTGATTAATTATAGTTATGTTGTTTAGTTCAAGGTGAAACTGTTAAGCTGTGGTGTGATAATGAGAAACGTCGAGTTCGGGATTTCGGTGCTAACTCAGGTGGGAGAAAGAACCATTCCATCGTCGCAACTGATAAGTAGTATATAATTTATAATAATGGTGTAGGGCGACCTAACCCCTACTAGTGGTCGAGTAATCGACAGTACCAAAATCGTATTTGAAACTTTTCCGTAATACCAATGACGATTTGAGAATTGTAGGTTTATTGCCTTAGGTTAATTTTATAATATTTGAGGATGTCTGAATTATTTATTTTTGACTGTTTGTCATACGTTGGTTGAGGTATTCTACTACATGTGACATTTATTTTGATGTTTGAATATTTTATTGATTATTGTGTTATGTCTGATCTGTCTGGGTTGATAAATTGCTTAGTTGATTTTAGGTAAAGATATATATCGTTCTGAGGTATTTTGTCTGGGGTGAGAGCTTGAATATAAATTAGAGGTGCCTAGCTATTATTTTATAGAAGTGATGTGATATAGAATGTAAGTGGAGGTTATGAGTGTAGCGCCTAGTTTTATTTAAATCTGATTAACTTTATAAAACGAGGATTTTTAGAATTATTTTCGAAATAACCTCTTTAAAAATGAAGCTTTGTATGACGTCAAAACATCTGATAAACAGTTGATAAACTTAAAACTTCTTCAAGTAAAAACTTGCTCACTAGTCTTACATTTACTGCCAGGAGAGAAAAATAAATAAAAATCAAAGTCCTACTCATAAACTACAAACTTAAAATAATTAAGTACAAACATCTAGAATAAATTTTTCCATAGATGCACATAATAATTACATACTTCAACTTTTCGAAAACTAAATAAACTTATAACTTTTCCCAATATTACAAAAAATAAACATTTTAAAAGTGCTTTTAATAATTAACAACTTTAAACATACATCAACAAATTACACATAACATCGGAGTTCTGACGTTTTCATAATTCTCTTCTGCCGTCTTCTCCGCATCTTTAAGTCAATCCTCGTATCTTTCACACTTTTCGAATGACACTATTGTTGCCAACAAAGAACGAAGAAGAAAAGAAATACAAACAAAGAAAGTAAGATTCTACAATAGGCTAGTAATGTGGATATGGGCATACAGGTAAACAAACAAGCATTCAAGTGGATAAATATATATAAACGGATACATTTATAAAATATATATATAGTTTTAGAAAAAGGTCGAGACTCGAATGCATGCCTAGGACTAGACCTAACTCTGCTCCATGGAGACTGTTGTTGTCATAGTGTTCTGTCAGGATACACAACTCGGTGCACAAGTCCCGATTGGAGTACGCTAACAGCCATCTTCGCGGTCCTTTCACACGATAGTACTTAACATCAGAATAATATTTAGTTCAGTGGAGTGTCAAGATAACCTTGCTGTCCAGGTCTCCACCGGTGCAGTGTAGCTGTACACTGAACCATTGGCAGGATCCACGCCTGACTATCCCCAAGGTCTCTGTGGCCCCCACATAGTCCCCTAATATCCTATGAATAGGTGTCTATGCTTCCAAAACGACAACGACTATGATTAGGTTGGAATGTTGTCCGAAGACAAACAAGCAGGAACTAAAAGTTCCAAAGCGCTGGTATCAATTTAAAAAGAGTTATTGTTAAGAATTGAGCTCGAATAGACCATTAACGAAAAATCATTCTTTTCAATCACAAATTCATTTGAACACTTAGAATTAAGTAAAGCATACTTAGGCTAGAATTAATTTTATAATATTTAAAATTAACATTTGATACCTAAAATCAAATACGAACCGTAGATTTAAAATGTCATAAGACTAAGGTTTTGAAAATCTTTAACTTTCCAACATTTGGTCTATTCATTTCATTCCAAAATAACATATATCATATTAACTTCGAGCCCAAGACAACAAAACATGAATAAGGATGAACCTTGAAATTGAATTCATAAATTCAATAAATAAGAAATTGATACCAACTAATAATAACATTCCAACACCTCCCGAATCTAAGTTCGGAAACAAATGTAATTCACACAAGTCCCTAAGCGACTTAAAGATTATACTGATAGGCTTACAATAGCCTAATTATAACGAATTCAAATTGATGATCAACGTCCAAAAATCAAGAGTAAGGAAGGTTCTCGAATTCGAACCTTATCCAAAAATTCGCAAGCGAAACCGCGTCATAAAAACCAAATAATTACTTGCTAAAATAATATAGCAAATGGAGGTGTGAAGTCCATTTAAATATGCCATCAAAATCAAACACAATTTAAAAGAATATATATCAAGATCACAACACTATTTTCATCCTTATACACAACTTGTATGATCTCATCTCCTCAAACATATCATATAATCACATTATCTATTTCGTCATCTTAAAGCATTGCACACATATAAATCTCATCCTAATTACAGGCTTCCACAAACATACCTCTCATCATAATAATCAACATAAAACAATACACCTCGTAATACACATCATTGCCTCTTATTGCTATCCATCCTAAGTCATAGTACTATCCATCATAATTCCCATAACTCAAGTCCATTCCTATTAATATCCTTCACTTATGATATTCCCCTTTAAAGAAATTTTATTGCTATACCATTATCCTTTCAACTTACCCAGAATCGTAGTAAGACCCAACATTTTCTTATCATACCCTATTAGCATGGTAACTCCTCATACTCAAATAAATGCATATCACGATCAATTCATCTTACCTATATACCCATCACAACCATCATGCTCAAAATATACAATCCATAAAATTATATTGGCATTATGCCTTATTTCCTAACTTAGTAATTACTTTAAAACATAAGCTTAACAAAGCTTAGTCTAATAAACTTACATCACTACACAACCGCTTCTACAATCCATTCATCATCGGTCTAATTAAGATTGATACCTATATGCTAATTAACCATTTTAATAGACTATCATGTCTTCAAGGTTCGCTCACACCTCTTCACATGCCTCACCTTGTCATTTTCATTTACTAAGATCATACATACTTGATTTAAACCCAAGCGAATAATAGTCCCCTATTTCTAATCACAATCCAGAAGAAACAATCAACACCAACAAGGGCAAACATTCAACACAACATAAATATCTCACACATAGCATCAGATAAAGTCTCAAATACATAAGTCACATAACCACACAGATAATCAACACAAATATGATTAGGCAATATATAATAACAATCCCCACATAATTTCCTAAGCAGATATACTAAACCCGCATTAAAACCCACACTCCGCCTAGAGTTTTATCTTCCCCCACCTGAGATGACGTTCCGGGTTCCTTTGGCGCTTCACAGCATGCACATGTAGCTCCTGTCAGCTCCCAGGAATATGCATATCCTACTCCTCCAAGCATGACAGTCAGCCAACATCCCAGAGAGGATTCCAAGCATTTGTACAACCAGACAAAACAAGCAATCAATTACTCATCATTAAAATCATGAGTTCAATTAATTTAAATATTTAATCTCACAAAAACATAAATGATTTCAGATTTTAAAATCAGATTGGGGCTTGGGGTTCATGACACAATTGGGGGAAAATGATTTAACCAAAGAATAATAAAATCAGTTAAGAAAAACACCAATTCATTGTCCCTTGCATAAAAACATATTTAATTCCCCAATGAAGGCTTGAAATCAAAATGTTAGGGTTTGAGGAAATTGGGGGTTTTAATCTAAAAGTGAATGGTTGAAATTTCCACTCACTAAACAGAAAAGGAGAAGAGATGGCTTGGACAGTGGTGCTCCGGCGATGCTCCGACGACATTCCAGCACGACGGCTGGCGGTGGCTCGCGGTGGTCCTTGAAAAAAAACATGGGTTAGGGACCATACAGTGAGAGAAAGAAGATGAGATGAAAGGTTTCACGAAAGCTCACATAGATTGGCCGGAAAATGCACGAACACAGCATTGGTGGCGGAGCAACAGTGGCTAAACCGAAAAATGGATGATGGAGAAGAAAGATGATGATGAGAGGAGTCCGGATCTGGTCTCCTTTTTGCTAACCATGGCCGGAATAGTGACCTAAATTTAGAGAGAAGGTGGAGAAAGATGAGAGAATGAGGAGAAGGGGAGGTTCTATGCCGTGAAAAAGAAAAAAGAAAAAAGAAAAAAGAAGAAGGAGAAGGGGGACGTGGGTGGCTTTTGAGCCAGAGGAAGGAAAGTAGTTTTTATTTGTTTACTTTGGTGTGAGTAAAATTGAGTAAATAGCCAAAATGGTCCCTGAAACTGTGAGGTCGTGTCTAGTTGGTCCCTCAAATTAACGAAATTTCAAAAAGGTCCCTGAAACTATCAAACGTTGATCAAGTTAGTCCCTCCGTTAGTCAGGGTTCGTTGATGCCGTTAACGACGCTTATGTGGCACGTTACACGCATATTTGAGGGACCAAATTGATACAGGGACCAAATTGACACTCAATATTTTTTCAAAAACCCTAACTTCATCTTCTTCTTCTTCTCCCCCAAATTGACAGATCAATGTCAAAGAGTAAAATCATCTATATACTTATCCAGTGAACCATTTTCGGCATATTCATACACCAAGAATCGATGATTAAAGTCACAACAATAACCCTCCAGCTTCACGAGGTTCTTGTGATGGATGCTCCCTATCTTCACAACAGCACTCCAGAACTTCCTTTCTTCTATGGATGCATCCAGGTCTTTAACTGCAATCAGGCGATTGTCCGGTAGCACACCCTTGAACATATCTGACCCAATTTGATTCTTGAAATCCTCAATGAGGCTCTTGATTTCTGAGTATGATAACACAATTAAGCCCTTTGAATCTGGGCATGTGAAATCTAGATTGACTTTTCTCCCAGTAGAGTTTTTTCTTGTGCAGATGCAGTAAACAATTCCCAATTGGAGGATAGCAACGATGAAAAATGTGCCCGACGCTGCTCAAATTAGACAGGGAACACAAAGACTTGGAGTCAGTTTTCGTGGTGGTGGTTTCATGAGACTGTGATTAACAACAAAAGGACCCGAGCATCTCTTAACAAATGATACTGAGCTTAGAGATGGATCTGCATAGCTATTGACATGCTGAGTTTTCTTTATCGAGCATTGTGGTTTACCGTTGTTGGAAAAGGTTGCAACCGCACACTGTGGATCGTTCAAGCACAACTGTTGACATTGCTGAAAATTACTTGTGATAACTAAATCAGCAGGGGGGTAAATTCCATATAGATATGTGTTCTTATATGTTAGCATCGTAGCACCAGATTCACACTCCTGTTCATATGGAACCAAACATTTTTTATTCTCAATTACCTCAAACGGGCACCTGCAATCAGCAGAACCTGAAGCAGTGAAGACACAGACACCACGTTGACCACAAGTTGCAAAAACCTTGCACTGGTTCTCAACAGCCTGCTAGACTGATCTCCATGATTGTGAAGTTTCAATCCATGAATATAAGCGGAGATTTCCATCAACATCTAGCCTAAGAAATCGGTAATTCACGGAATCATTGTGGTCTTCTCCAAACACACTCCAAATAGGTTTCAAACTTTGGTCTAGAAGTTGCAAAGCTCCACTGGTGGTAAGAAAAGCAGTGAGATTTGAAGCAGAAGGGCTTTCACTTGTCCAGTAGATAATATTACTCTCCCAGCGAAGCTGCAAATAACCTGAAGCATTCATGTAAAGACTGTAGTAGCTGGACATCGGATTCTCGATTGCAGCGCGAAGTGTTTGATAAGTAGAAAAAGCCTGTCCTGGGAGAAGTGTATCAGATGGAAAATCAAAACTTTGCCAAATGATGTTTTTTAATCTATCTATCAGAACAAGATTGCCATTAATCTGTCAATTTTGGGGAGGAGAAGAAGAAGATGAAGTTAGGGTTTTTGAAAAAATATTGAGTGTCAATTTGGTCCCTGTATCAATTTGGTCCCTCAAATATGCATGTAACGTGCCACATAAGCACTGTTAACGGCGTCAACGAACCCTGACTAACGGAGGGACTAACTTGATCAACGTTTGACAGTTTCAGGGACCATTTTGAAATTTCGTTAATTTGAGAGACCAACTTGACACAACCTCACAGTTTCAGAGACCATTTTGGCTATTTACTCGAGTAAAATTTGAGTGATTAAAATTGAATCTAGAAAAATAATATATTTTTGGCTTTTGAATACAAAAATAAAGAGTGTCAAATATATAATTTCAAAATTCAAATTAAAGTAAATATTGATGGTTGAATTTATCAATAAAAAAATCAATGATATAAAAATAACCTCTGATTACTTTTAAACCAACATACTTTCAAATCTAAAATTTAATAGAGTAGAATAAGAAAATAAATTTCTTTCACTTATACTATTGGAAATATTTTTATAAACAAATAATAATAATGACAATAACGTAACATTTTTGTCTAACACATGTGCATACACTGTAATAGCGTAGTGTTAACGCACCTAGTAAAAACATAGTTTAATAATCAAATAGAATCAAGTAAGTCAAATCACATAAAAATAAATATATTTGACCAATTAATAAATATAGTTATCAAATAAACACACACACACACACTCATATATATATATATATATATATATATATATATATATATATATATAATTTTTGGGATGTTACAATGAGGAAAGCTTGAGGCACTAGGTTGTTATTGATACAAGTCAGTGAGAATCATATGTTGCATTGTTGTTCATAACCATGTATTTGAGATACATGAGATCCGAAGTTCTCGTGGACCGTTCAAAATTAAAATTTAAGTTGTGCAACTATAGTGTCATTGTTATGCATGAGCACCCTTGATAGAGATGAGAGAAAACCAGGGTGTGCACCGACGGTACTGTGCAGCTATAGTGCATTGCTTTGCATGAGCATTTTCACCATGGATGAGAAGGTGCACCGACGTTGGGAACGCGTCACTTGGACGACTGACAGACATTCCTAACGAGGGATGTGTGACATGATTATTTGTGGCCATGTCAGCATAAAGGTTTAGTTGCATGAGTTGGAGGGTAGAGGATGATATTGTAAAGTAAGGATAATTGTAGATTTTGAGTGATGTGTGTTTGTGACTATTATTGTATTATATGTTATGAATATTTTCTGCTTATGATGATAGAACTGTTTCTTATCTCCCTATTTCTCCATTTTTTTGTGTATGTCAATTTTATTACGTTAGAAGACCGGATGGAGGAATATGTTGCCGAGGAAATGGATGGAACCCTGTACAAAACGGATGTTGCTGATGAGTTTGATGAAACTCCGTATGAAGCTGATGCTGGATGACAAGCTATAGATCCTAATGACATAGTGTAGTAATTTTATGGCCATTCTAATAAGATATTTTTGTTTTCCGCTAGTTATAAGTTGTTTGTATGAATAAGTACCTGTGAGGGATCCTACTGATAGGATACCCTAAACAGTGTTTTGGTAATGTAACGAATAAATATATGTGTATTTATGTAATATAACTTTGGAGTATTTTAAATTTGCTGAAGTTATATGATTGGTATTAAGTTTTAATTTTTACGTATTTTCAACAATAACCGCGTGATTAAGTAAATAATTAATAAGGTTTTAATATGATAATACAATGGGGCACAACGAGGTGTCTAATGGTGCCATATTATGAAAAGGAAAATGTTGTGGGCTTCAGCCACATGAGGATTATGGAAATGATTGTCTTATGATGGAAAAATAACTATCCCAATGAGAAACCCTCGTGGTTAAATGTATGTTATCAGACTTTAGGGCATGTAAGTTTCTTATCTAGATATTATGCTTATTGATCTGTTTTAATTGAGGTTTTACTTATTGATTATTGATTTCTGTTTTAGAAGGGGTATCCCTCACTGAGTTTTATACTCACCCCTTTTTTTAACCTTTTAGCTAGATGTTCTTCTTAAAGGAAAGAATTCAAGGATGCCCAAGGACTGCTGTAGAAGATTTTGAAGTCGTGTTGTCATAGAAATTTATAGACTAATTAGGGCTTAATTGTTTATGTGACGTATGTATTGATGAAAGAATTTCCCTTTATTGGAAAAGGACAACTTTGCGGTATATATTGGATCTTGTGAAACATTGTGGCAATTTATGTATGTTGGCACCTAGTGTCGCATTGTAATTGTGGAAGAAGTTTCCAAGAAGAGGTTGATGCTAGGCTTTGGGGCTAGGTAGACGACCTTGGCCTTGGCCAGTCATGGACGCCAAATTTGAGTTGTGACAAAGTTGGTATCAGAGCTTAGGGCTTAGATACCATGAGTTCATATGTCATTTTTTAAAAGAAAATAAGACTTGAAATAGATTCACAAGATTGTCCATGACAACAACGGCAACAGGGCATCCTTACGGCTAAGTGAGACTAGTAGGTGTGTAAATATTTATATTGGAATAAAGATACAGTGCATTGTATTGTTAAGCGATCGCCTCTATTTGTTGTATATATGTGTAAAGAGTCGTATTTGGATTGATGCCTTGAGCTGGTAACTAGGAGAAATGACCATTTAAATATCCTTCTGGTGTTGTTTTGATGCTTGGACTAGTTGTGTATTTGTAAATATTTAAATATTAATTAGAACATATGTTGATCGTAAACCATAATAATGAACAATAAAATGAACCTTATTTGTGTGACTAAGGAGATCTTATATGTTAGAACTGGTGATATGAGTTCATTTGCTAATGATTGAATGTTTTATGTTTTGGGTGGTTAATGTTGAATTGAACTCTCATAAAATGGTGAGATACTTGACTATGTGTACTGAATATCGATATGTATTAAATGTGAAAGCAGGTTATAATATGATCCTTTTTGAAAGAACAAGATATGATGGACTTTAAAAATTAATTATGGTGTTTTGTGAGTAAGTGGAAGGAATGTGATGTATTGCCACACATATGATATTAATGCTTGAGGCATGCATGGTATGTTGGATATATTTGATTATTGTATGTAACGAGATTGCTATGGTTATGTGAAAGGTGTTGCATTGGCCCATTGAGGTAAGCGTTGTGAAATATCATAATAAATGAGGATATCTTGTGAACATAAAAATATATTGTTATATAATGCATGTTATGGTTTGTATATGTTGTGGATGTGTGACTACTGGAACCTACCTGATGCTTGAATTACTCTTGAAAGTCGCATTGGAGACGGTGATACGTAATGCCCAATTGCACGAGATCTTGGTTACCAAAGTGCATTGGGGATGGCGATACGTAACGCCCAGTTACACGAGATTTTGATTACCAAAGTGCACTGGGGACGGCGATACGTAACACCCAGATGCATAGAGATGTGGAAATCTCATTGGGGACGGCAATAGGTAACACCTAGTTAAGCTTGTGACCTTGAGATGATGACCATATGCTGGGGACGCCTAGCGGTCATGTATCCAAGGCTAAGACACTACACTGGGGACGGCGATACGTATCGCCCAGATGTGGATCTGATGGTACCTACCGGGGATGGCGATACGTAACATTTGGTAGAGCAGTTGTAAGTTGAGGAGAATTCAAGCATCACGTCCTGAAAATCCTTAATGGGGTTATGTAAGTGGCATGAAGTATATGATTTAATGAGTTAAACTTTGTGTAACATTTTATTGCTATATTGTAAACTCGGTTATGTTGATAATATAATGAATATATGTGTATTGCTAGTAAGTACACTAAGATGTGTGCATTATATGAAATACGATATTGCAAAGCGATTTAAAGTTAGCCATATTGACTTCAACTGTTGAGTGGTGGTGATCGCTTCAGATAATGAGGATATATTATTACCAAGGTTTTTAAAACCGGATCGATCATTGAACCGGTGAAGGCACTGGTTTAAGGTTCAATGGTCCAACCGTGGTTGAACCATGGTTGAACCGATAATAATATTTAAATTTTTAATATTAGATATTGAGTAATATTAATATAAATTTTAAAGTTTCATGTGTTTTTTAACAATATAAAAAAACCAATTTCTTTAACTTTCAAAACCTTAGTCTTATAAAAAAAAAACTATTGTATTTGCTCCCATAAGTGTTAAAAAACCAATTTCATGGACACATCAACCCAAAACTTCCTGATATATTGTTTGGTCCAACTATAAAAAAAATCAAAAAAAATATTGAAGTTGGGCTCATTTAACTCATTCTAAATTATAAAAAAAAATGGCTGGGTTGGATAACTGGGCCCAAACTTGTTTATGCCCAAACAAAAAAGAAACCCTACTTCTTATTTTCATTGGCAGTCATCCACCCCCCTCCCCTCACAGTCTCTCACTTGGTGGCTCATCTTCTTTCTGCAGCATCACTTTCTGGTTCTTCTTCAAGCTAACGTGTTCTATTCTTCACGTTCTGGCTCTTCCCAGTTCAGTCTCGCTTCAGTAACTTGTTTGGGTTCCTCGTTCTGATGCCTCCTTTCTCTGCTTTCTCGCCCTCATCTTCTGCAGGTTCTAACCAATGGTGTCAATGGCTTTTCTTGGATCGGCGAAACCCGGTGATCTACCGATTTTACCCGGTTTCACCGGTTTTGTTCCGGTCGGGCGGTTTTCTGTCCGACTTTACTTCAGAACGGTTATGGGGGTCGTCCGGACCGGATGGCAGGTCGCTTCCCGATCCGACCAGTCAAACCGACCGGTCTGGTCCGGTTTTAACTACCTTGATTATTACCACTATAAAATACTGCTTGAAAGTGTTTTGTCTTGTGTCATGTGATGTTTGCATTCAATGGTTGACTATGTGGGTGCTTAGTTGAATATTCTTGAACAAATTTAATTTTCCCTTTAGGCTATAGGGCATATAGCTACCATCTTCGGTTCATTTGGGTGGATAAGATAATGATATAGTGGGATGTATATACGACATGGTTATCAAATCGAGATACGTATTACGTATCAGAAAGACCTATTTTCCGAATCGTGAATCTTATCTTATTATGTATCGTAAGATACATGATCAATAAAAAATATGATATAAACAAGTAACATAAGCAAAAAAATATGTGTTGATATGTCGTATATGAACTTCAAAATAGTTCAAGATTCAAATAGATAGTGTAAAATATTGTAAAAAATACAAGATAATAAATAAAAATTAGGTTAACAATTTTAAAAATAATTTCATCATTTTCAAAATTACAAAATTTTTTATTTCAATCATCTATGCATCACAAGAGTTTCGTAAGTTGTTTACTGTTACAAGCTAGCTTGGTGGAGTAATACTTTTGTTTATTTGGGGCAGTGTGTTCTTTTGGAAAGGAAGGAAGGAAAAAGGACGGCCCACAAATTTCTTCAGTATTACAATTATCTATATTGAAGGATGAAGGATAATTAATAGTCATTTACAACCAGTCAAAAAAATTGTCATTTACAATAAAAAAACAGTTATGAATTATTGAAAGTTGAACCATCATCCTTTATCAACAAAAAAAAAAGACAGAAAGATAGAAAGTTGAACCATCATCCTCACACGTGAGTCGTTCCATTATCTCCCTCACACTTTCTCTCTCCATCTCTCTCTTTGTCTCTTATCTCTCTGAGACAAATACAATTCATCATCTTCTGGAAGTCCAAACTCTCTACCACGCTCAACCATGAATGCCACAGCACCGTCGCCTCACGCCGTTGTTACTGCACCAGCCGTTCTCCTCTCCGCCTCGAACCCCACTTCCATTCATGAGATTAAGGCGAATTAGGGAAGAAAGTCAATCAGAGTGAGTATTTTATGTTTTTTGTCTCTTTCCCTCCCCCTTTCTGAAAGTTTAGGGTTTTTTCCAACCTAATCGTACCCCGGGTCGCGCGACCCGACCTGGGTTTCTAAGTTCCAGCCGCTGCGCCAGAATCGTGCGATACAGAGCATAATCGCGATTCAAGCTATACAGAACCGATACACTCGATTCAAATGCGATTCAGGGTCATTTTCGATTCACTATGGCGATTCGTATCGAAGAGACTAAAATCCGTATCGAATCGCGATTCGTATAGTACGTATCGTATGATACTTACTACCATAAAATACGGTTAGTTGGAAAGAAATATGGATAGCAAATGTGTAATGATATCGGTTGCTACCAGGAGATATAAATTTCTAGTGTGACGTTACTTGGATTTGAGTGTCTGTAAATAAGCCTTTGATGCTGAATTTAATCAAGACTAAGCTCCTACCCTTTTGTTCCAAAGGGTATTGTGTTAGATGTTGTGTTCCAAGGAATCACCAAGGTCAGCCTGACCTAGGTTTGTATTAGATGGTAAAGGCTCTAATAAGAACTATAGGTCATCTAGTGACCGAGCAAAGAGAGATTTAAACCAAAGATATGGTTAAGGAGCAACAAAAAAAAAACCTAAACTTCCAAAATTCGAGGACGAATTCTTTTAAGGGGGGAAGATTGTAATGACCATGGGAGAAAAAATTATAAAATCAAACGGTGTGAATGGGTTTGTAAACACACATGAAAAGTGTGAATATTTTTTTTGAACTTACAACATGTATTGAAGTGTTCTATAACATAGTTCATATGAAATTATGACACCATAGACTTAAGGGTGTGCTAAATATGCCAAAGAAATGAGGGATATGAGCCTATTTTTGCAAAAATGACCCTCCCCACTTGGCGGAAGGCCTTAGGGGCCTAAAAATAATGTCAAGGGACTATTTTGAAAATTTTAAAGTGGTTAAAAAAATGAGAGTAAGGGAGCATACGGGTTTGCCATAGGAAAAGGAAGAAATGAAGATGACATGAGAGAAGAAAGGGAGGAAGAAATGGAAGGAGGGTTAGGGCAAGTTGCTCCATCATCTTCACTTCGTGGGTAAGAATTTTTCCACTCCATCATCTTTTCCATTTTGGGTCCATCATCTACTCCCCCCAAAACCCTCATTCCTCCCTCATTTTCGGTTTTGGAGATAACTCCATTGATGGAGTTTAGGTGTTCTAAGATTTTTGTCTAACAAGTTAGGGAGCTTCCTCCCTATTGGTTTAGGATGGGAAAGGGAGCTTGAAGAAACCTTAAACACCTTCTTGGAGCTTCAAAAGCAAGATGAGAAAACCCACCCAATGTCAAATCCTTATTTGGCTTCCACTCAAGGTGAGGGGTTTTGGTCTTTGCTTGAGTTTGTTTTGGTTTAATTTTACATATTGATATTTCATCCATGAAATTGAAAGGAATACTAAGGTTATGATTGATGGTTTAAACCCTAGAAATTGGGGTGAAGAACTCCATTGATGGAGCTTTAGTTTTTCTTGGTTGTGGGTGTTAAAACTTGAAAATGCTTGAAACTTTACATGTTTCTATTTGTGATTTAAAGTTATAATTTGGGTATGGTAAAACTCTAATGTAGATGTTAAAATGTGTGATTTTGTACGGAGATAGATGAGTGGTTGTAGGTGTTGCAAAATGGGTTTTGAACCCTGGTCACTTAAAAGAAAAACCATTCGGTAAAAGTGTCTAAACTTGACATATACATGGGAAGTATATGAAATTAAGCTTGGTCTAAAATATTTGATTGGTGACCTTGTTTGTAAATAAATCAAGTTATTAAACTCGAGTTTGAGTGACTAAGTGTTGAGGATAAGCCCTAAACCCGAGATCAACATGTTTCTTGATGAAACTTGTTTTTGTCCAAAATCTTGACCAAGCTTAATATTAAAAAATGTATTAAATCACTCAACAAAAAATTCTGAAAATTTGTACATAGATACTATTATGTATTAGCTTTCAAATGAAACTAGAACCAATTCATTTGGGTCTCTACATCCCGAGATATGCGCATCCGATGTTAGACAGTTTAGAATCCGTCATAGCAGAAAAATTCTTCCGCATAATGAGTTGCTGGGAGTTTCTGTGTGATAAGCCTCTGGCTCATCTAGTTTTATGGCTAGTATGACCAGGGTTTTGTGCAAATTATATCCTATCTTCACCCAACTTAGATTAGATTGTCCTCAAGCAAGGTTTTGAGTCTCTAGAGTAGTTTTAGGTTAATTTAGCTAGATTTGAGTTAAATAATACACTTATAGTTATTTCTTTGTTTTCAGGTTAAGTGAAAGTCGAGAGAATAAGGAAACAGGGGGTTCGCCCCGCGAATGCTTACTCGCCACGCGACCCCGAAGCCTGACTGTTCCAAAAAAATGCAAGGTCTCTGGTTCGCCTCGTGAAGAAGGTCTCGCCCCGCGAGTGTTGCAACCCTGAAAAGTCAGAGACGATCATGGCTTGCCCGTGTTGAAGGTCACGGCCATAGCAGTTTTGAAGTTGAAGAGTCTCGCCTCACGAAGAATTGTTCGCCTCGCGAGAATGCCAAAGGTTGCAGACTGTTCGCAGGATTCGCGTCGCGAGAGAAGCTTCGCCTCGTGAATAAGCTTTATTTCTGACTTGTATAAATTGATGTTCTGAACAGTTTGTAAAGAGACTTTTTTTTCTCCATTGTTTAGTTTTACATTTTCTCTGTGTGTTTTCGTTTTGTTATGGAGAACTAAGTTCTAGGATTAGTCTACTGTATGAGAATTCCATATACTTGAGGTTTTGTAAATCCCTATTTTAATTGCTTTTCCCTTTTCAATACCATATTATACATTTCTGTTTGTTATTTCAGGAGTGTGTAGTATTGTATTGATTTGTTTCAGTGATGTTATTTTCCTATACTTAATCGCGTTTGTTATTTCGCGTGTGTTCATTCATGTTCGTTTGTTCATGAGAGCTTAACCCCGTTTGTTATTTCGGGAATAGGAACTTGCATCCATAGTAGCAATTACGTTGTTAGTTGTTGCTGTAACTGAAAGGGGATTAGAATCTTCTTAGGGCTTGGGATTACATTAACCAAGGATAGTTGGGAATTCTTGACAGTAGATTAATCGTTGTTTGATAATTGATAATCTCTTTTCAAGTGCCTTATTTTTAATTGCTTTGTTTTGCTTGTTTCTTATTTGCACTCCAAACCAAACCCCCCCCCCCCCCCCCCCCCAAACCTGTTTTTTTTTGTGAAAGGTAACACTTTCAGAGTCATTGTGAGACGACATCCGAGTTGTTGCCCTAAACTACAGTTTTAAACCCGCTCGTTCTTTTTGGCGCGTGCGCGACAGCGCGACCAAAAATTGGCGCCGTTGCCGGGGACTCTGAGTTGTTATTTTTCGCAATTTGTTTTTATTTTATTTTCTTTTCTTTCTTTTATTTTCTGTTTTGTTTTGAATTGGTCTGGCTACTAGGTCTCATTGCCCTGAACTGTGTGATTTTGACCCGGAAATTGAAAGAACACTGCACACACTCCGTAGGGAATTTCGGGCTAGCACTAGTAGTGATTCCAATTTTAAAACTGTTTTTGAAAACATGGGAGACCAGAGGACATTAAGACAGCTTGCTGCCCCTGATGTCAACTATAATGGATTGTGTATTTCATATCCTGGTGCTGACACTCCTTTTGAACTGAAATCTGGTTTTATTCACTTGTTGCCCAAGTTTAATGGTCTTGCAGGTGAGGATCCACACAAGCACTTGAAAGAATTCCAAGTTGTATGCTCCACAACCTCGAGATCAGAGGGAGTCACTGAGGATAGTATCAAACTAAAGGCTTTTCCGTTTTCACTCCAGGGAGCTGCAAAGGATTGGCTATTGTATCTTGAGCCCAACTCCATCACCACTTGGAATGATTTGAAGAGGGTGTTCCTAGAAAGATATTTTCGTGCTTCAAGAGCTGCTTCAATAAGGAAAGAGATATGTGGCATCAGGCAAGGGAACGAGTCACTAGTCGAATCTTGGGGAAAGGTTCAAGCATTTGGTATCCAGTTGCCCCGACATCAAATTTCCGAACAACTCCCGATCCAAGACTTTTATGAAGGATTGCAGCCGATGGATAGGAATCTTTTGGATGCTGCTAGTGGGGAGCATTAGTTGATAAGACCCCAACTGCTGCCAAGCAACTCATTGAGAATATGTCATTGAATTCCCAGCAGTTCACTACCAGAAGAAATTCAGTTGAAACAAGAGGTGTGCATGAGATTCATAGGTCATCTTCCAACCAGGCCGCCATTGAAAATAGATTGAATGAGCTGACTTCTTTTGTAAGGCAATTGGCAATGGACAGAGTTCAGCCTGCACGGTTGTGTAGCATTTGCAATTCACCTGAGCACCCACATGATGATTGCCCTATACAGAGAGAAGAGTTTGTTAGTGAAGTATCTCAAGCCTTTGCAGTCCATCCGTATAATCAAGGTAATAACCAGAACAGGTACAACACTCCAGACCTCTCAACAAATAGGTACCATCCCAGTTGGAGTAATCATCCTAATCTGCGGTATGGGAACTCATCCCAACAACAACCAATGGCACATCAGAATCCTCCAGTGACCACTTCTGCACCTTCTGGACCATCATTAGAAGACTTGGTAAAGCAAATGGCTGCATCTAGTATACAGTTTCAGCAGCGGACAGATGCTAGCATTCAAGATTTGAGGACACAGATTGGACAGCTGGCCACATCCATGAATAGCATACAGCAAGGTCAAGGGACAAACCAGCTGCCGGCACAACCAGTGATAAATCCCAATGCTTCCAACCCTAATGTGAGTGCCATATCTCTGAGATCTGGAAAAGTTATTGAGGCCACTTCTGAAAAAGATGAAGGAACTATTGAGACAACTCCTGAGCCTTGATCGATGTTACAATGAGAAAGTGTACGAACACCAATCCCATTCCCACACAGTTGCGAGAATAATAAGAAGATTGGTGGTGAAGATAAGGAGAATGAAATTCTTGATGTTTTAAGAAAGGTAGGTGTTAATATCCCACTGTTGGATGTGATCAAGCAAGTGCCCAAGTATGCAAAATTTCTCAAGGACCTATGCACCAACAAGAGGAGGATGAAGAATAATGAGAGGGTTGATTTGGGAATGAATGTCTCAGCGCTTATCCAGTCTAAACCAGAAAGAGTTGCTGTTATAGCCCCTACTCAGACATTACCACAGAAGTGCAAGGATCCAGGCACCTTCACTATCCCATGCACTATTGGGGACAAGAAGTTTGAAAACTGCATGCTGGACTTGGGAGCATCTATCAATGTCATGCCTACCTCCATCTTTAACAAACTTGATCTTGGTCCCTTGAAGTATACAGGTATCACCATTCGGTTGGCCAACAGACCACCGATGCCCGCCCCATGGGAATGGTGGAAGATGTGCTAGTGCAAGTTGATGATCTGATCTTCCCAGTTGACTTCTACATCCTGGACATGGCAGGAGAGACACATTCCAGTAAATCACCAATCATCCTGGGCCGACCATTCATGAAGACAGCCAAGACTAACATTGATGTTGATGATGGGACCATGTCTATGAAGTTTGGGGATATAGTTGCAAAGTTTAACATATTTGATGCTATGAAACATCCAGTGGAAGAGCACTCTGTATTCCACATAGAGCTGATCTCTGAGACTATTGAGGACACCCATGAGAACTTGTTTTCTAATTTTGCACTTAATTCTAGCTGTGATGATATTTTTTCTTGCCCTGATTGTACTAACGCTAACCATTGTGTGGTTTGTGCTGAGATTGCTGCATGTTTAGCAGGTGATAAATTGGTCAGTGCAGTGGATGAGAACCATGAAGAAGATGAAGCAGCACCGGAGGTCCTCCCTACCTATCTGCCACCTCCCCCTGCGAAGCCACCAGAGGAAATAGATTTTGCACCATGGATAGTTCAAGGGATTGAAGCCAAATTCTATTGGGAGGACTTTGTTGATGAAGCGGTCGTCTTTGACCCAAGAGAAGGTGATGAGTCCGCCGCACTGAGCACGGTCACCAAAAGTGTCAAGTGTTTACTCATATATCAAGGCTGCAAGTTATGGGACCATGAAATGAACTCTACCACTTTGGACTTAGACTACAAGAAATGGGATCCAGGTGGCAGCTTCTGCATACACTACACTTAATCAGGGAGTACTCTTTTCCTTTCCCTCACTATGATTTTATAGTTCTGTTGTTCATTGGGGACAATACATGTTTTAAGTGTGGGGGAGGGAACTAGCTGTAGTTTTTCCTTTTCTTTGAATAAAGCTCCTGAATAATTTGAGAAGCTCAGGAGTATTTGTGTGTTGAGTCTTTTGTTGGCAAGTTTGCTAGATTTTGATTGATGTTGCACAGATTGCTTGCTTGATTGATATGTGATGATTCCCCCTAGGATTTGAAAAATTTTTGAAAAGTGATTCCCATGTGAAATTGAAAACTGAACTTTGAGATTTTGTTATGATGGCATGATTTATGATAAGTTTGGGGTGATAGGAAGCACACACTAGGGATAGAATCTCTTTCAAACAATTTGCATGAATGTCCAGGTGAGGTTTTGAGCCTCCAACATGTTTTAAACTGTGTGAAAATCACTTTCAAGTTGCACTTTCCTGAATTTGATTGAATCTCTTTTTGGTTTGCATGATTATGTGTTTGCTTCAGATGATTTAGGCATTTTCTTTGTAAATAACTACTTAGCCTAAAAATAACCAATTCCTAATGCATGTTCCCTAGTTAGCCCCATTGAGCCTATTAGCCTATTAATTCTTGATAACCTAATGTTATAAGCCCAAAAATCCGGAAAACCATGTTAACCCGATCTTAGGATTAGGAGAGCATGTAATCTTAGAATGGGTACAAGAACTAAGTTTGGGGTGGCTGCAAGGTGTAATGTGTTGTTTGGGATTGAGGAAAAAAAAATTGTGAAAAAAAATAATATAGAAAAAAAAAAATAGAAGTGCAAAAATGCTAAAAAGAAATAAAAAGGCTGTAGTCACCCAAGGCATAAAGAAAAATGAGAAAAGGAACTTGAGTGAATTTCAAGTGTAAATAATGTTCATGCTCTCTTAGTTCCTAGGGTCTTCAGCCTAGTTCCTTTGTATATCCTACCCTTAGCCAGACCCCATTACAACCCATAAAAGACCTTTTGATGTTGCATGCATATTTTCTGTGGGAATCATTTTGAGATGAAAATCAAATTTGTGGGAAGTGTTCTTAAAAGAGAAACTGAGTGCAAGTTGTTAGCCTGACACAAACTGAGTGATTGAGTGAACAAATAATGCCCTTGTGAGGAAGGCAGTTGTTTGGATTTGGTGATCTCCCTCTTGTGTGTGACTTAGATCCCCTTCTTAGATTTCTGATTGTTTTCATGATGAAATTCTCAACTGTTTAGAATAAATGAATGTGGGTATTGCTTTGTTTAAAAAGGGGGGACATTAAAGAAAAACTGTTTTGATGTATTGCTTGAATTTGTACAATGTTGATTGAATCTTTTAAGCTTGCCAGGTCTTGAGTCTTTTTGATTTTTGAGTCTTAGTTTGCTTGGGGACAAGCAAAGTTTAAGTTTGGGGTATTTTGATAAGCCTCTGGCTCATCTAGTTTTATGGCTAGTATGACCAGGGTTTTGTGCAAATTATATCCTATTTTCACCCAACTTAGATTAGATTGTCCTCAAGCAAGGTTTTGAGTCTCTAGAGTAGTTTTAGGTTAATTTAGCTAGATTTGAGTTAAATAATACACTTATAGTTATTTCTTTGTTTTCAGGTTAAGTGAAAGTCAAGAGAATAAGGAAACAGGGGGTTCGCCCCGTGAATGCTTACTCGCCACGCGACCCCGAAGCCTGACTGTTCCAAAAAAATGCAAGGTCTCTGGTTCGCCTCGCGAAGAAGGTCTCGCCCCGCGAGTGTTGCAACCCTGAAAAGTCAGAGACGATCACGGCTTGCCCGTGTTGAAGGTCACGGTTGTAGCAGTTTTGAAGTTGAAGAGTCTCGCCTCGCGAAGAATTGTTCGCCTCGCGAGAATGCCAAAGGTTGCAGACTGTTCGCAGGATTCGCGTCGCGAGAGAAGCTTCGCCTCGCGAATAAGCTTTATTTCTGACTTGTATAAATTGATGTTCTGAACAGTTTGTAAAGAGACTTTTTTTTCCATTGTTTAGTTTTACATTTTCTCTGTGTGTTTTCGTTTTGTTATGGAGAACTAAGTTCTAGGATTAGTCTACTGTATGAGAATTCCATATACTTGAGGTTTTGTAAATCCCTATTTTAATTGGTTTTCCCTTTTCAATACCATATTATACATTTCTGTTTGTTATTTCAGGAGTGTGTAGTATTGTATTGATTTGTTTCAGTGATGTTATTTTCCTATACTTAATCGCGTTTGTTATTTCGCGTGTGTTCATTCATGTTCGTTTGTTCATGAGAGCTTAACCCCGTTTGTTATTTCGGGAATAGGAACTTGCATCCATAGTAGCAATTACGTTGTTAGTTGTTGCTGCAACTGAAAGGGGATTAGAATCTGCTTAGGGCTTGGGATTACATTAACCAAGGATAGTTGGGAATTCTTGACAGTAGATTAATCGTTGTTTGATAATTGATAATCTCTTTTCAAGTGCCTTGTTTTTAATTGCTCTGTTTTGCTTGTTTCTTATTTGCACTCCAATCCAAACCCCCCCCCCCCCCCCAAAACTGATTTTTTTTTGTGAAAGGTAACACTTTCAGAGTCCTTGAGAGACGACATCCGAGTTGTCGCCCTAAACTACAGTTTTAAACCCGCTCGTTCTTTTTGGCGCGTGCGCGACAGCGCGACCACTGTGCTGACCAAAAATTCTGATTTTTATACCACTTAAACTACTATGCTTTATTTACCCACTTGAACCAAGTCAAAAGGGCTTCGGTAGCCCATGTTATGCCACTCGGAAGTCAGGCTGTCAGAAGTGAAATCTACAGCATAAAGGTCAACTTTGAAATAAACTCTGTATTGATTTACATTTCCAAAAATTTTAATTTTTTTTTTGGAATTTAAATGTGTGTCTTAGCTTTCAATTGAAACAAACGGTGTATGATTTGGAGGTATGTGCAAGAAGTTATGCAGTCAAGAGTAACAATTGTCAAAAACTTCATGTTCTGAAAAAGTATGGGGAGCAAGGTGAGAATGAACATAATACTGGACATTATCCAGCCACCTAAAACATTTGATATTTTAAATGAGTGTATTTTGATGACTTATCTTTCCAGTGATTCACACCTCATGTCAATAGGAACTCCTTATCCCGAGTTACGCACAAGTTAGTGTTAGCTTTCTAAGTTGAATAGCATGAATGTCTAGTTTAAAGAAACCTTGTATCTAATGCTTGGTGAATTTGTGGAACAAGTCTTCTAGATAAGCATATTCATGTGTATGGGATCATTCATTTTGTTTCATTAATTGAGTTAATTTTTCATGTTGGATCATATGGTTTACCCTTATTTTGGTATAGTACTAAGTTTACCATTCTGCTAAGTGATACATGAATTGGAACTTAGTTCTCTTTATGTGAAGACTTAAATTGATCTTGCCTTGGGAAGAGTATTTGAGTTTAGTACAAAAGGAGATGTAGTAATCTATTGATTAGAACGATATTTGTGAAAAATGTGAAAGAGGAATAAATTGTAACGTTTATTATCATGATTGAAAAATAATTAGTTTACATACTTTATAAATTTGTAAATCTTTTGTATGTCCTTGTGGTGGAAAGAAATGATGACAATAGACAAATTTGAGATCTTTGTTATGTTTACCAAGAGACGAATTATGTATACATACATACATACATACATACATACATACATACATACATACATACATACATACATACATACATACATACATACATACATACGCACACACACATGTGTATACATGTGCATTAACTTGTGTCATTATTTTGGATTATTGGTTTATGCTTTAAACATGATTGTGAATGGTTGCAAATTATATTGAACATGAGAAGTACCCATGGACTTGTGAAATGGGATATTTGATTGTTATGTTGGAGTTATAAATGAGATTAATATTGGTTATGAGGTTGCAAAGACACTTTCATATTGAGATAATTATGATCTGGACTATATATTGAGTTTAATGCTAAAATATAGGCTGATGTTTGGGATATGATACAATCATCATGGATTGAATTGTTAATCGTTGAAATGTTGATATCGAAATATGTGAAGATTTTATTACGTCTGTGATTATTGATATGTGTTCTTCGTTGGGAATGGTTGCAACGTGAAATGATATAACTTTGGGGTACTGATTGAAGGGATAAAGTGTCCCTAGAGCGTGAAAGTGGAATAGTGGTGGCATGGTGCCATGGTTATGAAAAGGCAAATGTTGTGGGCTTCAACCATATGAGGATTATGGAAATGATTGACTTATGATGGAAAAATAATTATCCCAATGAGAAACCCTCGTGGTTAAATGTACGTTATCGGACTTTAGGGCATGTAAGTTTCTTATCTAGATACTATGCTTATTGATCTGTTTTAATTGATGTTTTACTTATTGATTATTGATTTTTGTTTTAGAAGGGGTATCCCTCACTGAGTTTTGTACTCACCCCTTTGTTTTAACCTTTAAAGGAAAGAATTCAAGGATGCCTAAGGACTTTTGTAGAGGATTTGGAAGTCGTGCTGTCATAGAAATTTATAAACTAATTAGGGTTTAATTGTTTATGTAATGTATGTATTGATGAAAGAATTTCCCTTTATTGGAAAAGGACAACTTTGCGGTATATAATGGATCTTGTGAAACATTGTGGAAATTTGTGTAAGTTGGCACCTAGTGTCGAATTGTAATTGTGGAAGAAGTTTCCAAGAAGAGGTTGATGCTAGACTTTGGGGCTAGGTAGATGACCTTAGCCTTGGCCAGTCATGGACACTAGATTTGGGTCGTGACATCATGAAGAACCGCATGGCCGGTGTATGGCACCTAGTAGGTTCAACCAGGGTTGTTCTTGTTTCAATTCTATCATAAGGCATACATGTGTAGATTTCTATTAGGAGGGCCTTGGTTGTTTGATAAGTGTTGAGTCGAGTTCATGAAGGAGTAATTCCAACAGCCATTCCTCTGTTTCATGTTGCTAGATGGGTGCAAATTCATGATGTCCCCATTGGTTTCATGTCTCAAACTGTTGGAGTTCATCTTGCAAATTTTATTGGGGAGTTCCTGGAGTATGACACTAAGGGCAATGCTGGGGTTTGGAGGGCTTTCATGAGGGTGAGAGTGAAGCTAGATGTTAGAATGCCACTCAAAAAAGAGAAGAAAATTAAAAAGCCATGGGGAGAGGAAGGTGGTGCGGTTAAAATATGAAAGATTGGGAATATTTTGTTTTGTATGTGGTATTCTTGGCCATACTGAGCAGTACTGTGAGAAGTTCCTAAAGATGGAGAATGATGATGGTGTCAGGGGATGGGGGCAGAGTTGAGGGCTGATATGAGGAAACTAGAGGACAGCGCAAGTAGTCCATGGCTGAAGGAGGGTAGCGGATCCAGTAGCACAGGAGCTAGTAACCTACGTGATCAAGGAGATGCTTTTGCCGAGAATCGCGGAACAATGAATCATAATAATGATCAGGATATGATCGTAAAGGTGAAAGGAGGATATGGTGGGGATATGGTTTCGGTTGGCGCTACTATCGGGCCTACTATTTTGGGAGGAAATAATGGTCATTTATTGCAACTAAATGGTAATAATCTGCCTCATATGCTAGAGGGGCCTGTATATAATTTTGAAAAATTTCAAGCTGAAAAAAGTCGCCACACGGAATTTGAGGAACGTAGCAGCCATGCAGACCAACATGAGAACTATACTGATCACATGGACCTTCAGTCTTCTTTGGATGCTCAAGCAGTCAATAATGGACATTTTTTATCGATTGGTTCTGGTTCCCAGACCTGCCAGAAATAATGAATATTCTAAGTTGGAACTGTCAAGACCTGGGTAACCTGAGTGCAGTTCCTAATTTGAAGGACCGAATCCGGACAAATAAACCGGATATAATTTTCTTGTTTGAAACTTTAGTGCATGCCAGTAGAATTGAGGAGATTCGTGTTTTAGTTGGTTTTGATTGTTGCTTTGCTATTGACAGAATTGGCAGAGGAGGTGGTGGTGCTATTTTATGGAAAATTCTATCCAATGTAGCATTACCAATTATTCTCAAAATTTTATAAATGTTGAGATTGTGGATCCTGTTAAGGGTGTCTGGAGATTAACTGAGTTCTATCGTTTTCCAGAGGGGAGTAGGAGGAAAGACTCTTGGAGTATGTTGAGGAGGCTGGCTGAGATGTCTCCTTTGCCTTGGTGTATCATTGGTGACTTTAATGATCTTATTTCGGCCGAGGATGAATGTGGCAGGGTTCCCCACCCCAATTGGCTTCTAAACGGTTTTAGGGACACAGTTTCTGAATCCAATTTGGTTAATCTGGCTTTGGAGGGTTATCCTTATACTTGGTTCAAATGAAGGAGTTTGTTAGAACCAAAGTGGTTTTGGATTAAAATAATATCTTAAGTTTAGATGTTAACAAAAAGGTTAAATTTGTATGGCAAAGTATTTGTCAAAGATCTAACATGGTTGTTATTAGCATGCAGGGATTACTTGATTTATACAAGTCAGAGGCATTTAAATTTAAAGTATGGAATCTATCAAATTCTATTTCAAACCTCTAGACCAGTCTACAAACTCTTGGTAAAATTCTAAGTCTTTAGCTCTATGGTAGACGAGATCGTTAAATAAGAATAGACGAGGTCTTAAAATTAACTTAGGAAGACGCGGTACTAAGTCTAAAGAAAATCAAGTAGACGAGTCATTGTAATATCACGAGTCCGAAGACTTGATCGACAGAGTAGCTTCACTATAAGCCACGTCAGTAGACGAGCTCTTAAGCATAGGACGTCCATCTCTCAAAACTAGGCGAAAAGTCTGTAGATGCACTATCAGTAGACGAGCTTGTCTCACTGATAAGTAAATCTTGCACGTCCAAAGACCTGTGCGTCCGGTAGTTTTAAAATGTGAACCCCCCTTGTGTTTCCCTGTGTCAACTTCAGTTGGTATCAGAGCTCAGTCTCGAAAGGGTTGAGCATCTAACAAGTGCTGAGGGAGTACGATCCAACAAGCATGGATACAGGAGGACAAGCAATCAACATACCTCCTCACTTTGATGGTAGTGATTATGACTATTGGAAAAATAGAATGATGGCTTTTCTTGATGCACAAAACTTGGACATCCGGGAGCTGATTGAAACTGGCTACACTAAGCTAAGAGGTGATGCTGGAGCTGCTATTCCTAGAGCTCAATGGTCTCAAGAGCATAATACTCAACATCAACTCAATCTGAAAGCTAAGCACTATTTGATGTGTGCTATCGTCAGATCTGAGCATGATAAAGTCCGTAGCTGTAACACGACTAAGGAAATATAAGATACTCTCGCCCTAGATCATGAAGGGTCATCCCATGTTAAGTAGTCAAAAAAAAAGCATGATGGTTCATCAGTATCAATTATTTAAAATGGCCGAACATGAAACTATAGATCAAATGTTTGGAAGATTCCAAACTATCACCAACAGTCTTAGATCTCTTGGAAAAACCTATGAGAACAGAGATCATGTCAAAAAATTTGAGGAGCTTACATAAACAGTGGAGACCTAAGGTCACTACTATTCAGGAAGTAAAGAACCTCAATACTCTCACTTTGGAGGAACTTCTTGGATCTTTAAAGTTCATGAGCTTGAGCTCAATGAAGAAGAAAGTTTCAGAAAAGGAAAATCTATTGCCATAAAGGCAAAGAAGGCTAGCTCTTCTAAAGTTCTTAAAATGGATGAATCCTCTGATGAAGCAGACCCTTCTGATAGTGATGAAATATCTTATGAGGATGAACTGTCTTTCATCTCCAGAAAGATTCAACATATGTGGAGAAAGAAAGGTGGTTTCAGAAGGAAGCGGTTCAACAAAAAGTTCATCAAGGAGAAATCAGACTCTAAGGAAAAAGGTGGCTCTGTGCTTCGAGTGCAAAAAGCCTGGTCATTTCAAAGCTGACTACCCAGAATTGAATGACAAAAAAAATTCTTCAAAAAGAAGAAGGGCTTGATGGCTACTTGGGAAGATATGGATCTGTCTTCATCTGATGAAGAGAATGAAGCAGAGGAAGAGGCAAATATCTGTCTCATGGCTGGTACTTCATCAAAAAGTGAATTCACTGATGCTGAGGTAATGGATTCTAATCCTTCCATTCTTCAAGATGCTTTTGATGAATTATTGCATAACTCATCAATTATGTCTCATGAATATAGAAGTCTCAAAAAGAAATTTTCCAAACTATCTAAAGAATTTGATAAGGTTTTTATGGAGAAAATAAGTATTGTAAATGAAAATGACAAACTAAAATCAGAGAATGTCTGTCTAACTGACAAACTCAAGTGTGAGCCAACTGTCTCTTGTGAAGTTGCAAAACTAAAACAAGATGTGACATATCTGACAGACACTCTGTCTAAATCTATATATGGCTTAGATAAACTAAGTTTAATTTTAAGGTACTCTAGGTCCCCTCATAATAAGTCTGGCCTTGGTTATCACAAAGAAAAGCATGAAGCATCTCATTAAAAGTCAAAACCACATATGCATAGTATAACCTCAAAAGCTCAAACATTGCATGTTAAAATTAAACTGAGCTCGTCCAACACTTACTGTAAAGTGTGTGGAAAAGGTGGTCACATAACATCTAGATGCATACATTATAAGCATATTAAACATGCTCGTCCAGTGACTACTAACAAGAAAGCACCCAAGTCAATTTGGGTACCTGAAGATAAGATTGTACATGTTGCAGACTTGCTTAACAATGGGAAAGAGACACACATCCTGGTACTTGGACAGTGGTTTGTCACGTCATATGATGAGAGAAAGGTGTATGTTCCAAGACCTTAAACATAGGGATGGTGACTGGGTTACCTTTGGAGGTAATCAGAGAGGGAAGATCATTGGAGTAGGTAAAATTGGTAAACATCATTTTCCCTCCATTGATAATGTTCTTTTGGTAAATGGTTTGAAACATAATCTGCTTAGCGTAAGTCAATTATGTGACATTGGATATGTTGTTTCTGTTGATAATAACTTGTGTAATGTCAAGAAAAATGATGGATCACTTGTATTCTCTGCTAAGAGGCAAAACAATCTGTATAAGATTGACTTGGAAGACCTTACGAATCAAAGTGTCTCATGTCTAGTGTCCATTGAAGATGAGCAATGGATTTGGCACAAAAGGTTAGGTCATGCGAGGTTGAAGTTAATTTCAAATCTAAATAAGCATAACCACGTGATAGGATTACCAAACCTTAAGTTCAAATCTGATGCCCTTTGTGATGCATGTCAAAAAGGGAAAACAAGTCAAAGGTTCCTTTGAATCTAAGAATGTTGTTAGTACCAATAGACCACTAGGGTTGCTATACCTTGATCTGTTTGGACCAACTAGGACTGCCTCTGATAGTGGAAAGAAATGTGGTCTAGTCATAGTAGACGACTACACTATATGGACATGGGTTATGTTCCTAGCTCACAAGGATGAGTCTTTCAAGGTCTTCTCTATTTCTGCAAACGTGTACAGAATGAAAAATGCATGTGTATCACTTCAATCAGAAGTGACCGTGGGGGAGAGTTTGAAAATGAGTTATTTCATAAGTTCTTTGAAGAAAGTGGCATACTTCACAACTTCTTAATACCTAGAACATCACAGCAAAATGGTGTAGTAGAGAGAAAGAACAGATCTCTTCAAGATATGGATAGAATAATACTCAATGATAACTCTGTCCCTAGACACTTCTAGGCTGAAGTTGTTAATATACCCCTCTACATTTAGAACAGAATATACATTAGACCAATTTTGAATAAGACTCATTATGAATTGTGGAAAGGACGAATATACATTATCCTTTTGGTTGTAAATTCTATATATTGAATACTATAGATCAACTTGGTAAGTTTGATGCTAAAGTAGATAATGGAATTCTGTTAGGATATTCTGAATCATCAAAAGGGTCTAGAGTTTAAAATTCTAGAAATTTAGTAGTAGAAGAATGTATACATGTTAAGTTTGATGACAAGCAGCCTGATAAGAAATTATCAGAGCTAGATGAAGCTATTGCAGATTTGAATCTCAAGGACTTTGAAATTCAAGTAAATGTCAAACCTGATGATCAAATGGACGACCTTCAACAACATGAGTCAGAAACTTCAACTTATCAACAAGAAAATGTTCAGAGATCTTGGTACTTCAGGAATTATCATCCACAAGATCAAATCATTGGGAATCCTAATGATAAGCTAAGAACCAAATCTACATTCAGAGAGCAAGATGATTCTACCTTAGTCTCCGAGTTAGAACCAAAGACAGTAGACGAGGCTCTACTGGACGAGGGCTGGATTCTTGCAATGCAGGAAGAACTGAACCAATTTGAGAGAATTGAAGTGTGGACTCTTATGCCTTTACCAAAAGACAAATCAGTTATTGGAACCAAATGGGTTTATAGAAACAAGCTTGATGAAAATGGTAAGGTGGTAAGAAATAAAGTTAGACTTGTTGCACAAGGTTATTCTCAGGAAGAAGGTATAGACTACACTGAACCTTTTGATCCAGTTGCGATATTAGAGGCAATTTGCATCTTATTATCATTTGCTGCACATCATAGTATAATGCTAAATCAAATGGATGTAAAAAGTGTCTTTCTAAATAGTGTTATTAGTGAGGAAGTACATGTTATGCAACCTCCGGGTTTTGAAAGTGACACCCAACCTGAACATGTGTATAAGCTAAAGAAAGCTTTATATGGCCTCAAACAAGCTCCTAGAGCTTGGTATGAAATGTTAAGTTCATTCTTAATGGAAAATGGATTTAGTAGAGGAAAGGTTGATACAACCTTATTTAGAAAATCCAATAAGTCCAGTTTTATTGTTGTGCAAATATATGTTGATGATATAATTTTTGGTGCCACTAATGAATCTATCTGTAAAGAATTCTCTAAGCTTATATAGAAAGAGTTTGAAATGAGCATGATGGGGGAACTCAAGTTCTTTCTTGGACTTCAAGTTAAGCAAACAATGGATGAGGTGTACATCCATCCAACTAAGTATACAATGAATTGTTAAAGAAATTCAAGATAGATGATTACAAGCCTATGAACACCCCTATGCGTCCCACGTCCATACTGAACAAGGATGATAAAGACAAAAAGGTAGACCAAAAGTTATATAGTGGTATGATAAGATCTCTGCTATATCTTACTGCGTCTAGACCTGATATTATGTTCAGTGTATGCTTATATGAAGTTGACACAAGCAAACACAAGAAGGGGGTTGAATTGTGTTTGTTAATAATTTTCGAAAACAACGTTTTTCAAAACTTATTTTCTCACACAAGGAATATAAGGCAGATGTGCACACAGAAAATGATCTTTTAAAGGCTTAACAAAATCAAGTTCAAATCCCCACAATCAGTATAAACAAATAAAACTGAAAGAGATAAGGGATTAGAAGATTCACGCAATTGTTTTATCCTGGTTCACTCTCTTCCAACCAAGAGCTACGTCCAGTCCCTTCGAATTGAAGGATTTACTCCACTATTTATCCAAATAGATTACACCAAGTATTCATCACCTCTCCAGGCTACAAGTATTCATTTATTATCAAGCCTCTGCAGGCTCTAACTCTAACAAAGAGATTGTTTGCTTTTGATCTTCTAACTCACTATGTGTGAGGATATGAAAGTTTAAGAACGGTTGAATATTACAACAATATTCAAGCTAAAGAATTACAGACATTTTCTCTTGAAAGAATAAAAGAATGAGAGCTTGTAGATCGGCAAATGTTTAGCTAGCCAAGAAAGATAGTTTCCTCAGTGGTTGAGGTCTTCTATTTATGGTGACCTTTTTCTTCACTTGAAAATCTTTAACGGTTGTTTTAAATATTCTCGTTTAGAGATAGCATTAAATACATGATATCCGTTGTGACTGATAGCTTGATTGTGGGCATTGTGAAATGTACTCTTGGTTATCGCTTTTGCACAAAATGAAAGGTCGCAGCTCTGTGCAAGTGCAACTTGAAAACTGTCTTCATCCTTTCTGAAAATTCCAGCTTTTCGAGCAGTAAAGGTGATAGGGTACATAGCGTTTTACATTTCCTCATTGTACTATGTTGCTTTTTGTATTTCCTCGATGGTGCTATGTTTCTCTCACAAAGAAACAAGGAATTTAAACAGATAAAACAAATAGGAAGAACCAACATTCGTTTGAAATAAATATCAAACATTTGAAATAAATATTTCTTTGTGGTCAGGGTAGCATTTACTTAGCTAGACAGAGCTCGTCTACTTAAAATCTGTGTCTACACGCTCATGGGTAAACCAAGTCTATGGACTTGCGGTTTTCTTTTCGCTCGTCTACTGACGTGGCATATCCTCTCGTCTATCATCAAGTCTTTGGACTTGCTATATTTCAGTTATTTTTTATCTCCATCTACGGACGAGACATTAAAGCTCGTCTACTCATTGAAACTAAAGTTCCCGTCTACTGAGAGTATTTCATTAAACGTCTACTCAAATATATTAAACAAAAATATATACCAAACGTTTTGAGCAGCTCGTCTACATGAATGGACGCAGATTCACAATCTAAGTCCAAGCAGATATAAGGAAATTTGTTCAAGGTTTCCATAACTTATATATTTTGATAATTCCTGAAAGACTAGATAAAGCATGTTAGATCTCAACTAAAACTTTGCCATGCAAATTTAATCCTTTTTGTTAACATCAAAACTCATATTATTAATCCAAATCACTTTGGTTCCAACAATCTCCCCCTTTTTTGATGATGACAAAAACTAATTAAATTTGAGTGAGCAAAGTCTAAGAGAGCTTACAAAGCTCCCCCTATGACAAAGCATTCAAACTTAACAGGAATAAAATATAAGACATAAAATCAGCAACACATATCAAATATATATCTTATCAGATCAGTTCAGCTACTTATCAATCAAAAGATTGTATCAGAGCATATAAACTAAGGATAGTATCAGAGCAATCAGAAAGTAGTATTTATCAGAGCATATAATAGAATATGTCAAAGCATATATAAACAAGATCATGCATGTGCAGACAAACATATACTTTCAAAAGCTGAATTTTATAAAATTTAATTCTCTTATCCTTTCTCTCCCCTCTTTTGTCATCAGACAAAAAGGTAAAAGGAGTGGGCCATCATTGTCAGTATTAAGAAAAGAAAAAAAAACAAGACTAAGAAGTGGGTGGAGGTGGAGAAGGAGGGTTTGGATTTGGTGGAGGTGGAGAAGGTTGAACTGGTAGGTTTTGACTTTGTTGAAAAGTCTGAAGGATTGCCATCATTTGGTTGATCATGACATTGGTTGGAGCCAATGCTTCTGCAATCCATTCTTTAACTTGTTCCTTGACCTCAACTTTGACTCTATCCTCAATAATTTTTCCAATGATTTCTTCAAAGTTCTGAGGCAGGGAGGGTCTTGAGCTTTTAGCACTGTCCTGATCATGTGCTTGACCTTGAAAAGTACTAATAGCTGTGGAAATCTGAGGTTGATCATGGGGATGAATAACTGTCATAGCCATTGGCTGAGATGTGTGCTTCTCAGAAGTGCTTGGTCTTGGAGAAGACTCAGCAACTTCCTCATTCCCAGTTTCTGGAGAGCAGGTTCAACAATGAAATCTGGTTCTTCTATTATAATTTCTTCCTCAGTTTGCTCTGAAGGAGGAGATGGAGGTGGAGATGGTGCAAAAGTGAGTACTGGAGGAGGCAGTTCCTTGGCCGAGTGGACAAGGTCTTCTTCATACACATGATTGATGACAGGAATACCAATCATATCCTTGTAGATGTAGAATATGGCATTTGACAGTCCACATTTGCCTCTGACCTTAGGAATTTTTCTCCTCTCTTCATTACTCAGACCAAAAAAAGATGCTTCCTTAGCACAGTCCAGTATTTGATTTGTGATAGTGTGATTTTACATCATGTTTCCTGTACACTTTTGCATGCATTTTTCATATAGATTAGGCATACTTTATTTGATTTTAGTTAGTTTTTCCCTTGGAACGGGTGAGGCGGTTTCTTGGTGTTGTTTTGCAGGAATTCAAGGAAAAATGCTCATAATAGCCATGGTGGAGCTTGGATGAAGACAGAACCTGAAAAGTGAAGAAAATGACCCAAGCAGAGCCCATCACGGGCGTGATGCCCATCACGGCCGTGATCGAGCAATAATTGAGAAGAAAGAAGGCAAAAGTCAGAAGCTGTCACGGCCTAGCCGTGACACCCATCACGGCCGTGACATGTTAATGGAGCCAGACCCCCTTAAGGGAGAATCTGTCACGGTCAAGCCGTGAGGCCCATCACGGCCATGACAGATCATTTGGTGAAGGCAAAAGCTATCACGGCCTGCCCGTGATGTGCATCACGGCCGTGATGCTCCAATATTTGAAAGTGCGCCAAGGCAGAAAGCGTCACGGCCAGGCCGTGACGGCCATCACGGCCGTGACGCGAATCCTGATTGTTAAAATGGCACGGGAAGAATAGAAGAAATTAGTTTTTAAAACCCTAAAACACTCTATTTGAACCAGAGGCAGCTGCTGAGGATTGCCCTCATGGAATCCCTTCTCTCTTTCATCTATATTTCTCTGGTTGTGGCTATGATTATGAGTAGCTAAACCTCCATTGTTGGGGTTAGGGTAGCTATTTCTGAATTCTCATGTATTTGACTTGATCTTGTAATATAGTTTTTACTTATTTATTGAGTGATTGATTTCTTGGCTTAATGCTTGTTGTGGCTAGCACCCCCATGACTTGAATTGTGTTTTGATATACGATTGGAAAATTCGTATTAGAACCCGAACTGAAATTAATCACCTAGTAAATCTGGTATCTAGGAATGGAACTAGGTTTATTAGCAATCACGTAATCCCTAATCTTAATGCAAATTCATTAATCTAGGTCACCTAAGGAATTAGGGTCTATTAGTGGATTTAGGCTCTTGTCATCCGAGGAATCGGGGCTTGAGTAGTTTAGTGGATTGATTGTCATAATTGAAGTAGAAACTGTTTAATAGTCATGTCATTGCCTGGGGATGGAGTTTAGTGAACCTAATCCCAGCGTTGTTCTTATATTCGAAGAATCCTTTTAAGTGCCTTCCAACTGTTCGATAGAATTTCTCAAAGAACTTTTCTCTTTATTTTGTTTATTTTCGGTTGACATCTTACTTGGGCTTGGTATTTATTATCGAGCTCCCTTCAATCCAAATATCCGCTTAGATAGTAACTGATTCGGTACGTGTTAGTACTTGTCACAGTCCTCGTGGGAACGATAAACGGTCTCACCACTGTATTACTTGCACGACTGGGTATACTTGCCCAGATTCGTCAACAAGTTTTTGGCGCCGTTGCCGGGGACTGCGTTTCAATATTAGCATATCCATTTCGGTTACTAATTTAAGCAAAACAAAAAAAAACTGTTATAAGCTATTGCTGTCATACATCTGCGTTTTGTTTTGCTGTCATTTTTCTGGTGTGTTTGTTGTTGTGTGCTGACTTCTTCTGCTAACACTCTTGTTTGCTAGACTGTTTGTGTATGCGAGGTACTATCCCAGCTGACCAACTCCTCCACGATCCTGAGATTGAAAGAACAACAAGGAAGAATCGAAGGTAAGTAAGAGAGCAGAAACTGTTAGAACAACAAAAAGAAGAACAAGAGACTTCCACCTCTCAAGTGCAACAGGAAAGACTCAGAATGGCAGACAATGGTGGAGGTGCTCCACCACCACGGAGGACACTTGGTGACTATGCCAATACAAATGTCAATCGGCATGTCACTAGCATAGTGAGTCCTTCAGTGAACTGCAACAATTTTGAAATCAAGCCGGCCCTCATCAATATGGTTACACAGAATCAATTTGCCGGGTTGGAGAAAGAAGATCCTAATGGTCATGTGTCCAACTTCCTGGAGTTGTGTGATACGGTGAAGATAAATGGTGCCTCCGATGATGCAATTCGCCTAAGGTTGTTCCCTTTCTCTCTGAGAGATAGAGCCAAGTCTTGGCTCCAATCTCACCCAAGGGGGAGCTTCACTACATGGGATGACTTAGAGGCAAATTTTATGGCAAGATTCTTCCCCACCTCAAGATTTGTGAATACAAGGAGTGACATTATAAGCTTTGCCCAACAAGAAGGTGAGACTCTTCATGACACATGGGAAATGTTCAAAGACTTGCTCCAAAGATGTCCAAATCATGGGTTTGATGATCTTACCCAAATGCAAACATTTTGCAATGGGTTGAGGCCGTCAACCAGATATATGTTGGATGCCTCAGCTGGAGGTTCCATGAACACAAGGACACCGGAGGAAGCACTGATTTTGATAGAGGCTATGGCATCGAATGACTATTTGATGCATCATGATCGGGGTCCCACGTCAAGAAGGGGGTGTTGGAGTTAGATTCACAATATGCACTTTTGGCTCAGAATAAACTCATGACACAACAACTGGAGTCCATTACCAAGCAACTCGCTCAACTCCCACAACAACTCCAAATTGTTCAAGGGACAACCATGGCACCTCAACAGGTAATGCGATGTGATTTTTGTGGAGGTGATCATGATAATGGAAACTGTGGGGCGCCACCTAGTTCCCATGAGGAAGCTAATTATATGGAGAACTATGGGTGGCCAGGCAACAACCAATACTCCAACAACTACAACCAAGGATGGAGAATCAACCGAGTTTTGGTTGGAAACAAGATGCCGGACAAGCAAGCAAGCCTCAACCCACACCACCGCCTCAAGACCGGATTTCTATATTGGAGAACACCCTCAATCAATTCATGCAAGTGTCCATGACAAACCAGAAAAACACAGATGCTTCTATAAAAAAACTTGGAGGTTCAAGTTGGACAAATTGCAAAGCACCTAGCGGAGCAATCTAGCAGCAGTTTTTCAGGTAATACTCAAACCAATCCTAAAGAGCATTGTAATGCTATTGTGTTGAGGAGTGGTAAAAGCCTTAGGGGAGAGAGCGGCGAGCCTTTGTTGAAAAAGGAGAGGGTAGCTGAAAAAACAGACATGAATGCTGAGAAAACTGAGTTGAATGAAGAAAAAGGCAAAGAGGTTATAGTAGAGTAAGAAGAGATATGCAGTGAAAAAGACAAGAGGGAAAAATCAATAGACGAAAACTCGATTTTGAGGAGAACTAAAAGTCAGATTTTGAAAGATGGAGACAAGCCTCAAGTGATCCCCTCTTATGTGAAGTTGCCGTATCCTCATTTAAGCAAGAAAAGGGACAAGGAAGAACAGTTTGCCAAATTTCTTGACATCTTCAAGCGGTTACAGATCAACATACCCTTTACTGAAGCACTAGAGCAGATGCCAACCTGTGCAAGGTTCATGAAGGAGCTGCTCACAAAGAAAAGAAAATTCAAAGAAGGTGAGACTGTTGCCTTGACAGAGGAGTGTAGTGCGATACTTCAGAGGAAGCTACCTCCAAAGCTTAAAGATCCTGGTAGTTTTACAATTCCCTGCACTATTGGGAGTGTTGCTATTGGGAAGGCCTTATGTGACTTGGGAGCGAGTATCAACTTGATGCCGCTTTCAATTTTGAACAAGCTTGGAGGTGGTGAGATGAAACCAACAAGGATGGCATTGCAACTAACTGATAGATCGATCAAGCGTCCTTATGGTATCTTGGAAGATGTTCTGGTTAAGGTGGATAAGTTTATCTTCCCAACGGACTTTGTGATTTTAGACATGGAGGAGGATGCAGAAGTTCCGCTGATACTGGGGAGACCTTTTCTAGCGACTGGTCGCGCTTTGATAGATGTACAAAAAGGTCAGCTGCGATTCAGAGTGCAGGATGGAGAAGTCACTTTCAATGTATTTGAAGCTATGCATCGCCCGAGTGATGAAGAGGATTGTTTCCGCATGGACATTGTGGATATAGTGGCTAAAGAAGTCGTTGCACATCAACACCACTCCTTTACTCCTGAGAAGAAGGAAAAGATCAAAATGAAAGCAACTCTGAAGCTCTGCAAGACAAATGACGCATCAATTGGTGATGAAGTTGGATCTGCTCGTCAGGTGAAAACAGAACTGCCGCCGGGGGGAGTAAGGATAGGACCACGAGGCTCGGAGTGAAAAGGGCAAGGCGGAAGCGCAATTGTAGGCGTTATAAGCAAAACCAGCTCTTTGAAGGAGTTCCATTGAAGAGAAGTGTTCTTGCACTTCTACGCCCAGTCGACCCCGGTTAATTGAAAGAAGCCCGTCAAGCTAGTGACGTTAAAGAAGCGCTTATTGGGAGGCAACCCAAGTATTCTTTTCATTTTCCTTTTGTTTTTCATTTTGCCCTCTTGAATAATTTGAGAAGATCAAGAGGATAATATCATAGATTAATAGGTTTGTTGAGTGTTTTCAGGGAAAGGAGGAAGGAAAAGCAAAAAGGGCAGAGACAACAAAGTCAGTAACCATCACGCCCAGGCCGTGACACTGGTCACGACCGTGATGAGCCAGAGTTGAAGATCAGAAAGGATCACGGCTAGGCATTGATCCCCATCACGGGCGTGATGGAAGGACCCTGAAGATCAGAGAGCATCACGGCCTAGCCATGATGGAGGTCACGGCCGTGATAGGCTACTCCTATGAACCAGAATGCATCACGGCCTTCCCGTGATAAGCATCACGGCCGTGACCCAATTTTCATGCAATTCCTTCTGACTAGGCATGTGAACCAGCTCCCGTTTCCGCCTCGGTAAGTCGTTCCAATTTTTCTTTCCTCTCTCCAACTTGACTGTTTACATTGGGGACAATGTAAGTTCTTGAGCTTGGGGTAGGGGCATTTTTGCATTTGTTCATATTGCATTCATATAGTTTTTCATGATAGCTTTGCAAGTTCACATGATTAGATTGCCCCTTGCCTGAAATTTGCATCCAATTGTGAGAACTAAGTGCCAAATAATTTTTTATAGTGAATTTTTGAACCCAATTTTCTTTATTCTTGTGATGAGGCTGCAAATAAAAATGCTTGAGATGATTTGTGATAGTTGATAATTAGCTTGTGGTTCCGTAGACTTGTGTTTCTCACTGATTTTTGAACTACTAAAAATTGAGCTTTTGAGCCAAAAAGGGGTACTCATTAAATAGACCCCATTCTTTGCGTTAGAGTGTTATTCCTATTGGATTGTTTTCTCTAGAACTTGACTTGAAACCATTTTGAAGCTTAAAAATTTTTTACAACATTTTTGAAAATGATTGAGGCACTAGGTATTTTTCTGGCCTTCTGAGCTTTGAATGACTAAATGCTACCCCTTAGTTACCCAATTTTGAGCCTGAAAGAATAAATACTTTTCTTGATACCTTGAAATGTTTTGATGAATAATGCTTGATAGGATACCTTCTAAAGTATTACAAAAAAAGGGTAAAAAGGTAGTTGAAAAAGTATGGGATGAAAGAATCAGAAAAATATTTCTCTTGAGTTGAAAAATCTCCCCTTCTCCAAACAAAAGAAAAATAAAAGAAAAAGAAAGATATATAGAGAAGGGGACGACAAAAAGAAAAGTGAGAAATAAAAGAAAAATAAAGAAAAGAAAGGTGGAACAGCGAATCAAAACCCAAAAAGGTATTTTAGAAGGTGTCATGTTTTGCAATGATTGATATTTTGTGTAGCCTTTTGAAAAATTCCTTTTCTTGATTTCCCCACCTAACGATTAATCCCATGGCCCCGTTACAACCAAAGCAAAAGACCTATTGATTCTTAATTATTTTCATTAATAAAGTAGAGATTTGGTTGATAGTCAAGCCTATGGTAGGATTCATTCCTTGAGGAAATTGGAGCGAATTGTCTTATATCCCTAACACTTGAGTGGGGTGAGAAAGAGAGCCAAGCAAATAAACAAGCTTGGGGTGATCTTCAGGTGAGAAAGAGTGCCCTAATCGGTGAGAATATGAGTCTAAGAAACCTAAGCCTCTAATTGGACTTGAACTGATTGTCTCTTGCTGAATTATTTGAGATGCCTGTTACTTGGATTACTTGCTACTCGGGATCTTGGTTCACTATCCGTGATTTGATTGTCTATATCAGCTGGCCTTAGTGATTGCTTGAGGACAAGCAATTGAATAAGCTTGGGGTGATTTGATAGTGTGATTTTACATCATGTTTCCTGTACACTTTTGCATGCATTTTTCATATAGATTAGGCATACTTTATTTGATTTTAGTTAGTTTTTCCCTTGGAACGGGTGAGGCGGTTTCTTGGTGTTGTTTTGCAGGAATTCAAGGAAAAATGCTCAGAATAGCCATGGTGGAGCTTGGATGAAGACAGAACCTGAAAAGTGAAGAAAATGACCCAAGCAGAGCCCATCACGGCCTGGCCATGATACCCATCATGGCCGTGATCGAGCAATAATTGAGAAGAAAGAAGGCAAAAGTCAGAAGCTGTCACGGTCTAGCCGTGACACCCATCACGGTCGTGACATGTTAATGGAGCCAGACCCCCTCAAGGCAGAATCTGTCACGATCAAGACGTGAGGCCCATCACGGCCATGACAGATCATTTGGTGAAGGCAAAAGCTATCACGACCTGCCCGTGATGAGCATCACGGCCGTGATGCTCCAATATTTGAAAGCGCGCCAAGGCAGAAAGCGTCACGGCCAGGCCGTGACGGCCATCACGGCCGTGACGCGAATCCTGATTGTTAAAAAGGCACGGGCAGAACAGAAGAAATTAGTTTTTAAAACCCTAAAACACTCTATTTGAACCAGAGGCAACTGCTGAGGATTGCCCTCATGGAATCCCTTCTCTCTTTCATCTATATTTCTTTGGTTGTGGCTATGATTATGAGTAGCTAAACCTCCATTGATGGGGTTAGGGTAGCTATTTCTGAATTCTCATGTATTTGACTTGATCTTGTAATATAGTTTTTACTTATTTATTGAGTGATTGATTTCTTGGCTTAATGATTGTTGTGGCTAGCACCCCCATGACTTGAATTGTGTTTTGATATGCGATTGGAAAATTCGTATTAGAACCCGAACTGAAATTAATCACCTAGTAAATCAGGTATCTAGGAATGGAACTAGGTTTATTAGCAATCGCGTAATCCCTAATCTTAATGCAAATTCATTAATCTAGGCCACCTAAGGAATTAGGGTCTATTAGTGGATTTAGGCTCTTGTCATCCGAGGAATCGGGGCTTGAGTAGTTTAGTGGATTGATTGTCATAATTGAAGTAGAAACTGTTTAATAGTCATGTCATTGCCTGGGGATGAAGTTTAGTGAACCTAATCCCGGCGTTGTTCTTATATTCGAAGAATCCTTTTAAGTGCCTTCCAACTGTTCGATAGAATTTCTCAAAGAACTTTTCTCTTTATTTTGTTTATTTTCGGTTTACATCTTACTTGGGCTTGGTATTTATTATCGAGCTCCCTTCAATCCAAATATCCGCTTAGATAGTAACTGATTCGGTACGTGTTAGTACTTGTCACAGTCCTCGTGGGAACGATAAACGGTCTCACCACCGTATTACTTACACGACTGGGTATACTTGCCCAGATTCGTCAACCATTTGCCCAAATGCAAAAGGCAGAATCTTGATCAATATCTTCAACTCATTGTGATAACCAGAAATTAATCATATTCTGATCATACGATTCAACAACATCAGGATTAAGAAAGCAGGAAGTGTCTTCTGGCTTCTTTGCAGTGTTCCTCTGCTTCTTCAAATCCTTGTCTTTGTTCAGATCAATCATAGGTAGTCTTAGAGCAAACTTATAAGGTTTGACACCAATCTTTGTCTTTTTCGTGGTATGAAATAGCCATGTTGGAGGGACAAAGTTTGAAGCTCTGACATATCTTGGCAACTCAAACTCATTTTGCAGGAAGGCATACATGAGGTGATCCACAAGACTAACAGCTCTACCATAGACACTTGGATGCCTAAAAGTCACCCAAGATGTCTCTCTGTCCAGAATGAATTTAGGTCTTCCTTCTATTCTTGACCTTTTGTGGATAATTGATGGAGCATTGGCTTTACAAGGGTCAGTAGACCAAACAGGTATGATGTGCCTGTTGACACCATCTGTGAAGGGTTTGAAAGGAGGGGATTTGATGATGTCTGGGTACATTTTTCTAGGTGGAAATTTTTGTAGAGGAGGGTGAGTTAGGGCAGGTCCAATGTGGTTGTGCAGTGTGGATGGAAGAAGTCTGGTGATGTTTGGTACATATGGTATGGGTACATAATTAGGTTGAGGTATGGTCTCGGGTTCATATTCATACTCAGGTAGGGGATAGAAGGGTCTGGTTGAAATTGGTTCTGGTTCATGAGTGTGATATAGAATTTTCCAATCCTTCTTTACTTTGGCCCAGCTTTCAACTTTGCCATCATAAAGAACCGAAGGGTGAGTATAGGAGAATTTGGTTCTTGGTAATTTGGGAAAGGGGGCACCAGGGGTAATCCCTTCATCTGGGTTGATTGAACCAGGGATCATCTGCAGGTATTATAGGTGGGAAATATGGTCTTTCTGGTGAGGATTGGACAGATGAGTTGGCAGGTGAGTTTGTTTGAGGTGAAGTGGCTTGTGGTGAAGGTAATGTGGGAATATACACATCAGTGTGTGAGGGTTCAGGCAAATGGGATGCAACAGTGTTATCAAAACTCTAAACTAGGGCATCTACTGCTAATTGTTCATGGTCATTAGCATGTATGTCATAAATTCCTTGTGCCTTGAAGATCTTAGAAAGCAGATGGCAGAAAGGAATTGCAGAGAGGTTTTTCTTATGCACCACGGCATCTCTAAACCTATCATATAGAATCCCGGGAAGGTTGATTTTTGTTTCTGTGATAAGATTACAAAATTAGAACTTGTGTAAGGCAGACAGGTTGTCCTTTGACCCAGTCTTGTGCAGAACAGTCTTGTTCAGAATCTGATGAAGAATCCTGATATCATCCTTCATTTCAACGGACTTCCAACTATGTTCTATTACTTTGTCTTCTCTCATAAAGAGGGTAGCAACTGTTTCAGAACCACCTAGGTCATTGATCAGCCTCTAGCTCACCTAGTTTTTAACTAGTAAGACCATGGTTTTATACGAGTTTAATCTCGTTTTCGCCCAAATTTGGATGTAATTGTCCTCAAGCAACATTTTGAGTCTCTTAAGTAGTTTTAGGGTATTTTAGTTGATTTTGAGTCAAATAAATCACTTACTTCTATTTCATGTTTTCAGGATAATAAGAAGAGCAAAAAGGGAAGGACACCTGAAGCAGAAGCCATCACGCCCAGGCCGTGACCAGTGTCACGGCCGTGATGAGCTACCCATGGAAGACAGAAAGGATCACAGCCCAGTCGTGATACACATCACGGGCGTGATGAGAAAACACAGGAAGTCAGAATTGATCACGGCCCAGCCGTGATGAAGGTCACGGCCGTGACAGATCAGCACCCATGAACAGAAGCGATCATGGCCTAGCCGTGATAGGCATCACGGCCGTGATAGACCAGAATTTGAATGTGCGCCCTTGGCAGAATTGGTCACAGCCTGGCCGTGACGGCCATCACGGCCATGACGCGCGGCCTCTTTATAAATAGGAGCGCAGCAGACACAGAGGAGGATCGAGTTTTTACTGTTTACATAATATTTCTAGGTTTTTGTTATGTCTCTGAAGGAGAACTAATTCCCAGAGATTACTCTGCTGTAATCGGTTTCCGCCGACACTTGAGATTCTGTAATTCCCGGATCAAATTGCTTCTTCCTTTCAATACTATGTTGTATGTTCTGTTTGCTTAATTCAGGATTGTATAGAATAGGTATTGATTTATTTCGATGATCCTATGTTCCTATTCCTAAACGCGTCTACTTAATTCGCGTGTGTTCAATCGTGTTTGCTTAATTCACGAGTGCTTCACCCCGTTTGCTTAATTCGGGAATTAGGAACATACGTCTCGTAGTGCCGGTTTCGCTTGTTAATTTTCGCTACAATCGAAAAAGGATTAGAATCCGCTTAGGGCTTGGAATTTATATGAATCAATGATAGTGGGAAACCGAGAACAGTAGATTAGTCGTTTCAATTATTGATAATCACTTCTCGCTCTTTTTTCTGCTCTGTTTTCTTAATTGAATTTCAAATCCACCCCCCCCCCCCCCCACCACCAAAAAAAAAAAATTGATTTTGCTGTTAATAACAATCCAAGAGTCCTTGTGAGACGATACTCGAGTTGTCGCGCCCTAACTACAGTTTTTGTAAACCGCTCGCTTTTTGACCCGTGTGTGACAGCGTGTCAGTTATCTTCCCATGTGCTTGTATGAACTAATCCCTCTTGGGCACAAACGATAGCATCAAAAATTGTTTTCTCAGACACAATAACTCTTTTCCCAAGAACATCAGCCTAGATTTCAGTAGGGGTAGCTGTGGGTTTTCTCCATAAGTCCCTAATCAGGTTGGGATAGATGGAGACCATCTCTAAGAACATACCATCCCACCCAGCAGCATTGATGAACTGTGTGTTGAATTTTCAGACATTCAAGCCTTTTCTGATTCTGTTTATTGTACTATATGTGCTGATTATACTAACACTAACCTTTGTGTGGTGTGTGCTGAGATTTCTGCATGTATAGCAGGTGATGGATTTGTTAGTGCAGTGAGTGAAAATCGTGCAGAAGTTGAAGCAGCACCAGAGATCCTCTCTACCTATTTGCCACCTCCCACTGTGGAACAACCAGCGATGGAGTTCAAGCCTCTGCCTGAGAGAATGGATTTTGCATCCTTGAATATGAAGGCACTATGACCAGTCCAAGATGTTGAATCCCATTTTTATTGGGAGGACTTTGTTGACAAGGAGGTCATCTTTGACCCAGGAGGGAGTGAGAAGTCCGCCGCACTTGGTGAGGTCACCATGATTGTCAAGTGCTCACTTCCATATCAAGGCTGTAAGTTATGGGACCATGGAATAAGCTTCCGTCCTTTGTATATCACTTCGAATATCCTACCTTTAGCCAGGCCCCATTACAACCTTTAAAAGTCCTTTTGATGTTGCATGCATGTTTTCGTGGGAACCTTGATTGAGATGAAAATCAAATTCATGGGAAGTGCTCTTAAAATGTGAAATTGAGTGAGTGGTTGATAGCCTAGACAAAATTGAGCGAATGAGTGAAATGTTAAATGCCTTGTGAGGAAGGCAATTGTTTGAAACTTGTGATCTCCCTTTTGTGTGTGACTTGGATCCTCAACTTAGATTAATCATTGCATGAATGATGGAATTCTCAATTGTTTAAAGTAAATGAATGTGGGGATTACATTGTTGCAAAGGGGGGAAACATTGAAGAAAAATTGTTTTGTTGTAATTGCATGAAATTTGTGTGAAATTGATTAAATCCTTTAAGCTTGCCAAGTTTGAGTCCTTTTTGAGTTTTAGTTTGCTTGGGGACAAGCAAAGTTTAAGTTTGGGGTATTTTGATTAGCCTCTGGCTCACCTAGTTTTTAACTAGTAAGACCATGATTTTATTCGAGTTTAATCTCGTTTTCGCCCAAATTTGGATGTAATTGTCCTCAAGCAACATTTTGAGTCTCTTAAGTAGTTTTAGGGTATTTTAGTTGATTTTGAGTCAAATAAAGCACTTACTTCTATTTCATGTTTTCAGGATAATAAGAAGAGCAAAAAGGGAAGGACACCTGAAGCAGAAGCCATCACGCCCAGGTCGTGATACTGGTCACGGCCGTGATGAGCTACCCGTGGAAGACAGAAAGGATCACGGCCCAACCGTGATACACATCACGGGCGTGATGAGAAAACACAGGAAGTCAGAATTGATCACGGCCCAGCCGTGATGAAGGTCACGGCCGTGACAGAATAGCACCCATGAACAGAAGCGATCACGACCGTGATAGACAAAAATTTGAATGCGCGCCCTTGGCAGAATTGGTCACGGCCTGGCCGTGACAGCCATCACGGCCATGACGCGCGGCCTCTTTATAAATAGGAGCGCAGCGGACACAGAGGAGGATCGAGTTTTTACTGTTTACATAATATTTCTAGGTTTTTGTTATGTCTCTGAAGGAGAACTAATTCCCAGAGATTAGTCTGCTGTAATCGGTTTCGGCCGACACTTGAGATTCTGTAATTCCCGGATCAAATTGCTTCTTCCTTTCAATACTATGATGTATGTTCTGTTTGCTTAATTCAGGATTGTATAGAATAGGTATTGATTTATTTCGATGATCCTATGTTCCTATACCTAATCGCGTCTGCTTAATTCGCGTGTGTTCAATCGTGTTTGCTTAATTCACGAGTGCTTCACCCCGTTTGCTTAATTCGGGAATTAGGAACATACGTCTCGTAGTGCCGGTTTCGCTTGTTAATTTTCGCTACAATCGAAAAAGGATTAGAATCCGCTTAGGGCTTGGAATTTATATGAATCAATGATTGTGGGAAACCGAGAACAGTAGATTAGTCGTTTCAATTATTGATAATCACTTCTCGCTCTGTTTTCTTAATTGAATTTCAAATCCAACCCCCCCCCCCCAAAAAAAAAACTGATTTTGCTGTTAATAACAATCCAAGAGTCCTTGTGAGACGATACTCGAGTTGTCGCGCCCTAACTACAATTTTTGTAAACCGCTCGCTTTTTGACCCGTGTGCGACAGCGTGTCAGTCATCTTCCCATGTGCTTGTATGAACTAATCCCTCTTGGGCACAAACGATAGCATCAAAAATTGTTTTCTCAGACACAATAACTCTTTTCACAAGAACATCAGCCTAGATTTCAGTAGGGGTAGCTGTGGGTTTTCTCCAGAAGTCCCTAATCAGGTTGGGATAGATGGAGACCATCTCTAAGAACATACCATCCCACCCAGCAGCATTGATGAACTTGCTAACATCCAATTTGTATTCTTTCAAGACCGCAAAGTTGAAATGATGTTCTATAGCGAGATTCATCTTGTCCATATTGAATGTAGCAGTAGTAGAAGAAGAAGCCATTATTGAATATTGAAGGTTAGGGTTTTAAAGCAGAGAGTTCAAGAGAGTTCGGAGACGAAGGGTAGCGAAAGGTTTCTCAGAGGGAAGGAGGTTGCTTTAAATGGTTTTGAATTTCAAAGGATTTTCTTTTGGAAATAAATCAAAAAAAGAAAATAATTGACAAGACATTTCATTAAGGGTAAAACGGTGTTGGTATTTTGAAAATGTAAAAAGGTATTGATGGGATTGTTGGAAGTAACTGACTCAACAAAGAGAATATATAATAAATTTTTCTTTGAGACAGAATAAATGCAGTTAATAAATATATGTATGAACGGGTCCAAGGAAAAAGCAAGCAAGTATGGATGCGGCATGCAGTGGACACGACACACAAATACGATGGATGAGGTATGCAATGTACGTGCATTTTAATCATACAATGGACTTAAAATGCTTTAGACGCACATATATCAACAACAAAAATCTCAAGGCTGGATGACATAATCAATCCACACATAGCATAATAAGATGCTTTCTAATGAAAATAAATCTGTCCTCGGCAAGAGGTTTAGTAAAGATATCTTCCCATTAATGGTCAGTATCTACAAATTGTATATCAAAAGCACATTTTTGCACATAATCTCTAATAAAATGATGTTTAATCTCTATATGCTTAGCTCTATAATGCAATATTGGATTCTTAGATAAATTAACTGCAGCACTATTATCACACATAAGTGGAATACTGCTTACAAATACATTGTAGTCCTCCAATTGATGTTTGATCCATAGAAGTTGGGAGCAGCAACTAGCAGCTGAAATATACCCAGCTTCAGCAGTTGATAAGGCAATAATACTTTGTCTTTTGCTTGACCATGAGACAAGGTTAGCTCCAATGAAGTGACATCCTCCACTGGTACTTTTTCTTTCAATTCTATCTCCAGCATAGTCAGCATCACAAAAACCAACTAATCTGTAATCTTCATTTTTATTAAAACACAAACCCAGATTAGTAGTACCTTTCAAGTATCTAAATAATCTCTTAACAGCTGATAAATGAGATTCTCTAGGATTAGATTGAAATCGAGCACATAAACATACACTGAACATAAATCAGGTCTAGACACAGTAAGATATAGAAGAGATCCTATCATACCTCTATATACCTTTTGGTCTACTTTTTCTCTTTATCATCTTTGTTCAGTATGGACGTGGGGTGCTTAGGGGTGTTCATTGGTTTGCAATCATCCATTTTGAACTTCTTTAGGAGTTCCTTTGTATACTTGGTTTGATGGATGTACAAGTCGTCCATAGTTTGTTTCACTTGAAGTCCAAGGAAGAATTTGAGTTCTTCCATCATGCTCATTTCAAACTCTTTCTGCATTAACTTAGAAAACTCTTTGCACAGAGATTCATTAGTAGCACCGAATATGATATCATCAACATAAATTTGTACAATTATAAAATTGGATTTAATGGACTTTCTAAACAAGGTTGTATCAACCTTTCCTTTATTAAAGCCATTTTCCATTAAAAATGAACTTAGCCTATCATACCAAGCTCTAGGGTCTTGTTTAAGCCCGTATAAAGCTTTCTTAAGCTTATATACATGTTCAGGTTGGGTTTCACTTTCAAAACCCTGAGGTTGCATTACATATACTTCTTCATTAATAAAGCCATTTAGAAAAGCACTCTTAACCTCCATTTGAAAAAGCATTATGTTATGGTGTGCAGCAAAAGAGAGTAAAATCCTAATTGCTTCTAATCTAGAAACATGTACAAAAGTTTCAGTATAATCTATACATTCTTCTTGAGAATAACCTTGTGCAACAAGTCTTGCTTTGTTTCTTACCACTTTATCATTCTCATCAAGTTTGTTTCTATAGACCCATTTTGTTCCAATGATTGATTTGTCCTTAGGTAAGGGTACTAGAGTCCAAACATCACTTCTCTCAAACCGATTCAGTTCTTCTTGTATAGCTAGAATCCAGCCATCGTCCAACAGAGCTCGTCTACTGTCTTTGGTTCCAATTCAGAGACTAGTGCAGAATATTCCTGCTCTCTGAAAGTTGATCTGGTTCTTAGCCTATCATTGGGGTTTCCAATGATTTGATCTTGCGGATGATAATTTTTGAAGTACCATGATCTCTGAACAGTATCCTGTTGAGAAGTGGAGGTTTCTGGTTGATGAGGAGGGTCGTCCACTTGATCATCAGCTTTTACCTCTGTTGTATCTCCTGAGATATTTAGATCAAGATATGCAAAAGCTTCATCTAGCTCTGATAATTTCTTATCAGGCTGCTTGTCATCAAACTTGACATGAATACATTCTTCTACTACTAGAGTTCTAGAATTATAAACTCTAAAGCCTTTTGAAGTTTCAGAATATCCTAAAAGAATTCCATTATCTACTTTTGCATCAAACTTACCAAGTTGATCTTTAGTATTTAGTATATAACATTTACAGCCAAAAGGATGAAAATATGACATGTTGGATTTTCGTCCCTTCCACAATTCATAAGGGGTCTTGTTCAAGATTGGTCTAATGTATATTATGTTCTGAATGTAGTAGGCAGTGTTAACAGCTTCAGCCCATAAGTGTCTAGGGACAGAGTTGCCAATGAGCATTGTTCTAGCCATCTCTTGAAGAGATCTGTTCTTTCTCTCTACCACACCATTTTGTTGTGGTGTTCTAGGTATTGAGAAGTTGTGAAGAATACCACTTTATTCATAGAACTTATGAAATAGCTCATTTTCAAACTCTCCCCCAAGGTCACATCTGATTGAAGTGATACACATGCATTTTTCATTATGTACACGTTTGCAGAATATAGAAAAGGCCTTGAAATACTCATCCTTGTGAGTTAGGAGCATAACCCATGTCCATCTAGTGTAGTCGTCTACAATGACTAGATCATATTTCTTACCACTGACAGAAGCAGTCCTTGTTGGACCAAAGAGATCAAGATGTAGCAGTTCTAGTGGTCTATTAGTACTAACAACATTCTTATATTCAAAAGAACCCTTGACTTGTTTTCTCTTTTGACATGTATCACAGAGCATCGTATTTGTACTTAAGATTTAGTAGCTCTCTCACGAGGTTATGCTTATTTAGCTTTGACATTAATCTCAAGCTTGCATGACCTAGCCTTTTGTGCCAAATCCATCGCTCATCTTCAATGGACACTAGACATGAGATACTTTGATTTGAGAGGTCCTCCAAGTTAATTTTATACAAATTGTTTTGCCTCTTAGCAGAGAATAAACGTGATCCATCATTTTTCTTGACATTACACAAGTTATTATCAAAAGAAACAACATATCCACTGTCACATAATTGACTTACGCTAAGCAGATTATGTTTTAAACCATTTACCAAAAGAACATTATCAATGGAGGGAAAAGGATGTTTACCAATTTCACCTATACCAATAATCATGCCTTTCTGGTTTCCTCCAAATGTAACCCAGCCGCCATGTTTGTGTCTAAGGTCTTGGAACATACACCTTTCTCCCGTCATGTGGCGTGAGCACCCACTGTCCAAGTACCAAGATGTTTGTTTCTTTCTTGTTGTTAAGCAAATCTGCAACAGGTATTATCTTATCTTTAGGTGCCCAAACTGAGTTGGGTCTTTTCTTGTTAGTTTTCACTGGACGAGAATGTTTAGCTTGCTTATTATGTATGCATCTACACGTAACATGCCCACTTTTTCCGTACACTTTGCAAAAGGTGTTGGACGGGCCTGACTTAGTTTTAGCATGCTTAGCTGGAGCTTTTGAAGCTCTATGCTGTGTATGTGGTTTTGACTTTTTGTAAGATGCTTCATGCTTCTCTTTGTCATAACCAAGGCTGGATTTATCATGAGGAGACCTAGAATACCTTAACATAAGACTGAGCTTATCTGAGCCACCTACAAACGTTGATAGGGTGTCTGTCAAATATGTCACATCTTGTTTTAGTTTTGCAGCTTCACAAGAAACATCAGGCTCATACTCGAGTTTGTTAGTTAGACTGACATCCTCTGATTTCAGTTTGTCATTTTCTTTTGCTAAGTTTTGTTTCTCCATTCAGACTCTATCATACTCTTTTGTTAGTTATGTAAACTTCTTTTTGAGACTTCTATACTCATGAGACAGTATGGACGACTCATGCAACAATTCATCAAATGCATTTTGAAGAGTGGACGGGTCAGAATCCATTACCTCGGCATCAGTGTATTCAGTTTCCGATGACGTGTCATCCATGAGACTTATATTTGCCTCTTCCTCGGCTTCATGTTCCTCATCAGATGAAGACAGATCCAGATTCTCCCAAGTAGCCATCAAGCCCTTCTTCTTCTTGAAGAACTTCTTTTTCTTTTTTAGGTCAGGGCAATCAGCTTTGAAATGGCCAAGCTTCTTGCATTCAAAGCACAAGGGAGGACCTTTTTCCTTGGAGTCTGACTTCTCCTTGGAAAACTTTTTGTTGAATTGGTTCCTCCTGAAGCTACATTTCTTTCTCCACATGTGTTGAATCTTTCTGGAGATGAAAGATAGTTCATCTTCATCTGATCCTTCATCACTATCTGAAAGTCCAGCATCGTCTGAAGATTCAGCAGCTTTGAGAACTTTTGATGAACTCGCTTTCTTTGCCTTTAGGGCAATAGAATTTCCTTTTCTGGAGTTGTTTTCTTCATTCAGTTCAAGTTCATGAACTTTGAGTGACCTAAGAAGCTCTTCTAGAGAAAGAGTATTCAGATTTTTGGATTCCTGAATAGCAGTAACCTTGGGTCTCCATTGCTTGGATAAACTTCTAAGAATCTTTCTAACATGCTCTCTATTTTCATAGGTTTTTCCGAGAGATCTGATACTGTTGGTGATAGTTTGAAATCTTCCATACATCTTATCTATTGTTTCATGGTCAGCCATTTTAAATAGTTTATACTGGTAAACCAGCATGCTTATCTTTGATTCCTTTACTTGAGATGAACCCTCATGAGCTAGGGCAAGAGTATCCTGATGGGTTCCGGCAAGCGAACCGGATCGAAGCAAGTAATAATAAAATGGTGAGCAACCGAGTATCGAACTCAGGGATTGGAAAATCAAGTACCACTTCACAAATTAAACAACTATTTTAGATTAAGAAATAGGTTTGAAAAGATTTTAAGAAAATAAAAGAAACAATAAAAGGAATCAAATATTTTTGGGATTTTCAAATTAAAAGAGATTCCTAGGAATTGGGTTACCACAAGATTGTTCATGTTACTAAATTGACTACCCCTTGTTAATTATCAAAATTACTTTGAAGGCGAGTTTATCCTAAATAAGTTAATGCTCCCTCTCGGGTTACAAAAACCGTGCCCAATTAAACCAACCCCTACTCTCGTGGTAGTTGAATTTAGATTGAACCCTTTAAGTTTTATGGCAATTCGTTAATCCTCGAAGGACCACTTCTAACTCTCGTGATTTAAGTCCTAAGTCTGATTTCTATAGATCCAATACCTAAGTTCACCGCTAGGTTCCTCCTTAGAGTATCTATGACATGCAAATAAGTACGCACCAGATTCACAAGTAATTCATGCGATAGAAACCAAATCGAAAGCGAAATCAAAATTAACAAAGGGAAAACATCAATTCATAACATAAAATAGATCTTGGGCATAGCCCCAATCCCTAGAAATAAAGCTACTACTCAAGCTTTGCCATGGTGATGACAAGCTTGGTTAACAACAACATAAAATAAAACCTAAGAGAAGAAGAAGAAGAAAAAGAAGAAGAAGAAAGATCCTAAAAATTTGCCTAAGTGTAGCAGCCCAAAAGGTCTCCCTTTTCATCTCTGCCTAGATGCCATATTTATAGATTAGGGAAGTTTGAATCCCAATCAAACACAAATTCAGATCAATTCAGTTTCTTCAGATCCAAATATTGCGCGTCACGGCCGTGATGGATTCTGCCTTGGGCGTTGCTTCACTGATTGGTCTGTCACGGCCGTGACCACCATCACGGCTAGGCCGTTATCAGTTCTGCTTGTGAGGGTCTGGTTCAGCTGACATGTCACGGCCGTGATGGGCATCACGGCCTAACCGTGACCAGTTCTGACTTTAGCTTTCTTCTTTTTAGCTCTACTCGATCATGGCCGTGATGGTCATCACGGCTAGGCCGTGATAGGCTCTGTTTGGCTCATTCTCTTCACTTTCCAAGCCCCATCTTCATGCAAGCTCCATCATAATTGGTCCTGAGAATTTTAATCTTCATATCCAAATCAATATCCAAATTAATTACCAAATCTTATCATATCCTTTATTGTTGTGATAGGCAATTATTATCCAAATCCAAATTGATTTGAATCCAATTTTTTATCTCAATGCCAATTGAATTATCTTTTAATCATAATAATTCAAATCCAAATTGATTTGGATTCAAATCCGTCATGTGGGCCCTTGCAATTTGCTTGGCAATCTTCAATTTAATTTCAATCCTTCTTCTTTGTCCTCTCCTAAAAATAAGAATAAGAAAGTATCAGAAAATTAATAAAAATCTAATTAAATGCACACATTGACTCTAAAATAACCAAAATAGGAAAACAAAGTCTAATTTGGGCTAAATCAAGTATTTAACAAAATTTATTTATGAAATACGCTCTAAAATAATAGAAAAAATATCATAAGCCAGTGGATTATCATATCCCAGATTTCTTTGGCAGTGTTGCAGCGGCGAACCTTGTTATGTTTAGTTCTATTGATGGCACGCATCAAATAATGTTTTGCTTTGAGATTGAGTTGATGCTTGGCCTTTTGATCTGTAGTCCAATCTACTCTAGCAAAAGCAGCTCCATTTTCATCTCTAGGCTCCGTATTACCATTTTCAATCAGTTCCCAGATATCTAAGCTTTGTGCATCCAAGAAGGTCATCATCCTTTTCTTCCAGTAGTCATAATCGGTTCCATCGAAGAGAGGAGTTCTATTAATATCTTGTCCTTCTGCATCCATGATTGTTGGATCATACTCCCTCAACACTTGTTGGATGCTCAACCCTTTCGAGCGTAAGCTCTAATACCAACTGAAGTTGAAACAGGCAAACACAAGAAGGAGGGTTGAATTGTGTTTGTTAATTTTCGAAAACAACCTTTTTCAAAACTTATTTTCTCACACAAGGAATATAAGGTAGATGCACACACACAAAATGATTTTTTAAAGACTTAACAAAATCAAGATCAAATCCCCAAAGTCGGTATAAACAAATAAAACTGAAAGAGATAAGGGATTAGAAGATTCACGTAAGTGTTTTATCCTGGTTCACTCTCTTCCAACCAAGAGCTACGTCCAGTCCATTCGACTTGAAGGATTTACTCCACTATTTATCCAAATAGAGTACACCAAGTGTACAACACCTCTTCAGGCTCTAACTCTAACAAAGAGATTGTTTGCTTTTGATATTCTAACTCACTATGTGTGAGGATATGAAAGTTTAAGATCGGTTGAATATTACAACAATATTCAAGCTAAAGAATTACAATCTTTTGCTCTTAAAAGAATAAAAGAATGAGAGCTTGTAGATTGGCAAAAATTTAGCTCGTCAAGAAAGATAGTTTCCTCTGTGGTTGAAGTCTTCAATTTATAGTGACATTCTTTTTCACTTGAAAATCTTCAACGGTTGTTTTGAATATTCCCGTTTAGAGATAGCATTAAATGCATAATATCCGTTGTGACCGACAGCTTGATTGTGGCCACTGTGAAATGTACTTTTGGTTATCACTTTTGCACAAAATGGAAGATCACAGCTCTGTGCAATTGGAACTTGAAAATTATCTTTCCTCTTTCGTGAAAATTCCAACTTTTCCAACAGTAAAGGTGATAGGGTACAGAGTGTTTTGCATTTCCTCATTGTACTATGTTTCTCTCACAAAGAAATAAGGCATTAAAACAGATAATACAGATAGGAAGGACCAACATTTGTTTGAAATAAATATCAAACATTTGAAATAAATATTTCTTTGTGGTCATGGTAGCATTTACTTAGCTAGACAGAGCCTATGAAAACTTATAAAAAAGAGCTCGTCTACTTAAAATCTGCATCTGCACGCTCATGGGTAAACCAAGTCTATGGACTTGCAGTTTTCTTTTCGCTCGTCTACTGACTTGGCATATCCTCTCCTATCATCAAGTCTTTGGACTTGCTATATTTCAGTGAGTTATTTTTTATCTCCGTCTACTGACTTGACATTTAAGCTCGACTACTCATTAAAACTAAAGTTACCGTCTACTGAGAGTATTTAATTAACCGTCTACTCAAATATATTATACAAAAATATATACCATACGTTTTGAGCAGCTCGTCTACATGAATGGACGTGGATTCAAAATCTAAGTCCAAGCAGATATAAGGAAACTTGTTCAAGGTTTCCATAACTTATATATTTTGAGCATTCCTGCAAGACTAGATAAAGCATGTTAGATCTCGACAAAAACTTTGCCATGCAAATTTAGTCCTTTTTGTTAACATCAAAACTCAGATTATTATTCCAAATCACTTTGTTTCCAACATTATGTGCTCGATTTCAAACTGATTCAAGAGAATCTCATTTATCAACAGTTAAAAGAATATTTAGATATTTAAAAGGTACTACTAATCTGGGTTTGTGCTTTAAGAAAAATGGTGATTACAGATTAGTTGGTTATTGTGATGCCGACTATGCTGGAGATATAAAAGAAATAAAAAGTATCAGTTGAGGATGTCACTTCATTGGAGCTAATCTAGTCTCATGGTCAAGCAAAAGGTAAAGCATTATTGCCTTATCAACTGTTGAAGTTGAGTATATTTCAACTGCTGGTTGCTGCTGATAGTGTGATTTTACATCATATTTTCTGTACACTTTTGCATGCATTTTTCATATAGATTAGGCATTCTGTATTTGATTTTTATTAGATTTTCCCTTGGAACGGGTGAAGCGGTTTGTGTGTTGTTTTACAGAAATTGAAGGAAAACTGTGCATATTTGGCTATAATGAAGCTTGGATGATTTTGGAGCTTGAAAAGAGAAGAAATTGAGCCAAGCAGAACTCTGGAGATTCGCCCCGCAAAACTGGATTCGCCTCGCGACCCTGAAAGCTGACTGTTCCAGAAACTGCAAGTCTTTCTGGTTCGCCTCGCGAACCTTGTCTCGCCTCGTGAGTCTGGAAAACCAGAAGCCATCACGCCCAGGCCCTGATGCTCCTCACGGGCGTATTTGAGAAAACCCTTTTGGTTTCGCGTCGCGAGAAACTCTCGCCTCGCGAGATCTCAATTCTCTGAAGCAGATTTTTTAATATTCGCCTCGCGAGACATGTCTCGCCTCGCGAACGAGCGCATAACTGATTGGTATAAGTTGCTGTTTTAGGGCAGAAAGGGGAGTTTTTGAGGAGCTTTTTTTGGGTGGAGAGTTGAGGACTTGGAGGCTGCGGCTAGACTAGGGTTCCAACCCTAGTAGGGGATGTTTTCCTTGCTCTGGGAATGGAAGAAGATTGGAGGATTCTTCTATGAGTGTTCTTCATCTCTTCTCTCCTTCTCTTTTGTATTCTCATTTTTCATGAGTAGTTAAATCCCTATTGTTGGGGTTAGATATAGCTTTTCTGAACTTGTTTGTATTTGATTTGGTTGTTTTAATGCAAGTCTCTATTTCTTTATGAGTATGTGATTCTCTGCTTAATGCTTTCCTTGGCTTAGCTACCCATAGGAATGATATGTTGCTTTGATAGACAATTGACAGATTGATGTTAAGGCATGCTCATGAATCATATGCCAAGTAGTTCAAGAATCTAGACATAGGTGTTGGATGCTTGCAATCTTATAAGTCTTGACTTAATGCAAAATCTCAGGTTAATCCACCTAAGACATTAGGGTTTAATTTGGGGTTTTAGGCTCATTGCACCTAAGACATTAGGCTTGAGTATTTTAGAAAGGACTTGATTGTCATTATTGAATTAGGACTTGTGTTAGAAGCCATTTCATTGCAATTAAGGGAGGATTAGTGTAGTCTAACCCAGACAATCTTAACCGCATTTCTTTTGCCTTCCAAGTGTTCGATAAAATTCCCAAAAGACCAAAAATATTTTATTTCCTTATTTTATGATCTTTTCATACCATAGTTTAGTCTAGATAGTTGTTGAGTTTGTGAATTGGTAATTGGCAACCGATCCCCGTGGATACGATAACCGGTCTTACCAACGTATTACTTGTTTGCGACGAGGTGCACTTGCCTTTATTCTAAAAAATCACGCATCAAGTTTTTGGCGCCGTTGCCGGGGATCGGCTTTGCCAATATCAGTAGTAACAAATGAGACAACTAGTTTAGACATTTTTATATTATTTTTCTGTATATATTTGATATTGTTCTTTTGTTAGTTTTGTATATAATTGAAGTTGTGTTTCTTTAATCTGAGCCTTAATTGTCTGTGAGGTGGAAATTGATTTGACAGGATCATGGACTACAATTATTATCATCCATCTGATGCAGAAATTGAGATGTCTGAGCTTCAGCTGTGGGTAGATATGCTACAATTGGCCATGGACATCCATCAAGTGAGCAATACGTTGTCAAGGGCCACAGTCTCTCCTCCACCAGTGGTAGCCTATTCTGAATGGGGAAATCAATATCCCAACACTTCCACTCCATGGTAGGGGAATCCTCCAAACAATACTTGGATTGATCAAGAGGAACATTGGGAATCTTCCACACCTTCATATCAACCACAACCATATCAATGGTATGATGAGCCATCACCATTGGAAGTTGCTTGGGAGAACTTCAAATCCGAATTTGCAGTCAATTCTGAGCAACCTATTCCGGATGGTCGGTCTCACTTAGAGGATATTTTGGAGAACTTCATGGTAACAACAATGGAAAGTTTAAAAAATCAAAAAGATACCATTCGAAGTCTCGGGGTACGTATTGAGGAACTCTCTAACCAATCCGAAATGCCAATTGGGAACTTGATGGATGATGATGAAGGTAATGCAATAATGTATGATGATGAAGATGATGCCATAATGGATGAAAAGGAAGATGAAGTGGTGGGAGCAACCGAGTCAAGAAGAGAAGAACCTGTTTGTGAGGACATAGCGGCACCATCTCCCATTGAACCCTTGACTGAAGAAATTGAGAGGAAAAGGCACGTGGAGGACATCTATTTCACCATGCTTAAGGATGATGAAGAACTTTTGGAATTAAATGATGCTATTGGCCCCTATGCATGTGTTGAATGTGATGGGAGAAACGCTTGTGTGGTTTGTGCTGAGATTTCTGCATATATGGAAGGTGATGGATTTGGTGATTTGGTGAATGAAGATTGTACATAAGCCAAAACAGCACCAGTGATCCTCTCCACTTGTTTACCACCTCACATTTTGAAGCAGTCAACAATGGAGTTCAAGCCTCTGCCTGAGAAACCGGATGTTGCATCTTTAAATATAAAGGCACCATGGCTAGTCCAAGAGGTTGAACCCCATTTTTATTGGGAAGGCTTTGTTGACAAAGAGGTCAATTTTGACCCAAGAGGGAGTGAGAAATTCACCACATTTGGTGAGGTCACCATGATTTTCAAGCGCTCACTCCCATATTTATGCTGCAAACCGTGGGATCCAGGTGAAGGATCTCACATGGTTAGTATCCCTTGGTCCTTATACCACAGGTTATGGGATCCAGGTGGATGCTTCTTGATAAGTCAAGCTAGTGACGTTAAAGAAGCGCTTACTGGGAGGCAACCCAGGTTTTCTTAACCCTTCTCATTAGTTAGATTTTATTTTTGATTTTAACTCTTGAATAATTTGAGAAGATCAAGAGTTTTCTTTTATTAATAAATTTGTTAAGTGTTTTCAGGATAATAAGGAAGGAGAAGCAAAAAGGGGCAGGGAGAAACAAAGCCAAAAAAGCATGTGAACCAGCACCCGCTACCGCCTCGGTAAGCCGTTCCAATTTTTCTCCTCTCTAACTTAATTATTTACATTGGGGACAATGTAAGTTTTTAAGCTTGGGGTAAGGGTATTTTGCATTTGCATTTTTCATGTTGCATTCATATAGTTTTGCATGATAGTTTTGCATGATCACACAATTAGATTGCCCTTGTTTAGATTTTGCATCCAATTGTAAGAACTAAGTGCCTATTAAATTGAGATAGTGAATTTTTTAACCCAATTTTTTTCATTCTTGTGATATGGCTGCAAATAAAAAATGCTTGAGATAATCTTGGATAGTTGATAATTAGCATATGGTTCTGAAGATTTATGTTTTTCATTGATTTTTGAACTGCTAAAAAATGTGAGATTTTGAGCCAAAGGGGTACTCACTAAATCTACCCCACTTCTTGTGTTAGAGTGTTATTCCTCTTGGATTGTTTTCTCTAGAACTTGACTTGAAACCATTTTGACGCTTAAAAATTTTTGAAAACATTTTTGAAAATGATGGAGGCACTAGGTATTTTTCTGGCCTTCTGAGCTTTGAATGATGAAATGCTTCCCCTTAGTTGCCCAATTTTGAGCCTGAAAGAATAAAATACTTTTCTTGGTACCTTGGAATACTTTGATAAAGATGCTTGATAAGGGACCTTCTAAAGTATTACAAAAGGGTAAAAAGGTAGTTGAAAAAGTATGGGAAAGAATCAGAAAAAATATTTCTCTTTAGTGAAAAAAAAAATCTCCCCTTCTCCAAATAAAAGAAAAACAAAAGAAAAAGAAAAATTTATAGAGAAGGGGGATGGCAAAAAGAAATGAGAAATAAAAATAAAAAGAAAGAAAAGAAAGGTGGAAAAATGAATTGAAAACCCAAGAAGGTATTTTAGAAGGTGTCATGTGTTGAAATGTTTGATACTTGGTTTAGCCCTTTTGAAATGCCCTTTTCTTGATTTCCCCACCTAACGATTAATCCCATAGCCACATTACAACCAAAGAAAAAGACTTCTTGATTCTTAATTGTTTTCATTAATAAAGTAGAGATTTGGTTGATAGTCAAGCCTATGGTAGGATTCATTCCTTGAGGAAAATGGAGCGAATTGTCACATACCCCTAAACACTTGAGTGAGGTAGAAGGAGAGCCAAGCAAATGAACAAGCTTGGGGTGAGCTTCAGGTAAGAAAGAGTGCCCAAATCAGTGAGAATATGAGTCTAAGGAAACTAAGCCTCTAATTGGGCTTGAATTGATTGTCTCTTGCTGAATTGTTTGAATTGCCTATTACTTGGATCATTTACTCGGGTTCTTAGTTCACTATCCATGCTCTGTTTATTCTTCTAGCCTTAATGATTGCTTGAGGACAAGCAATTGAATAAGCTTGGGGTGATTTGATAGTGTGATTTTACATCATATTTTCTGTACACTTTTGCATGCATTTTTCATATAGATTAGGCATTCTGTATTTGATTTTTATTAGATTTTCCCTTGGAACGGGTGAAGCGGTTTCTGTGTGTTGTTTTGCAGAAATTGAAGGAAAACTGTGCATATTTGGCTATAATGAAGCTTGGATGATTTTGGAGCTTGAAAAGAGAATAAATTGAGCCAAGCAGAACTCTGGAGATTCGCCCCGCGAAACTGGATTCGCCTCGCGACCCTGAAAGCTGATTGTTCCAGAAACTGCAAGTCTTTCTGGTTCGCCTCGCGAACCTTGTCTCGCCTCACGAGTCTGGAAAACCAGAAGCCATCACGCCCAGGCCCTGATGCTCCTCACGGGTGTATTGGAGAAAACCCTTTTGGTTTCGCGTCGCGAGAAACTCTCGCCTCGCGAGATCTCAATTCTCTGAAGCAGATTTTTTAATATTCGCCTCGCGAGACATGTCTCGCCTCGCGAACGAGCGCAGAACTGATTGGTATAAGTTGTTGTTTTAGGGCAGAAAGGGAAGTTTTTGAGGAGCTTTTTTTGGGTGGAGAGTTGAGGACTTGGAGGTTGCGGCTGGACTAGGGTTCCAACCCTAGTAGGGGATGTTTTCCTTGCTCTGGGAATGGAAGAAGATTGGAGGATTCTTCTATGAGTGTTCTTCATCTTTTCTCTCCTTCTCTTTTGTATTCTCATTTTTCATGAGTAGTTAAATCCCTATTGTTGGGGTTAGATGTAGCTTTTCTGAACTTGTTTGTATTTGATTTGGTTGTTTTAATGCAAGTCTCTATTTCTTTATGAGTATGTGATTCTCTGCTTAATGCTTTCCTTGGCTTAGCTACCCATAGGAATGATATGTTGCTTTGATAGACAATTGACAGATTGGTGTTAAGGCATGCTCATGAATCATATGCCAAGTAGTTCAAGAATCTAGACATAGGTGTTGGATGCTTGAAATCTTATAAGTCTTGACTTAATGCAAAATCTCAGGTTAATCCACCTAAGACATTAGGGTTTAATTTGGGGTTTTAGGCTCATTGCACCTAAGACATTAGGCTTGAGTATTTTAGAAAGGACTTGATTGTCATTATTGAATTAGGACTTGTGTTAGAAGCCATTTCATTGCAATTAAGGGAGGATTAGTGTAGTCTAACCCTGACAATCTAAACCGCATTTCTTTTGCCTTCCAAGTGTTCGATAAAATTCCCAAAAGACCAAAAATATTTTATTTCCTTATTTTATGATCTTTTCATACCATAGTTTAGTCTAGATAGTTGTTGAGTTTGTGAATTGGTAATTGGCAACCGATCCCCGTGGATACAATAACCGGTCTTACCACCGTATTACTTGTTTGCGACGAGGTGCACTTGCCTTTATTCTAAAAATACGCATCAGCTGCTCACAACTTCTATGGATCAAACATCAATTGGAGGACTACAATGTGTTTGTAAGTAGTATTCCATTTATGTGTGATAATACTGCTGCAATAAATCTATCTAAGTATCCATTATTGCATTCAAGGGCTAAGCATATAGAGATTAACCATCACTTTATTAGAGATTATGTGCACAAAGGTATTATTGATATACAATTTGTAGATACTGACCATCAATGGGCATATATCTTTACTAAACCTCGTGCAGAGGACAGATTCATATTTATTAGAAAACATCTTAATATGATTTGTGTGGAATGATTGTGCATCCAATGCATATTGCATGGGCGTCTATTGCTTAAGTGCGTCCAATGCATGTTGTATATATGCACGTCCAGTGGGCATGCGTCCATTAATTATTTGTATGGTTTTACCATACTCGTCAATGCTATCTTTTATTATATTTGCATTGATTTATGTCCAAGACATATTTAATCATATCCTTATGCTGAGTCAGTTATTTCCATCAATCCTATCAATAGCTTTTTATGGTTTCAAAAAACTGCGTCGCACCAGTACTCATTACTCCTTTTCTTACACGTTTTCATTTTTTTTTTAATTTCTTTAGAAAAACTCTTCAAATTCAAAACCTTTTTAAGTAATACTCTTTCCCTCTGAAAAACGTTTCACAATCTTCTCTCTTTGAATCCTCGAGTACTCTGTTTCTTGCTACCAAACCCTAAACTATCAAACCTCATCAATGGCTTCCTCTTCTGTTGTTGCAACTTTTAATGTGGACAAGCTGAACCTTGATAACGAGCACCACTTCAACTTTGGAATTCTGCAAGAATACAACTTAGATGTAAGTAAGAACATCAATGTTTCTGGTTGGAGAGGATTCTTCGTTGATAAAGTCTCAATCTACCCAAACCTAGTTAGGGATTTCTGGAGAAACCTCCAAGTATCGATTGATGAGATTTCTGTTGTGGTTCTCAGAAAAAGAGTACTGGTATCTGAAAAGACCATCTTTGATGCTATCAACTGCGGTCAAGAAGGAGTGGTTTTTACTGATACTTGGGAGAAGGACCTTGGTGGTTCTAAGGTGATAGTTGCCTTCCCGATGAGTGAAGATAAAGTAAGAAATCATTCCTGGAAGTCAGTGGAGATGAAGGATGATGTTCGCATCCTTCATCAGTTGCTGGACAAGGTTGTTTCGCACAAAACTGGGTCTAAGGACAACTTGTCAGCTTTACACAAGTTTTGTCTCTGCCATCTCATCATTGAGACTAAAATCAACCTGCTCATAATTCTATATGGAAGATTCAGGGATGCTGTTGTTCATAAGAAGAGGCTCTATGCAATTCCATACTGTCATCTTCTGTCCAAGATCTTAATGTCTCAAGGAGTCTATGACATACTTGCTGCCAAATTTCCTGAAGAACAAGCAGGAATTCTAACTGAAAAGGGAATGCCTGCTGCTGTCTTTGGAAAAATGAACATATCCAACATGAATCTCGGTACATATGCTGCTGCTGCTTTGGCTAAAACAGAAGAGAAGATGAAGATTAAAGAGGAACAGATTGAGCAGAACAATGCTGAAGTTCTAGGGCTGAAGAGAACAGTTAGAAGAAAAACAACTGCTACAAGGAAACCAATTGCCAAAAAGCCTGCTACTAGCATTATGATCAGGGAACCAGAAGCCGTTGCCCCTCAACCCGCTCCTTCTCAGAAAATAACATGAAATCTCATCATGTCTTATAATGAAGATGATGATGATGAAGATAATGTCCCTATTGGAACTATTCTGAAGAAGCAGAAAATTGTTGTTGCTACTGATGTTATTGTTCCTACAAGGAGAAGGTAACCCTCAAGAAAATTCAAGTCCTTTGTGACTTCTAAGGTAAATATCTCTGCTAATGATCCTGTCCAATTAGCAGTAGATGCCTTAGTAGAAAGCTTAGAAAGTAAGGATGATGCTGCTGTTGCTGTTGCACCGGACACTGATGTCTACATACCCACACTACCATCACCACAAACCTCTTCACCACAAACAGCCTCACATGTCTAAACCTCACCAAATAGACCATATTTTCAACCCATAATACCTGCAAATGATCACTGGTTCAATCAACCAGATGATGTAGGGATTAACCCTGGAGTCCATTTTCCCAAAATACCTAGAACCAAATTCCCTTACACTAACCTTTCAGCTCTCTATGATGGCAAAGCTGAAAGCTGGGCCAAAGTAAAAAGAGTCTGGAAAATACTCTATCATAAGCATGAACCAAAACCTAAATCAACCAAACCTTTCTATCCTCTACCTGAATATGAATATGAACCTGAACCTACCTACACCACATGGCATGTACCCATTCCCTATGTGCTAAATAATAACAATCCTCTTCCATCCACTCTGCACAACCACATTGGACCTGCCTTAACTCACCTTCCTCTAAAAAATTCCCACCTAGAAAAATCTACCCAAACCTCATCAAATCCACTCCTTTCAAACCTTTCACAGATGGTGTCAATAGGCACATCATACCTGTTTGGTCTACTGACGCTTGCAAAGCCAATGCTCCATCAATTATCCACAAAAGATCAAGAACAAAAAGAAGACCTAAATTCATTCTGGACAGAGAGACGTCTTAGGTGACTTTTAGGCATCCAAGTGTTTATGGCAGAGCTGTTAGTCTTGTGGACCACCTCATGTATGCCTTCCAGTAGAATGATTTCAAGTTGCTAAGATATGTCAGAGCTGTAAACTTTGTCCCTCCAACATGGCTATTTCATACCAAGAAGGAGACAAAGATTGGTGTCAGACCTTATATGACTGCTCCAAGACTACCCATGATATATTTGAATAAGGATAAGGATTTGAAGAAGCATAGGAGCACTGCAAAGAAACCAGAAGACAATTCCTGCATAATCAATCTTGATACTGTGGAACCTATTGATCAGAATATGATTGATTTCTGACTGTCACAGCAAGTTGAAGACATAGATGAAGATTCTGCAGTTGCTATCTGGTCAAATCACATACTGGGTTGTACTAAGGAAGCTTCATCTTCAGGATTAAGTGAACAAGAGAAGAAAAACATTCCTAAAGTTAGAGAAAAATGTGGACTCTCAAATGTTAGATTCTTCATTTACAAGGACACTCTTGGAATTCATGTCATAAGTCCTGTCTATGAAGAAGACCCTGTCCACTGGGCTAAAGATCTGCCTCCTCCTATACTCACTATTGCTTCATCACCACCACCATCTCCTTCTTCTGAGCATACTGAGGAAGATATCATAGTTGAAGAACCGGATTTAATTGCTAATACTGTTCAACCAGTAGCTGGAAATGAGGAAGTTGCTAAGTCTGCTCCAAGACCAAGCACCTTTGAAAAGCACTCTTCTCAGCCATTGGCTTTGGCAGTCATTCATCCACATGATCAACCTCAAGTTTCCAGAGCACTAGACACCGTTCTAAATCAAGCATATGCTCAAGACAGTGATGGACCACTCTTCTTATCCTTCTTTTATTCCTTTAAACTGACAATGATGGACCACTCTTGTTGCCTTTTTGTCCGATGACAAAAAAAGGGGAGAAAGGATATAGTAATTAAATTTTATATATAAAGTCAGTTTTTGGTCATACATACCTATTTTCTCATGCATACTATTTTGCTTCATACTTGTGCTTGATATGATCTGATATTGCTATCTGTGTTTAGACTTATAAGCTCTGGTACTGTGTTTATCTCTGATACTATGTTTTTTTATTTTGACTAAGTTAAAACTGATATGTGCTGCTGCTTACGTGTTTTACTCTTTAAAGTTTGAATGCTTTGTCTTAGGGGGAGCTCTGTAGCTCTCTTAGACTTTGCTCACTCAAATTTAATTGGTTTTTGTCATCATCAAAAAGAGGGAGATTGTTAGAACCAAAGTGGTTTTGGATTAAAATAATCTCTTAAGTTTTAATGTTAACAAAAAGGTTAAATTTGTATGGCAAAGTATTTGTTAAAGATCTAACTTGTTTGTTATAAGTATGCAGGGATTACTTGATTTATACGAGTCAGAGGCACTTAAATTTAAAGTATGGAATCTATCAAATTCTATTTCAAACCTCTAGACCAGTCTACAAACTCTTGGTAAAATTCTAAGTCTTTAGCTCTATGGTAGACGAGATCGTTAAAATAAGAATAAAATGTTGGTAGTGGCTACGGTCTCAAGAAGGGGGGGTGAATTGAGATATTGAAAACTTTTTCAACAATTTAAAACAAAACAGTGTTTCTTTAAAGAAAAATTGGTTTCACTCAATTTTAATTCCCAAGAATCAGGTTATGGAACAAGTAATGATGACAAGAAGAATTATAAGTAGTAACAACAGATTTTAACACAGATTCAAGATTAAAGATTCAAGTTAACAAGTATATGGAGTTTAGAGATGAGAAGAACACGCAAACTGATTTATCCTGGTTCGGCTACCTCCTCTGGTAAGCCTACATCCAATCCCACACCTCTGTGGTTTTCTCCACTATAATCAGCAATTACACAATTCCAATTACAGCAACACAAGGATAACCTCCTTACTCAAGAATTCACCAGAAAGCACACTTGCTTTTCTATACCCAAGGATCCCTTCTATCCTTGTTCAAGCCTAACAGATACCCTCTCTTAATCACACTAATTCATGAAAAGAATTGAGTAGAAGAAAGACTCTAAAAGTCTGATTATACAAATTGAAGTTCTAACTAATATCACACTTTTCTCAGAGATGAAGCACTTTTGGATCTTTCGTAGTTTCACAATCAGAATGAGTTAGGTTCATGTTATTGTGTTGTTCCTTTGATCCCTCTTTTTATAGAAGACATATTATAGCCGTTGGGATCATTTAAAACAGATTTGGATCTGATTTAATAAAATCTGCTTTCTTGATTCCTGTTCTTGAAATGAGATTCTGCTTTGTAGAGTTTGCGTCCTTCTTGAAAAATAACCGTTTCCATCTGATAGAGTAGCCAAGTCTAATTTGAAGAGTCAAATAACGTGTTTATTTGAAGAGAAAAATAGTCGCGTCCATTTGCCATGTCAGCAGACGGGAGTATTAGCTCAAAGTAATTGGACCTGCTCCAACTGGTAGACGAGAGTGTTAACACAAGGTAATTGGACGGGCTCCAACTGGTAGACGAGCTTTATATGCCATGTTAGTGGATGGAGCTTCTCATTAAGATCTTGGTAAGTCCAAAGCGCGTATCATTAGTAGACGAGCTCCTTTTACCACTTAGTAGACGAGCTCTCCTTTTTACATCAGTGGAAGCGCGCTTCTGTTACTTTCAATAGACGAGCTCCACGAGCTATTCTGTTTCTTTCAGTAGACGCGCTCTATGTGCCACATCAATAGACGAGCTCTTCTGTTTCTTTCAGTGGACGCACTCCATGTGCCACGTCAGCAGACAAGCTCTTCTGTTTCTTTTAGTGGACGTGCTCTTCTTGTTAGACGAGCTCTCCTATTTCGTTGAACTTCAGTGGACGTGCTCTTCTTGTTGTACTTCAGTGGACGTGCTTTTGTTGTATTTTAGTGGACATGCTTCAAATGGTACTTTAGTGGACGAGCTCTTTAGTGGTTCATTGGACGTCAGCTTTTTACTTTGTTAGACGTCGGCTTGTTCTGCTTTGTTGAACTTCAGCTTATTTTGCTCTGTTGGAGAGTGATCTTGCATGCAACTTAACACGAAATGAGTACGTAGTCAAAATTAAAAATCTTATGCAAAATTCACTTTGTTTGTCATACATCAAAACATGAATGAGGGTGATAGTGTGATTTTACATGATGTTTCATATACACTTTTGCATGCATTTTTCATATAGATTAGGCATTCTTTAGTTGATTTTAGTTAGTTTTTCCCTTGGAACGGGTGAAGCGGTTTCTTGGTGTTGTTTTGCAGGAATTAATGTAAAAATGATCAAAATCAGCCTTGATGGAGCTTTGATGGAATGGAGCTTGAAAAGTGAAGAATATGAGCCAAACAGAGCCCATCACGGCCTGGTCGTGATGACCATCACGGCCATGATCAAGCAGAGCAGAAGGCAAAAGTCAGAGGCTGTCACGGCCTAGCCGTGATAGGCATCACGGTCGTGACGGACTAGAATTTGAAGTCTCGCCTCGCAAATCTTAATCTCGCCTCGCGATAATCCAATTTTGAAAGCGCGTCCACTCCAGAACACGTCACGGCCTGGCCGTGATGGCCATCACGGCCGTGACGCGTGGCCTCCCTATAAATATGAGCGCAGAAGACAGAAAAAGGGATTCAGATGGCATTCAAATTCTGGGGTCTCTGACACAGACTTTCCAGACCTAAAAATAGAGACCTTGGAGGTTGCGGCTGAGGAAGGATTGTAACCCTAGAACGGAGTTGCTGAGAGGGGCTGCTGTGACGATAGTGGAAAGCTCCCATGGAGTTTCTTCTCTCCTCTTCTCCTATTTCTCTGGCTTTTCCTTTCTCTTTTATGAGTATCTAATACCCGTTTGTTGGGATTAGATGTAATCAAACTGATTATTATGTATTTGCCTTGACTGATTATTCTGTGTTCATGCCTTCGTATTAGTGGTTAATTTTCCATGCTTAATGCTTGTTGTGGCTAGCACCCCCATGACTCGATTTGTGTTTTGGTATGCAATTGGGAAATTCGTATTAGAACCGGAACTGAAATTAATCACCTAGTAACCCTTGCGTCTAGGAATGGAGTTTGGTTTACTAGTAATCGCGTAATCCCTAACCCTAATGCGAATTCATTAATCTAGGCCACCTAAGGAATTAGGGTCTATTAGTGGATTTAGGCTCTTGCCATCCGAGGAATCGGGGCTTGAGTAATTTGGTGGATTGATTTTAATATCTGAAGCATGAATGGGAGGTATCTAGTCCTGGTAGTACATGAGGCAGAGGTTTGGTGAATTCTAGTCCCAACATATCCTTTTCGCATTCCAAGTGCTCAACAAAAATACAAAAAGATTTTGATTATTTTCTTTTATTTATTTTGAATTCATAATTTAGTCTAGATAGTTGCTGAATTTGTGAATTGGTAATTGAGATCCAATCCCCGTGGATACGATAACCGGTCTCACCAACGTATTACTTGCACGACTGGGTATACTTGCCCAGAGCCGTCAACAAGTTTTTGGCGCCGTTGCCGGGGATTGGTTTTGCCAATATCATTAGTAACAAAGAAGGCAACTAATTTAGACATTTTTATATTTTTTATTTTTTCTTTATTTTTCTGTATATATTTGATCTTTTTGTTTTGAGTCTTGTTTGTGGTAGGTGGACGAAATTCATGGACAATTATTATTATCCACCTGATGAGGAAGCCTCAAGTCACACCTTGGAGGACGACTGGTGTTTGGGAGACTGCATGGATTTGCTGAATCATATTACTCCAGCACAGGTTGATAATGTGACGGGTAGGCTTATGTATAGTATCTCCGAGGAGGATTGGGAAACCTTTTGCTCGTATTTACCACCTCCACCACCATGTATGATTCCCATAGAGCCACATGAAGCAGAATTTGAGCAGAATATGGTTGTGGGAACGGATCAAATTGAAGATGAAGTGGTGATGGTGGAAGAGTCACAAGAAGAGGAAGTACCTTTCACAAGTCCTTGGGAAATTGAGGAATGGGAATGGAATGAGCAACTACCTCTGAAGGCTGCTCTATAACAATATTCCCAGGAGCTATCCGCCTCCGAGGCCAAAATCAGAACCAACTGTGACAGTATCGAAGCTGTGAAGCAGAACTTCAAAATGCAAGTTGAGGAGATTTGCAAACAATTAGAACAAGAGTCACATGCAGCACAATTTGAGCAAAATCTGATTTTGGGGATAGTTCAAGATGTAGATGAAGTGGTGGTGGACTCTACCATGCGTGCTGAGCAATCTGAATTTTCTGCATTGGACAAATATGTCGGCTTACATGCATGTGTGGACGCTGCAAAGCTAGCCCCTTCCATTTGTCTGTCTACTCTCCTCTTGAAAATTCCATTTGACCCGAGAGGAAGTGAGTTCATCATTACAGTTAAAGAGGTCAGTGGAGTTTTCACACACTGGCTAGGTGGGATTGTGGCTAGAGTTATATTACTGCTGCAATCACCACTCCATAAACCATGGGATCCGGGTGGAGGATCTCACATCTTGAGCACCCCTTGGTCCTTATACCACAGGTTATGGGATCCAGGTGGATGCTTCTTAATGAGTCAAGCTAGTGATGTTAAAGAAGCGCTTATTGGGAGGCAACCCAAGTTTCTTAACCCTTCTCTTTAGGATTTTCATTTTCTTAGTAGTTTTTGTTTTTGATTTTAACTCTTGAATAATTTGAGAAGATCAAGAGTTTTCTTTTACTAATAAAATTGCCAAGTGATTTCAGGGAAAGAAGGAAGGGAGAGCAAGAAGACAAGGAAAAAAGCAAAGGCAGCAACCATCACGCCCAGGCCGTGACACTGGTCACGGCCGTGATAATCTAATCATGAAGACCAGAAAGGATCACGGCCCAGCCGTGATCCATATCATGGGCGTGATGAGAAGACCCTGAAAAGCAGAGAGCATCACGACCTAGCCGTGATGGGGTTCACGGTCGTGACAGGCCAACACCCATGGATCAGAATTGATCACGGCTTGCCCGTTATGAGGCTCACGGCCGTGATGCATTTCCCAACAAGTTTCTGACTGTAATGAGAGCCAACACCCGCTACCGCCTCGGTAAGTCGTTCCATTTTTCTCCTCTCTCCGACTTGATTGTTTACATTGGGGACAATGTAAATTCTTAAGCTTGGGGTAGAGGTATTTTTGCATTTTCAATTTTGCATTTTTCATGTTGCATTCATATAGTTTTGCATGATAGCTTTGCATTATCACACAATTAGATTGCCCTTGCTTAGACTATGCATCCAATTATGAGAATTGAGTGCCAAATAAATTGAGATAGTGAATTATTGAACCCAATTTTTTTATTCTTGTGATAAGGCTACAAATGAAAAATGCTTGAGATGATCTGTGATAGTTGATAATTAGCATATGGTTCTATAGATTTGTGTTTCTCACTGATTTTTGAACTACTAAAATGTGAGATTTTGAGCCAAAAAGGGGTACTCACTAAATCTACCCCATTCCTTGTGTTAGAGTGTTATTCCTCTTGGATTGTATTTCTCTAGAACTTGACTTGAAACCGTTTTGAAGCTTAAAAATTTTTGAAAACATTTTTTGAAAATGATTGAGGCACTAGGTATTTTTCCGGCCTTCTGAGCTTTGAATGATGAAATGCTACCCCCTTGGTTGCCCAATTTTGAGCCTGAAAGAATAAAATACTTTTCTTGGTACCCTGGAATAATTTGATGAATGATGTTTGATAGGATACCTTCTAAAGTATTACAAAAGGGTAAAAAGGTAGTTGAAAAAAGTTTGGGATGAAAGAATCAGAAAAATATTTCTCTTGAGTTGAAAAATATCCCCTTCTCCAAGCAAAAGGAAAACAAAAGAAAAATAAAAATATATAGAGAAGGGGATGACAAAAAGAAATGAGAAATAAAATGAAAAGAAAGAAAGAAAGGTGGAAAAAGGAATCGAAACCCAAAAAGGTATTTTAGAAGGTGTCATGTTTGAAATGATTGATATTTTGTGTAGCCTTTTGAAATGTCCTTTTATTGATTTCCCCACCTAACGATTAATCCCATGGCCCCGTTACAACCGAAGTAAAGACCTCTTGATTCTTAATTGTTTTCATTAATAGAGTAGAGATTTGGTTGATAGTCAAGCCTATGGTAGAATTCATTCCTTGAGGAAAATGGAGCGAATTGTCTTATGTCCCTAACACTTGAGTGAGGTGAGAAAGAGAGCCAAGCAAATGAACAAGCTTGGGGTGATCTTCAGGTGAGAAAGAGTGCCCAAATCAGTGAGAATATGAGTCTAAGAAACCTAAGCGTCTAATTGGACTTGAACTGATTGTCTCTTGCTGAATTGTTTGAAATGCCTATTACTTGGATTAGTATTTACTCGGGTTCTTGGTTCACTATCCATGCTTCGATTATTTTGATTTTCTGGCCTTAGTGCTTGCTTGAGGACAAGCAATTGAATAAGCTTGGGGTGATTTGATACTGTGATTTTACATGATGTTTCATATACACTTTTACATGCATTTTTCATATAGATTAGGCATTCTTTAGTTGAATTTAGTTAGTTTTTCCCTTGGAACGAGTGAAGTGGTTTCTTGGTGTTGTTTTGCAGGAATTAATGTAAAAATGATCAAAATCAGCCTTGATGGAGCTTTGATGGAATGGAGCTTGAAAAGTGAAGAATATGAGCCAAACAGAGCCCATCACGGCCTGGCCGTGATGACCATCACGGCCATGATCAAGCAGAGCAGAAGGCAAAAGTCAGCTGCTGTCACAGCCTAGCCGTGATAGGCATCACGGCCGTGACAGACTAGAATTTGAAGTCTCGCCTCGCAAATCTTCATCTCGCCTCGCGAGAATCCAATTATGAAAGCGCGCCCACTCCAGAACACGTCACGGCCTGGCCGTGATGGCCATCACGGCCGTGACGCATGGCCTCCCTATAAATATGAGCGCAGAAGACAGAAAAAGGGATTCGGATGGCATTCAAATTCTGGGGTCTCTGACACAGACTTTCCAGACCTAAAAATAGAGACCTTGGAGGTTGCGCCTGAGGAAGGATTGTAACCCTAGAACGGAGTTGCTGAGAGGGGCTGCTGTGACGATGGTGGAAAGCTCCCATGGAGTTTCTTCTCTCCTCTTCTCCTATTTCTCTGGTTTTTTCTTTCTCTTTTATGAGTAGCTAATACCCGTTTGTTGGGATTAGATGTAATCAAACTGATTATTATGTATTTGCCTTGACTGATTATTATGTGTTCATGCCTTCGTATTAGTGGTTAATTTTCCATGCTTAATGCTTGTTGTGGCTAGCACCCCCATGACTCGATTTGTGTTTTGATATGCAATTGGGAAATTTGTATTAGAACCGGAATTGAATTTAATCACCTAGTAACCCTTGCGTCTAGGAATGGAGTTTGGTTTACTAGTAATCGCGTAATCCCTAATCCTAATGCGAATTCATTAATCTAGGCCACCTGAGGAATTAGGGTCTATTAGTGGATTTAGGCTCTTGCCATCCGAGGAATCGGGGCTTGAGTAATCTAGTGGATTGATTTTAATATCTGAAGCATGAATGGGAGGTATCTAGTCCTGGTAGTACATGAGGCAGAGGTTTGGTGAAGTCTAGTCCCAACATATCCTTTTCGCATTCCAAGTGCTCAAGAAAAATACAAAAAGATTTTGATTGTTTTCTTTTATTTATTTTGAATTCATATTTTAGTCTAGATAGTTGCTGAGTTTGTGAATTGCTAATTGACATCCAATCCCCGTGGATACGATAACCGGTCTCACCACCGTATTACTTGCACGACTAGATATACTTGCCCAGAGCCATCAACAGAGGGCTTAGTCTTACATAAACGAGGTCTTAAAATTAACTTAGGAAGACGCGGTACTAAGTCTAAAGAAAATCAAGTAGACGAGTCATTGTAATAATACTAGTCCAAATACTTGATAGACGGAGTAGCTTCACTATACGCCACGTCAGTAGATGAGCTCTTAAGCATAGCATGTCCATCTCTCAAAACTAGGTGAAAAGTCTGTAGACGCACTATCAGTAGACGAGCCCATCTCACTGATAAGTAAATCTTGCACGTCCAAAGACCTGCGCGTCCAATAGTTTTAAAATGTGAACCCGTCTAAGCTTAAATGTATTTATTTCAAATGATTGCTTATTTAAATCAAAGAATATATGCCTTTTACCCTTGCTGCTTCTATTGTATAAAATCTCTATCTCTTGGATAAAAGAACTTTGTACCATCGAAACCATAAACCTCTGTACTCTGTTAACTAAATTGTTGTAATGATCAAGTCAAGTACAAAGAAGGAAAGTCAGAAAGCAACCTTTGGTACAACAGAGAAGTGACAGTTCTTCTTTGAGCATTCCTCTGATAATCAAAAACACTTCCCAGTGAAGCATATCAAGTTATCAGTCTCAACGGATCCAAGTATTTAATGCTAAGTCTAAACGGATACAATTTGAAGACCGTTGAAGAAGATCAAGACAGAGAAGCACTTCAGCTATATAATACTCGAAGAACTTCAAAAACAAATAGAAAAACACAAGCTCTGATATCATAAGTGAAAAAACTCTCTTGAAATTGAAAAACAAGTTTACGTGTAAATCTTGTTGATCTTAAACTTTCAAATCCTCACACAAAATTAGTTCTTAGATCAAAGTTGTAAACCTCTTTGTTAGAGTTAGAGCCTGAAGAGGCTTGGTAGAGTAATAATACTTGTAGCCTGAAGAGGTGTTGAATACTTGTAATCTATTTGAAAAATAGTGGAGAAAAACCTTCAGGTAGAAAGGACTGGACGTAGCTCTTGGTTGGAAGAGAGTGAACCAGGATAAAACTCTTGCGTGAAACTTCTAAATCCTTTTTTTACAGTTTTTGTTTATACTAACTGTGAGGTTTTGAATCTAAGTTTATTAACTCTTCAAAAACGTTTTTCTGTTTGCGTGTTGCCTTTATTGTTTTACTCGTAAAAGGATTGAGAAAAGGCTTTTTCGAAAATTTGTTAAGAAACACAATTCAACCCCCCTTCTTTTGTTTCCCTGTGTCAACTTCAGAGTTCTGATAATTTGGTGGAGGAAAGACTGGATAGAGCTATGGTGACGGAGGAATGGCTAGCTTTATTTCCAAACATTCGGTTGATGAATCTAGTGGCAGGAATGTCTGATCATAATCCTATCTGTCTATCGTTGGATGATGCCCCTCGGCCTTTTTTATTAGAAGATTTCGGTTTAATAATGCTTGGCTTCAAGAGCCAGAACTGGATAATGTGGTGTCGGATAGCTGGGGAGCTTCTAGCCAAACTATTATTACTTCCAAGTTGGACCGTGTAACTGGTGATTTAATGGTGTGGGGCAGAAATTTGAAGAACCGCTACATAGATGAAATTCAGAAGTGCAAGGCTCATATGGAGAGAATTCATGAACTTAGGGATAAGGATTCTCAAGCTCTGTTCCTTTCCCTTAGAGATCGTCTTTCAAATTTATTATTACAGGAGGAGTTCTTTTGGAAGCAAAGGTCCAGGATTGTGTGGCTCAAGGAGGGTGACCAAAATACAAATTTTTTTCACTCACTAGCTACTAGTAGGAGGCGCAGGAATACTATGACTAGCCTAAAGGATATAGATGGTATCATTGTTGAAGATCATGATGGGTTGTGCACTATTTCCAGGAGCTATTTTGATGAGCTCTTTATAGCAAACCAAGGCCAATACAATCACGTGGTTGACTTGATCAGTGGGTGCGTTGATGAGGAAGCCAATATGAAGCTTCTTGCGCCTTTTGTTAAGGAGAAGTTTCGGGTGGCCTTATTTAGCATGCATTCAGATAAAGCCCCAGGATCGGATGGGTCTAAATCCTGCTTTTTTCAAGCATTTTTTTGGAGCTTTGTGGTGATGATGCTTTTATTGCCTGCTGTAAATGGTTAGATGATAGTGCTTTCCCCGCATGTATTAATGATACAAGTATTGTCCTCATTTCTAAATGTGATAATCCTAGCTCTTTGGGGGGGGGATTGAAGGCCTATTTCTTTGTGTAATGTGATCTATAAAATCTTATCGAAATTTTTAGCTAACCGGTTGAAAAAAGTTTTGCATAAATGTATCTCCATTGAGCAATCAGCATTTATCTCCGGTAGATCAATTCTTGATAATGTGTTGGTTGCTAATGAAGTTATTCATTATTTAAAATGTAAAATAGGAGGCAGGAAGGGTGAGATGGCACTGAAAATAGATATTAGCAAGGCCTATGACAGAGTTGACCGGGGTTATTTGCAAGCTATGATGACTAAATTTGGCTTTGCTCCCAGGTTGATCCAATGGATTATTATGTGCATTAACTCTGTCTCTTATTCTGTTAAGATTAATCATGACTCGGTTGGCCCTATTATTCCAGGAAGGGGTCTTCGACAAGGTGATCCCTTCTCCCCTTATCTCTTTATTTTGTGTGCGGAAGGCTTATCTGCTCTTATCAAGAGAGAATAGAGTAAGGGTGAGTTGCATGGTATTAAAATTTGTAGGGTGCTCCTATTATTTCTTATCTTCTGTTTGCCGATGATAGTCTCTTATTCTTTAGAGCAAATGAAAGTGAGGTGCATGTCATGAAAAAAATTCTTTCAGATTACGAGTTAGCTTCAGGCCAGCCTATAAATCTTCAGAAGTCAGAAGTGTTTTTTAGTAGCAATGTTAATGATGATTTGAGAAGTAACTTGATGTCTCTGTTGGGTGTTTCAGCTAATTTGGCTTCTGGAAAATATTTGGGCCTCCCTTCTTTGATTGGGCGGAATAGGAAGGCAACTTTTAATTATCTGAAGGACAGAGTGTGGAAGAAGATTAACTCCTGGTCAGGCAGATCCCTTTCTAAAGGGGGTAAGGAGGTTCTCATCAAGACGGTCTTACAAGTTATTCCTTCTTATTGCATGAGTATTTTTTTTATTCCTCCCTCTTTATGTGATGAAATTGAGAAAATGATGAATTCTTTTTGGTGGGAGAAAACCAGTAGTGGTTCTAAAGGTATTACCCGGTTGTGCTGGGACAAGCTGGTGGTCAAAAAGGAGTTTGGTGGAATGGGTTTTCGTAGCCTCCAAGACTTCAATTTATCTATGCTGGGGAAGCAAGGTTGGAAATTTATTTCTGATCCTAATGCTATGGTATCTCGTATTTTCAAAGCTAAATACTTTCCTAATTGGAATTTTTAGGAGTCTCGACTTGGCCATGATCCAAGTTATTCATGGCGTAGCATTTGGAGTTCCCGGGTAATAGTTAAAGAGGAAGTGAGGTGGAGCATTGGAGATGGTTCCAACATTCGAGTTTTTTCTGATCCATGGCTTCATAATGATGAGAATAATTCGTTCATGGGCCCTACACATGCAGATTTGGAGAATTTAAAAGACAATAATCTCTTTATATAAGGCACTAAGCGCTGGAATGTTCCACTTCTAAATGAAGTGTTTCTGCCGTATCAGGCGAGTCCCTACCTACATGTCAGTGGCGCACGGTATCCTTACTTGGTGGCCTAATTCGCGTGGCATATATACCGTGAAATCAGCCTACCAAGCCTTTGTGAACAAGGTAGTTGACGTTACCCACATGCAGGTGAATGGCAAGTGGAAGATGTTTTGGGAGTTGGATGTCCCCCACAAAACTCAAGTGTTCCTTTGGCAAGTTGCAAGGGATGTACTCCCTGTCAGATTAAAACTCCAGGATAAGGGAGTTATTTGTCCAGTCGTGTACCCTTTATGTTCTTCCTCGTTGGAAAACTCTTGGCACCTATTTCTCTCCTACTCAAATAGCCGAAGGTGCTGGAGAGAGGCAGGTTTATTAGACCATGTGGAGTCCTCTATGCTAGTGGTGGAAAGCTTTCCTGAGTTTTTTTTTTCATGCTGGTGCAACATTGAATTGGGAGAAAAGGGAAGTCTTTGCAATGGTCCTTTGGAGTATTTGGAGGCACAGGAATTTGAAAGTGTGGGAGGAGAAGGGTGAGGATGCAAAGGCTGTTTGGCAGCATGCTTCCCAAACTCTACAGGATTGGAAGGTGGTGAGAAGAGTGGAGCATCATGAAGCTGGTCCTGAGAAGGGTATTGTTAGCTGGACAAAGCCGCATGCTGGGTGGATGAAGTGCAATATAGATGCGGGTGCTTTCAAAAGTGAAAATATGTCTTCTTTTGGGATTTGTTTACGCGATGATCATGGATCTTTTGTCCTTGCTAAGTCCGGTTGGTCCAATCCTATGGTGAGGAGTCCGGAAGGTGAAACCTTGGCTCTTTTGGAAGGCATCCAATGGGTGATTGACCTGGACTCGGAGAAGGTTATTTTTGAGGTGGATTGCAAGCGACTCTTGATATCTCGGACTTTGACTTTATCATTCCACATTGTAGGGACATTTTAAATTCGAGAACAAACTATGTTGTTAAGTTTGCTAAGATGGAAAGTAACCTAATTGCTCGCAAGCTTGCGGAAACTTGCCTTTAAGTCAAAATATGGAAATTCCAGAACTGGATATACCAGATTGGTCCGTAAATTAAACGAAGAAAATCCTGAAGTATATTCGATAGGATAGTCTCGTACTCTCGTATTCCATGATGATGATCGTAGTAGCTTCGATAGAATACGGAATCCCATTTGGCGGTGCACATATTAGATAGTGCAAATTAATTTAAATGCAGCCCGTTATGAAGTGAAATATTCAGCGCATCTTGGCTAGAATTGGAATCTTCAGTTTACTCACATTTTTTGTGAAGCCACCAGATCGAGCTGCAGGTGCATCGGCCCATTATGGTCATTCCTTAATATCTTCCAGATGATGTAGCTGGAGTGGCTTTTCAGTGTGGTTCCTGGTGGGATCATGTGAGAGGAAGACGATCCTTATTCCAGTACTGATCGCGAGACCTCCAAATTTGATATGAAAAGATTGAAACATAGGTTTCTGACTGAAATGTGCACTTTATGAAGATGAGGGTGGCACTGGCACATTTTTTTTTTTAACAGAAGCTTTTTTTTTTTTGATAAGCCTGTTTTGAATATTAATTAAGGGTACTATGTATCCTAACCCATTTACAAGACAAACCATAACAAAAAAGAAGGATCAATGTAAGTAGAATACTAAAGTCCCAAAGGATCCAGTTGTGTGTATTTGAGTTCCTAATATATTTATTATCTTTTTTTTTTGTTATAAACCCAGTGTATCCATCAAACCCGGGAGCAAATTGAGTCGACCTCTAGATCGTCTCACGGCAGGCCTTACAACTATTGGGACAAGAGACTTGGTTATTATTATTTTTTATTTGTTACAGTAAATTCTTCTTGATTGTATTTTTTTCAGGTTGTGCTTTTTTATTGATTAATTATAGTAAATAATTTGAAATATAATTAGTTTTAAGATTGTTACTAGATATCAAACATTATTTTCATTTCAATTACGATGTTATACAAACTGACAAAAATCTAATGATTACTAGAATGTTTGTTAATTTACTAAAAATTTATCTATTGCTCCTATTCGGTTTTTAGTGTCTATTATATTTAAATGTTATATTTTACACTAAATATTTTTTATTATCATAGTTGGAATTAATTAAATTGTAAATATTATTTTCACGTTTTTTTAACGAGTAATCCGTGCGGGTGCTATTACTAGTTTGTACCTAGTTCTGGTTACATCAGACCCTTGCTTCTCTAAATGTATTGCCACTTGACAATTCCGATCAATAATTTCCATCAGAAAAATACTAATATTTTACTATCTTAGACAAGCATCTCTATGGCCACGCGGACCCCATGTGTCATTACATGATCTTGTTATAAAAAAGAATTATATCCAGCAAATCCTCAAAAAAAAAAAAAAAAAAAACTGTACATTATACCCAATTGCATGTTCATAGATAAACTACATCCACTACATCTCATGACTGGGTCGATTTCGCATACGGGGGAGTGATGATTACGTTCCCTCAGGGAAACAAATTTCAGCCATTAGTTTTTACTTGAAAACCACCCATCCACTTTAACGCTGTATGGAGAGTCTTTGGAGACACCACATATGACAAATGCCAATTAATAGGTTCCATGTCTATTTGTCCCTCACCGGTCTCTGGTTGAAAATATATGTACACTCCACTACTGGAGAACTTTTACCATCTAATATGTCCCTCCATTCAAGTGATTATGTGTGTGTTTGGATTTCCATTTATAAGAAGCGGAAGTTTGCCCAATACACACTATCATGTAAAAAAACACACGTAACATTCATTCTCGATATAGTTACTTTTTCAAAATTATAGATATAGTAATCACCATAATACATCCTTGGCTTATTAATACTACGGTAAATTTGTGATTTTTTTTTATTGTGAGTCTTTTTATGTGGTCCTTTATTGTGGTGTAAAATTTCATTACCAGAAAGTCACGTTTGGATTTCAATTAATCAGTTTTCTTTGTTCATAAAAAAAATTCAAAAAAAAAAAAAAACCGAGTCCGATCGATCAATTCATATAAAGACATGAAACTCTTCCGATGCTTTTTTATTTATTTATAAGATTAATTGGTAGGTGGTATTTTACTAAGGTGACGTTTGGTTTTCTAGAGAAACTATACTTTTGGGAATCACATTCTCGGGAATGTTTTTTTCCCACTTTCACACATGGGAAGAAAGTTTTCTGAAGCTTATAATTATTATTCATTAATTTTATTTCCGAAAATCTTTTATGTTTAGGAATAAATTTTTAAAACTTGTATTAAACATTGAAAATTTTTATTCCCTTACCATTATTCATATAAATACTTTTTAAAAACTTATATAAAAAACAAGAGTAACTCATTAACTCCAAGCAGTTGGATATTGTATTTTTTGGTATGCAATTTATATACATAGAAAAAGCCACACCGGCATTCAGCTTACAACTGAGCTGTGAATCCATGGCTAAATGGTAACTTTATTGTCTGCTATATATGCTTGATCGTACAAGTCTCAAGTGGTATATATATACTCTACTTGCTGCACATGCATGCTTACTGCAGTAGCACAGAAAGGATTATTGGGTAGTGAAAGAAAGGAATATTGTGAGAGAGTGAGTGCAGTGAATAAGTGAATATGTGAGTGAGTGAGTGAGAGAGAGAGAAAGAGATCACATCAGAGCAAGGAAAGGCATTTCACGGATCTACAAGATTACAAAAACTAATCGAAGCCTTTCGATGCATATCCATCCCGTCACGGACAGGCAAACACCATTAATATAAGACATCCCTATCTGAGACATACTACTCTCCCTCTTTTCCATATGAATTATCATTTTCTTTTTCTCTATCATGTAATTCCTTCACCCACTGTTCTCACATGGTTGCCAAGCTGTACTGTTTCCCACTTTCCGCAAGTACATCACCTATTCTATTTTTGAGAATAAATCTTGTATGGGTGATGTGCCTAACAGTTAGCCACAAATGAACACTACTGTCCACACACTAATCACTCTCTATTTTATGTTCTAAGCAGTACATGTAACATGATTTTAAATTGTGTCTATGATTGCAGGTACATATTGTGTTTAATATATTTATAGAAAATTAGTATAAAAATATATATATGATCCATGTAACTATTATTATAGTCGCTACTATAATGATAAATATATATAAAAACCATAATATTAATAGCATTCAAAGTTGTAAATGACAATTTTAAAATCATATGTAGTACATGTGATATGGGTCACATCATATATTCTACCGTACGTGGTTTATCCATTTTCTAGCTTCCATAGCTCCCACGCGCACACACTCCCCCCTTTGTTTTTTTCATCTAGGTAGTTTTACATGCTAAAGAAATTACTTTAGGATCTGCAATGATTGGTAAAAAGCATTCTAGACAATAACAGGCATATTTCTGAAAGGTCGGAATTTGATAATCTAGACATTTCTGTGGAAATTGACCGGTCATAATTTGGGGGAAATTGCCAAAGGATAAGTAAAAAAAGTAATAAGTAAATGATTGCATGTTAGTAAATATATGCATCAGAAACTTCCATGAACCTATGTTTCTACAGAATGTGCGTGTTGGAGTCAAAAGTTTTTCCAAGCTCAGGGCCCATATGCGATGGCTCATTGGTGACTTCAGCATCTAATCTTTCATCCATCACAAGATGGTCTTTACTTTTCCAGTATATAAAACTATGCGTTAGGACGAGTTCGTAAATTAAGGCATGTTTGGATACCACAGCTTATTAGTGTTTTTCTGCTCATATATGTGCTTTTATAAGTAGAAAAAACAATATTTGGGATAAACTTAAATAAGTAGTTTATCGACTCCAAAAAGTTATTTTTAACTTATTTTAATAAGTTAAAAAAAAAATTTGGTTTGTTGAAAAACCTTGTATGAAAGTTTATATAAGAAGTTGTTTTGCATATTTTATAGATTCTAAAAATGCTTTTTATATCCATACACTAAATAACTTAATTTAAAATGAGCTTATGGTCTAAAAACTTTTCACATAAATTCTTCTTATATAAGCGCCTAAATGTTTATCCAAACAAGCCCTAAGTGACATTATTACTTAAAAATGGAATTGCTGACTACAGACGAGAAATCTTCTGTGTCCTCTTAAATCCTTTTAAACAAATTTTCATATTCATTTATCGTATCAATTAATATTACATTCGGCCCATAATATAAGAAATAAAACCATGAAACACAAAGAACAAGGAAATATATTGGAATGAATTAATTGAATTCAATCTTCATATAAATTTCAAAAACACCTCTTATAATTTTAATTAATATTTTGATGGCTTATAATATTAATGACAGTAATTAATAGAGGCAATATTTGAAATTAATATTTAATATGCATAAAAATTGATACATATTTCTTATATTTTGGACCCACAAAAAGGATTATAATAGTACGGGGTGAGTTCTAAAAATTTAAACTCGATATTATTATTTTCTTCCAATATAGTCCAAACTCCGATGCGGGCTGGGCCAGCGCACCCAGCCACCCAGCAAGCTGGCCTGATTTTCATCTTTTTCAATTTTTTATTTCTATTACTTGGTGTTGTCGTATGTTGTATTGTAGCACTTCGATGTTCTGTGATTGTTATTCAACAGTAATGACAACACATGGATATAGAATTATAGATAGTCATATTTAGCAAATTTACTTTATATTAGGGTACTTAACATTTAAAAATAGATAATCTATAAGTAATGTAAGTTTATATATGTTATAACGTTGAAGTATAAGAGACAAAATGACATTGGAAATTTTCTAAGGTTATTGTACGTAATAAGCGATTCTTAATTTATTAAAATAAGAAAATTAAAATGACATTGCAAGCAGCAGCCCAGGTCTCCAAAGCAGAAAATTAAAATTAGCGATTCTTAATTTATTTCTTTTTATTTTGTCAAAAAAAAATATTTCTTTTTATTTTTATGAAATATTAGTTATTAATTACCATATTTTAATTAATTATTCAAATTAATAAAAATAATCAACTCAGCCTACGCACAAGATGATATTTTTCATTTTGAATGTGAGGAATCTTTGGTGTGATATTTGTCCGAAGTTGTTCGATTAAAGAGATTATTTTCCCCCGCAAAATTATGAAGAGAGTTTCAGTCATGTGTTCATCTATTTAATAATGTTATCCATTAAATTCAAAAATATATCACCAAACATTTACACAGATTTTATTATTTTATTTTCATTTACACACTATTAAGAACTCAATATGATACGAGGTGATGTAGATTTTGCAGTATTTTTGAGTACTAATATTTTTTGTTAATTACGTATAAATATTTAATTATTTCAATTCGTTAATAGATAATCCTAAAGCTTACAATCATCTTTTCTACTGTCATGTAAATATTTGAATATTAGATCAGGATCCCCCTCCACCAAGGTGACGGTCCTGTTTTGGTTAAATTAAACATGCACCAATTCAAACACCTGCTTCAACAAGCACAGGAGTGAGTCACGATGTGTGCAGAGAGCAGGAAGCAGCAGTGGTAGCTAGCTACTGAAGATAAGGCAGCGCGCGCATGCAGCTTCTGAGATATGATCTAAAAATTTGGGAATAGGAATTCATGTACAGACACTTGTAATAACGTTTGCCAGCTAGCAAAACTTGGCATCTGCCTTTTGAACGTAGCTAGCCCCAATCTTCACGTGATCTTCTCTTAGCCCCTTTTGTTTGCTTCTCCCTCCTCACTATATATCACTCTCCTCCTTCCACTAAATCTTTACACTGATCTCCACTATACTTTCTCTCTCTCTTTGTTACAAAAAAGAGAGGAATAGATAACCCAGATCCAGAAGAAGAACCATGGAGTCCTCAAAGATCTATGCCTTTCTCTTCATTTGCATGCTCTTCATCTCCTCTGCTACTCCAATTCTTGGTTGTGGCTATTGTGGTAAGCCCCCTAAGAAGCACAAGCCTGGTAAAACACCCAAGTCACCCATTCCTGTCCCTCCCATTGTTAAACCACCAATCACAGTTCCCCCCATTACTCTCCCTCCTGTTGTGAAGCCACCAGTGACAGTGCCTCCCATTACTCTCCCTCCTGTTGTGAAGCCACCAGTGACAGTGCCTCCCATCACTCTCCCTCCTATTGTGAAACCACCAGTGACTTTGCCTGTTCCTCCAATTGTGAAGCCACCCATTACACTTCCACCCATAGTGAAACCCCCAGTGATTCTCCCTCCTGTAACAGTTCCTCCAGTGCTTAACCCACCAAGTACAACACCTACTAAGCCTTGCCCACCACCCAAATCGCCGGCACAAGCTACATGCCCCATTGACACGCTGAAACTGGGTGCTTGTGTGAATCTGCTTGGTGGGTTGGTGCACATTGGGGTTGGAGACCCGGTTGTGAACGAGTGCTGCCCGGTTCTTCAAGGACTTGTTGAGCTTGAAGCCGCTGTGTGTCTTTGCACCACTCTTAAGCTGAAGCTTCTGAACCTCAACATTTATGTCCCTCTTGCTCTTCAGCTCCTTGTGGCTTGTGGCAAGTCTCCTCCTCCTGGTTACACATGCTCTCTGTAAACCAGTAAGTGCTCCAAATAAAACCCTAATTTATGTTTTCGTTTACATTTTCAAAGACCAACTCTTTCTTCAACAAACAAAATAAATCATTTTCCCCCTACGTTTTTTTTTTTTTTTGGTTAATTAACAATGCGTGATTCTTAGTTAAGTATTAATTCTCTACCGTATCATCCATCAAAATATTGTTTACAAATTGATATGTTCTAATCAAGGGTTGGTCTAAGTTAAACCATCCTAAAATTACACCCCTCCTTATACCACCCATATGCCAATTTGTGGACCAATTAAATTGTCACATGAATGGTCAAAATGTCAACTGTTGGAGTTGTATTAATACTATACTCAAAGCTTGTATGTACAGTATACTGCAGTATAATATACGTATTTTTAGTATTTATATATTTTGACAAAAAAATTACTTATTATTTTTAATATCTGAAATAATGTATTTTTTAATTTTTTTTTATGTATTAGAGACAAAAATACATAAAAAAATTATACATATAGTATACTGTAGTATAGTATACATATTTTTAGTATTTATATATTTTGCCAAAAAAATTACTTATTATTTTTAATATCTGAAATAATGTATTTGTAATTTTTTTAATGTATTTTTGGTCTCTAATACATAAAAAACTTGAAACTTCTAATTTCTTTGAAAATCACTTTTTTATTAATAAAAATCAAATTTTTATATTTTAAACAACTTTGTTAAACATTTTAGATTAAATCTAAAATACCTTTTTTGTGAGAAATTTTTTTTGTGCAAAAAAATTTTTTTAGAAGAACTTGTTAACAAGCGTCTTAAGGATATTGTTTAAAGAATTCAAATAAGATAATTATTTATTGAAAATTAAGTATATCATTTTTTAATGTATTGAATACACCACTTCTTGTAATAACTTATTTTTTTTAGATTTGTTAACCAATATCTTTATGATGATCATTTGTGCTTGACTTTTTTTTATATATAAAAACACACTAGCTATCTGATAAACCGCAGATTTTTAACTGAAACCATAATAAATTACAAACAAAAAGAGTATTGAATTATTTTGTCCATAAACAATAAATTTCCTCACTATTCAAGTAGAGATTACAAAATTAATTAACATTCCAATAAGAAAGTTATGCGATTCTTTTCTCTTTCCTTTTTTTTTAGATTTTAATTTCTATTCATTCTCAGTGTAACAGATTTTTACACTAAAATTCAATAATGTCTTAACAAATTAGTATTATTGTTATTTAGTAATTGTGAACGTTGTCTGTCACATAGTCACACTAACTAGATCAAATGGAATTATGGAAGCGTGATTTGATTTCTATTTCCCTATTATTGATGTTGTCCTATTTTCTACCCGTGAACTTAAAGTGTTTGTCTCATTGGATTGCATGCAGGTCAATGTATCGAGGAATGTATGGTTGAAATCGACATGAGAGGATGTCGAGCCACTCTATCTTTCTCTCTCTTCTCTTGATTGGAATTGCTGTTGTTTGTTTGGCTATTATTTGTGAAACCATTTGTTTTTAATTCAGATTGTTGCATGTATGTTTAATCTAAGGCAAGTAAAGTATTTATATCATTTAATTTGCGCTTTGTTGAATTTCATATTCGTGTTTCTACTATTGTATAACTTTTGCTTCAATTCAGGATCACCTACTCACTCTCTCTCTCGAACATGTAGACAGAAAAAAAAATCTTAGGCATATCTGTGGGGCATATATGCCTCAAAACTTACGTTATTGGATTTTTCCTAAATCCTTGAGTGGATTAATTTACGACATAAATATGACGTACGATTCCACCCGCCAAAGATAGAAACCCGGTTTTGGTTTCCAGTGGGCAGTGATTGTGAAATTTTACACATTCCATCAAAGAATGTTACTTTTAATATAGACCACACACACACAAAAAAAAATAAAAAATGATGCCAGAAAACAACAAATGAAAGCTCAAAGCAGTGTGTGAACGACAACCGATTCCTTATTTTCTAGTGTGATATAAACGAGTAATATTACTTGAATATTAAATTTCCAATATTGTTTTTATATTTTAAATATATATATATATATATATATATATTGCTTCAAAAAAAATACATTTATTTATATTGTGTCATCTAAGGTGGGGATGAAAATAATTCGTCCGTGAATCACGTTTCTTAACAGTTAGATAAATCAATAAAATAATTGAACGATTAAAATTATAAATTATCGAGTAACAAAAAAAATTGAAGTGAAAACTTTGTCCTTGTTCTCCTCAAACCCTCCCACACCCCACCGTTAGAAGAATCATCCACGAGAAAGCAGATCCAGGAATTGCGACATATTATACAAATCATATCCCATTCTTGACTTCATTACATTAACATAGAGGATAACTTAAATTCGCTTCAACAAATTGATAGAGAAAGGCTCAAAGACAATTTTCATCAAAACAAGCCTACTTAGAAGTGCAATGTGACTAATTTGAACAAACCAACTCAGATTCAAAATGAATCGACAAAAAAAGCCTCCATCTCAGTTGGAGGGAGACCCTTCGCTATGCTAATAATGTCATGGATGAACTTTTCATTGAAACTTTTGGGTTTTGTGAATACTGAATACGTATTATGTTGTTCATCCACAACATGGATATGTGAGGGTATGGATGTTTAGGGTATGGTTGATTCATGTTGGATCATATTTTGTAAAATAATCCATGGATCCAAACGAACTGATTCGGTTAAAATTGGGTTCACTACAAGAATAATGTTGATTTGCGATGGATTATTTGCGATGATCTCAATGTCGTCGCTAAAATTGTCATTTGCGACGGCCTTTGTCGTCGCTAAAAAAAACTGTTGAATTTTCAAAATTTGCGACGGCCTTGGGTGATTTGCGACGGCCAAGCCGTCGCTAATATACCTGACAGTTTGCGACGGCCTTGTCGTCGCTAATAGGTATTCCATTTGCGACTCCGTTTAATATGCAAGTTTAATATGTAAGTTTGCGACAACCGGGCCGTCGCTAATGTAACTTACAGTTTGCGACGGCTCTGGCTGTCAGTAAAGGATCGTGTTTGCGATGGCCTGGCCGTCGCTGATAGGCATTCATGTTTGCGACGGCTTGGGCTGTCGCTTTTCCGTCGCAAGGTTTTAATAAAAGCCCAACCCGCCCCACTTTCCCTTCTTCAACTTGCAGCTTTCCTCTTCTCACTACAAAAAAAAGGTCATTTAGCGACCGAAAATAGTGACCGAATTTGTTGGTTGCTGTTTGCGACCGAAATGGCGACCGATTGTAGGATCTAAATCAAACATTGATTAGAGTAGATATTGCGACCGAAATAGAGCGTAGCAAAGGTATCGGTCTCTATTTCGGCCGCAAAATAAAGGAAAATAAAAGTCAAAAATTTATGACTTTTTAGTGACCGAGTTAAATGCAACGGTTAAAATTTATTTATAGTTGCGACCGATATTAAATCGGTCGCTAAACGGCACGTAAAAAATTAAAATAGAGCGTGTTAGCGACCGAATTTTAAATCGGTCGCTAAATTTATGAATTCAAATTTCAAATTAACCCATTTAGCGACCGAATGATTAGGGCGTTAAAACTAAAATCCCTAAATCGTGAGCCCTTCCCCTTTCTTCCCCCTTTCTCTCATTTCTTCTCTTTTCTTCTCTCTCTCTTGCACTCTCTCTGTCGCAGTCGGACCGTCGTCGCCACCACCGCAACACAACCACCACCACTCTGCACCTCCTCCCTTTCCATTCGCCTCTCCCCATTTGGCCTCCCTCTTTCCCTTTGCCCCATATCCGCCACCACCCTCCTCCCTCCTCTGGCCACTGTTTGCGTCGGCAAAGCCACCACCGCAACGCCACCACCAAGGTAAGTTGAACCCCCCTTCTTCCTCTCCCCCTCTCCCTCTCTCTCTCCCCATCGTGCACAACCCCCTCCCCATCTCCCTATTTTTCTCCTCTTCTCTGACTTCTCTGGTTTGTGTTTTCAGCTCTCCCCCACTATTTGCATTGGTGAATGATTGTGGCTCCATTTCTCTTCAAAGCGCAAGCTTCCATTTCTCTTTATTTACTAAACCCTAAACCCTAAATTCTCTATTTCTTCCACTACCCTGATATCATATTCTGTTATGTCAAATTACTCAATTGTTGTTGTGTGGATTTTGATCAGTACATTCATGCTTGCAACAACTTGTTTATATGTTGTGTCAGTATTTACCAGTTAGGCGTAATGTATATAAACATAAGTCAGTGTCAATGTGAACTTGGGCTGTTTGCACATTTGAAAATTTGAGTTTTATACTTGAGGATTTAATTAGAAATGAGACTGTAGTAATTGATTTATGTTTTTAAATATTTTAATGTTAAAACAGTGTTCAAAAGAGTTAATGTGATTTTGATTGTGTCATTCATATTGATTTAAGCGAATATGAGAAGGGATTAATTTTTAAGGCTACTGTGGTAAGAGTAAAGGAATTGAAAAACTCAAACCGATTTTTGGCAAAACATATAAATAACAATTTTTTTGCTTCTATCCATAAGTGAGTTTAGGACTCAAAATGGGTTTGCAGTCATGTTTGAACATATAAACAAAGTTCATCAGTACATTGATGTTTACAACAACTTACTTTGTTTTGAAATTTGGTGCAATCCATTTTACTGAGTACTGAGATGAGAAGCTAAGAATATGCCAAAAAGATAGATAGATTTATATATTTTGAGTAGCTTCAGCTTCTTCAAACTTCATGAACTGATGTTAAAGGTCAGTAGTAATTCAACTTTTTGGTGCACAGATTATGTTTTTATATATATTATTGCTATTATTATTTTCAACGTGCTCTTGCTTGTCTCTTTATTCTTTGTTAACAGGGGCACATGATTGTTTAATGTTAAGTGAGTGACTTAAGGTCATAATGATTTATTAATTAAAGCATAGACAAAAAAACATTAGATTGGGAAACTATTCCTATGGAGGGGGATAGATGGGTATAGAGGTGAACTTTGGAAAAAGTTAAACTAACACGGTGAGGTGATATTTCTATATGTTACGTTTATTTTGGGAAGTAAGGGATTACTTAAGAAAAAAAATGAATCACTTGATTCTGATAGATAACACTCGTACTAAGTTGCAAGTTGTTCTAAATTTGTAACCGTATATTATTGATTCTATTTTATATTAATTTATGTGTTTCTAGTCTTATAAATAGTTGTACTGGATTCTGTATATATAGATTAGTGATTTTATTTGAAAGGACTAATTTCATTTATGCACGATAGGTCCTTGTTGTCATATTCTTCTACTCCCTATTGGCTCCGGCTCCTCCCTTTATCCTTACTCGGTTGTGTTTTCTCTCTCAGGTAAGTTCTCTGAACACTCAGTGTAATGTAATATGTGAATTATCGTGTTGTTTGGTAGTGGAGAGCTGAGCTCAATAGGATGTGATCTTGTCTGATTGTATGCTGATAATTTAATGTTTATGCATGTGTTTGTCAATATGTGTTGTTTGTTAGTGGAGAGCGGAGCTCAATAGGATGTGATCATGTCCGAAAGGCGGGATGCTGGTTGTGTGCTGATAATTGAGAAATTATGCATGTATTTGACAATTAACTGCTACTTGTTAGTGGAGAGCGGAACTCAATAGGATGTTTGCTACAATATTTTATCTAAGTTTGTATTGATTTACGCTGCAATTTATATAAGCTCAACAATGTTGCAATATTTATAGGTTAATGGTTTTATTTTTTGTTAGAGTTAATAATTAATTTACGAAAGCCTTAGTTTCCTATTTGAGATTCAATATTAATGAGCATGCGTAACTTATCAAGGTATGCATGCTCATTGTATTGAATCTTGAATTGTCCAAGTGGGATAGTTTGGGAAAAAACTTTTTCACACTCGTACAATAGTCATTTCCATGTTCAAATGCCTTATAAATATACTTGTTGAAATCTCGGTCTGATGCATTTCCTTTTGTTCTCCTGGTGCATACTTGATCGCGGTGATGCTCACCGTGCTCGAGTCATGTACTTGGAGACCAATTGGAAATGTTGTCGAAATTTTGTTAAGCATAAGGTATTTGAATAAGGGAATAAGTATTATTAGCCGAGTGTGGTAAAGGTTTCTTCTCGAATGGGATAGGTTCATACCTTGTCATAAGAACGAGATTGATGGAGTTATTGGAATGCACCGGAAATGGATGTATCGTAGGTTGGATCGGAATAAACCTCTTAGGGAAGAGTATAGAGTTGGAGTGGGTGTTTGTTGTTAGCCAGGAGAGATTTATACAGCTGGGCGGTGATCATTTGAGGTGTCCTTGCAAAAGATGCAAGTGTCAATCTTTCAAAAGCGTGGATGGAGTTGTAGCCAATCTTTATGAGAAGGGCTTCATGCCTGATTACTATTGGTGGAGTAACCATGGTGAGACGTTGCCTGATTTAAACCCGATTGTGTTTGAAGGTTCGTACTATGGAAGTGGTGACCGGAGGGAAGAATTGAATCCATACGAGCAGATGATAATGGATCATGCTGGACCATCGGTTGGTGTTGTACTAGAAGAAGATGGGGGAGAAGATGGTGGAATGGGTTCCCAATACATAGGGGAGAATCCGAATCCCGAAGCTCAAAGATTCTATGATATGCTGAGTGTTGAACGATCTCCATTGTGGGAAGGATGTCGGGAGTACACGGAGTTGTCGATGTGCATGGAATGGTTGAGTATCAAATCTGACTACAATATGCAAGAAGGTTGTTTTAATCGCCTCACCAGGTCAGTGTCCAAGGCGTTGCCAGAAGACAATCGGATGCCTACTAGTTTTTATCATGCTAAGAAGTCTGTGGAAAATTTGGGTCTGGGGTGTTTGAAAATTGATTGTTGCCCGAATGGATGTATGTTGTACAAAAAGGATGATTCAGCGGAAAGCATAACATGTTGTCGATTTTGTGGTGCGGATCGGTATAAGACAACCACTAGGATGGGCATTGAGAAGAATAGGTCGCTAAAAAAGATGTGGTACTTTCCGCTCGTGCCAAGACTTACAAGATTGTACTCTTCGATGGCCACTGCAGCTTACATGATGTGGCATAGTGAGCATGAGAGGGAGCAAGATGTCTTGTGTCATCCATCTGATGGAGAAGCTTGGAAGCATTTTGATAGGGTTCATATGGCATTTTCGCAGGACCCTCAAAATGTCCGATTGGGGTTATCTACTGATGGATTTAATCCTTTTGGTCGGTCTGGAAAAGCATACTCTTGTTGTCCGGTTATCCTGACTCCGTACAATCTTCCCCCGGGGATGTGCATGAAGCGGGAGTTTATGTTCCTAACAGTCATTATTCCGGGTCCGTCTAATCCAAAAGGTAAGATTGATGTGTACTTGCAGTCGTTGATAGATGAGTTGACGATGCTATGGAATGATGGTGTGTTGACATATGACGTATCTTTGAGGCAGAATTTCATCATGAAAGCAGCTTTGATGTGGACGATCAACGACTTTCCCGCCTATGGGATGATGTCGGGTTGGATGACCGTGGGGAAGCTTGGATGCCCAATATGTATGGAGCGATCGAAGGCATTCATGCTTAAAAACATTCGAAAGATCTCATATTTTGATTGTCATCGTCAATTCCTTCCAGAAGATCATCCTTATAGGCGAAACAAGAATGCATTCAAGAAGCGTTGTGCGGAGACAACACCGCCTCCACCACGTTTGACTGGTCCTAATGTATGGCGCTACTTACCGCTCGTCCATGAATCCCAAGGAGAACATATTCCTGATTATGGCGTCCACCATAATTGGACAAAACAAAGTATATTTTGGAGGTTGCCGTATTGGAGGACGCAGCTACTCCGTCACAACATTGATGTCATGCATACTGAGAGGAATGTGTTTGACAATGTGATGGACATCAAGGGGAGGACAAAGGATACAAATAAAGACCGATTGGATCTGACTGAAATTTTTAATCGGAAGGAGCTTGAGTTGCAGGACGGTGGTCGTGGCAGACTTATCAAACCGAAGGCAAGTTATACACTAAGCAAAAAAAAGAAAGTGGTCATCTGTAAGTGGGTTAAAGAACTAAAGTTACCAGATGGGTATGCTTCCAATCTGGGTAGATGTGTTGACATTAAGAAAGCAAAGTTACATGGAATGAAGAGTCATGATTGCCACGTGTTCTTGCAACAGTTGCTTCCAATTGCGTTCGACGCATTACCGAAGCAAATTTGGAACCCACTTGTTGAGCTTAGCCACTTTTTCAGGGAGCTTACATCGACAACACTAAATGTGAATCAATTAAAGGATATGGAAGTCAAGATACCCGTTTTGTTATGTAAGCTGGAGCAAATCTTCCCGCCGAGTTTCTTTGATTCTATGGAACACATGCCAGTTCATCTACCTTACGAAGCACGAGTTGGTGGCCCAGTCCAATACCGCTGGATGTATCCATTTGAGAGGTAAACAACATCAACTATTTTACTTAATACATATGAAATTCACGAACACGAGATCGTAGTTTAGCTTTCCCTAAAACTAGTAATTATTTGTATGTATCCCTCTTTAATAGGTTCCTGCACTCCCTTAAACACAAAGTCAAGAACAAGGCACGAGTGGAGGGTTCCATTTGTGAAGCATACTTAGTAGAGGAGACTTTCACTTTTGCCTCTTATTACTATCCGGACGAAGTTAACACGAGAAGGACTAGGAAGCCTAGAAACGTTGATTCGGGCGAAGGAAGTTCAACTAGTCCTCCTATATCAATATTCAACTATCCGGGCAGATTTAGTGGCAAATCAAAAGGATATTTCTTGGAGCAACGTGACATTAATGCTGCTCATCTGTATATCCTTCAAAATTGTGAAGAGGTGGCGCCATATTTAGAGTAAGTTTCTACAATGTCTTTTATAAGTTCAATTGACATTTATGATTATTAATCGTCCTGCTGTTAATCTCCCATATGTAGGATGTACGACAATTTTTTAAGGGATCTCCAACCTGACATTTCAAACGATCAGGTTGATCGAGAAATTACTTCTCACTTTGCTACGTGGTTCAGTAAATATGTAGGTTAAGCATCTTCATTTGTTGCAATACATTTTATCTCCTTAAATATATAGCATGTATAAGAATAATATAATATTTGATTTTTTAGGTACTTGATCCAGAAAACAATGTTCAAAATCCATTGTTGACAAATTTGGCATGGGGGCCTAACAGATGGGTTACATCATGGAATACTTATATTGTAAATGGATATAAATTTAACACAAAAACATGGAATGAAGGAAAGCAGTCGTGTAACTATGGTGTTTGTGTGCGAGCCACTGATGATGGCAATGTAGAGGATGATTTCTATGGGGTTCTAACTGACATCCTTCAACTCGATTATATCGGTTTCCCCATGATGAAGTTAGTTATCTTCAAGTGTGATTGGTTTGATCCTACTCTTGACGTAGGGACAAAAATCGATAAAAAATATGGTATTGTTCAAGTTAGGTTGTCTCGAAGGTATAATAAGGCGTACGACCCATTCATTTTTTCACAACAGGCAGATCAGGTTTATTACTCCGCCATATCCCGAAGGACATCAAGGCTGGTTGGGTGTTATTAAGATAAAGGCTCGCAGTATAATTACTGATAATGTAATCAACCAGCCTGAAAAAGATGCTCCGTACCAAGATGATGAGTTTTCAAGACCCCACGAACCGTTGCAAATTACGCCGGACATTATTGTTAATTCTCTGACGGACATTTCCGGAAATGGGGAAGAAGTTGAAAGAGATTTATTGGATCAATCCGAGTTGGACGCATCTAGCGAAGGCACATTCCGATCAAGTGAGACTGATGAGAGTAGGGGTGAATTTAGTGACGGGGATTCTACTTAGGTAATTTATTTATGTCATAATTCATTGTGTAAATGTTATTCTACTTAGGTAATTTATTTTTGTATTATTTACACTGTTGTGTAATCATCTTTTCATTTTTTACACAGATGGCAGATTCCTCTAGAAGTAGGGGTCGTCGTGGAGGTCATGGCAGAGGTCGTGTTGCGAGAGTCCCTTCGCCGGCCGACCCACAGCCTTCAGATCGAGACCACCCTACCAGCACCTCTGTGGACGGGACACCTCAGGGTGATGGACTTGCACCCCCTACCCAGCCTCATGTGGTCGGGACACAGGCTGCACCCTCATCATCCACACCTACGACAGGACCATCATCATCATCGGGACAGGAGAGTCGTGGTCCATCCGACAGGAGGATTCTTCTTATCCCCAGAGGGATAACGAGTAAGCTAATTTAACTTTTTAATATATATAAAGTATCGTTAATTTCTATTTACTTATTTTTTAAATTTATTTATAACATTTATTAATGCTCTAATTTTGCTGCAGCTTTCTGCCCGCGAAGGGCCCTTCTGATTCGATTTTGAAGATCCTGCGACGCAAGTTTGATGGTCCATGGCCTACATGGAAGGCCATCCCAGGGGGCCATAGGGATCAGTTGTTTCTAGAGTTTAAGATAACAATTTATTAAGTTATTTAATTTAAATTTACATTATATATATATATATATATATATATATATATATACACACACACACACGAATTTCCTAACAACTGTACGTTGCAGAAAGAGTATAGATGGGACGTGGCTTTAGAAGGTCTCGTCAGAGACATATTTGAGCATAAAGGCTCACTGGTCATGAAGAATCTAACGAACAAGCTGAGGAAGGGTAAGAATAAGGGGAAGTGGGTGGATCTTGAGATCAGGAGGCAGCTGGACCAGTACTGGGCTACTGAGAAGTTCCAGGAGATCCAGGCCACAGCTCGGCGTAATCGAGCTTCTGATGGCGGCGCATGTGCTTGGACCGGCGGGTCTAAATCAGCCGCCGCCCACTACGACGAGCTGGTAATACATTAAACTTTTGACTTATTATACTATTTAATTAATTAGTTTTCATTTTTTAATTATTCTTATGAATTTAAGATTTTTTTTGTGTGCAGAAAGCACAGAAACAGTGGGCCCCCACTGCTATGGAGTTGGTGGAGAGGACGGAGAAGTTGAAGTCGGGGACATGGGTCAACAACAAGGCCCGTAACTATGCTGTAAGCAAAAAAACAATTTAGTGCTTACTTGTAATTTATTATAAATGATTTGTTAATATTGATTATAATTTTAACTAAATCTCTTCAACTATACTTTGTAGGTGGGCTTCAACGAGAAGAAGGACGATGCCATATCACGTGCCTCACAGTCACAAGATGAGGCCTTGACTGGTGATGGGCCCAGCTCTCCTATCTCCGTCGACGATAATGCCATTTATTTGGAGGTCGTCGGGGGCAGGAACAAGAAGGGGCACGTGTATGGCCTCGGACACCTAGGAGGCGAGTTTATCGCTTCATCATCTGGCACGCCTGCTCCTTCCTACGCCGATACTGTCCCTCAGGAGCAGTTCAACCAAATGCAGGACACCATCACGCAACTGAACGCGGAGCTTCGGGAGAAGAGCAAGAGAGAACAGCAGATGGCGAACTAGATTGCATGATTGACTCGTGCACACCAAGAAATGGTGCGGGCGAGCATCGAGCGAGGCGGTACATCGTGGGCTGGTGTTGGAGCAGATGAGGATCCAGACTCCAGTTGCTCAGGGTGATGCTCTGATGGTTGTGTCGCCTGCTGTCGCTCCTCCAGTTCCATCGCCAGCTACTGATGCTGCTATTGCAGAGGACGATCAGATAGCAGACGTCGGTGTTACGGACGCTGAGGATGATTGGATCCCGACCCTCCACCTCCCCCTCATCATGACTGATTATTTATTTTTTAATATTTTTGACTTTAAACGATTCTTGTACGACACTTTGGATTTTTTTTTAATATATATTCATTATTTCTTATGATTGTATATTTCATTAATAATTTGGTGTGTTTTATTAGTAATTTTACTAAACTTTAAAGAAAATCAGAAAAAATTTATTATTTTAAAAATTAAATTTAAAAAAATAATAATAAAAACCAGTTTAGCGACCAAATTAGAAACCAATAATTCGGTCGCTAAACTTTAATTAACATTAACAAATTGTGGTCTAGAGATCGAAAATCCGTCGCTAATATAGATTAACAGTAACCAACATTGGCGACCGAAATAGAAACCGATTATCGGTCGCTAAAAATGGTTACCCAAACAATGCGACCAACCGTGTAGCGACCGTTTTTTTATTATTTAGCGGCCGAAATTACGGTCGCCATTTAGCGACCGAATTATTATTTCGGTCTCTAAAAGTTTAGCGATCAGGTTATCAGTCACCACCATAAATCGGTCACTAATTCGGTCGCTAACTTAAATAGCGACCGAATTAGAAAGTTTAGCGACCGAATATGCCGGTCGCTAAACAGTTCTTTTTTTTGTAGTGTCTCCCAAAACCCTAACACCACTCAGCAGCAATTCACTGCCGTCGCACCGCCACTGGCCTCACATCGCTGTTGGCCTCGCATCGCCGCTGCCGTTCGTTTGCCGGCCAGTCCTCTTCCCCCCTTCTTGTCATTCCCTCTTCCCAATTCACATCCGGCCTCCCCTTTCATCTTCTCCTTCTCCTTCCCTCTTCCCATCCCGCCGCCGCCTGCTGCTGCCACCGTTCGACCAGCCACCGCATGCCGTGGTGAGTTCACACAAGACAACAACACTATACGAAGTAGAGCGCAAGATGTTCCGATCAACAAGATGGAGAAGTGATAAGAACAAAGTCAAAGCTATTTTCAAACTCCACTTCCATGTCACTCAGGTAGCTATTTTATAATAATGATCAATTTTGGGCACATTTTAAATTTTAATTAAAAAGGGTATAATTTTTTAGCCCTTATTAATCATATGGGGTGAAGTCATAATTTTGTGGAATGCAAAATGGGTAATGGTGAAAGCCTTAAAGTTGAGATTTTTTAATTTGTAATGCAATTTATTTCAGATGCTGCAATCTGGGGTGGAGGCTTTGGTACTGTCTGTAGTTCCAGGGGACATTGGAAAACCAAGTACGAGATTAGAGAAAGTTGTGGTTCATGGTGGAGTTTGTAGATGGGAGAATCCTGTTTATGAAACAATCATGCTTGTTCAGGAGCCTAAGACTGGGAAATTCAATGAGAGAATATATAATTTTGTGGTTTCAACGGTATTTTTTTTTTCTCTTTCAACCATTAACTGTGTTAAATTAAGTAGTTGGTTTATGTCACAATGTGATCTTGATTCTGGGTTATTTTTCTTTGTAGGGATTATCAAAAGCTAGCTTCATTGGGGATGTTTCAATAGAGTTTGTATTAAACTCAACTGTTTTTGGTGATGGGGTTTCTTCTTGTTAAACAACATTTGCAGAGAGGAAGAGGAATGTGAAGATGCCAAGCTAAAACCCCATGATAGGAGCTTAAGGACCTATTTAAGCAATGGAGATACAGAAGAAATTAATTAAAAATAATTCATATTTTAAATAATTAATTAATAAAAAATTAATTTATTAAATTATTAAATTTTAAACAAAATATGTATTGCAGTTTGCGACGGTCTGGCCGTCGCTAACTTCTGGTTATTTGCGACGGCCTGGCCGTCGCTAATGTATGATGATTTGTGACGGCCAGGTCGTCGCAAATTTGCGACGGCCAATTAAAAAAAACCGTCATAAACGGTTTGCGACGACCCTTTATGTGACGGATTGTTGGCCGTCGCAAATCCGTCACAAACACGAGTTTTGCGACAGCTTTGGGCTATTTGCGACGGTCTTTGGCCCTCGCTAATTCCAATTTTTCTTGTAGTGGTTGGTTCCGATCGGATCATTGGAATATCATTTTTTTTATTTATTTTAATCTAATTCCGAAAATTAGAAAAAAATTCAGAAAATGAAGTTTTTAATTAGTTAATATTTAGTCGTTTAGACATTTAGTTAAAATTTTGATTATTAATATTAATTTTTAAGAATAATCTATTATTGTATTAATATATATTATTTTTGTTACTAAAATTATAGTATTAAAATATAATTAATAATATTAATATATTAATTTTTAAAGGGATCGATTCAGTTTGAATGATTAGTGTCTATGAGTTTAATTATAATACATTGCAAGTATAAGATTTTCTTACAGTGTCAATCAATCATAAATATGATTGTATGTGTAACTTTTAGGAAATTATAATAAAAATTAAAATTTTAAATAATGTGACAATTTATTATGAACTGATAAAATAAAAAAATCTTTATAACTCTCGTTATTGAGAAATATGATATTCTATTGTCACATCTTGTCCTAAATTGATGCACATTTTTGCAAAGACATATCACCTTTTCCGCACATCAAATATTTTTTTTTACCCCATCTATTGTCACATTTTGTCCTAAATTGGTTCGCATTTTTGCTAGTATATATGGCCTCATACCATACATCAAAATTGTTGTTTTACAACTCAAATTCGATATTTGCATGGAACATGCTCTCAATATGAGAATGAATGAATATTATTATATTTATATATGTGAGATATTGTATAAATTTTGTATTATAATTTTTTTTTCTAACCCACTGAAATTAGAGCCTTTGACTCCCCAACGGGCATTCCAGGGTAACCTCGCAAACTTAGGTCCTTTGACCCACTATGAAACAATAATCCCCAAAACGACAGCAAGACGTCCAATTTTTTACACACGGGGTTGGACTGCCTCCCAAATGAGCGACTACAAGAATTGAACCCTAGTTCTTTTTCTTAGGGAGAGTCACATTACCAACTCTCCCAACACTATGTTGGTGTATTATAAATGTTTAAATAACATAACTCAATTAGTCATAAATATTGAAAAATATATCATAAATAAACAGAAGAATAAGTTTAAAATGTTACATTTTAGTGAATAAACAATGTTAATTCCACTCATATTTTCTCTCATCTTACACTTTTGTTTAAGTGATAAAGAAGACTATATTAATTATGAGAAAGAGAAAATATGAATCAAAGCTATAACCAAATGACATATATAGAAAGACTTTAATTATAATGCATTGTTGTGTAGAAAAAAATTATACTATCAATCTATGAAAAAATAATAATTGATGCTACGTTATTAAAAATTTTGACTCTTACAATAATAATCTTAACAATTATGCATAAAATAATTTGTCATTAGTTAACAATATAAAATGTTTTATACTAATAATGAAGTTCATAAATTTATTTGTGTATCATTATTCTACTGAACATAGGTGTGTAAAACCCGACCCTACCCTAAAACTCATCTCAACTCGTAGTATTCGGGCCGGGTCTGACCCTAACCCGCAAAAGAGAAATGACAAACCTGCGTCTCATTTAGTGACCCGGTGTCGGGTCAGGGACGAGTTCAGATTGACCTTCGGGTTACCCAACATGTCCCATGTAATAAAAATCTACTTTTATTTTTATCCATGTCTGGCTTACGTTTCACGTTTGATATATTTGGTGGCTTTTGTAAAATTGAAAGAATTTTGTTTGATAAAAATATCTTATTTTTAACAATGTGACTTTGGTAACACGAGCATGAAGAAAGCATCCAGTTTTTGATCTATTTGGTGACACGAGATCAATTGGTGACTTTTAAGTAACATATTTGCTAATATTTTGGCTTATAAAAAATATGATTTGAAATTTAATTTACAAAGGATCTATTTAACTTTGGGTCAACCCAAACCCGTCTCATTTAGACCCGATCTTAAACCAACCCGCATATAATCGGGTTTCTTCGGGCCTAAGGACGGATTCGGGTTCAAAGAATTGATCCTATCAATTTTTAGGATCGGATAAGAGACGGACAAAACCCATCCCACGCTCACCCTTACTTAATACCCTAATCAAATGTATATTTGCGCTAAGCCCACACTATTTACCACACTCGGACTCCCTGTCTTTCTCGACAGACAATCACGACATTTCATGGAAAAATCCATGCAACCTAACAGATATTATTTTCTAACACATTGTAAATAAGTCAATATATTAACACATTGTCACCCCACCCCAAACAAAAAAAAGATAAACATAACGTTTTTTCTTTTTTTGCATTAAAGATAAATACAACTTCCAAAACAAAGAAGGATGTCAAACATAATTACATTAAACATAAAAAAGATAAACATAATTTCTGGTCACAATCCTTGATACAAGAAAATAAGACGCAGACACCGCTATCAAATTCAAATGTTGCTCAAAAGCTTATCGGGTACGGATTTTGGAATCAGTTCATACTTCATATCAAGCAATAAGAATTCGGATTTCCATGAGCTATTATTTACAACTTCCGAAAGGTTTCTGAACCGACTTCCTTGTTTAAAGACTTCAATAAGTAAAAATAGATATGTCAATCTCCTTTAAAGTGATTTTAACTCTAAAGTAAGTAAATAAAAGTAGATCCCTCTTAGAAGACAATATAATATATAAAATTAAGAATATCAATTCTCTCTCTAACTTCAAACTCTCACTCTTTTCTCTACACACAGCCACGCGTGCTACCATTAAAGGAGGTAGTTTTGAGCCATTTTTTGACTTGGAATAACCCTTTTACTTCGTTTTTTCTCCCATTTTATCTAAATAAGTGGTTTTTCCACATAGATATGGGTTTTTTTCTTCGTGTTTTTCATGTTTTTCGTCTTCTGTGCGCGGCGGTATTGTCGTTCGTCGTCTTGATGAGGCATTGTTTGATTTCCCGTCTTGGTGCGGTGTTTGTTTGATTTCACGTCTTGGTGCGGTGTTCGTTTGGTTCAGATTGACATATTTACTTCGATCCATCATAAATTTGATCAACAATTGGGCGTCGATGTTACAGATCCGGAGACATGGGTACTCCGGTGACTTTGATTTTGTCATTTTTGTAGGCATTTTAATTTTACCGTGTTATACTATCAACCTAGGTGCTGTGAGTTTGTTCGAAGATTCATCCTTTTCGGTTTTTAGCGATGTTGGATTTGTATTTTTCGATGTATTTTATCAATTTGAATGAATAAATATCTTTTTAGTCAAAAAAAAATAAAAAAATAAAAAGAGAGAGTAGATTCCTCTTAGATCATCTCACATTTAATGAGTTAAAATCTTTATATATATATATCAAATCAAGATGGATACACACCCTAAATTACTCACATTAGAATTGAACTCTAAAAAATCTTTTCCCAAACCATGTTATTATAAAAAGTAAAAGCTTTCCCGTAAAAGGGTACCACCCAAACTAGGGTGGGCATCTACCATGTTGCTTGCATTACCTGCCCGTACACCACACATTATACATATAACAGAACGTCAACTTGAAAAATCATAACAAGTCACGACATCGTATTCATCGGGATAAATACACCCATCGAGAATAAGAATTAGAAAGTAAAACTCCATCGAATTAAAAATGGAATTCCAAAGTAACTATGAACTTTTCAGTTTTCTCAAAATAAGCACATGACCTCTATTTTTGAATATAAACTAAATTAGCCTCTAAAAACACAATCCGAATCAGATCTACACCTCAAATTTGGAAGGCGGACACCAGCACTAACCAAAACACAGCCACCGCCTATAAGTGAACCCTAAATTTGAGAATTATAAAGAAAACGAATCACAAAAATTATTCTCTGAATTGAACATATATATGTTACAGATGCTATGGAATGATTAAGCTACCTGCTAACTAACGCTGAGAGGTGGGCCAGACACAACAGAAGAATACAACACTCAAGAAGATTTATTCAATATTTTTCCACTGGGAACGAACCTAATGCCGCCACAACATTTTAATCTGGCTAGAGCTTCCTGTTGCTTACCAAGCAAGAGATCCACATAAACTGCAGTAAGAGTGGCTTCAGGACTGTTGGGTAATATGGATAATGCCTGTGTAGCCAATATACTGGCTTCCTCAAATTCACCCTGCATCGCAGACATTGCTGCAAAATTTGCATAAATTGTTGCCCGTGCCTCCTCTGGCTTGAGAAAAACAATACTCTGAGTGTCCTCAAGAGAAGAATTCTTGGCTGCCGTGGATCCTCCATTTACCTCTTCAAATTCAGAAGTCCTCTCCACTCGCCATCTCTCACAGTCCTCTTGGCTGAAAGGCAATTCAACATTGTTTCCACCAGACAAATAAAATGACAAGAGCTTAGCAGCTTCCTTTGGTCTGTTTAGCAAGCAGAGAGCCTCTGCCGCATAAACATGGCCAAGAAAGATGTGAATTCTGGAGCATTCAGGAAGTTCCAAGAGAGATTTTGCAACTGACAGTGCTTTCACAGGATTGTCCAATTCCAGCTCCACATATGCTAAATTAGCAAGAACAGCTTGCTTAAGCAATTGGTTTTCTCTTCTACAAACATCTTCATAATAGGAGAGAGAGTTCTGAACAAGTTCCTGACTAGTTCCTCCCTTCTGCTCTTTTGTGTCCCCATTTGAATTAACCAGACCTGAACCTATTGCTGCTGAAAACGCCTTTGAATCAATGCCATGTAAGTTTTTAATATTTGAATTCTTTGAAGATGGCACGTCAGTTGTATCATTTTCCTCCACGGAAGAGTTAGAGGGCAACCCAGAGTTCAAGTAATTTGTACTATAGGAGTCCAGCAAGTGCAGAGCATTTAGAAGGCACTGTCTAGCAAGTGACATCGATAACTTGAGCTGCCCATCATCGCTTTGACAACAATCATCCCTTTCAGATGTGTCCATATGTCCATTTCCTGGAATCTGATCTTCCACAACAAGTTGCCTCCATTTTCCCATCCCAACAACACAAACTCCAACCTCCAACTTCTCTGAAGGAACCCGACTTGATTTAATTAAGCCCTTTTCTAAAGCCATCAGACAGCATTCTGAGAGTCGGAGCCACAAGAGAGGCTGCCTGTAAAACACCAAACTGGCTTTCTGGAAACAGCGAGCAGCAAGTATTGGCTTCCCACAAGCCAAGTATTGCACACCACTATTATAAATTATAAGGAGAGAATTATCCTGTGAGAAAGTGGCTAGCTTTGATGGCTGGTCCTTCCGCAGGGATGAACAATTAGTTAATGCCTTTGAGAAGAATAATGAGGACATCTGATATTTCCCAAGCTGATAATAAATGCACCCAAGATTGTTATTGAAAATGCTGGAAAACGCGGTGTCTGTCCGATTACTTGATGCCATCAATAACTTTATTGCTTTGCGGTGGTTACCACGAGCATATTCAAGCTGAGATTTCAAAAGAAGAGCCATGGATGAATCTCTTCCTCGTGCAATATTCATAGCCAGCTTGACTTCACGTTTTGCTAGCTTCAAGTTCCTAGTAAGAAGCAGAAACCGAACCTTGAAAAGTTGCAACTTAAGCTTTAAATCAACAGTAGAAAACCTATCAACCAGAGCCCTTGAAAGATCATTTGATGATGGGCCCGTTGGCCTTGTTAAATTTTGACCACCCATATCCAAAATCATGGCTTCATAATCAAGTGTATCTTCAGACAAAGCTCTGGATAGATGATTTTCGGAGGTATTAACACTTGACCCTAAATCTGAACTGGAAGCGTCAGCAGCTGATGCACTAAGGGCAACAGGTGCAGACTTTGTAATTAGATTTGCAGATTGTTGCTGTGCTGTGTTCCCATTGTCACCTTGACTCACACTACTAACACCAAATGCTTTTTCCAGATAAGTCAACACATCCTAAGCAAACAGATTCCAGCTCAGAACAGTGCACTTATACAATTACAAAAACTAAAAAATGAAAACAATGGACTTTTAAGCCATTCATTCAAAAAACTAAATAACACTGTAACTGAAAGGGTGAAAAATACATGCTAAGAAAATTTTACAGCATATTTTATCAGGGAAAACGATCAAAATCAAGTAGGTATCCTTACCTATATACTTTAAACCAATGTTCTAAAAACAAGATCGTTGATTAAACCATGCAAGCACTAGTTCATGTTTCACTAGTCGAACTGGTTGAAATTAAGCACATACTTTAAATTTATATAATATATTCAAAAATAAAAATTAAACTAATAGAAAAAATATGCAACTGTGGTCGAGTTCCATTTTACTCAAAGATGGGGTTAGTTGTCATTCCATTAAAGCTCAATAGGGGTTAACACAAATTACCCTAAAACTTATTATTCTTTTCTTGATGTGCCACATGGCACATTTGCAGCCATTCAACTCTCATAAAAGACAACCACAATGGTGTTCTTACAGCCCTCAGATTTAGGTTATGCAGAAAAGCTCCTTTTATACCTCAGTGCATTTGTTAGTGACGTCTGCTTCTAGTCGAAAACCCTAGGCACGTTGGAAGGAGCAGAAATTGATAGAGGAAAATGGTGCAGTGTCTCACCTACAGCAAGTGTCACAGCTATGCCTCCAAGTCCAACCAGCACAGGGTTGTCAAAATCCCTGGTAAACTATTCACGACCGACATATTTGTTTTTTGAAATTGGAACTCAAAATATCACCAGTTTGGCAAACCATTTGACCACCAATTTACACTGGTTTGGCTGGTTTTGTACCAGTTTGACCGGTTCTCCACCGGTTTTCAAACCAAGTGGTTTTCAAGGGCACCCGAACCGGTTGAACCAGCCGATCGAGTCCAATTTTAACAGCCATGCTTTAAACTTTCAATTTACCACAATGGGGTAGAGTTTTCAAAATCGTTCGGAATAGCTCTTGATGTTCTCAGAGAGATAAAAAGTTCAATACAGCGCCTTGTACAAGGGACCAAATTTCCTGCACATGAACCCAATGTTGTCTCCCTCTCTTTTTCTCCCAAATTGACAGGGCTTTATGTTAGGAGCTAAAACGAGAGGAACCAAAGCCTAACAAATGATGTTACAACTATTTTATAATCATGAAAGCATTTGCAGGCTCTAATCAGTAAATTCATTTTCTTTCTCTGCTGGCTGAAAACGTCATACACGATATGTGCAAAACAAAGAACACCTCCAAATAGCTATAAATAAAGGATAGAAACAGATTAACTTGACAAATCACCCTCCAAAATTTCAGCTGGCATTACCAACATTGGCTAAGGAAGAAAGACTTGAGTTATCAAAAGATAAATGAAAGGCTCAAGGTTCAACTGGGATTAAGATAAATCTAGATTACAGATTTAGTAGAAATTAAGTATATAACATTAATATTTACATATTTATTGAAGAAATGACTAGCCACACACTAGTCAAAATGTAAAAAACATAATACACACATAAAACACGAAATCATGGTTGACAGCAATGCATTAAGCAACAAAACTTGCAATCATTAAGAGTAAACCAAATTGTCAAATTATCAAATAGAACTTACAGCTGATTTTGATGCATCACGGCAAGCAAGGCTAGCATCAAGTAGCAGAAGGCAAATATGTAGAGCTGTTGTCTGCTTTCGAAAGAGAACACAAAAAGAGCAACAACAAAAAAACATTAACACATCAATGTGACTTTTAAAACCAAATAACACTAAATAATACGACATACCTCATCTATGGGTTCAATATTTTGGAATAGGGGTTCCAAAACTGATGATGTCTTTGCATAATCATGAAGATGGAACCAGATGATGGCCTAGAGAGATTGAAAAAACAAAAACACATCAACAAAGATATTATAATGACAAATGTTTGTCTACCAGAGCAACAAGTGAGAGAAATAAATGAAATTAAAACGAGGAGGAACTAAACATACAATGTTTAGTATTGCCACAGAAGAGTCAAATTCGTCTGTATACATTATAGTGGTGCTATTTCCACTGGAAAACTGATGTCCCGTAGCATTACTTCCTTTCGATCCCAAAACAACTTTGTTTCCAACAGTATTAACTGGCTCTCCCTGTTCTCCAGAAGCCAGAGCAAGCTCATCACATTTTCTCTGAACCAAATCCATCAACAACAAAAAAAGGATAAGTACAGATTATAAATAAGTAGATATGGGAGCTTCAGCTGCAATTCAAATGATCCAAAATAACTTACATCAAATTTGAAACCTAATATTTAAATGCAATATCCACTTGACCACTTCATTAGTGGGACAAACCATGTGCGAACTTAAAGCCCGCATTACTGAAAACTTAAACAATAATTCCTACCTTCTCCGCCAGTGTTTCCTATCTTTCAATATTATCATTCAGGTCATGAAGTACATATATATTTTCCTCCTTTAAGAATATCATAAATCAGATCCAGAAGGAACTAAAAAAATGCCATCCATAGTAGTGTACTAGGTCCAACAGGTAGTGAAAATGTGAAATCTTATTAGAATTCCTATACCCAATGAAAGAAGTCAAACTTGAGGATTAAAATCATGATACCTATCTGAAACAAATATGGTGTTCTACAATTTTAAACCTCCATACCCCCAGATGAAGCCCAGTGCCAATTTAGCAATTATTGAGCCCAAAATATTTACATGAATAGTATAAAGGTTCACAGACTACTAATATTTCGAGTTTACAGAGTACAAATTATGACCCAAATCTATCTTCATTTTAATCTCATCATCGTATTGTCAGTTGGTGTGTCATTGAATTCCAGTTTTCTAATCTGTAAAGGTAAAAAAAAATGGTTGCTATTGCAAAACTGACACTTCTTGCATATCACGGGGAACCAAAAAACAGGTAAAGTTTAAATTTTAAAATAGCATACCTTGATGCCATTAAGTACTTCGAGCAACTTTTTGGGATCTGAGCAGCCATCTCGGAAGAATTCGGCAATTGCAATATTATGAAGGACCTGAAATATTTGGATTTAAAACCTTAAACATTAGGATGTCTTAGACAAGACAAAAAAAATCAACATAAAGATGATGCAAATCTCGGTGGGTAATATCAACTCAAAAACCCACCAAAAAATTGTTCTTCCATGCTCTTAACAGGCTTGATTATGGATGACAGAGAATTTTATCGTTCTACAAACATTATTCTGTCTTAAATGCCATGCCCAAAAACAATCACAAATCAAATGTCTAGAACTTTTAACTGTATAATAGTATGAGATGCTTGATATGTAGAGAGCACAGACACCAAATCCATGCTTTCTAAAACACGAGAAAAAAATTTATAAAAGACCATTTTATTTCTTCGACAAAATTCAATTTCACGTGTATGCTTTGTCCAAGGCCTCTTCACTTATTTGAATTTATTCATCATATACAGACCTAATCCATTAGGAGACTGCATAAAGGGATGTTTAAGGAATATAACTTCAGAGCCCAGGCGTTTCTAATTCCATGAAAAGCAAAGAACAAAAATGGGATATTTACTAGGGAAAAGATAATTATACAAACAACACGAGGCATGTGCACAATCTGGATCGTTAAGAAAAACACGTTACAGTGGGACCAAGGTGTTATCCGATGGCTTACATGGGAGTATGTGACCAGTGGACCGGTGTATGAGCGTTAAGTTCGTGCAAGTATCATTACTCAATCTACTATGTCAAATTCGAGTTGCACAAACGACAAATAATCATCCGACATATAGTTAGAGCATCAAACAAGTAGCATTAACATCAAGAACCAAAACCACTAAACGACAAAATAATTCAGCTTGTAACGCTCGCCGTTATCTAGAAATGAGCTTAAAATTCCATTTCTGGCAAAATCATCCAGTCATTCAAACTTTCCATTTTCGATCCCCGCACGGGTTTCTTCATGCCTAACATAACAAGTTTCGCCCTATGTTCAATTTTCTTACTTGTTACTCACATCACAAAGCACATAAGCATGCACGTAAAGCAGCTTAACACAACAAATCCAGCCTAATCACATACTCACTACCCAATGAGAATCATAAAAACCAGTTGAACCAATGCACATTTGCATTTATAGCCCCAGAAGCTACACTGCAAGTGCTTACTATCTATGGTTTGTAGAAGGTACCAAAATTGAAATTCGCCGATTAAGAATACAAAACCAACCCAACAAATCAATCACCTGAAGTATCAGTATCACAATTACTATCAGCACAATCATCAAACGAAGAAGCGGGAAAAAAGAACAAAAACAATCAAACCCTAGAAACATCGAGCATTTCTCGCAGGGAATATAACGACAGAAACAAAATGGAAACGGCATTGAATGGATCAGTATCAATGGAAAATGGAAAAGGGACAATTACCTTGGGATCTTGCTGTTTCTTCTGCAACAGCTGGTTCAAGACCTCGACGCATTCGGCGAACTTGCCTGACTGGAAATGCAACGCGGCGTCTTTGGATAGCGCGACGGTGACCGTTAAAACACCGTCGTCGGCGTCAGTGGCGGAAGAAGCATCGCGGTTGGCGGTTGATGACGGCGTATTAGACGATGATAAATCTCGGCCTTCCATGCTGAGATCGAATAATCAGAATACAAATCGAATTTAGAGGGGTTTTACGGAAGAGAAGAAAAGCCCTAAAATTGAGAGAAAGGAAGTAGAATGAAGTTGAATTACATTTGAAATCGAAGTGAGATGAGAAGTAAGAGAAACCCTATAATTAACAAATTTGAAGGGAAAAAACCCTTGCTTAGATGTATGTGGTTTTGCAGAGAGAGAGAGTGAGAAAGAGAGTGAAAACCTATTCGCCGAATTGGGGGAGATTCAGCTACGAAGATTGATACATACTCAGAAGAAAGATAGAGTTGTTGTTGTTTTTTTTTTTTTCCCTCTCGTAATTATTATTTTTTCTTTCGGTGATTTTTCTTTTCTTCCTATCCCAGGTGCATAAAAATGCAGCTGCAGGACTGTATTATACTATTATATGCATTTAGACACAGTTAATAATAACCAAGCCTATTGATCTATTGATTTTAGTCGATTTGCTCTCGGGTTCGATTCTTGACGATATTAAAATAATATTTAACCAGCGAAAGCCACATCCTTCGAACAATGATTAGTCATTCATTGTCAGTATTAAAATATACTGGGTTTAGACAAAAAAAATACAGTTAATAATATTTTTGTTGCCTAAACCACATAAAATTTAGGCGCTGTTTTTTAGATGTTTTTGGAGGGAAAGTGAAAGAAACGAGAGGTTAATTTTCTCCCTATCTTGTTTGTGAGTTTTGATAATTAGAGGAAAATATTATAGGATATTTTAATTAATATTCATTCTTCTTCTTAATCCATCTTTTTCATTTCACTCTCAAAGAAGGAGATAAATATACCCTCCTTCTCTTCCTCTCCCTCCTCTTTTCTTCCCTTTTGATCCCCTCCCTTCCCTTTCCCTCCAAACTCGTAAAGAGGGCATTAGGTTGGATTTAGAGGGGAAAAGCGAGAGAGATAAAAATTTACAAGTGATGCCTAAATTGGCCTAAAAATTTTAGAGATCCAATTTTAGTTATTGAAAAAAAAAATATTTAACCATTTAGTTCCTTAAATTTTCAAACGCGAGACATATTAGTCCCAAATTTAGTTTTGCCTTTCATTTACTTGTCTACTTGTCTACTTGTCTCGTTAACCATTTTACTTGCCCAATTAACGATCTTACGTGACTTATGACGAATTTTCTCGTTGGAAAACGAATAAAAGTGAAAAGCAAGTATAATTTTAAAATTAATTACCTGAAAATTATGCATTTTTTTTCATTTTTCATTATTTTTTCATGGCAAAAATCTATTATAAGCCACACAGGACCACCAATTGGTCTAGTAGGATGGTTAATGAAACACGTAAACAAGTAAATAGTCGTCGAAACTAAATGTAGGAATTAATATGTCCCATGTTTAAAAATTTGAGAGATTAAATTGTTGATTGAGTTTTTAAGGACTAAAAATGAGTCCTCGAAATTTTTTCAAATATCAATTTAGGCCTTCACTCAAAAAATAAATGATGGTGGTGAGAAATTGAGAATTATTTAGTGTGAGAGTAATATTATCGCTTAACATAATAATTTCATATAAGGAATGATGAAATAAAATTGATAAATGTAATATGTTAAATGAGTTTTATTGCTATATAATTAAATATTGAATTAATATTTTTTTAATACAAATCAACGTAATGAATTTTATCAACAAAAAAAAAAACCAACGTAATGAATAGCAATAATTTAAGTATATTCTTTACTATGCATTTTCTCATTGAATTATATATGAATATGATTTTCATTCATTATTTTTTTAAAACAGGAAATATAATCATTCATATACGTGAGTGTTTGGAACTGGATTGGGAAGACGTAATTAGAATCGCATAAGCTACAATGTGTAGCTTCAATCACATTTGTGGCAACTTTGACGTGGAATTCAAACATCTTACAACTAAATGCCGTAAAAAACATAAGTGGTGAATCCTCTGGTGAAATATTGTCAATGTTATCAACTTTCAAAGAATAACACTGTACAAAATATGTTTTTAATATCGGAGTTTCCACGTCAATTTTTATAAAATCGATATATAAAATGAGGTGGTGGCATTTTTGAAATTAAAAGCAAAGGATTTCACATCGGTTTCAAAAATAACCGATGTGTTAACATTTTTCAAATCGGTTATTTGTTAACCTATGTCTAAAATTAAAACAAAAAAATTTAAAATTTAAAAATTGTATCTTTCCACATCGGTTCCTAATGAACCAATTTTTTTTATATTATCCACATCGGTTTATTTGTAACCGATGTAATAAATTAAAAAAATGAAATTTTAATTAAATTAAATTGTAAGTTCTACATCGGTTATTTTTAAACCGATGTGAAATATGGATAACCACATCGGTTTTTTCTAAACCGATGTAATATTTGACAAAACCCTACTTTTTGTCATTCCCTCCATCTGTTCCGCACCCTCTTCCACTCCTTTTTGTTTTGTGCTCGTGACTTTCTTCCCTAACTCTCTCACTGTTCTATGCTCCCAGTCTTTAGTTTCTGAAAACCATAAAACACAAAACACTCATCTCTTTCTCACATCGAAGCAATCCCTCCCTCTAGCGGCTCTCTTTCTTCCTTCACGCAAGCTCCCTCATCTCCTCTGCTAACGCGCGGCCTGTAATATTTCTGGTCTCCAAAACCGCCTCTCATTCTCACCGCGAAGTTCACTCCCTCCAGCCTCCAAGCTCCTTCGTTCCTTCAATCCTTTGCTTTCGCGACCTGTCTCCTTCCCACCATTGTTGAAGACGGTGGTAAAGACGATTGTGACAAGCCTCGTTAAGGTTATCTTCATCTCCTTTTTTTAAATCAGCTTCTGGGTTTTTTATTTCAAGCTTGATTTTGTGTGTTTAGGGTTTCTTATTTTTGGGTTTCTATTTCTGCTATTATTTATCATTTAAGAAAAAGATTTTTCTACGAAAATCAGCTTGTGAAGTTTGTGTCTTGAGTCCTTGTTCTGTATGTATGTATGTATATATATATATATATATATATATATATATATATATATATATATATATATACACACACATAAATATAATAAAATTGCATATGTTGTTCTGTGTGTAAAGTGTTATAAAGTGTAAATCTGTGTCTAATCCACCATAGGGGAAATGGCTCCAAGACTGGATTTTTCCAATTGGTGGACAAAGGATACACAGAAAGGAACACAAATGGTGGTATCACGCGTCATGGCCATGATGCTTGTCACGGCTAGGCCGTGAAGGATTCTGCCTTGGAAGTTGCTTCACTGGTTGGTCTGTCACGACCGTGACCACCATCATGGCTAGGCCGTGATCGGTTGCGCTGTGAGGTCCGGTTGATTGGCATGTCACGGCCGTGATGGACATCACGGGCTAGTCGTGACCAGTTCTGACTTTTCCATTCTTTCTTTTCAGCTATACTCTATCACGGTCGTGATGGCTGTCACGGTTAGGCCGTGATGGACTCTATTTGGCTCATTTTCTTCACTTTTCAAGCCCCATCTTCATGCAAGCTACATAATTAGGAAAGCCCTTAGTTTCCCGTTTGAGATGCAATACTAATGAGCACACGTGTACGTGCTTAATGTACCGCTCATTGTGTTGGATCTTGAATTGTCCAAAGTTGGACAGTTTGGGAAAAAAACTTTTTCTTAATTCAGTTAAAATAGTTATTCATTGATTCTAATGTTATATACTTGATGAAAGTTCGGATTGATACATTTCCTTTCGTTGGAGTAGTGTACGTTGGAGACCGAAGGGAAATGCTGCCGAAATTTTGTCGAGTATGAGCATGAGAGTTAAGGACTAACTGCTAACCGAATGTTGAAAAAGTTTCTTCTAGAATGGGATACGGCCATACCCTGTCATAAGAAGTGGTTGATGAATATGTTGGACTAAGTACAAAGTTATTGGTTTAGTCAGGGATCGTGGTTGGATGAATGCTAGACGAACAAGTGATGAGTATGAGAATGGAGTGGAAGATTTTCTACAGTTTGCAAAAACAAATGCTCCTGATAGTGGTAACGGAAGGTTTTATTGTCCTTGTGTTAACTGTTTGAATGAGAGATGACTAGAAGCTGAGGAGATACGTGATCATCTTATTTATGAGGGGATTTGCAAGAGTTATACAACATGGATATGTCATGGTGAATCGTTAGACAGGTCGAGGGTGTCGGATAGAAAGGAAGTTGATGACGTGGAAATGGACGATGGACTAGAGGACATGATCGGTGATGTTGGGCAAGAGTCTTTTCGGTGCGCACATGTGTATGATACTATGTGCAGTGATGCGGAAGTGGCTTTGTATCCGGGGTGCACTAATTTCACACGGTTGTCAGCGGTGTTAAGATTGTTCAATGTGAAGGCGAGAAATGGGTGGAGCGATAAAAGCTTTACCGAATTGCTTGAGTTGTTGAAAGACATGCTTCCAGAAGGCAACACATTGCCATCTCGAAACTATGAGGCAAAGAAGATATTGTGTCCGATGGGTATGGAGTATAAGAAAATACACGCTTGCCCCAATGATTGCATATTGTATTGGAAAGAGTTTGAATAGATGCACGAGTGCCCCAGGTGTGGGGTATCACGCTATAAAGTGAAGGATGGTGATTCTAGTTGTGATGTGGTCACCAAAGGTCCTCCTGCGAAGGTGTTATGGTATCTTCACGTGATTCCGTGGTTCAAGCTATTGTTTGCTAATGTAAATGACGCAAAGAACATTAGATGGCATGCAGATGAGAGGAAGTGTGATGGACAGCTTCGGCATCTGGCCGATTCTTTGCAATGGAAGAGAATTGATAGTTTGTTTCCGGATTTTGGCAATGAGCCCAGAAACCTCAGGCTTGGACTTGCTACCGATGGAATGAATCCATATGGAAACTTAAGTAGTATTCATAGTTCATGGCCTGTTCTCCTGGTAATTTACAACCTGTCTCCTTGGTTGTGCATGAAGCGCAAATACATTATGTTAAGTATGATGATTTCGGGTCCTAAACAGCCAGGAAATGATATTGATGCTTATCTGAGTCCCTTGATTGAAGACTTGAGAATGTTGTGGGATGAAGGCGTTGATGTGATCGATGGGTATTGCCGTGAGACATTCAGATTGCGTGCCATGTTATTTTGCACCATCAATGACTTTCCAGCATACGGGAACCTGTGTGGGTATAGTGTTAAGGGGCATAAAGCATGTCCAATATGTGAAGAAGGCACATGTTACCATCAACTGCAACATGGAAGGAAGACAGTTTACCTTGGGCATCGGATATTTCTCCGACGTAATCATCCTTATCGTAGATTGAGAAAAGCTTTCAATGGACTTCCGGAGAATGAAATTGCTCCGGTGGCCTTGACTGGAGAGCAAGTTTATGAAAGGGTGAACAACACTAATGTTATCTATGGGAAGACCTAGAAGAAGGCTACCGAGAAGAAAATATGGAAGAAGAGGTCGATCTTCTTTGATCTTCCATACTGGTGCAAGCTTGATGTAAGACATTGTATTGATGTGATGCATGTGGAGAAAAATGTGTGTGACAGTTTAATCGAAACGCTTCTCAACATTCAAGGCAAGACAAAGGATGGTGTGAATGCTCGTCTGGATCTAGTTGCGATGGGTATACGAGAGCAGTTAGCTCCACTTAAAGTGGGGGATAAGAAGACTCATTTGCCCCCAGCATGTCATACTTTATCAAAAAAAGAGAAAAGAAGTTTCTGTGAATGTCTACGGGGAGTCAAAGTGCCACAGGGTTACTCTTCAAATATCAAAAGACTTGTCTCAATGAAAGATCTCAAATTAGTTGGCTTAAAGTCTCATGATTGTCATGTCTTGATGCAACAACTACTACCGGTGGCCATTGGTGACATATTGCCTAAAAAAGTCAGACATACCATTACTAGGTTATGCTTATTCTTCAATGCTATATGTAGCAAGGTCATTGACACTAAAAAGTTGGATGACTTGGAAAATGAGGCAGCCATTATCTTGTGCCAATTAGAGATGTATTTTCCACCTTCATTTTTTGACATCATGGTTCATTTGATTGTTCATCTAGTGAGGGAGATTAGATTGTGCGGCCCCGTTTATTTAAGGTGGATGTACCCGGTTGACCGATACATGAAGATCTTGAAAGGATATATGAAGAATCCACACCATCCCGAAGCATCTATTGTTGAAAGGTATGTTGCAGAAGAAGCTATTGAGTTTTGTACAGACTACATGTCAGAAGCGAAACCTGTAGGGCTTCCGAAGTCTCGTCACGAAGGAAGATATGATGGTAAGGGTACACGAGGTATCACTTTTAAGAGCATGGATCGGGAGGAAATGCTTCAAGCACATTTGTATATAATGAATAACACTGATGAGGTTGAACCATACTTATGTGAGCACAAAAGCATCATCAATGAAACTTACCCTAGAATGAATGAAAAATGGTGTTTGAACAAGCATAATAAGACTTTATTGAACTGGTTTAAAGAAAAAATTGCAAAGGATGGTATTGCTTCTGATACATTAAAATGGCTAGCACAGGGGCCTAACTTTGATGTCATATGCTGGAGTGGGTACGATATCAATAAGTTTTCCTTCTATACAAAGTCCTAGGATGACAAAAGTACTATGCAAAACAGTGGGGTTATGGTCGTCGCTGAATCCATGCATTTCTCTAGTTCGAAAGATAAAAACCCTGTTATGGCATCCGTTTCATACTTTGGAATCATTGAAGAGATATGGGAAGTTGATTACACGAAGTTTAGAGTACTTGTTTTTAAATGTCAGTGGGTCGACAGTAACAATGGTGTGCAAACCGATGAGTTAGGATTCAAATTGGTGGACCTTAATAGGTAATAAAGAGGAGCCTTTCATCATGGCATCCCAGGCAAAACAAGTGTTTTATCTCCGTGATCCTTCTAACAAAAGGTGGTCAGTGGTTCTCCAAGGAAAAAACATGTATAATGGTAGTGAGGGAAATCAAGATTCAACTCTTGATATTTCTGATACTCCTTCTTTCTCAACACGAGTGCCTAATTTCAATGAGGAAAATGAAGTGGATGATGTACATGCTACTCGTAATGATCACCAATAAGGGTTATGGGAGAATTTTACTAATTGACCACAAAGTAAGTTTAGTTTGAGTTATGTTTAAAGGCATATTATATGTTTACGTTGATATTTATAAGTTATGTTTACGTACGTTGATCGATATTTATAAGTTTTGTATGATATTTATCCTGACATACTAACAAGTTTTTTTTTGTTTAAACAGGTATACCTGGCTGATCTTGAGGATATCCCTCCTTCATGCAGCGGGTCGGAGACCCCGTCTACGGGTATAAAGGGTAGACGTGCCACATGAATGAGGAATTTGACTGCCAATCGTGGTTCAAATCAAAGGATAAGAATAGACTTTGATAATAACCTTAATCCTATTGGGCCAATGGCAGAGCAGTTTAACAGTTTTGTGGCGACCCTTGCTAGGAGCAGGCCTAGTATATGATGAGTGTGATTCCACCTCATCTTTATCCATCATTTTGCATGCATTTTCATGTAGTTTAGGCATATTTTTATTAGATTTTAGGTTAATTTTCCTTTGGAACGGGTAAGGCGGTTTTCGTGTGTTGTTTTGCAGATATCAAGGGTAAATTGCTCAAGATCAACCATGATGAAGTTTGGATGAAGATGGAGCTTTAAAACTGAAGAAAATGAGCCAAACAGAGCCCATCACGGCCTAGCCGTGATGCCCATCACGGCCATGATCGAGCAAAACTGAAAAAGAACAAAGGTCAAGTCGAGTGCAGTCACGGCCTGGCCGTGATAGCCATCACGGCCGTGACCCACAACCACCACCCGTCAGAAGCTGTCAGGGCCAGGCCATGATGGCCATCACGGCCGTGATGGCCGTCACGGCCAGGCCGTGATGAGCATCACGGCCATGACAGACCAACCAGTGAAGAATTTTCAAGGCAGAATCCGTCACGGCCAATCACCCCAAGCTTAAAACTTTGCTTGTCCTCAAGCAATTACTCAGGCCATAAGATATAAATCATTCAAAGCATGGATAGTGAACCAAGAACCCTAGAAGCTAATCCAAGTAATAGGCATTTTTAATAAGCACTCAAGAGATAATCAATTTCTAGTCCAATTAGAAGCTTAGGTTTTTTTTTTTTTTTTTTTTTCAAGTTCATGTCCTCACTGATTTGGGCACTCATCTCACCTCACTCAAGTGTTTTAGGGTTTATGACAATTCACTCCATTTCCTCAAGGAAAGTATTTTACCATAGGCTTGACCATTAACCAAATCTCCACTTTATTAATGAAAATACTTAAGAATCAAGAGGTCTTTTCCTTTGGTTGTAATGTGGCCATGGGATTTATTGTAAGGTGGGAAAATCAACGAAAGGGAATTTCAAGAAGGCTAGACAGATTATCAAACATTACAAAGCATGACACCTTCTAAAATACCCCTTTTTGGGCTTTGGTTTACTTTTCCACCTTTCTTCCTTCATTTAATTTTTTTTTTCTTTTTCTTTTCATTTCTCACTTTCTTTGTCATCCCCTTCTCCATTTTTTTTCTTTGTTTATTTCATTTTTATTTGTTTGGAGAAGGGGAGATTTATAGCTCAAGAGAAATTACTTTCTAGCTTTTTCATCCCATACTTTTTCCAACTACCATTTTGCCCTTTTTGTAATACTTTAAAAGGTGCCATACCAAGCACTATTTATCAAATTAATTCAAGGTACCAAGAAAAGTATTTTTTCTTTAGGCTCAAAATTGGGCAACTAAGGGGTAGCATTTATCATTCAAAGCTCGGGAGGCCGGAAAAATACCTAGTGCCTCAATCATTTCCAAAAATGTTTTCAGAAATTTTTAAGTTTTGAAATGGTTTCAAGTCAAGTTCTAGAAAATACAGTCCAAGAGGAATTACAACACTCTAGCACAAGAAATGGGGTAGATTTAGTGAATACCCCTTTTGGCTCAAAATCTTACATTTAGTAGTTCAAAAATCAGTGAGGTACACAAGTTTAAGGAACCACATGCTAATTATCAACTATCAAATGATTATCTCAAGAATTTTTATTTTTAGCCATATCACAAGAATAATGAAAAATTGGGTTCAAAATTCACTATCTCAATTCATTTGGCTCCAAGTTTTTACAATCGGATGCGTGTTCTAAGTGAGGGGAAATCTAGAGAATGTGATCATACCAATCTAAGCCTATGTGAATGCAATATGAATGCAACAATGCAAATGCAAAAATAAATACCCCTACCCCAAGCTTGATTACTTACATTGTCTCCAATGTAAATAATCAAGTCGGAGAGAGGATAAAAATGGAACAACTTACCGAGTCGGTAGCGGGTGTTGGCTTCACATTCCAGTCAAAACTTGGGTACAAATTTTATCACGGCCGTGAGGCTTATCACGGGCAGGCCGTGATCGTTTCTGATCCTCAGGAGTTGCCCTGTCACGGCCGTGATCTACATCACGGCTAGGCCGTGATGCTCTCTGATCTTGGCATCCTACTCATCACGCCCGTGATGGTTGTCACGGCTAGGCCGTGATGCTCTCTGTGCTCTTGTTTAGTTCATCACGGCCGTGACCACTCGTCACGCCGGGGGCGTGATGGCCTCTGACTTTATTTTTTTATGCTCTTCTTCTCTTTCTCAACCTGAAAACACTAGACAAACTTATTAATGATATTTTTGCCTCTTGATCTTCTCAAATTATTCAAGAGGTTAAATCAAAAACAAAAGGAAAAAGGGAAAGAAAACTTGGGTTGCCTCCCAAGAAGCGCTTATTTATGGTCTTAAGCTTGACCAAACTTCCTTCAGTCAACCAGGGTCGACTGGGCGTAGAAGTGCAGGCACACTTCTTTTCCATGGAGCTCCTTCAAATAGCCGTTTATGCTCATACGGCCAACAATGCTTCCGCTTCGCTCTTTTCTCTCGGAGCTTCCTAGCCTTCCTTCCTTCCGGCGGAAGTTTTGTTCTCGCATGGACAAAGAACTCCAACTTCACCACTGCTGGGTGCATCATCAACCATGCATATTTTTGGGGTTGCTTCCATGCTAAGTTCTTTCTCTACCGCTGGAGACGTTACATCAATTCTGCACACATGGCTCTCAAAAGGAGGGTTGTTACAAGAGTTAGTCAACTGAAAATTTACCCTACCTTCCTCTACATTTAGAGAGAGTTTGCCATTCCTTACGTCTATTAATGCTCCAGCGGTTGCCAAGAATGGCCTTCCTAAAATGATGGGGAATTTAGAATTCCCTTTCATGTCCAATACCAGGAAGTCGGTAGGGATGAGAATTTTCCCTACCTTTACAGGAACATTCTCTAGTATGCCTAGAGGAGTCCTAGTTGAGCCATCCGCAATTTGTAAGGGGAATTTGAATGGTCTCAACTCTTTGCTTCCCAACCTTTCCATGGTAGTGAGGGACATCAAGCTCGTGCTAGCCCCTAAGTCACATAAGGCTTGGTCAATTTGCACTTGTTCAATCGAGCAAGCGATGGAGAAACTACCTGGGTCCTTCAGTTTAGTAGGCATTTTAGTCTCTACATCTACTTGCTTTTTCCTGACCAACCTTTGTGGGAAAGGTATCGGGGGTTGGTACGGTGGTGGAGGGACATATTTTGGCTCTTCCTTTTCGCTCGTGTTCTCCTCCGGTTCCACGTCCATTTCAGCTACCCCCACCCCAAGCTTATCATCCCTTAAGTGTATGACATTGCAATGCTCATTGGGATTTGCTTCGGGTTGCCCCGGGAATGCACCCTTAGGTCTCGAATACATGCTGGCTTGTTGGGCAATCTGGGTTTCTAGCATCTTGTTATGAGTTGCTAAGTTGTCTACCTTAGATGCTAGATCCTTTATTGCCTCACTCACTGCCCTTCCTTGTTGTCTAAACTCCTCATTCTGTTTTGTCTGAGTTTCGACAAAACTTTCAAATAAAGTCTCGAGTTTAGATCTTTGTACCTGAGGGTACCCCGGTGTGGTTCTCTTATTACCTTGACCTTCTTGGAACTCATGGTTGAGCGTGTTGCTGTAGTTGCCGTAAGAGAGGTAAGGGTTGTTTCTTCTTTGGTTGTGGGGATTTGGGGGAGCATAGTTGGGCAGCTTCGGGTTTGTATCATAGTAGTTGTTACAAGAGTTCACTTGCTCACCCGAAGCGCCGGATCCATGTGGGCATCCCATCATGTCATGTCCCTGCATTCCACAAATCTCACAAACAAGGTTAGTAGCACCTAATGCACTCACATTAGCTCTTTCAAGTCGATCAAAACGTTTATTAAGTGAGTCTATTTTTGACATAATAAGATCTGTGCTATTTACCTCAAACTTACCCCCCGAAATCTTGTTCGGGTTATTACCTCTTTCGGATCCCCATTGGTGGTAGTTGGTGGCAACATTCTCGATGATGTTGAATGCCTCAGTGAGAGGCCTATTCATAAATGCTCCACCGGCTGCAGAATCTAGTGACACCTTCGAAGAGTAGTCCAATCCGTTATAGAAGGTGTGCACTATTAACCACCTCTCGAGTCCGTGATGTGGGCACGACTCCAGAAGTCCCTTGTATCGATCCCAGGCTTCCGATAATGATTCTCCGTCTTTTTGGAAGAAGCCGGTGATCTGGGTTCTTATGTAGGCCGTCTTGGATGGAGGGAAGAATTTCTCCAAGAACGCCTGCTCCAATTGGTCCCAAGTGGTCAAAGTGTTAGCGGGGATTTGCTTAAGCCAGGCCTTCGCCTTTCCAGTGAGAGATGAGGGGAACAGTCTCAAACGCACAACATCGACTGAGGCTCCATTAATCCTGATTGCATCGGTGAACTCTAAGAATGTTTCTATATGATCGGTCGGGTCCTCCGAAGGCAATCCTCCGAATTGATGTTGCCTAATCATGTTGATTAGCATGGGCGGTATGGTATAGTTTTCCGCCTCAATCTCTGGCCTTGCAATCCCAGTTCGCAAGCCTCTCGCATTTGGGGCTGCGTAATCCTTCAAAGGTTTTGTATCCGGTTGATTCGCCATGAGTGGAACGGGACTCAACCTTTCTTCCTCTCTTAGTAGTCTTCTACGTCTGTGGAAGGTCCTCTCGATCTCCGGATCAATCTCACTAAGGGTCCCAAGACTTAGAGATCTTTGCATATAACACACAGAGAGATGGATACAATAGAAGGAAAAGAATTTTTTTGATTTTTGACTTTTGATTTTTTTTTTTTTTTAATTTCAGAAATAAAAATCAAATAAAAAGAAAAGGGTCCAGAAAATCAATTTAAAAACTAATAGAAATTCGAAAAGGCACAGTCCCCGGCAACGGCGCCAAAAACTTGATGTCGCGTCAGTCGACGTGCGACGACGCTCGTGCGTATCCGGCAAGTGTACCGGACTGCCGTCAAGTAATAAAAGATATCGAACCCACAGAGACTGTGTTCCCGAATCGCAATCGGTTTTCGAATCGATTAGATCTGGACTTTGTAAAAAGGATTTTTATATCTTTCAAATTCAAAAACCATTTCAAAAATATAAAAATCCTTTTTACAAAGTCCAGATCTAATCGATTCGAAAACCGATTGCGATTCGGGAACACAGTCTCTGTGGGTTCGATATCTTTTATTACTTGACGGCAGTCCGGTACACTTGCCGGATACGCACGAGCGTCGTCGCACGTCGACTGACGCGACATCAGTATACTCATTGATAATTGGAAAGATGTACCGGCGGACGTGAAGAATCAGATATGGGAGAGTATTCTGGTATCTATACTTTTACGTCCTGTGTTTGTCAGTATCTACTTTATTTTAATCTTACTAATATCATATAGTAATTTGTTGATTCTTTTGGTCTTAATGTAGCTCACCTTTGACATACCGGATACGATGGTTATGAAGAAGTGTTTGCTAAAGTATGCTGGTGAGCGTTGGAGGGCTTTTAAGGTCGACCTGGGCAGATACTATGTAAAAAGAACCCACTTGAGGTGTACCCGTTTCTTGACCAGGCGACGTGGGATCGCTTTGTTCAGAGCCGACATCATCCCGGCTTTCAGGTTAACTTATTTGATTTGTCTCTAAATTTATGTAATTTCATTAATTTTATTTACTTATGTAATTTAATTGTCTTCTATTTATAACAGGAGAAGAGGAAAAGGGGGCAGGAAAACCAAAGCAAGAATGTTTACCCCCATGTCATGTCTCGTGGGGGATATAAAAGCTTGGTCAGATAATGGTGGAAAAAGAAAAGAAAGCACGTCAGGAAGCAGCATCTTAGGCAGATCCTAACGCTGAAAATCGTCCAGAGGTTGTTGATCCACCTCCACCCTCACGCCATCGTAAATGGAAGAGGGCCCGTCAAAGAAAAACGGGACAATATACATCTGAGGAGGCCCACCAAGTAGCTAAGAAGATTGTAAGTATAGTTTGAATTGTAATTGTCATTTTAAGATTGTTATCGAATTGTAATGTGATGTGATATTTTATATGTGATAGGATGCCTTGGACGAGCAGGTAACCCAAGAAACCTTTGTTCCTACAGGACGCAATGATATCTTAGCTGCTGCCATCGGTAAACCAGACCACCCGGGCCGTGTCATTGGTGTTGGATGGGGCGTCGGCATTCGCCAATACCATGGTTCATCTTCACACCAATGCCACAGGTATGTTGATGCAGATAGAGCACGGCTAAAACAAGAGATTGCAGCTGAGCTTAGACAGGAGATGGCCGAGCAGTTTGCCCAGCAGATGGCAATATTGACTTCTATGTCCCAGCAGATGACAGTTGGTGTCCAACCCTCTGTCCATGTGAGCACTAAGGGCTCATGTGATCCTCCTCATCAGCCTGAAAATGATGATGATGGTGATGATGATGACGACCCTGATAGGTGTGAGCTGTATGTTGATGATCATCATGATCGCCGCTTAGTGGCATTGGGGAGGGCACATAATAACTTAGGTAATACCATACCATACCATCGTTTATTACCGGATGATCAGCTGAGGGTCGTTGTTGAGATTATTCGAGATGCTAATGCTCGAGTCCCTGTGCCCATTGAGGAGGTTCAAACAGTGGGTCGGGCCCACGGTAACTTCATCCTCTGGCCGAGAAGACTGGTCAGCTTTCTTGTTGCATCTAAGGTATTCAGTTAGTTGTGTTTTTCTATATTCATAGTTGAAATTATTTATTATTGTTGAAAGATATGCTTTATTTTTATTCGTTATAGGATGTTGGAAATGATATTCTGCCTAAAAGGTCGGATCCAGGAAGACCAGAGATGTCTGCTCCTGCCAAGGGATTCATTTGACCATTTAATTAATTACGAATGAAATAACTTAATTATCTGTGATTACTAATATGTATCTTTATTGTTTAGGGGATCGACAAAGGGGCACCTGGTAATGTTTTTAAACTTCTGGCTATACAGGTTGTCACCATGGAGAATGACGCAGCTTTGGTAAGGTTGGAACATGATGCCAGTCCAGGTGATGAACTGTATATCCCAAAGAAGGAACTTATGGAGATTGTACTCAATAAAGAAATGACTAGTTCTGCACACCTATCGTTATGGTGCACGTAAGTACATTTTATTTATAAGTTAAGTAATTAATTTTTAAATACTATGATAATTAACATGTTTTTTCAATATATTAGGTATATGCATCGTATGTTGGTTGATCAGGGTAACCTCGCCCTTTATGGATTCATTGACCCCATGTTCATTCAGGGTTATGTTCTCCTAGCATCAGAAGACTGGGTCATCACCATACGTGATATACTTGCCCGAGACAATCATCAATTCTACCTTGCGCCTATCTCAATAAGTAAGTACCATTTATTTAATTATAACTATATATGACTTAGTCACTAACTGTTCCGCAAATACAGCCAGCATTGGCAACTGTTGATCTTGTACCCTAGGATGAACGTCGTGGTCTTCTTCTGCTCAATTGGAAATAAGCCGGAGAATGAACTGCAGACGATCATCGAAACGTAAGCATTAAAATACTTTATAATCAGTAATGCAGTTGTTTTAATTATCTGAAATCTATATAGATATACTTTAATTAATGTTTATTTTGTCATGATAGTTCTATTAATGCAAGCCACATGTTGCGTGGTGAAAGGCGTCGGGCTATCAGATGGATTATTCCTAGGGTAAGATATTTATTAGTACAAATGCATCAAATGCAGTGGGTATAATTATTGATTTCTATTTAATTTAATTCCTCATATTCTAATTGGGTTTCATTTGTACGTAGTCACGTACACAACGTGGATCATGGGAATGTGGATACTATGTGATGCAGTGGATGTTGGAAATTACCTCCTCCAGGATCACTGAAAGATGGCACGAGGTAAATGTTATTTGATAACAATTAGAATTAACAGTTATATATAGATTCGTTATATGTTTTATGTTAGTTTATTACTTAAAAGATATAATCTTTTGTCCAATTAAACTTGCAGATATTCAACAATCCAACTCCATTATCTGATTCCGACATCAACAACATAAGGAGGCGTTGGGCAACTTTCTTTCTTGAAGTGTACCAACCATAGTTTGTATATATATATATGTAGTTAGTTTAAAAACTTATCATGTACTAGCTATAGTGTACTTTTGACTGATCATATATATTTTGATATGAAATCTATAATATATCATGTAGCTTTTTGGTTTCTAATTATCTTTGTTGTCTTAATGTAATTGAACATACATATGTATTGTTCAGTATATATTATATAATTGTGTTTTTGTTGTACAAAAGTGATTGTTGAGAATATTTAGAGTATATTATTTTGGTATTGATCTGCATTATTACTGAAACAGGGGAAATGAATGATAGAAATGTAAATAACAGTTTCAAAAAAAAAATTAGACTTTACACATCGGTTTTAATAAAATCAATGTGGAAAATTCAATTTCCACATCGGTTTTAAGGAAAACCGATGTGGAAAGTGAAATTTCCACATCGGTTTTCAAGAAAACCGATGTGTAAAGTCTAATTTCCACATCGGTTTTTTTAAAACCGATGTGGAAAGTGATATTTCCAATAGTTTACCAATTAACAAATGAACTTTCCACATCGGTTTATGTAAAAACCGCTGTTAAAAATGTACTTTACACATCGGTTTTAAAACCGATGTGAAAAGTGGCAATAAACCACATCGGTCTTTTCAACATCAGTTTGAAAACCGATGTGAAAAGCCAAAAATAACCTATGTGGAATCCCTTTTCTGTATCAGTGTAAAAGAATGCTCTCAAGTCTCATGGCTATCCAAAAAAAAAGAAAAAGAAAAAGAATGCTCTCATGACATATGCGAGGGAACAACAAAGATGAAAACAATGATTCCTTCCAGTAATAAAACGGCAAGTAAGAAAATACATTATTCCTAAAAATTCTGGATTACAATTCAAAAGAGTATTTAGTACCACTTTGCAATGGTCTTTAAATATGATATCTCTAAATTCTACATAAATTCCAGGATGTAATCGGGTCGGTTTGGATCGGGTTTGGAGGTTTCATCATCCGGACCGATCAAATTTGATTGGTTTGGATTTGATCACTTTTTAACTCCGGATCTGAATCGACCACAATCGCATCGGATCATAGGATTACCCTTTTTTTTTTATTTAAACTTCATAAATAAATAAAACATTAGAAAAATAGAAAAACAAAATAAAATATACATATTTAATTATTAATTATATTAAACATATATATAATAATATATTGATATTATATATATGTATATAAAATAATAAAAAATAAATATTTATTGTCATGACCCGAATTTTGTAATAATGACCGACCGAAAAGGAAAACCTCATTTCTCTTTGCAGCCTCACAAGCATACACAAATTTGTCTCATCCAAATTAAAATTACATTCATTACATACATAAGGAATATAATACATCAGAGTGACTAGCAACAAACAAATTACAAAATCCTGACTAAAAATAGAACAACTTAAAACTAAGGGTACAACCCTTAAAACTATCCACACGACATCCACAACTTTTGATGGCTCCACATATACCTGCAACTGAAATGTTAAATGTGGGGTGAGTCCATTGACTCAATAAGGGAGTTTCCCCCAAAGAATGTATGCATGTAAGATAACATAAATTCATGGCATACAATCATGCGAGCATTCATTCATGTTAGCAGATAACTCACATGCAACTAGATATCATATCAATACACAACATCAATACATAACACCATATCATATATGGGATTCTTGCTCATTTGTAGAGTACTTGTGGAATGACTTGCACTTTATTTATTTCTCAAACTCATGTCCCGCTCATAAGGGAATACATATATTATCATATACATCGAATCTTTGGGTCTACTTGGGGTTGTTTTCTAAAGGTCCCCCATCCCGACGGTTTTAATTTAGTACCCCAGAGATACTGCACTATCCGGAAAACATCAACATCACTCCTCAATGCTCGGGGTATCTAACGAGGTTCCCTCATCTCCGACGGTGATATTTATATACCGGAGTCTCCCGTTCCCCGGTTCGCCTATCCAAAGATTCATAATCATTCATTGACATACTTGATGTCAGTGAAATCTTACATGTATTGCAATATGATATATGAATATTTCTAACTTTAGAATATCTTTTGTTGCTCTTGATATTTTTGGAAGAAATTATCTATCATGGATACTTGATGCCGAGATTCATCTTAATGCCATGGATCTTGAAAATACTATTAAAAAAGAAACCAAACATCTCCTGGGATTAGGGGTGGGAATAGGTCAGGCCAGGCTTTGCTTAAATAGGCTGTTAAAGGCCTTTTTTGAAGCCTAGCCTAGCCTATTTAAAAGCCTGACCTGACCTTTTTAAAAGTCTATTTCATATTAAGGGCTTCAAATAGGACATTTGGCTTATCTCTAAATAGGATAATAGGCCATTAAATTGGTCAAGTTCTATATTTGGACTACTAATAAGGACTTCTAGCAAGCAACATAAGGCACCCAATGAGTCTTCTTAATCACCTATCACTTATCCAATGGTTCTAACTTTTATTTGCTCTCTATTTATAGAATAAGGATCTACTTTAAATGTATAATTTTAGCAATATGGGACTAACTAGTACTACTTTTAGCAGCTAGGGTACATTACTGTACTCGTGCAGAGGAATGATTGTGGTATACATGGACTACAGCTTATTATCCAATCCACAGTAAAGGGTCCTGGAAACATGAGCAGAGAGTTGAGGCATTTCTCAACATGTTTGAGACCAAACTTCGTGAGATGACAATTGAAGAATTCAAGAGAATTGTAAATGCATTGATAGATATGAAACTAGAGAAACATAAAATCTTGAGGGAAGAATAGGTATTTTTCTGGTGAGAGATTACCACTGGAGCTTTGAGATTAGATAGGAGAGACTTTGAGGTGGAAGCATTAAGGCAGCTTTCTGTTCAGGAATTAATAGATTTCTTCAGTGAATATGTCAAAATCGGTGAATCTCAAAGGAAGACTTTAAGTGTGGGAGTTTATGGGAAACTGAAATTGTAACAGTGGATGCTCCATGTTTATGAAATTGTAACGAGTGGATGCTTTATTGAGAGTTAGTCCCACATCTCTCAAAATATACATGTAAAGTAAAACAACATTCTATAAATAAATAGCAAATTGCATCATTTGTATAAATAAATAGCAAAATGTATATTATTCTATTTTGTTCTATTATTATTCTGTTATAAATAAGATATAATAAAATACAATTATTATTATTATTATTATTGTATGTAAATTTTTATAAAAATTTATATTTTATAAAAAATAATATTATTTATTTATTATTTTTAAGTAGGCCAGCCTATCAGGTTTAGAAGGCTTTTTTATAAGCCTAAGCCTGACCTATTTAACTAAAAAGGCTTTTTGACAAGCCCAAGCCTAGCCTTTTTATTAAACAAGCCAGGTCAGGCTAGGCTTTAAATAGGTCAGGCCATAGGCCCCCGACGAGCGGCCCGACCTATTCCCACCCCTATCCGGGATCGCATAAAAACTATGAATTTTCTTAGGCACCATTTACATGAAGAATTGAAAACCAAATACCTTACTCTATTAAGGGCTCATTAGCCCTTTGGAATAGTTTGAAGGAGAGGTATGAACACCAAAAATCATTGATTCTTTCGAAAGCTCAATATGATTGGATACGCTTTCGACTGCAAGATTTCAAAATTGTAAGTGAACATAATTCAACATTATTTAAGATTAGCTCTCAATTGAAATTATGTGATGAGAAAGTTACTAGTAAGCATATATTAGGAAAAACATATTAAACTCTTCATGCCTCAGATGTACTCCTACAACAACAATATCGAAAGCATAAATTCACCAAATATCTTGAGTTAATTGCTTGCTTACTTGTGGTTGAACAAAACAAGGAGTTTTTGATTAAAAAAAATCATCAGCCTCATCCAACTGCCTAGTTACATTCCATGAAGCGAATATCACATTTTCTCAAGTTTGTGGACAAGGTCATGGTGGCAAAAAGAGTCGTGGAAGGAAAAATTATAGGACCCATGCTAACCCTCCTTCAAATTTTGAAAATAAAGGTGCTAGTAAGAATCAAAATAAATTTGCCAAAAATGAAGAAAACCTTCGAAAGAGCAAAGTGCAAAATAATGTCAATATTTAATTGTTATAGATGGGTGGTGACGTATAATTGCGTGGTGACAAGCTTGGAGTGACCATATATTGGTTCTCAGTGGAATGGTGGCTCGTAGTGTAGCAGTGGGGGTGTTGCTGGCAGATCTGGTTTGAAATTGGTTGTGGTGCAACGACGAAGGGACAATAGGTGGTACTGGTTCATGGTGGTTCGTGAGGGTCTGGATCGAGGTGCGACGCGCAGCTGTTTCGTGGTGGCTGGACAAAGCAAGGAAGACGATAAGGCAATGCAACATCTGGACATGTAGTTGGACGGAGTAGTGCGGGCTATTGGTTCGCAACGACATACTTCTGTTCGCCACATGGTGCTAATCTTGGATGACGTCTACGACATGGTGGATGGTGGATCATGGCAGTGAAACAGATACGTGTAGTTATCGAACTCGTGGAGCTTGCTGGTCATTAACTTGGACAGTGTTTTGACTTGGACACGAGACTGTCGTTAACTGAGCTTGTGACGGCGGGGCGGTGGATGGATTGTGACACAACAATGAAGTCTCGGGTGGTTGATGGGTTATTGAAATTGGTGATTGCGGTTCCCTTTTGATTCTCACGTCTTCATTGAAGTTTTTTTTTTTAAGTTTATAATTTTGATTTAAAATAAAAATGTTTGTCATGATAGTTTTTGCCATGTCACTAAGGAGTGTTTGCGGCCATGTTAGCTGATACTAATGAAGTTGAATGACAAATGACAGAAATGACCATTTTGTGTTATCTTTGAGAAATAAAGGACAAAAATGATTTTTTTTAAAAGATAAACGATCAAAATGATTTTTGACCAAAGTTTAAAGGATCAAAAGTATATTTTAGCCTATTATAATTGTAAAAGAACATTTTTTTTTTCTATCCATTCACATACTTATTAGTTATTAAAATTATTGTTTGCGATTCTCACAAAAAATTATTAATTTAAGTAACAAATAGCATTGATATTCAGCGCCAGCAAGTCACTTTGATTTTTCAACTATATAATTAACAATACAAAAGTTAATAATTAGATATAAAATAATTCAATAATTAAATAAAAACTGATTAAAAAAACTATAATTAAATTATTAACAAATAATATGCATCAAAACAAATTATTAACAGAAATAATATATTATTCAATTTAATTCATAACAAGATATTATAGTATAGATCCTTGCAATCGAATATAGAGAAAACAAAAGAATACAACTTACCATTGGATTTTTTTCTTCTTTCTTTTTTCTTGAAACTATTCATTGTTGACTTTTCAAGGAAAAAAACTTAAAAATGTGAAAGGAAAATTCTTGAGTTGCAAGAAATCGAAAATTGCCCCACAAGATACATTCCTAAAAACAAACATATTGCGTCATCAACAGTTAAAGATCTTATTCTCTCTTATGAAATAGCATCGGGCCAAGCCAACAACATGGAAAAATTAGAGTTTATCTTTAGCAGCAATGTCTCCCCGCCAAACAGGGCTGCTCTTATCAACCTTATGGGCATCCGTAAGAGTTTGGAAGCTGGCAAATACTTAGGATTCCCGTATGTGATTGGTAGGAATAAAAAGGATGTCTTCCATTTTCTTAAAGATCACATATGGAAGAAAGTGAGTTCATGGAAGGAGAATACACTTTCTATGGCAGATAAGGAAGTCCTCATAAAGTCTATTGCTCTGGTCATTCCAGGATTCTGCATGAGCATGTATCTCATCCCTCCCTCTCTTGGAGATGAGATACAAAAGATACTAAACTCATATTGGTGGGGGTCTAGTTCGCAAGAAGGAAAGGGTATCAAGTGGCTATCTTGGGAGAGACTGTCGATGCCAAAGAAGTTCGGAGGAATGTGTTTTAGAGATCTGAACATGTTCAACCTCGCAATGATGGGTAAGCAGTCTTGGAAATTCATGGTGCATCCGGATGCCTTATGCACAAGACTGTTCAAAGAAAAATATTTTCCGAACAATGATTTTCTTCATTCATATGTGGATCACAATCCATCCTATGCATGGCAAAGCTTATGGATAACAAGAAATGTCTTCAAGGAGGGTTTGAGATGGAGTATAGGAAATGGTGAACAAATTTCTGTGTGGGATACTCCTCGGTTGGGTGATGGTACGTGCATACAACTCCCTGCTCAAGCTTCTCATAATACTATGTCTATTCATGTAACTAGTGGTTTGTTACTACCCCATAGTAAAGAGTGGAATGCACCTTTGATTCTTAACCTTCTACCTCATGCAGAAGCTACACGTGTTTTAAAAACACCCTTATACCCTTTTGTACACATGGATAGATTGATTTGGTCTCTCAGTGTTGATGGTTGTTATTATGTTAAGACTGCTCATTGTATGATAACTTCGGTCTTAGTTGTGAACACCCATTTTGTCCATCTTTTTTATTGTAACATTACACTTCAAGGAGACTAATAATAATAAAAAGAAAAAAAGAAGAAAGTAGGGAACTCATAGCTAATTTGCTGTTGGTCCCGTCCATCATGTGGGATTTGCTGTTGGACGGGGAAGTCCCGTCCATCACATTGGGACTTGCTGTTGGACGGGGAAGCCCCGTCCATCACATTTGCACTTGCCGTTGGACGGGGAAGTCCCGTCCATCGCATTTGTGCTTGCTGTTGGACGGGGAAGTCCCGTCCATCACATTTGCACTTGTTGTTGGACGGGGAAGCCCCGTCCATCACATTTGTGCTTGCTGTTGGACGGGGAAGTCCCGTCCATCACATTTGTACTTGCTGTTGGACGGGGAAGCCGCGTCCATCACATGGGACTTACTGTTGGACGGGGAAGTCCCGTCCATCACATTTGCACTTGCCAATGGATGGGGTGGTCCCGTCCAGTCATTACACTTGCTGGTGGATGGGGTGGTGCCATCCATTACTTTGCACTTGCTGTTGGCCTCGTCCAGTCCACTGTACTTGCCAATGGACGAGGTGGTCCCGTCCAGTCATTACACTTGCTAGTGGACGGGATGGTCCCGTCCATTGATTTGCACTTGCTGTTGGCCTCGTCCAGTCATTACACTTGCTGGTGGACGGGGTGGTCCCGTCCATTGCTTTGCGCTTGCTGTTGGCCTCGTCCGACGGGGTGGTCCCGTCCATTGCTTTGCACTTGCTGTTGGCCTCGTCCAGTCCACTGCAGTTGCCAATGGACGGGGTGGTCCCGTCCAGTCATTACACTTGCTGGTGGACGGGGTGTTTCCGTCCAATGCTTTGCACTTGCTGTTGGCCCCGTCCAGTACACTTCACCTGCCAATGGACGGGGTGGTACCGTCCAGTCATTACACTTGCTGGAGGACGGGGTGGTACCGTCCAGTCTTGCCCCTCTTATTTCCGTTGGACGAGGAGGTTTCGTCCACTGCAATTATCCTTTTTTGTTGGACGAGGACGTCCGTCCAATGTTTATCTACTTCTGCATATCTAAGTTTCTGTTGGGACGAAGAGATTCCGTCCCCTGCAATTTTATTTTCAGGTTGAAGGCTAAAGAATAAGGAAAGAAGAAGGAGAAGATAAGGAAGAAAGGACGAAGAAAACAAGGAGAAAAAGACAATCAGCAAAAAGGAAAGGAACCTGAGTTACGCCTCCTACCCACTTTACATACCAGGCAGGACCTCTTTTCCTCCTCTACCCATTGGTCCTCCTTCTTCCTTACCTCCTCCCTTGTTTTAACCTGGTAACCCTACTCCTAACCCTAAAAAGCCATCATGCACATCAGACAGAAAACCCCCATCTCCTTTCTCTTTTCAAGCGTGCAACCCTCACATCAAATCACCACCTTTCTGCTACTCATGCCACCCCGTCTGGGCACACGCTATTTCTGCTCAAAACCCCCATCTCCTTTCTCTTTTCAAGCATGCAACCCTCACATCAAATCACCACCTTTCTGCTACTCATGCCACCCCGTCTGGGTACATGCTATTTCTGCTCAAAACCCCCCATCTCCTTTCTCTTTACAAGCGTGCAACCCTTACATCAAATCACCATCTTTCTGCTACTCATGCCACCCCGTCTGGGCACACGCTACTTCTGCTCAAAACCCCCCCATCTCCTTTCTCTTTTCAAACATCCAACCCTCACATCAAATCACCACCTTTCTGCTACGCATGCCACCCCGTCTGGGCACACGCTATTTCTGCTCAGAAACCCCCTTTTTTTTGCACCTCCTTTACCCATTGGTCTTTGCTTTTTTCTTCCATCTCCTCCCTCGCCTTAACCTAGCAGCCTCACTCCTAACCCTAAAAAGCCTTCGTACCTATCAGACAAAAACCCCCATCTCCTTCCCTTTTCAAGCGTGCAACCCTCACATCAAATCCCCTCCTTTCCGCTGTTCAGAACTGCCCCAGGCCTTGGGTATTCGTGCAAGCCGACCTTGAAGTCAACGGAGAAGAAGCAAGAAGCCCTCTCCTCCGTCTATAAAAGAGAGGGGGAGAGGAACATTTTAGGGGGGACTGATGATCTGATATTTTCTTAGCGAGAAAATAGAAAGGAGGGGAGAACACCGTTCTTGAGAGAAAACGAAAGATCAGAGAAGAAATAGAGAGGAAATATACAAAGAAAAGAAAGAGAGATTCTTGTTGTGGGAAGGGGAGATCAGACACCTGAGTTTCCACTTCTCTTCCCTATTATTAGAGTGGCTGAGAAGGAAGAGCTGAAGGAGCTAGGGAGATTGAATGTAAAGGCTTCGATCTTGAAATCTTACCACTGGGAGTAAACAAAATCATTCTTATTCTGCTCCCATTTGGTAATCTTTGTTCTTTTCGTTGACATTATTAATAAATTTCTCTTGACACTCTTATTTCTCTGTGTTTCTGTTCTCTGAATAAGTTGGTAAAAGGTCTCATTTCTACGTTTCTGTCCCACTTTCAAGAAATAAAAATTACTTATTTTACATGAAAAATAAAAGGATGATCACTTGATTAAAACAACTTTTTTGGGTTGTCCTATGACAAGTGTCATGTTCAACCCTTCAGATCTAGGGGTTGCCCTATGGACTTACGTGCCATGTTCAACGTCATTTTAGCTACAATAAAGAGATTCACAACGGGTAAAACAAATGTTTCAAAGTTACTAATAATTTACACAACTAATTTTAGGTAACCATTTATGGATGTTCCAGGGTGCCGTGGGGTTAAGTCTCCATGCCTTCCCTAGACGTAATCGACTCCCGAACCCAAAGCTTTTCTTAAAAGGTTTTCCAACTTCCTTGAAACAAAATAAAGTTGGTGGCGACTCCATGTTTTCTCTCTAAGAGGAAAAGATAGTCTTTTTTTGGTCGCTACAGATGGCGACTCCACCGGGGACTTCTTTTAAGAGAGTCAAGCCCATAAAAATTGGTTTTGCAAATTTTTAGTAACTTGTAGCTTATTTGTTTTACCTTTTATGGTTGTATCTTACCGTTTTTTTTCCTTGCAATAATTAAATGACAAAACATGTTTTTTTTGCAGTGCTGTCGTTTGGATTGTCCTTTTGGTTGGGTTTTTCCTCTTATTTAAATAAGAAGAGTTAGTGGCGCAGGCGTTTTAACTCACGCTACTATTATATATGTTTCACTAACAATGTTTTTGTTTCCTCCTCCTTTCTTTTCTTTTCCCATGTTTTAACAATAGGATAGAGGATTTGTAACCATTTTTATATATATCTATGTTGTTGTCTTGCAGGTTTTTCTTGTCTTCTCTTTTTATTTTTACTTTTAAGTGTTACAGGTTTGTATGCCCCCTTTCACACACATCACTATCACATATTGCACACACCCCTGGCTCTATACCCGAGCTTGCTCAAAAACCCACGGATTAGGCGGTGCTCTGACGTTGTTATTGAAGAGGTCTTGTACCTCTCTAATACTGGTCAGTTCACCACTCAGATTGTATATGAGATCGTGGAATAGTCATATTGAGAGGGTTTATCCCTACTTGTGGCTAGACTCATGAACCATACTCTTATGAGGGCAATCTGGGGACCATGACTTTTAGAGGTCTAGACCCGTCCCAACTCTCACTAATAGAGCAGACCTAGTGGTCAACCTGTTTAGAGTCCTAACCTTAAGGCGTGTCCATCCTTAGGTTTTACCTGGCTTAGGGCAAAAGGGGGCGTACTTTCTTTCCCTCCTCTATCATCATAAGCATAAATTGTCATGCATGCTCATTGTGAATATTCACAAAACTAGGGGCATCACATTTCTGCCCCAAACCTGAATGACATATTCGAATATTATTGCACACCTAATAAGCGTTATGTCATAATGAAGGTAATGCATACCCATCATGGTTTTCAACCCCATTGGGTCCATGAAACACGAATCATGCAAGATATATTTGTTTCACTATACTCATTTTTTTTTTCGTTGTGTCCCTTTGTTGGAAGATTTTGGTATTCACCTTATAGCAAGAACCATGGAAAAGTTTGGTTCATAAAAGAGTACTAGCAACGCGAGTTGTCCCAAGAAAAATATCAAGATCGATGTGACACTTAATGACATGAAGAGACTATGTGAACTCGGCCAGCAAATGCCAGAAAAAGCACGCTCAGACTATGCCAGCAAGTGTGGTAGAATATTAGACCTGTTACGTGTTCCAGTGGAAGCTCCCGCTCTGAGTGCATTGGCCCAATATTGGAACTCAACTTTGAGGTGTTTTGAATTGCCTAACTTGGACATCACTCCAACCATGGAAGAGTATGCTTATATGCTAGGACTGCCCATTCAAAAGTAGACTCGCTTCTACATGTATTATGGTCAATATGTAACAGATTGGAAGATAGCAAGTCTGTTGGAGCTTCAACTAGAACAGATAGAGAAAGCAGAAAAGGGAACCACCAAAGGGCTAAAGAGGCGGTTTTTAGAGGTGTATCTCAACAAGCTGGGCCAGCAACAACGATGGGTTACTTTCAACAAAGTACTAGCCCTCATGATATATGGGTTGGTGCTCTTTCCTTTTGTACCAGATCTGATCGATCAGTCAGCCATGAATGTTTTCTATAGGGTCGAAGAATATGGTGTGAACCCGGTCCCTGCTATCTTAGCTGAAACCTTCCTCTCCCTACAGGTTTGTCATCAGAATCAACAAGGCAAACTGCGATGTTGTGCATCAATATTGTATGTCTGGATCATGACTCACTTGTACGCTCGTGATAAAATTGATAGAACAGATGACCCGCTGAAAGGATTCACTCGCATGCAACTAAAGTCACGTAAGTTATATGAGTGGAAGCAAGAGTTTGATCAGATCGACCTACGGTCATTTAGTTGGATGTGCCTATGGTATAACGGAGATTCAGTTGTATTCAGCTGCGGAAGTTTGTCAAACGTGCCGTTGATGGGTCCCAGAGGTTGTGTATCATACTCACCAGCTTTGGTAATGCGTCAACTCAAGTGGACGCAGGATGAACCCCCCAAAGAACTGCTCGATGGGATATTCTTCCTATACCAAGAAGGTGAAGACATCAAGAGCCAAACGATAGCAGTAAGGTCAGCGTGGAATGACATTCGTATAAAAGGACCGGAGGAATTAGGAAGGCGAGTCATAACTCACACAAAAAGATATGAGGTATGGAGAGAAGCAAGAAGAGGTTTCCCCTCAAGGCCTGCAGCTCCTCTCCATAAGGAAAATAATTCTCTGACCAAAGACCAAATGTTGAAAGAAATCGAAGTTTTAAAAGCTCAGATGATGATTTTTGATAAGAAAGACCAAGCTGCCGAAGTAACTATTATCACGCTCCAAAGACAAGTGCAGAAGCTGAGTTTACAGATTGAGCATTTGAAGGATGAATGCGCCGATGCCCACGAAGCCCCGAGTCGTGCAAAAAGGGCAAGAAAAGACAAAGAAGCAGAAATTCAAGAGTCTTTGGCAAAAATAGGATGTCAGGAGAAGATGCTTGTCAAACTTCAAAAGAAGAAAAAAGAGCTCGAGACAAGTGTAGGGGATCACGTTGAAACGATACATATACTAGAAGAAAGGGTTGAATCCCTACAAGAATCCTTAGCCCAAACAGAAGTGTACTCTGATCAAAGATGGAATGAAGCAGCCAAGTATCGCGAGCTACTGGCAGAAGCTAACATGAGAGAAAATTGGCTCAGAAACAAGGTAAAAGACTCTGAAAGGGTTGAAGCTCAACGTCACGCATAATGGGTAAAGGGATGGAAATTAGTGGTGGAGGATGTAATGAATGAAAAGGAAGCATGGAAGAGAAAATACGAGGACGTGATGGATAAGCTCCAATATCACACTTCCCAGCTGGTGGAGCGGTTTGAAGAGGCATCCGTCCACATGCGTATGAACCATTCCCTTCAGCTACCACCGAAGGTGACCGAGTTCTTCAATCATTTTGGGAGACTTGCCAGAGGGTTCAGAAAAAAGAGGATGAGGCTCTTAACATAGAACTTTGTAGACCTCGGAGAAAGATGGAAACCATCAATGCACTGCTTTTATTTTTGATCAAAGACTCACGATTTGTATCCGAATATTTATAATGAAAAGGAAGTCTTCATCCATGACTGTCGAGCGCTTTTAGATGATATCTATCGAGGAGTGTATTCTCCCTTAGATACGTCATCAACTATATTTTACCCTAAAAACGACGTGTTTTCTGTGTAAAAATAAGGGCGTTGCTAGTACGGGTGTGGTCTATCGAGGAGTAAATTCTCCCTTGGACCTGACACCAACTACATTTAAACTAGAGGGAACCATACCACTAGATTTGATTGCAGGATGAGTCTTCTTGCTATTGGTGAATACCCTCACGATCGAATAAAGGATGATAACTTGCACATGCATGCATGCACACACACAAAATTTTTTATTGACTAATGAGTTGTTCTTATTCGCTCCACAGAGTCTCATCCTTCTGAGGATTCAGGAACCATTACGCGACCTAGGAAAGGTAATACCAACCAAACCTGAGTTCACGATACCAGATCTCGGACCAGGATGGCTGCCAATGTGTCTGAGGAAGGAAGAAATCTAAGCTCTGAGATAGATGATGAAAGGGGAAGAATGAGCGAGATGGATGAAACCCAAACAAGATTAGAAGCCATATTACAAGATATGAGGGAAACTCTCAGCATGCTCAGTGCGAACAGATAGACAATTGAACCTGGTAGGCAGCGAATTTCCTCTGTGGTAATAGCACCGATGTTTTCAAACGTTGGCTTGGGTCTCATTCAGGGGGTGTCTGGACCCGACCAGACACATCACACGGCACCAATAACACTTCCTATCAGAGAAGGATACCCTCCTTTTGAAAATGCCTATCATGAAGCCCCGGGCTACACCGCGCCACACATGGGAACAACCACGTGTGTCTACTCACAGCCAGTCAGTGGGAGTCCAGGCTGGTAAGGATAAGTTGAGAGATGAATGGATGGAGAAAATGGAAGAACGGATAAGAGCGATAAAAGGCCAGAGTACTTATGGCCTTCTCCAGATAGAAGAACTCTGTCCTACCACAGATCTCGTGATTCCTAAGGATTTCAAAATTCCTGATTTTTCCAAATATGACGGAAGTGGGAACCCACGATTCCATTTGATTAGCTATGCCACCAAAAAGGTCATCTGGTCTAAGGATGACAAGTTCCTCGTTGGTTTTTTCCATGAAAGTTTGACCGGAATCGCACTAGAGCGGTACCTTCAGTTAGACCATTCTAAGATCTCTCGTTGGACAGAATTAGCCGATTTGTTCATGGATCAGTACAAATTTAATTTGGACATAGCTCTGACCCGTGAACAGTTGACTACAATGCAGAAGAAGAGTGATGAATCCTTCAAACAGTATGCACAAAGGTGGAGAAGTTTAGCTGCTCATGTTCAGTCGTCGCTGATGTTGTCCGAAATGTGCTCATACTTTTTGGGAACCCTAGGATCCCCCTTTATCGGAGCAATGGCAGGAGTAGCTTACAGGGATTTCTGACTTAATTGCTGCAGGGGAAAGAATTGAAATCCTAGCCAGAGCCGGGAAGTTGCCAATTGACATGGAAGGCAGTGCATCTAAGAAGGGGTTCCAGCCCAAGAAGAAGGAAGCAGAAGCAAATTATGTGCAACACCAGTAAAACTTTGGACCTCGTCATGTCCCTTCATACCCAAGGTACCAAGCACCATATCAGACCCAAACACCGTTTCACCCACCTCAACAGGCCTCGCCTACCATCACCCAGCCACAAAACCAAGTAAATAACATCCCTACCTCTCAACCATACAACCCCACTCGCCCAACATATGCTCATTATCCACCTGCACCTCAACAAAACTATCCAAGCTACCCTCGACCTCGCCCAAATTTTCCAAATCAGGGACGCTCCCAATATCAAAATCTGCTACCTTTCCCAAGACTGTCTATCTCCAATGCAGATTTGTTCAAACAACTATTTGATCGTCACCTAATCGCTGGAAACCCTGTATGGCCTATGGAACCACCTTTCCCTGCTTGGTACAATCCAAACTTGACTTGCAAATATCACATGGATGCCCTGGGACATTCCATTGAATAATGTGAGGCCTTCAAGACAGCAGTAAGAAAATTGATTGCTTGTGGAAGATTGGGTTTCGAAGAAGATTCTGGGCCTAGCATTGTTAATAACCCAATCCCAAACCATAATGCGGGAAATAGTGTGGCTAACTTGGAAGTGAAAGGGCCTCAAATTAAGAAGGTTTTGGAATTACGAACCCCGATGCAAGAAGTATTTGCGGGGCTCAAGAAAGCAGGATATGATATTGTTGCATCGGTGAAACTGATCGGGGAAAAAGAGAAGTATGATGGTGATTTAAGTTGTGATTATCATCATGGACAGGTAGGGCATGATATTGAAACTTGTTGGGACTTTAAGGTCCGAGTCCAAGGATTACTTACCTTGGGGGTGATCCAAGCTAGGCCAGCTACGACTGAAGAAGTTAATGTGGTTGAAAAAGTTGTGCTCCGGATACCACCTATGAAAGATGCGTCGGCTCCAGAAAAAGTGATTGTAAAGGTGAAAAAACCAACTCCTTTTGCTTATGATGATACACACGCTGTACCATGGAATTATGAACAGAAAGTTGAGCTAGTAGAAGGGGCAGGAGAAACTTCGAAGGCCCAGGTTACTAATATTGTGAGAGGTGGAGGCATTACAAGGAGCGGGCGGTGCTACACCCCTGCTGAAGAAAAAATGATGAAGGAAGCTGAACGCGCTGTTGCGCACGCGCCAAAAAGCGAGCGGTTTATAAAAACATGTAGATAGGGAGCGACAACTCGAGTATCGTCTCACAAGGACTCTTTGGTTGTTGTTATTAACACAAAATCAGTTTTGGGGGGTTTTGGATAATTGAAATTAAACAAAGAAAACAAAACAAAAAAACAGAGCAGTAAAACAAAGCAGTTAAAATGACAAATAAGCTAAAGGCGATTAACCTACTGTTCTCGGTTTCCCACTATCATTGATTCATGTAAATTCCAAGCCCTAAGCAGATTCTAATCCCCTTTCGGTTGTAGCAACAATTAACAAACGAAATCACTACTACAGATATATGTTCCTATTGCCGAATTAAACAAACGGGGTTAAGCCCTCATGAACTAAACGAACATGAACGAACACACGCGAATTAAACAAACGCGATTCAATATAGGAACATAGCATCACCGAAATAAATCAACACAACACTATACACTCCTGAATTAAACAAACAGAAATATATAGCATAGTATTGAAGAGAGAAAAGCAAATAAAACAGGAATTACAGAACCTCAAGTGATAATAGAAACCAATCGCAGTAGATTAATCAAAGGAGACTAGTTCTCCATTACAAAAGAAAAACAAAGCATTAAACCTAATTCTACTGCCATCTAAACTAAAGAGAAAACAAAAGATTAGAAGACTCCTGTTCAGTTCTGCCTAAAAGACTTAAATACAGTTTCTGGATTCAGCTAGCTCGCGAGGCGAACACTGTCTCGCGATGCGAATATTGTGAACAGTCTGCAACGTTTGATCTTCTCGCGAGGCGAAGTACGGCTCGCGTGACGAGGAATGGAAAAGTCATGGCTTCTGGTCTTCAGTCTCGCGAGGCAAGTCATGTATTCGCGGGGCGACACAGAAAGGTTTGCAATTTCTGGAACAGTCACGCTTCAGGTTAGCGGGACGAATGCTCTCTCGCGGGGCGAAGAACTCCAGAACTGCTTCACTTTATTAACCTGAAAACAAGAAATAGCATAAGTGCTTTATTTGACTCTAAATCAACTAAATTAACCTAAAAATACTTAAACGACTCAAAATGCTACTTAAAGACAATCAAGTCTAATTTGGGCGAAAATGATATATAATTAGCACAAAACCCTGGTCATACTAGCCATAAAACTAGATGAGCCAGCGGCTGATCAAAATACCCCAAACTTAAACTTTGCTTGTCCCCAAGCAAACTAAAACTCAAAAACTTAAAAAGACTCAAGACATGACAAGCTTAAAAGATTGAATCAACTTTGCACAAATGTCATGCAATTTACCAAAATAATTTTTCTTCCAATGTTCCCCCCTTTCAAACAAAGCAATCCCCACATGCATTTACTCTAAACAATTGAGAATTTCATCATTCAAACAATCATTAATCTAAGCAAGGGATCCAAGTTACAGACAAACAGGGAGATCACCAAATTCAAACAATCGCCTTCCTCACAAGGGCATTTAGTGTTTCACTCAATCGCTCAGTTTGTCTAGGCTACAACATTTCACTCAGTTTCACTTTTAAAAGCACTTACCATAAATTTGATTTTCATCTCAAAATGATTCCCACAGAAAACATGCATGCAACATCAAAAGGTCTTTTAAGGTTGTAATGGGGCCTGGCTAAGGGTAGGATATACAAAGGTACTAGGCTTAAGTCCCTAGGAACTAAGAGAGCATGAACATTTTGATACATTGAAATTCCACTCAAGTTCCTTTTTCCATTTTTCTTTATGCCTTTGGGTGACTACAACCTTTTCTTTTCTAATACTTTTTTTTTAACATTTTTACACTTTCCTTTTTTTCCTCTTTTTTTCTTTCATTCTTTTTTTCTATTCTTTTTTTCCTGCCTTTGGCTCCAACCTTTTTATTGTATTTTTTTCTTTTTCTTAATCCCAAACAACACATCATACCCTTGTAGCCACCCCAAACTTAGTTTCTTGCAATCAATCTCTTACTCAGATTCCATGCTCTCCTAATCCTAAGATCGGGTTAACATGGCTTTTTTTTTCCAGATTTTAGGCTCATAACATAAGGTCATCAAGAATTAACAGGCTAATTAGGCTCAAAGGGGCCTACTAGGAAACATGCATTAGGGATGGTTATTTTAGGCTAAGTAGTTATTTACAAGGAAATCTGCCTAAATCATTTGATGCAAACACATAGACATGCAAACCATAAAGAGATTCAAGCAAATTCGGGAAAGTGCAACTTGAAAGTGATTCACACAGTTAAAAACATGTTGGAGGCTCAAATCCTCACCTGGACATTTTTGCAAATTGTTTGATAGAGATTCTATCCCTAGTGTGTGCATCCCATTACCCCAAACTTATCATAAATCATGCAATCATAATAAAAAATCTCAAAGTTCAATTTTCAGTTTTTCAAGTGGGGATAAATTTTCAAATTTTTTTTTAAAATCTAGGGGGAAATCATCAACAGTCAACACATAACATGCAATCCATCTATGCAAATTCAACTAAAATCCAATCAAGCTTGCCGACACAAGACTCAACACACATATACTCCTGATCTTCTCAAATTATTCAGGAGCTAAAAGAAAACAAAACAAAAATAAAGAAAGGAAAAAACTAACAAGAAAATGAAAGTAAACTAAAGAGAAAGGGTTAAGAAAAACTCATGTAGGCGGTTCCACCAGGATCCCACTGTCTGTGATACAGTGGCCACGGAATGCTCAAATTGCAGTATGATCCTCCCGGATCCCATGGCCTACAGCATAAGTATGAGAACGGGCGCCTGATAATCATGGTAACTCCGCCAAGTGCGGCGGACTTCTCACGCCCTCTCAGGTCACAGATGACTTCCTTATCAACCTTGTCAATAAAGTCCTCCCAATAGAAGTGGGGTTCAACCTCTTGGACTGGCCACAGTGTCTTCATATCCAAGGGTGCAAAATCCAGAGGCTTCAACTCCATCACCAGTTGTTCCACAGTGGGAGGTGACAAACAGGTAGAGAGTGTTACTGGTGCTGCTTCATCTTCTGCACGTTCTTCATTCACTGCATTATCAAATTCATCACCTGTTAAACCTGCAGAATTCTCGGCACACACCACAGAAAGGTTAGTGTTAGTAGAGTCAGTAGATATGGTACAATAAACTGAATCAATAAAGGTCTGAATGTCTGGAAATGGCTTGAGCTCTAAGGAGGGTGGCTGCTCAATGGATGGTACATTTGGAGTAGCCATGATGTCAAGAACTTCGGCTGAACAAACAGCTTCACTCACACTATCACCCTGCAAAGTAGAATCAAGAAACTCAGCACAAACAGCACACGGGTTAGTGTCAGTACAGTCAGTACATGTATAAATATCATCAAAGCCAAAAACAATTGGAAAATCAGAATCAGAAAAGGCTCGAATGTCTGGAGATTCAGCACAAAGTTCATCCACCCCATCACTTTCAACACATGCATCTAATTTCAAAGGTTCTTCATTATCCTCAAGCTTATTGCCTTGATTGTAAGGATGGAATGTATAACATCGAGGCAAATCAGTAACTTCTGTCAGAATGGGGCATGCATCAAACAGGTGCTCAGGAGAGCCGCACATGCCACAAAACCTTGTCTGCTGAAACAATTGCTTCAAATAAGTGAGCCTATCCATTCTATTCTCAAGGGCCTGGATAGAAGAAGAGCTATGGGCCTCATTCACACCAATCATGTCAAAACCACTGCTAAACTCATAACTTCCATCAAAATTAGGATAATTTGTGCATGGTGGTGGTTTACTAAAATCGGGATAATATATGCATAGTAGTGGCTCATAATAAACATTAGGCATATCACCAAACAGTAAATTATCCAAAGCAGTACTAAGATTCATAATCAGACAAAGCAGACAAAACTAATTCAGCAAAGAGAGATTTTTTTTAATGTTATTTTCTATTAATAACAACAAGAGTCCCCGGCAACGGCGCCAATTTTTGAACGCGTTGTCGCGCACGCGCCAAAAAGCGAGCGGTTTATAAAAACATGTAGATAGGGAGCGACAACTCGAGTATCGTCTCACAAGGACTCTTTGGTTGTTGTTATTAACACAAAATCAGTTTTGGGGGGTTTTGGATAATTGAAATTAAACAAAGAAAACAAAACAAAAAAACAGAGCAGTAAAACAAAGCAGTTAAAATGACAAATAAGCTAAAGGCGATTAACCTACTATTCTCGGTTTCCCTCTATCATTGATTCATGTAAATTCTAAGCCCTAAGCAGATTCTAATCCCCTTTCGGTTGTAGCAACAAATAACAAACGAAATCACTATTACAGATATATGTTCCTATTCCCGAATTAAACAAACGGGGTTAAGCCCTCATGAACTAAACGAACATGAACGAACACACGCGAATTAAACAAACGCGATTCAATATAGGAACATAACATCACCGAAATAAATCAACACAACACTATACACTCCTGAATTAAACAAACAGAAATATATAGCATAGTATTGAAGAGAGAAAAGCAAATAAAACAGGAATTACAGAACCTCAAGTGATAATAGAAACCAATCGCAGTAGATTAATCAAAGGAGACTAGTTCTCCATTACAAAAGAAAAACAAAGCATTAAACCTAATTCTACTGCCATCTAAACTAAAGAGAAAACAAAAGATTAGAAGACTCTTGTTCAGTTCTGCCTAAAAGACTTAAATACAGTTTCTGGATTCAGCTAGCTCGTGAGGCGAACACTGTCTCGCGACGCGAATATTATGAACAGTCTGCAACGTTTGATCTTCTCGCGAGGCGAAGTACGGCTCGCGTGGCGAGGAATGGAAAAGTCATGGCTTCTGGTCTTCAGTCTCGCGAGGCGAGTCATGTATTCGCGGGGCGACACAGAAAGGTTTGCAATTTCTGGAACAGTCACGCTTCAGGTTAGCGGGGCGAATGCTCTCTCGCGGGGCGAAGAACTCCAGAACTGCTTCACTTTATTAACCTGAAAACAAGAAATAACATAAGTGCTTTATTTGACTCTAAATCAACTAAATTAACCTAAAAATACTTAAACGACTCAAAATGCTACTTAAAGACAATCAAGTCTAATTTGGGCGAAAATGATATATAATTAGCACAAAACCCTGGTCATACTAGCCATAAAACTAGATGAGCCAGCGGCTGATCAGAAGTCGAAGAAGAGAAAACTGTGGATGAAAGAAAGGGGAAAGAAGAAGAAGAGTTTCTGAAGATCATGAAGCAAAGTGAATATGATGTGGTAGAACGGTTGAAGAAAACTCCGGCAAGGATATCTCTTTTGTCGCTTGTCTTGACATCAGAATTGCATCGCAAGGCATTAATGAAGGTGTTGAATGAAGTGTATGTCAAACCTGACGTCACTCCAGAAAATGTGGTGAATATGGTGGACCCAATCAGGCATGTCAACATGATTACTTTCTCGTAAGATGAAGTGGTCTTGAAATCCCGCAGTAGCCCTAAAGCCTTACACATCACCCTAAAGTGTAAGGGGTTTGTGATTGCTAAGGTGCTTGTAGATGGTGGTTCAGCGTTGAATGTGGTTCCAATGACCACACTCAAGCAGCTGAATATAAGCGCGGCAGATTTGACACCATAAGAAATGATTGTGCGAGCCTTTGATGGGACAGCAAGAGGAATCTTAGGAGAAATAACTCTGTCCCTTGAAATAGGGACTAGTTCTTTCCCTGTCCTCTTTCAGGTCATGGAAATCCAGCCAGCTTACACCATGCTCCTGGGGAGGCCATGGATCCATGAGGCAGGAGTGGTCCCATCGACTATGCATCAGTGTTTGAAGTATATTCAGGATGGATCCATTATTACTGTCCGCGGTGAAGAGGAAATCATGCTGACAAAGCCCACCACAGTACCTTACGTGGAAAGCACAGAGCGGATGGATGATAGTTCATTGCGTAGTTTTGAGGTATTGAAGTCAGAGAACGAGAAAAGGGAGCCCCCAATGAAGAAGGTGAATGAGGTAGTAGTCCGCATCATGGAAAAGAACGGGTATCAAAAAGGAAAAGGCCTAGGGCCTCAGCTACAAGGGATCTCTCGACCAATTGAAGCGGCTGTGAGAGAAGGAAGGTGTGGATTGTGGTATCAGCCCAACCTGACAGAAGGGATGAGATTCATGACTCTTGAGAACAAGGAAGAAGAAGAGCGCGAGAGAAAGTATCTTCCCCTCCTGATGGAGACTTTCCCAGTAGCTACTGGAGATATTAGTCCCGCAAAGTCATTTTCCCCTCACTTCACTATCAGCACACTTGAAGAAGAGCTGGACGAGAACCATGTCATCTATCTTCTTGCTAGCAATGAAGTTCTCGACAATTGGCAATCTGAACCGTTTGTTGATGTTATTTCCATGAAGTAATTATCTTATTGTACTAATTATGAACTGATATTTACTTTCTTTGAGACATGAATGAGAATGTAGCACTTTGTCTGGTGTTTTCCTTTTGATTCCATCGTTTCTTTTCTCTCTTTCATTTCCTTACTTTGTTTAAGCTTTTCTTTCATGAATAAGACTCTTGCCTATACTTCCCCTATTCCCGACTTTTTCTTCCAGGAATACTTCTTACACTAAAGATTTACCTCAGGAGAGGAACTTTGAAAGCTCATTTATTGATTCCCTCGCGGCCACTGATGAATACAATCTTGAATCCGATGAGGAGGAAGAAGACATTGAAGAATTCATAAAAGTGGTGAAATGGTCGGAGGAAAGGATTAGCTCGAATGATGAGGTTGCAGAAGTGATCAATATGGGAACCGAGAAAGATAAGAAGGAATTGAAAATAGTGGATAACCCAGAGCGTGAAGAAATGGTTGCACTATTCAAAGAGTATCTGGATGTTTTTGCATGGTCCTACAGAGATATGTCGGGTTTAGATCCTGAGATAGCATCGCATAAAATTCCCTTATACCCAGATGTGGCTCCAAAGAAGCAAAAATTAAGGAGAATGCACCCCTAGATGTCGCTAAAGATCAAAAAAGAAGTGACCAAGCAGCTGGAGGCTGGCTTTCTGGAAGTAGATAGACACCCAGAATGGGTAGCTAATATTGTTCTGGTACCAAAGAAGGATGGGAGGGTCAGAATATGCGTGGACTACCGAGACCTGAATAAAGCCAGTCCAAAGGATGATTTCCACTACCTCATATTGATGTCCTTGTAGATAGTACAGCCAGAAGTCACAGGTTTTCTTTCATGGACGGGTATTCTGGGTACAATCAGATCCTCATGGACAGTGATGATAAAGAAAAGACAACTTTTATCACCCCTTGGGGAACTTTTTGCTACAAAGTGATAACTTTCGGATTAAAGAACACTGGGGCTACTTACCAACGTGCCATGGTGGCATTGTTCCATGATATGATGCATAAGGAGGTAGAGGTATACGTTGATGATATAGTGGCCAAGTCTAAGGAAGGAGAAAGCCATGTGGCAGTTTTGAGAAAGTTGTTCGAGCGGCTAAGAAAGTACAAGTTACGCCTCAACCCTGCAAAATGTACTTTCGGTGCATCCGCAGGGAACTTACTTGGCTTTGTTGTTAGTAGAGAAGGAATAAAGGTGGACCCTAACAAGGTGGAAGCAATACGCGATATGCCAGCACCTAAGAATGAGCGAGAAGTAAGGGGTTTTCTTGGAAGATTGAACTACATTGCGCGCTTCATTGCAAATCTGACTAGCACATGTGAACCAATCTTCAAACTCCTCAGGAAGAATAATCCAGGAAGATGGGATGATGACTGTCAAGAAGCCTTTGATAAGATAAAGGCATATCTACTTAATCCCCCAGTGTTGGTACCACCTACCCAAGGTCGTCCATTATTACTCTACCTCACCATATTGCCAACCTCAATGGGGGCAATGCTAGGACAACATGATGAATCTGGCAGGAAGGAGCGGGCAATTTACTATCTGAGTAAGAAGTTTAACGCCTGTGAGGCTCGTTATATGGCAATCGAGAAGACTTGTTGTGCACTAGTATGGAATTCCAGGAAACTCAGACAGTACATGTTATATCACACCACTTGGCTAATTTATCGAATGGATCCTTTGAGGTATATCTTCAAAAGTCCTTATATCTCCTTAAGGGTTTCAAAGTGGCAAGTGATATTGTCAGAATTTGACATCAAATATGTGACTCAAGTCCATCAAAGGAAGTGTGATTGCTGACCATTTAGCAGAGAATCCTCTTGAGGATGGATGGCCTGTCAATTCTGAGTTTCCAGATAGAGAGGTAATGTCCCTTGAAGAAGACGAAGAATAGGAAGATGTGTGGAAAATGTATTTTGATGGAGCAGTCAATATGCATGACAGTGGTATAGGAGCAGTGGTTATCTCACCAAATGGCAAGCAATACCCGATGGCCGTAAAACTGAAATTCGAATGTACAAATAATATTGCAGAATACGAGGCATATGCTGGTGGATTGCAAATGGCACTTGAACTGGGTATAAAGCAGTTGAAAGTTTTCGGGGATTCAGCTTTAATCATTTATCAAGTCAATGGTGAGTGGCAGACCAAGGACTCCAAGTTGATCCCGTATCAGAAATACTTGACTCAGTTGATTGCAAAGTTCGATGAGATTACTTTCTCGCATTTAAGTCGAGACAAGAATCAATTTGCTGACGCTTTGTCCACACTAGCTGCCATGACCAAGTTGGATATCCATACCAATGTCCAACCCATCCAAATTAGAGTGCGAGATGAACCAGCATATTGTGCTCATGTGGAAGGAGAACCCGATGGTAAGCCTTGGTATCATGATATCAAGCAATATATTCAGAACCAGGAATAACCGGTAGAGGCGAGTGAAGTAAACAAAAAGACCATCCGAAGACTGGCTATGGCTTTTTTCTTAAACAAGGAAGTCTTGTACAAAAGAGGATATGATGGTACCCTACTCAGATGTGTGGATGCTCGTGAAGCTAAATGGATCATGATGGAAGTTCATGAAGGAATATGTGGGACTCATGCCAATGGCCACATGATGGCTAAGAAGATCTTGAGAAGTGGCTATTATTGGTCTACTATGGAGTCAGATTGCATGGAGCATGTTCGTAAATGCCAGAAATGCCAGATGCATGCAGACCGAGTCCATGCACCTGCGCTTCCACTGCACAGTTTAGCATCCCCATGGCCTTTTTCGATGCGGGGAATATATGTCATAGGTCCCATTAATCCGAAGGCTTCCAATGGTCATCGTTTCATTCTGTTGGCGATGGACTATTTCATTAAATGGGTAGAAGCTGCTTCATATGCCAGCATAACTCAAAGGGTGTTTCTCAAATTCCTCAATAAAGACATTGTCTGTAGATACGGGATCCCAGAGAGGATAATCACTATAATGCTGCTAATCTTAATGGTACCGAGATTCAAAAGTTTTGCGATGGTTTCAAAATCAAACACCACAATTCGGCTCCTTATAGGCCTCAAATGAATGGTGCAGTTGAAGCAGCAAACAAAAATGTCAAGAAGATCGTTACCAAGATGGTTGTAAACTATGAGGACTGGCACGAAATGCGGCCATACGCTCTACATGCTTATCGGACTAACATACGATAAAGCACTGGGGCAACTCCTTTCTCTCTGGTGTACGGGATGGAGGGTGTCTCACCTATCGAAGTAGAACTCCCTTCGCTAAGAGTCTTGATGGAAGCAGTCTTAGAAGAGTCTGAGTGGGTGAAAACTCGATATGAGCAGTTGAACATGATAGAAGAGAAAAGGCTGGCAGCTATCTGTAACGGGAAATTGTATCAAAACAGAATGGCAAGAGCTTTCAATAAAAAGGTTAATCCAAGAGAATTTTGTGCGGGAGACCTGGTTTTAAAGAAAATCCTCCCTAGCCAGGAGGATGCCCGAGGAAAATGGGCACCAAATTATGAAGGCCCTTATATTGTCAAACAAGCATTCTCGGGAGGTGCTTTGATTCTGCAAAACATGGATGGGGAAGAGTTACCAAGGCCAGTAAACTCTGATGCTGTGAAAAAGTTCTACGCTTGAAGGCCCGCTAGTTTGAAAACCCGAAAGGGCAACTTAGGCAAAAGTTAGGGCAAAGAACAATGAAAACAAAAGAAAAGAAAAGGCCCGCTAGGTTGAAAACCCGAAAGGGCAACCTAGGCAAAAGTTAGGGCAAAACACAATAAAAACAAAAGAAAAGCAAAGACCCGTTAGGTGGAAAACCCGAAAGGGAAACCTAGGCAAAAGTTAGGGCAAAGAAACCTTAGGCCGAAAACCTACAAAGGCAGCCTAGGAGGAGTATATGGTCCAACACTTCTGCAAGCACTCACCACACTGAGGCAATTTTATCCGAATGAGTATACTGGGGTAAAATTGTTAAGGTATGGTCGAAGAAGGTGTGTTTGAGGAATCAGAAACAGGAGCCAAGATCTGTGTCATCAAAATGCTGAGGGGAATCAATTAAATTAAAATCAAAGGACCAACACTGGGGCAAATTTTATGTGATTTTCGTAATTTTCTTTGCTTATCTTCGTTTTTTTAAACTTCATGATCCCTTTTGTAATTTTTTTCTCATTGTTATTGTCTCTTAAATTCTCGTATTAAGGCAAGAGGTTTTCTTCCACACTCCCCTATCGTGTTCACTCTCATGTCTCAATAAAAGTAAATATAAGTTTAATGGTACGATTTGATAACTCTAATGGTAGCACCAATGAATGGTTTAAACCAGGAGGGCTCAATACTTCAGGTTCAGTGGAAGAGGTAGCACGCACTGGACGACAAAAGAATGATGCGAATAAGCTTACATAACATCCGGAATTTATCAGATTCTTGGGTGACCAATGTTGTTAAAAGAATGAGTGATGCACCGCAAACTCAACATCTCCTTGAAGAACATACAGATTCACAAACAGTTGTTCTTGACAATACTTCCTCTGAGGATAATTTTGATAATGATGTCAAGAATACTTCTATTGATGAACTGTGTGTTGAATCTCCAGATATTCACACCTTTCCTGATTCTATCTATTATACTTCATGTGCTGATTGTAATGAATCTACTTCGTGTGTAGCATTTTTGAAAGGTATGAAGAGCAAAACGTCCATATGAAACATGAGACACATGAGGTTAAAGGCCCTGTTCAGCCAAGAAACACAGAGAATGAGGATCAGGAGGACATATGCTTCACTATGCTTGAGGATGATGAAGAACCTTTGGAATTAGATGATTCAATTAATTCATATGCATGTGTTGAATGTGATGGGATGGATGAACTGTGTGTTGAATTTCCAGACATTCGAGCTTTTTCTGATTCAGTTTGTTGTACTATATGTACTGACTGTACTAACACTAACCTTTGTATGGTGTGTGCTGAGATTTCTGCATGTATAACAGGTGATGGATTGGATAATGCAGTGAATGAAGAACGTGCAGAAGTTGAAGCAGCACCGGAGACCCTCTTTACCTGTTTGCCACCTCCCACTGTGGAACCACCAGCGATGGAGTTCGAGCCTCTGGATTTTGCACCCTTGGATATGAAGGCACTACGGCCAGTCCAAGAGGTCGAACCCCATTTTTATTGGGAGAACTTTGTTGACTTTGTTGACCAGGAGGTCAACTTTAACCCAAGAGGGAGTGAGAAGTCCGCCGCACTTGGCGGAGTTACCATGATTATCAGTTGCCCACTCCCATACTTATGCTTCATGCCATGGGATCCGGGAGGATCATATCGCAATTTGAGCATTCCGTGGCCACTGTATCACAGACAGTGGGATCCCGGTGGAACCACCTCCATGAGTTTCTCTAAACCCTCTTATTTTTAATTGTCTTTTCCTTACTTTGTTTTTGTTTTGTTTTTCCTTTAGCTCTTGAATAATTTGAGAAGATCAAGAGTATGTGTTTGAGTCTTGTGTCGGTGAGCTTGTTGGTTTTTGATCAAATTTTGCATAGATTGATTGCATGGCATGTGTTGACTGTTGATGATTTTCCCCCTAGGTTTTGAAAATTGAAATTTTGATCCCAATCCCCATTTGAAAAATTGAAAATTGAACTTTGAGATATTTTGTTATGATTGCATGATTTATGATAAGTTTGGGGTGAAGGGGTGCACACACTAGGGATTGAATCTCGGTCAAACAATTTGTGAAAAATGTCCAGGTGAGGATTTGAGCCTCCAACATGTTTTTTTCTTAACTGTGTGAATCACTTTCAAGTTGCACTTTCCCGAATTTGCTTGAGTCTCTACTTGGTTTGCATGTTTATGTGATTGCATCAGATGATTTAGACATATTTTCTTTGAAATAGCTACTTGGCCTAAATTGAACCATCCCTAATGCATGTTCCCTAGTTAGCCCCATTGAGCCTGATTAGCCTGTTGTTCTTGATAACCTCATGTTATAAGCCGAAATCTGGAAAAAACATGTTAACCCGATCTTAGGATTAGGAGAGCATGGAAGCCCAGCAAGAGAAAGGTTGCAAGAAAGTAAGTTTGGGGTGGCTACAGTGATATGTCATTTTGGGGTGAGAAAAAGAAAAAAATATATAAAGGTTGAAGCCAAGGGCAAAGAGAAAAAGAGTTGTAAAAGAAAAAAAAATTTGCCAAAAAGAAAAGGGGCAAAACAAAAATGGTGTCAAAGGAAAAAGGTGTAGCCACCCAAAGCGCCAAAAATAAAAAAAATGGTAAAAGGAATTAGAGTGAAAAAAATAATAGTGTACAAGCTTCATTCTCTCTTAGTTCCTAGGGATTTAAGCCTAGTTCCTTTGTATATCCTACCCTTAGCCAGGACCCATTACAACCTTTGAAAGACCTTTTGATGTTGCATGCATGTTTTCGTGGGAACCTTGATTGAGATGAAAATCAAATTCATGGGAAGTGCTCTTAAAATGTGAAATTGAGTGAAAATGTTGATAGCCTAGACAAATTGAGCGAATGAGTGAAATATTACATGCCCTTGTGAGGAAGGCAATTGTTTGAAATTGGTAATCTCCCTTTTGTGTGTAACTTGGATCCCTTGCTTAGATTAATGATTGTTTGAATGATGAAATTCTCAAATGTTCGGAATAAATGATTGTGAGGATTACATTGTTGAAAAGGGGGAACATTGAAGGAAAATTGTTTTGATGAATTGCTTGAAATTTGTGCGGAATTGATTGAAATCCTTTAAGCTTGCCAAGTCTTGAGTCTTTTTGAGTTTTAGTTTGCTTGGGGACAAGCAAAGTTAAAGTTTGGGGTATTTTGATAAGCCTCTGGCTCATCTTGTTTTATGACTAGTATGACCGTGGTTTTGTGCCAATTATATCTCGTTTTCGCCCAAATTAGACTTGATTGCCCTCAAGCAAGGTTTTGAGTCCCTTAAGTAGTTTTAGGGTAATTTAGCCAGTTTTGAAGTCAAATAAAGCACTTATGGCTATTTCATGTTTTCAGGTTAACTTAGAGTCCAGGGAATGAAGGAAACAGTGGAAATTGCAATCCAGGAAGTACTCGCCCCGCGAGAGGTTACTCGCCCCGCGAGACTGAAGACCAGCATGTGCCAGAAATGTCATCTTCTTTGCCTCGCCTCGCGAACCATGTCTCGCCTCGCGAGCCTGGAAGTCAGAAAGCATCACGTTCAGCCCGTGATTCCCATCACGGGCGTAATGAGAAACCCTGGAGGACAAAGACCATCACGGCCTAGCCGTGATGAAGGTCACGGCCATGACAGATAAGCACCCAAAGTCAGAATCAATCACGGCCTGCCCGTGATAGGCATCACGGCTGTGACAAACTGGAGTTTGAAGTCTCGCCTCGCGAACTGCACTCTCGCCTCGCGAGAGCCCAATTTGAACTGGCGCCATTTTAATATTCGTGTCGGGAGGGACTACTGGCCTCGCGAGCGTGCACAGATTCTGAAGCTATAATTGCTGTTTAGGGCAGATTAGTGGGGCATCTTTTGCTAATCCTTGTTTACGAATTTCTCTGATTGTATTGTGTTTTTTATGGAGAACTAATCTCCCTAGGTTAATATGCTGTAATCGGCTTCCCCCGACACTTGAGGTTTTGTAATTCCCGATTGAATTTTCTTCTCTCTTTCAATGCTATTCGTTATTCTCTGTTTGCTTAATTCAGTTTGTATCGAATTAGTGTTGATTTATTTTCGATGATTTTATGTTCCTAAACTCAATCGCGTTTGCTTAATTCGCGTGTGTTCATTCGTGTTTGCTTAATTCACGAGCGCTTCACCCCGTTTGCTTAATTCGGGAATTAGGAATATATGTCCCGTAGCATCAATTTCGCTTGTTAATTGATGCTACAATCGAAAAGGGATTAGAATCCGCTTAGGGCATGGAATTACATGAACCGATGATAGTGGGAAACCGAACAGCAGATTGATCGTCCTTGTCTTATTTGATAATCACTTAATTTGCTCTGTTTTTATGCTCTGTTTTCATTCTGTTTTCTAATCAATTTCAAACCAACCAACCTCCCCCGAAACCGATTTTCTGTGATAATAACATTACGAGAGTCCTTGTGATACGATACCCGAGTTGTCGCATCCTGACTACACTTTTTACAAACCGCTCACTTTTTGACGCGTGCGCGACAGCGCGTCATCCTCCTTCTTCCTTACCTCCTCCCTTGTTTTAACCTGGTAACCCTACTTCTAACCCTAAAAAGCCATCATGCACATCAGACAGAAAACCCCCATCTCCTTTCTCTTTTCAAGCGTGCAACCCTCACATCAAATCACCACCTTTTTGCTACTCATGCCACCTCGTCTAGGCACACGCTATTTCTGCTCAAAAACCCCCATCTTCTTTCTCTTTTCAAGCATGCAACCCTCACATCAAATCACCACCTTTCTGCTACTCATGCCACCCCGTCTGGGCACACGCTATTTCTGCTCAAAACCCCCCATATACTTTCTCTTTTCAAGCGTGCAACCCTCACATCAAATCACCACATTTCTGCTACTCATGCCACCCCGTCTGGGCACACGCTACTTCTGCTCAAAACCCCCCATCTCCTTTCTCTTTTCAAACATCCAACCCTCACATCAAATCACCACCTTTCTGCTACTCATGCCACCCCGTCTGGGCACACGCTATTTCTGCTCAGAAACCCCCTTTTTTTTGCACCTCCTCTACCCATTGGTCTTTTCTTTTTTCTGCCATCTCCTCCCTCGCCTTAACCTAGCAGCCTCACTCCTAACCCTAAAAAGCCTTCATACCCATCAGACAAAAACCCCCATCTCATTCCCTTTTCAAGCGTGCAACCCTCACATCAAATCCCCTCCTTTCCGCTGTTTAGAACGGCCCCAGGCCTTGGGTATTCGTGCAAGCCGACCTTGAAGTCAACGGAGTAGAAGCAAGAAGCCTTCTCCTCCGTCTATAAAAGGGAGGGGGAGAGGAACATTTTAGGGGGGACTGATGATCTGATATTTTCTTAGTGAGAAAAGAGAAAGGAGGGGAGAACACTGTTCTTGAGATAAAACGAAAGATCAGAGAAGAAATAGAGAGGAAAGATACAGAGAAAAGAAAGAGAGATTCTTGTTGTGAGAAGGAGAGATCAGAGATCTGAGTTTCCACTTCTCTTCCTATTATTAGAGTGGCTAAGAAGGAAGAGCTGAATGAGCCAGGGAGATTGAATGTAAAGGCTTCGATCTTGAAATCTTACCACTGGGAGTAAACAAAATCATTCTTATTCTGATTCCATTTGGTAATCTTTGTTCTTTTCGTTGACATTATTAATAAATTTCTCTTGACACTCTTATTTGTGTTTTTGTTCTCTGAATAAGTTGGTAAAAGGTCTCATTTCTACGTTTTACAAGAAAAAATTACTTATTTTACAAGAAAAATAAAAGGATGATCACTTGATTAAAACAACTTTTTTGGGTTGCCCTGTGACAAGTGTCATGTTCAACCCTTCAGATTTAGGGGTTGCCCTATGGACTTACGTGTCATGTTTAACCTCATTTTAGCTACAATAAAGAGATTCACAACGGGTAAAACAAATGTTTCAAAGTTACTAATAATTTACACAACTAATTTTAGGTAACCATTTATGGATGTTCCAGGGTGCCGTGGGATTAAGTCTCCATGTCTTCCCTAGATATAATCGACTCCCGAACCCAAAGCTTTTCTTAAAAGGTTTTCCAACTTCCTTGAAACAAAATAAAGTTTGTGGCGACTCCATGTTTTCTCTCTAAGAGGAAAAGCTAGTCTTTTTTTGGTCGCTACATTAGTAGATAGCTCGCACCTCCAGGAAGATGGTGACTGGATGCTGATTTGGAACCTCAAAGTTCCTCCCAGAGTTAAGATATTCCTTTGTCGTGCTTGCAGAGGGTGTTTGCCTACATGAGTTCAACTTCAAAGTAAAGGTGTTTCTTGCCCCTCTTCCTGTGTTATTTGTGATTGTGATTTGGAACACCTTTGGCATATTATGTTTACATGTCATTTGAGTATTGAATGTTGGACTAGACAAAATTTATGGCATTGTATCCAACCATGCATGCAGGATTCTAAGCGTTTTAGAGAACTTGTGTTTCGAATTCTAGCAATTCTAGACTCGGATAAAAAGTCTATTTTTGCTATGACTCTTTGGTCTATTTGACATGGTAGAAATGATCTTTTATGGAATGGTGTGGCTTTTTCTCCTGTCCAAGTCCTGATTCGGGCTTCTTCTTTTAATAGGGATTGGTTTCAAGCAAAGCAAATTAAGCCAGTGAACTTGGAACCCGAAAATCATAGTGTACTACATGTTTGGACTCCACCAAGCCCGCCCAGGTTTTTTCAAATGCAATGTGGACGCAAGTTTTGAATCCTCACCGGGGAGTACTTCTTTCGGCATTGTTATAAGAAATAACCTTGGAGAATTTTGTTTTGTCTAGATCTGAAAGTATTCCTTTTGCCTCCCAACTCTCGAGGGAGATGCATTAGGTCTTTTGAAAGCCTGTCAGTGGTTTCAAAGTCAGGCATGCAAAATGTGATGTTTGAGTCTGACTGCAAAGTGATGGTAGGTTATGTCCTTAATCCCATAGATAGTATTTCAGAATTAGGTGCTACTATTTTTGCATGTTCTGAATTTTTTTCTTCTTTTCCAAACTTTAGCTTAAGTTTCGTCAGGAGACAAGCAAATAGTATATCCCATAGCCTTGCTAAGGCAACACATTTCTTAGCTAGTCCCCAAGTTTATGATCGTATTTCAGCTTGTATTGCTTCTTTAGGGGGCATTTGTTTCAGGGTATGAAAATACATTACCGGGAAAGTGAGGTAAGGAATGGAACACTCACATGTTTGTTTCAAGCTTTTAAAAATTATTCCCAGGTGCATTCTATTCCCAGGAATAATATTTACATATGATTTGCTTACTTTTTATTCCCATGGTAAAATTTGGACAAACATTCTCATAGGAATAAAACTCAACCAACTCTAACTTCCCACTCCCACCTCTTTTTGCCACATTTATTTGCATTTTTTTAATTATTTTAATATTTAAATTAAATAAATTTTAAAAACATTCTTAGGAATGCTAAATACTCACCAAACACATTAATAGGAATAACATTCCCGATAATAACATTTCCAGGAAAATCATTCTCGGGAATGTAATTTTACAGCTTGAAACAAATATACCCTTAATTATTAATGAAATGCAGTAGACCTTTTGCTTAAAAAAAAGATATTGCATCATCCTAACAAAGTATTATATGCCAAACGTGATTCTGGTAATAAAAGAGGTGTTTGGTTATACATTTGATGAAGCAATTTTACTTTCAAAATTGATTCTACCAGAAGCAGCTTGGAGTAGTTTCTGCTTTTGGATTGAAAAATTACAGTAAGTTTTATATCAAACTTGCTTTCAAAGTAAAAACATATAAATCACTTTACTTCAAACTAAATTATATGAAAATCAATTCTACAAAATCAATTACAACCAAAACCATGTTTGTCAAACGTTCATCCAAACACACACTTTGTACTTTAAAAAAACATAGAAAAAAAAACTACTCGTAGAAGATGTAACAAGACTTTTGAATCAAATCTCAATATTGGGTTTTCATAGAGATTAGGAACCACTTCACTTTGTGCCAAAAGCACTTTTAGAGACCAGAAGCTACCTTACGTAGTGTGTGTTTGGTTTCACTTCTGGAGGTATCAGAAGTGCTTCTGCATCTGTCAAACGTGATTCTTGTAAAAAAATAGGTGTTTGGTAACATGTTTGTGGAAGCAATTTTGCATCCAGAATTGATTCTATCAAAAGCAGCTTAGAGTAGCTTCTGCTTTTGGATTGAAAAATTATACTAAGTTTTACATCAAACTTGCTTCCAAAGTAAAAACATCCAAACATAAATCACTTTACTTCAAACTCAATTGTATTAAAATCAATTCTACAAAATCAATTTCATCCAAAATCACGTTTGTCAAACTCTCATCCAAACACACACACGTAGATTATGATAAATCGCGTCCAATCTTTCCAAACACCCAAAGAATGTTCTTTACTTCTTTTGTAACAAAGGAATTTCTCACGGTCCTCAGCTCCGATTCTTGCAAACTCACTGACAAGCTCTTCCATAAGTTTATGTAGGTTGTGTTTGGTATCTGGAATGTTTTATTTTCAGGCAAACTATATTTCTGGGAATGTGATTTTCGGGAATAAAGTTTTCCCACCTTCACATATGGGAATAAAGTTTTCCCAAGTTTATAACTATCATTCACTAATTTTATTCCCGGGAATCTTTTATGTTTGAGAATAAATTTTTAAAACTTATGACAAATATGGAAAAACTTTATTCTCATATCAATATTCCAAAAAATACTTTTTCAAAACTCATACCAAACGTTACCGTAAAGAATTCTTAAAATGCTCTGTGCTGTTTTTGACACCCTCGTTAACATTTTGAACCCCACCTTTGACCAAAGAACCCACTTGAGCACCTTCCATGTATGCTTTGCATGCCCCGAGAATATCATGAGCTCGCCTGACGAAATGCTCCACAACAAAGTCCTCAAATTTCTGAAACCAAAAATAACTCTTAAACATTTAAGTTTTAAAACACAGAAAAAGAATAAACACAAGTTTAAGGCAATTATATATTATTGGAGTCACATTGGATAGTGATATGGTCTGAAGTGCTTATAAGTAAGGGGCAACCCTCACCTTACAAGCTAGTTTTTGGGGTTGAGTTAGGCCCAAACCCAAATTCTAAGATGATATCCGAGCCTATCATAAACCAGTTGGGCCACCCGCAGATGTCCAGTCCTGGGTGTGAGGGGGGTTTGAAGAGTGCTTATAAGTAAGGGGCAACCCTCACCTTACAAGCTGGCTTTTGGGATTGAGTTAGGCCCAAACCCAAATTCTATGATATATATATATATATATATATATATATATATATATATATATTAAAAAAGTATTGCATATTATATCACTTGCCATATTCTTCATTCACATGATTCACATTTTCCACAGTATTGCATATTATATCACTTGCCATATGCAGCACTAAAGATCTTCATCACTACGTCATATTGCAAAGGAAACTTCACATGACAAATGTTAATGTAGTAAAAATAGGAGTTTATCAGACTAAGGATGCATCATTATTGATGATTTGCAATAGTAGTAAAGGTCAACAACACACAAAAACACGGAGATCTTGTAAAGCCTAAATACAAGTTAAGGAGATACATCTACTTTAGTGCAACAAGGCATTCATTACATGCAAAATAAATTTTGTATCACCTTCACTAATACATAAATGTGGAATAAGGTCATAGTCCACTTTAAACTTGACGGGAGATAAACAAACTATACTGCCAAAATCAAGAAGTTATGTTTAATCAAGATGTGGACAACGTTCAATGGCAAGATGTCAACTATACAGACTAATGAAAGCTATCTATATGATATATCCTCCTAATATGATATATGAAATATGCTCAGTCTATATTTCTAAAATTTTACATTTATTTCTTGCATTATCTAGTTTTTTTTTGTCACCCCCCTAAAGAAAAACGCCCAAGCCCTACAAGTGAACATGGCAAAGCAAACTTGCTAGAGATATAAAAAAATTGAACCAAGACTAGAATCAAACCTTTGGAGGCCATCTTATTATATGTATCATTGTCCGCAATGATGTAATGAACGTCTCCTCATTATAACACAGAGACTTACTTTCGCCTATGCCCAGTGCTGAAAGCATCACAGTGCCAGGTTCATTAAAGAAAGGCTTTGTATTCAAGACTAGACCTTGTATGGAGACTAGACCTGTAGAATTGTTGAAACGCATGGAAGCCAACGCTCATTCCCTATGCCAATCCAGGTGTTAAGTAGACTAAGGCATACTTGGGTGCCATGAAAATTTGGATTCAGGACACCACATCGATTGTGGAAGTAGACTAGCTGCCATGAAAAAATGTTCCTTCTGTCAGATTTTGAATAAAAAGAGTGACAAGAACATAATGTCAGTCAGAAATAGTATCCTCAACCACATACCGGCGGTATATTGGGATAGTCACTGGGAAAGTAAAGATCGAAAAAGAAACGACCATCATGGTAAGGAGTCCCTTCTGCTCCAATAATTACAGCCCTCAAGAGATCCATCCTTGATTCATAAACTCGAACAAATATTGAATCTGATGAGGACGAAAGAAAGAGTCAAAGAAACAGCGAGATTGAGCAAAATGCCAAAAGTAGGTTGCATTCTATGGTGTTCAGACCACAATTTTATAGTTATTTATTTATAAGTTCTAAATTCCAATTTCAGAACAAATATCTGGACACTACTGGGAAAAAATTGATAAGCTTTCCATAAGGATATATCATGAACCAAACCTATCATTTCAATAGCAATGATTGGATTTCTATTAAAAAAAATAACAATGATTGGATGCAACCCACGTGGTACAAGTCCATCAGCTTGAGAAGAGAAATTAAATACTAAATGCAAATATTACAAGCTATTTTGTAACAGGAATACTGAACAAACTCACCCTGCAAATCCTTCTCCAAAATCTTCCACTCTTTCTGGATACTTTTAGCCTAATTATTTGGATGCTGTTCAAGAAATAGGTTCGTTGTAAACCCATATAATCAAGATTAGAACTAAAACAAAGTGAGTATTTAAAGGTATCAAAAATTAAAAGTTACCTGCTTCATGGAGGAATTTTTATCAATAAAGTGATGGTCCGAAGTGTCGCTGACAGTGTCAAATTGCTTAAAACTTCAAAATTTCCTCATAATTTCATCTTTGAAATTTGCATGATGATGAATGTGCAATTTATGTTAGTTTGGAAGTGTAAATAGGAATAAGTTTGTAAATAATCTTAGGATTTGTGAATGAAAAAGATTAGAAAATGTGCACATTCATTTGATTAGAGTTTTGATCTTTCATTTGAAAAATATACTCAAAAGATGTTGAAAATGTACAGGATTGAAGGCCAAGTGCTCAGCTCTGGAACCGGGCGCTCAGCCCGTGAACAAGGAACGAAACAACATCAGACAGTAAGCCGGGCGCACAGCTCTCAAGAGGACCGAAATGAACTAGCGCTCAGCGCTAGAGTGCTGTGCTCAACGTCAGCTGGGAAACAACATTGGAGTTCTCGGTGAAAACAAGCGTCCATCACTGGGATTAGGACGCTCAGCACTGGGCGATGAGCAAAGACTGTATAAATTCGATCTTGGACAAATTTGAGAGGATCTTTGGCTCATTTTTCACATTTTCTCACCTTGGTTCATCACTTTCTCTCCACTTCTTTGAAGATTCAAGCATGGGAACAAGATTTGGAGCTTCCATGGAGTCTTCCACACTCTTCCACTCATGTTCTTCTCTCTTTTCGCTTTCTAATATGAGTAGGTAGATCATATAGGTTAGGTTTAGGATGATTTCAATTTGAAGCTTGATGTAATGGACTTCTATCTCTGATTTCAATTTTATTTCATTCAGTTTGGTTAATCTCTTCTATGCTTAATGCTTTTCTTGGATTGATCAACCTAGAATTGATTTTGGATTCAATTTCATAATTGAAAAATTGGTGATTGGATTGGAAATGAAGTTGATTAATATTGTGATGTTGATTCTAGGAATAGAACTGTATTGCAATACATTCTTGTGAATCCAATGCTTAATGTTTGTTCTAATCTTGCATCACCTAAGGAATTAGGGTTCTTGATTTATAACAAAAGGATTATCACCTAAGGAATTAGGGATAAATCTAGGTTAGTGATTTGAACGTCAATTGAATGAATTGGATTGAGATTAAGATTGAAAAAGTTACATTAGGTGGAAATTGAGGGATTCCGATACCTAACCGCTTTTACCTATATTGAATTCATTCCTTAATTGCTATTGTTTAATTCATTGTTGTGACAACTCTAAATACAAAAATTCATAAATCTTTTGAAACCATGACATTCATTCGTTCAAATAGCTATCGCCTAGGCTACGTTGATACTTGATCACAATCCTCGTTGGGAACGATTCTCTACTCTCACTCTATTACTTGTCGCGTTTTGGTACACTTGCCAAACCATCAACAAGTTTTTTGTTTTTCTTGGATTGATCAACCTAGAATTGATTTTGGATTTAATTTCATAATTGGAAAATTGGTGATTGAATTGGAAATGAAGTTGATTAATATTGTGATGTTGATTCTAGGAATATAACTATATTGCAATACATTCTTGTGAATGCAATGCTTAATGTTTGTTCTAATCTTGCATCAACTAAGGTATTAGGGTTCTTGATTTGTAACAAAATGATTAACACCTAAGGAATTAGGGATAAATCTAGGTTAGTGATTTGAATGTCGATTGAATGAATTGGATTGAGATTAAGATTGAACAAAGTTATATTAGGTGGAAATAGTGGGATTCCGATACCTAACCGCTTTTACCTATATTGAATTCATTCCTTAATTGCTATTGTTTAATTCATTGTTGTGACAACTCTAAATACGAAAATTCATAAATCTTTTGAAACCATGACATTCATTCGTTCAAATAGCTATCGCATAGGCTACGTTGATACTTGATCACAATCCTCGTTGGGAACGATACTCTACTCTCACTCTATTACTTGTCGCGATTTGGTGCACTTGCCAAACCATCAACAAGTTTTTTGTTGGTGTAAGCCCTAGAGGCCAGTGTATTTCTTAGACTTACATTTGTATCTTGCTATTATATATATATATATATATATATATATATATATATATATATATATATATATATATATATATATATATATATATATATGAGGCATTCCAGTTTATTGTGTTACTTGTTTAAACATAATAAAGTCCTTAGAATAGAAATTTCAGTTTAATAGAATATCAAGTATATGACTTGATCGCGAGACACTATTCAAAAATGAAATCCTATTCTTAAATATCCGTAGTCAAGTATTTTATTAATAAGGACAATTTAATAATAATACATTGAGACTATTATGTGTGCAGATCGATGACCATATCTCACGGGTCATGGATATGAGATATCGAAGTCGCCACATAGGTACACATTAGAGTAATGATGTACTTGGATTGACCCACCATGAGAACACTACATGGAGCGTTGTGTGAGTGTCATAAGTAGTTCTCATAGTGACAATGGTGTATGCAATCCTTCGACCGAAATCGCTACGATCCCTACATGAGGAGTCGTGGTGCTTTAATATCGTCAAACGCCATCTGTAATAGGATGATTATAAAGACGGTCATTGGGCATACCACGAGCCATGCAGAGGGATGTGAGTGACCTAGATGGAATTTGTCCCTCCTACATAACAGAGTAATATCCGTGGGGCCCCCGATAGAGTGAGAGACCAGAAATGCATGGTCGTGCGGAAATGAGTCAATATGATATATTGACCTCATTTGTTGTTAAGTCTACTCGGGTATCAGGGAACATGATATTGAACCATACAAGGGTGACACATTCTATGTCTTGTGTTCAATATAGATATATGGACAAAGGGATAATAATGCACATGAATATTTGTCACAGAAAGGTTTCGTCAAATCACTGACTTTCTCACTACTTAGGTAGCAGTGATGTATTGCTAGATACCGCTCACTATTTGTAATATTAAATGGGATTTAATATTACTACTAACGTTTTGGGAACCTATAGGGTCACACACATAAGAGCAGATTAAAAGAAGCATTAAAAGGAGAGTTGGACTTTTCTATTGGGCCTAGCGTATAGTACATGGGGCTTAGGTCAAACGCTGCTCACTAACTCAATTAAGGAGGTGCTGCTATAAGTAGACCACTTAAGCTATTGTGCCTACACGGTTTTGTTTTACCCTAGCCGCACATAGAGAGTGATAGTGAGCAACAGGTCTCGGTTTTCGAAGCTAGCACTGTGAGACAGAGACGCTTCGGGTTCGTGACGTTGGACGTTCACGGAATTTGCTCGTGTGGATACCTTAGAGACATCGTTCGTGCGGTGTTCGTGATAGACGATTTTAATCAACTATCATCGCTTAAAGAGGTAAATCTTCTAACCATGAATCGTGACCATTCGCAAGGATCCTTTGATGGGAATTTTTCCGCTGCGTTATTTTTTTTTATACGCAAATTCCCAACAGTGGTATCATAGACTGGTTGCGAAACCATGATTCTCATTACGTGGTTTACCTGTTATGTATGATAACATGTTTATAATGTGAATCGTTTTTCTGAAAATTGTTTTCTGAAAATCGTTTGCATCCGTTTTGCGAAACCTTGTTTCTGTAATTTTCGTATGTATATGATATATGCGTCTATTGCATGTTTATGTATATATGCTATATGTACATTGGTTCTGGAATCCTTATTATGTTTTGCGATGGCGTCAAGTGTTGATGTTAAACATGATCGGTTTCAGTTCTCTGTTGGTGGCGTTAAGGGGTTTCAGACATGAAGAGTTCATGTTCTTGCGGCTAAGGTTCCAAGGGTTGAAACCCTAGCCGTCGTTCCTTGCAACGCGAAGTGTTCACGGGCCTTGCGGTTTTAGGGTTGAGAGGTTGAAGGGGTTTCTGCGTAGTGTGTTATTTCGAAATTCAAATTTTTGAAATCTTTTGTATCACTTAATAATAATATTAATAATAATAAAAGAGGTATTATTATTGTTTGTTATTATTTGCGTTGTGATGCATGGTGGATGGTTATGGCCTTAGTCTTTTGGTTTATTTTGAAATACGGCCTGCGTGCTGTGCCTTTCTCTTATATTCCATATGTATATTCTTTTCTCATCTCACTCCCCTCATATGTAAAATGAGGTTTCTGTTTATGTAATGTAATGATGGAGACAAGAAGACGTTATCCCGTGGGAGATCATGCTTGGAGCAGCTTGGACGCTCCTAGGTTTCAGTTTAGATTCTCTCATTGGCTTGGGAGAGTTAATGCGTTAGGGGCCATAACCATATCACATTTATTTGCCTTATATATGTATGAGATGCATGTATGTATATAGTATGTTAAAAGGAGTTTAACTAATATATGTATGAGATGCATGTATGTAAATAGTAAGTTAAAGAGTTTAACAAATGATGAGATCAAATTTTAATCAAATCCCTCAAAAGTAAATATTAAGTCACATTTAAAGGCCTTCCAATGCATGGCACTCGTCAAGACTATGATCGATTAAGTGTGGGTCCGCCAAAGAGGGGTACCTTTATCTATACTAGTAAGACGCGATGGGACAAATGTAATGTTCAACTGCTATCCATTAGGTCTGACTTAACTAAGCCAACTTCAATAGGATTGAAAGGCTTGGAGGCTTATAAGTTGAGCTTTAGTCCATGTGATGGATTAGAATAAGAGTTATTCACCCAACTGTCCAAGAGTTGCATGAGATGCAATCGGAAAGTGTTTCCTACCTATATAACCGAATTTTGAGTGATCACCAAAGTCGACTTAAAGCTAGGTGAAATATGGATCTTGGCCCACTAGAAAATCTTCCAACGGAATTTTTCGAATCAATGATGAGGGTCATTGTTTTGAGTAAAATAGTGGGAGGCGTATTTAATTAAAGACCTTATTAAATAACTTCATGGCATGATACTTATATTTTGCATATTTATTTCTGTAGATTACCATGGCATCAAACACATCAAGTAACCTGTCATTACGATCCGTCCTTGATAAGGATAAACTATCCAGAACAAATTTTCTGGACTGGTACAGAAACTTGAGGATTGTCCTCAAACATGAGAAAAGGCTGTATGTTCTTGAGGAGCCTATTCCTGAGGAGCCACCGGCTGCAAATGCTCCTAGGGCTGACAAGGATGCTTATAAGAAGCATCAGGATGACGCCTTAGACGTCGGCTGTCTTATGCTTGCTACCATGACCTCTGAGCTGCAAAAGCAACATGAGACCATAGAGGAGTACTATATGATCGTGCACCTCAAGCTGCTCTACCAAGAGCAAGCAAGGCATGAGCGGTTCGAAGTTTCCAGAGCCCTTTTCCAGTGTAAATTGACAGAAGGAAGCCCTGTGAGTCCTCATGTACTCCAGATGATCGGGTACATTGAGAATCTCGAGAGATTGGGATTTCCTTTAGGCCAAGAGTTGGCCACCGACTTAGTTCTGCAATCGTTGCCTAAGAGCTATAGTCAGTTTGTCATGAACTATAATATGAATGATCTTGACAAACCTTTGCCAGAATTGTTGAGCATGTTAAGAACCGCTGAACAAAATATTAACAAAGGAAAAGGGAAGTCCATTTTGATGGTCCAGGCTGGAAAAAGCAAGAAGCAGCCTAAGAAGCCCACGTACAAACAAAAGGGCAAGGGCAAGGCCATCAACAAGTTCAAGCCCAGTACTTCTGGCTTGAAGCCTGTGGGTGGTGTGGCTAAGGAAGGCAATGCTTCCACTGTGATCGGACCGGACATTGGAAGAGGAACTGCCCAAAATACCTGGAAGAAAGCAAGAAGAAGAAGGGAAGTGAGACTTCCACTTCAGGTGTGTTTGTTATAGAAGTCAATTTATCTACTTCTGCATCATGGGTATTAGATACTGGATGTCGTTCTCACATTTGTACAAATGTGCAGGATATAAACAGGAGTAGACCATTGGCAAAGGGCGAAGTCGACCTACGAGTTGGAAATGGAGCAAAGGTTGCTGCTTTAGCTGTAGGGACTTATGTATTGACTTTGCCACTGGGCTTACTACTCAGTTAGAGAACTGTTATTTTGTTCCTGCAATTAGCAGGAATATCATTTCTGTTTCTTGTTTAGACAAGATTGATTTTTCTTTTATAATAAAGAACAAAAGTTGTTCTATTTATTCGGATGATATTTTCTATGCTAGTGCACACATGAGTAATGGGCTTTATGTCCTTGATCTTGAAATGCCCATCTATAACATAAATACTAAGAGGTTCAAACCAAATGAGTTGAACCCGTCTTATCTTTGGCATTGTCGTTTAGGCCATATAAATGGGAAGCACATTTCGAAGCTCCATAAAGATGGACTCTTGGACTCATTTGATTATGAATCATATGAGATATGTGAGTCTTGTTTATTGGGAAAGATGACTAAAGCTCCATTCACCGAAAAAGGTGAAAGATCTAACGATCTTTTGGGTCTTATACATAGCGATGTATGCGGACCCCTAAACACATTAGCTAGAGGTGGTTTTCAGTACTTCATCACATTTACTGATGATTTCAGTAGATATGGATTTGTGTATCTTATGAAACATAAATCAGAATCCTTTGAAAAGTTCAAGGAATTCAAAAATGAGGTACAAAACCAACTTGGTAAAAATATTAAAACTCTTCGATCAGATCGAGGTGGTGAATATTTGAGCCTAGAGTTTGATGATCATCTGAGAGAGTGTGGAATTTTATCTCAACTCACTCCACCTGGAACACCACAATGGAATGGTGTTTCTGAGAGGAGAAATCGAACCTTGTTGGACATGGTTCGGTCTATGATGAGTCATGCAAACCTTCCAAACTCTTTCTGGGGACATGCTCTATTAACAGCAGCTTTTACACTTAACCGTGTTCCATCCAAAACGGTAGAAAAGACACCATATGAGATATGGACTGGTAGACGACCCAGCATGTCTTTTATGAAGATTTGGGGTTGTGAAGCATATGTAAAACGTCAAGTTTCTAATAAGCTTGATCCCAAATATGATAAATGCTTCTTTGTGGGGTATCCCAAAGAAACCAAGGGATACTATTTCTATAATCCTTCCGAAGGCAAAGTGTTTGTCGCACGGACTGGTGTATTCCTAGAAAAGGAGTTTATCTCCATAGGAACCAGTGGGAGGAAGATAGAACTTGAAGAAATTCAAGAATCACATAGTAGTGACCTACCATTGGTAGAACAGGAGTGACCTTCACAAAATGTTGTGGAGGAACAACCTGCTCCAGTAGCACAAGACCAGCGTAGGTCTAACAAGATACGTCACCAGCCTGAGAGATATGGATTTTTCATGACTCCACAAGGTGATGTATTGCTCATGGATCAAGATGAGCCTGTGACTTACCAGGAGGTCATCACTGGCCCAGAATCTGAGAAGTGGCTTGAGGCCATGAAATCTGAGATGGATTCCATGTACACCAACCAGGTATGGACCTTGGTAGAGCCACCTGAAGGGGTAAAACCCATAGGGTGCAAGTGGGTTTTCAAAAAGAAAACTGACATGGATGGTAAAGTACATACCTTTAAGGCACGATTGGTGGCTAAGGGTTTCAAGCAAATTCATGGTGTCGACTATGATGAGACCTTTTCACCTGTTGCGATGCTTAAATCCGTCCGGATCTTACTTGCTATCGCTGCATACCATGATTATGAGATATGGCAGATGGATGTCAAAACCGTTTTCCTTAATGGAATGCTTCTTGAGGATGTGTACATGACACAACCTGAAGGCTTTGACATTTCAGAGGATGCCAAAAAGGTATGTAAATTGCAGCGATCAATCTATGGATTGAAGCAAGCTTCCAGAAGTTGGAACCTTCGTTTTGATGATGCTGTAAGACAGTACGGATTCATCAAAAATGAAGATGAACCTTGTGTCTACAAGAAGGTTAGTGGGAGCATTGTTGTTTTTCTAGTGTTATATGTAGATGACATATTACTCATTGGAAATGACATCCCTACACTACAAAATGTAAAGACATGGTTAGGGAATTGCTTCTCTATGAAAGATTTGGGTGAAGCTACCTATGTATTGGGAATCAGGATCTATAGGGATAGATCGCTGAAATTGCTTGGCCTAAGTCAGAGTACATACATAGACAAAGTGTTGAGACGCTTTAACATGCATGAATCCAAGAAAGGACTCTTGCCTATGTCACATGGTATATGCCTATCAAAGGCACAATCCCCTTCCACTCAAGAAGAAAGGGATAACATGAGTAAGATTCCATATGCATCCGCAATTGGATCTATCATGTATGCCATGTTATGTACTCGACCAGATGTATCGTATGCTTTAACATAACGAGCAGGTACCAGTCTGATCCCGGTGAAAGTCACTGGTCTGCTATCAAGAACATCCTTAAGTACTTAAGAAGAACTAAGGATTCGTTCTTGGTATATGGAGGCGAGGAAGAGCTTGCTGTAATAGGTTACACCGATGCTAGCTTCCAGACCGATAAGGATGATTCCAGATCGCAATCTGGTTATGTGTTCTGCCTGAATGGCGGGGCGGTGAGCTGGAAGAGTTCAAAGCAGGAGACAATCACCGATTCTACTACGGAGGCCGAGTATATTGCCGTCTCCAATGCAGCAAAGGAGGCTGTTTGGATCAGGAAGTTCATTGCTGATCTTGGTACAGTTCCTAGTATTGTGGACCCCATTGATCTCTATTGTGACAACAATGGGGCCATTGCACAAGCTAAGGAACCTAGATCTCATCAGCGATCCAAACATATACTTAGGCGCTTCCATCTCATTCGAGAGATTATCGATAGAGGAGATGTGAAAATATGCAGAGTACCAACACTTGATAACGTTGTCGACCCACTTACGAAACCTCTTGCTCAACGTAAGCATGAAGGTCACACTAGATCGATGGGCATTAGATTTATGCCGATTGGCTCTAGTGGTAGTGGGAGATTGTTGGTGTAAGCCCTAGAGGCCGATGTATTTCTTAGACTTACATTTGTATCTTGCTATATATATATATATATATATATATAGAGGCATTCCACTTATTGTGTTACTTGTTTAAACATAATAAAGTCCTTAGAATAGAAATTTCAGTTTAATAGAATATCAAGTATATGACTTGATCGTGAGACACTATTGAACAATGAAATCCTATTCTTAAATATCTGTAGTCAAGTATTTTATTAATAAGGACAATAATAATACATTGAGACTATTATGTGTGCAGACTGATGACCATATCTCACGGGTCATGGATATGAGATATCGAGTCGCCACATAGGTACACATTAGAGTAATGATGTACTGGATTGACCCACCATGAGAACACTATATGGAGCGTTGTGTGAGTGTCATAAGTAGTTCTCATAGTGACAATGGTGTATGCAATCCTTCGACCTGAAATCGCTACGATCCCTACATGAGGAGTCGTGTGCTTTAATATCGTCAAATGTCATATGTAATAGGATGATTATAAAGACCGTCATTGGGCATACCACGAGCCATGCAGAGGGATGTGAGTGACCTAGATGGAATTTGTCCCTCCTACATAACAGAGTAATATCTCGGGCCCCCGATAGAGTGAGACTCAGAAATGCATGGCCGTCTTGAAATGAGTCAATATGAGATATTGACCTCATTTGTTGTTAAGTCTACTTCGTATCGGGAACATGATATTGAACCATACAAGGGTGACACATTCTATGTCTTGTGTTCAATATAGATATATGGACAAAGGGATAATAATGCACATGAATATTTGTCACGTAAAGGTTTCACAAATCATCGACTTTCTCACTACTTAGGTAGCAGTGATGTATTGCTATATACCGCTCATTGTTTGTAATATTAAATGGGATTTAATATTACTACTAACGTTTTGGGAACCTATAGGGTCACACACATAAGAGCGGATTAAAAGAAGCATTAAAAGGAGAGTTGGACTTTTCTATTGGGCCTAGCGCATAGTATATGGGGCTTAGGTCAAACACTGCTCACTAACTCAATTAAGGAGGTGCTGCTATAAGTAGACCACTTAAGCTATTGTGCCTACACGGTTTTGTTTTACCCTAGCCGCACATAGAGAGTGATAGTGAGCAGCAGGTCTCGGTTTTCGAAGCTAGCACTGTGAGACAGAGACGCTTCGGGTTCGTGACGTTGGACGTTCACGGAATCTGCTCGTGTGGATACCTTAGAGACATCGTTCATGCGGTGTTCATGATAGACAATTTTAATCAACTGTCATCGCTTCCAGAGGTAAATCTTCTAACCATGAATCGTGACCATTTGCAAGGATCCTTCGATGGGAATTTTTCCACTGCGTTATTTTTTTTTTATACGCAAATTCCCAACATTTTTTGCTTTTCTTGGATTGATCAACCTAGAATTGATTTTGGATTCAATTTCATAATTGGAAAATTGGTGATTTAATTGGAAATGAAGTTGATTAATATTTTGATGTTGATTCTAGGAATAGAACTATATTGCAATACATTGTTGTGAATCCAATGCTTAATGTTTGTTCTAATCTTGCATCACCTAAGGAATTAGGGTTCTTGATTTGTAACAAAAGGATTATCACCTAAGGAATTAGGGATAAATCTAGGTTAGTGATTTGAATGTCAATTGAATGAATTGGATTGAGATTAAGATTGAACAAAGTTACATTAGGTGGAAATTGCGGGATTCCGATACCTAACCGCTTTTACCTATATCGAATTCATTCCTTAATTGCTATTGTTTAATTCATTGTTGTGACAACTCTAAATACAAAAATTCATAAATCTTTTGAAACCATGACATTCATTCGTTCAAATAGCTATCGCCTAGGCTACGTTGATACTTGACCACAATCCTCCTTGGGAACGATACTCTACTCTCACTCTATTACTTGTCGCGATTTGGTACACTTGCCAAACCATCAACAAGTTTTTGGCGCCGTTGCCGGGGATTGTTGATTTCAATAGCAACAAGGCTAAAGCATTGTTAATTTGAACATTTTATCTTTGTTATTTTTCAGTTTTTGTTAAATAATTTATATATTGGATATTCTCATCTTTTCTATTACTTCGGATTCTTGTTTTGTGAGGAAAGTATCAACTACAAACCATGGACATCTTTGAAGCTACTCTTCTTGCTCAAAGAGAACTTAATGCAAAACAATTGGAGTTGATGTATAAACAACTTCAAGTCATGCAGGTGAAGGCAATGAAACCATTGCAACCTACATGTGATTTTTGTGGTGAATACCATAAACTTGAAAGTTGTGAGGTTCAATTCAATGCACAAGAGGAGGCTTATTACATGGAGAACCTCATGAGGAAACAAGATGCACAACCTTACCACCAATCCAATGAGTCACTAGATAGAGTGTCCAACCTTGAAAATGTTTTAATTCAATTTATTGGATCTACTCAAACGAAATTCAATGACATACAAGCTTCAATCAAGAATCTTGAGATTCAAGTTGGGATGCTATCCGAGCAAATGGTTGGAATTGTGCAGAAAAATATAGAGTTGGTAAGAGAGCAAGAGTCACATGTTTGGGAAATGGTTGAGCAAGAAGAAGAAGTGTTTGTAGAAATGGAAAGTGAACATGACTCAACGGAAGTGCTGGAAGAAAAACAAAAAGAAAGTGTAGTTGTAGTATTAGATGAAAAACAAAAAAACAAAAAAACAAAAATAGTGACATCGAAGAGAAGCCAAGGGTGAGGCATGAAGAGATTCATAAGACTGAGACTCAACCTTTGGTGATTAAAGAGAAGAGTCCCATGCGAGATGAGTTTTATATACTTCAAGAATGGGGAAACACATATTCCAAATGCCTAATTGTTGGGGCATGGGAACATTTGCTTCCTTATAGTAAATACATGGGACGACTTATGAAGAAAAGAAAGTGGAAGGAGGATATATTCTTCTTGTCATATAAACCACCCTAAGAAAAGAGCTCAAATGTCAAGCTAGTGATGTTAAAGAAGCGTTACTTGGGAGGCAACCCAAGCATTTTCTTCTTGCATTCTTATTCTTTTTGTTTCTATCATGAAAAAAAAACATAAATAGTTCATTGAGTTGTTGAGTGGTTCCTTGATGTGTATGCCATTTAATGTGGTGGAATTGTTTTGAATTGTTGTGCAGGCACATCTAAGGAAAAAGGACCAAAGGAAGCGGAGAAATGACACAAGCGAATGGTGAAAATGGCCCTGTGCAGGCGCCGGGCGCTACTGTGAGTGCTGAGCGCAAACAGAAAGCAGTTTCAGCAGAAAATACTGCACCTTGGGTGCTGAGCATGGATTCCTAGTGCTAGCCCGTGTAATTTTTTTTTTTTGCACATGCTCATCCATTGTGCAGAAGAAGAAAGGGGGTGCTCTAAAACTCTTTATTAATTTTTTTACCGTCCCTAATTGTTAGTTAGTTTTAGTTGAATAAATTGCCCAAACTTGCATATTTTGCACAAACTTGTGTTTTGAGTGGATTTTTGTGTAGATTCTCTAGTGAGCATATAACTTTTGCTTGGCTGAAATTTCTAACATGATGCATTTTATACTTGCTGAGCATGTGATTTCATTGAAACCATTGATCCATTGTGAATTGTTTGTGCCAATTTTTCATGCTATGATTGATGCAATGTTGAATGCATGGATTTTATCTTGCACATGATCATAAACTGTGAGCTTTTGAGCCCAAATACTCTGGCACATTATCCATATTACTTGATTTCTTTCATGTGTGATTGACCATCACGTACATGTTCTCATTTTTTCTTGCCTTGATGCTTGTCACTATTGCATTGTTCTTGTATATGCATATATGATTGAGGCACTATTTCTTTGCTTAGCTCAGTGCCATAATTGCTATCCTATCATATTGCCATTGCTATGCCCAATTGAGCCTTAACCTATTTTTCTTGGAATGATAGCACATTACAAGCCATAAAGCGAAAAAACCATTTTGTCCCACTACTTTGGCTTAGAGGAATGTTTGGACTTAAGTTTGGGGTTGTTTTCTTGCTTAGGGACAAGCAAGAAAATAAAGTTTGGGGTGAGAGTAGGCCACTAAAGATGCCTACTAGAAAAAAAAATTGAAAAAGAAAAACTGAAAAAGAAAATAAAATAAAAAAAGTCATAGAGAAAAAGAAACGAAGAAAGTATACAAAAGTGAGAAAAAGGTAAAAGAGAAAGAAAAGAAAATGAAACAAGAAGCAACAAAAGAAAAGGAAAAAAAAAAGAAAGAGTTGGAAATGAATAAAAAGGGAAATAGCACAAATTGTGTGCTTATATTCTTGTGAACTGGCTAAGTAAGGGAAGTCCCAAGAGTCCACATTCCTTGAAGCCAAAATAGTCTAGCCTATATACTTGATTTTATCCACCCCCACCTTAGCCCCATTACAACCAAATAAAAGACCTCATGATATGTGTTGCATTGACAATTGTGGTGTATGTTCTTAGCATCTTGTCAAGATTAGGATTAGGGGGTGCATGATGATTGGAATTGAGAGCAATTATCACCAAGTGAGGATGTGTGAACACTAAATAGAGAGGTTGCAAGGTACTTTCTTGTGCATTCAATGGAGCTAATTTTGTAGTATGTTTGATTGTTTTAAAGCATGAAGCATGTGATCAATTGGAATTTATGAATGACTGTGTGATGCTTGTGCATTTTGCAAAAATGTTAAGGAATTGAAGTCTTGCATGAGTAATGTGCTTCACAAGAGAATTGAACATGAAAATCTATCTCTTTTACCCCTTATGGATCTAATGGTTTGCTTGAGGACAAGCAAAAGCTCTAAGTTTGGAGTTGTGATGAATGTGAAATTTATGTTAGTTTGAAAGTATAAATAGGAATAAGTTTGTAAATAATCTTAGGATTTGTGAATGAAAAGGATTAGAAAATGTGCACATTCATTTGATTAGAGTTTTGATCTTTTATATGAAAAATATACTCAAAAAGATGTTGAAATGCGTATGATTGAAGGCCAAGCACTCAGCTCTGGAATCGGGCGCTCAGCCCGTGAACAAGGAACTAAACAGCATCAGACAACAAGCCGGGTGCTGAGCGCAGGTTTTGGGCGCTCAACTCTCAAGAGGACCGAAATGAACTAGCGCTCAGCGCCAGCTGGGAAACAACATTGGAGTTCTCGGTGAAAACAAGCGCCCAACGCTGGTGATAGGAGATCACTTAGGACCGTCTTGAAAACAGGCAAAGGACACAAGGAACTTGACCCTAACCGCGACCGCCAAGGAGAACCCGAGTTATCGAAGCGGTGACCCTAACTGCGACCTTCCTAGTAGAACCAACACTATAGAGTTCTTAACCCAAGAACAAAGGGAAAAGCTCTCACAATAGAGAAACTCTCAAATTTCATTAATCATCCAAATATGAATTGTGTAGTACAAGAGTTCCCAATTTATAGCCTAACTAGGAAATACAATAATTAAATTCCCACTACCATGCATTTACCACATACATTGACAAATGCATGTACACTACCTAGAAAGTAAGCATAATCAAGGTGTTAAATTCCCACCAGCTATTATTATGACTTATGGAACTACTAGGAAGCATTTATTGGACTTAGGGGAAAACTAAAAGTCACCAGCAAATTGTGCCCAAAATAACTACGAAAAATACAAATAAAAATGGTAAAATTTGGGCTTTAATTATTATCTAATCAGTCCATTGATAAAGTTCACTAATCAGCCCTTGAATGCTTCTTGTCTTTTGAATTGGGCCTTCCAAAACAGTCTTCAAGTTGGACTGAAATCAACCTCATCAAGTTGGAGCAAAGTGACCCAATTTGGAGCAGCCTCTAATGCATGTTGGTCTTCCTTCTCTTTGATCATTATGATTAGGCCTTGTAAAGCTTGCTTCATCCTCTTAGTCTTGGACCCAGTCATAGGACCTCCAATTCCATGCAAAGGATCTTTAGATGGGGTGGCTGCATCTCTATCATTCCCTCCCTCTTCGAAAGGATTCGTCCTCGAATCACCTACATCAAACAAAGATAGATCAGCCACATTAAAAGTAGCACTCACATTACCATATTCACTTGGCAAATCCAGCTTGTAGGCATTGTCATTTATCTTCTCTAGGACTTGAAAAGGCCCATCTCCTCTTGGAAGAAATTTGGATTTCCTTTGAGTAGGAAACCTTTCCTACCTCATATGAACCCATACCCAATCCCCAGGTTGAAAAATAACCTTAACACGCCCCTTATTTGCTTTGCTTTTGCATATTGTTCATTCTTCTTCTCAATGTTGGCTCGAACTTTTGCATGCAACTCCTTAATAGCATCTGCCTTTTTCTTACCATCCAAATTAGCATACTCATTAGTAGACAAAGGTAAGATATCCAAAGGAGTCAAAGGATTGAAGCCATATACAATTTCAAAAGAAGAATAGGAAGTTGTAGAATGAACACTCCTATTATAAGCAAATTCAACAAGATGTGCAATTTCAATTCCTTTGAATGATAGCACGCAACAAGGTAGTTTTGCTACCACTTCATCCCTTTGGGGTGCTTATTCCACAAAGTTCTCCAAAAATGGCTTAGGAACTTTACAGCTCTATCACTCACTATTGTCCTTGGCAATCCATGCAAGCGCACCACTTCTCTAAAGAAGAGATCAGCAATATGTGTTGCATCATTTGTTTTAGAACATGCAATGAAATGTGCCATTTTGCTAAACCTATCAACAACAACAAATATATTGTCTTTGCCACCTTGAGATCGAGGCAGCCCTAACACAAAATCCATTGAAATATCAGTCCAAGGTTGATTGGGAACAGGCAAAGGTGTATAGAAACCATGGGGCATGACTTTAGATTTAGCTTGTTTACATGTTATGCACTTATTACAAACAGATTGCACATCATGCTTCATGCTAGGCCAATAAAAATGTTCATGCAGAATTTCCAAGGTCTTTTTTACTCAAAAATGTCCCATCAACCCTCCACCATGACTTTCCCTAACTAACATCTCACGCAAAGAACAAACAGGCACACACAATTTATTTTTCTTAAACAAGAACCCATCATGTCTATAATAGTCCCCAAAAGCATGTTTAGAGCAAGAATCCCATACTTTAACAAAGTCAGAATCATTAGCATACAAATCCTTTATAAGATCAAAGCCAAGTAACTTAGTTTGCAAGGAAGTAAGCAATGCGTACCTTCGGGATAATGCATCAGCAACTATGTTTTCCTAACCATTCTTGTACTTGATCACATAAGGAAACATCTCAATGAATTCCAACCACTTAGCATGTCTCTTTTGAAGCTTACCTTGAGATCTTAGAAACCTCAAGCTTTGATGGTCAGAATGAATTATGAATTCTCTTGGCCACAAGTAGTGTTGCCATGTTTGCAAGGCCCTCACCAATGCGTACAACTCCTTGTCATATGTGGAATAATTCAATACCGCCCCATTCAGCTTTTCACTAAAGTATGCAATTGGTTTAGAGTCCTGCATCAATACAGCCCCTATCCCAACACCGTAAGCGTCACATTCAATTTCAAAAGCTTTATCAAAATTAGGCAAACAAAGCACAGGTGCATTAGTCAACTTATCTTTCAACAATTTAAAAGCTTTTTCATGCACTTCAGTCCACTTGAACACAACATTCTTTTTTACAAGTTCATTTAAAGGTGCAGCAATTGAACTAAAGTTCTTCACAAACCTTCTATAGAAACTTGCTAAACCATGAAAACTTCTTACCTCATTGGCATTCTTAGGAACTGGCCATTCCTTAATTGCCCTTACCTTTTCTTCATCCACACTTACTCCTTTGGAACTTATAACAAAACCCAAAAACACAACAGATTCAAGGCAAAATGAACACTTTTTAAGATTGGCTTACAATTTATTTTCTCTCAAGACATTAAGAACATCATGCAAATGATCAACATGTTCATCCAAGGTTTTGCTATAAACCAAAATATCATCAAAGTACACTACCACAAATTTTCCAATGAAAGAACGCAAAACATGATTCATTAACCTCATGAAGGTGCTGGGTGCATTAGTTAAGCCAAATGGCATCACTAACCACTCATACAAACCATATTTTGTTTTAAAAGTTGTTTTCCATTCATCACCTTCTTTCATGCGAATTTGATAGTATTCACCCTTCAAATCAATTTTAGAAAACACACAAGAACCATGCAACTCATCAAGCATATCATCCAATCTAGGGATAGGATATCTATACTTTACAGTGATTTTGTTTATGGCTCGACAACAAGAGATACATGTGCCATGTTCCATCTTTTTTTGGAACCAAGATCACAAGAACAGAACATGGGCTAAGACTCTCCCTCACAAATCCCTTTTGCAATAATTCATCCACTTGCCTTTGAATCTCCTTTGCTTCCTGACTTGATCTATAGGCTGGTCTGTTTGGAAGTGAAACACCTGGGACGAAGTCAATTTGATGTTCAATACCTCTTAAAGGAGGTAATCCATGGGGAACCTCTTCTGGAAAAACATCAACAAATTCCTGCAATAAGGAAACAAACTCACTAGGCAAAGAAGAATTAAGGTCGTTAGTGAGAAAAACATCCTTGTACAGGAGTACAAGTAGCTGCTCTCTAGCTATCAAAGCACTCTCAACCTCTCTTTTCTTTGCAAATGCACCCACTCTCTTATTTTTCTCTTCTTTGTTTTCTGACTTTTTTGCTCACTCTCATTTTTATTATCTTTCCTCTCCTTTTCTTTTAAGCTTATTTGCTCTTCTCTCAACTTACACTCTCTTGAAATTCTGATTTGGTCAGCATAAGCATCCGCAGGTTGGAGAGGTGTTAAAACAATGGTGCGATTGTCCATAACAAGACTGTATCTATTTTTGTACCCATCATGAGTAACTCTTCTATCAAATTGCCACGGACGCCCAAGAAGTAAATGTCCAACATGCATAGGAGCCACATCACAAAGAACTTCATCCTTGTACTTCCCAATAGAAAATGAAATTAACACTTGCTTAATCACCCTTATGTCTCCACAATCATTCAACCACTGGAGTCTATATGGATTTGGATGCTTTAAAGTGGGTAAACTCATTTTCTCAACCAACAAGGTGCTAGCAACATTTGTGCAACTACCACTATCAATGATTAAACTGCATACCTTATTATTGACATGGCATCTTGTATGAAAGATATGCTCACGCTGCTCATCATCACCATTTACTTTAGGTTGCATGTTAAGAGCACGCCTAGTAACAAGTACATCTCCATTTATAGGTTCAAAGAACCTCAACATCACTACAATCCTCCAAAGATGGCATATCATCATCACTTGAGCTCACACTCTCTATATCTCCATTGTCCAACAAGATCATGGCTCTTTTATTTGGGCATTGAGAAGCAATATGCCCACTTCCTTGACACCTGTAACATTTGACATCACGAGATCTAGAAGATGAATTAGTCTCCATTTTACCTTTGGGTACAAAGAATTGAATTTTTGGCCTTTGCATCTTCTTTTTGTCTTTGGCACAGATTTGTTGTTTTGCCAATTTGATTTCCATGAAGAATTAGAAGGAAATTTGGAAGTGCTCTTAGCTTTTAGTTGCCTTTCCACTTGAATAGCTTTGTGCAGCAAATCCTCCATCTCCACATAATGTTGCAATTCTACCACATCACCTATCTCCTTCTTTAATCCTTCAATGAATCTAGCCATAGTTGCCTCTCTGGTCTTCTTCAACATTTGCTCTAATCATGGCTATTTCCATCTCCTTGTAGTAATCTTCCACACTCATAGAACCTTGAGTTAGGCTTTGCAATCTCCTGTACAAGTCCTTATGGTAGTGGCTAGGGACAAATATTTTCCTCACTACAGCCTTCTTCATCTCTTCCCATGTACGAATAGGCCTCTCCCCATTTCTCCGCCTACTAATAACAAATTGATCCCACCAAATACTAGCATAATCGGGTGAATTCAACAACTGCTAGTTTAATCTTCTTCTCCCCCGAATAATTTTGATACCAAACACATGTTCAACCTTTCTCTCCCACTCCAAGTACAATTCAGGATCTTTCTTTCCTTGAAATGAAGGAATTGTCATCTTAATACTTCCCAAATTTGTGTCTCTTGTTTCACTTCTTCTCCTCCTATTAACTCTCCTACTCGAATGCTCCTCTTCCTCTTCTTCGTAACTCGGATTGTGGCGGTATTCTAGAACTGGATGCAGGTTGTAGATTGTCTAATCTTGTGTTTAAAGCTCGGAATTGTTCTTGAACAGCCTTCACAAACAACCTAAGATCAAACTCTCCTTCTTGTCCTCCACTCATGATAAAAAAATGCTGCAAAAATTATGTTTGAAGTGATAACAAATGAATAATAATCCAACACTAGGGAAATCCTCACACAAACACTCTCTTATGTATTTCACACTTTTGGCTTTTTCCCTCTGATGTTCTCACCACTCTAGCCTTTTACCACTCAGCTTTTACCTTATGAGTTCTTAAGTAAGAACCTTTGGATGGTTCTACACAACAAGAAACAGCAAGGAATTTATGATAACTTTGGTGAACCAAAAACTAGCAAGGAACAACTGAATAGAAACAAGGAATTCAAGAAAAGTACTGTAATGAGGACAAGATCAACGAAGGAATTATAGAATAACAAAGAAATAAGCCAAAGAAACTCAATATTTTTTTTGTGTGTGGCTTGTAATTAGAAGCAAATATGCTCAGGAATTTTTTTTTTTCACTTTTGTTTGCAAATTCTTCTTTTTCTTTCAATCTGAAATTCCTTCCTTTTTTTTTTTGCACGATTTTTTTTAAAAGCGGAATGAAAACAAAGGAAGTTGACGTAGTATATATAGAGAAACAACAGCGGATTTTTTTTTTTTGAAAACAAAGGATAGATAACACCTGATTTCAAGAGCCGAAGCTCTGATGCCAAATGATAGGAGATCACTTAGGACCGTCTTGAAAACAGGCAAAGGACACGAGGAACTTGACCCTAACCACGACCTGCCGGTAGAACCAGAGTTATCAAAGAAGCGTGACCCTAACTGCGACCTGCCGGTAGAACCAACACTATAGAGTTCTTAACCCAAGAACAAAGGGAAAAGCTCTCACAATAGAGAAACTCTCAAATTTCATTAATGATCCAAATCTGAATTGTGTAGTACAAGAGTTCCCTATTTATAGCCTAACTAGGAAATACAAGAATTAAATTACCACTACCATGCATTTACCACATACATTGACAAATGCATGTACACTACCTAGAAAGTAAGCATAATCAAGGTGTTAAATTCCCACCAGCTATTATTATGACTTATGGAACTACTAGGAAGCATTTATTTGACTTAGGGGAAAACTAAAAGTCACTAGAAATTGTGCCCAAAATAACTACGAAAATTACAAATAAAAATGGTAAAATTTGGGCTTTAATTATTATCTAATCAGTCCATTGATAAAGTCCACTAATCAGCCCTTGAATGCTTCTTGTCTTTTGAATTGGGCCTTCCAAAACAAGTCAAGTTGGACTGAAATCAACCTCATCAAGTTGGAGCAAAGTGACCCAATTTGGAGCAGCCTCAAATGCATGTTGGTCTTCCTTCTCTTTGATCATTATGATTAGGCCTTGTAAAGCTTGCTTCATCCTCTTAGTCATGGACCTAGTCATAGGACCTCCAATTCCATGCAAAGGATCTTTAGATGGGGTGGCTGCATCTCTATCAGTTGGGATTAGGACGCTCAGTACTGGGCGACGAGCAAAAACTGTATAAACTTGATCTTGGACATATTTGAGAGGATCTTTGGCTCATTTTTCACATTTTTTCACATTGATTCATCACTTTCTCTCCACTTCCTTGAAGATTCAAGCTTGGGAACAATATTTGGAGCTTCCATGGAGTCTTCCACACTCTTCGACTCATGTTCTTCTCTCTTTTCCCTTTCTAATATGAATAGCTAGATCATTTAGGTTAGGTTTAGGATGATTTCAATTTGAAGCTTGATGTAATTGACTTCGATACGACCTTTCTAGGCAAGTATACCTTGTCGCAAGCAAGTAATACTATGGAGAGACCGTATATCGTCCCTCGTGGATTAGTTGCCAATTACCACTCGCAAGTCTAACAACTATCTGGACTAAACTATGGCATGATGAGAGATCAAAACATAAAACAACAAAAGCAGTAGAATATTTTTGGTCTTTTGGATATTTAATCAAACACTTGGGAGGCAAAAAGAAATGTGGTTAAGATTGTCAGGGTTAGATTACACTAATCCTCCCTTAATTGCAATGAAATGGTTATCAACACAAGTCCTAATTCAATTATGACAATCAAGCCTTTTTTAAATACTCAAACCCTAATGTCTTAGGTGGAATGAGCCTAAAACCCCAAATTAAACCCTAATGTCTGAGGTGGATTAATCTGAGATTTTGCATGAAGAGTCAAGACTTATAAGATTGCAAGCACCCCAAGACCTATGTCTAGATTCATAAACTACTTGGCATTTGATTCATGAGCATGCCTTAACATCAATCACAATTGTCTATCAAAGCAACATATCATTCCATGGGTGATCAATCCAAGAAAAGCATTAAGCGTAGAATCAAATACTCATAAAGAAATAGGGACTTGCATTAGAACAACCAAATCAAAATACAACAAAGTTCAGAAAAGCAATCATCTAACCCCAACAACAAGGGGATTTAACTACTCATGATAAATGACAATACAAAAGAGAAAGAGAGAAGGGGTGAAGAAAACTCCATAGAAGAATCCTCCAATCTTCTTCCAGTCCCAGGGTAGGGAAAACCTCCCTTTTAGGGTTAGAATCACCCCCAGCCGTCAGCCTCCCAGTGCAGATCCCCCTAGGGTAAAAGTATGATGCCCTATTTATAGATGGAAGAAGTCTGGATCTAAAAGTGCGTGTCACTACTGGGACGGATTATCGCCAAGGGCGCGTATTCAAATTCTCAGTCATCACGACCGTGATGCTCATCACTACCGGGCCGTGATCGATTCTCGTCCATAGGAGGTGGCCTGTCACGGCCAGTGACCTCCATCACGCCAGGCCGTGATGCTCTCTCTCTCTTCAGTGGTCCTTCTCATCACGCTCGTGATGGACATCACGGCTGGGCCGTGATGACTTCTGATCTTCCCATTATGCTGATCACGGTCGTGATCACAGTCACGACTAGGGCGTGATGGCTTCTGCTTATTGTCCTTCCCTTTGCTCTTCCTTCCCTTTTAACCTGAAAATGTAAGATAGCATTAAATGCTTTATTTAACTCACAATTAACTAAAATATCCTAAAAACTACTTAAGAGACTCAAAATGTTGTTTGAGGACAGTTAAATCCAAATTTGGGTGAAAACGAGAATAAACTCGAATAAATGGCACAAAAACCATGGTCTTACTAGTTATAAAACTAGATAGGTCAGAGGCTTATCAAAATACCCCAAACTTAAACTTTGCTTGTCCCCAAGCAAACCAAAACTCAAAAAGACTCAACTTTGGCAAGCTTAAAGGATTCAATCAATTTCGCATAAATTTCATGCAATTTTAACAATACAATTTTTCTTCAATGTTTCCCCCCATTTTTCATCAATGTAATCCCTACATTCATTTACTTTAAACAATTGAGAATTTCATCATTCATGCAATAATCAAGCTAAGCAAAGGATCCAAGTTACACACAAAAGGGATATCACCAATTTCAACCAACTCGCTTTCCTCACAAGGGCATTTAGTATTTCACTCATTCACTCAAGTTGTCTAGGCTATCAACTTTCACTCAATTTCACATTTCAAGAGCACTTTCCATGAATTTGATTTTCATCTCAAAAATAGTTCCCACGAAAAACATGCATGCAACATCATAAGGACTTTTAAAGGTTGTAATGGGGCCTGGCTAAAGGTAGGATATTCAAAGGTACTAGGCTTAAGTCCCTAGGAACTAAGAGAGCATGAACATTTTGACACATTGAATTTCCACTCATTCCTTTTTCTTCTTTTTTCTTTTTCTTTTTACTTTGGGTGACTACAACCCCTTTCTTTTAATACCCTTTTGACATTTTTGTACTTTTCTTCTTTTTCTTTTTGCCTTTGGCTCCAACCTCTATTTTTCTTTTCCTCAATCCAAAACAACATATCACATCCTTGTAGCCACCTCAAACTTAGTTTCCTTCAACCCTTGTCTTGTTAAGCGTCCATGCTCTCCTAATCCTAAGATTGGGTTAACATGGTTTTTCCAGATTTTTTGGCTTATAACTCAAGGTCATCAAGAAACAATAGGCTTATTAGGCTCAATGTGGCTAACTAGGGAACCTGAATTAGGGATGGTTCTTTTTAGGCCAAGCAGCTATTTCAAAGAAAATTGCCTAAATCATTTGATGCAAACATATAAACATGCAAACCATGAAGAGATTCAAGCAAATCTGGGAAAGTGCAACTTATTAGTGGTTCACACAATTAAGAACAATGTTGGAGGCTCAAATTCCTCACCTGGACATTTTTCGCAAATTGTTTGACCGAGATACAATCCCTAATGGGTGCATCCTTTCACCCCAAACTTATCATAAATTATGCAATCACAATAGAATTTCTCAAAGCTCAATTTTCAAATTTTCACATGGGGATCAATTTTCAATTTTCAGAACCTAGGGGGAAATCATCAACATATATCATGCAATCCATCTATGCTAAATTTAACAAAATCCATTCAAGCTCACTGACATAAGACTCACACACATTTGACTCACGTAAAGAAAAAATACTTAAACAGAGAAAATGAAAAATAACAAAAGAGAAAGGTTAAGAAAACTCATTGAGAAGCTTCTGCCTAGGTCCCATTGCTTGTAGCACAGGGGCCAAGTGATAGACAGAGAATGGAAGCTTATTCCAGGGTGCCATAACTTGCAGCATTGATATGGAGGTGAGTGCTCGAAAGTCATGGTGACTTCTTCAAGTGTGAAGGACTTTTCAATCTCTCCCGGGTCAAAGATGACCTCTTTGTCAATAAAGTCTTCCCAATAAAAATGGGATTCAACCTCTTGGGCTAGCCATAGTGCCTTCATATTAAAGATGCAAAATCCAGTTTCTCAGGCAGAGGCTTGAAATCCATCGTTGGTCGCTTCACAGTGGGAGGTGGCAAACAAGTAGGGAGGATCACTGGTGCTGCTTTGACTTCTGCACAATCTTCACTTACTGCATTATCAAATCCATCACCTTCCATATATGCAGCAATCTCAAGACAAACCACACAAGTATTTCTCCCATCACAATCAACACATGCATAGGAACCAATAGAATCATCTAATTCCAAAAGTTCTTCATCATCCTCTAGCATGGTGAAATATATGTCCTCCAAGTGCCTCTTCCTTTCAATCTCATTAGTCAAGGGTTCAATGGGAGATGGTGCAACTATGTTCTCCAAAACATGGTCTTCACTTCTTAATTCGGTTGCTCCCACTTCTTCATCTTCCTCATCATCCATTATTGCATCATCTTCATCATCATCCATCAAGTTCCCATTTGACATTCCTGGATAGTTGGTTAGAGATTTCCTCAATATGTTCCCCGAGACTTCGAATGGCAGATTCTCGATTTTGAAACTTTCCATTGTTGCTGCCATGAAGTTCTCCAAAACAACCTCTAAGTGAGGCCGACCATCCTGAATAGGTTGCTCAACATTGATCGTGGTTGTGGATTTGAAGTTCTCCCGTGCAACTTCCAATGGTGATGGCTTATCATACCATTGAGATGGTTGTGGTTGATATGAAGGTGTGGAAGATTCCCAATGTTCCTCTTGATCAATCCAAGCATTGTTTGGAGGATTCCCCCACCATGGAGTGTAAGTGTTGGGATATTGATTTCCCCATTCGTAATAGCCTACCACCGGTGGAGGAGAGACTTGTACCCTTGACAATATATTGCTCACTTGTTGGATGTTTATGGACAATTGTAGCATATCTGCCTACAATCGCAGCTCGTACATCTCAATTTCTGCATTAGATGGATGATAGTAATTGTAGTCCATGATCCTGTCAATTCAAAATCCACCTCACAGACAAAATAAGGCCCAAGATTAAAGAAACACAAATTCAAATAAATACAAAACAAAAAAAACAAAGAAATCAAATATAAACAGAAAAATAAAATAAAAATGTCTAAATTAGTTGCCTTCTTTGTTACTACACGATATTGGCAAAGCCAATCCCGAAAACGGCGCCAAAAAAACTTGATACGACCTTTCTAGGCAAGTATACCTTGTCGCAAAGCAAGTAATACGGTGGTGAGACCGTGTATCGCCCTCAGGGATTAGTTGCCAATTACCAATTCACAAGTCTAACAACTATCTAGACTAAACTATGGCATGATGAGAGATCAAAACATAAAACAACAAAAGCAAGAGAATATTTTTGGTCTTTTGGATATTTAATCAAACACTTGGGAGGCAAAAAGAAATGTGGTTAAGATCGTCAGGGTTAGATTACACTAATCCTCCCTTAATTGCAATGAAATGGTTATCAACACAAGTCCTAATTCAATTATGACAATCAAGCCTTTTTAAATACTCAAACCCTAATGTCTTAGGTGGAATGAGCCTCAAACCCCAAATTAAACCCTAATGTCTTAGGTGGATTAATCTGAGATTTTGCATGAAGAGTCAAGACTTATAAGATTGCAAGCACCCCAAGACCTATGTCTAGATTCATGAACTACTTGGCATTTGATTCATGAGCATGCCTTAACATCAATCTGTCAATTGTCTATCAAAGCAACATATCATTCCATGGGTGATCAATCCAAGAAAAGCATTAAGCGTAGAATCAAATACTCATAAAGAAATAGGGACTTGCATAAGAACAACCAAATCAAAATACAACAAAGTTCAGAAAAGCAATCATCTAACCCCAACAACAGGAGGATTTAACTACTCATGATAAATGACAATACAAAAGAGAAAGAGAGAAGGGATGAAGAAAACTCCATAGAAGAATCCTCCAATCTTCTTCCAGTCCCAGAGCAGGGAAAACCTCCTTTTTAGGGTTAGAATCACCCCCAGCCGTCAGCCTCCCAGTGCAGATCCCCCAAGGGTAAAAGTCTGATGCCCTATTTATAGACGGAAGAAGTCTGGATCTAAAAAGTGCGCGTCACGGCCGTGATGGCCATCACGGCCAGGCCGTGACGGATTCTGCCAAGGGCGCGTATTCAAATTATGGTATGTCATGGCCGTGATCGATTCTGGTTCATAGGAGCTGGCCTGTCACGGCCGTGACCTCCATCACGGCTAGGCCGTGATGCTCTCTGTTCTTCAGGGTCCTTCTCATCACGCCCGTGATGGACATCACGGCTGGGCCGTGATGACTTCTGATCTTCCCATCATGCTGATCACTACGTGATCACCGCAATGGCTAGGGCGTGATGGCTTCGCTATTGTCCTTCCCTTTGCTCTTCCTTTCCTTTTAACCCGAAAATGTAAGATAGCATTAAATGTTTTATTTAACTCACAATTAACTAAAATATCCTAAAAACTACTTAAGAGACTCAAAATGTTGCTTGAGGACAGTTAAATCCAAATTTGGGTGAAAACGAGATTAAACTCGAATAAATGGCACAAAAACCATGGTCTTACTAGTTATAAAACTAGATAGGCTAGAGGCTTATCGACTTCTATCTCTTATTTCAATTTTATTTCATTCAGTTTGGTTAATCTCTTCTATGCTTAATGCTTTTCTTGGATTGATCAACCTAAAATTGATTTTGGATTCAATTTCATAATTGGAAAATTGGTGATTGAATTGGAAATGAAGTTGATTAATATTGTGATGTTGATTCTAGGAATAGAACTATATTGCAATACATTCTTGTGAATCCAATGCTTAATGTTTGTTCTAATTTTGCATCACCTAAGGAATTAGGGTTCTTAATTTGTAACAAAAGGATTATCACCTAAGGAATCAGGGATAAATCTAGGTTAGTGATTTGAATGTCAATTGAATGAATTGGATTGAGATTAAGATTGAACAAAGTTACATTAGGTGGAAATTGAGGGATTCCGATACCTAACCGCTTTTACCTATATTGAATTCATTGCTTAATTGCTATTGTTTAATTCATTGTTGTGACAACTCTAAATACAAAAATTCATAAATCTTTTGAAACCATGAAATTCATTCGTTCAAATAGCTATCGCCTATGTTACGTTGATACTTGATCACAATCCTCGTTGGGAACTATACTCTACTCTCACTCTATTACTTGTCGCGATTTGGTACACTTGCCAAATCATCAACACATGGTATGAACTGCTACTGCCACCTGGCTTCTAAGTACTTTCAAATTTGGTGGCAGCTGGTGGCTTGCCCCGCATGTAGCAGCTTCCTGGCCTCTGGAATGCCAGCCAAACCCATTTTACTGTGGAGAGAATTCGATTGTGTATCATACCAAGGATAATTTTTAAATGTACTCATCTTCAAATCAGACACATCCTGTAAAGGATTCCGAGCAAAATATTAGAGACATTTCCAAGTGAAATACAAGCAAAATATCACTAAATCGTCAATGTCAATCACATCGTGCAAAATGGCCTACAAAAGTAAAATACAATCATTATATGTAATAAAAAGATAGACTATATATTAGAAACATTCATAAAACCAAAGAAAGAGTGAGGAATGAGTTAGAGTTCTCCAAGCACCACCGTAACTTTTTGAAGATTCTTTGTTTCTCACACTCGTGTCATGCCATATAGGACCGTACGTGTAGAGCGTGCGAGAGAGTTGCCTAACGAATGAACTTAAACCCCGCCCAAGCAGGTTGTGGCGCGAAAGGTTAGTTAGTGTGTGTAAGTAAGTAAGGGTTTCATTTCATTCCATTGTCGTCTCCGGTTCGCAACAATGTCAGACGACATGGATGAAATCCTTAATCTGATTTGTTCGGACGACAAGTCCAACAAGTGCTGTGGCTACTCAACCCTCCTCCACTTCCAACAACATTCTTCTTCCCTTCAATCCCTCACACTTTCCTCCGATACCATTCTCTCTTCCATTCTCTCCGATATCTCCCACCACGACGAACAATTGTGAGTGAGCAGCATCAACTCCCACTTTTATTTATCACCTTTCAAAACTTTGTCTCTGTTGATTGAACAACGTTTATTAATTTTTTATTATTTCCTTTTCTTTTAGAGTTACACAAGCCTTGAAGTGTTTGGGCTTCATGATTTATCATCCCTCCATTGTATCCACCTTTTCAGGTATCTATCTCTGTTTCAACCTCTCTACTATATACTATTATGTCTTTTGATTCACTCTGTTTATTGTTTTTGCAGTGGATTATTCCAATCTGGTATTAGAGTCATTGGCCAAACTCATTATAACCACAAAAATAAAGGCTAGTTTCATGATATTCTATCACTTTGATTATTGTTTTCACTTGTTCTGGAGTTTTTTTTTTTTTTTTACTTTAAATTTCTTAACTGTTGCTGCAGTCTGCTTGTAATTTAGGGGTATGGTGCATATCTATTCAACAGTTAGGTGCATCATTTCTTGCTACCCACTTTCATTCTTTGTTACGGGCAATTGTTCATGCCCTTGACAATCCAATGGGTTCTTTGTCAACAACTTTTGAAGCTACCCAGGTACATACAATTCCCTTTCCTTAACAACACATATAATATAATAAAGTATTAAAATTGTTACTCCTCCTTTCTAGCCTTTCTTTCCTTTAATGGTTTTGAGATTAGCTAATGGGCTCTTGTAGTATTCTAGAGTCTAGTTCTTTCCCAAATTGTGGCATATCAGGAAATTAAGTGTTTGATTCTAGAAGGGGGGAAATTGGGGCTACCAAGCCTTCATATTGAACCAGTCTTGGAGCTAATGCTTGGCCCAACCCTATTTCTAATTCTAGGCGCTGTTTGATATCCCTACTATGGAGGAGTCTTATGCCTATCCATGTGCTAATTAGATGATTCATAACTGCAGACATCATGTGTGTCCACTCTATCTCCCATTAAGATGAAAGAAAATGAAGAGAATTGAATTCTGAGAGTTAGCCTGTAGATCTGTTCATATACTGTTCCCTTCCCCGTATATGGATTTGATAAAAATATATTGTTGCCCAACCTTGAAAGCAAAAAACTGTGTATGTACTTTATATAATCAATGTCAATATTATACTACATCTTGTTCGTTCCTTTTTACTTATGACTAACTACAAATGTTCTTTTATTAATGCCTGCCTATGCTGGTCTTGTCTCTCCTTACATATTTATCCACGGAATTCATCTTAATTGTACGAATTTCTTTCAATATTCATCTTTTAATCTTTTCATGACAGGCTTTAATGAAGCTATCTGGTGAATTAAGTGAGCAAATGAGAGACTCGTCTCATATATGGGCTCCTCCAATATACAGGAGACTTCTCAGCACAGATAAGAGGGAGAAGGATGCCATGGAAAGGTGCCTGTTGAAGATCAGTTCTACAGTCATTCCTCCTTCACTGGATCTCTCAAAGGTACCAAAAACCTCATGTGTTATTTAATATAAAGAGGTGGATCTACACTCCGGTGGCATTGCATGATCTTCTTGACTATTTAAGCTATAAGATTATCATCATTTACTTGCTAGTGCAAATGATTCAAACAGCAATATTCTGTGTGAAGGCAAGTTTGTGATGGTGTGGGTGCTTGTAATTCCTGCTGCCTGCATTTTTGCTGTTGTTGACAGTTATCTGAATAACTTTTAGGGTATTGCAAAGTGGAAAACAAATTTTTAAATTTATATAATGTCCATGGCATCTCACGATTGGTCTGTAAGGTTGACTTAGTGGTTTAAAGTTAAACAAGTGCTCTATAGTCCCACTGTTTGCTTTCTTTTTTTCAACAGGTTCTAGTCAAAGATCTGAAGATAAAATTGCTAAATGGGATGAAGGACTTGCTAGACAAGGGTATGAAGATTCCAGCTATTCGAGCATGGGGATGGTTAATTTGTCCGAATGCTTGGATCCCATGCTTTGAAGAATAGGAAATTAGTTAATGATATGCTGAAAATTCCTGAGTGCACATTTACAGATCCTGACCCTCAAGTTCAAATTGCTACACAGGTACTAATTGAGTTACTGCATTATGTCATCCGTGATTCACAGGAACGGGCTATGTGTGGGATGTAAGGCTGTTCAGTATTTTAAGTGACATGGGGCAAATTGACTTAAAGAGATTCGATTGCCATTTGAAGGCTAAGGAATAGAGTACTTCACTAGTTATTAACATCGTTCATTGTCTTTTGCTTATTGTGGAAGAATTAGGTTTGGGGCTAGGGAATAAAGAAAAGAGAGACTACTATAGACTGATAATATTATTCAAGGATGTAATGTGATGATGTGATCCAAAAGACGACCCCAAGGTCCTATTTATACTAATAGTAAAATTCTAGTCATAAATAAATATGAAAACAAATCAAAGAATATAAATATGAAAGAAATCCTAATAGATATACTAAGGTACTTTAAAATATTCTTAGATACAATAATGGTATCATGAGTCCATATATTCTAACACTTACGTGACTTTTTCAAGTGTCCTTTGTGCAGGTTGCCTGGGAATGTCTTATTGATGCTCTTGTTCAGTGTCCAATATTAACTTTGGAGAAAAATACACCAGCTGAGGAGAATTTTCTCCAGAAACAGCATTCAGTAGGAAGGCACAATTGTGACGTGCAAGCAAATGGATTTTCCAAAAGCATAAAGCTAATAATGACGCCACTGATTGGCATCATGTCTAGTAAATGTGATATATCTGTTCAGTCATCCTGCTTGAACACTTGGTGTTATTTGCTACATAAGCTTGATACTTCTATCAATGAACCATCATTGCTAAAAGTGGTTTTTGAGCCTATTCTTAAAGCAATATTTCAGAATGAACCTGACAGCAAGAGCATCTGGTCATGGAACCTGGGCCTTGATCTGCTCAGTGATAGTATTTCTCAGAAGTGTAGGGACGTCCTCTACCAGTCAACTAACCAGGTAAGACATAGAATCTCTGAAATTGGTCCTTCTCTATCTGGAAAATGCTCTTGGAAGCAGCACCTGATTAGATGGATGCCATGGGATATCAGTCGATTGGAATTTTACCTGAGTATGATTTTTGTGATTATCCGTCAAGCATCAGGGCCAACTGTCACTTCTGATCATAGAAGTCGTGTTTATGATGCCGCCTTAAAGTTATTTATGTATGTTCTGAAAGGAGTCAAAGTGGACTTGGATAGTCCATCTACCAATTATGATGGCATTATATGGTGCTTGAACTCATTACTAACATTCATGAAAAAAAGTATGTGAAGATTTGTACTCAGAGGGCAGTGAAAATTATGACTTGTATTGTACTTCCATTCAGTTTATAGATGCTATCACAAAGACGTTAGGTCCTTCTATCTTGGGATCTCCACTGTACAAGTTTTCTTTGGACCTAAAGTACATTGTTGACATGCAATCAGTTGACCATAACAAACACCTAAAACTTCTGAGTGTCAGTTGTGTTTCTTATATGGATAAGGTTTCTCCATTGGTTTATTTGATAGCGCTTTACTTCCATATGATGGTTCAGTTAACAATGAGTTCCCCCAATCAGACTGCATTTCACAAGGGATGTGTGAATATTTTAAATTTATATTTTCCTCAACTGATCCCTTAGAAAATCTCCTCACCTGTATTGGCTTCTTGTACAAAAATGTTCGACCAATATACTTAAATATATGGATAACAGTGGCTCAAGCTCTGAATTATTGTCTCTGTGATCCAAACTGCAAGTCTCTACAGGAAGCCATGTCTGACAGTGCTGGATATTCTTCTGTATGCCATCTTTTAATTTACCCCACAGCGGCACACTCTGAAGTTCCAAGATCGACCTTTTCAAGTGATAGTTCCCCTTTGGAGAAGTTCCCTGTATCATCAGAAAGAAAGGTGAGGCTTGAACTCATTATTCAAACATGGAAATCACTTTATGGAACTCTTAGTGCTTCAGGGCTTGGATTTTCAACAGCCACCAGTTTCTCTGGAGATCTGTGCACATTGTTAAGCAGGTGCCTTGATGAAAATGCTGGCATGCTTGAGGGCGGCACTGATTTTAATTTGTCATGCAAAGATATGGATCTTGTCGTCCTGCATTTGTCAGGCAATTTCTTGATATGCATTCTAGAACAGATTCATACTTCAGAATTGGTTTCTGAAACAGACAGAAGTAAAACTGACCGTGATAGCAAAATACTCTGTGGCATAAAAACTGCTTAAAATTTGCTTCCAGGTAAGTCCATACATGTCTCGTAAGGACAGGATAATTAGTTAATTACTAGGATAGGATTTGCCTTTGTAGAAGCTGTATGATAGCCTGTTTACTACCTGATCGATCTCCTTTCTTTCGATGACTGTGAGTATCTGTCTGTATGCTTGTTTATTTAAATTGTTGCTGATCATTTTCACGTGGCATTTCTCAGGTATATGAATTTGTTGAGGGTAAAAATGGTAACAGACCCGCTGCCTGGTTTTGTTGGGACCTCAAGGTCAGTTAATATAGGTTGTCTCCTTTAATTCATGCTTGGGCGGTCAATGAGTAACTCTATTTGACTCTCACTTTATCATGAATCACAGGGTCTCTAAAGCATTGGCATGCTTTGTCAGTTGCCTTCACTGGAAGCAAGATATTCTTCTTTTTCTGGAGGTTTGTTCCCCTAATTCTACTTTACAGTTCATTGATGTAGCCTCTATGATTTATGTATACTTATATGGTGCTAATAGAAAGGTGAGGAAGTACTTTCCTTAATAACTCTTGTGATGGAGGGCTCAAGTAGGATTGGTAGAAAAACAGGTCAATTCTAACGAGGATTAATGCTATAGACTCTACTTTGTATAGAACAGTGTTTTTCTCAATGTAAGACAGTCGCCTCCGTCACTTTCTTTTGGCCTTTTTCGTCTGTGTGAGAGAGAAACCCTTACAAAAAAGGATGTATGGCTTTTATAAATTACACTTTCTTAAGAAATTTGATAATCAATGGGTTGTTGATTATCAGAACCATGATAGTGAAGCTTATTTCTTTGAGTTAATCTCCCTTTTGTCTTTGATTATATTTATTTATTGATTGGTGGGGGTGGGGGGGTATTTCATTTGCAGAGAACCTCCATTACTTGAAAATTTTCGACCTGTTAAACTAGTATGTAATCTTTTGCATACTTGATTGCAGATTGTTTCCTGTCCACTACTTCAATGGCTATCAAATATGGGAATGCAGGACGAAACAACAAACAATCAACTCCAGCTTCTGTGGAATGAAATTCTAAATTGCTTGAGAAGAAGTCAACCTCCAATAAACTATGGTTCGGCTTTACTCAAACTGCACGAACCCCTGCTCGAAAAAACTCTTGATCATTCACATCCCTCCATTTCAGAGCCAACCATCAAATTTTGGAATTCTACATTTGGTCAACAAATTATTTTGGATTTTCCCCAGAGTCTGCTTTGTGTCTTGGACAAGCTATCCAGAAAGGGAAAATTAAAACTCCAGAAGAGAAGCCTACCATTACCATCCCTTCAAAAGTGTCATTCCCATGAAGTCAATGATGCTCTGCTGGGATATAGGGTCACTGCAAAACATAATAGGACTTCTAAGAGGGTGGAACTAGTGTTGGATACAGAAAAAGAGGTACCTCCTTTAAGTTTTAAAAAGAAGAGGTTAGAACTAACTGAGCATCAAAAGGAAGTCAGGCGAGCACAGCAAGGAAGGGAAAGGGATAATGGAGGACATGGCCCTGGAATTAGAACTTATACTAATGCTGACTTTTCACAAAGTCATGATGATTCGCAAGAAAGCCAGGAGGAGATAAAAGATGCAGAAGCCATATTGCAGATGTTCAGAAAAACTATTTAACTGCATTGACACTTTGCACTTGCAGAGAGCACTGCACTAATGAACGCCAAAATTTATTATTGGGGGAATTCTAAATTAAGTTGTTTTGTTAAACAATTTTTAATTGGGAAAAAAACTAAGTCATATTATGCTAATCTAGTTGTTGTGTAACTATTCTACGACAGAAGGGGGCCTTTTCAAACATAAATTACTTGTATCATAAACAAAAATATGAATATTTAATTTTATGGTTATCTCCTCTATTTTCTTTCTTTTCCTTTCATACTATAATAATGGGAGATTGAAGAAATAATGAATCCCATGCCAAAAAGATTCATTAAAATAATTTATTTTCTATCCTAAAATATTTAAGGGATGATTCTCTTGCTCCTGTCTTCTCTTCCTTTCCTTTTCATCATCAAATATACTACACTCGGAAAAGTGTATAAATGGCAGAGTGGAGAGTAGGCTTCTTTTTCCTCTAAGGACATAAGTTGGATGTACTTGGCGGATCACATCACATTATTAACTATAATAAACTATAATTATTAATCATTAATTTGATGAAATATTTATTTAAATAGTCAATAATGTAATTAATCAAAATACATTTAAATGGAGTGCTATAAATTGATGCAAAAATTATATAATAATAATAATAAGTGTTTCGGGATGTTTAGTAGAAATAAACTCATGAAGATCACGGCCAGTGCAAGACAACTTGAAGCTTAAAGTCAAGCGAGATCTTGAAGTGAACAAGAAACGAAGAAGGATGTGACCTCACTCTCGGACCGATCATGGTAAAAACAAGAAAGCAAGAAAGATATGGAATCTGGTGTATTGCCATTTACCATCAATATCTTATTCTTACAGTTGAAAGCTCTGCCTCTGGAAGATTAACGACCATTTCGCGTCACCTAACTAATACTACCTCCGAACTATATTATAAATAAATAAAAATTAATGAAACATATATATTAAAGTGTCGAATCTTATAAAAATTAGGTTTGTTATCTTCGCCTAAAATTTTAATCTTTATTGAATAAGTCCTTGAAATTTACATTAAACGAATGATATTTTAAAAATAATATCACTAAATGAAATAATCGAAAAATAAAATTTATTTATATATTTGACAAAAAAATCCTTCAAATTTTTTCGCTTATATTTGCACTAACGTACCTATCATCAAATATCAATCATATCCGTGTGTCAAAAATTACTTGTCAAAGTTACTCAACGTGGTAACCGTGCTTCGACTCGTCTCGGATTATGATTGTCATCTTATCATACACGTGTATGGTTCATGCTCAGTTATGCTACTGTTGCAGTGTTGCGTGCTACACCAATTCACCAAACAGTGGCAATACTGGCCGTATTTCAGTATTTGACTATTTGCACTCGCATCTTCATCTAAACGAACGAAGCACGTGATTAATCTAATCAACGAATTTAGAAACTTATTTTTGATTGCATTTTGCATCTGACATCAATTGGATTATTCATAAAAAAAAAAATTAAAGTAATATTTTGATCCTTATACATTATATCTGAATTCTTGATTTAGTCCTATACATAAAAAATTATTAAAATGGTCCATATACGTATAAAAAGTCTCCATTTGCTTCCCCGTTGTATAAAAATTTTAGGACCGATTTGATAATTTTTGCTAGTATAAGGATCAAACGGATAACGTATAGAGACCAAATGAAGACTTTCTGTATGTATAGGGACCATTTTAATAATTTTTTATGTATAGGAACTAAATCGAGAATTCATATCATATATAGGAACCAAAATATTACTTTAACCTAAAAAAAAAAAAGTATAGATTGCCATATTGCTTGAACCTATTCAATATTTATCAATACTTAGCGCCCGTTTGGTTTGGTTTGGTTACGATTTTTCCAAACGTAAATGGAACCTTTTCCTGTCCCAGAGAATCAAAATGTTATTGGAGTAGTATTCATATGTTTGGATATGAAACTCAGTTGAAAATAACTGATTTTTAGAGGATCTAAATTGAGTTTTGTGGAAATACAAATTTCTAGTTTTTTCGTTGAAAATAATTCATTCTAGATGTAGGATCCACAAAATTCTACATATTTATATGTCAAAAGTGATTTTATTTTTCGATCCAAATAAAATCAATTCTTCTAAACTCACTTTTAAAATATTATTATCCAACACAAATCAATTTTTTCAAACTCCATTTTTTAAAATCAATTCTTTTAAAATCAATTCTATCCGAATCTAAATTAAATAGATCATTATCATCTACAGAGGATGATCCGACATGCGTGAATCACGTATTCAAATAATAGAGATAAATATTCATATAAAAATTGAATATGTGTGCCACAGCATCCTAAACCGGCGATGAATCCATCTGGGAGCAACCGGCCACTAGCCAACTGGCCAAGTGGACGGACCATCCCCATCTTCTCATGTCATTCCCAAGACTTTTGCTACTTGTTCTGAAAATTCATGTAAGCTCCACCTCACATAGCTAAACCCTAACAATAATAATACCTATTTATTTATTAATTCATTAAACCAAATACGTATCTATCAGTCGGTGGGCCATCTCGTATCATAACCCTATCAACATTCGTGGCATGCCCCAATTATTGGTAATGGGCCTAATGGCAAATCCATCCCCTCAATCATTACTTGCTTAGTTGTTCTTGTTCCAAAATTTCAACATGCCACGGAATCATTAGGAACTTGTTCTATTAAATAAATATTCGCTTCAGAATCAATTATAAATAAAATTAATTAATTTTATATTTATTAAAAAAGTTAATTAATTTAATTATCTTGATTTAGGTAAATAATGAGTTATAATTACTAAAATATCATTTAATTATTTTAGGAGTGTGCAATACTCTTGAAAAAATAAAATGATAATTTATTAGATTGGTTGATTTTCTTGATCTACTGATATTAAATAGAGTTGAGTTAGTTAAATTTTGCTTATATTTGAGTCTTCAAAACATAGATACTGTTTTTGCTTATAATTGAGTCCAGAGGAAATATTAAGTGTCTGTTTGGTTTGCCAAATCCGCTAGCATATAACGGATAGCTTACAGCGGATGAAAAAGTAGCATCGTTTGGTAACCGTTTTTAAAATTAGCGTATAACGTTTTTCACTCGCGTATAACATTTTTTTCAGATGCTACTCGAAGTAGTGTTTGAGCTTATAGCATATAACTTATCATATTTTCTTCCATTTTTCTCCCTACTATCTTAATTAAATTCCTCACTTATCATTAACTAATAAAATAAAATATTAATCATTTACTATATTATATAAATAAGAATTAAACTCACTATTTAGATTTATATTTAAGATAAAAATAGAAATACATTTTTCTCTATAAAAATAAAATTTATATAAAAATCACATATTTTTTTATTCCATTTAATTTTATAAAATAATTAAAACTAAATTAACATTAAAATTAAAAAAAATACTTTATTTTTTAAATGGTAAAAAATTTAAAATAAATTAAAGTGTTAAAAGTGATAATTATTTCAAAATAAATAATATAAATAATATATATAAATATATAATTTATGTAAAAAATACAACCACATCCTTTTATGTTATTTTACGTTTATCAGCTAGTTTAACCGTTAGTTTTACTAAACACTTCAAATCCAATTCGCTAGCTAATCCGCTATCTGCTATCAGCTAGTTTATCCGTTATCCGTTATCAGCTAGCTTATCCGCTATCCATTAATTTTTACCAAAAAGAGTCTAAGTAGTATGTTAGTTAGTACATTAAACTTTAGTAAGATGCTAACAAGTACCCTTCAAGAAACTTAAAAAAGAAACTTTACTTAGGGAATTGATGTATTTAACATTTGAAAAAGTGAAATGCTTGATTTTTCAATAAAAACTTACTTTTCTTGATTCCTTAAAGAAGGTAGCGTTCGATATAAGTTTTATAAAAATATTCATAAGAATATAGGTATGGGAGTAAAAGTTTCTCATATTTGCTATAAGTTTTAAAAATTTATTTCCATACATAAAAGATTCTCAAAAATAAAATTAGTGAACGATAATTATAAATTTTAAAAAACTTTATTCCCATATACAAAAATAAAAAAATCTTATTCCTAAAAATCATATTTCTAAAAATTTAATTTGCTTGATAATATAAAATATTTCAAATACCACACTACCTAACGAAACTTTATTATTCGCTTGTCTACCACGACAAGGGTCATAAAATTCGAATGGCAATATTGGGATACCAAACCTGCACATAACAATAAACATCGTAGCCCAAGCAACTGAGCAGCAAGCAACGCGGTAGTGTAATTGACCTTCAAGGGGGTGCGCGTAAGCAACAGAGAGGCGTCGAAAATTCACTTTTCGAATTTTATTTTTACCCAATAGAATTTGGACAAGAGTCCAGTAACCACTTGAAGAAACTCCTTGAAACTTGAAGAACGTGATAGAAGAAAAGTAAAGCAAGTTGCAAGTGTTGTTTCTGGTGTGAGCGTGGATCCGACGTGGCGACCCAATCCAACGTCAAAAACAGCGACTTGGACCATCCAACAATATTTTATTAACAGTCGATGATGTTTTTTCTTTGACGAGAAAGCGTATACAGTGATGATAAGAAGAAACATGTTAACCATGGTGTCCAATTCATTCCATACTCCTTCTTCCCCTCTAACTATAAATACCACCGAATTCTCAATTCTTTCATACTCAACATTCCTTTCAACGATTCATCATTTTCCATTTCGAATCGCACCAAAGCACAAAAAAATCTATACTACCTCTGGTACTAATCTTCTTTCACTTTTCTCTCTAATTATCCATTACTTCTCCTTCCTGTTTCATCGTTTTGCTAACAGGAATCGTTTTGATTTGAACATATTTTCGAATTTCCAGATATTCTTCCAATCTAGCGTTTTCTTTCAAGGTATGTACATTCCTAGATTTCAAATTTTCAATTTCAAAGCTCATTTTAATTTCTGGATGAGAAATTAAACTCAATTGAATCTGAATTTCAGGGAACGAACCGAGTCGAAGGAATGACGATCAAACCGGCGGTTCGGATTTCAGACCGGAACCTGATCGTGAAGGACCGAACCATACTAACCGGCGTGCCGGAGAACGTGATAGAGACCTCCGCGACGGCGTCGGGTCCAGTGGAGGGAGTGTTCGTGGGAGCGACATTTGACAAAAACGACAGCACCCACGTCGTTTCACTCGGAACCCTAAGGGAAGTCCGGTTCATGGCGTGCTTCCGGTTCAAGCTGTGGTGGATGGCACAGAGGATGGGAGACAGAGGAAGAGACATTCCATTAGAGACTCAATTCCTATTGGTCGAAACCAAAGATGGGTCCCACCTCGAATCAGAAAAAAACGGCGACGAGAATCACCAGATCGTGTACACCGTGTTCCTCCCTCTCATCGAAGGTTCCTTCAGGGCTTGCCTTCAAGGGAACGCCATGGATCAACTCGAGCTTTGCATCGAGAGTGGCGACCCTGACACCAAAGCGTCGTCGTTTCATCACGCTCTTTTCATCAGCGCCGGAACGGACCCATTCGCCACCGTGCACGACGCCTTCGCCGCCGTGAGGAACCACCTCAAAACTTTCCGGTTACGGCACGAGAAGAAACTCCCCGGGATCGTTGATTACTTCGGTTGGTGTACCTGGGACGCGTTCTACCAGGAGGTAACGCAAGAAGGGGTGGAGGCTGGGCTTGAATCCCTCGCCGGCGGTGGAACGCCGCCGAAGTTCGTCATCATCGACGACGGGTGGCAGTCCGTCGGCGGCGACCCTCAAAAAGAGGAGGGAAACTCGCTGTTGAGGCTAACGGGGATAAAGGAGAATGCCAAGTTTCAGAAGAAAGAGGAGCCTGAATCGGGGATAAAGAGCATTGTTGATATCTCGAAGAAGAAGCACGGGTTGAAATACGTGTACGTGTGGCACGCTATAACGGGGTACTGGGGAGGGGTTAGGCCAGGGGTGAAGGAGATGGAGGAGTACGGTTCTGAGATGAAGTACCCGATGGTGTCTAAAGGAGTGGTGGAGAACGAGCCGACGTGGAAAAATGATGCAATGGCGGTTCAGGGTCTGGGCCTGGTGAACCCGAAGAACGTGTTCAACTTTTATGACAGGTTGCATAGCTATTTGGCTTCCGCGGGTATAGATGGCGTTAAGGTGGACGTGCAGTGTATATTGGAGACACTGGGTGGCGGGTTAGGTGGCAGGGTTGAACTTACCAGACAGTACCATCAAGCCCTGGATGCCTCCATCGCCAGAAATTTCCCTGACAATGGATGCATTGCCTGCATGAGCCACAATACCGATGCTCTCTACTGGTATGTTTATTGAAAATAGATTCAGATGTTAATGCAATTTATGTTTATTGAAAATAGATTCAGATGTTAATGCAATTTAAACAATCAAGCTTATTTTTTTTGTTATGATGGAACAGTTCGAAGCAAACGGCGGTGGTGAGGGCTTCCGATGATTTCTACCCGCGTGATCCGGTGTCGCACACAATCCACATTGCATCCGTGGCGTACAATAGCATTTTTCTTGGGGAGATTATGCAGCCCGATTGGGACATGTTTCACTCCCTCCATCCTGCCGCGGAGTACCATGCTTCGGCCCGGGCCATCAGCGGTGGGCCCATCTACGTCAGCGATGCGCCCGGCAAGCATAACTTTGACCTCTTGAAGAAGATCGTCTTGCCCGACGGGTCTGTGCTCCGGGCCCGTTTGCCAGGGAGGCCCACCAAGGACTGCTTGTTTTCCGACCCGGCCCGTGACGGGGTGAGCCTGTTGAAGATATGGAACATGAACACACACGGTGGGGTGCTCGGAGTGTATAACTGCCAAGGTGCTGCGTGGAGCAGCACGGAGAGGAAGAACACCTTTCATCAAACTAACTCCGATTCCATCACCGGTTATGTGAGAGGCCGCGATGTCCACCTCATATCGGAAGCCGCCGCCGGAGAAACCGATTGGAACGGTGATTGTGTCCTTTACAGCCACCGCTCCGGTCAGCTTGTTGTTCTTCCTTACAACGTGGCATTGCCGGTGTCTCTCAAGGTGTTGGAACATGATGTGTTTGCTGTTACACCTGTTAAGGTTTTGGGTTCTGGTTACAACTTTGCTCCTATTGGACTCATCGACATGTTCAATGCTGGTGGGGCCGTTGAGGGCCTTGCCTATGAGGTGAAAAATAATGGGTTGGTGGTGGCTGTTGTTCGAATGGAATTCAAAGGATGCGGCAGGTTTGGTGCTTATTCCTCGGCAAGACCACGGAGGTGCTTGTTGGGAACCAATGAGGTTGATTTCGAGTATGACAATGATTCGGGGTTGGTAACTTTCAATATAGATCATTTGCCACAAGAGGGACACAAGGTTCACCTTGTTCAGGTTGAGCTATGAGTTTATGATGTTGTTAGTTAGGTTATACACAAGTTGTTAGTTAGTAGTATTTTCTTTTTCTTGATAATGCTATCGAGAGGAGAGGGTTTTTACTTTTTTAACATTTTCCACCCTTGTTATTGAGTTTACACATTGGTTGTACTAGCAATGTTTTGGATGAAAATAAATGTGTTTCTATCTGCTGCTAGAAAATAAGGAGTAAATATCTAATTTGGTTCTTGAAATTATAAATTATGAAGTAGTATCAATTTGGTCCTTAAAATTATCGAAACTCCAAAAACGTCGTTGAATGATAAGTTATTATTAATTTGGTTCCTTATTTTACTCACTTAATAGTAATTAAGTCCTTGACACTGCTAATTTAAAATCAACTTAGTCCATACAATTTTCAACGGAGGGACTAAGTTGATTACCATTTTACAATTTCAGGAGTTATTTTGAAATTTCGATAATTTCAAGGGCCAGATTAATACCACTTCACAATTTCATGGACTAAATCGGGTGTTTACTCTTATTCTAAATGAGCATGGCTCGTTGGCTTGTGCGTATTAACCAAGTACCGCTTAAGAAAAAATAAAATTGCTTTGCAATAAAAAAAGTTTTTTTATGGGTATATTGCAATACTAAAGTGAATCATTTCAATTCAGTGCGCATTTTTTTGTTATTTGCACATCAATATTGATACATCTTTATTTTTTAGGAAAATAAAAAGTTACAAGAGTATTAGATTACGTAATTTTCTTGTTTTATTACTAAAAAGGATTGATGTGCAAGTAAAATTATCTTTTATAATCCAAACTTTGGTGATCTAGATTAACTCACTAGGAGAATTTAGTTTGTTTTGTGTCAGCATGGAATATTTTCAAAATTTAAGAGAATTTAGAATGTAAGCAATTTAATTGCAAAAAATGAATTACATTCATTTGTGAAATTCACTATTAGAATTATTAAATTTAACAACAAGAGTTTCTATTAGTAAGTGGTAATCCATCAAACCAAGAGAAATGCCGGCGCCAGATTATTTGGCAAAAAGAGAAGCCCAGGCGGCAGCGACAGTGCTGATACCATAGTTTAAAAATGAAGATTTCAAGTTTTTAGAATTTTGCTGTTAAGTGTTCAAACAAGACATTTTGTAATAAAGGATTTTAAATTAAATCCTCTAAAAAAATGAATTTACTATTTGAAATTCTCTTCTATTCAAACACAGGTTTTAATATATGAATCCCCTACACAATACAAAGGCTTTGGTAAACAAAGTACGAATCTTTGTTTGTCTTCATTCTTCATTTGACTCTCCATCATCTTGATTGTGCTCTAGTAGTAGTCGTTCCAACTCACGCTCATATTCTTCATCCTCCCCCAATCCTGTTTGTTTATAAAATGTTTGTTTCTGGTCAAGCCAATCGTCAGCAATCTTCTCCACAACATCTCCTATCATTTCCTTATCTTCTGATATGTGCTTTATGCTTTGGACATCTAAAATTTTGCTTGCTTCTTCAAGAGAAAAAATAAAAGAAAGCAAGGCAAATGCATAGAATTAGATAACTGACAAAAATAAATGCATCATTAGACATATTGCAACAGCCACATAGAACATCTAACACAGCCCCCAAACAAGTTAAATTCAAAGACTATGAGGACAAAGATATTGTCCTTCTTTGAAAAACAAAAAAATTGAAGCAACTTCATTTTGGAGAAATTTCCATCCTGATGATGTGTTGTCATTTTTTAGAAGACTTTCAGACATGTTCAAAATATGCATTCCATAATAAGATTTTTGTTGTCCATTATTGAACACGTCCGGATTGGTTTTACAAGTTAGAAAAATCAACATTACTTTCAGCCTAAAAATAAGAAAAACATTCATCTGTAGTGAATGTCTAGCAGGAACTGACCGTTTGGGATGACAGGAAGAAGAAAAAAACAACCAATCGGCTTCACAACAACCTACCACTTTCAACAGACAGAAAATGGCTGTATTCCCAAGCACCTAATGATGTAGAATAGGAAAGGGCTAAATACCTTCAACAGCTACACCCTTGGCCTCAGCATATTCAGATGACATTTTCTTCAGCAAATTGAGGTCAACTTCCATCCCCTGCCATGTGAAAGGAGAAGGGAAGTTAAATGCAACTAAATCACAAAATTATAAAACGGCAATTATAGTATGAGATTATGTCAAATACATCTCTTAACAGATTGATTAGTTTCTGAAAAGATAGATATTAAAATCTACTGAGACCCAGATGAAAGCATGGATTGAGTGGCATGTATTGCACAATTCTTGTTAACAAATTTTGATCATAATTACATCAGCTATCTGCCCCAACTGCCACGAATATAATGCATTGTGTACTTCCACATGAGGAATAGAGATGTGGCAGAAATAGGGAAGTAATTAACAGATATAAACAAAAAACCAAATATATTGGCAGAAGTTGTATGAACCTAATAGCCATTCCTTCAAAGCCAAATAGCCAATGCTAAAATCATGTACCTAAAACCCACCAAGTTCACTTCTGTGAAAATTAGCCACAAATTAAACCCCAACGCCCTCAGAAAAGAAGATAATGTCATAGCATGAAACGTAGAAGTAAAAGTGTAAAACTAAGTAACAGGTAAGATTTTTTTATAAAAAAAATTAAAAAAATTTGCATGCTCTCATTTTAATACTGGAAGCTTCAGTTCATGTTGGAGCCAGTAGTTGGTTCAAATGGCTAGTAGTGATTTACATGACAAAATCTCATATTATATGGGTAAAGCAACCTGAACCCAAGCCAATTTTGACAAACATTCAATTAGAAAAATTATGAAATTAGTAATACATTTAAACAGTAATACCCGATGATAGGATTGTGGATCCAACTGATAAAATTGGGCCCAAAAAAGCTCTAATGGTGTATTCCCGTAGGCCTAAAGAGGGAATAGCAAATAGGAGGGAGAGTTGGTCAGAGGAGAGAGAAAATATATCTCAGCTTTGTCTAAAAAGGGAAGTTTCAGAGGGAGAAGGGATTATGTAATTTTCTTACAGTTTTTCAGCTTATAGTTTGGGGCTTAAGGAACTCTCCTTGGCTGGGAGCAGTTGCTCTTACTTTTCTGTCATATTCCCAATTTTTCCATCTGAATTCCAGTTTTCTTCTTAATTCAACCTCTATCTTTCTGGATAGGATTCTAATTCCTATCAACCAACCACTGTTTTTGTCCCAGTTCCCCGAAATTAAGCTGACTGTATAAAACCATGAGCCCCAGTAGATGCTCCCAATCCATATGACTAGTTGAGGGAGATTAAATAACCTAATATAAGTTTCATGTAAAATGGAATCAGATGGTAAACCAGTGCCATCAAAAAAATGAAATCATTTTTCAAGTCACAAAGCACAGGGATACTTACAAGGTCCATGTGGACGTAGTGCTCAATTGGAGTACTATCAAATAACCTGTCATCCACAGGGAAAACATGAAAACAGTAAGTTGCTGGGAACTGGGACAATCACACTATCATGACTAACATGACAAGGAAACAAGAACATTGAATATAAGTCTAATGTGGTGGTTTACTTTTTATAAGCAACTTTAATACGAGCATTCTGTACTTGTTGGAGTTGGTTTACTGTCTCAGCGGCAGAACATTCCATTAAGTCGACAGAGCCGAAAAGGAACATGTTTCTTTCCAGCATTCTTTTTACCAAAGCAGGTACCACTTTAATATCATTTGCTTTTGAATCAGCAACAAGGATTCTAAGTTTCTTTAACTCTCCTGTATAAACACATACATAGTCATTTAAAATATTAAACAGGTTAGTGCAACCACTGTGAGTCCCTGACAATGCAAATTTATCAAATAAATTAATTATATGACTAGTCCAGTCAATTTTGAAGAGAAGACTTGTAATACCAAGGGATAGATAGACCCTAAAAGGAGGTTTGAATGGTTGAGTCTCGTATAGGCAGTAGAGGCAATAAAGGCCACCCAATCTGTGCGATAAAGAAGCGGTACCAACCATGTAACCTGCACAAGAGCATAAAAGGATTTCTATACTGAAAGAAAAGATAAAGGCTAATAAAGTAAAACGTATATAGTTAATGACATAAGTTTCAGGTACTGATGAATTTTCAAAAACATATTCTTTAATTTTGTTTGCTTCACTGCATTTTAGAATTAGGACTACCACTCTCACTTTTGGAAATACCTTTCAGCACAAAATAAAACCAATCATCCAAATTACCAGATATAAAATGAGGCAACAATCACCATCTGATATACCGGTTAAACATGTACCTATACAGTGGACATAGAGAGATTGCATAAAGAAAGCCAGATTAGTAGAAGGACTGGCTTCATAAATGTAGGAGAACTTCTTAGAAAGCCATACTCTCTTCATATCAGCCAAAGTTGTTGACTCATCCTGCAACTCACCAAAATTGCACGGTAAATAGTGATTGCTAATAACTAAATAATGGGAAACAAGCTCCTTGAATTTACAAAGAAATCAACACAATGAAAAATAACAGACCTGAGTGAATTCACCAATAAGTTCATCAATGTCCTGCTTGAAAGAATCAACATTCATAGCTAAGATTTTTAATTTGCGCCTGAGAAAGCTGCACCAGTGTAACTACAAGTTGTAAAGAAAGAAAAAAAAAAAATTGTGCGGCATCATCAAAAGTGACAATCAGTATATAAAAAACCCGAAAAGCAACAAGAACATGGACATGAATTAAACAGGTACGATGAGAGCCATTCATGAGAAGTTATCCTCAGTCACAACACAAAGGAAGGGAATATATTATAGTTCAGAGAGAAATGACAAAACTTAAACAGCAGAACAAAAAAAAGGTGACATTTGATCAAACAGCTTATGGGCATTATTCGAACATTCAGGTCTCACCTTCTCTTTATCTCTTCGACAAGTCTTTCAGTCTCCAAGTCGAAGACTTCTTCTCGAACTTCTCCTTCGAGGGCACTTCAACACACCCTTCGCGATCACTCGCACACAGTGGCGGATATAGGACCCGGGGATAGTGGGGGCAACACACATCCAAAGTAATTAATAATAAATATCATCATATATACGAAGATAAAGACATGAATGTTAAAAAAAAATCATTATCTCCTACAATTAAAGAAACAAAGTTAATACATTTAATTTCATGTTTTTTTGGAAGGGCAAACAAATTATATTAAAAAAACAGCATACAAGCACAAGATGTGCCATACACAATTAATCAGCAACCAAAAAAAGGACCAACCAAGAAACTAGCTATCTATCGAGGCACATATGCTGCCAACACCACAACCATAGACTACCACCTAACATCACAGAAAGGGACAATTAAAAACCAACCAGAAAATTGCCCCAAAAAAATAATAAAGGTGGTAAAACCAAACACCCAAAAGATATCAATAGCAGCAACACTCCAAGAAACCAGTAGCAGACTTGAATGAGAAACACAAAGCCACAACATCCCCTGCACACATGGTCCACCGCAGCAGAAAAAAACTCTAACCAATTGCTAGAATCAATCCACAAACCAAAACAAGACTTACTAACACAATGCCCACACAATATGAAACTATCAACATGGAAAAGACCATGGATCTTAGATCGCTTGCACAGATTCAGACATGCCAATTAATGGATTCATTAACCAACAGGAAAATGAATATTGAAATCCATTTTTCTTACCATAAAGCCAAAACCAAGCCCTGAATTTTGCTGTCTCAATAATTTATTGCAGAGACACTACCTGGTTCTTGAACACCAAATGATTCATACTCAACCAAACTGACAAAACTGCTGCAAACCAAATTATTTGCCAATGCTGCCTAGCTTTTGAATTGCAACCTGGGAGACCCATGAATTGTGCAAAATGAGACCTAGAAGCCCACCCAATTCAATATTTAATTTCATGTTTAACGAATCAATTTCATGAAATAATATAGTTAACACAAAATCCCCAATTTTAACCCTAACCTATCAAAATTTGAAGGTCACTATGAACTATCATATTGTGAGAGAACTAATTGAAATTAAGTATGAGGGAAGCCGCATAAATGGACATGAGGGAATTAATTGAAATTAACTATCATTTTTTAAATCAACTATCACAGTGATGTGCTGTGAAAGTGAAACAAGAAGAAGAAAATTAATTGAAGAACCAGAACGAGAGAGGTACAAACATGATATACGAGGGACGGGTCATCGTCGTGGTCGAGCGGCGGAAGGCGGTGCCGGTGGTCGAGTGGCTGTGGTTGAGCGGCGGAAGGCGGTGGTCGACTATTGTGAGAGATGAGAGAGACGGCGGAGGGTGAGGAACACAGAATCGGTGCGAGATGAGAGAGAGACCGAAGGGTGAGGAACACCGAACGTGTGATGAACACTGAACGGCGGAGAGTGAGGAACACTGAGTATTGGACTAGGGGCTGAAAGAAGGTCCAAGGTGGAGTGTGGGGTCTTGCTGTTGTGTGATTGCCAGTGCGTAGGGATGGCAATTTTATTCGTAGCAATGGATACCCGTGGATAAAATCCGTAATGGGTATGGGGCGGGTAGTTAAATGGGTACCCACGGATAAAATAGATGGGTAATTCTAATACTCGGTTATAAACGGGGCGGGGGCGGGTATCACATTATCCGTGCCCGCGGATACCCGCATCCGTTACTTAATTACTATAATACCCTTTATTATATATATCTACTCTCAAAGTCATTATATCATTTCATAGATAATTTTCTTCTATTGTGTTATTTCATGGATATTTTAAGTGTGATGTATTAATTTGTAGGTGCTATTTTGTTCAAATATCGGAAGATATTAATGTGGTGATTTGTTTAAGTTTTGCGTATTTTTTTAATTAAAAAAAATTGTTTGTTTTTCATAACTATCCATGGATATCCGCGGATACCCGTGAAAACCCATGAATCCGTTAAAAACCCGTTAAACAGGTATCCGTGCGGGTACGGATAGATTTTTATCCAACGGGTAACCAGTATCCGTGTCCGTCCCGCCCCGTTGACATTCCTAACTGTGTGAGGAGTTGTTGTACAACGGCATTGGGTGCAATATTTTTAACTACTCTGGGTTTTGGGGGGGGGGGGATAATACATATAAGAAAATTATATATAATTTTGGGGAAAGTGTATAAATACCCCTAAACTTTAGTGAAGATACAAATAGGTGCTTATCTATTTTTTTTCCCAGTTAGTCCTTAAACTATCTCTATTAGTAAAACCAATCCTTCTAACTAATTTTTCATTCCAATTAGTCCTTAACTTATTGTTATTAGTAAAATCAATCATTCAACTAATAAGCCTCAAGGTTTTGTTCTTAATTTTGTTATAAAAAAAAGTTAAAAATTTAAAAATACAATAAACGGATTAGACTTAAGAAAAATGAATGGTTGAATTTATCCACCGTTAGTGATCTAATTAAGAGTTGATAGAAGGATTGATTTTACTAATATTAGGAGTTTAAGGATTAATTGTGACAAAAAATAGTTGAAAGATTGATTTTACTAATAGTAGAAGTTTAAGGACTAATTGGGAATAAAAAATAGTTGAATAGTAAAAGTTTAAGGACTAATTGGGAAGAAAAAATAGTTGAATGTGCCTATTTACAAATAAGCTAAAGTTTAGGATGGGTGTTTGTACTTTTCCCAATATTTTTTTAGAGTTGCATGTGCACGCCATGAGACCAATGTGGGTAGAGCCGTCAATTTGGCCCTAAGCCCTAGGGTCAGCCCATATAGCCCACAATAATAGGACAACCCATTTAGCCCATAACTACAGTTGTCAAGTGGGTTACCCTAGCCCATTTAGCCATAGTCCATGTAGGTTAGGACTAAAAAGCCCACAGGACCAAAAAACACTAAAGAACCTAAAGGACAGGGTCAGCTCATGGGCCATAATTTTTTTTGAAGAGAAAATAATGGTTTCTCTGCAATTTTTTAGATTTCTCGTTGTTTTCTCTCTTTTCATCATTGTCTAAATGATATCAAATTATTGCAATAGATAATATTCCAGCTAAGGGAAACTATTCACTTGGATTACCTAAGTGTTTATGCGGTTAATGAAGGAAAAACTATAGCACGTAATACATATTTGAATAGATAATTTCATAAGTTAAATGATGTTATTTCATAATGTTAGAGTGATTATAGTTGATCTTCTTTTTCTCGAAGTTTTATAATAAAAAAAATAGGTCTATAAAAAAAATATGACTCCTGGACTGACCCTGACCTTATAGGCCATTTTTTTAATGTGGGTCTTTTCGTCATTGGTTTTTTTAGTCATGAGCTAGGATTGACCTGTTTGACAGGTCTAAACGTGGGTCCGCCCCTCGCATAGGCAAGTTTGAAGACACCCCTTACAAGTTAGACAACGTGATCGTGTGCCACTGGCCACAGCAATGCAGAACGTTTTAATTCTTTTACAAAACAACACTATTTTCGTCAATTGCATATTGGGATCGGGCCAGATTATATCTTCGTTTCATTTATATTTAGGTGTTGCTACCTAGTGAAAAATTTAGCTACCGGCAATTAAATGCTGGAATATACATACAAAACAATTAGCCTCCGTCAATTGGGTCCTCCGAAATGCGAAATGGACTCCTCCTTCGATCGGCTCCTTCAATCTTAACGTCAATGCGACCATTCCAGAAGTTGGGGACAGTGGTCTCGACACAGTAGTTAGTGACAGTGATGGAAATGTTTTAGCGGCGGCTTCCTAGAGACTTCAATGCATGCATGATCCTAGTTTGGTGAAGCCCTCGGTGTGAGATTACGGATGACCTTTACCTAGATCTCCTCGTCCTCGACTTGGCGGTGAAGACAATGCATTATTTATTGGTGTTTATGCTTTGCGAAGGTAGTCTAGGTTTTTTTTTTTTTGGAAGGATATGTAGGCCCAATTTTCTAGTATAGTCTATTCCCATGTTGGCAGACCTGGAAATATGGCAGCCCATTTGCTAGCCCGATACGCCTTAACCCATGCAAATCATGATTGGATTGAGCAAACTCCTCCACGTATTGCTACTTCTACATTATTAGACTTGGGTCTTTTTAATGAATGAATTTGGTCTTTTCCTGTCAAAAAAAAATCTCAAAGTGAAACAAAAATTAATATTCATTAGTCAAGGCATTAAGTCCTTGTTTTATTATCTGTCGAAAAAAGTCCTTGTTTTAATTAGGGGAACAAGATATCTTAAATTAAATTTATAATATAGATTTTAATCAATATTAATTTTTTGGAAGAAAAAAAAGATATCGGATAAAGTTTTACATTAACTAATTACCGATATGGATGGAATTTTGAAAGAATCCAAGTTTAAAAAATATTATGAAATGAAACCAATAAAAAGAATATGAAGATTTATCAGGAATAACAAGATTATGAGAAATAAATTAAAAATTACTCAAATGCCCTTAATATTTAGAGCTGTCAAATGGGTTAAAACTCGCGAGCCAACCCGGCTCAATCCAACTAACCGGTGGATTGGGTTGACTAAAATCTAGCTCATCTTAACCCCATATTATTTTGGCCTGACTCACCCAACCCGCGAGTCGGGTAGGTTCAACCCGGGGCGAGTCGGGTTGGTTCACGAGTTAGGCCTTTTTTTTTCTTTAAAGTGAGAACATAGGTTATGTTATGTTATTTTTTGTAGGAACCTACCGTAATTAGGGCTTTTGGCTCCCCGGTGGGTCCATAGAGTATCATCACGAGTTTAGATCCTTTAAACCTGCTATGAGATTAATCTCCGTTCAGGTGCTTAAACACAGTTAAAGTTCTTCATCACTCCTCAAAAATGTGTTCTGTGAGATTCGAACTCATGTTCTCCTCCAACTTTTTTGCTTCACCCGTGGTGACAGCTTTATAATAATATTGGAGAGAAGTTTTCCTCCCAGGGTGATGCATTTTATATTATTGATTTTTCGACCAGTCAATACGTTTTTTGTAACAAATCAATAAGCTAATCTATGTTTATTTTGTTGGTGCTAACGTTAATATATGTTTAAAACAATGAGATTGGATGAATATCTCTGAAAATTAATTGACACAAGTGCAACCAACTCAGCCACATCTATTGATATAGGTTGTTATGTTATATTATTATTATTTTAACTTTTGAGTTTTTTCATTTTTCATTTTTTTATTTTTTTAAATAAAAGTGGGTCAATCTGCATATTCCACCAACTTGTGGTGTGTCGAGTAGGGTTGCCTAATTCCTGACTCACCAAAAAGTGACCAGGGTTAGGTTGACCCACTTTTACGATGTTTTCAGAACCGGACCGATTATCGAACCGGTGAAGGCACCGGTTTAAGGGTCAATAGTCCAACCGAGGTTAGACCGGTACTAATTAAATAATATTTTAATGTATATTTTAATTTTATATAACATATTTAATAATAAATTATATACTTTATAGAGTTTTTTATCTTATATATATTTTTGTAATATATTTATGTGAAGATTCAATAGTATCACCATTTTTCAATACTAATTTGTAGGGGTATTCATCAATCGATCCAAACCGATTCAAACCGCAAAAACCGAAAACCGAAAAAACCGAAAACCGAAAAAACCGCAATTTTTTATTGGATTGGATCGGATTTTGGATCCTATAGTGAAATCCAATCCAATCCAATCCAAACCGATCTATTATATACATATACTATTCTTTTTGAAATTATAGTATTACTCATACTTAAACATTATTCTATATACTTTTATATCCCTCATTCTCTTTAATATTTTTGTTGGAATGACATATATAAGACTATTTAGAATAAATATTAATGTCTTGAAGTTATATTTTACTAAAAGTTTTGATGCATAACACATATATATTTGATTGAGTAATCATGCAAAATAGGAAAATAAGTAAGTAAATTTGAAAAATAATTAGCTACAATTTATTTGTAGCTGATTCAAGGGAAAAAAATAGGATAAGTGGGAGTAGATATAGAGAATTAATATAAAAGAACGTGTTAAAAAATATCAATAATTTTTTTTCTTCTCAAACTCCCAAATTAAAACAAAAATTATCTTTTACCACTATTAAATAAGTAGAAAGGATACTCGACATTAGAAAAAAAAATTAAAGTATGAAAAAACCGAATTATCCAATCCAATCCAAACCGCATTTGATTGGATCGGATCGGATCGGATCGAATTTTTTAAAGGAAGCAAACCGATCCAATTCAAACCACACAATATTTTCATCATTGGATCGGATGACTTTTTAACTCAAAACCGATCCAGTCAAATCCACGAACAACCCTACTAATTTGCATATTTTCGGTAGAATTTCATTTTTCAATACTTAAGTTTTCAATGATAATAACTTCTGTCTTCTCTCCATTTTAATAGTCTCTTTTTCCAATATTTTATTCTTTTCCCATTACTAGATGTATTTACTATCTACCCTAAACTTCCAGACCTTACAAACACGGCTACTTCCTCTTCTTTCATTTGCAGACAAAAACAAAGTTTCGAAGTTTCAACTTTCAGCCAAAAACAAATAAAGTTTCAATTTTTTTCTTTTGTTCTTCTTCATCCTTTCTTTATTCTTCCTCCACCACGCGAAGCTTCAACTTCCACTGTAACGTAACCCTCCTCCACACACTTGAGAAGCTTTGACAAACGCACGCATGTCGGAGACGCCTGTTGTTGGGTTGCCGCTCGCAGGAGAATATTCGCCGTCGCCGCTTGCCATTGCTGGTCGCACCTCTGTCGAGGCACGGTTCGCGGGCTACTCCGGACTGGACAGTGGTCCGGTTCCTGATCAAATCGATTGGTCTGGTCCGGTTTTAACAACTGTGCACTTTTATTGATTTTTCAACCAGTCAATACGTTAATCTATTCTTGGTAACAAATCAATACGTTAATGTATGTTTATTTTGTAAGTGCTAACATTAATCTATGTTTAAAACAATGAGATTGGATGAATAGCTCTATTAATTAATTGCCAGTCCAACCCCAACGGTAAGAGAATCTCTCTGGAGTCAATTGGTTCACCTCAGGAGTCGCATCTTGGATCCCTGGTTTCTAATGGGGGACTTTAATGAGGTGCTTTCTGTTTCAGAGGTGCGTGGGTGTATTTTTACAGCTAGCCGGGCGCTAAAGTTCTCTCACACCATGGAGTTTTGCGACTTGCTGGACCTTTGGGCAAAAGGGAATAAATTCATTTGGTGCAGGAAGGCTGAGGGGCAAAGAACAATGTTTAAAAGACTTGACCGTGCTTTAGCAGACTGTAACTAGAGGACAAAATTCCTTGAGGCCTTTGTTGAAAACTTGGTCCGTCTTCACTAAGATCATTGCCCCCCTAATCTTGAGATTTAGGGGTGTCATTCCCGAAGCGAGCAAGCGGCCAATTAGATTTCAAGCAGCATGGATCACCCACAGAGACTTTCCAAATGTGGTCAAGTCCGCATGGACCAAGGGCAATCACCATGTCCCAAACAGTTTGGATAATGTTCGTGAGGACGCTTTGGATTTCAATAAAAAAAAACTTTTGGAAACATCTTTAAACGTAAGCGCATTCTAGAAACTCGTTTGGATGGTATTCAAAAGGTGTTGGAGACTTCTGAAGCAACATGTTGTTACTGTGTAATTTTTAATTTTCTGTCGAAGACATACTCGGATTTTGGCTTGTTTGAGAAGTGTCGAACCAAGCACATGGAGCATGGAAGTTATGAAAGAAGTTATTAGTGGTTTAATTATTCTTATTTCAAATAAGACAAGTGTCATTCTTAGAATAGGGAAGTTACAATATGTGTAATTAGGAACTTACTTTCTTTTGTCTATAAATAGTTGTAAACTCATTGTAATCAAGGTTGGAACTTGAAATATCCTACACGTCTCGATCACACAGCAGACTGACGGATTAGCTCAAGTATTCCTTCCACCCTTTTATCATTAATGCAATGTTCAATTTCAATTCAATATTGGTTCATTTCATGTATTTACTTTTCTACAATTTACATCTCTTGCAATTTATCTTTCATGTCTTTCACTTGCTTTCCTTTAAATTTCCTGTTGTTTATTGATTTCCTTTAACTTCATGTTCTTTATTTACTTTTTTCTAATTTTCTGCATTTTACATGCTTTCCTCTATTTTTATGTCATTTAATTGTTTTCCTTTAACTTTCAGTTCCTTTACATGTTTTTATTTAAATTCATGCATTTCTCATCTTTTATCAATCAAGTGGTTTTTCAGACCATTTGAGTTCTTTTCCATGTTTTAAATGTGTGATCAGAGTTACCTATTTATGGGAGAATCCCACATTCGTTTGATCCTTTTATTTGTTGTCGGATTTGGTTGTCTGAAACCAAAAATCACCGTTAACAAATTGGCACGCCGGACCCGGTAAGGGTAATGTGTATCACAATTGCTTTTGAGTTCAATCTTTAATGGATTGCTCATATGCTGATGAATAAATCTGGAAGTAGATTTTAAATTGGTGGTTACGAAGGCATACATGTGTTGCCTTTGTTTTCAATTATTGCCTTCTACTGTTAGCCAACATTATACTTGATTGGCCATCGGAAGCAGAACCGATTTTACAGAAGGCAAATATAAAGAAGTTCATGCTGAAAAATTATTTGAGATTATCCGAAAAAAAAATATATATATTTTCTATTTGGTTTCACACCAATTTTAAGGAAGTCATGAAGTTACTGGATTCTATATTCCTCATTCGACAGTTACCTTCTTGTGACAAGACCATTTGTCGATGCATTGAAGAAGTTCAAAATTGTCAAGAACGTATGTTTAAGCTTATTTGAAACCAAATAGAGGCGTCAGAAAAAATGGCCTAGAAAGAATTCGAGGGCTTAAAAGCCAATATGTCACCAATCTGTCATGACTCATGACCAAATTGGCCATAGTCTATACAACATGTGTGTTATCCACGCCTCTAGTTAATTCACTGGTGAACCGACGAGTTCAAGAGAAAGATCAAATTCATGCTTGGAACAATTGTCGGTTGCATCAATATATAATTTTTTATTAAGGTCTGGGGGGCCTCTGAATTGTTAGAAATATTAATAGATATGGTCTGACATTGGCTATTAAATTATATATATAAATATATATATATATATATATATATATATATATAAAATGTCTTCCAGCCAACTTTCAGGCAAGGAAAAAATGTGTCGGAAAATATAGATGGCCAAAATATTGAAGGAATTGTCAAGGACAACTTCAAGGCTATTCAACAAATCCTTTACCCTGCTGGTGGAATAGTCAGAAGCAATTTGTATGAAGGAACATGTCGATTTGGTGGAACTCTTGTGGCTCCTTGATAAGATATGTTCCAACTTGGTTCTGAAATCGACGCCTCGACAGAAAGATGAGAGGTACTGTCGGAGGCGACGTCCGTTGATGTCGGTTTCTTCTTCTTTGAGGATGATTGCTCCAAAGGGAGTTGCTCAGACGCCTCGATGGCCATAGTGGCCATGTCGGAGATAGTTTTCCGAGTTGCCAAGGGATATCAATTTCATACAAAGATAGCATCAAATGCTTGAAGTCGATAACAAGATATTAAAATGAGTTTGTCAAAGATTTGGTCAAAGTTCTCAACATATGAAATTTTCGATAAGCTTGCGTTTAGAAAAAAAAAAAAAAACTTTTGGTGAATTATAAGCCATGTACATTAATGAATTCGACACCCAGTGTGGTATTTGTCGAATGGGTTGATTGTAATATCCTTCTGATTGAATTCGACATAGCCCTTGTACTAATCGAATTCGACCGAGTGGTCTTCAAATTGAAATATTCGTTGGGTTCAAATTGAATCGGTAACCAAGGACCATGCATGTTGACACGTTACCAAATATCTGGGTGCTAAAAATATTGTCATGCTCATTGTGAGTCGTCTCCTTCTCACCTTTGGGGTTGGGTTCACTAATCAAGTTGCGCCATTGCAATTTTCTAAGACTACTCCACCGATGAGCACACTGGGGGTTGGAGCTTGCCGTGCTCTATGCAGAATGGTAACAATTGATGCACTAATGGATAATCTTGATTCAAAGTTTGCCAAATTTTGTCAAGCCAAATGGTGCCACTTTTAACTGAACATGGAGGATGGAAATGTTGGCGAATAATTTCTCAGAATTGAATTTGTCGAACTGCTCAACATGAGCATAATGGAATTTAGTGTCATGTTAGTCGAATGGCTTGGTTGGATATGCAAGACCAATAGTATCGACTGATCCAAAACCTCGAGTGCGAGTCATGATAGGTTTTGGGAGCTATTCTTTTGTTTCAGAAGAAGGAGCACTATGTGTGGATAATCCAATCACACTTATGCCGACATGAAGCTTTGAGAAATTGGTATTGACATGGAAAAATTCATCCATGTTCATAAATTGTCGGTAAATAAGGCTCATATGCCACCAAATATCGCCAAGGTTTTATATTCTAATATTAAAAAAAATGCATGGTGGTGTGAAATTGGCATATTTACAAGATGCCTTCTGTCAGAATATATTTAGAATTGGCAAATTCCTTTATGCCCATTGGACCGACTACTTGATTTTCAATTGAATTTGAACAATTTTAGTTGGTGTCGGTATATGTATATATTTCCAGTTGACTGCCCTAATGTTGACAATTTGTTTGTACCCATATATGGCGTGAGAGGACTTGAACTTATCAAGACTAATTTCTAGGGGATCCACTTGCTTGGATATATGAATGCCATTTCATGCAATATAAGCTGGCATGAGACTGTGAGTGGAAGAATATATTTCTTGTGTTGCTTATAGTTGTCGAGGAAATAAGCTTGGCATGCAAATCACCCAAGTGAACATCATTGTGTAAATATTGATAAGCATGAAAAAGATAACTACTTGGTTGGTATTGTTTCAATTACAACTTGGTGTAGCCTCCAAAAGTGCCACGTTTTGCTCTAAAATGAAGCTGGGTCACATTAAGGATTACAATGTACAGTTGTCGAAGAAAGAAAGATCATTGGTGGTATGACAAAAAATTTAGATTACCACCTCAGAGGCAGTTACAATAGTATATTGCAGAAAAAAAGATCAAATATATTAGTATTTATCTTTTTCCTATTCAGTCAAAAGATAAATACTGGGGGGCCTCTGTTACTGTGTAATTTTTAATTTTCTGTCGAAGACATACTCGGATTTTGGCTTGTTTGAGAAGTGTCGAACCAAGCACATGGAGCATGGAAGTTATGAAAGAAGTTATTAGTGGTTTAATTATTCTTATTTCAAATAAGACAAGTGTCATTCTTAGAATAGGGAAGTTACAATATGTGTAATTAGGAAGTTACTTTCTTTTGTCTATAAATAGTTGTAAACTCATTGTAATCAAGGTTGGAACTTGAAATATCCTACACGTCTCGATCACACAGATGAGACGGATTGATAACTCAAGTATTCCTTCCACCCTTTTATCATTAATGCAATGTTCAATTTCAATTCAATATTGGTTCATTTCATGTATTTACTTTTCTACAATTTACATCTCTTGCAATTTATCTTTCATGTCTTTCACTTGCTTTCCTTTAAATTTCCTGTTGTTTATTGCTTTCCTTTAACTTCATGTTCTTTATTTACTTTTTTCTAATTTTCTACATTTTACATGCTTTCCTCTATTTTTATGTCATTTAATTGTTTTCCTTTAACTTTCAGTTCCTTTACATGTTTTTATTTAAATTCATGCATTTCTCCTCTTTTATCAATCAAGTGGTTTTTCAGACCATTTGAGTTCTTTTCCATGTTTTAAATGTGTGATCAGAGTTACCTATTTATGGGAGAATCCCACATTCGTTTGATCCTTTTATTTGTTGTCGGATTTGGTTGTCTGAAACCAAAAATCACCGTTAACACATGTATAACAATCTTAGATGGCAACCTTCAGAAAGAGTATAATGATGTTCTTAGACAGGAGGAATTACATTGGTATCAGAAATCAAGAGAAGTGGGTTCATCTTGGGGATAGGAATACTAATTTTTTCCATACTCAAATGATAGTGCGTTTAAGAAGAAACAAAGTGCATGGTATTCGTGTTGATGGTGGTGATTGGTGCACGGACCCGATTTTGCTAAAGGAAGGAGCATTGAATTATTTTGAGGATCTTTTCTCTTCCCCAGTGGTGGCCAATCCTATTAGCCTTCAGGTTCCTCTCCACCCGGAGTTGTGCCTAGAGGGTAGGAATGCCCTTATGGACCTAGTAGAGAAAATTGAGGTCAGGAAAGCGCTTTTCAATATGAAATCTTATAAAGCCCCTAGACTTGATGGGTTGCAACCGCTTTTCTTCAAACATTTCTGGGATATAGTTGGGGATGACATGTGGTATTTGGTTAAAAGTGCTTTTGCTAGAGGAATGTCTGACATGGGCACATGGCTATTGATGAAGTCTTTATAGTCCTCATTCCCAAGATTGACCACCCTCGCCATTACAAAGACTTCCGTCCCATTAGCCTTTGCAATGTTACGTATAAGGTAATCACTAAAGTTCTTAATCAAAGAATTCGTCCCTTCTTAGATGATCTTATTGGTCCTATCCAAAGTAGTTTCATTTCGGGCCGGAACACTTCAGACAATGGCATTGTGGCTTTTAAGATTGATCTGGAAAAGGCTTATGATAGGGTCTCTTGGGATTTCCTGGAGTTGGCTCTTAGGGACACTACAACAGATTAGACTTTTAATAACGCACCTTTTATAGCATTTCCGTGGGGAAATGCTATTAAAAGTGATGGGTGGACTTTTAATAGCGTTTCCTTTAGAAAACGCTATCTTAGGTATCACCTAAGATAGCGTTTCCGTGTGGAACCGCTATTAAAAGTGCCACTTAGGAAAAGATAGCGGTTCCACACGGAAACGCTATCTTAGGTGCACACCTACATTTTCATCAGGAATTAAACGCGGGACCTTTCTTCCCTCCTCTTTTTTCTTGCTCTCTTCATTCCACTCGACACACACAGCCCCAACCCTTTTCAACCACACTCCCTTCTCCTCCACCGTAACCCACCTTCACCGAGTCACTGAAACCCAGCTCCACCTTACGCACAGTGTCGCCCATCTCTGCATCTCATTTCCTTTTCGTGTTCATCCCCAAATCCCACTGCCCAAATTTTTTTCTCTCACACCGCACTGCGCAAGGGTAAGCTCCTCACTCATCATCACTGCGCACACGTTTCCATTCATCCCAAGTTTCCTCTCTTATGTGTTAACTCCAGTAAGTCTCTTTTAGTGTTTTGTTCTTCATTTTGGTGAGTTATTCTGATGAATTCGAATTCAAAATGGTTTACCCATAGCCACTATTCTACTCGGATTTAGGAAGTAGGAATTGGGTTTTATTCTTAATGAATTTGGGACTGTTTTGGCAGAAATTTCGAGTGAGGCTAAGATGTTCTTCATTGTGTAGATATGATGCCACTATACCTGATTAGGGGTTAATTGCACATGAGCTATCGGATTTGCTTAGGATTTAGATGCTTGGGTAGTGTTCTGATATTCAAGTGGGTTCTAGTGTTCATGTTGAGGGATTGGAATTTTGAATAGAACTCTTCATTTTCTCCTTTTTGGACCGTTGTGCATAACTGATTGGGGTTTAGAAATTTCTTTGTGAATTCTGGAAGATTATGTTTGTTGGGAGGGATTTCTGGATTTGGGAATGTTAATGTTAGTGTGAATTTGAGCTTATATTTTTTAATCTGTTATCATGTGTTGTGGTTAAGTGTGATTGTCTGAGATAATTGATTTTCAAATTTGAATTAAACGCCGCCGCTGCTGCTGTTGACCATCCTGCAGCCGTCACCTCCCGTTCAAGCCCTTCCCTCTTCCATCGCCTTTTCCTCTTCGCTGTTTGGTAAGTCCTCTTGTTTCTCTTTTTTCTCCCTTGTTGGAAAGGATGCTTATCATGACTAAATATGAAGATAAGAAAAAGGCCAAAGTGAAGTTAAATTTCAATTTGCCGTATATTCAAATTAAGAACATCCATTTGAAGGCTGTTGTTTGTTCAAATAAAGTTTGGCTCTTGTATGATTTTTTGACAGACAAAACTAGTAAAATATCAAGTGGAATAGGTTTACATGCCAACTAATTTCAACTCTGTAATGCCCCAAACTGAACCTCTGCTTGCATTCTAATCATACGCATCATGTAAGTGTGATACATTATATAAATACTTTGTTTGGTTGCTGAGAAAATGGATGGATAGAGACAGAAAGAGAGGATAATGTTATTATTTTTTGAAAAATTATAGTAGTATTGCATTTGTTCTCTTTGAAAACAATAGTGTGAATGAGAGCATGGTGGACAATTGTTCAATTTCAATCCTCTGAGAGTCGGAAACAGAAACAGGGGAAGATTTTTCAAAAACTTCAAAATGCTTCAATTTCAATCCTATGTTTGCTATGCTGGCTTTAATTGGAGTTTGGATGCAAGCAACTCAATATTATGATAGGAGGTGTTCTTGAAAATCTAACCCAACTTGTGAAGTAGATTCCTCTCATAATAATAACTTAACATGTTAAACAAAAATAGTTATGACACCAATGAAGGATATGGTACACAAAATGAACTTGCATCCTGAGACTATTAGTCTAAGATGATATTACACAGAAACTTCCGTGATTTAAAATAAATCCACAACCTATATATAATTAAGCAAATCAAATTGGGTGCATTTAACTCCATGCTAATGAACCTAAATGTGTATGTTTATGTGACCTGAAGTGTGTTGACAGATTCATAACATTGTGATACTTGAAGTTGAATTGATTGAATGTTGAGGTTTGGTTTGGAAACTAAGAGGCATCATATGGCATAAATGCTATTAAAAGTGATGGGGGGACTTTTACCTTGAAAAAAAGGATATATTGAAGGTCTTTCTTGTGTTTGCAGGCAAACAAGAAGATAGCATATGCTAAGCTTGCAAAAGATTTTCAGGCAGTATTGAAGGAATTCAAGAAGGCACAGCGTCTTGCAGCTGAGAGGGAAACAACTTACACTCCTTTTGTTCCACAAGTAGTTCTTTCATCCATGTGAGGTGCGTTTATGGAAGTTTCTTTTATGCTCCTTATGCTGAGTTGAAGTTGATACAGAAATATTATGATGTTGTTGTAAGGTGTCCTTGGTGCTAGGACGGTGTCATGGGAATCTAACAAATCTGATTAATCTTTTAAACACACTTAGTATTCTATCTTATGCAATAGTTAATGGAATGCTGTACTCTAATGATATGATAGAAAACTGAAGATAAGTACAGTTTTATTAACTTTCTTTCAATGTTCCTCATCCTCTCCTTGAACATAAAAGATACAACAGGTTCTTCAAGGGACCTGAAACTGCTACACTGATCCTTTCCTTTACCCAACTGAATACCCCCCCTCTCTCCCATCTTTCCCTTTTGATGCTTCCCCACTAATACACAGCCCCTGTCCACACTCAATTTGCCATGCGGAAAAACGGTAAATGATTTTCATTCCTTTCATTCCTTTAATCTGTATACATTGCATGTAGACATCAACCACTCTAAACTCAAAGTAAATATGTTTAATAAATATTTTTGTAGATCGGGAAAGCATGGATCGGAAATGGATGTCTGCCAATCGTTTAACGAAGGAGTATGAGGATGGGGTGAAAGAGTTCATTAGGTTTGCAGTTCGGCATGCGGAAAACCCTAGTACAATCATATGTCCTTGTTTAGATTGTTGTTATGCAAGGCGAGTTAGTGCAGCCGATTTGGAAGAACATTTAGTGTGTAATGGAATCGATCAAAGTTATACATGTTGGACAAAACATGGTGAGACAAGAGCTGAGTCTAGTGAAATGAGGAATCGTGTGAGATATTCATCATACGATACCGACACAAATACTTATGAGGGCGATCGTTTTGAAGACATTGCAAATGCTTTGTTGAAGAGGATCTTCTGGGATTGTCCTCAAATGTTTGAGAGGTTGGTAAGTGATGCAGAGCAACCATTGTATGATGGTTGTACTAAATTCACAAGATTGTCGGCGATGTTAAAGTTGTATAACTTGAAATCGAGCAACGGATGGACTGATAAGAGCTTTACGGACTTACTCACACTATTGAAAGACATGTTGCCAGAGGATAATGTGCTTCCTAGTCGGACATATGAGGCTAAACAAATGTTACGCTCTATTGGCATGAGCTACGAGAGGATACATGCTTGTCCTAACGATTACATTTTATTTCGGAATGAATATGCATCGTTAAAGATGTGTCCTAAATGTAATGCCTCACGATATAATAAGAAAGAATCAGATCCAGAGAAGGTTGTGTGGTATTTTCCCATAATACCCAGATTTAGGCGCATGTACCGTAGTTCTGAAGATTCAAAGCACTTGACATGGCATGAGGATGAAAGGATCAAAGATGGCAAGTCACGCACACCGGCAGATTCTCCGCAATGGAAGAAATTTGATCATGATTATCCTGATTTTGGGCAAGAATCAAGAAACCTACGACTTGCATTGGCTACTGACGGATTTAACCCGCATGGTGTTCAAAGTAGCTCTCACAGTACATGGCCTGTGATTTTGGTGATTTATAACCTATTCCCGTGGCTATGCATGAAGCGCAAATTTATGATGTTATCTATGTTAATTTCTGGGCCCAAACAACCAGGAAATGATATAGACGTCTATTTGACTCCTTTGATTGAAGACTTGAAACAACTGTGGGAGACAGGTGTGGAGGTGTATGATGGGTATAAGGAAGAAAGTTTCAATTTGAGAGCTATGTTGTTTGGCACAATTAATGATTTTCCAGCCTACGATAATCTGTCAGGATATAGCATCAAGGGTCAGTGTGCATGCCCTATATGTGAAGAGGGTACGGATTGGATGCGGTTAGAACATTGTAAGAAGAATGTCTTTCTTGGGCATCGTAGATTTTTGCATCCAAGTCATCATTACCGGTGGTGGAGAAAGGCGTTCAATGGGAACTCGGAAGAAGGTAGAGCTCCTTCACCTTTGACGGGTGATCAACTTTTTGAAAAGGTAAAGGATTTGAATATCCAATTCGGTAAACCTTTTGCGAGAGATATTGTCACAAGAGGGTGGAAGAAAAGGTCAATTTTCTTTGAGTTGCCATATTGGAAATCATTATATGTAAGACATTTCCTCGATGTGATGCACGTTGAAAAAAATATCTGTGATAGTGTCATTGGTACGTTACTCAATGTGCCAGGGAAGACTAAAGATGGCATCAATGCAAGGTTGGGCTTGGTTAGTATGGGAATAAGAAGAGAATTGGGACCGACGAAGAAGGGTAAAAGTACATATCTTCCTCCCATTGCTTACACTCTATCTAGAAAAGAAAAAACTGTTTTTGTAAGTTTCTTGAAGGAGTTAAGGTTCGGAAGGGTACTCTTCAAACATTAGGAACCTAGTATCGATGAAAGATCTCAAGTTAAAAGGTCTAAAGTCCCACGATTGTCATGTTCTCATGGAGCAGTTGATACCCATTGGTATACGGTCTATTTTACCTAACAAAGTGCGGGGGGCCTTAACTAAACTCTGTTTCTTCTTCAAGGCAATTTGCAGCAAAGTGATTGACCCTGGGAAGTTGCCATCATTGCAAAGAGAAATTGTTGTGACTTTATGCGAGCTTGAGATGTACTTTCCACCTTCATTCTTTGACATAATGGTTCATCTAACCATTCACCTTGTTAGAGAGACACAACTGTGTGGGCCAGCTTATATGAGATGGATGTACCCGATTAAGCGTTATATGAAGATATTAAAAGGGTATGTGAAAAACCGATCACGACCAGAAGGTTGTATTGTTGAACGGTATATTGTCGAAGAAGCTGTTGAATTCTGTACCGAATACCTATCCAATGTTGATTCTATAGGGCTGCCAAAGTCTCGTCACACATGGAGAATGATGGGGCAAGGAATTACTGGAAATGAAATAGTGACTATATCAAGGACAAAATGGGAGCAAGCACACTTATATGTTCTGCACAATGCCGATGAGGTTGAGCCATATGATGAAAAACACAAGGACATGCTTAAGAGTTTGTATCCAAATAAGAATCAAAATTGGCTAACTAGAGAACACAATCGTTGTTTTATAACGTGGCTAAGAGATCACATTTATGCAGAGTTGACTGAAAATGCTACTTCAGTTTCAAATAGATTGAGATGGTTAGCCAAAGGTCCAAGTTTGCATGTCTTCTCTTACCACGGTTATCAAATTAATGGGTACACATTCTATACAAAAGAACAAGATGGTTGGAGTACAATGCAAAACAGTGGTGTGACTCTTGTAGCTCAGTCGATGCATATCTCAAGTGCCAAAGACAGAAACCCGATATATGCAAATATGTCATACTTCAGGCGTCATTGAACGATATGGGAGTTGGATTACACAAAGTTTAAGGTTGGTGTGTTTGGTTGCAAGTGGGTTGACAATAATAACGGTGTTCGATTGATGAGTCGGGGTTCATGCGGGTGGATCTTAATAGGGTGGGGTATAAAGATGAGCCTGTTATATTAGCATCTCAAGCTCAACAAGTGTTCTATGTCACTGATCCAGCTGATATGAAAAGGTCCATTGTTCTTTTGACTAACAAAATAATTACTAAGATTGATGATCAAGACCATGGAGATGTTGATATTGAAGATGATCCTTTCGTCGGGACATTACAATCACTTGAGATTGATCCAACTAGGGATGATGGTATGTATATGAGAGATGATCATGATGACGGGCTTTTGGTCAATCCACCATTTCGTACTAATAAAGGACAAACAAATCTCAATCCAATGAAGAAAAGAAAAAGGTTGACTTAAACATGTATGTAATGTTTGTGTTTAAATGAACTTTCTGATCCTTTTATATTATAGTTAGCATCTTCCGGTAATGCTAGTGTTGATTTTGTTATTCATAGTTGTTTTATATTTTGCATCAATTAATGTTATATTAATGTCCATTGATGTTTTACTTGTATCTAATATTTTTGTAGGTAAATGGCATCTTCAAGTAATTCTAGTGATGCCAAAGCGACGAGACGTGGGCCAACGAGGTTATGAAGGCGGTCATCCGCGCTAGGAGTAAAGGACAAAAATTTGATGTAATTTACTTACTAATCTAAGGATTTCATAATGTTGTTTGATATCTAGATTTAATTACTTTATTATTTTTATTAGGTTGAATGGAATTCTTTGGACCAACCAATTCGTGCTAATGGTAAAATATTGAAGAGTTACATTGGGGCCGTTGTTCGGCAAACGGTCCCAATTATTTGTTCTAATTGGAAGGATGAAGCTTTGGATGGTTTCAAAGAGAGCATATGGGCTGATGTACAGGTAATTGTTAAAATTTATGAATTATATTGTAAACTATGTAAACATACTTACTTTGACACGTTGTTTATATTGTTTTGCAGATGTCTTTTAATGTTGATGAATCTCGGAAAAAATTTGTACTTTAGGAAGCTGGTAACCTACATAGGGCATTCAGAACTAGATTGACCAAAAAATTTCTAAGAGATGCTAACGGGAGTATCATAGAGGAACCTCCATCACAATATCCACACATATCAAGGGATGAGTGGACAGATTTTATAGTAATACGCACAGGAGATGCTCAATTCCTGGTATGTTTAATATCATGTTAGTCCTTATAATTTTATAGCAATACGTACATATGACATTAACCATGTATTAATATTACTTATATGTGTCTGAATAGAAATTAAGCAATGAAAATCGCAACAGGGCGTTAGATCCTGCATGCCCTTACAAAGCATCACGTAAGGGGTATGCTGACATTGAGGGTGAATTGGTATGTATATATATATATTTAACTGCATGTGTGGTAAATATGACTTTTAAACTGTTTGGTTAATATATATTATCTCAATATACAGATGCAGGAGGCAGGGCCAGAAGTTAGGAAAATTAAACGCCATATTGTGTGGAGGAAAGCCCGCGAGAACAAGGCGGGTGTAATTGACAACAAAAATACGCAGACCGTGTGGAATAAATGTGTTAGTAGACTAACGTTTACATTTTCATTTGTTATTTTCTTATGATAATATATAATAATTTTAACATTTGCATTTCACCAATAACTATGTGTCAGGAGGAACTGTCACTGTCTGCGGTAGAGGGAGAGATATAAGATTTTGGTCGTCAGGATATTCTTGCTAAAGCCCTAGGTGTGCCAGAGAACCCTGGTCGTGTTAGGGGTGTGGGTTTTGGCGTCTCTCAAAAAGGCTACTTCCCACCTGAAGGTCGTGCAAAAAATAACTCGGAAACGAAAAGGTGGGAGACATTGGTGTCTCAACTCTCTGAAAGATTGAACATTTTGGAAGAAAAGCTGAAAAAAAGGAGGATGAGGAGAGGCAGGCTAATTTCACAGCCCAAGCAAGCGTCAAAGATAGTTGCACTCTACCATCTGCCATCAGGCTTCCAGAGGTAATGCATGCCTTTTTTTTTACTAGTATTGCATTCGCAGTTAAATACATTCAATTGGATGCCTTAATTCACAGCTTATTCATCTATCATTGGATTAGGGCGTCAACTCATGTCAGCTATATTTATCAACCCCAAACTATCGTATGGTTGCTATGGGTAAAGTATACAATGAGCCGGGTGTTACACCGCACACCTTGGACCAGTACCCTTTAACCACGTGAAAGTTGGAGTTGATGTTGCAACCGAGGGGATGCGCCATTGCCGGTACCTATCGATCGTGCAGATGTAATGACAGTAAGAGATGCAATAGGTACTTATGTGGCATGGCCAATTGATCTCGTGGTTGTAATTAATATGGTATGTAATTGCATTTTTCCACCTTTTCATATATGACATATATGCATTACATTAGTTGATCACTAACTCGGCATATTGAAATGCAAAATTTTCGAGCACTTGCAAAATCTAAAGGCAAGGGCGAGTGTCCGGATATACAAAGGAGTCAATTACAACCCCGGAAAAAATAAAGGAGGCAACTCGAGGCCAACCCTCCTACAAATGGTTCAACTACAATTTCTCCGGAATATTTGAATTTTCTTAAAATACATGAACGAAAGAATATGAAAAATGATGACCAATTGGACATAGAGATGGAACAAAATATTTTTGGTCAGCATTTCATTGAGATGATCAATACTGAAAATATCAGAGAAGTTGTAAATCATGAATGGGTATCTGCCTCCGTTATTTCCGTATATATCAGGTACTAAATCAGGCTTAAAGTGTACAATATTTTTTTAGTCTTTCCATTTAAATATTGATGTCATTGGTGTAATCCATTTTTATATTTTAATTGAAGGTATTTGTATGAAGAATTGTTGCTTCCAAAGGAAAGAACGAGGAGGTTTCTGTTCTTGTCCCCACACCAAACAGATACATACGGCTTCTTCGAGAGGGATTCACAGACAAAGTATATAGCTGACCGCTTTGCAACTACAGAAAGAGAATATCAGCCATTGTTTCTAGCGCTGTGCAATGTTGGGTGAGTCACTTATCCTATAGGACTTAATTCACAATAATGAATTACATAAAAGTTGAGGTGCTTAGGATTTGTTATCTCAACATTTTTGTAGGAATCATTGGGTGCTGTGTGCGATAAATATTGTTGAAGAGATTATTTACTATCTGGATCCCTTGAATGTTGATCCTAGGGGTCGCCCAAAATTAAAGAATCTGTTCGATAAGTAAGCATGCTTTTATATTTCTGATTTTCTATGATTCTATCGAATGGCTTCCATGGTAGATACATGTTGCAAGTTGTCATGGTCCTAATGTGCTTTTGATTTTTGACATTAGAACATGTGTTGAATTGACATATACTTGGGTTGTGGGTTTTGTGGTAAAAATAAAAAAAAAATGCGTGTGTTTGTGATGATTGAAAATATGTTTCTTAATGAACTCTGTTTGATTTTGTGATTAGTGCTTTGCAAGTTTATCGTGCAAATATCGGAGCTAAGGTGCCGCGTTTAAAGGCAACCAACATTAAATGGATTCAGATAGAGGTACATTTGCAAAAACTTAATGCGCAATTAGATAAAAAAACCTATATATATTGATTTACTATTTTATTTTTTATAGTGCCCAAGACAACCCAACAAAGATGATTGTGGGTACTATGTGATGCGTTTCATGAAGGAAACTATCTTGCGAGAACCAAATTAAAATACCAATGGCGGTATGTTGTTTACTTAGCTTTTAGTTGTGGATTGTTCAAATGTTTTAGCAATTGTAACTTAATTTATTTAATTTTTATGTCGCAGATACTTCCACGACTTCAAATGCTCCACATACTCCACTGCTCAACTATCCAAAGTCAAGGAAGATTGGTGTCGCTATATTGTTGAGAAGTTCGTTTGATTATGTCAAATTGATCACGATGGTTGCAGCAATACTCATTGGTATGCGAATAATGCTTTTGATCACAAAGTAATGCATGTTACAAGTGTATGTTTTGGCTTCGTAGGATGCAGAAAGTGAATGGCAATTTATAAATATTACATGAAATTGTATATAGCACTTGCTTTCTTTGGTGATTGGGTTATTGATGCTAAATTTCAAAATCTTGTTCATAAAATGTTCATTATGGGAGTTTTCTATAACAACCAACAGGACGTATGGTTATACTTTTCTATTGGCAATCTTTAATTTATTTTATGCCTAATGAATCTGGAAATGGTGGTTGATATACACCTTTTTCAGCATATACATGCCTTCTCTTTAACTCAGTGGATGTGTACTATCTTCTCTTGGTCCTGGTACACTTAGTTCAAACCATATTGATTTGGTGCTTGTGTTTGCTTACAGACCCGACAGGCTTTTACACCAACAAATAAATGAAGCATGCTATGTTGACATGAAGGCTAACAAAGATGTTTTTGACAGTCTGAGGAAAAACCCAAAAGTAAAATATGATGGGCAACGGTTCTCTTATAATGATGGAGTTATTGACCTTAAGGATGCTTAAGGATACACGAGTTTCCAGAGGACATTGCTGTTATTGACCTTAAGGATGCTTACCCAACTGTGATGGAGGACTTTTATTAGTTTCTTGTTATTTGTTGAACATTTCTGACATTGATGGTTCAGTAACATTGTTCATTAGGGCAGGTACAATGACTTTTATTAGTTTCTTGTTATTTGTTGAACATTTCACATTTCTGACATTGATGGTTCAGTAACATTGGTAGATTTGTTCATTGATATATGTTTGTTCTTATTTCTCACAGATTTCCCTCCTCTTTGCATAAATGAATTTTGGTGTAGTTCAATATGCAGGAATGAATTTAGTTAAGAAATATGTAAAAATTAAAAAAAAAGGGGAATAGACAGCGTTTGTTATTAACAAACACTATCTAAAGTGACTTTAGATAGCGTTTGTACACGGAAACGTCATCTAAAGTCAGACTTTAGATAGCGTTTCCGTGTACAAACGCTATATAAAGTCACCTATTAATAGCGCTTCCTAAATGCTATCTTTGCTAACGCGAGTTTTAATAGCGGTAGCATAGATAGCGGTTACAAACGCTATTAAAAGGCATACGGAAACGCTATCTAAAGTCTAATCTGTTGTAGTGGGAATTTAACTTCCCCAGCAGCACTATCTCCCTGATTATGTTGTGTGTGAAAGCGGCTAACCTCTCCCTCCTTTGGAATGGGGAGAGATTGGAGAGTTTCAAGCCATCTAGAGGTCTTTGTCAAGGAGATCCCTTCTCTCCCTATTTATTTGTTTTATGCATGGAGATGTTAGCTCTTAATATCCAACACAAGGTGGACGAAGGTATTTGGAAGCCTATTCATGTTTCTCGTGGTGGCTTAGGTATCTCTCATTTATTTTTTGCGGATGATGTGCTACTCTTTTGCCACGCTAATCCCAATCAAGTCAATCTGGTTATAAACACCTTAAGGGATTTTTGTGAGGCTAGTGGGCTAAAAGTTAACCTTGATAAATCCAAAGCCATGTGCTCTTCTAAGGTTAGTAAGGAAAGGAGGAAAGATTTGTCTAATATCTCTGCTATAAATTTTGTTTCTGATTTGGGCAATTATCTTGGTTATCCTTTAATTAAGGGGAGAGCTACCAAGAATACTTATAATTTTGTGGTTGAAAAAATCCAAAAAAGGATGGCCTCTTGGAAAGGCAGACTTTTGAATAAAGCTGGAAAAATTTGCCTAGCCAGTCTGTTACTGCCTCTATCCCCATCTATTGGATGCAAACACATGCATTACCTAAAAGTATTTGCAACCAAATAGGCTCTTTAACCAGAAGTTTCATTTGGAGTAAAGATGGTTAATTGGGAGGTGCTAACGAGGCCCAAGAAATTTGGTGGGCTAGGAATCCGTTACATGTACAACACAAATGTATCTTTGTTGGGTAAAATTATATGGAGCTTGCTTCATGAACCTCATAAGCTTTGGGTAATAATAGCATTTAGAAAACCCAAGGGCATGCTAATGCTTCAGTTACCTGGAAGAGCATCATGCGGGCCCTAGGGGAGTTAAAGGATGGTTTTGAGTTCCGTATTAAATCGGGAAATACATCCTTTTGGTATTTTGATTGGGTAGGCATTGGTCCAATATGTTCGCTGGTTGACTACGTTCACATTTCAGATACCCTAATGGTCTTAAAGGATGTTATGGTTGAGGGTAGCTGGAATCTTAATCAGCTGGCTTCTATGATCCCTGACACGATTAGGGGTGCTATCGAGTATATCGAAGCTACGCAGGTTCTGCGTGAGAATGTTCTGGACTGTTGGGCGTGGAGCGGTAGTAAGGATGGGTGTTATACGACAGCTTCTGGTTATAAATGGCTCTTGAACAGGAATAGCCATTGGGACGAAATGGAGAACTAGAACTGGATTTGGAAACTGCACGTTCTTGCTAAAGTGCAGTTCCTTGTCTGGTAAATCATGCATATGTAAAACTTTTATTCAGCAAAATGGCAACTCCAGAGACTCTATGGTTACTCGTTGGACCCCTCCCAAGGATGACTATGTAAAACTTAATGTAGATGGGAGTTTTATCCAGCATGAGGACAGGATGGGGTATAGGAGGCATGATTAGATCTGTTGAGGGGGCTTGGCTCGCTGGTTTTTCATCCTATGAGGGGACTGGGGACGCATTTATGGCTGAGTTGTTGGCAGTTAAGAAGGGTCTTGATTTCGCTTGGGGTGAGGGGTACATAAGAATCCTTTGTGAAACTGACTCCCTGGATGTAGTCTCTGCTATCCAAGCTGATGTTTTTCAACCTTGGCAGCCAGGGGCTGCCATTTTAGCTTCTATCAAAGAGCTTATTCAGAGAGAGGCAAAAACATGTGTGCTGATTTTCTGGCTAAGGAAGGTTCTAATAGTGTGCAAGGATGGACGGTCTGGAATTATACTCATCCTCAGATGGGCTCTTTAGTTTTGAGGGATACGCTTGGTCGTCTTTACCAGCGCTGGCCCTCCTTTTGTTCTTGTTTTGTTTCTTTCTTTTCCCACCTCATCAAAAAAAAAATAAAAAAAATGACACAATATGCATAAATTTTCTAATGTTTTTTTTTGGTGCTTAAAATTTCCAAAGTTTTAATTTTCAATTGTAAATAGTAAATACGATAATTAATTTCAAAATTTAAAACAATATAATGAATGTCTTATAATAAACAAATTCCATTTACCTCACAACATAATATGATAATATCATATATAATCATTAAATTTATCGAGTAATTAAATATACTTTTATAATCTTAATATACTAAAATTTATATCTAAGAACGTGTTTGGATGAGATGATTCGGATCTTTTTCAGCTTAATCAGAGATATTGAGTTCGAATTTTGGCCCTGTGAATACAGCAGCGTTAAAACTCTGGAGGGAGAGTTTTGCCATCCTTATTATCCTAGGGATTAATCCCCGCATTTACCAGCGGAAGATACCTTAGGAAACCAAAAAAATCTACTAAAATTTATGGAACAAATGTTAAACACGAATTCCAATTCTCTAACCTTTTTATACTAAAAATCACCTGACTTTGTATCTATCTCTCTCCTATATTACCTTCACTCATCTTCTTTCTCATTTTTTTCTCTTACATTTTTCTCACCTAAAATATACTAAAGTGTACCTTTTCCTCGACGGAGTAACGTAACCATAACTTACGTGAAGGTCGATTCGATTGGGTAATGGTGAAAGGGAAAAGACAAAGTCGTGGGTTAAATCAACGGACAAACTTTCTTTCAATCTTTCATCGTGTCGGGCATGTGTGTTTGGTCACTTGGTGGATGGAGTCAATGATACACTGACAAAAGAGTACATGCATTTCCATGCAATTGTCGCTAAATTGTACACGTGCATACACGCCTCCTGACTGGACAAAACAAAAATAACACAGGATGGTGTTTCCAAATTGGCAATAAACAACTAAGAAACTAATTGGGTTGGGATTTTTCATGTAACCGTGATAACTATTGCTACTATGTTAAAAAACAAGTATGAAGTATTATTAAAATTTAAATGTTGATTTTATAATAAATACATAAAAATAACAAATAGATAATTAACTGTTTAAAAAAACATAGATATTATAATATTTCTCAAATGTGTTTTATCTTTGTATTCCAAATCACATTAATGATTTGTTTGGTTCAAAAAAAAAAAAGAGAGAATATAGAAAGAAAGAATGTGAGGAAAAAGAAAATGGTAACTAAAAGGATAAATTTAAGAGTTGTTTAATAAGTGAGAAGAGTGAAGGAAGGTGGAAAGAACAAATACTAGTATAGAAAAGAGATTTCACATCGGTTTTTAAACTGATGTTGAAACGGCCGATGTGGTTTATTGCCACTTTTTATATCGGTTTTAAAATCGATGTCAAAAATTATATTTCAGCAAGACATATAGATCCTGTTCAGCACGTTTCACATCGGTTTCTTAAAAAACTGATATGGTAACCCCATTTTCCACATCGGTTATTTTAAAAACCGATGTGATAATCCAACATTTCACATCGATTTTAAAAATAACCGATTTGTAAAGTGGGGTTACCACATCAGTTTTTTAAGAAACCGATGTGAAATGTTGGATTATCACATCGGTTTTTTAAGTAACCGATGTTAAAGTTTTTTTTTAATTTTAAAACCCCCCCCTTACAGTAGTGACAGTTATTTCCCCTGTTTCAGTAATCCAGTAATCCAGATCAATACAGAATCTAAATATTCTCAACACAATCACTTTTGTACAACCAAAACACACTAAATTAAAAGATTACAAATAATAAATATATTCAATTACATTCAGACAACAAAGATAATTAGAAACCAAAAAGCTACATATGATATATTATAGATTTCATGTCAAAACATATATCAGTCAAAAGTACACTATAGCTAGTACATGATGCGTTTATTATAAACTAACTACATACAAACTATGTAATTGGTACACTTCAAGAAAGAAAGTTGCCCAACGCATCCTTATGTTATTGATGTCGGCATCAGAGAGTGGAGTCGGATTGTTGAATATCTACAAGTTTAATTGGACATAAGATTATATCTTTTAAGTAATAAACTAAAATAAAACATATAACGAGTCTATAGCTGTTACAACTAATTGTGTTACCAATTAGCATTTACCTCCTGCCATCTTTCAGTGATACCGGAGGATATAATTTCGACCATCCACTTCATCACATAATATCCACATTCCCATGATCCACATTGTCTACGAGACTACGTACAAATGAAATCCAATTAGAATATAAAGAATTAAATAGAAATCAATAATTATGCCCACTGCGCTTGAAGCATTTGTAATAAATATCTTACGTTAGAAATATTCCATCTAATAGCCCGACGCCTTTCACCACGCAGCATGTGGATTGCATCAATAGAACTATCATAAGAAAATAAATATTAATTAAAGTATATCGTATAGATTTCAGATGATTAAAACAACTTCATTACTGATAATAAATTATTTTAATGCTTACGTTTCCATGATGATCTTCAGTTGCTTCGCCGGCTTATTTCCCATCGAGTAGAAGAAGACCACGACATTCAACCGAGGGCACAAGATCAACAATTGTCAATGTTTACTGCATTTGTGGAACAATTAGTAACTAAGTCATATATAGTACGTTATAATTAAATAACTGGTACTTACTTATTGAGATAAGGTGCAAGGTAGAACTGATGATCATCTCGGGCAAGTATATCACGTATGGTGGTGATCGGGTCTTCTGATGTTAGGAGAACATCACCCTGAATGAGCATGGGGTCAATGAACCCATAAAGGGTGAGGTTGCCCTGATCAACTAACATGCGATGCAGATACCTAATATATTGATAAAACATGTTAATTATCATAGTATTTAAAATTTAATTACTTAACTTACAAATAAAATGTACTTACGTGCACCATAACAAGATGTGTGCAACACTAGCCATTTTACGATCGAGCACCATCTCCATAATTTCCTTCTTTGGGATATACAGATCGTCACCTGGCCTGGCATCATGTTCCAACCTTACCAAAGTTGCGTCAGCCTCCATGTTCACAACCTGTATAGCCAGACGTGTAAAAACATCACCAGGATCCCCTTTGTCAATTGGTCGCGCTGTCGCCACGCGCCAAAAAGAACGAGCGTTTACAAAAATATGTAGATAGGGAAGCGACAACTCGAGTATCGTCTCACAAGGACTCTTAGGTTGCTATTATTAACAGAAAATCAGTTTTGGGGTGTTTGGAGTGAATGCAAATAAGAAACGAAACAAAACAGAATAATGAAAACAGAGCAGTTTAAGAGATTAACAAATAAACTAAAGACGATCAACCTACTGTTCTCGGTTTCCCACTATCATTGGTTGATATAATTCCAAGCCCTAAGCAGATTCTAATCCCCTCCCGGTTGTAGCAACAATTTACAAGCGAAACCACTACTACAGATATATGTCCCTATTCCCGAATTAAGCAAACGGGGTTAAGCCCTTATGAACTAAGCGAACATGAATGAACACACGCGAATTAAGCAAACGCGATTTGATATAGGAACATAACATCACCGAAATAAATCAATACAACACTATACATTCCTGAATTAAGCAAACAGAAATATATAGCATAGTTTTGAAAAGAGAAAATCAATTAAAACAGGAATTACGGAACCTCAAATGTAAATGGAAACCAATCACAGTAGATTAACCAAGGAGACTAGTTCTCCATTACAAAAGTGAAACAGCTATCTAAACTAAAAGAAAAAAAACAAAAGATAAAAACAAGATGATCTCTGTTATGCCTTCAAACAGGCTTATATAGAGCTTCTGGAATCCGCGGACTCGCGAGGCGAACACTGTCTCGCGACGCGAATTTCTGCATCGTTTGGTATTCTCGCAAGGCGAAGTACTACTCGCGTGGCGAGGAATGGAAAGGTCATGGCTTCTGGTATTCACTCTCGCGAGGCGAGTAATGGATTCGCGGGGCGAGACAGAGAGCTTTGCAAATTCTGGAACAGTCACCTTCAGGTTCGCGAGGCGAATGCCTTCTCGCGGGGCGAAATCTCCAGATTTATTTCTTTTTATTAACCTGAAAACAAGAAATAGCAGTAAGTGATTTATTTGACTCTAAATTAACTAAATTAACCTAAAAATACTTTAAGGACTCAAAATGCTGCTTAAAGACAATCAAGTCTAATTTGGGCGAAAATGATATAAAATTAGCACAAAACCACGGTCATACTAGCTATAAAACTAGATGAGCCAGCGGCTTATCATCAATCCCCTAAACAACAAAGATATACATTAGTAATCACAGTTAAGTTATTTCATTCGTAATTAATTGAATGGTCAAATGAATATCTTGGCAGGAGCAGACTTCTCTGGTCTTCCTGGATCCAACCTTTTAGGCAGAATATCATTTCCAACATCCTAAAAAAATTATCTTTAAACAATAATAAATAATTTCAACTATAAATATAGAAAAACACAACTAATTGAATACCTCGGATGCAACAAGAAACCTGACCAGTCTTCTTGATCAGGGGATGAAGTTACTAGTGGCCTGACCCACTGTTTGAACCACCTCAGTGGGCACAGGGACTCGAGCATCAGCATCTCGAATAATCTCAACCACGACCCTCACCTGATCATCAGGTAATAAACGGTGGTGTATGGTATTACCTAAGTTATGTGCCCTCCCCCAATGCCACTAAGCGGCAATCATGATGATCATCAACATACAGCTCACACCTATCAGGGTGGTCATCATCATCATCATCATCATCATTTTCAGGCAGATGAGGAGGATCACTTGAGCCCTTAGTGCTCACATGGACAGAGGGTTGGACACCCATGTTTTGCTGGGACATAGCAGCCATTATTGCCAGCTGCTGGAAAAACTGCTGGGCCATCTCCTGTCTAAGCTCATCTGCAATCTCCCGTTTTAGCCGTTCTCTATCTGCATCAACATCCCTGTGGCGTTGGTGTGAAGATGGACCATTCGCCAATACCCCATCCAACACCAATGACACGACGCGGGTGGTCTGGTTTACCGATGGCAGCATCTAAGATATCCTCGCGTCCTCTAAGAACAAAGGTTCCTTGAGTGGCCTGCTCGTCCAAGGCATCCTACAACATATAAAATATTAGGTCACATTACAATTCGGTAACATTGTTAAAATCACAATTACAATTCAAACTATACTTACAATCTTCTCGGCAACTTGGCGGGCCTCCTCAGATGTATACTGTCCCGTACTTCTTTGTCGGGCCCTCTTCCATTTACGATGGCGTGGGGGTGGAGGTGGATCAACAACTTCCGAACGATTATTAGCTGTAGGATCTGCCTGAGATGCTTCTTGCTGAAGTCTTTTGTTTTCCTCTTCCACCATTGTCAGGTCAAGTTTTTTATATCCCCCACGAGACAGTATATGGGGGTAGACATTATTGCTTTGGTTTTCCTGCCCCTTTTTCATCTTCTCCTGTTATAAATAGAAGACAATTAAATTACATAAGTAAATTAATAAAATTAATGAAATTACATAAATTTAGAGACAACTCAAATAAGTTAACCTGAAAGTTGTGATCATGTCGGCTCTGAACAAAGCGATCACTCGTCGCCTGGTCAAGAAACGGGTACACGTCAAGTGGGTTCTTTTCACAGCTTGGCTTGAATACATAATATCCGCCCAGGTCCACCTTAAAATCCCTCCAACGCTCACCAACATACTTTATCAAACGCTTCTTCATATCCGTCGTATCCTAGAGTCAAAGGTGAGCTACATTAACACCAAAAGAATCAACGAATTACTGTATGATATTAATAAGATTAAAATAAAGTAGATACAAACACAGGACATAAAAGTATAGATACCAGAATACTCTCCCATATCTGATCCTTCACGCCCTGCGGTACATCTTTCCAACGCTCAATAAGTATATTAGGCTTGCTTCGAGCAAGGGTCCCCAGAAAACTGATAAATTGCTCTGTCATTGGCCCAATAGGATTGAGATTAGCATCAAAGTTGATTCTTATCCTTTGACTTGAACCATGGTTGGCAGTCAAATTCCTCATTCATGTGGCACGTGTACCCTTTCTACCCGTAGACGGGGTTCTCCGACCCACTGCATGAAGGAGGAATATCCTCAAGATCAGCCATGTATACCTATTTAGATTAAAAAAAATTGTCAGTATGTCTGGATAAATATCAAACATAACTTATAAATATCGATCAATGTAAGCATAACTTATAAATATCAACGTAAACATATAATATGACTTTAAACATAACTCAAACTAAACTTACACTGTGGTCAAGTAGTAAAGTTCTCCCTTAACCCTTCTTGGTGATCATTACGAGTAGCATGTACATCGTCCACTTTATTTTCCTCATTGAAATTAGGTACCCGTGTTGAGAAAGAAGGAGTATCAGAAATATCAAGAGTTGAATCTTGATTTCTCTCACTACCATTATACATGTTTTTTCCCTGGAGAACCACCGGCCACCTTTTGTTAGAAGGATCATGGATATAAAACACTTGTTTTGATTGGGATGCCATGATGAAAGGCTCTTCTTTATTACCTACCTTATTAAGGTCCACCAATTTGAATCCTAACTCATTGGTTTGCACACCGTTGTTACTGTCGACCTACTGACATCTATAAACAGGCACTCTAAACTTCGTGTAACCAACCTCCCAGATCTCTTTACTGATTCCAAAGTATGAAACGGATGCCAAAACAGGGTTTTTATCTTTCAAATTAGAGAAATGCATGGACTCAGTGACGACCATAACCCCACTGTTTTGTATAGTACTTTTGTCATCCTGGGACTTTGTATAGAAGGAAAACTTATTGATATCGTACCCACTCCATCATATGACATCAAAGTTAGGCCCCTGTGCTAGCCATTTTAATGTATCAGAAGCAGTATCATCCTTTGCAATTTTTTCTTTAAACCAGTTTAAGAAAGTCTTATTATGCTTGTTCAAACACCATTTTTCATTCATTATAGGGTAAGTTTCATTGATGATGCTTTTATGCTCACATAAGAATGGTTCAACCTCATCAGTGTTATTCAATATATACAAATGTGATTAAAGCATTTCCTCCCGATCCATGCTCTTAACAGTGATACCTCGTGTACCCTTACCATCATATTTTCCTTCATGACAAGACTTCGGAAGCCCTACAGGTTCCGCTTCTGACATGTAGTCTGTACAAAACTCAATAGCTTCTTCTGCAACATACCTTTCAAAAATAGATGCTTCGGGACGGTGTGGATTCTTCTTATATCCTATCAAGATCTTCATGTATCGCTCAACCGGGTACATCCACCTTAAATAAATGGGGCCACACAATCTAATATCCCTCACTAGATGAACAATCAAATGAACCAGGATGTCAAAAAATGAAGGTGGAAAATACATCTCCAATTGGCACAAGATAATGGCTGCCTCATTTTCCAAGTCATCCAAATTTTCAGTGTCAATGACCTTGATACGTATAGCATTGAAGAATAAGCATAACCTAGTAATGGCATGTCTGACTTTTTTAGGCAAGATGTCACGAATGGCCACCAGTAGTAGTTGTTGCATCAAGACATGGCAATCATGAGACTTTAAGCCAACTAATTTGAGATATTTCATTGAGACAAGTTTCTTGATATTTGAAGAGTAACCCTGTGGCACTTTGACTCCCCGTAGAAATTCACAAACTTTTTTTCTCTTTTTTTGATAAAGTATGACATGCTGGGGGCAAATAAGTCTTCTTATCCCCCACTTTATATGGAGTTAACTGCTTTTGTATACCCATCGCAACTAGATCCAGATGAGCATTCACACCATCCTTTGTCTTGCCTTGAATGTTGAGAAGCGTTCGGATGAAACTGTCACACACATTCTTCTCCACATGCATCACATCAATACAATGTCTTACATCAAGCTTGCACCGGTATGGAAGATCAAAGAAGATCGACCTCTTCTTCCATATATTCTTCTCAGTAGCCTTCATCTGGGTCTTCCCATAGATAACATTAGTGTTCATCACCCGTTCATAAACTTGGTCTCCAGTCAAGGCCACCGTAGCAATTTCATTCTCCGGAAGTCCATTGAAAGCTTTCCTCAATCTACGATAAGGATGATTACGCTGAAGAAATCGTCGATGCCCAAGGTAAACTGTCTTCCTTCCATGTTGCAGTTGATGGTGACATGTGCCTTCTTCACATACTGGACATGCTTTATGCCCCTTAACACTATACCCGCACAGGTTCCCGTATGATGGAAAGTCACTGATGATGCAAAATAACATAGCACGCAATATGAAAGTCTCACGGCAATACCCATCGATCACATCAACGTCGTCATCCCACAACATTCTCAAGTCTTCAACCAAGGGACTCAGATAAACATAATATCATTTCCTGGCTGTTTTGGACCCGAAATCATCATACATAACATAATGCATTTACCCTTCATGCACAACCAAGGAGACAGGTCGTAAATTACCAGGAGAACAAGCCATGAACTATGAATACTACTTAAGTTTCCATATGGATTCATTCCATCGGTTGCAAGTCCAGGCCTGAGGTTTATGGGCTCATTGCCAAACTCCGGAAACAAGCTATTAATTCTCTTCCATTACAAAGAATCAGCCGGATGACGAAGCTGTCCATCACATTTCCTCACATCTGCATGCCATATAATATTCTTTGCATCCTTTTCATTAGCAAACAATCGCTTGAACCGCGGAATTACTGGAATATACTATAACACCTTTGCAGGAGGACCCTTGGTGACCGCATCACAACTAGAATCACCATCCTTCACTTTGTAGCGTGATACCCCACACCTAGGGCACTCGTGCATCTCTTCAAACTCTTTCCTGCACAATGTGCAATCATTGGGGCAAGTGTGTATTTTCTTATACTCCATACCCATCCGACACAATATCTTCTTCGCCTCATAGTTTCGGGACGGTAATGTGTTACCTTCCGGAAGCATGTGTTTCAACAACTCAAGCAATTCGGTAAAGCTTTTATCGCTCCACCTATTTCTCGCCTTCACATTGAACAATAATAACACCGCTGACAATCGTGTGAAATTAGTGCACCCCGGATACAAAGCCACTTCCGCATCACTGCACAAAGTATCATACACATGTGCTCGTCGAAAAGACTCTTGCCCAACATCACGGATCGTCCATCGTCCATATCCACGTCATCAACTTCCTCTCTATGCGACACCCTCGGCTTGTCTAACGATTCATCATGACATATCCATATTGTATAACTATTTCAAATCCCCTCACAAATAAGATGCTCCCGTATCTCCTCAGCTTCTAGTCGTCTCTCATTCAAACAGTTAACACAAGGACAATAAAACCTTCCGTTACCACTATTAGGAGCATTTGTTTTTGAAAATTGTAGAAAATCTTCCACTCCATTCTCATACTCATCACTTGTCCGTCTAACATTCATCCAACCACGATCCATGACTAAAACCAATAACTTCTTCGTACTTAGTCCAAGATCTTCATCAACTACTTCTTATGACAGGGTATAGCCCTATCCTATTTGAGAAGAAACTTTTTCAACATTCTGTTAACAGTTAGTCCTTAACTCTCATGCTCATACTCGACGAAATTTCGTCAGCATTTCCCTTCGGTCTCCGACGTACACGACTTGAACGCGATGACATCCACCACGATAAAGTATGCACCCGGAGAACGAAAGGAACTGTATCAATCCAAACTTTCATCAAGTATATAACATGAGAATCAATGAATAACTATTTTAACTGAATGAAGAAAAAGTTTTTCCCAAACTGTCCAACTTTGGACAATTCAAGATCCAATACAATGAGCGGTACCTTAAGCACGTACACGTTTGCTCATTAGTATTGCATCTCAAACGAGAAACTAAGGCTTTACTAATTAATTAACATTAAGAAAAATAATAAAACACTCCAATCCCAAAGTACAATGCAAACAAAAACCAAACAAGAAAAATGGAGAGGAGAAAGCTTGCCGGGTGTGGAAAGAACACTCAGCCGAAAACCGTAATGAATAATGAATATTCTGCTTAATATTCTTCTCAGAACTTGTACCGTAATAGTTTCAATAACAACAAGTGTACCTATACAAAAAGAGACGCACTTTGTGAATATTTTCATAATAGGAACAGAATAACAAGTTCACAACAACAATTATGTAGCTTGATCAGTATAGAAGCATAAATATAGAAGAACTATGACAGAGATAAAGGACACACATACATATAAGAAATAGCTGAGCTTACAGTAGAAAATCCAAGTTGATGAACACATATAAGACTACACATATAAATGATTTAGCAGGTAGAATGATAAGTCACGACACCAAAAAAGAAAGGTAAAGAATCAGAGCACCAAAAAAGAAAGGTCAAGAATCATGGCCTATATGTGCATTGCAAAAATTTATGCATGTTATTTTTTCTTGGCATGATACAAGTAAATAATAAGCCATGCAGATGTCATGCTCTGAATGTAAAAACATATTCGATGAAAATAGGCATTTTCCTATTTACTCGATTATTCAATTACATCTCTTACTCACTCTCAATAAGTAGTCTCATGTTAGCACATGTAAGATAAGAGCACTATAACCACATAATAAACTAAGTCAAATTTGCTGGAAAAAAAATCATTCTAATTTTTTCAACACTTGTTCTTCAATGACATTTAAAAAAAAACAGAGACAGATAATAAACTTAACATGAAAGGTAAAATAAAAGAAGCAGTACCTTATTTTGCAGGACTCTTAAAGTTGTTTCTGGTCTTATTATTCAAAGCATTAAATAAATTAATATTTTGATTTGGAAAGGTCACGACAGTGACACGGAGGAGCAAGCAGAGAACAGCGAACTTCGTGACTGAGGTGACGCAGTGGTCCTCCCAAGCCGTATATGGTGACGCGGCGGAGCGAGCATGGAACAGAGGTTATGAGTGTGTGAGAATTACGATTTCCATATCTTTTTGAGCTTTTGAGGGTGTTCGGGTTGTTGGGGGTAATGGGAGGAGAAGAAAACCCAAACCCACTGCCTCAGGTGGAACAAGCAGAGCAAGCGGAGGCTACTGGGTCACGACACGAAGCAGCGGAGCAAGCGGAGGGGCTTCGAGGTTGAGGTGACAACGGAGGATGCGACGAAGTGAGCAAGAATGGATGTGTGAGGGTGTGAGGGTTACGCAGCGCGCATGCAACAGAGAATAAATGAAAATGAAGAAAATGAAATTGGAGGGTAGCGTGCAAGAGATGAATTGGAGGGATGAATAAATGAAACAAAATAAAAATATACACCGGTTATATCCAAAACCGATGTGTTATATTACTTTTCCACATCGGTTAACAACAAAAACCGATCTTAAAAATGTTGATGCTTAAAAACATTCAATTTTTTTGTTCAATCTTCCACATCGGTTATAATAAAACCTATGTGTAATCTTATGACTGATTAAATTTTTTTTGTTTTTGTTTCCCTTTTCCACATCGGTTATCATAAAACCGATGTCTAAAATTACGTCGGTTATACTAAAATCGATGTCTAATCTTATGTCTGATAAAAAAAAATATTTTTGGTTTCACTATTCCGCATCAGTTTTTATAAAAACCGATGTTAAATATTTTTATCACATCGCTTTTTATTATAACCGATGTTAAAATATTTCAGTTTAATTTCAAAAATGTCACCGCCTCCTTTTTTATACCGCTTTTGTTAAAACTGATGTTAAATACATATTTTGCACTAGTGAAAGATTATTTTTTAATAGAGATGTGCCTTACTAAATGAAGTAATCATAAATAGATGAAGGATAAATTTGATATTTTATGTCCTTTTATCTCTCTCTCTTGCTCTTTTCTTCTGAAAAGAGGAGAAAAAACTTTTTCATTAGATCTCACCAATCATTTTCGTTTTATTTTTTCTCTATGACAAAATAAAATAAAACTACAAAATCATTCTATTTTCTATCCATTCATCTTCTTTTATCCCATCTTGACGAATATGCATTTTATGATTAAATAATAGGATTTTTTAAACGAGTATCCTAAGGTGACGTTTGGTTGTTGGAATATTTTATTTCTCGACAAACTACATTCCTGATAATCACATTCCCATGAATATTTCTTTATCACATTCACACATGGAAATAGAATTTTCCCAAGTTTCTAACTATTATTCTATAATTTTATTTTCGGAGATCTTTTATCTTTGATAATAAGTTTTTAAAACTTGTAACATGATGAGAAACTTTTATTCTCATGCCAACATTCTCCGAAATATTTTTTTATAACTTATATCAAACGCTACCTAAGAACATTGGTTAAGGGTTTCAATTAAGGTAAATTTTCATTGAAAAACTAAAGATAACATTTATCATAATATAGATTGCATCACTTTCCAATAAAAACTTTATTTTATTAGTTTCTTAACCAATGTCCTTAGGACACTCGCTAGGTTGAGGGTGAGGTATCCCTCTAATCAGAAGGTGAGGTATCATTCTGTTGCAAAGGGGCGATCATCCCTTTGATGTGCGACTTTAGGCTCAGAAATGCGGGTGGAGTATCCCAGAGACGTGAAGGAGGGTGTTAGAGGTCGTTGAGGCTCTTACGCGTGGGTGAGGTATCGCATAGACGTGGTTAGAGTGCTCTGTTGAGTACTAAGGTTGGCAAGCACCATTTTGTAAGCTTGTTTATTAATGGAAAAAAAATCACACAGGTGAAGTGGAGACTGGATGTAGGTCACTAGCGATTGGTGGCCGAACCAGGATAAAATATGTGTGCAAGTATTCTCTTCCCTTCTTCTTTAAATTATTTATTTTATATAATTGTTTGTGCGATTAATTTTGTTAAAGAAAACATTTTTGAAAAACTTGCAAAAAAAAAAAAAAAATAGAGTCAATTCACCCCCTCTTGAGTCGAAGCCTCGAAAAGTAATTTGACCATGACATACATAGCCTTTCCTTTTTTTTTTTTTTTACAAAATTAAGACATACATAACTGATACGATACACATCATAATTATATCACTATATAAATATACATATAAATATTGGATACCTATTTAATTTTATTCTATAAAATCATATATATAATATTTTGATTATTTTCAATATTTATACCGCGGATTTATATTTATGAGTTAAATTTTGATGTATTGTTAATATCAAAATTTTAAAACTAAATTAATCACAAGCCATCCTGACGTGATTTTTAAGATATTTATAATTTATAATCAGAGTCAAATATTTTCAATGATCCGATAATTTATATGATTAATTGATAATGTAATATATTTTTATAATAGTAATATATGCCAATTAAATAATGGTCAGCTTCTTAAACCTTTTACTTTGAGTGAATTTAAAAAGGCTATTTTTCAAATGCACTCCGATAAGGCTCCAGGGTCGAATGGTTTGAACCTGGCTTTTTACAAGAGGTTTTGGAATCTTTGTGGTGTTGAAAGTTTCCATTCTAGTATCTCTAGGCTTGAAAAAGGTGAATTTCCTTGAATGATACAAATATTGTCCTTATTCCAAAAAAGGATAATCCTACGTCCATGAAGGATCTTAGACCTATCTCATTATGTAATATGATTTATAAAATTGTGTCAAAAGTTCTTGCAAACAGGTTGAAGCCTTTTGTTACCAAATTGTATATCCCAGGAGCAATATGCTTTTGTTGCGAACAGATCAATCCTTGATAACGTGCTAGTGGCTATTGAGATTGTCCACCATATGAAGTGCAAGACTAGAGGCAAAATGGGAGAGGTAGCTCTCAAAATTGATATTAGTAAGGCGTACGACAAAGTTGATTGGGGTTATCTGAAAGGCATTATGCTGAAGATGAGTTTTCACCAGAAATGAGTCAGTTGGACAACTATGTGCCTAGAAACAGTTAAGTACTCGGTTATGATGAATGGAGAAGGAGTGGGGCCAGTGATTCCAGGAAGAGGACTGAGGCAAGGTGATCCATTGTCACCTTACCTCTTTATTATTTGTGCAGAAGGACTCACAACCCTCTTGAAGAGAGCGGAGGCAAAGGGAGTGATCAGCCTCTAGCTTATCTAGTTTTATAACTAGAAAAACCTTGGCTTTGTGCTAATTATATCTCATTTTCACCCAAATTAGACTTGATTGTCTTCAAGCAGCATTTTGAGTCTCTAGAGTATTTTTAGGTTAATTTAGTCGATTTAGAGTCGAATAAAGTACTTACTGTTAATCCTTGTTTTCAGGTAATAAAAAGAAGCAGTTCTGGAGTTTTTCGCCCCACGAGAGGCTACTCGCCTCGCGAACCTGAAGACTGACTGTGCCAGAAAATGCAATCCTCTCTGTCTCGCCCCGCGAATACTTGACTCACCTCGCGAGTAATCCAACCCTGGAAGACCAGAAGCCATCACGTCTTACCCGTGTTGAAGGTCACGGCTGTGACAGTTTGGAATTTGAAGAGTCTCGCCTCGCGAATGATAAGCTCGCCTCGCGAGAGAGCCAAACACTGAAGACTATTCGTAATATTCGCCTCGCGAAAGGTAGTTCGCCTTGCGAGCTCGCGGAATCCAGAATCTGTACTTAAGTCTGTTTTAGGGCAGACTCAGTTTAGTTTTTTTATCTTCTCTTTTCTTTTCTTTTCACAGTTGCGGCTGCAACACTAGGTTTAGCATTTTGTTTTCCCTTTGTAATGGAGAACTAGTCTCCTTGATTAATCTACTGCGATTGGTTTCCATTTACGCTTGAGGTTTTGTAATTTCTGAACTTTATGCTATTCTCTTTCAATACTTGTTTTATATGTTCTGTTTGCTTAATTCAGAATCATATAGAATAGGTGTTGATTTATTTCTATGATTGTGTGATCCTATACTTAATCGTGTTTGCTTAATTCGCGTGTGTTCATTCATGTTCGCTTAGTTCATGAGTGCTTCACCCCGTTTGCTTAATTCGGGAATAGGAACATATGTCTCGTAGCGTTGATTTCGCTTGTTAATCGATGCTACAATCGAAAAGGGTTTAGAATCTGCTTAGGGCATGGAATTATGTAAACCAATGATAGTGGGAAACCGAGAACAGTAGGTTAATCGTTTTTAGCTTATTTGGTAATTACTTAGTTTGCATTGTTTTTCTGCTTTGTTTTCTTTGTTTAATTTCAAATCCAAAACCCCCTAATTATGACTTTTTCTGTTAACAACAACCCAAGAGTCCTTGTGAGACGATACTCGAGTTGTCGCTTCCTAAACTACATATTTTGTAAATCGCTCGCTTTTTGGCACGTGCGCGACAGCGCGTTCAAAAATTGGCGCCGTTGCCGGGGACTCTTGTTGTTATTAACAGAAAATTACATTTAAAAAAAAACCTTTTGCATTACTGAATTAGTTACGGCTGCTTTGTCTGGTTGTGAATCTTAGTGCTTCCCATGGATAATTATATGCAAGATTTTATGCCTAATGTTGATTATGAACCATGCATATATTATCCTAACTTTGATAGGCCACCACCATGCATATATTATCCTGACTCTCCTGGTTTAATACATCGGTTGCCAAGGTTTAGTGGTCTTGCAGGTGAGAACCCGCTGAAGCATCTGGAAGAATTCCAGACTGCTTGTTCTACACTTTTGACACCTGAAGGAATGATAGAAGACCACATCAAGAGGAGAGCCTTCCCATTCTCACTTGAAGGTGCTGCGAAGGATTGGTTGTATTGTCTCGAGCCGAATTCCATCTCAACCTGGTTTGATTTGAAGAAAGTCTTCCTGTTGAGATACTGTCCTGCCTTCAGAGCTGCATCAATCAGGCACAACATTCCTGACCCTTCCACTGATGAGTACCACCCCAGATGGGGAAACCATCCAAACCCTTGGTATGAGGACTCACAACTGATGTTACCACTGGCACCACCACATAATCCTCCCCAAGTGACCACTCCTGCACCTTCCGGACCTTCACTAGAGGACCTGTTCAAGCAAATGACTGCACAGATAACTGCACAATTGGAAGCAAACAATCTCGAATTTCAACAGAGGATGGAGGCAAGTCGTCAGGATTTTGCCACTCAAAATGCTCACATCGTTTCCTCCTTAGCTACACTGCAAACTCAACATCCCCTTGAAGAACATATAGATTCACAAGTAGTTATTCTTGACAATACTTCTGAGGATAATTTTGATAATGATGTCAAGAATACTTCTGTTGATAAACTGTGTGTGGAATCTCCAGATATTCACACCTTTCCTGATTCTATCTATTATACTTCATGTGCTGATTGTAATGAATTTGCTTCGTGTGTAGCATGTTTTGAAAGGTATGAAGAGCAAAACATCCATATGGAACATAAGGCATATGAGGTTGAGGGCCATGTTCAGCCAGGAAACATAGAAAATGAGGATCAGGAGGACATCTGCTTCACCATGCTTGAGGATAATGAAGAACCTTTGGAATTAGATGCATGTGTTGAAAGCGATGGGGTGGATGAACTGTGTGCTGAATTTCCAGACATTCAGGCCTTTACTGATTCTGTTTATTGTACTATATGTACTGACTGTACTAACTCTAACCTTTGTGTGGTGTGTGCTGAGATTTCTGCATGTATAGCAGGTGATGGATTTGACAATGCAGTGAATGAAGATCGTGCAGAAGTTGAAGCAGCACCAGAGATTCCCCCATTTTGTTCATCACCTCCCACTGTGGAACCACCAGCGATGGAGTTCAAGCCTCTGGATTTTTCACCCTTGGATATGAAGACACTGTGTCCAGTCCAAAAGGTTGAACCCCGATTTTATTGAGAGGACTTTGTTGAGAAAGAGGTCAACCCTGACCCAAGAGGGAGTGAGAAGTCCGCCGCACTTGGCGAGGTCACCATGATTGTCAAGCACCCACTTCCATATCAAGGCTGCAAGTTAGGGGACCAAGGAACAAGCTTCCGTCCCTTGTCTATCACGTGGGCCTTATGCTGTAGGCCATGGGATCCGGGAGGATCATACTGCAATTTGGGCATTCCGTGGCCGCTATATCACAGACAGTGGGATCCTGGTGGAACCGCCCCCATGAGTTTTCTCTGAACCTTACTCTTTTTAATTGCTTTGCCTTGCTTTATTTTTGTTTTGTTTTCTTTTAGCTCCTGAATAATTTGAGAAGATCAGGAGTATGTGTGTTGAGTCTTGTGTTGGCAAGTTTGCTGGGTTTGATTGAATTTTGCATAGATGGATTGCATGTCATGTGTTGACTGTTTTCCACCTAGGTTTTGAAAATTGAAAATTGATCCCCATATGAAAAAAAAAATTGAAAATTGAACTTTGAGATATTTTGTTGTGATGGCATGATTTATGATAAGTTTGGGGTGATGGGATGCACACACTAGGGATAGAATCTCGGTCAAACAATTTGCAAAAATATCCAGGTGAGGATTTGAGCCTCCAACATGTTTTTAACTGTGTGAATCACTTTCAAGCTGCACTTTCCCGAATTTGCTTGAATCTCTTTATGGTTTGCATGCTTTTGTGTTTGCATCAGATGATTTAGGCAGATTTTTCTTTGTAAATAACCACTTGGCCTAAATTGAACCAATTCCTAATGCATGTTCCCTAGTTAGCCCCTTTGAGCCTAATTAGCCTGTTAATTCTTGATAACCCTATGTTATGAGCCTAAATCTGGAAAAACCATGTTAACCCGATCTTAGGATTAGGAGAGCATAGAAGCTTAACAAGAGAATGGTTGCAAGAAACTAAATTTGGGGTGGCTACAAGGATATGATGTGTTGTCTGGGATTGAGAAAAAGAAAAAAATATAATAAAAAGGTTGGAGCCAAAGGCAAAAAGAAAAGAAAAGCAAAAAAAAAAAAATAGAAAAAGAAAAAAATAAAATAAATAAAAAATGTTAAAAAGGTATTAGAAGAAAAAGGCTGTAGTCACCCAAAAACATAAAGAAAAATGGAAAAAGGAACTTGAGTTGAAATTCAATGTATCAAAATGTTCATGCTCTCTTAGTTCCTAGGGACTTAAGCCAGTATCTTTGTATATCCTACCCTTAGCCAGGCCCCATTACAACCTTAAAAGACCTTTTGATGTTGCATGCATGTTTTCGTGGGAACCTTGATTGAGATGAAAATCAAACTCATGGGAAGTGTTCTTGAAAAGTGAAATTGAGTGAAATGTTGATAACCTAGACAAACTGAGCGAATGAGTGAAACACCAAATGCCCTTGTGAGGAAGGCGATTGTTTGAATTGGTGATCTCCCTTTTGTGTGTAACTTGGATCCCCTGCTTAGATTAATGATTGTTTGAATGATGAAATTCTCAAATGTTTAGAGTGAATGCATGTGGAGATTGCATTGTTGAAAAGGGGGAAACATTGAAGAGAAATTGTTTTGTTGAAATTGCTTGAAATTTGTGCGGAATTTGATTGAATCTTTTAAGCTTGCCATGTCTTAAGTCTTTTTGAGTTTTTGAGTTTTAGTTTGCTTGGGGACAAGCAAAGTTTAAGTTTGGGGTATTTTGATCAGCCTCTGGCTCATCTAGTTTTATAACTAGAAAAACCTTAGCTTTGTGCTAATTACATCTCATTTTCACCCAAATTAGACTTGATTGTCTTCAAGAAGTATTTTGAGTCTCTAGAGTATTTTTAGGTTAATTTAGTTGATTTAGAGTCGAATAAAGTACTTACTGTTAATCCTTGTTTTCAGGTAATAAAAAGAAGCAGTTCTGGAGTTTTTCGCCCCGTGAGAGGCTACTCGCCTCGCGAACCTGAAGACTGACTGTGCTAGAAAATGCAATCCTCTCTGTCTCGCCCCGCGAATACTTGACTCGCCTCGCGAGTAATCCAACCCTGGAAGACCAGAAGCCATCACGGCTTACCCGTGTTGAAGGTCACGACTGTGACAGTTTGGAATTTGAAGAGTCTCGCCTCGCGAATGATAAGCTCGCCTCGCGAGAGAGCCAAACACTGAAGACTGTTCGTAATATTCGCCTCGCGAAAGGTAGTTCGCCTCGCGAGCTCGCGGAATCCAGAATCTGTACTTAAGTCTGTTTTAGGGCAGACTCAGTTTAGTTTTTTTATCTTCTCTTTTCTTTTCTTTTCACAGTTGCGGCTGCAACAGTAGGTTTAGCATTTTGTTTTCCCTTTGTAATGGAGAACTAGTCTCCTTGATTAATCTACTGCGATTGGTTTCCATTTACGCTTGAGGTTTTGTAATTTCTGAACTTTATGCTATTCTCTTTCAATACTTGTTTTATATGTTCTATTTGCTTAATTCAGAATCGTATAGAATATGTGTTGATTTATTTCGATGATTGTGTGTTCCTATACTTAATCGCGTTTGCTTAATTCGCGTGTGTTCGTTCATGTTCGCTTAGTTCATGAGTGCTTCACCCCGTTTGCTTAATTCGGGAATAGGAACATATGTCTCGTAGCGTTGATTTCGCTTGTTAATTGATGCTACAATCGAAAAGGGTTTAGAATCTGCTTAGGGCATGGAATTATGTAAACCAATGATAGTGGAAAACCGAGAACAGTAGGTTAATCGTTTTTTAGCTTATTTGGTAATTACTTAGTTTGCATTGTTTTTCTACTTTGTTTTCTTTGTTTAATTTCAAATCCAAAACCCCCCAATTCTGACTTTTTCTGTTAACAACAACCCAAGAGTCCTTGTGAGACGATACTCGAGTTGTCGCTTCCTAAACTACATATTTTGTAAACCGCTCGCTTTTTGGCGCGTGCGCGACAGCACGTTCAGGAGAAATCCATGGGATTAAGGTGTGTAGAGGGGCTCCTATCCTCACTCATCTTCTTTTTGCAGATGACTGTTTTCTGTTTTTCAATGCTGACGAGAGAGAATGCAGGAAGTTGAAAGATATTTTATAAGTCTCTGAGAAAGTTTCAGGTCAGGCAATAAACATGCAGAAATCAGAGATTTTTTTCAGCAAGAACACTCCACCTAATGTGCGAACTATGATGACAGATATTTTAGAAGTCACTGAGTGTATGGGTACAAGCAAATACTTGGGTCTTCCCTCGATGATAGGCAGAAAGAAGAAAGCTCTATTTAGCTACTTGAAGGACAGTTTATGGAGGAGAATTCAAAACTGGTCTGGCAAACATCTCTCAAAAGCAGGTAGAGAAATTTTAGTTAAGTTTGTGGCCCAATCAATACCGGTTCAATTACGGTTAGACTATTGAACCTTGAACCTAGGGGTGTAAGACCCAAACCAATAACATAATGAACCCGAAAAGAATAATGCTAAGAACACACTCTTTATCACGCTGCTCTTCAACACGATTTTTATTTTTGGGCGGATCTCATATGAGACCCACCAAAACACATGGTCCCACATAAAATCCACTCAATAATAGAGGGTGTGTTAAGAGGAGTGTGATGCTAGCATTGCTCATCCAAAAATCTAAACCAATTAAATTGGTTTTATTTTTTTGGTGCTCGGGTCCGAACCAAACCAACCCCGATGGTGATTGGTTTGGTTTTTGGGTCCATGAATTCTAAACCGAACCAAACCGAACAAATTGCTTTATTTTAATATTTATTTATATATATATATAATATTTAATCTTTATTATATTTATATATATATTTTATATTTATTATATTTTATTTCTATATACTTTAGTATTTTATGTATTTAATATTTATATATATTTTGAAATCTTATAATTTTCGTGACCAAACCAATCCATTCTTGAATGGTTTGGTTCGGTTCGAGTTTTGTAAAAAAAAAAATTGCTTAAAACAGAAACGAACCAAATTTGATTGGTTCCGAATTTCCCCCATCTAAAACAGAACCAAACCGACCGGTTACACCCCTACTTGAACCAGTGACTTCATCGGTTCAATGACCAGTCCGATTTTAAAAACATCGAAGATTAATGGGTTGAGAGAAATGATTGATAAAAGAACCAACGGTAACAAAATCAAAATCAATAAGTGAATTGAAATAGTATTGATTAAAATAATAAAATTAATGAGTACCAAAAAAATTAAGTAATTAAATATTTTAAGCTAAAGTAAATTTAAGTGAAAATAAAAAGTACAATAAAGTGAGTTGCTCAAGGGTTGCTTATTGTATGTACCATTGGAGTAAAAAATGGATGAGTTGCTTAAACGTGACTTAACACATTAGGGTCCTCTTAAAAGTGATATAAGAAAACAAAGTAGGCTGCTTAAACATTTAGCATTAGAGATGCTCTTAGGGTGTGGTAGAGGAGGGAATAGGGTCGTAGTAGGAGAGTATATAAAAGATGAGAAAAGCAACCATCGTTTCTCTCAATTTTCTTTCTACACCTCTCATTTCTCCGCATTGTTCGACAAATGAATGAAAGAAAGAAGAAGTAATCATCATTTCCCTTCAAATCTCAATGGGAAATGCTAATGCCAAAGAAGACGGAGTGGTGGCCAGCGGCTGAGGATACCGTTAACAAACATATGCAGCTAAACATACGACGGGTACCATATTTATTACATCTTGATCGATTATTAAACAAAATTGATTCTTTCTTAACTACTATGAAAAAATTTACCCTGAATGTTAAATATTTTATAATGTAAAAATTGTGGACTAATTTTGGGTTAGTATTAACTCTTTGAAAAACTAAAGATAACCGGAACTTTATTTGTAGGTTTTGGCTGCTTGATAAGTATGGATATATCAATAGTTAAATCTATTTGTTTGTATGTTTTAAAGTAGTATATGTTTATTAGTGTAAAAGTTTTTAAACTGTTATTCATTAATATTTTGATATATGCGCTTTTATTTTAATAATATAAATAAATAACTGCAATGTAAATTTGTCAAAATAATTTTGTCAAACCGAACAAATTGCTTTATTTTAATATTTATTATATTTATATATATTTTATATTTAATATTTATTATATTTTATTTCTATATACTTTAGTATTTTACATATTTAATATTTATATATATTTTGAAATCTAATAATTTTTGTGACCAAACCAATCCGTTCATGAATGGTTTGGTTTGGTTCGAGTTTTGTAAATTTTTTTTTCTTAAAACTGAACCGAACCAAAAATGATTGGTTCGGAATTTCCCATACCTAAAACAGAACGAAACCGAACGGTTGCACCCCTACTTGAACCAGTGACTTCATCGGTTCAATGACTAGTTCGATTTTAAAAATATCGAAGATTAATAGGTTGAGAGAAATGGTTAATAAAAGAACCAACGGTAACAAAATCAAAATCAATAAGTGAATTGAAAAAGTATTGATTAAAATAAATAAAATTAATGAGTACCAAAAAAATTAAGTAAATTAATATTGTAAGGTAAAGTAAATTTAAGTGAAAATAAAAAAGTACAATAAAGTGAGTTGCTCAAGGGTTGCTTATTGTATGTACCATTGGAGTAAAAAAATGGACGAGTTTCTTAAATGTGACGTGACACATTAGGGTCCACTTTAAAGTGATATAAGAAAACAAAGTAGGATCCTTAAACATTTAGCATTAGAGATGCTCTTAGGGTGTGGTAGAGGAGGAAATAGGGTCGTAGTATGAGAGTAGATAAAGGATGAGAAAAAGCAACCATCATTTCTCTCAATTTTCTTTCCACACCTCTCATTTCTCCGTATTGTTCGACAAGTGAATGAAAGAAAGAAGAAGTAATCATCATTTCCCTTCAACTCTCAATGGGAAACGCTAACGCCAAAAAAGACGGAGCCATGGCCAGCGGTTGAGGATACCATTAACAAACATATTTAGCTAAACATACGACGGGTACCATATTTATTACATCTTGATCAATTATTAAACAAAATTGATTCTTTCTTAACTACTATGAAAAAATTTACCCTAAATGTTTAATTTTTTATAATGTAAAAATTGTGGACTAATTTTGTGTTAGTATTAACTCTTTGAAAAACTAAAGATAATCCAAACTTTATTTGTAAGTATTGACTGCTTGACAAGTATGGATATATCAATAGTTAAATCTATTTGTTTGTATGTTTTAAAGTAGTATATGTTTATTAGTGTAAAGTTTTAAACCTATTATTATTCATTAATATTTTGATATATGCTTTATTTTAATAATATCAATAAATAACTGCAATGTAAATTTGTCGAAATAATTTTAGATATCAGCATACAAAATCTTTACTTTAATAATACATATAAATTTAATTTATAAAATATAATTTTAATATATTGTAAAATATAAAAAACAATTACAATTGATAATTTAATTACATGTTATAATATTTTTTTAAAAAATATTATGACCCGTCCGAAGTTCAGGGATTAACAATACTAGTAAAGACTAAAAGAGATTATGCTAGTCATGGTGAAAGAGAGGAGATGACCGACAAAGCGACCCCGGGGCCGGGAAAAGCGGGGAGTAGTACGATACCACAACAAAAACAATCAAAGGGGAAGAAGTGAAACACTGAGTTTGGTCCCAACATATGCTGGACTGAACGCACTCTCTGTTTTTTCAATTCTCTTTATTTGGTTCAACAATTAGCACTTGTTTTGAGTTGAGACTGAGTCATACTCATGGAGCTGGCTGGAGGAAGACACAAATGCATACATACGCAGTGGGGTCGTATCCCACGTGCAATGTGATCCCGAAATTTCTGTTCCTCGTTTCAGGCCTTATTTTCCCCTTCCTTTTCGGATTGTTTTCAGCTGCTCATCCACTACAACACTCGCATCCGCTGCATGTGTAACCCTAACCCACGCGCTTTATCAAATGTATTACCGGATGACTCTTGACAATTTATTTATGACTTTTTTTTTTACTAAAAAGATATTTATTCATTCAGATTGATAAAATATATCGAACAATACAAATTCAACATCGCTAAAAACCGAAAAGGATGAATCTGCGAACAAACTCACAACACCCAGGTTAATAGTATAACACGGCAAAATCAAAATACCTACAAAAGTGACAAAATCAAAGTCACCAGAATATCCATGTCTCCAGATCTGTAACATTGACGCCCAATTCTTGATCAAATCTGTGATGGATCGAAGCAAATCTGTCAATCTGAACCAAACGAACACCGCACCAAGACGGGAAATCAAACAACGCCTCACCAAGACGACGAACAACAATACCGCCGCCCACGAAAGAGGAAAAACATGAAAAACACGTAGAAAAAAACCAGATCTATGTGGAAAAACCACTTATTTAGATAAAATGGGAAAAAAACGAAGTAAAGGGATGATTCCAAGTCAAAAAATAACTCAAAACCATCCATTCTAATAGTGACACATGACTGTGTGTAATTTATTTATGACTTAATTATTAGGTATTTTTAATAATAACAATAATAATAACACCGATCATCATGATGACATAATATATTAGGATCGCTCGCAGAGTAACATGCATTAGCATGAGGGCTAACTAGTATAGTTACCCGTGCGGTACGCACGGATCCTTATTATATAAATTTTTAAAAAATATTTTTAAATTATTTCAATATAACAACAATGTATTAAATACATTTAAAACATGATACTTATATAAGTCAAATTATTATCAAAGCATATAAAAAAACATGAATATTGATTCAAATATAAGTCAAATTATTATCAAAACATAAAATAACTACCTTAGGAACAAATAATATCACTTATTGTTTATTGATATTATTTATTGATTGAACATTTTTTTTCCTAATATTATTTTCATTTTTACTTGGTTTCAAATAAAAGAATAACTCCACCGACTTCGTAAAATATTTTAAATAATGACTGTGAAATAGTATCTATACAAATTTAAAGTGATAGTTTCATCTTAATGACAGGATAAAGAGAACATTTTTTTTGTACTTAAAAAGATAAGAATATATCTTCAATGAGAATTAAATTTAAGTAATAACTTTATTTTTTGTCAAAAAAAAGTAACAACTTTATTTCGGCTTCAGTTTATGGCCATTATTATTGTGTCTCTTTGTCTACCAAACCCTTTTTTTTTGTTGATTTATCCCAAATTAAGTTCACTGCAAACCCTTTCTTTACTTGTATCACACTTTAACTCTGATGTCATATAAATTTGTAAATTATTATCTACTCATTTAAAAAATTAATCTCGTGGATTGTAAAAAACATGAAGTGACATTAGTAATAATGATATTACAACATAATCTTCCAAATTTGACATCCTTTTCCTTTTTCCCTCGATTCAAAAATTTTTAACATATCTTTATTTCGATTAGGACCTTTGGGTTTTATATTTGAGAACATTAAAAGCCATTTCTAAGAATTGTGTAGTTTTTCTTTTCAAACTCACATTGAAGTTAAAGGAAAAGAATGTTATATTTTAAAATATAAGAAATATATATAATATTCAATGAAAGAACTGTTATTTTTTTTTAAAAAATCCTTATTATAATTTATTTCAAAATGACATAACATAATTCACCTTTAATAACAATAATGTTATAAATAAAATTAATAATTAATTTTGGATGATTAAAAATAATTAGAATAACGATTATAATATTTGAAGAGTTACAATCTCATTGCATGATCATTCCAATTATAAATATAAAAATAACAACAGTAGATTAACAATGTACTTGGAGAATATTTAAGATAGGATCAAGGATAATTGCAGTAATTTGATGTTGAGATCATGTTCTATCAATGAAAAAAAAAAAATTATCAACAATTTGAAAATCGAGAATGTTTATGTTTGAAAGATTTAACATAAACCATGAAACATTATAGAAGTTCAAATCACAAATTACAACTTTAACCATCAATGACTTGGTTCTTTCTTAAATGTTTGGAACTTTGGCTTGTGTCCCACAATCATCATACACAGAACATATATCAATATTGTCAGCAAGTTTCTTGCCAGAGGAATTCTTTTTAGAAGTGGACGTGACAATATCGGGAAGTAAATCCTGCAACCATGGAAGGGAAAAATGATTTTAGAGTACATCCTTATTGTCTTTAAAACAATAAAAAAAACTACACAGATTAGTTTTGGAAAAACATGTAGCAAGGTTTTCGACTGCTTGTTGGGAAAACTCAGCTCTAATAGTAGATTCACCTCCTTTAACACTAACCAACATTTAAGAACATTTTTTTAAGACAAATGTTAGTAAATAGTAATTAGTATGTTATGTTAGTGAAAATTGAACCCATGACCTCCTTATCACTCCAATCCCTTTGTCCCTCCCAAACCACCTTGACTACCTTATAACTCCCTAACATTTAAGAACAAATATCTTCACTTGAATCACATTAATCAGGAAAGATAAAGCAATAACCAAATAATGGTCTGCAAACCTACAGTTTGTTGATAGTATGAATTTATTGTGTCATTATTACAATTTTATTCAAGGCAAGAGTATGTGGATGAACAATTCAAATTCTCGCATGTCTATTATTTCGTACCCATTAGAAATGCTCTAAACTTGTTAGTCACATCAGGAAGAGCCACAACTGAAAGGTTTAACCTTCAGTATCTTATACTTCTCACTATAAGACTTAGAATCACCACCCCATAGCAAGCCAAATTCCAGAAATGCTGACTCTGATTGAATTGAAAGGTTTAAACTTCACTATGTTAAGACTTCTCACTATCTTATACTTGATTGGATAAACATGATCAAATTGCAGTAAAAATATTAGCCATTGCTAGAAACATGTAGCACTTAAGTGTTTTATAATATGATGATTCATGTAATTGAGCTTTGAAGCTCAAAGTGACAAAATATTAGACTCTAAGAGTGAGGGGGATCCACAAAATATTAGGCTCTAAGATTAAAAAAAAAAATTATCAACAATAAGTTAATTAGAAAACTATCCATCAAGAAACTCGCCAAATGCAACAAAGACACTGCAAGGTTAGTTAGTGGTCCAGAAATCTCTTCATTTGTCAAAAATTACCTTGAGTTGCTTCAAAAATAGACCAGTTGTCAATGGTTTCCTTCATCATAATAGAGCTAATGTGACCAAAATTCCATCTAAGACCCATCTAAAATCATCCCATTGCTCCCATTACCCCACATTGAATATGAAAGTTCATGAACTTATAACTCAAAAAGACATGCATAGATATGGAGCAGCAAGAATGCTATAAAAGGACTCAATAGCTGATTTCATGCTTTCAAGCTTCAAAAATATCAATAGATCTTAAAAACACAAATTCTGTTGCATAAGAGCAAGCATAAAATACTGATTAAAAATAATACCACTAATTTTAACAGTATAAAGGTACAGGAATAGAAAACATACTGTCGTATAAATCAACTTTTGATTGATCACTTGGAGTAAGAAATACTTGTAAAAAGGAGCCTGAAACAAATAGATCAATTAATTACCATAAAAAAAATTGACCTCAAAAACTCTTCAAAAGGATCCTTATCACTTATATATGCAAGAAGTTTGACTACCTGCAGGGATTTAAAAAAATTGGCGACGAAAATCATAGTGATGGAAAATCCTTCCCACCATGCCATGCAAAATCAAAATTTTGAAAAACAGCAAATCATAGTGATGCAAAATCCTTCCCACCATGCCATGCAAAATCATATTTTTGAAAAACAGCAAACATGATGACACAAAAATAATGATTAGTATAACATAAACAATGAGGAGTCCCTCTGAGTAAATAATGAGCAGCCTAGCCACCATAATTTTCCTTGAATCTGATACAAAAATAGTTTCATTTCAGCTCACTAAATAGAGACCATTAGAAACGGAGACCCAAACACCTGCAAACAAACAAACTGATAATGACACAAGAAAAAGTAAGTACCTATAACAGCTTGTTAAATACAAAGAAAGGTTATAATGTTAGTTGAATTCAAATTAAGAACACTATTAATGTAAGCAATTATTCAGATTATCTTGTTTGTAAACTAAAGATACATTTCTCATTAAAAAATGGAAAGAAACAACACAATCACTAACCTGCAATAAATGTGTGAACATCCCGCAATCTTTTCCACATAGAATTTCCAGTTGGAACATCCTAAACAGTGATAACTCGATAGAGTAAAACCAAAAACAACAAAATCAGTTGAAAAATAAAATTCAAAATAGAAAGGATTTACACTTGAAGCATATAACTTGAAATTCAATGGATACCTTTCAAATGCTCTCTTGCACAGTGCAAACCTGATAGAAAGCAGTTTCAGCAAATGATAAAAAAGTGTGAAAAGTAACTAAATCTGTAGCTAAGAAATGCATAGTGTGTGGCCACAAAAGCCCGGTTTGATAAACATTAGGTCCAAGAACTAACTTGTAAGCAATACTTTGGTAAACATATTTGATAAACAACACAATCTCTAAAGAGAGAAACTCCCTGTACACATATCCAAGCTGTAAATTTAAAATCAAATATTTAGTTTATCAAGAAAATCTTAGTTGAGAATATTATCAAAGAATAAAACAAATCACACACATAAGCAAGAACATATCGCAAGTCAAATGTTAGCGGACATATATAGCAGTTACACGATGTCTTAAAATTGAAGGGTGAAAAAAAAAGCCAGCAGTCATTAAACATACTTAATGGTTCAGATTCTATCTTAGGCTCAAACACAGTTATACTGATATTTTCAAAAATATGAACAATCTGAGGCTCTACAAATTCCATACCATTGTAAGTTGAGCATCAAAAGATAACTTATTGGTTTATGACTTTATGTTGAAAAGAAAATATAACTTCACTTAATGCACATTATTCAAAGCAAGCTAAAGGTGTATATAAGGTAAGTGTGCTAAAATGCTGTGACCAGCCATTCCTTCAAAGCATTTGACAGATAAGTGGTCATCACCAAGTGAAGTGATCAACCATTCCAAACGTTGTGACTTTATGTTGAAAAGAAAGTATAACTTTACTCAAGGCACATTATTTAAAGCAAGCTAAAGCTGTATATAAGGCAAGTGTGATCAAATTCTGTGATCAACCATCCCTTCAAATGTTGTCAAATGTTGTGATCAACCATTCCACTTACCCGATCACGGCATTTGACAGGAATCCAGTACAACAAAATGAATTAAATAAATGTGTCTACACAACATCATAAGGTAGAAGCATCAATGTGTTTAAATAAATATAACTATAGAATATTTAATTACCTACACACATATTTGTTAGTGTTTAAATCAATTATGCAAGTAAAAAATTTAGTACTGTAGATTTCTTCTAAATGATCTATACCTTCTATAAGCACAAAAAACTTACTTTTACTTTAATGTTTGCTAAGCAAAAACTATATCAGAACACTATATTAACAGTAATATAACATAAACTTTGAACCAAAATTAAATAATAATAGTAATAAAGTAATATTACAGATTACTCCACAAATGCGTATTGTGTGTTATATTGGACTTAGGGAGCAGGAAGGTATAGATATAACTACTTAGACAAAGAAAAGGCCTAAGACAAAATCTAAAAAATTGATAAATAGGACTATCTATGATATGTGTCAATTATTAAAAACAGATATTACAGAAAAGATGAGATTTCTATAATTATCAGATAAGAACATGCAGGTCTTATAAAGGGTATAGAAGGCTTTGACAAAGCTGTTTATATGAGGATCATCCAGATGATGCTTATAAGTTATAACACAATGCTCTGCCTGTAATAGAAAAGATTACAATCAAGGATGTTGCAGGAGAAAATATCAAACATGCAAGTCTTATAGAGGGTATCGAAGGTGACAATTTTGTTAACATCAACCTATCAAAGCTCATCCTCAATGTGAGCTCAAGCTTTCCATGGAATTGCTCTTACATGCAAGGATACTCTGACTTGGTTTTGCCAGTAGCTTGAGAGCCTCGTAAGGAAAGAATATTCCCTGATCATTGTTCAGACTATTACTGTTTGTCAAATAACCTACAGAATTCCAATAAAAAAAATAGGTGCTCGGGTTTTGCCTTGATAAAGCATTTAGGGCTACAAAAGCTCACTTATAGATTGGCAAATCGTGTTTTCGGTGATTTAACTAAGATGTTAGATACTCTGAATAATTAACTCACAAAGATGAAATTTCTCAAACACCTCATATGCATTTTTCAGAATCAAACCAATCCACATAAACAACTCGGAATCAAATCCCATTTTTAGAATCAAGCAAATGATATAAATAATAGAAAATCAGAAGAATTCATTTAATGAATGCTCTAAAAAAATCTTATTTAATGGAATAATCATGGAAAACTTTCACAATACATACTAAGATTAAGTTATTGAAAAACTACCTCTTTGCCGTTGAAGTGATTTCAGCTTACGTTATGCAAAATGACCTTCTCTTCCCAATGCTTACCGTGGAAGAAACCCCCATGTTCTATGCTGAGTTCCACCTTTGTTGCTCCCTCTCCAGATCCAAGAAGAAGGCTCGCGTCCGATCCCTCATCGACCAGATTGGTCTCCGAAACACTGCCACAACTGTCATCGGAGACGAAGGCCATCGCGACAGCCCCAGCAGCGAAGGACTCCGCGTCTCCGTTGGGGTCGACATCATCCGCGAACCTCTTGAAGTCAAATCGAGGTAGTGTGGGAGATAAACAAAATGAAGTCAGAAAGCAAAAGAAGGAAACCTATCACGTTAGGTTTCCCAATTCCTCTGAAGCAAGTCACCAACAAATCCCAAAAAAAAAATCTTTTAATAAAATAATGCAAAAAATCTATCAATTGACACCTGTCCGCCACTGTTATGCTACAGTAAATAAACTCTTCAATATTTATAAGTGTATATTGATTTTATAATCTTATTATTTATGAAAATAACTCGTTGAAAGAAAAAAAACACGTAATCATGTTGCATTTCTCCTATAAAAAATATTGATTACAATCCTCTTTTATTACAGAAAAAAATAATTATTTAACTGTTTACTCTTCATTTTTTAATGGTTTACATATTTAATCAAATTGTTAAAAAAGCAAACAGCTGTATCAAATGCAATAATTTGACAAATAATTTGATATGATTTCTAATTTTAATAACAGATTGCTAATTTTTTCATAAACCATCGTAATCAAGGTCTTTGACTTCTCAATGACATCCAAGGATATCCCACAAGGTTTAGCCATTTGCACCGGCCAATGGCGGCCATGAGATTAATACTCGATCAACTGCTTAGAATATTGAATCAACCCTTTGTTTTTACCCTCCCAACTAGAGTGTTTGTTATCACAATTCGAACTTGTGTTGTCATCTTTATGGGATCGATATGCTTACCACTCGACACTCGACCAGCTATTGGTTGGTAATAACATATTACTTCTAATACTCAATATATATATATTTTTATATAAACTAATATTATATGTACGTGACTTTTGAAATATTTATTATATATTCAAAATAACATAATCGTGTACAATTGAACGACGATACATAAAAAAATTAAAAATTTATTTTTGATACAATTTGTTATATTAACAATCAATCACAAATCATTTTATGTGTGGCTCTCAAGGTAGTTATGATAAGATTTAAACAAATTTATTGATATGAAAATTTATTATTATTGGTTAATAGTGTAAAACAATTTCATACTAACAGTGCATACTAATTAAATAAAAAATAAATCCTTTTAATACTTACAAAAAGAATTTAACTTTAATGCACTTTCAGTGTAAAGTTTTTTAAATCATTAACCAATTACAAATCATGCTATGTGTGTCTTTTACGATAGTTATGATAAGAGATGTTCCTGCCGAGATCCGGATTGCCAGAACCTCGCCGTAAACCTCAGACCAAGAGTGGGTAATTGGGGTTGTTTTAGGCTATGGCTTGGCATAATTCAATATTCCGGTCCTACGTATCCCGATGGGAATCAAAGCCAGACGTAGTTCTCGGTTCAACCCTTGGCCGTGGTGATCTCAATCTCTTAATTTTGTATCGGATGAATACTAGGGAGCAAGGACTCTCTGATAGTCTCTTGGTCGACGCTAGTTTCTCTAATACGCTTAGGAGAGAGTCACCGGATTTCAGTGAAAAGTGAGTTTCTATCATGGGTACTCCTCCTTTTATAATAGGATTCCCCTATCTCTTAGAGATATGATTTATCTCTTAAATATCTTTTAGAGATCTGATTTATCTCTTAAATATCTTTTAGAGATCTGATTTATCTCTTAAATCTCTTTTGAGATGTGATTCCTTAATTTAGGGGATATTATCTCTTTTAGCCAGATAAGGTTATTTCAGATAATATCAGGATTTAATATCAATATCCTATCCCTTAATTAAGTGATCTTTAACTTATTATCTTTAACTTTCGGATTGGGCCGGGTATTCGAGCTCGGTGGCCGGGTTTCACTCTTCGGCCAGTACACAAGCCCCCCAAGCTTTGAGCTGATTAGGCGTAAAAGCTTTCATGATGTTAGCCGAGCTCAGGAACTCGGTTTCATCTTCCTGTCTTTAGGCCATGCGAGGTGATTGACCGAGCTTCGTACTCTATATATATATATACATCCTCCAACTCGGTGAGCAGCTCGGGTGACCGAGCTTGATGCTTTCGGGGTGCCAGACTCTGTATCTCGGCTCATACACAAGCCCCCCAAGCTTTGAGCCAATGGCGCGGAAGCTTTTTCGTGGGAGCCGAGGCTAGTCGAGGTGGAAATGATTATTTGCTTTGTGCTGACGCCATACTTTCACTGTTCTCTAGATGGAAAGGAAACGTCACTCTGCGTGACGCGTGGTCTCTGTGGCATTGTTTCCGAGATTTTATGGATTGTGGCGTGCCCCTATTTTCCCGCGATGGCGGTGTACATGATGACACTTCTGCCACGTGTTGTTTTTAATTAGTTGGTGAATGCGGTCATACTTGAAGGGACGCTTCCCTGCTCTCGTCTGCCAACCACCCTCGTTAATTCGTCGAGAGGACGTTGCACTTTTCCCTATAAATTTGGGGGAGCCTCTAGCATGGGATTTCATCTTTCTCTAAGCCCTAGACTTTTCTTATTCTCGAGTAATTTCTGTCCCAAGCATTCATACTCTCTTCAAGGTACGTGCTGCTCTTTCAAACTCCCTTATCTTTCCTTTCATCCAGTCGAGCTCCTCCTCTTCGGGGCCGAGCCCATCCGATTGGGTGCTCTCCCATTCTTCTCCCTCTTCTTCTCCGGCTTCTCCTTCTTCTTCTTCTTCTTCTTCTTCTTCTTCTTCTTCTTCTTCTTCTTCTTCTTCTTCTTCTTCTTCTTCTTCTTCTTCTGGGAGGAGCTCTGCTACTCCAGACGCCGTTGTTGTTCCCAAGTGTCGCAGGCGTGTGCCTAGGATGCCTAGGGTTCCCTACCCAGAAATTACCATTCCTGGGTATTTCTGGGTAAAACCTGATGTTGCTGGATTTCACTCTAATTTTAGGGATTTTGCTTCTCTTGAAGCTATGAAACACAAGGTTACAGTTAAACGAGGCATCATAGAATGCCTTCCCTGTGGCGAGGATGAGCATGTTTTCCTTTCCCCCCTTCATCTGAGCCACCTTTTACATATGTATATAAAACCTTCTTTGAACAAATTGGGCTCTCTATTCCCTTCAGTCCATTTGAGTGCGAAATTTTGCGAACTATGAACGTCGCTCCTACCCAGCTTCATCCGAATAGCTGGGCATTTCTGAAAGCCTTTCAAATTCTATGTGGCCAGCTAGGAATAGAGGCCACCGCTCCTAAGTTCTTGTACTTTTACCGAGTTCGCTTCGGGGACCGAGTCGGTTGGATCTCACTGAGTGGAATTGAGAGGGGGGTCATTGGGCTCTATAAGAGCTCATACAAATTCTTCAAATCGGATTTCTTTAAAATCCGGCCTCTAGAGGGTAATGAGTCTGTCTTCTTTGACTCGTCCGGAAGACCTAAGGTTCCTTTCTTTTGGCAACCACACCCTACCAAATTTTCTGGATACGACCTCGACCGCATGACCTCCCAGGAGCGAGCTGACGTCGAGGTCCTAAAACTGTGTCCTCGGCCATTGCCTTGTGGTAGGCTTTTAAAGCTTAGGGCTTCCTCTACTCGGCAAGCTGATTTTGACTGTAAGTAACTTTTTGTTGATAAGTGGTGATTTACCCTGTAGCATGCTTATTTTTCTTAACCGATTTCCTTCTTGCAGTAATAATGGGGAAATTCAACTACAAGGCTTTGATGAAGAAATCAGTCCCCCAAGGAGCGTGCGGATCAGTCATAGCTTCAAACGTCAAAGGACAGAAACAGAAGGCGGCTGAAGCTTCTGCACCGAGCACCCGACCTCTAAAGAGGACTCGGGAAGACATGATGTCAGAAGTCCCGATTGGAAGTCCTTCTCCTCTGATGATTGAGCAAACTCCTGTTGCTGCTATGAGGTCGAGCGATGTTCCCAGGGTGATCGATCTTGCGTCGGATACCAAATGGTATAACGGGAACTGCAATCCCGGGATTAGCTCGCTCTGGGGGACCGAGTTCGATCCTACAGGCCTGATTGATAGCCAGGTGCTGAAACCTTCTGACGCTCGGCTTTGCTGGAGCAAGGGACAGAGGAGAGCATGGAGGCTGCCGCTACCTATGCCCTCCGGATTGCCTCTATTACTCGCTTCTAGAGCCAGCAGGTTATTGACAATGTTAAAAAATGGAGGTAATGAGGGCCGATTTAGATCGAGCCTCGAGGGTGAGGGACGAGTTCTCTCAGGCCCTGGCCAAATGTGAGGAGCAAGGCCGGGTTATCGGTCAGCTGAAGGCTCAGAAGATAGAGCTGGAAGAAGACAATGCCACCCTTACGGCCGAGCTGGAGACAGAAAGAGCCGATCGACTCAACCTTCAGAACGTTGTGAAAGGGCTGCAAGCCGAGAAGGAAGCCAGTCTGGAGCTGCAGAGGTTGCTGGAGGCCTAGAAGGAGGAGAATCCGAGGCTCCGTGCTGATCTAGCTGAAGCTGAGGCTTCAATCATGAGGGAGCATGTTAACAGTTTCTCCCGAGCCGTGAAGCAACTTCAGCACTTCAACCCGACTGCTGACTTCTCCTGTGCCGATGTGGACAAGGATTTTAACCGGGATGGAATCCTTGTTCCGTTGGCCGAGCTGGAGGACGTGGACGAGGACGCCGTAGCTCTCGGGGAGGAGGGCGAGGTTCAAGGGGTCGAGGAGGGACCCGAAGGTGAAGTGGGCCTACTTGGTCAATCTGCTATCATTCCTCTAAATGCCGAGGATGACCTTGACTCCTGAAATTGTATTGTTAGGAAATACATTATTTTTGGGCAGTACCTTTTTTATTTTGAACCCATATGTATTCGGGGCCCTTCCCATTTTATTTAATGAAATTTCTTGTTTACTTGTGAATCTGTATGTACTTAGAAAATTTTCTAATCTTTATAGGCTTGGCACTTCGACCCTGGTCAATTTTAGCTCGGTCAGCCTTTTTAGGTTTTGTACACCTTTATAGGCTCGGCATTTCGACCCTGATCGGTCGATTTTAGCTCGGTCAGCCTCTTTAGGATTTATGCACCTTTATAGGCTTGGCACTTCGACCTTGGTCAGCCTCTTTAGGATTTATGCACCTTTATAGGCTCGGCACTTCGACCTTGGTCGGTCGATTTTGGCTCGGTCAACCTCTTTAGGATTTATGCACCTTTATAGGCTCGGCACTTCGACCCTGGTCGGTCGATTTTGGCTCGGTCAGCCTCTTTAGGATTTATGCACCTTTATAGGCTCGGCACTTTGACCCTGGTCGGTCGATTTTGGTTCGGTCGGCCTCTTTTGGATTTATGCACCTTTATAGGCTCGACACTTCGACCCTGATCGGTCGATTTTGGCTCGGTCAGCCTCTTTAGGATTTATGCACCTTTATAGGCTCGACACTTCGACCCTGGTCGGTCGATTTTGGCTCGGTCAGCCTCTTTAGGATTTATGCACCTTTATAGGCTCGGCACTTCGACCCTGGTCGGTCGATTTTGGCTCGGTCAGCCTCTTTAGGTTTTTTGGTAGTTTTAACACCGTATTTATTGCATAATAGCTCAATTGAAAATGATTTTATTTATTTATTTTCCCTAGTGTGCCTCGTTAAAACCTTCTCGGCCAAAACCTGATGGGAAAAAGACCGAGATAGGAAAAAGAGTGCATCACCTCTAACCTTAGCTAAAATAAAACTTAAGGTGGGAAGTGTTCCATGTTCTTGGAACCGACTTTCCTGACAATTCTTCTAGCCTGTAGGCACCATTTCCTAGATTTTCTACTATCCTGAATGGTCCTAACCAGTTTGCCGCGAGCTTACGCTCTCTGGGGTCTTATCTCGCGCCGCTTTGCACTAAGTCACCTTGCACAAATTCCCTTGGGCGCATCCTTGTGTTGTACTTCCGAGTTGCTTTTTGCTTGCACAACTCGTCTCTGATTTTTGCCGTATCTCGGACTTCCTCGACCATGTCAAGCTCAACTCGGAGTTCTTCTTCATTTTTGCTTTGATCGTGATGCTGCCTTCGGAAAGAAAGTTCACCGAGCTCAACTGGAACCATTGCATCGGTTCCATAGGTTAGTTTGAACGGTGTTTCTCCCGTCGAAGATTGTGGTGAGCAATGGTAGGCCCACAGGATGCTTGGTAATTGTTCAACCCATGCCCATTTTGATTGTCCTAACCTTCTTTTGAGCTCGTTTAGAATAACTTTATTGGCTGCCTCTGCTTGGCCATTTGTTTGTGGATGCTCAACCGAGGTCACTTTGTGTTTAATTCTGAGGTTGGAGTAAAACTCTCCAAGCTCCTTATCAGTGAATTGCTTTCCGTTGTCTGTAACAACTGCATAAGGAAGGCCATGCCTGCATATGATGCTTTTCCATACGAAATTCTGGACCTTTTTGGCAGTTATCGTAGCCAATGGTTCTGCTTCAATCCACTTGGTGAAGTAGTCTACACCTACCAGGAGGAACTTGACTTGACCCTTGGCCATTGGGAAAGGACCGACTATGTCCATCCCCCACATAGTGAAGGGCCATGGCGAGAACATGGAGTGGAGCTCTTCTCCTGGAGCACGAGCTATGCTGGAGAACTTCTGACAGGGCTCACACTTATTGGTCCAAGTAGAACAATCCAGTCTCATGGTTGGCCAGTAAAACCCCACTCGTAGGACCCGAGCTGCCAGAGATCGGCCACCTGAATGCATTCCACAGATTCCTCGGTGCATCTTATCCATTACGTATTCAGACTGCTCCTTTGTGAGGCACTTCAGTAATGGCCTGGAGAATCCTCTTTTGTACAGCTCACCGTCTAGGATGGTGTAGTGGCAAGATTTCAGACGGATTCACCTCGTTTCCTTTGGGTTAACGGGTAGTTTGTCCGAGGTTAAATACTCCCTAATCGGAGTCATCCAACCCCGATCACAGTGCTCGGTCATTGTCACTTCGACACTTTTTATGATCGGCTCAAGGAGGTTTTCTTGAATGAAAGTTTTTAATTGACCAACCTTCTTGGTGCTAGCCAATTTAGACAACAGATCTGCCCGGGCGTTTTCTTCCCAAGGTATGTGCTCAATGGAGAAATGCTCAAATTCAGAAATGAGGCTATTAACCTTCAGAGATACCTGGTTAGTTGGGGGTCCTTTTTCTGATAATTGCCTGAGACTTGTCCTGTTACAAGCTGTGTGTCACTTCGGCATTTTAGTTCCCGGACCCCAATTTCTTTAGCTAACATTAGTCCAGCTATAAGGGCTTCATATTATGCTTGGTTGTTTGAATCAATGAACCCAAACTTTAAAGATTGCTCGAGGATCAGATCATCAGGTCCCTCGAGAATTATTCCAGCCCCGCTTCCCTTCAAGTTAGATGATCCGTCAACATATAGGAGCCAGATGAAGGATTCTGACCTCGGTTTGGAAGAGAGCTCGGCAATGAAGTCAGAGAGGCATTGTGCTTTCATTGGCCCTCTCGGTTCATACCGTAGACCGAATTCTGACAATTCTACTGACCAAGCTATCATTCGTCCGGCTAGATCAGGTTTCCTGAGTACTTGCTTTATTGGATGATCAATCTTGACTATGACTTGGTGTGACTGGAAATAGGGCCGTAACCTCCTTGCTGCCATAACTAAGGCGAGGGCCAGCTTTTCAATTACCTGATATCGCGTTTCCGCGTCTTTCAGGATCCTACTGACATAGTACATCGGCATCTGTTGCTCCTCCTCTTCCTGGATGATCACTGCACTGATTGCACAATCATTGACGGAGAGGTACAGGTACAGTTCTTTGCCGAGCTGAGGCCGAGTGAGGATTGGGGGAGATGCTAAGAAGAGTTTCAGATCTTCGAAGGCCTTCTCACATTCTTCAGTCCAAATGAAATCCTTTGGCTTTTTCAAGAGCTGGAAGAAAGGTCTTGCCTTCTCTGCAGACTTCGGGAGAAAGTGGGATAGAGAGGCTAATCGGCCGGCTAGCCTCTGAATTTCTTTCACATTCCGAGGACTTCGCATTTCCATGACGGCTTTGCATTTATCCGGATTAGCTTCGATGCCCCGATGTGTTAGCATATATCCCAAGAATTTCCTTCCTTGTACACCAAAATAGCACTTTTCTAGATTTAGCCTCATGTTGTACTTTCTGAGCTGGCCGAAGATTTCTTCGAGGTCGGCAGGGTGCTGGTTCGGATCTTCTGATTTTACCACCATGTCATCAACATATACTTCTAAGTTCTTTCCGATTTGACTGGCGAAAACCTTGTCCATAAGCCATTGATATGTTGCACCGGCATTTTTTAGGCCGAAGGGCATTACTCGGTAGCAGTAGTTTGCCCTATCAGTCATAAATGCTGTTTTTTCCTCGTCGGGTGGATACATCCTGATCTGGTTATAACCTGAATATGCGTCCAAAAAGGACAAGACCTTGTAACCTGAGGCCTCATCCACCAGTCTGTCAATGTTGGGCAAGGGATAGGAATCCGTTGGGCATGCCTTGTTGAGGTCGGTATAGTCAGTTCACATCCGCCATTTACCATTGGCCTTTCTGACTAATACCATGTTGGCTATCCAAGTAGTGTATTTCACCTCTCGGATGAAATTTGCCTTGACCAGTTTAGAAGTCTCCTCGGCCATTGCTCGGCGCCTTTCCTCGCCAAGTTTTTTTTTTTTTGAGTTACAGGTTTAGCTTCGGGACATATAGACAGCTTATGGCACATAAAGTTGGGGTCTATGCCCGGCATATCCGATGTCTTCCAGGAAAACATGTCAGCATTCTTTCGTAGGACCGTGTGAAGCCTCTCTCTAAGGGAGGGGTCCGGTTGACTACCGACGTGGGTGCATTGTTCAGGATGGGCTCCCAACTGGAACTTTTCCAAAGACTGTTGGTTCGACCCTGGACTCATACATCTCCGTCCTTGGGTCCAGCTCAAACATGTTGACCGAGCTGGCTGAAGTCACTGAGCTGACCGAGCTTACCTGCTCTGCTTTGCCATCCTCGGTATTCCTTGGGCCATCCTGGTGGCGGGTAACCTTCAGGTTGTCCACATAGCATTGCCTGGCTAGCTTTTGGTCAGCCCGGACTGCAATTATCTCCCCAGAGTCGGCTGGGAATTTCATTGTCAGGTGTGGGGTAGAGACAATCGCTCCGAGCTCATTCAACGTCGGTCTTCCAATAAGGATGTTATATGACGTGTTGGCATCTACAATGACGTACCTCACTGATACGGATTTGGAGAGTTTTGCTTCTCCAAACGTTGTTAAGAGGTCTATGTAACCTCGGGTTTTGACTTGCTCCCCGGTGAACCCTACTAGCTTGTCTTCCTGCTCCTTGATCAGCTTTTCTGGAATTCCGAGCTTCTTGAAGGTTGCCAGGTACAGGATATCGGTCGAGCTCCCTTGGTCAATAAGTGTTCGTCTGACCGAGAAGTTGGCCAGCTCGACCGTTGTCACCATTGGGTCATCTTGATTTGGATCTACCCCTTGGAAATCATCATTTGTGAATGTTATGGGGGGTCTTGCTCATGGAGGCCTTCCAGACACCGTGTTAACAGATCGGAGGGCTTTTACATGACGCCTCCGAGCCGAGCTCATCGTTCCTCCGCCTGCAAACCCCCCCGAGATCGTATTGATGACCCCCCCTGATTCCTCCTTCTGACTGTTCAATAGGGGTCCTTTGGTTATTCAACTGGTCTTCGCCCTGATGGTTTCTTCGCAAGTTTGCATCTCGGTCTCGGTTATCATAACCGTGTCTCCGCTGTCTTCGACTGGGTCGCCTGCCTCCGTTGTCATCAAGGTGGCCTGCTTGTACTAAATCCTCAATCTTTCTTTGGAGTGTTCTGCACTCTTCAGTGGAGTGTCCATAGTTTTGATGCCACATGCATTCTTTGCTTCTGTCAGCATTGTCCGGTGTTTTGGATGGTCCAGGTAAAGTAAGCAACTCGGCGCTGCACACCTCCTGAAGGATGGCTGCCCGAGATCGGTTCAACGGAGAATAAGATTGGTACCTGGGCTGCCTCTACGGGAATTCTCTTTCATTGGTTTTTTGGGTCCTTTGTGAGTCAGGCCCCCTGTTTCTGTCTTTGTTCGAGACTGAGCTCTTGTCCTCGAAACCTCTTTCTCTCCTTTTAAATTCCAGCATCTCTTCCGAGTTCATGAAACCTGTAGCCTTTTCCTGCAGCTCTTCAAAATATCTTGGTGGCTTACGAGATAGGTACTCGAAGAATGGCCCTGGCTTAAGACCGGCCATGACGGTGTGGAGGCAGAGTTCTGAGCTCATGTTGGGAATCAGGATCTTCTTAGCATTGAAGCGAGCCATGTAATCTCTGAGTGATTCATTCCTTTCCTGTTTGAAATTTACCAGTGAGACCAAGTGCCTTTTATGCCTTCGGCTTGCAGCAAATTGTGCAGTGAACTTGGTTATAAGCACATCAAAGGAATCAATCGACCGAGGTGGTAGATTTGTTAGCCAGGTCAGAGCTGGGCCTTGCAAAGTGGTTGGAAAAACTTTGCACATGACGGCCTCCGAATCAGTCACCAAGTAGACAGAGGAAATAAAGGACTCTACATGCTCAGTTGGGTCAGTGGTGCCATTGAATTTGTCGATGTTAAGGAGCTTAAAATGCCTAGGTACGATTACCTCATTAATGTCATCGGTGAAGGGCAACCTCGGAATCCTGTCCGATGTCCTTCCTTTCTGGCTAGTCCTCTCCGCGTGAGACTTGACTTCTGAAGCCCCCGGAGGAGGTTTAGTTTTGGATGCTCGATTAGTTCCCCGAGGAGAGTTCGCGGGGGGATCCTTCTGGCCAGCCTCGGGTGAGGATTGCTCTTCGTCAGAAGGTGTCAGGGACCTTTCTCTTTTCCGGGCCTTTAAAAGCTTCTGATTTTGCGTGCGTATCTCCTCGTTCTCCTTCCGAAGCTGCTTGAGCTATTCCATAATTTCTTCCAATCGAGGGTTATCTTCACAGAGGGGGGAGGAAAGATGATTGCCGTGATTCTGGGCGTTAGAAGCCTCACGGTCCTCATGATTCAGGCTGTTCGCCCCCCCCTCGCAGACCGTTCCGTGTAGTCACCATTAAGCTTTCTTGTGGAACCGGGGAAAGTTTCACCTCGGCCCCACGGTGGGCGCCAAATGTTCCTGCCGGGATCCGGATTGCCGGAACCTCGCCGTAAACGTCAGACCAAGAGTGGGTAATTGGGGTTGTTTTAGGCTATGGCTTGGCAGAATTCAATATTCCGGTCCTACGTATCCCAATGGGAATCAAAGCCAGACGTAGTTCTCGGTTCAACCCTTGGCCGTGGTGATCTGAATCTCTTAATTTTGTATCGGATGAATACTAGGGAGCAAAGACTCTCTGATAGTCTCTTGGTCGACACTAGTTTCTCTAATACGCTTAAGAGAGAGTCACCGGAGTTTAGTGAAAATTGTGTTTCTACCATGGGTACTCCTCCTTTTATAATAGGATTCCCCTATCTCTTAGAGATCTGATTTATCTCTTAAATATCTTTTAGAGATCTGATTTATCTCTTAAATATCTTTTAGAGATCCGATTTATCTCTTAAATCTCTTTTGAGATGTGATTCCTTAATTTAGGGGATATTATCTCTTTTAGCCAGATAAGGTTATTTCAGATAATATCAGGATTTAAAATCAATATCATATCCCTTAATTAAGTGATCTTTAACTTATTATCTTTAACTTTAGGATTGGACCGGGTATTCGAGCTCGGTGGCCGGGTTTCACTGTTCGGCCAATACAAGAAACAAATATTTTAAAAATTAATTTAGCTAACAATGACAATATATTGTCAGTTGTACATAACAATGTGAAACAATAAAGTGATGTACATGTCAAGACAACATCAAGTAATAGCAATAAAATAATAAGAATTCATTGTGCCAAGTATTTTTGGGGCCGAGCATAGTTTTTGTTTGGTTATCAGGGTGCTTCATCGGTGAGCAAGTTGAGAATATCTCTCACCGTGAGGGACCTGTTATGACCGTTATATTTAGGAATTAAAAAGTGAAGGGTTGGGATTTGTGTGGTGATAACTGGTTGAGGAAAACTTTCCTAATTTGCGATTCGGTCCCTACGATAGTAGGGTACTTTAGGTAGGTGAACTGTTTCAAATTTTTTATTTAATATATTTTACTCATTGATTGGACTGGCTGAGCATAGTGTTGTAGCCGCGTCTTCCACCTTAGTTGGTCATTGCCATCGATGGTCTTTGACGGTGGTCGATGCTGGCGGTGGTGTTTGTTAGACCAAGTTAAAACCCACAATGTAAACGGTCTCGTGGTATGAAATTCTAGTGGTGACCGGATTGACCGTAGTGGTGGTCTCTGGTACGACCGAATCTACGATTTGTGCAAGTAATCGCTACATTCAGTCTGTTCATGTTCATTGTTATGCTGTCACCTGATTATTTGGTAAATTTCGATTATGCATGATCGGACTTGTGGTCGGCGGTGAATCATATAAATTGTTGATCTTCTTTAATAGTTGAAGGTTAGGTCAGTGAATTTTATCATTTTAAGTCATGTTTAACAACAATTGCAGTGTTTATAGTTTGATATCAATTAGTAGGTAATTATTATTGTTGTTATTCAAATGAGTGGCGCAACCAATTTTTGTGATGGTTGCCGTTGGTGAGTATGAACCTTCATCAGACGACGGCGTCGCTGCATGAATGTGGTGTAGCGGTTGTGTTGACTGTTACAGACCTTTTGCATTGATGATTTGGGATGACGACCCATTACAATGGGCCTTCTAACTTAGTGGACCAGACCTTTGCTAAGTGGGAGTTGCTAATAAAATTAAATATGTCCCATTCATTTGCGGAGCCCAATAAGTATGTGGTGGAATAATAATAATAAATTGTAATATAAAGCATTAAAATGGGCTGGTATGAAAAAGTAGCGGAAATGAAAAATGGCATTTGCTTTTCTATGGTTTAATAGGCGCGCAAAATAATGGGCCCAAGAATTTGAGTGATGGTTGTCCCTGGGATGTAAGGTAGCGTGGAACCAGTTGGCGTGTATGTCTAGGAGGCGTGTTAGTTTGTCACTGACAGGGTTCTGTGGCGCCGTAACACAGGCAGGTGATGAGATGAGTTACAGAATGTGAGGTGAACCAATGAGAACGTGCCACCACATCATCTAAAATAGTTGAATAATATTTTTGCAAGCTGTATGGTGTTTCAGACTAACGAGGTTTTCTTGAAATAAAAAATATATTTTTAGTTAAACTTTTTAGTAGTAGAAAAATAATAAATTATATATTTATATATACATAAATATATTAATTGCCAATTCGTGATTTTAATAAATACAGGTCTATTAGTTTTTTTAATCTTTATATACTGTAAATTTTTGTTTAGCGGTGTAGTAATTAGATTAAAATAATTTAAATTTATTCAATATATATTACTGTATTTAATAATGTTTAAAAAATATGAACCAGTTTTCTTTGTTGACAAAAATATCAACCTGTTACAAATATTATTATTATATATATATATATATATATATATATATATATATATATATCATGTACCAGAAAAAAAAAATTGTGTAATATAATAGTTGATGTGACTTGTTTCGGTTTGGTTCAGATCAAGAATCATTGAACCCGATATTTTCAACCAATTACAATTGGATTTGGTAGTAATCGGTTCGGGTTGGATATGAGCACGAAAAATATATGTACCGATTTAATTACTTTGATCGCTACCAATCAACAACCATACTCAGTTGTGTATAGGGGTGGCAAAACGGGTTGAGCCCGATGAGACACCCTGTTGTGTCCCATTGTATTATTAAATTAAAACCTTATTATTTATTTACTTAATCACGTGCTTATCGTTGAAAATACGTAAAAAATAAAACTTAATTAATAATCATATAACTTCTGCAAATATAAAACACTCCAAAGTTATATTACATAAATACACACATAATTATCCTTTATTTTACACAACATTGTTTAGGGTATCCTCTCGGTAGGATCCCGCACGGATACTTATTTATACAAACTGCTTATAACTGGCGGAAAATAAAAATGTCTTTTATGACTCACTGGCCCTAAACTTACTACACTATACTATTAGGATCCGTAACTTGTTCTCCAGCGTCAGCCTCATACGGAGTGTCATCCAACTCCTCAGCAACCTCCGTTTCATACAGGGTTCCATCATTCTCCTCAGCAACATATTCTTCCATCGGGTCTTCTAACGTAGTAAAGTAGACATTACACAAAAATACAGAAATAGGGAGATAAGAAACAATTCTATCATCATAAGCAGAAAAGATTCATAGCATATAATACAATAATAGTTACAAACATGCATCACTCACAATCTACAATCATCCATACTTTATAACATCATCCTCTACCCTTCAACTCATGCAACTAAACCTTTATAGTGACGTGGCCACTGTCGCAACCGAAAATCGCGGCAAGGGCGAAGATAAAAATTAGATAAAAAAAAAGTAGAGTCGCCACCAATTTTATTTATTTAGGATAAAAATTGGAAAACCTAAAAAATGGTCTTTGGAACCAAAATGAGTTCGGAAATCGGTTACGAGTAGGGAAGGTATTAAGAACCCTACATCACCCATTCTAAGAATGGTACCTTAAATAAATTATGCGAAATTAAATTATTTATTTTTTACCCCAAAAAACTTTACAAGGAAGAATTTATTTATTTATTTATTTATTAATATTTTTTTTTGATATTTTATGTTTCTTTATTGGTTTTTTTGCATTTTAAAAGTTTTTAAAAAATATTATTGATAAATCCTAAATGAGGTTGAACGTGGCACATAAGTCCATAGGGCAACCACACAAAGCTAAGGGATTGAGCATGACACTTGTCATAGAGCAACCCAAAAAAATATTAAATAAATTATTAATTAATTATATACATTAAAAAGAACACAAAAATAAAGGAAAAATTAATTTTGGCCTGACGGGATGATTAATCCCGCTCCTACGTATTCCCTGCTGCGATAAGAAACTCAAAGCCACGTAGTTCCTGTAGAAAATATCTTGTTTGTTGGTTGATTTTATTTTTTATGAAAAGTTTTTTTATGTTTATTTAAAAAGGTTGTTCCTTTTATTTATTTTTCGTTTTTTTTTAATTTATTGAAAACTCCTAAATGAGATAGAACATGAGAGATACGTCCACAGAGCTATCCCGCATTTAAGGAATTGAGTGTGAAACCTCTCACAAAGAAATCCCAAAATTATTTTTCAATAATTCCCATTTTACATCATCTTATTTATCTATTTCAACATAAATATTTCAACACAAATGTTTTTTTTTTATCAGCCCAATTCTTTTTAGTTTTTAGTTCATCAAACCATTTGACTTGGTCCAACAAGCTAACCCACTAGCCCAACAATCAAATTTTAAGTTAACTACAGAAATAAAAAATAAAAATAATAAAAGGATAACAGATAAAACAAAATAACCAAGACAAGTCATAAGGTTACAGAGCGTGATCGAAGGAAGGAGGCACAGAAGTCTTTCCACCTTCACTTGCGCAAGACCAGAAGAGAAGAGTGGAGGCTGGCGGAGCGGCGTGGTGGCAGCACCAGCGAAGCGGCGGATCTGGGTCTGTACGCACGACTCAGAATTGCGTCGTCGAAGGAAACGATAGCAGCGATCTGGTTTCGTGCCGAGGCGGCTTGGCACAGAACAATGGTGGTCCGACGGCTTATGGTGGAGGTCGTGGCGGAGACGCTTCAGTGGTCACGGAGGAGACGATGGGAAAACGACTAGGGTGTATTGTTCTGGGCTAGATGCGGCGGAGCTCGGAGCTCATGGTGGTGAGATGGCGTCGCCGCCACGGCAACGGCTATGAAGAACATGGGCAGAGGCACTTTTTGTCTCTTTTTTTTGTTTGAGTGTTTGAATTTGGGTTGGTTTGGATGGAATAGGGATTATGGATTGATAGGGAAGATGGTTAGTTTTGAGCTTGAAGATGGTTATGGATTGATACGGTAGGTATGGAGAGAAATGGCGATGAAAAAAAAGTAGGGTGACTATGGTGGGAATGGAGGAGAAAAGTGCATTTGATTTTTGCTGTTTCTGTTTCGAAATTTTTCTCCCCGATCCCCTTATTCTTAGCCCTTATTGTGATTTTATAATGCCAATTCGCTCTGATTTTGATCCTAAAAATCTGGCAAGATTAAAATTTATATCTCTGATTTGAAATAGAATCAAAACTGGTGAGCCTCATCTACAAAAATTAATGGATTTGCCAACTGGATTCAAATTCAAAATAAGGTGGCTGCTAGGATTTGTTGGAGGAGGATGAAATGGGTTTGAGTAATGGGTTTAACTGGTCTGGTCCAATAAAATTTATTTATTTTTATTATTATTTTTTAATTTTTAATTTTTATTTTCTTTACAATTTTTTATTTTTTTGAAATTTTTAGTGAAAACTAAAAGACCCGGTCAAAATAGGGTGTTCACAGTTGCCCCTCTTTACTTGTTCATTACTAGAATACATGAAGAAAGAACGATTTTTCATGTGACAGTAGTAAGGAACTAGTAAAGAAAATAAACTCGCATTTTGGCCGGGATGGGAAACATACTGTAGAAAATTAAGCTTCAGAGCTTGGAAAATAAAAATGATAGTGGGTCTCAGATCCCGAAAATAAAATTAGTGGTGAGCCTCAGAGCTCGAAGAATAAATTTGCAACAGGTCTCAGATCCCAAATATAAATTTAGCAGTGAGCCTCAGAGCTCTAAAAATAGATTTGCAACGGGCCTCAGATCCCAAAAATAAATTTGCAGTGAGCCTCAGAGCTCGAAAAATAAAATGCTGTGGGCCTCAACTCGAAAAATAAATTTGCAGCGGGCCACATATCCCAAAAATAAAATTGCACTGAGCCTCAGAGCTCGAAAAATAAACTGTAGTGGGCCTCAGATCCCAAATATAAAATTAGCAGGGAGCCTCAGAGCTCGAAAAATAAATTTGCAGCGGGCCTCAGATCCCGAATATAAAATTAGCAGGGAGCCTTAGAGCTCGAAGAATAAATTATAGTGTTCCTCGGATCCCAAAAATAAATTTACAGTGAGCCTCGGAGCTCGAAAAATAAATTGCAGTGGGCCTCAAATCCCAAATATAAAATTAGTAGTGAGCCTCAGAGCTCGAAAAATAAATTTGAAGCGGGCCTCAGATCCCAAAAGTAAATTTACAGTGAGCCTCAGAGCTCGTAAAATAAATTGCACTAGGCCTTATATCCCAAAAATAAATTTGCAGTGAACCTCAGAGCTCGAAAAATAAATTGCAATGCGCCTCAGATCCTAAATATAAAATTAGTAGTGAGCCTCAAATCGAAAAATAAATTTGAAGCGGACCTCATATCCCAAAAGTAAATTTGCAGTGAGCCTCAGAGCTCAAAAATAAATTGTAATGGGCCTCAAATCTCAGAAATAAAATGATGGTAACTTTCTTTCTCTTTTCTATCTTTTTCTTATTATTATTTTCTTTTCTTTACCTTTGTTTCAATTACAGCTGAAACACACGCTCCATGGAAAAACTCCGACCAATCAAACCCTTGTTTACCAACAGCTCTGAGTCAGGGTCTTGTCAGTTCCTTTCGATAGGAAGGGCTTCTTTTTCAAAACGGCGGAGGCATGTAGAGCGATTGTTTCCTTCAAGACTAGGACTCGTGGAGACTTTCATTATTGCTTTTCTTTTCTCCTCATTGTGCACCGTTATCTCCCTTATTGACTTTGAAATGTTGGGCTTTCTGTGGTTCAAACCATTCATTGAAGTAACCATTAGAATTATCAAATCATACTATTAAAGTTAAATTTACTTAAATTGAGACATGATTTCAATGCATAAACATGATTTATGCACAATAGGGAAAAATGGATGAATAAAATTATTGTTTTGATATGAGAATTTACATTGCACACAAGGAAATTGGAAAGAAAGAGGGGAAATACAAAGGGGTGTATGGGAATTGTATGAAAAGGGATAATGGAACAAAAGAAAACCGCATAAAAATATGCCCCGGTATTGGTTCCTTGATCCTCTTAACTGATTCCCAACAATTATTTGACGTCGCAGATCCTGGTCTCGGCTTCCACATACATCCTTTCATTAACATTTCAATGATTTTATTTGCCCCGTTGTAGCCAGTCACAAACAAAATTGCCCCTGTGTAGCAAGTCATGAGCAAAATTGCCCCAGTATGGTGAACATTAAGATATCGCTTAAACTGCCCTTGCTGGTTTTCAGCCTGAGATTCAGTTTCTTTGTCCTAATTTTTGCTTAGGTCACCATTTCGAATTTTCAACCTAACGGACTTCTCTCTTTCTTTTTTTTTCTTTTTTTTAATGCCCTAACTTTTGCTTAGGCCGCCCTTACGGGTTTTCGACCTAACGAGCTGCTCATTTTTTATTTTTTATTTATGCCCTAACTTTTTCTTAGGTCGCCCTTACGGGTTTTCAACCTAATGGGCTTTTTTTTTATGCCCTAACTTTTGCTTAGGTCGCCTTTGCGGGTTTTCAACCTAACGGGCTCTCCTTTTTTCTTTTTTTCTTTTTTATCAGGCATAGAACTTTTTAACGGCATCAGTGTTTACAGGTCTCGGTAGCTCTCGTCCGTTTTCATATGTTAGGACCAAGGCTCCGCCTGAGTATGTCTGTTTTACTATATATGGCCCTTCATAATTGGGTGCCCATTTTCCTTGGGCATCTTCTTGGTTGGGAAGTACTTTGTTTAACACCAAATCACCTGGTTGAAACACTCTATGACGGACTTTCTTATTAAAGGCTTTAGCCATTCTTCTTTAATATAGTTGTCCATGACAAAGGGCCACCAGTCTTTTTTCCTCGATCATGTTTAACTGATCATATCGAGATTTCACCCATTCCGATTCTTCCAAGTCAGCTTCCATCAGCATTCTTAATGAAAGGATTTCAACTTCTATAGGGGAAACAACTTCCATTCCATACACCAATGAGAAAGGCGTTGCCCCAGTACTTGATCGTATATTGGTACGATACGCGTGCAAAGCGTATGGCAACATTTCATGCCAATCCTTATAATTTACGACCATTTTAGCAACAATTTTCTTGATATTCTTGTTGGCTGCTTCTACTGCCTCGTTCATCTGAGGTCTATATGGGGCGGAATTATGGTGCTTGATTTTAAAAGTCTCCAATAACTTCTTTACATCCACCCCATTAAGATTGGCAGCATTATGTATAATGATTCTTTCTGGTATTCCATAGCGACAAATAATATCCCTTTTCAGGAACTTGGTAAACACCTTTTGAGTTACATTGGCATATGATGCTGCTTCCTCCCACTTAGTGAAGTAATCTATTGCAACCAGAATGAAACGATGTCCGTTTGAAGTCTTGGGATTGATCGGTCCAATGACGTCTATCCCCCACATAGAAAATGACCATGGAGACACCAGATTGTGTAGCTGGAATGGTGGAGCTTTGATCTGATATGCATATATTGGGCATTTACGACATTTTCGGACATACTCCAGACAATCAACTTCCATTGTTAGCCAATACTGACCATTTCGTAGGATCTTGCGTGCCATCATGTGACCATTGGCATGTGTTCCATATATCCCTTCATGAACTTCTATCATGATAGTCCGAGCTTCACGAGCATTAACACATCTTATGAGGACCCCATCATAGTTCCTCTTATATAAAATTTCACCATGTAAGTAAAAGGACATTGATAATCTACGAATGTCCTCTTATTCACTTCATTTGCTCCATCTGGATACGTTCTACTCTTCATATATTGCTTGATGTCGTGATACCAAGGATTACCATCGAGCACTTCTTCCACATGTGCGCAGTATGCTGGCTCATCTTGTACCTTCACTTGAATAGGCTGGACGGTGGTATGGAGACCCAGCTTGGTCATAGCGGTTAATGTGGCTAAAGAATCCGCAAATTGATTCTTGTCTCGAGTCAAGTGCGAGAAAGTAATCTCATCAAACATCGCAACTAACTGAGTCAAGTATTTCTGATACGGGATAAGCTTGGGATCTTTAGTTTGCCATTCGCCGTTGACTTGATAAATGACTAGGGTTGCATCTCCAAAGACCTTCAGCTGTTTTATTCCAAGATCAATTGCCGCTTGTAATCCACTTGCACATGCTTCATATTCAGCAATATTGTTGGTGCATTCAAATTCAAGCTTAACAACCACCGGGTATTGCTTGCCCTTCGGAGAAACAACCACTGCTCCTATGCCGCTTCCATGAATATTAGCTGCTCCATCAAAATACATCTTCCACATATCATCTTCCTCTGTTTCACCTTCTTCCAATGACAGTATCTCTCCATCAAGGAACTCGGATATAATTGGTTGTCCTCCCTCAAGAGGGTTTTCAGCTAAGTGATGAGTAATTGCACTTCCCTTAGCGGATTTCCGAGTCATATACTTAATATCAAATTCTGATAATATCATTTGCCACTTTGAGACCCTTAATGATATGTGAGGACTTTCAAAGATGTACTTCAAAGGATCCATTCGAGAGATTAACCAAGTGGTGTTGTATAACATGTATTGCATGAGTCTCTTGGAGGTCCATACCAATGCACAACAAGTTTTCTCAATTGTCATGTATCGGGCTTCGCAGTCGTTAAACTTCTTGCTCAGATAGTAAATTGCATGTTCTCTCTTGCCAGACTCAACATGTTGCCCCAACATTGCCCCCAATGAGGTTGGTAAGATAGTGAGATACAATATCAAGGGACGACCTTGAGTGGGCGGCACCAACACTGGTGGGCTTAATAGGCATGCCTTTATTTTGTCAAAGGTTTCCTGACATTCCTCATTCCATCTCCCCGGATTATTCTTCTTTAAAAGATTAAAAATAGGCTCACACGTGCTAGTCAAGTTAGCAATGAATTGGGCAATGTAATTTATCTCCCCAGAAAACCCTTACTTCTCGTTCATTTTTGGGAGTTGGCATGTCTCTGATCACCTTTGCCTTTTCCGGCTGCACCTGTATTCCTTCCCTGTTGACCACAAAACCCAGCAATTTCCCAGTTGAGGCTCCAAACACACATTTTGTGGGATTGAGTCTCAGATTGTACTTCCTTAATCTCTCAAATAACTTATGCAAAACTGCTACATGACTTTCCCCCTCCTTAGACTTCGCCACTTTGTCATCCACATATACCTCTATTTCCTTGTGCATCATATCATGAAAAAATGCTACCATAGCACACTGGTAGGTAGCTCCGGCATTCTTCAGCCTAAAAGGCATTACTCTGTAACAAAAAGTTCCCCAAGGGGTGATGAAAGTCGTCTTCTCTTTGTCATCAACGTCCATGAGAATCTGATTGTATCCCGAATACCCATCCATGAAGGAGAACCTGTGGTTTCTTGCTGTGCTATCTACGAGGACATCAATATGAGACAACGGGGAGTCATCCTTTGGACTCGCTTTGTTCAGATCTCTATAATCCACACACATTCTTACTTTCCCATCCTTCTTTGGTACTGGTACGGCATTAGCAACCCTCTCCGGGTGTCTCGACACTTCCACAAACCCAGCTTCTAACTGCTTAGTAACCTCTTCTTTTATCTTTAGTGACATATTTGGATGCATCCTCCTCAACCTTTGTTTCTTCACCACCGTATCTGGGTACAATGGGATTTTATGTGATGCTATCTCTGGATCCAATCCTGGCATATCTTTGTAGGACCATGCAAACACATCAAGGTACTCCTTAAATAGCGCGACCATTTCTGCACGCTCTGGATTATCCACCATTTTCAACTCCTTCTTGTCTTCCTCGGTCCTCATATTAATCACTTCTATAACTTCATCATTTGAAGTGAACCCATTTTCCAAGGGCTCCATCGACTTTGTAAATTCCTCAAACTTCTTCCTCACAAATCCCAGAATCGTCTTGGTCAACAGCTGCAAGGGAATCAGTAAATGAGGTTTCAAGGTTCCTTTTGTGAGACAAACCTTCGACGGTGATGAGGTTCCTGAAAGAAGATGTTTGCAACAAGAGAAATATAGGCGAGGATATTATTCAAGAAATAAAGCGTGATTGGTATAAGATAAAGGGTAGAGAAAGGAAGACACTGATCAGCCTCTGGTTGACTAGTTTTATAACTAGTAAGACCATGGATTTTGCACTAATTATTCGAGTTTCAATCTCATTTTAGCCCAGATTTGGATTTGACTGTCCTCAAGCAACATCTTGAGTTTCTTAAGTAGTTTAGGACATTTAGTTAGTTTTTGAGTCAAATAAAGCATTCACTGCTAGTTCATGTTCTCAGGTTAATAAAAAGAGCAAAAAGGGAAGGACACCTGAAGCAGAAGCCATCACGCCCAGGCCGTGACACTGGTCACGACCGTGATGAGCTACCCATGGAAGACAGAAAGGATCACGACCCAGCCGTGATACACATCACGAGCGTGATGAGAAGACACAGAAAGTCAGAGTTGATCACGGTCCAGCCGTGATGGAGGTCACGGCCGTGACAGATCAGCACCCAAAGTCAGAAGCGATTACGGCCTAGCCGTGATAGACATCACGGCCATGACGGACCAGAATTTGAATGCGCGCCCTTGACAGAAGCGGTCACGGCCAGGCCGTGACGGCCATCACGGCCGTGACGCGCGACCTCCTTATAAATACAAGCATAGTAGACGCAGAAATCATGCAGTTCTCACTATTCTACATTATACTTTTAGGTTTCTGTCATATTTGTAATTGAGAACTAGTCTCCTTGGATTAATCTGCTGTAGTCGGGTTCCGCCGACACTTGAGGTTCTGTAATTCCCATTTGAATTGCTATTCTCTTTCAATATTGTTCTGTTTGCTTAATTCAGAATTGCATAGAATTAGTATTGATTTGTTTCGGTGATGTTATGTTCCTATACTTAATCGCGTTTGCTTAATTCGCGTGTGTTCAATCGTGTTTGCTTCATTCACGAGGGCTTCACCCCGTTTGCTTAATTCGGGAATTAGGAACATATATCGTGTAGTGCCGGTTTCACTTGTTAATTGTTACTACAATCGAAAAGGGATTAGAATCTGCTTAGGGCTTGGAATTATATGAATCAGTGATAGTGGGAAACCGAAAGCAGTAGGTTAATCGTTTTTAGCTTCTTGAAAATTATTTAGTTTGCATTGTTTTCTGCTTTGTTTTCTAAACTGAATTTCAAATCCTAAACCCCCTAAAACTGACCTTTCTGATAATAACAATCCAAAAGTCCTTGTGAGACGATACTCGAGTTGTCGCTCCCTAGCTACATATTTTCCAATCACTCGCTTTTTGACGCGTGCGCGACAGTGCGTCAACACCAAGAAAAATGCTGAAAAATCATACTAACTCATTTTATTAATTTCTCAACTAAAGTAAACATCAGTTTATACGAGATACAAAAAGGTAATTACTTTATGGAAATAACATCAACAAATGATTCATACCGCTAATTGCCAAGGACCTCATTGTCAGCAGAGAGATAAATAACAGGGTTTCTTTCTTGCTCCACTTCAAGTGCACTGATAGTGAAATGAGAGGAAGTCAAATTTTCTGGCGAGATCACTTCAGTTGATGCCGAGAAAGTATCTGTCAAGTGGAGGACATAATTAAATTCCTTGCTTTCTTCTTTCTTGCCTCTGAGAGTCAGGTACTTCATATTTTCTGCTAAAGAAGGATCGTATCCTAGTCCATATCTTCCATATCTTGTAGCTACTGCAATCGGTTGAGGGGTCCCTTGGAGGCTTTCCCCTAGGCCTCTTCTTTTCTAATACCCATTCCTTTCCATTATACGGACTACCACTTCATTCACATTCTGCATTGGCAGCTCCTTCTTCCTACTCTTTGGCTTCAGGATTTCAAAACTACGTAGGGAATCATCCTCGACTTGCTCTGCACTTTCTATGCAAGGTACCGAAACAGGCTTTGAAAGCATGATTTCCTCTTCACCATGGATGGTAATCACAGCCCCATCCTGAATATACTGCAGACACTAATGCAATGTTGATGGAACAACACTAGCTTCATGAATCCAAGGCCTTCCTAGAAGCATAGTATAAGCTGGCTGGATCTCCATGACTTGAAAGAGAACATGAAAACAACTAGGCCCTACTTCGAGGGGCAGAGTTATTTCCCCTAAGATCCCTCTTGATGTCCCATCAAAGGCTCGTACAATCATCTCTTAAGGTGTCAAATTCGACAAGCCTATGTTTAGCTACTCTAGAGTGGACAACGAAACCACATTCAATGCCGAGCCACCATCTATAAGCACATTCACAATGACAAATCCTTTGCACCTTAGGGTAATGTGGAGTCCCTTAGGACTACCTCTAAACTTCAAAAACACCTCATCTTCCGAGAAATTGATCATGTTGACCCGCCTCACCGGATCCACCATGTTTACTACATTCTCTGGCGTGACGTCGAGATTAACATAAGCTTCATTCAACACCTTCAATAATGCCTTATGATGCATCTATTATGTGAGGACAAGTGACAAAAGGGATATTCTTGCCAGTGTTTTCTTCAACTGCTCCATCACATCGTATTCACTTTGCTTCATGATCTTCAGAAACTCTTCTTCTTCTTCCTTCTCTTTTCCTTCCTCTTTAGCATTCTTCCTTGCTTCTTCTTCTACAGGGTCCTAGTATCGCCCACTCCTTGTGATGCCTCCAATTCTCACAGCATCAGTAACCTAGAACTTCAAAGTTTCTCCTGCCCGTCCTACTAGCTCAACTTTCTGTTCATAATTCCATGGTACAACGTGTGTATTATTATAAGCAAAAAGAGTTGGATTTTTCACCTTTACAATCACTTTTTCTGGTGCCGGGGCATCATTCATAGGTGGTATCCGGAGCACAACTTTTTCAACCACATTAACTTCTTTAGTCGTACTCGCCTAGCTTGGATAACCCCCAAGGTAAGCAATCCTTGGACTCGGACCTTAAAGTCCCAACAAGTTTCAATATCATGCCCTACCTGCCCATGATGATAATCACAACTTAAATCACCATCATACTTCTCTTTTTCCCCGATCAGCTTCACCGGTGCAACAATATCATATCCTGCTTTCTTGAGCCCCGTAAATACTTCTTGCATCGGGGTTCGCAATTCCAAAACCTTCTTGACTTGAGGCACTTTCACTTCCAAGTTATTCACACTATTTCTCGCATTATGGTTTGGGATTGGGTTATTGACAATGCTAGGCCCAGAATATTCTTCGAAAACCAATCTTCCACAAGCAATCAATTTTCTTACTGCTGTCTTGAAGTGTTGGTGTAAGCCCTAGAGGCCAGTGTATTTCTTAGACTTACATTTGTATCTTGCCATTATATATATATATATATATATATATGTGTGTGTGTGTGTGTGTGTGTGTGTGTGTGTGTGATATGAGGCATTCCAATTTATTGTGTTACTTGTTTAAACATAATAAATTCCTTAGAATAGAAATTTCAGTTTAATAGAATATCAAGTACATGACTTGATCGTGAGACACTATTGAACAATGAAATCCTATTCTTAAATATCCGTAGTCAAGTATTTTATTAATAAGGATAATAATAATACATTGAGACTATTATGTGTGCAGACTGATGACCATATCTCACGGGTCACGGATATGAGATATGGAGTCGCCACATAGGTACACATTAGAGTAATGATGTACTGGATTGACCCACCATGAGAACACTACATGGAGCGTTATGTGAGTGTCATAAGTAGTTCTCATAGTGACAATGGTGTATGCAATCCTTCGACCTGAAATCGCTACGATCCCTACATGAGGAGTCGTGTGCTTTAATATCGTCAAACGTCATCTGTAATAGGATGATTATAAAGACGGTCATTGGGCATACCACGAGCCATGCAGAGGGATGTGAGTGACCTAGATGGAATTTGTCCCTCCTACATAACAGGAGTAATATCTGTGGGGCCCCTGATAGAGTGAGACTATAAAATGCATGGCCATGCTGAAATGAGTCAATATGAGATATTGACCTCATTTGTTGTTAAGTCTACTCGGGTATCAGGGAACATGATATTGAACCATACAAGGGTGACACATTCTATGTCTTGTGTTCAATATAGATATACGGACAAAGGGATAATAATGCACATGAATATTTGTCAAAGAAAGGTTTCGTCAAATCACTGACTTTCTCACTACTTAGGTGGCAGTGATGTATTTCTAGATACCGCTCACTGTTTGTAATATTAAATGGGATTTAATATTACTACTAACGTTTTGGGAACCTATAGGGTCACACACATAAGAGCAGATCAAAAGAAGCATTAAAAGGAGAGTTGGACTCTTCTATTGGGCCTAGCGCATAGTACATGGGGCTTAGGTCAAACGTTGCTCACTAACTCACTTAAGGAGGTGCTACTATAAGTAAACCACTTAAGCTATTGTGCCTACACGTTTTTTTACCCTAGCCGCACATAGAGAGTGACAGTGAGCAGCAGGTCTCGGTTTTCGAAGCTAGCACTGTGAGGCAGAGACGCTTCGTGTTCGTGACGTTGGACGTTCACGGGATCTGCTCGTGTGGATACCTTAGAGACATCGTTCGTGCGGTGTTCGTTTGCATCCGTTTTTGCGAAACCTTGTTTCTGTAATTTTCGTATGTATATGATATATGCGTCTATAGCATGTTTATGTATATATGCGATATGTACATTGGTTCTGGAATCTTTATTATGTTCTGCGATGGCGTCAAGTGTTGATGTTAAACATGATCGGTTTCAGTTCTCTGTTGGCGGCGTTAAGGGGTTTCAGACATGAAGAGTTCATGTTCTTGCGGGTCTTGCGGTTTTAGGGTTGAGAGGTTGAAGCCCTAGCTGCCAAGGAAGCGGGAACCCCGTGCTACCTCTGCGTAGTGTGTTATTTCGAAATTCAATTTTTGAAATCTTTTATGTCACCATTTAATAATAACATCAATTACAATAAATGTGATTTATAGTAACATCAATTACAATAAATGTGATTTATAGCAACATCAATTACAATAAATGTGATTTATTATACATATGTTATGTTTTCAAAATACAGATTTTGAAATCTCTAATTAATAAAAAATAATAATAATAATAATAATTGTGTATTATTATTGGTTGATTATTTATTTGGTAATGTATGGTGAATGGTTATGGCCTTAGTCCTTTAATCTTTTGGTTTATATTTTGAAATATGGCCTGCGTGCCGTGCCTTTCTCTTATATTCCATATGTATATTCTTTTCTCATCTCACTCCCCTCATATGTAAAATGAGGTTTCTGTTTATGTAATGTAATGATGGAGACAAGAAGACGTTATCCTGTGGGAGATCATGCTTGGAGAAGCCTGGACGCTCCTAGGTTTCAGTTTAGATTCTCTCATTGGCTTGGGAGAATCAATGCGTTAGGGGCCATAACCATATCACATTTATCTGCCTTATATATGTATGAGATGCATGTATGTATATAGTATGTTAAAAGGGGTTTAACTAATATATGTATGAGATGCGTGTATGTAAATAGTAAGTTAAAGAGTTTAACAAATGATGAGATCAAATTTTAATCAAATCCCTCAAAAGGAAATATTAAGTCACATTTAAAGGCCTTCCAATGCATGGCACTCGTCAAGACTAGGATCGATTAAGTGTGGGTCCGCCAAAGCGGGGTACCTTTATCTATACTAGTAAGACGCGATGGGACAAATGTAATGTTCAACTGCTATCCATTGGGTCTGACTTAACTAAGCCAACTTCAATAGGATTGAAAGACTTAGAGGCTTATAAGTTGGGCTTTGGTCCATGTGATGGATTAGAATAAGAGTTATTCACCCAACTGTCCAAGAGTTGCATGAGATGCAATCGGAAAGTGTTTCCTACCTATATAACCGAATTTTGAGTGATCAGCCAAAGCTGACTTAAAGCTAGGTGAAATATGGATCTTGGCCCACTAGAAAATCTTTCAACAGGATTTTACGAATCAATGATGAGGGTCATTGTTTTGAGTAAAACAGTGGGAGGCGTATTTAATTAAAGACCTTATTAAATAACTTCATGTCATGATACTTATATTTTGCATATTTATCTCTGTAGATTACCATGGCATCAAACACATCAAGTAACCTGTCATTGCGATCCGTCCTTGAGAAGGACAAACTATCCGGAACAAATTTTCTGGACTGGTACAGAAACTTGAGGATTGTCCTCAAACATGAGAAAAAGCTGTATGTTCTTGAGGAGCCTATTCTTGAGGAGCCACCGGCTTCAAGTGCTCCTAGGGCTGACAGGGATGCTTATAAGAAGCATCAGGATGACGCCTTAGACATCGGCTGTCTTATGCTTGCTACCATGACCTCTGAGCTGCAAAAGCAACATGAGACCATGGAGGCGTACGATATGATCGTGCACCTCAAGCTGCTCTACCAAGAGCAAGCAAGGCATGAGCGATTCGAAGTTTCCAGAGCCCTTTTACAGTTTAAATTGGCAGAAGGAAGCCCTGTGAGTCCTCATGTACTCCAGATGATCGGGTACATTGAGAATCTCGAGAGACTGGGATTTCCTTTAGGCCAAGAGTTGGCCACCGACTTAGTTCTGCAATAGTTGCCTGAGAGCTATAGTCAGTTTGTCATGAACTATAATATGAATGATCTTGAAAAACCTTTGCCAGAATTATTGAGCATGTTGAGAACTACTGAACAAAATATTAACAAAGGAAAGGGGAAGGCCATTTTGATGGTCCAGGCTGGAAATAGCAAGAAGTAGCCCAAGAAGCCCACGCACAAACAAAAGGGCAAGGGCAAGGGCAAGGCCATCAACAAGATCAAGCCCAGTGCTTCTGGCTTGAAGCCTGTGGGTGGTGTGGCTAAGGAAGGCAATTGCTTCCATTGTGGTCGGACCGGACATTGGAAGAGGAACTACCCAAAATACCTGGAAGAAATCAAGAAGAAGAAGGGAAATGAGACTTGCACTTCAGGTGTGTTTGTTATAGAAGTCAATTTATCTACTTCTGCATCATGGGTATTAGATACTGGATGTGGTTCTCACATTTGTACAAATGTGCAGGATCTAAACAGGAGTAGACCATTGGCAAAGGGCGAAGTCGACCTACGAGTTGGAAATGGAGCAAAGGTTGCTGCTTTAGCTGTAGGGACTTATGTATTGACTTTGTCCACCGGGCTTACTATTCAGTTAGAGAACTGTTATTTTGTGCCTGCAATTAGCAGGAATATCATTTCCGTTTCTTGTTTGGACAAGATTGGTTTTTCTTTTATAATAAAGAACAAAAGTTGTTATATTTATTTGGATGATATTTTCTATGCTAGTGCACACATGAGTAATGGGCTTTATGTCCTTGATCTTGAAATGCCCATCTATAACATAAATACTAAGAGGTTCAAACCAAATGAGTTGAACCCGTCTTATCTTTGGCATTGTCGTTTAGGCCATATAAATGAGAAGCTCATTTCGAAGCTCCATAAAGATGGACTCTTGGACTTATTTGATTTTGAATCATATGAGATATGTGAGTCTTGTTTATTGGGAAAGTTGACTAAAGCTCCATTCACCGGAAAAGGTGAAAGAGCTAACGATCTTTTGGGTCTTATACATAGCGATGTATGCGGACCCCTAAACACATTAGCTAGAGGTGGTTTTCAGTACTTCATCACATTCACTGATAATTTCAGTAGATATGGATTTGTGTATCTTATGAAACATAAATCGGAATCCTTTGAAAAGTTCAAGGAATTCAAAAATGAGGTACAAAACCAACTTGGTAAAAATATTAAAGCTCTTCGATCAGATCGAGGTGGTGAATATTTGAGCCCAGAGTTTGAGGATCATCTGAGAGAGTGTGGAATTTTATCTCAACTCACTCCACCTTGAACACCACAATGGAATGGTGACTCTGAGAGGAGAAATCGAACCTTGTTGGACATGGTTCGGTCTATGATGAGTCATACAAACCTTCCAAACTCTTTCTGGGGACATGCTCTATTAACAGCAGCTTTTACACTTAACCGTGTTCCATCCAAAGCGGTAGAAAAGACACCATATGAGATATGGACTGGTAGACGACCCAGCATGTCTTTTATGAAGATTTGGGGTTGTGAAGCATATGTAAAACGTCAAGTTTCTAATAAGCTTGATCCCAAATCTGATAAATGCTTCTTTGTGGGGGTATTCCAAAGAAACCAAGGGGTACTATTTCTATAATCCTTCTGAAGGCAAAGTGTTTGTCGCACGGACTGGTGTATTCCTAGAAAAGGAGTTTATCTCCATAGGAACCAGTTGGAGGAAGATAGAACTTGAATAAATTCAAGAATCACAGAGTAGTGACCTACCATTGGTGGAACATGAGCAACCTTCACAAAATGCTGTGGAGGAACAACCTGCTCCAGTAGCACAAGACCAGCGTAGGTCTAACAGGATACGTCACCAGCCTGAGAGATATGGACTTCTCATGACTCCACAAGGTGATGTATTGCTCATTGATCAATATGAGCCTGTGACTTACCAGGAGGCCATCACTGGCCCAGAATCTGAGAAGTGGCTTGAGGCCATGAAATCTGAGATGGATTCCATGTACACCAACCAGGTATGGACCTTAGTAGAGCCACCTGAAGGGGTGAAACCCATAGGGTGAAAGTGGGTTTTCAAAAAAGAAAACTGACATGGATGGTAAGGTACACACCTTTAAGGCGCGATTAGTCGCTAAGGGTTTCAAGCAAATTCATGGTGTCGACTATGATGAGACCTTTTCACCTGTTGCGATGCTTAAATCCGTCCGGATCTTACTTGCTATCGCTGCATACCATGATTATGAGATATGGCAGATGGATGTCAAAACTGCTTTCCTTAATAGAAAGCTTCTTGAGGATGTGCACATGACACAACCTGAAGGCTTTGGCATTTCAGAGGATGCCGGAAACGTATGTAAATTGCAGCGATCAATCTATGGATTGAAGCAAGCTTCCAGAAGTTGGAACCTTCGTTTTGATGATGCTGTAAGACAGTACGGATTCATCAAAAATGAAGATGAACCTTGTGTCTACAAGAAGGTTAGTAGGAGCATTGTTGTTTTTCTGGTGTTATATGTAGATGACATATTACTCATTGGAAATGACATCCATACACTACAAAATGTAAAGACATGGTTAGGGAATTGCTTCTCTATGAAAGATTTGGGTGAAGCTACCTATGTATTGGGAATCAGGATCTATAGGGATAGATCGCTGAAATTGCTTGGCCTAAGTCAGAGTACATACACGGACAAAGTGTTGAGACGCTTTAACATGCATGAATCCAAGAAAGGACTCTTGCCTATGTCACATGGTATATGCCTATCAAAGGCACAATCCCTTTCCACTCAAGAAGAAAGGGATCGCATGAGTTAGATTCCATATGCATCCGCAATTGGATCTATCATGTATGCCATGTTATGTACTCGACCAGATGTATCGTATGCTTTAAGCATAACGAGCAGGTACTACGATCGATCCCGTGAAAGTCACCGGTCAACATCAAGAACATCCTTAAGTACTTGAGAAGAACTAAGGATTCGTTCTTGGTATATGGAGGCGAGGAAGAGCTTGCTGTAAAAGGTTATACCGATGCTAGCTTCCAAACCGATAAGGATGATTCCAGATCGCAATCTGGTTATGTGTTCTGCCTGAATGGCGGGGCGGTGAGCTGGAAGAGTTCAAAGCAAGAGACATTCGCCGATTCTACTACAGAGGCTGAGTATATTGCCGCCTCCAATGCAGCAAAGGAGGCTGTTTGGATCAGGAAGTTCATTGCTGAGCTTGGTACAGTTCCTAGTATTGTGGACCCCATTGATCTCTATTGTGATAACAATGGTGCCATTGCACAAGCTAAGGAACCTAGATCTCATCAGCGATCCAAACATATACTTAGGCGCTTCCATCTCATTCGAGAGATTATCGATAGAGGAGATGTGAAAATATGCAGAGTACCAACACTTGATAACGTTGCTGACCCACTTACGAAACCTCTTGCTCAACAGAAGCACGAAGGTCACACTAGATCGATGGGCATTAGATTTATGCCTGATTGGCTCTAGTGCTAGTGGGAGATTGTTGGTGTAAGCCCTAGAGGCCAGTGTATTTCTTAGACTTACATTTGTATCTTGCCATTATATATATATATATATATATGATATGAGGCATTCCAGTTTATTGTGTTACTTGTTTAAACATAATAAAGTCCTTAGAATAGAAATTTCAGTTTAATAGAATATCAAGTACATGACTTGATCGTGAGACACTATTAAACAATGAAATCCTATTCTTAAATATCCATAGTCAAGTATTTTATTAATAAGGACAATAATAATACATTGAGACTATTATGTGTGCAGACTGATGACCATATCTCACGGGTCATGGATATGAGATATCGAGTCGCCACATAGGTACACATTAGAGTAATGATGTACTGGATTGACCCACCATGAGAACACTACATGGAGCGTTATGTGAGTGTCATAAGTAGTTCTCATAGTGACAATGGTGTATGCAATCCTTCGACCTGAAATCGCTACGATCCCTACATGAGGAGTCGTGTGCTTTAATATCGTCAAACGTCATCTGTAATAGGATGATTATAAAGACGGTCATTGGGCATACCACGAGCCATGCAGAGGGATGTGAGTGACCTAGATGGAATTTGTCCCTCCTACATAACAGGAGTAATATTTGTAGGCCCCCTGATAGAGTGAGACTGTAAAATGCATGACCGTGCTGAAATGAGTCAATATGAGATATTGACCTCATTTGTTTTTAAGTCTACTCGGGTATCAGGGAACATGATATTGAACCATACAAGGGTGACACATTCTATGTCTTGTGTTCAATATAGATATATGGACAAAGGGATAATAATGCACATGAATATTTGTCACAGAAAGGTTTCGTCAAATCACTGACTTTCTCACTACTTAGGTGGTAGTGATGTATTGCTAGATACCGCTCACTGTTTGTAATATTAAATGGGATTTAATATTACTACTAACGTTTTGGGAACCTATAGGGTCACACACATAAGAGCAGATCAAAAGAAGCATTAAAAGGAGAGTTGGACTCTTCTATTGGGCCTAGCGCATAGTACATGGGGCTTAGGTCAAACGCTGCTCACTAACTCACTTAAGGAGGTGCTACTATAAGTAGACCACTTAAGCTATTGTGCCTACACGTTTTTTTACCCTAGCCGCACATAGAGAGTGACAGTGAGCAGCAGGTCTCGGTTTTCGAAGCTAGCACTGTGAGGCAGAGACGCTTCGTGTTCGTGATGTTGGACGTTCACAGGATCTACTCGTGTGGATACCTTGTTCGTGCGGTGTTCATGATAGACGATTTCAATCAATTGTCATCGCTTTAAGAGGTAAATCTTCTAACCATGAATCATGACCATTCGCAAGGATCCTTCGACGGGAATTTTTTTCCGCTGCGTTATTTTGTTTTATACGCAAATTCCCAACATGAAGGCCTCGCATTCTTCAATGGAATGCCCTAGGGCATCCATGTGATACTTTCAAGTCAAATTTGGATTGTACCAAGTAGGGAAATGTGGTTCCATAGGCCGTACAGGGTTTCCAGCGATTAGGTGACGATCAAATAGTTGTTTGAACAAATCTGTATTGGAGATAGACAGTCTTGGGAAAGGTGGCACATTTTGAGATTGGCAAAGTCCCTGATTTGGAAAATTTGGGCGGGGTCGAGGGTAGCTTGGATGGTTTTGTTGAGGTGCAGGTGGATAATGAGTATATGTTGGGCGAGTGGGGTTGTATGGTTGAGGGGTAGGGATGTTAGTTATTTGGTTTTGTGGCTGGGTGATGGTTGGCGAGGCCTGTTGAGGTAGGTAAAATGGTGTTTGGGTCTGATATGGTGTTTGGTACCTTGGGTATGAAGGGACATGGCGAGGTCCAAAGTTTTGCTGGTGTTGCACATAATTTGCTTCTTCTTCCTTCTTCTTGGGCTGGAACCTCTTCTTGGATGCACTGCCTTCCATGTCAATTGGCAACTTCCCGGCTCTGGCTAGGATTTCAATTCTTTCCCCTACAGCAATCAAGTCATAGAAATCCCTATAAGCTACTCCTGCCATTGCTCCGATAAAGGGGGATCCCAGGGTTCCCAAAAAGTATGAGCACATTTCGGACAACATCAGCGGCGGCTGAACTTGAGCAGCCAAACCCCTCCACCTATATGCATACTGTTTGAAGGATTCATAACTCTTATTCTACATTGTAGTCAACTATTCACGGGTCGGAGCTATGTCCAAATTAAATTTGTATTGATCCATGAACAAATCGGCTAATTCTGTCCACCGAGAGATCTTAGAATGGTCTAACTGAAGGTACCACTCTAGTGCGATTCCGGTCAAACTTTCATGGAAAAAACCAATGAGGAACTTGTCATCCTTATAACAGATGGCCATTTTGGTGGCATAGCTAATCAAATGGAATCGTGGGTTCCCACTTCCGTCATACTTGGAAAAATCAGGAATTTTGAAATCTTTAGGAATCACGACATTTATGGCAGGACAAAACTCTTCAATCTTGAGAGGGCCATAAGTATTTGAGCCCTTATCTCTTTTATTTGTTCTTCTACCTTCTCCATCCACTCTTCCTTCATCTTATCAAGTCCAAACTAAACTCCCCTTGATTGTTTAGGAATGGATGCATGGGGTTTTTCCTATGTAAGTTCTGCATAGCCAGCAGCCTCATGATACACATTCTCGATGGGGCGATATCCTTCCCCGATGGGGATTACTATGGGCTCTGTGTAACCCGACATTCCCTGAGTAAGGCTATGGTTTATGTTTGAAAATATTGGCACCGTTACCATGGAGGGGGCCGACTGTACGCTCACATGTGGGTCATCTTTATTTCCAATTCTATTTGCACCAAGCCTGCTCAGAGATTCCCTCATATCCTGTAGTATAGCCTCCAACCTTGCTTGAGTTTCAAAGATTTCAGTCACCCTTCCCCTCACTTTGTCTACTTCTAAACTCAAGTTCCTTCCTGTCTCAGGATTGTTGGCAGCCATCCTGGTCCGAGACCTTGTGTTGTGAACTCGGGTTTGATTGGTATTGTCTTTCTTAGGTTGCGCAATGGTTCTTGAACCCTCAGATTCACGTTTTTATCTGTGTGAAAAATCATCAATTATTCTCCATTCGTTGGGTTTGCACGGCTTTATCGGAATGTGATGGAAGCTCCTCAAAGGGTCATCAATCCCACTAACATAATTTCTAGCATACATGTGAGTCACGATCCAAACATACAACATTTGTGCACAACATCGTAATTTGCCTTGTTGACCTTCATGGCAAACTTGCAATGATAGGAATGTTTCTGGAAAATTGTGGGAACAGGGTTCACAGTATATTCTTCAACCTTGTTGTAGACATCCAAGGCTGCGTAATCCACCATGTCTGTTATAAATGGAAAAATCAACAACCCATAAATGGTTGAAGCTAACACCTGCTTGAAGATAACCCAATTATTTTGTCATGCCAGTTCCTGGAGATAAACTTCAAGGAATATTTGCCTCAGACCTCTGACAGCTCCCATTTCCATTTTGTCTGATGGCTTCGGTAGAACTCCCAACAACTCTGCTACCTTGCCATCACTAACATGCTGGCCATAATAGAAATAAACATGAAACTCCCTTGGAAGAGGCATCCATAGCATGTAAGCATATTCTTCTATAGTCGGTGTTATATCCAAATTCGGCAACTCGAAACACCTCAAATTCGGGTTCCAATATTGGGCCAAAGCACTCAAGCCCAAAGCATCTACATGTTTGTGCAATAAGTCCAAAATCTTCCCATACTTGCTTGCAAACTTAGAACATACTTCTTTTGGCATCAAGCAACCGATTTCCATTAAAGTCTTCACATCATTGATTTTCACGTCTACTCTAATATTCTTCTTCAGGCGAATTGCATTGCTAGAGTTAGACATTTCCATTCCTTGCTACATAGATAGTGTCTTTCCTCCACAAAAGAGAATCACCTATATAAAAAAGATATTATTTTACAAACAAATAAAATAAAATAAAAACTATGCATTTTATTTATTTATTATTTATTTGTTAAAACACAAAGGGAAATGAAGTAAAAATAAATAAGTAAACGGATAGAAAAACACAAGGGAGATATGGTACCCCTCCAATTGTCTTAAGAGGTAGGGCCTAATCAAAGGTACCTATGATGGCAACTTCTAAGTCGAGCGGCCACTAAGTCAATTTAGGAGTGTAAACTTTAGGACGTGTCTAGACTTCTATAGGTCATGGTCCCCGGATTGCCCTTGTCAAGGACCTAGTTCATGAACCTAATCACAAGTAGGGATAAACCCTCCAGGATGACTAGTCCATGACACTGGTAACAATCCGAGTGGTGAATCAACAAATATCATAGAGGCACTAGGTCTTCAATGACAATGCTGAGGCACCACCTAATCCTTAAGCTCCCACAAACTCGGGTATAGAGCTGAAAGTGTGTGAAAATGAGTGTCAGTGTTGTGTGTGCTGGAGGCATACAAACTTGTACAATCCTAAAACAAAACTACTTTAACCTGTAAGACAAGCAAACAACAAATATCATGGTCTTCTATCCTAATGTAAAAATAATTATTAAAGCAAAAAGGAATCAAATATATACAAAAATAAAAGAAAACAATTAAAAGGGGTAAACAATAAATACCAAAATGCGCAACTCATTACTTAGGCTTGACGCTCGAAATGTCCCTAGTGGAGTCACCATCTGTCGCAACCGAAAATCATGGCAGGGACAACGATAAAAATTAGATAAAAAAAAAATTAGAGTCGCTACCAATTTTTTTTATCTAGGATCAAAATTTGAAAACCTAAAAAATGGTCTTTGGAACCAAAATGAGTTCGAAAATCGGTTACGGGTAGGGAAGGTGTTAAGCATCCTACACCGCCTATTCGAAGAATGGTACCTTAAATAAATTGCGTGAAATTAAATTATTTATTTTTTGCCCCAAAAATATTTATAAGGAATAATTTATTTATTTATTAATTTTTTTTATATTTTATGTTTCTTTATTGGTTTTTTTGCATTTTAAAAGTTTTTAAAAAATATTATTGATAAATCCTAAATGAGGTTGAACGTGGCACGTAAGTTCATAGGACAACCACAAAGCTAAGGGATTGAGCATGACACTTGTCATAGAGCAACCCAAAAAATCATTAAATAAATTATTAATTAATTATCTACATTAAAAAGAACACAAAATAAAGGAAAAATTAATTTTGGCATGACGGGATGATTAATCCTGCTCCTACGTATTCCCTGCTGCGATGAGAAACTCAAAGTCACGTTGTTCTTGTAGAAAATATATTGTTTGTTGGTTGATTTTATTTTTTTATGAAAAGTTTTTTTTATGTTTATCTAAAAAGGTTTTTCCTTTTATTTATTTTTCGTTTTTGTTTTTTTATTTATTTTTTTGATTTATTGAAAACTCCTAAGTGAGATAGAACATGACAGATACGTCCACAGAGCTATCTCGCATTTAAGGAATTGAGTGTGAAATGTAACGCCCTTTGTTACATTAGTAATCCCAAGTTAAAATCAATAAAATAAAAAAAATCCTTTAAAATCTGGAAATACCACATAATAAATAACGTAGTAATAAAATATCCATGTAGTGAATATAAATATAAATAAAAATAAAAATCAAAAGCTTCAAAACCGGGCGTCTAATTACAATCCCAACGATAAATAAATGTGCCTAGCCACATACGGCTCCTTATTTAAGAAAATACTAACCAAACTAGAAAGCATAACTAATGGAATCCACTAAGTCTTCATGCCTCTTCAGTCTCAATGACGTCCACCTCGTGCTCTGAAAACAATACTTATAATGAGATATAAAATCCCAGTGATCAACAATAGAGTTTTTTAAAATTATTTTTGAAAATAACATTGTTCTCAGCGGGTGCGGTAACCGGAAAAACTGTCCATGGCACCCGCTAATTTTCCAAAATAATATATATAAAAGAAAATACTTTTAATACCAATAATAATTTCATCTCAATACATCACATTCCATATACCGGATAAATTCTAATTTAATCCAAGCGGTCCGAAGACCTCCTAATTAAATTGGCCTCTTGCCAGCATGCCATATATTCACACATCACACGACAATGGCGTCCCATTGCCCACCCCTACTCACGAGGAGTGTTTCGATGTTACCCTCCTGTCGGGGACATTTCCATTTCGATACCTCCCATGTGCACATGGTGGTATTTCTCCTTTTTCGACACCCCAACCTGTGGCGGTGTTACTTTCGATACTCCTTTTTGGGTAATATTACTTATTTTCGACATCCCAATTATATGGGGATGTTACTTTCGATACCCAATTATGGTGGTATTACTTTTCGATACCCCTATCATAGGTGGTATTGCGGCAAACATCATACAATTCATCATAAGGCACAATTTCATGTCTCATACATGTAAAAATTCATTTACCAAAAATTAAATATTTGATCTTATCATGCATGTCAAATAAACTCACATAACATAGCATACACCAATAAGCACGTCATTCAACTAATTCAAATACCAATCATGTATTTCATGCCATCAGTAACAAGAATAAATACCCAATTTAATAATCTTTTTTTATTTTAATTCAAAACCCCTAAAAAAAATTAGTCTATTAATAACATGCATCATTCAATTAAAATCTCTCAAAATCATAGGTAAATCGCTCAACACAACAAACACATGTACCATGGAAAGGGTTATAAAAAGGTACTGTTACTCACCTCTCAAAGACCTCCAATTTGTTCTAAAAATTATTTATGATAAGGATTTGCGCTTCCCTAAAAATTCTTCTCCCGTTTGGTGGCGTTCTTGGATCTGTGTTGTTACGGTTGTACTAGCAAGGAAAGGAAATACCTTTCTCTCGTCTCGTGTGCGGCGCTATGCAGTGATTTGAGTATATATATTTACACCGCACATTAAGCAGCGTACTAGGTTTTTTTTTTCTAGTTTATTTTCTTTTCCTTTTTTTTTGTTTGTTTTGTTTCTTTATTGTTTATTTCTTTCTTTTTTTTATAGAATAACTAGGCCCACTTGACTTATGAGCTACCCCTAGGCCCCTACGTGAAAAGTCTGTACTTATGCTTACATTTATATATATATATATATATATATATATATATTAATTCATTATTCCTTTTGTAATTCCTAACCAACTCTAATAAATTTTATACTAACAAATCCTTTACATTAAACCTCTTAATTATATTTTATTTTTATTATATCATTATTATTTATTTATTTATTTTTTATAACTTAATCTTTTTTTTTTCAAATTAATTATATTAGAATTTTAGGATGTTACATTTTCTCCCTTCCTTAAAGAATTTCGTCCCCGAAATTCGCCTCATACTCACGCACTTATTTTAACATATGGCATATCCAAACTTAAAGGTTACCATACCGAAGATAAAAAAATCTGGGTATTGACGCACGATGTCCTCATCCATCTCCCAAGTGGCTTCCTCAGGAGTCAATCCGTCCCATAACACTTTCACCAACGGAATCGTCTTGTTCATTAGAGTCTTAGTGCTCTTGTCCATGATTTGACTAAGCTTTGGCTTATAGATCAAATTATCCTTCAACTGTACGGACTCAGGAGCTATCACATGAGATTCATCAGGCACATATTTTCTGAGTTGCGACACATGGAGGATATCATGAAGGTTTGCCAACTGTGGCGGAAGAGCCAATTGAAAAGCAACAGGCCCGACTCTTTTAAGGATTTGGAAAGGTACCATGAAACGAGGATTTAGCTTGCGGTCTTTTGTCGACTTCCCTACCCCCGTCTTAGGAGTGACTCTCAAAAATACATGCTCACTTTCCTGGAATTCTAGAGGCTTCATCCTTTTGTCGGCGTAGCTCTTTTGTCTACTTTGCGCCGTGCGCATCCTCTCCCTAATCATTTTGATTCTCTCAGAGGTTTCCTGGACCAATTCAGGTCATATCAAGGTTTTCTCACCTACCTCACACCAACATAAAGGGGACCTACACTTCCTCTCATATAGGGCCTCATAGGGTGCCATGCCTATACTAGCGTGATAACTATTGTTATACGCAAACTCAATGAGAGGTATGAATCTATCCTAACTCCCTCCTTCATCCAGGACACACGCCCTAAGCATGTCCTCAAGGGTTTGAATGGTCCGCTCTGACTGACCATCCGTTTGGGGATGATAGGCCATGCTAAGGTTCAACTTAGTCCCAAAAGCTTGTGAAAAGCTCTCCAAAATCTAGAGGTAAACCTCGGGTCTCTATCCGACACTATAGATGTGGGTATCCCATGAAGCTTGACTATTTCCTTGATATAGAGGTATGCCAACTTGTCTAAGCTATAGGTTGCCTTAATTGGCAAGAAGTGACAGACTTGGTCAACCTATCCACTATCACCCAAATGGCGTCTAAGCCCAGACGCGTCTTAGGTAACCCCATCACAAAGTCCATAGAAATTCTCTCCCACTTCCATTATGGAATCTCCAAGGACTGCAACAACCCCGAAGGCTTCTGATGTTCTATCTTAACTTTTTGGGACACTAAACACCTAGTTACGAAGCTAGTCACATCCTTTTTCATTCCTGGCCACCAATACATCCTCTTAAGGTCTTGGTACATCTTAGTTATTCCAGGATGTATGGTAAACTTTCCCTTATGAGCCTCCTCTAATATGTTCTCTCTAAGGCTCCCCTCCTTAAGAACAACGATCCTATTCTTAAACTTCACTAGTCCATCAACAGACAACTCATAACCCTCTTGTCCCAACCGAGACTGCAACTCTTGGTCTAAAAGTTGTTCCCGCCTAACCTCATCTCTAAGGTCACTGTTAATTTCCAACCTATTCAGCTTCAAACTTAAGACATTCAAGGACACATCCAACACTTCCAGATTCATGTCCCTAAACTCCTCCATGAGGTTCAGCTCTTGCACCATCAAGCTCGACACGTGTAGGGACTTCCTACTCAACGCATCCACCACCACATTGGCTTTTCCCGGATGGTACTTCAACTCGAAGTCATAGTCCTTAAGGAACTCCATCCACCTTCGTTGTCTCATGTTCAACTCCTTCTGGTCGAACAAATATTTTAGGCTCTTATGGTCACTAAAAACTTCAAACTTTGCCCCATAAAGGTAATGCCTCCAAATCTTAAGGGCAGAAACCACAGCTGCTAGGTTTAGGTCATGGGTAGGGTAATTCCCCTCATGTGGCCTAAGCTGCCTAGAGGCATATGCTACCACCTTGCCCCCCTGCATTAAGACACAATCCAAGCCATTCTTAGATGCGTCGCAGTATACCACAAAACTCACTAAGGGATTCGGTATAGTTAAGACTAGTGATGACACCAATCTCCTCTTAAGCTCTTGGAATCCGTCCTCACTCTTGGTCCCATACAAAAGGTTTCCCCTTCCTTGTCAACTGGGTCGAAGGTGAGGCTAATCTAGATAACCCCTCTATGAACTTCCTATAGTAACCAGATAAACATAAGAAACTTCTCACTTCGATTACGGTCTTAGGTTGTTCCCATCGCAACACAACATCAACTTTAGAGGAATCAACCGCTACACCATCCTTTGAGATTGTGTGTCCTAAAATCTTTACCTCGTTTATCCAAAACTCACACTTCTCCGGTTTGGCATAAAGACGCTGTTAGACGAATCTGGGCAAGTATACCCAGTCGTGCAAGTAATACGGTGGTAAGACCGTTTAATCGTTCCCACGAGGACTGCAACAAGTATTAGCACATACCACTTCAACTACTATCTAAGCGGATTCTTGGATTGAAGAGAGTTCTAAACTAATTTTCAAGCCCGTAAAAGTAAAAATAAACAAAGCAAGAAACACAAACTCTTTTTGTACTTTTCTCAAATACTTGGAAGGCAATAAAAGATGGGTTTCAAATATGATAAAAGTAGCTGGGGTTAGGTTCACTAAACTTCATCCTCATGCAATGAAACACTCACAAACAGTTTATACTTCAGTTATGACAATCAATCCACTAAACTACTCAAGCCCCGATCTCTCTGATGACAAGAGCCTAATTCCACTAATAGACCCTAATCTCTTAGGTGGCCTAGATTAATGAAATTGCATTAGGATTAAGGATTACGCGATTACTAGTAAACCAAACTCCATCTCTAGATGTAAGGATTACTAGGTGATTAATTTCAGTTCCGGTTATGATACGAACGTCTCCATTACATACCAAAACACTAATCAAGTCATGGGGGTGCTAGCCACAACAAGCATTAAGCATAGAAAATTAACCACTCAATAACAAAGTAGAAACTATATTGCAAGATTAAATCAAATACATAAGAATTCAGACATAGTTACCCTAACCCCAACAATGGAGGTTTAGCTACTCATAACAATATCCACAACAAGAGAAAAATGGAAGAAGGAGAGAAGGGATTCCATGGGGGCAATCCTCCACACCCTGCCTCTGGTTCCCAGAGCTTTTCTTTTGGTTTCCAACTCGTAACCTTTCCAATTCTCCCAGGTGTCTTTTCCCATTCTGCCTTAAACAGCTTAAAACAGTGATTCTGATTTTCGCACATTCGCGGGGCGAGAGGTATATCGCAAGGCGAATATTAAACTGCTGGTCTTCAGTGCTTGGAACTCTCGCGAGGCGAGAAACTGTTCACGAGGCGAACCAGAAAGGCTTACATTTTCCTGGAACAGTCAGCTCTCAGGGTCGTGAGGCGATGTGTGATTCGCGGGGCGAACCAGAAAGGATGACATTCTGCTGTTTCTGGCTGTCTTCATTCGCGGGGAGAGTATCCTCTCACGGGGCGAGCATTCCCAGAATTTCATTCTCCACTTTTTCTTCATTCCCTTGGCTCTAAGTTAACCAGATTTTTCAGTAATTCCTGCAAAACAACACACAACACCACCTTCACCCGTTCCAAAGGAAAATCTAACAAAACCAATTAAATAATGCCTAATCTATATGAAATATGCATGCAAAAGTGTACAGGAAACATCATGTAAAATCACACTATCAAATCACCCCAAGCTTATTCAATTGCTTGTCCTCAAGCAATCACCAAGGCCAGAAGAATAAACAGAACATGGATAGTGAACTAAGAACCCGAGTAAATAATCCAAGTAATAGGCAATTCAAACAATTCAGCAAGAGACAATCAATTCAAGTCCAATTAGAGGCTTAGGTTCCTTAGACTCATGTTCTCACTGATTTGGGCACTCTTTCTCACCTGAAGCTCACCCCAAGCTTGTTCATTTGCTTGGCTCTCTTCCTCACCACTCAAGTGTTTAGGGGATAAGACATTTCACTCAATTTTCCTCAAGGAATGAATCCTACCATAGGCTTGACTATCAACCAAATCTCTACTTTATTAATGAAAACAAATTAGAATCAAGAGGTCTTTTCTTTGGTTGTAACATGGCCATGGGATTTACTCGTTAGGTGGGGATAACAAGAAAAGGACATTTCAAAAGGCTACACAAACATCAAGCATTGCAAACATGACCTTTTAAAATACCTTCTTGGGTTTTCAATTCATTTTTCCACCTTTCTTTTCTTTCTTTTTCTTTTTATTTCTCACTTTTCTTTTTGTCATCCCCTTCTCTATTTTTTTTTCTTTTTTTTTCTTTTCTTTTTCTTTTATTTGGCTTGAAGAAGGGGATATTTTTCAACTCAAGAGAATTATTTTTCTTTTTCTTTTTTCTTTTTTTTTTCCATCCCAAACTTTTTCAACTACCTTTTTACCCTTTTTGTAATACTTTAGAAGGCCCTATCAAACATCATTCAACAATATATTTCAAGGTACCAAGAAAAGTATTTTTTTCTTTCAGGCTCAAAATTGGGCAACTAAGGGGTAGCATTTCATCATTCAAAACTCAGAAGGCCAGAAAAAATACCTATTGCCTCAATCATTTTCAAAAATTTTTTCAAAAATTTTTAAGTTTTGAAATGGTTTCAAGTCAAGTTCTAGAGAAAACAAACCAAGAGGAATACACTCTACACAAAGAATGGGGTAAATTTTAGTGAGTACCCCTTTGGCTCAAAATCTCACATTTTAGTTCAGAATCAATGAAAAACACAAATCCACAGAACCATATGCTAATTATCAACTATCCACGATCATCTCAAACATTTTCATTTGCAGCCATATCACAAGAATAACAAATTGGGTTCAACACTTCACTATCACAAGTTATTTGGCACTTAGTTCTCACAATCGGATGCAAAATCTAAACAAGGGCAATCTAATTGTGTGATCATGCAAAGCTATCATGCAAAACTATATGAATGCAACTTGCAAATGCAAAATATCCCTACCCCAAGCTTAAGAATTTACATTGTCCCCAATGTAAACAATCAAGATGGAAAGAGGAGAGAAAAAAAACAAAAAACAAAAAATTGGAACAGCTTACCGAGGCGGTAGCGGGTGCTGACTTTGCTTTTTTCTCGGCCCCTTTTTCTCTTGTCCTTGCCTTCTTGCTCTCCCTTCCTTCCTTATTACCCTGCAAACACTTGGCAATTGACAATTTATTATTTTCCTCTCGAGCTTCTCAAATTATTCAAGAGGTTAAAGCAAAAACAAAACTATTAAGAAAATGAAACAACTAAAGAGAAGAATTAAGAAATCTTGGGTTGCCTCCCAATAAGCGCTTCTTTAACGTCACTAGCTTGACGTGTAGACAACTTCTTTCAATTAACCGGGGTCTGCTTGACATAGAAGTGCAAGAGCACTTTTCTTCCATGAAACTCCTGTAAAGAGCTGATTTTTCTTAGAAGGCCAACAATTGTGCTTCTGCTTTGCCTTTTTCGCTCTGGGCCTCTTGCCCTTTTTCTTACCCCTTCCCGGTGGAGGTTCTGTTTCCACAAGATGAGCAGAGCCAACTTCCTCACCAACTGATACATCATTTGTCTTGCATAGCTTCAGATTTGCTTTCATGTTGGGCTTTTCCTTCTTCTCTGGAGTAGAGGGGTGGTGTTGATGTGCAATGACTTCCTTATCTACTGAATCCACCATGTCCATGCGGAAACACTCCTCTTCCTTGCTCGTGCGATGCATAGCTTCCAATACATTGAAAGTTACTTCTTCTTCTTGCACTCTGAATTTCAACTGACCTTTTTCTACATCTATCAAAGCCCGACCAGTTGCCAGAAAAGGTCTCCCCAGTATGAGCGGAACTTCAGCATCCTCCTCCATGTCTAAAACCACAAAGTCTGCTGGGAAGATAAACTTATCCACCTTTACCATAACATCTTCCAAGATACCATAAGGATGCTTGATTGATCTGTCAGCTAACTGCAATGCCATCCTGGTTGGTTTCACCTCTCCTCCTCCAAGCTTGTTCAACATGGAAAGCGACATCAAGTTGACACTAGCTCCCAAGTCACATAAGGCTTTTCTGATAGCAACATTCCCAATAGTGCAAGGGATTATAAAACTACCAGGATCTTTCAGCTCGGAGGTAGCTTCCTTTGCAGTATCGCACTGCACTCTTCAGTTAAGGCAACAGTTTCGCCTTCTTTGATCTTTCTTTTCTTCGTGAGCAGTTCCTTCATGAATTTTGCATAATTGGGCATCTGCTCAAGTGCTTCAGCAAAAGGGATATTGATCTGCAACCTCTTGAAAATATCAAGGAACTTGGCAAATTGTTCGTCTTTCTCCTTTTTCTTGGTCAAATGAGGGTATGGCAACTTAACATAAGAGGGAATCACTTGAGGCTTGTCCCAATCTTTCAAAAGCGGACTTTTAGTCTTCCTCAAAATTGAATTCTCATCTACTAGCTTCTCCCTCTTGTCTTGTTCACTGGCTTTTTCTTCTTCCTCAACTATAACATCTTGACCGTTTGCTTCTTTTTTCTCAGCGCTCAATTCTTTTTTCCCATCAACATTCTGATTCTTCACCAAAGGTTCACCGCCCACATTCTCAAGACTTTTTCCACTCCTCAACACAATAGCATTGCAATGCTCCTTCGGATTAGTTTGAGTGTTACCAGAAAAGCTGTTGCTAGTTTGCTCGGCTAGGTGCTTTGCAATTTGGCCAACTTGAACCTCCAAATTATTTAGATAAGCATCGGTATTTTTCTGGTTCGTCATGGACAACTGCATGAACTGATTAAGTGTGTTCTCCAGATTAGAAACCCGATCTTGAAGCGGTTGTGTAGGAGGAGGCTTGCTTGTTTGCCCGGCATCTTGATTCCAACCAAAATTTGGGTGATTCCTCCACCCTTGGTTGTTGCCTTGTCGCCCATAGTTCCCCATATAATTTGTTTCTTCATGGGAACTAGGTGGTGCCTCACATCTTCCATTCTCATGATCACCTCCACAAAAATCACATCTCAGTACCTGCTGGTGTGGCATGGTTGTCCCTTGAACAGTTTGGAGTTGTTGTGGAAGTTGAGCTAGTTGTTTGGTAAGAGACTCCAATTGTTGTGTCATGATCTTGTTCTGAGCCAACAATGCAGTTTGTGAATCCAACTCCAACACTCCCCTTCTTTGTGTGGGACCCCAATCATGATGCATCAAGTAATCATTAGAGGCCATTGCTTCTATCAAAGTCAGGGCTTCCTCTGCTGTCTTTGTATTCATTGAACCTCCAGCTGAGGCATCCAACATGTACCTGGTTGATGGCCTCAATCCATTGCAGAATGTTTGCATCTGAGTAAGATCATCAAAACCATGGTTTGGGCATCTCCGAAGTAATTCCTTGAACCTTTCCCAGGCGTCATGTAATGTCTCACCTTCTTGTTGAGAAAAACTCATGATGTCACCCCTTGCCTTTACAAATCTTGATGTGGGGAAGAACCTTGCCAGAAACTTTTCTTCTAAGTTGTCCCATGTAGTGAAACTCCCCCTTGGTTGTGACTGGAGCCAAGACTTGGCTCTATCTCTTAAAGAAAAAGGGAACAATCTCAGTCGAATTGCATCATCAGAGGCACCATTTATCTTCACTGTATCACACAATTCTAGGAAAGTGGAAATATGACTGTTAGGATCTTCCTTCTCCAATCCAGCAAACTGATTTTGTGAAACCATGTTGATGAGATTTGGCTTGAGTTCAAAATTGTTGGAGTTCACCGGAGGTCTCACTATACTAGTGACATGCCTGTTGAAATTTGTATTGGAATAGTCACCAAGTGTCCTCCGTGGTGGTGGTGGAGTATCTTCACCATTCCCTGCCATCTTGAGTTCTTCTTGAGTAACCTGAGAGGTGGAAGTCTCTTGTTCTTCTCCTTGTTGTCTTAACAAATGCTTTCTTGTCTTGCTTGCTTCCTATTCTTCCTAGCTGTTCTTTCAATTTCTGGATCGTATAGGAGTTGGTCAGCTGGAATAGTACCTCGCATACACAAACAGTCTAGCAAACAAGATTGTTAGTAGTAAAGGTTAGCACACAACAGCAAACACACTAAAAAAAATGACAGCACACAGTTTATAACAGAAAAGAAAAATTTTAAAACAGAAAAATTTTGTGCTCAAATTAGTAACCAAAATGGATATGCTAATATTGAAATACAGTCCCCGGCAACGGCGCCAAAAACTTGTTGGACGAATCTGGGCAAGTATACCCAGTCGTGCAAGTAATACGGTGGTAAGACCGTTTAATCGTTCCCACGAGGACTGCAACAAGTATTAGCACGTACCACTTCAACTACTATCTAAGCGGATTCTTGGATTGAAGAGAGTTCTAAACTAATTATCAAGCCCATAAAAGTAAAAATAAACAAAGCAAGAAACACAAACTCTTTTTGTACTTTTCTCAAATACTTGGAAGGCAATAAAAGATGGGTTTCAAATATGATAAAAGTAGCTGGGGTTAGGTTCACTAAACTTCATCCTCATGCAATGAAACACTCACAAACAGTTTCTACTTCAGTTATGACAATCAATCCACTAAACTACTCAAGCCCCGATCTCTCGGATGACAAGAGCCTAATTCCACTAATAGACCCTAATCTCTTAGGTGGCCTAGATTAATGAAATTGCATTAGGATTAAGGATTACGTGATTACTAGTAAACCAAACTCCATCTCTAGATGTAAGGATTACTAGGTGATTAATTTCAGTTCCGGTTATGATACGAACGTCTCCATTACATACCAAAACACTAATCAAGTCATGGGGGTGCTAGCCACAACAAGCATTAAGCATAGAAAATTAACCACTCAATAACAAAGTAGAAACTATATTGCAAGATTAAATCAAATACATAAGAATTCAGACATAGTTACCCTAACCCCAACAATGGAGGTTTAGCTACTCATAACAATATCCACAACAAGAGAAAAATGGAAGAAGGAGAGAAGGGATTCCATGGGGGCAATCCTCCACACCCTGCCTCTGGTTCCCAGAGCTTTTCTTTTGGTTTCCAACTCGTAACCTTTCCAATTCTCCCAGGTGTCTTTTCCCATTCTGCCTTAAACAGCTTAAAACAGTGATTCTGATTTTCGCACATTCGCGGGGCGAGAGGTATATCGCGAGGCGAATATTAAACCGCTGGTCTTCAGTGCTTGGAACTCTCGCGAGGCGAACCAGAAAGGCTTATATTTTCCTGGAACAGTCAGCTCTCAGGGTCGCGAGGCGATGTGTGATTCGCGGGGCGAACCAGAAAGGATGACATTCTGCTGTTTCTGGCTGTCTTCATTCGCGGGGCGAGCATCCTCTCGCGGGGCGAGCATTCCCAGAATTTCATTCTCCACGTTTTCTTCATTCCCTTGGCTCTAAGTTAACCAGATTTTTCAGTAATTCCTGCAAAACAACACACAACACCACCTTCACCCGTTCCAAAGGAAAATCTAACAAAACCAATTGAATAATGCCTAATCTATATGAAATATGCATGCAAAAGTGTACAGGAAACATCATGTAAAATCACACTATCAGTCGCTCGTCCCTTAAGATCTGCAACACTAACCTTAAGTGTTCTCTATGTTCTTCTGGCGTCCTAGAGTATATTAAAATATCATCTATGAACACCACTACAAACCCATCCAAAAAGGTCCAAAAGATCTGATTCATGTAGTCCATGAAAATGGCTGGGGTGTTGGTCACACCAAAGGGTATCACCACATACTCATAGTTCCCATACCTTGTCCTGAAGGCTGTCTTAGGGATGTCCTCGCTTGTAACTCTAATTTGATGGTATCCCGATCTTAGATCTATTTTGGAAAACACTGATGCTCCCCTTAACTGGTCTAAGAGGTCATCTATCCTAGGCAATGGATAATTGTTCTTGATGGTTACCTTATTCAGTTGCCTATAATGAACACACAACCTCATGCTCCCATCCTTTTTCTTCACTAAAGGCACTTGTGCTCCCCAAGGTGACACACTAGGCCTAATAAACCCCTTTTGTAACATATCCTCTATCTGTTTCTTGGGCTCGCTCAACTCTAGAGGTGCCATCCTATAGGGTGCTACTGATACAGGTCCACTCCCAAGTACTAGATCTATGGTAAACTCAATCTCTCTATCTGGAGGTAAACTAGAGACATCCTTAGGAAACACATCTGGGAACTCACACACAATAGGCAACGCCGCTATATCACTTTCAGCCTCTATCTTAGCAGAAAAGAGAAGAATATATCCCTGAGCTCCCTCAACTAAGCACTTACGACATGAGGCAACAGAGATAAGATGTTCTGTCCTAGGAGAGTTAACATACATGGACTGTGGAATAAGAGAAATAGTTTGACTAGCACAATCAATAATAGCATTGTTACGAGACAACCAGTCCATGCCCAAAATAATATCTAGACCACACATAGGTAAACATATCAAATCAACGATATAAGTCAGGTCTTGAAACAACAAAGGACATTGCATGCAGACAGAAGAAGTAATCAATCTATCTTTAGCAGGAGTAGAAACACACAAATCATATGACAGTTTAGTAACTGGCAACCCTAAGAATTAAGCACATTTAAATGAAATGAATGAATGTGTTGCTCCCGAATCGAACAATAGAGTGACTTTTCTCCTGTACGAGTTGAAGGAATTCAGCCTCCTTCGGATCTAAGCTGCCTCAGAATGATGGCGGGTTGTCCTTCTTGAATTCGGAAAGTCCCACGTGCTAAGGGTCCTAGGCTGCCACCACTCCATTAGTGATTGGCCTCCATTCCCATTCAGTTGACAGAGAGTCTCCGCCTGCGCTTGCATAACTCTGACTATACAATCCCAAGCTGGTGCCAGTGCAACGTTCGTCCCTCGCCTATTAATCGCCATAAATCTGCTTACTACCAATGAAATACTGGGTTGATCAGGTCCAATATCCCAAAGAATAGCATGCAGCATTTATAACTCTAAAAAGCATCCTATGCGCCCAAGTTTTGTTTTTGAAAAAGCCCCACTACCACAGTCCGATTTAGAATCGAACTGCTCTGATACCATAAATGTAACGCCCTTTGTTACATTAGTAATCCCAAGGTAAAATCAATAACATAAAAAATCCTTTAAAATATAAAAATACCTCATAATAAATAACGTAGTAATAAAATATCCATGTAGTGAATATAAATAAAAACAAAAATCAAAAGCCTCAAAACCGGGCGTCTAACTACAATCCCAACGATAAATAAATGTGCCTAGCCACATACGGCTCCTTATTTAAGAAAATACTAACCAAACTAGAAAGAATAACTAATGGAATCCACTAAGTCTTCATGCCTCTTCAGTCTCAATGACGTCCACCTCGTGCTCTGAAAACAATACTTATAATGAGATATAAAATCTCAATGATCAACAATAGAGTTTTTTAAAAATATTTTTGAAAATAGCATTGTTCTCAGCCGGCGCGGTAACCGGAAAAACTGTCCATGACACCCGCTAATTTTCCAACATAATATATATAAAAGAAAATACTTTTAATACCAATAATAATCTTATCTCACTACATCACATTCCATATACCGGATAAATTCTAATTTAATCCAAGCGGTTCGAAGACCTCCTAATTAAATTGGCCTCTTGCCGGCATGCCATATATTCACACATCACACGACAATGGCGTCCCATTGCCCACCCCTACTCACGAGGAGTGTTTCGATGTCACACTCCTGTCGGGGACATTTCCATTTCGATACCTCCCATGTGCACATGGTGGTATTTCTCCTTTTTCGACACTCCAACCTGTGACGGTGTTACTTTCGATACTCCTTTTTAGGTAGTATTACTTATTTTCGACATCCCAATTATATGGGGATGTTACTTTCGATACCCCATTACGGTGGTATTACTTTTCGATACCCCTATCATAGGTGGTATTGCGGCAAACATCATACAATTCATCATAAGGCACAATTTCATGTCTCATACATGTAAAAATTCATTTGCCAAAAATTAAATATTTGATCTTATCATGCATGCCAAATAAACTCACATAACATAGCATACACCAATAAGCACGTCATTCAACTAATTCAAATACCAATCATGTATTTCATGCCATCAGTAACAAGAATAAATACCCAATTTAATAATCTTTTTTTTATTTTAATTCAAAACCCCTAAAAAAAATTAGTCTATTAATAACATGCATCATTCAATTAAAATCTCTCAAAATCATAGGTAAATCGCTCAACACAACAAACACATGTACCATGGAAAGGGTTATAAAAAGGTACTGTTACTCACATCTCAAAGACCTCCAATGTGTTCTAAAAATTATTTATGATAAGGATTTGCGCTTCCCTAAAAATTCTTCTCCCGTTTGGTGGCGTTCTTGGATCTGTGTTGTTACGGTTGTACTGGCAAGGAAAGGAAATACCTTTCTCTCGTCTCGTGTGCGGCGCTATGCAGTGATTTGAGTATATATATTTACACTGCACATTAAGCAGCGTACTAGGTTTTTTTTTCTAGTTTATTTTCTTTTCCTTTTTTTTGTTTGTTTTGTTTCTTTATTGTTTATTTCTTTCTTTTTTTTATAGAATAACTAGGCCCACTTGACTTATGAGCTACCCCTAGGCCCTTACGTGAAAAGTCTGTACTTATGTTTACATTTATATATATATATATATATAAATTCATTATTCCTTTTGTAATCCTAACCAACTCTAATAAATTTTATACTAACAAATCCTTTACGTTAAACCTCTTAATTATATTTTATTTTTATTATATCATTATTATTTATTTATTTATTTATTTATTTTTTATAACTTAATCTTTTTTTTCAAATTAATTATATTAGAATTTTAGGATGTTACATGAAACCTCTCACAATGCAATCCCAAAATTATCTTTCAACAATTCCCATTTTACATCATCTTATTTATCTATTTCATCATAAATATTTCAACGCAAATGTTTTTTTTATCAGCCCAATTCTTTTTAGTTTTTAGTTCATCAAACCATTTGACTTGGTCCAACCAGCTAACCCGCTAGCCGAACAATCAATTTTTAAGTTAACTACAGAAATAAAAAAATAAAATAAAAGGGTAATAGTTAAAACAAAATAACCAATACAAGTCATAACATTAGAGAACGTGATCGAAGGAAGGAGGCACAAAAATCTTTCCACCTTCACCTGCGTAAGACCAGAAGAGAAGAGTGGAGGCTGGCGGAGCGGCGCGATGGCAACACCAGCGAAGCGGCGGATCTGGATCTGTACGCGCGACTCAGGTTTGCGTCTTCGAAGGAAACGGTAGCAACGATCTGGGTTCGTGTCGAGGCGGCTTGGCACAGAACAACAGTGGTCCGACGGCTTATGTTGGAGGTCGTGGCGGAGATGCTTCAGTGGTCACGGAGGAGACGACGGGACAACGACTGGGGTGTGTTGTTCTGGTCTAGAAGCGGCGTAGCTCGGAGCTCATGGTGATGAGACGGCGTCGCCGCCGCGGCAGCAGCTACGAAGAACAGTGGTAGAGGCACTTTTTGTCTCTCTTTTTTGTTTGAGTGTTTGAATTTGGGTTGGTTTGGATGGAATAGGGATTATGGATTGATAGGGAAGATGATTGGTTTTGAGGTTGAAGATGGTTACGGATTGATACTGTAGGTATGGAGAGAAATGGTGATGAAAAAAAATGTAGAGTGACTATGGTGGGAATGGAGGAGAAGAGTGCATATGATTTTTGCTGTTTCTGTTTAGAAATTTTTCTCCCCGATCCCCTTATTCTTAGTCCTTATTGTAATTTTATAATGTCAATTCGCTCTGATTTTGATCCTAAAAATCGGCCAAGATTAAAATTTCTATCTCTGATTTGAAACAGAATCAAAACTAGTGAGCCTCATCTGTAAAAATTAAGGGATTTGCCAACTGGATTCAAATTCAAAATAAGGTGGCTGCTTGGGTTTGTTGGAGGAGGATGAAATGGGTTTGAGTAATGGGTTTAACTGGTCTGACCCAATAAAATTAAAATCTTTTTATTTTTTTATTTTTTATTTTTTATTTTTATTTTCTTTGCATTTTTTTTATTTTTTTGAAATTTTTAATGAAAACTAAAAGACCCGGTCAAAATTGGGTGTTCACAGCCACCACTAATCCTGTCGCACATCCCTCGTTAGGAATGTCAGTCAATCATCCAGGTGACGCGTTCCTAATGCCGGTGCACATTCTCATCCATGGTGAGAATGCTCATGCAAAGAAATGACACTATAGCTGCATAGTACCGTCGGTGCACACCCTGGTTCTTTCTCATCTCTATCAAGGGTACTCATCCATAGCAATGACATTATAGTTGCACAACTTAACTTCTAATTTGGAACGGTCCACGAGAACTTCGGACCTCATGTATCTCAAATACACGGCTATGAACAACAATGCATCATATGATTCTCACTGACTTTTATCAATAACAACCTAGTGCCTCAAGCTTTTCTCATACCCTCCATTTACATTATAAATCACATCACTTCTATAAAATAATAGCTAGGCACCTCTAATTTATATTCAAGCTCTCACCCCAAACAAAATACCTTCGAGCAACATATATCTTTACTTAAAATTTAACTAAGCAATTTATCAAACCAGACAGATCATACATAAAACAGTAATAAACAAAATAGTCAAATATCTCAATATCATATAAAGCAATTTATCACAACCAACCCATACTAACCAAATCAAATAGATAACAAAGTCAGACTCTGTCATGACCTGGCCGTGATAGCTATCACGGCCGTGACAAACATCAAATGCAAGAATTCTACAAAACAGAACCTGTCACAGCCTGGCCATGACAACCATCACGGCCATGACAGACAACAAACATCCTTAATATCATAAATATTCAAACACCGAAAACAATACGTCACATGCATATGGAATACCTTAACCAACGTATCACAGTAAATTCAACAACATAGAGTCAGATATCCTCAATATCATATAATCAACCTAATGCCGATAAACCTACAATTCCCAAACCACCATTGGTTTTACAGAAAAGGCGTTTCCAAAGTGATTTTGGTCTTGTCGATTACTCAACTACTAGTAGGGTTTAGGTCGCCCTACACAACCATTATATAATATACTACTTATCATTTTCCAACGATGGAATGGTTCTTTACCCCACCTAAGTTACCACCGGAAACACGAAATCGACGATCATTGATATCCCGCCACGAGTTACCAAAACCACCTTCAACCAAATCAACGAATAAACAAATTAATCAAACAAATCTAAATATGACCATATGGTGCTAGGTTCGGTCAAGTCATAAAAATAAGGCTAGGGTTATTTTCTTAATCCAATCTTTTAGATATCAATTCCCAAAGTATTAACTAGCATAGATTAAGTGTTAATAGTTAAGATTGTAAAACATAATCCTTTAACCAACCAGGTTAGGGTTTCGGCCTTAATGAGCAAAATAGGTTATAAATTCCTTTTTCTCACAAACTCTTGGATCTATAACCTACATACCTTAGTTAGTTCATACAAATCATGATCTAGTTAAATATTGAAGAAAACTTATTTTGCTCACATGAACACAAATTCGGTCAAGGCTAGAAAATAGGGCTAGGAATTTCTTTTGATTTCAAGTTTCTAGTTATAACAACTATAGGTATTAAAGAGTAAAGATCAAGTGTCATATTGTAAAAATTGAACAAAATTTCCTTTGCCTAAAAATATATAGATTCGGCCTTCAATAGATAAATAGGAAGGAAAATGATTTTGATTACATACTCTTAGATGATGATAGTAGAGGACATATTAAGATCATAGAAATTGGTTTCACATTAAAATGATTTTTCTACAATTTTCTAGAAATATTTGAAAATCTAGATCTAAGGATGAAAAACTCATGAAAACCTGATGATCATGACTTGGAAACAAGAAAATCAATGAAGAACATGATGTTTATTTATCAAGAAGAGTAAGGTATACCTCTTAGATGTTGAAAAATTGAAAGGAATGGATCAAGTCCTTCACAAAATTGCTTACAGTGTTCTTGAGAAAAGTGAGAGAAAATGAATAAATGAGTGACCGGGGGGGGGGGTATAGGGGAAATTTTAGGCCTTGTTTGATTCTTAGCAATTTAATTAATGAGTTTTGCGAATATTAAATAATATAATAGTTAACTATGATTAATAATTAACTTAACTAGGGTTACTTTGCTAACTATGGTTAATAAATATGTGGCTCACATTTAGTGGAGGGTGTGACTGATTTTAGACCACAAAAACTAACCATGGTTAAAATCTAACTTAACTTTGGTTAGGTTAAGCTAAAAGGGCATTTTGGTCATTTCACCTAAATTTATATTTAATGCTTCATAAATGCTTGGTGAGTCATGGTGGTGACTCACTCCATGACTCAGCTCCTCCAGTGTCCGGTTTGTCTCTGCACCTCCTTTCTCGACTCCGTCGGTTCCCCGATTAGGGTTTTACGCCTGTATAAAAGCGTAATATTTCGTTTTTGACTGAAAATTTTCAAACTAACCAAACTTGTTGAAAATATGATTTAAATATAAACCATTTCATTCACGAGTCAAAATTAGGTTTTCCGATCATTAAAATCTTGTTGTCAGTGAAAATACCGACTGTTTTCCGTTCGAAATTTCTCCAAATTTCGCCCGAATACACATGATATTTTATTTCTGATCTGAAATTTGGAAAGTAGACTTCCTCACAGACAAGATATAGAAAATCTACAAATTTCAGTTTTCGGGTCAAATTAGGGTTTTCTGTCAGTATAAAATTATACTGTCAGTAAAAAAACGCAGACTGGTTTCCGTCTGAGTTTTAAACCCAAAATTTCACCGTAACCTTCTACCATAAGAAATACTATGAATATGATTTTATTTTATTTAAAATCACTTTCTAACTCTCAGATTAAAATATAATTAATTATATTTTAACCGATTAAGCATCCTAATTAAAAATCAGGCTGTTACACCCAACGGGCCAACGCGACATTTTTTGGCGGGGCGGGTTAGATATTTCGACCCGCCATGACCTGCCCCACCTAACTCACCATGAAAGCGGGGCGGGTTGGCCCGTCGGGTTGTTTTCTTGTCTCTTTTTTTTAAGGATTTTTTTTTAAAGTTCTCATTTTTAGTTTTTAAGTTTTTTACACGGCTGACTTTTCACATTCACATTTCACTTTCACATTTAAGTCTTCAGAACAATTTTTGGAAGCTTATGGATTTTAAAGTACTGTCTGTCACCAATTCATGGCATTATTAAGATATCATAAAATGAAATAGAAGCACAAATTCAGAATACCTCTTAAGATATCCTAAGATTAATAGGAGTTCCATCAATGTTTACTTGAGCAGTATATTTATTCACACATTCTTATACACAATTTTTTAGGTAGATTATACACATTTCATTTTACATTTACATAATTTATACTATTTTCTTATATGTTTTCTCTGTATATGAGACTTTAATTTTAACATTGATACTCAAATATGAGAAATGTTACTCAAAATTATCTACATAACTACATACATTAAACATTTTTCTATACTTGTTACTTAATGAGATTATCTACATAACTATGTACATTAAACATTGCTCAAAGTTTTAATGTTAGTCATGGTTTTAATAATCACTACATGAGTACATGGTGATTGTTAGAATTTAGAAAAATGGTGCCATATATAATTTAGGTTCTCATAATTAAACAAGTCTGTTTTTGTATTGGTAATTTTTCATTAATTTAAATCATTTTCAAGTGAAAACATGATTGTTTTAAAGATAGTTTAAGTAAACTGTTTAAATTTTTTTTTTCACGGGACGAGGCGGGGGTGATTTCCAACCCACTTTCATATATTTGTTTAACAATATTTTGATTGGTTTTTTAGTTTAATACCGTTATCCTAACCGTGTTTATTATATTATTTGTAGTCAATGATGGACATAAATATATACCCTAACCCTAATGCTATGCTTATTAGGATAACATTACCAATAATTTTTTTTTAACAATCTCTTTAAGATTCTTAGAAAGCACAACAGGAACATTCATATATAGAACGAGATGCTTCTTAGAATAATATTAATAAGAAAAATTAAAAATTAAAATAAAATGAATCCCTTCAAGATTTCTAGATGACATGGGAGGAACGTCCAAGTGAGGAACACTATGCTTATTAGGATAATATTACCAAGAAAAATAAAATAAAATAATTAACAATCTCTTTAAGATTCTTAGAAAGCACAACAGGAACATTCATATATAGAACGGGATGCTTCTTAGGATGACATTAGTTAGAAAAATTAAAATAAATAAAATAAATAAAATAAATCCCTTTAAGATTTCTAGATGGCACACTAGAAACGTCCAAATGAGGAACACTATGCTTCTTAGGATAACATTAGCAGGATAAATAAAAAAAATGACAATCTCTTTAAGATTCTCGGAAAGCACAACGGGAATATTCATATATAGAACGAGATGCTTCTTAGGAATTAGGATAACATTAGTAAGAAAAATAAAAGAGAAGAAATATCCAATGAAGATTCTAAGAAGGCACATGAGAAACATCCATATGAGGAATGTCGTGTTTCTTAGTTGTACCAGAGTCTAAAGCTTCTTTGTAGTACTACCATTATAAGATACAAAGTTTGTTTTAAATATTTAGCATTCTGATTTTTTGATCCTTATATGTTAGAAACTCTAACAAAGTCTGACTTGAGGTGACAACTCACAAAAGTCTTGAGTTACTTTAGACAAATCCAAACTTTAGAGAACACTTCATACGATTTCACAGACGAGTGAAGTTAAGTCATTAAACACTCGAAATTTCTTCATAAAGACAGATGGCTTAGGAACTCATTACACTGGTGAGATAACTTCACTAGACGAGTCAGGATTATTCATTAGACGAGTGTTTCTCTCACTTTGACCCTTTAACTTAGAGCAGAGATGTGAATTTAATTATCTTTAAAAATAATAATCTGCACACCAAGTTGAAAGGTTAGTAAATAACAAATAGTTCAATTAAATCGTTGAACAAATATTTAGTAATTCTCCTTCATATATAGTTTACAAATTAACATCCTCCTTAACTCTAATTTAAAATTTTATTAATAACTACAACAACAAACATTATTACAAGAGGATATTATAATTTTAAATTATAATCTTCATGAATTATTATAAAATTAAATAATATACCTACATGTTGTTGGAACCAAAGTGGTTTTGAATTAAATAATCTCTAAGTTTTGATGCTAACAAAAGGATTAAATTTGCTTGGTAAAGTGTTAGTTGAGATCTAACGTGTGCTTTAAGTTATGTAGGAATATTTAAATATAAGTAAAAGAAACATGGAATAAGTTTTCATTGAAAAATACGCATCCACCCTTGTAGACGGGCTGCTCAATATTTTGGTAAAGTTACTTATTTATTTGAGTAGACTGGTTTTCTTAAGTGAACGAGGCTCTAAATGTTTGCTAGACGAATACCAAAATAACTTTTTAGATACAATAAGTTCAAAGACTTGATAATAAGCGCATCCATCTTATCACATAAGCAGACGAAAGTAATTAATAAAATTGAATGAACTGAAAAATAAAGTAATCAGGTAGACAAACTCTATCTGCCACGTCACTAGACGGAGATCTTTATAACTCATTGAGGAATAGCAAGTCCAAAGACTTGATAGACAATAGTATATGTCACGTCATCGAACGAGCAAAATAATCTGTTGAAACAGACTTATTCTCACATATAACTAAGTAGACGGAGTTTTTTTAAAGTAGACGAGCTCCATCTTAGAATAAAAAAATGCTATCCAAATATCTTGAATTTATTTCAAATGATTGATATTTATTTCAATAGAATATTTGTTCTTCACTTTTATCCTATCTGCTTTAATATTTAACCTTGTTGTAAAAGAAACATAGTACCGTTAAGAAATGCAAAAAGTAAAATCGTACAATGAGTTACTGCAAAACGATCTGTACGATAACAACTTTATGGCTGAAAAAGCTGGATTGTACACAAAGGAGGAGCAACAAATTCTCAAGCTGCAATACTGAGAGGAGTGAACCTCCAATTTTATCTACCTCGATAACCAAGAGTACTATTCAGTATTACCACAATCAAGCTATCAGTCACAATGGATATCATGCATTAAATGCTATCTCTAAACGGGATTATTCAAAATAACCGTTGAAGAAATACAAGTGAAGAAGAAGGTCACCATAAATAAAAGACCTGAGATACTGAAGAAGGACTCTTGACTGCACAACCTTGCAAGCTCAACTTTTGTCAAACTACAATCACTCATACTCATATTTCTTTAAAGAGCAAGAGTCAATATTTCTTAGCTTGAATATTGTGAAAATATTCATCTGATCTTAAATTGTCATATCCTCACACATAGTGAGTTAAGAAGATCGAACATTAAATCTCTTTGTTAGAGTTAGAGCCTGAAGAGGCTTGGTAAGAAAGAAATACTTGTAGCTTGGAAAGGTGCTGAATACTTGGTTGTAATCTATTTTGAAAATAGTAGAGAAAATCCTTCAAGTAGAAGGGACTATACGTAGCTCTTGGTTGGAAAAGAGTGAACCAGGATAAAACATCTGGTGTGATTCTTCTATCTCTTAACTCTTACAGCTTCATTTGTTTCTTACTAACTAAGGGGTTTTGATATTGCTTTTGTTAAAGCTTTTTAAAAGAAGATCTATTTCTTTGTGCTTGCTTCTGTTTATAATCTCCTTGTGTGCAAAAAGTTGTTTTAAAGGTTGTTTTTGAAAACTATTAACAAACACAATTCAACCCCCCTTCTTGTGTTTGCTTGTGTCAACTTCAGTTGGTATCAGAGCTTAGCCTCGAAAGGGTTGCGCATCTAACAAGTGCTGAGGAAGTACGGCCCAACAACCATGGATGCAGAAGGACAAGCTATCAACAGACCTCCTCTCTTTGATGGAACAGATTATGACTACTAGAAGAAGAGAATGATGGCCTTCTTAGATGCACAGAATGTAGATATTTGGCAGCTGATTGAAACCGGCTACACTGAACCAAGAGATGAAGCTGGAGCTGTTGTTCCTAGAGGCCGATGGACTCAAGAGCCAAAAAACCAACATCAACTGAATCTGAAGGCTAAGCACTATATCATGTGTGCTATAACCAGATCTGAACATGAAAAAGTTAACAGCTGCAATACTGCGAAAGAAATCTGGGATACTCTTGCCTTAGCTCATGAGGGTTCCTCACAAGTTAAGGAATCAAAGATCGGCTTGCTGGTTCATCAGTATGAGCTGTTCAAGATGGGTGAACATGAAACAATAGACCAAATATTTGGAAGATTCCAAACCATCACCAATAGTCTCAGATCTCTTGGAAAAGTTTATGAAAATAGAGATCATGTCAGAAAAATTCGGAGAAGTCTATCCAAGCAATGGAGAACCCAAGTAACTGCTATTCAGGAAGCCAAAAACCTGAATACACTCTCTCTGGAAGAGTTTCTTGGATCTCTCAAGGTTCATGAACTTAATGAAAAAGAAAATTCCAGAAAAGGAAAATCTATTGCCCTAAAGGCAAAGAAAGCAAGTTCATCAAAAGTTCTTAAAGCTGCTGAGTCATCAAATGAGTCTGAATCCTCTTATAATGATGAAGGATCAGATGAGGATAAACATATGTGGAGAAATAAAGGTGGTTTCAGAAGGAAGCAACTCAACAAAAAATTTTCCAAGGAGAAGTCAGACTCCAAGGAAAAAGGTCAACCATTGTGCTTTGAATGCAAGAAACCCGGTCATTTCAAAGCTGACTGTCCTGAGCTAAAGGATAAAAAGAAATTCTTCAAAAAGAAGAAATGCTTAATGGCTACATGGGAGGATCTTGATCTGTCTTCATCAGATGAATAAAATAAAGCCGAGGAAGAGGCAAATATTCGTCTCATGGCAGACACTGCATCAGAAAACGAGTACACTGATGTTGAGGTAATGGACTCTGACCCGTCCACTCTTCAAAATGCTTTTGATGAATTGTTGCATGAGTCGTCTATACTATCACGAGAATATAAGAGTCTCAAAAAGAAATTTTCTAAACTAACTAGAGAATATGATAGGGTCTGCACTGAGAAACAAAACCTTAAAGATGAAAATGGCATACTAAAATCAGTGAATATAAGTCTTGCTGACAAAATGGTGTGTGAACCTGATGTTTCTTGTGAAGTTGCAAAACTGAAACAAGATGTAACATATCTAACAGATTCTCTGTCAAAGCTTGTAGGTGGCTCAGATAAGCTTAGTCTCATTTTAAGGTACTCTAGGTCACCTCATGATAAAACAGGTCTTGGTTATGACAAAGAGAAGCAAGATGCATCTCACATAAAGTCAAAACCCCTTACACAACATAGAGCTTCTAAAGTTCCAAATAAATATACCAAATCTAAGTCTAGCTCGTCCAACACCTTTTGCAAAGTGTGTGGAAAAAGTGGGCATATTACATCTACTTATCCAGTAACAACTAACAAGAAAGGACCCAAGTCAGTTTGGGTACCTAAAGATAAGATAATACCTGTTGCAGATTTGCTTAACAACAAGAAGAAAACAGATGTCTTGGGTACTTGAACAGTGGCTGCTCACGACTCATGATGGGAGAAAGGTCTATGTTCCAAAACCTTAAGCCCAAAGATGGTGGCTGGGTCACATTTGGAAGAAATTAGAAAGGTAAAATCATTGGTATAGGTAAGATTGGTAAACATCCTTTTACCTCCATTGATAATATTCTTTTAGTAAATGACTTGAAGCACAATCTACTGAGCATAAGTCAATTATGTGACTGTGGATACGCAGTTGCTTTTGATAAGAACATGTGTACTGTCAAGAAAGATGATGGATCACTTTTATTCACTGCTAAAAGGCAAAACAATTTATATAAGATTGACTTGGAGGACCTCTCAATTCAAAGTGCCTCATGTGTAGTGTCCATTGGAGATGAGCGATGGATTTGGCACAAAAAGCTAGGTCATGCAAGCTTGAAATTAATTTCAAAGCTAACTAAGCATAACCTCGTGAGAGGACTACCAAACCTTAAGTTCAAATCTGATGCTCTTTGTGATGCATGTCAAAAGGGAAAACAAGTCAAAGGTTCTTTTGAATCTAAGAATGTTGTTAGTACCAATAGACCACTAGAGTTGCTACATCTTGATCTTTTTGGTCCAACAAGGACTGCCTCTGTCAGTGGTAAGAAATATGGTCTTGTCATAGTAGACGATTACACTAGATGGACATGGGTTATGTTCCTAACTCACAAGGATGAGTCTTTTAAGGTCTTTTCTGTATTCTGCAAATGTGTACAGATTGAAAAAGACATGTGTAACAATTCAATCAGAGGTGACCATGGGGGAAAGTTTGAAAATGAGCTATTTCATAAGTTCTGTGAAGAAAGTGGTATCCTTCACAACTTCTCAATGCCTAGAACACCACAGCAAAATGGTGTGGTAGAGAGAAAGAACAGATCTCTTCAAGAGATGGCTAGGACTATGCTCAATGACAACTTTGTCCCTAGACACTTTTGGGCTGAAGCTGTTAATACTGCCTGCTACATTCAGAATAGAATATACATTAGACCTATCCTGAATAAGACTCCTTATGAACTGTGGAAATGACGAAAACCCAACATATCTTATTTTCACCCTTTTGGTTGTAAATGCTATATACTGAAATAGGGTTGCTGACCCGTGTTGGACACACGGGTACAGTTTTTTTTAAGTAACAACAATTTTTTTTTATAAATAATAGTATGTTTCATTTTTTTTGTTAGAGATAAATATTAGTTTACATAGCATAAATCACTCGAACCCAACGAATTTTACTAATTTACAATAAGTCACTTAAAATGAGTTAGAGTTTAATTGATATACATTGTCAATGTAAAGTTTTTATCACTGTCAACTAATCACAAATCATGTTATGAATGACTTTTAAGGTGGTTTGGATAAGAATCGAAGATTTTAAATGACGTGGCGACTTATTATTGGTTGACAGTGTAAAAAAATCTTTATACTAACAATACATACCAATTAAACTCAATGAGTTACCACACCTCTTCAGTATTCAATAGTTCAATAGTATATATGTGTTAATTAGGAAACACCCCAAATTAGAGAAATTTAATTTAGTGAATACGATAGTGATAAATTAACTGCTTATTTGAGTTCAGTAAGTCAACCATGCTTTCTCCCATGTTCAACTTCCCCACACCCAAACTATCTATTAGAAGTACACATATATAAGTTTCGTTTTCTCTATAATATGCTAAAGTTTCCATCAGCTTTCCTTTTCCTAACTTACAATAGTCTCCTTGCCAACAAAATTGAAGATTATAATTTTTAGAAAATAAGAAAAAAGAAAATGGGATGAAAGAAACCATATATGTAGCTGTAATAGATTTGTATCCTGTGGGATCAAAGAGTTGCGGGTGATTAGCCATGAATATCCTCTGCTCAACAGCAATACCTTCACCTATTCAAAAGTTGGAACGTTGTTAGATTCCACATTCATGCCACTATTGTGACACATGGTATTGTATTTTAAATCGGTTAGAAAATCAGTGGAAATTAGTAAATTGTTAAGTAAGAATCCAAAATAAAGACCGTAGTTCAGAGTGAAAATCGAATTTAGTACTGCCAATGTGATGAGGATTTTTCACTGGCATTGGGATCAAATCCACCAGCTGAGAAGAAACCTCATTTGTTGACCTTTCATCCATTATTCATGTCACAAAAAACACATGATTGCAAGTGACTCAAAAGGAAATAGTCTTGTCCTATAATCTATATAGGTCATTGCCTGAACTTTGTGCACTATATTTTCCTCATTTCGCTCTAGTTTGCTATCTTCATTTATCTTGCATTAAATTCTATACCATAATATCTCATCCTTAATTTTCATCTATTCTTTGTAGTTTTCCACTCATTGTAGCTGTTACTCTTTCTATTTATTTTGTCTTTGCCATTTTGACTGCACGGTACTAAAGCAAAAGTAATAATAATTGGAATAAGGCAATCAAAAGTTAAGATTCATCTTGATTCTTCACAACTTTGTTCAACAAAATCATTGATGCAAAGAAGGGGAGTTAAATGCAACCCTTTGATGGGACACCACCTAGAGTGTATATATCCAACATTTACATCACACTAAGTCAAGTTGCACACCAGGGTCAAAACCCAGTAAACAATGCAAGTAAAGCATAGCACTATAACTTACCCCCAAAGCATAATGTATTCATCTTTATCTACCCCCAAATCCAACTATAATCAACTTCATCAATCTACCAAAACCTACCATATTCTTCAACAAAGATATATAAAAAAAAGAATACAAAAGTGATTTGTCATCTAAAATGCAGCAGAAATAACCTATGGATAAGACGGGTAGCGTGATGTCATTGTTGGTCAAAGCATAAATCTCTCCCATAGCAGTTAAGTTAACATGAATGAAAATCACAGCAAAAAAGTGTAGACCCTCGAGCACACAATTTGCAGTTAAAATTTATTGAGAAAATAGCATCGTCCGTATTAACTACAACAATATGTAAAACCTCTTGTTCCCCTTAGGTGTCTATAGAAAAATTATCTTTCTCCCTATTAGCCTATACTTTGATTCTTATTACAATGTTTGATTTTTATCATCTATCAACCATTGTTTTAAGTTTAAGGCTAGTTCTAATGACATTGGCACATTTCCATACTTATGACCTTACTATTACATTACAAAACCAATGTAACAAACAATGAAGTGACATGGATACATGATTTCCCTTAGGTTTAGTCTCCTGGGCACCATTTACTACATCAAGTAAAAATATGGACTAAAATAGGAGACTTTAATTTTCTTCCTATCTATGTTCTAAGTTTTGACAAATATCTCATAGGACATTCAAGGAGAGGAACAAATCCTCTATGAAGCAGAAAATGCAGCTGTCCAAATTCTAAATTGGATGTTTATGTGGGCTGTCAATCACCCATTCACTTGCCTAGAAGCTAATGCAACATAATTTATACCCTCAGACCACATTTCCAACCATTGAGCAGTATCCACATGGTCCACATCTCAACAGTGCATGGAGCATAATTGATGTGATCATATATTCCTTTTCACATAGTTGTACAACAACATTGATTGAGTACCTAGCTATATCTCCGAGTACTATAGTAACTTTAATGCACAATCGTTGTTCTCGTAATAAGAAGGCTTTGGTTTATGGCCATGCTCCTTTTCAAATGGTTTATAGGACCAATAAATAAAGTTTCACGATAATGGAAATATGCATTCTTGCTGCACCAACTCCTTTGGTTTTTTACATCCATTAAATCAAAATTTTATTATGCAGAATTTCAATGTGCCAAAATTATAATCTTCAAATAATTGCACAATTTTCTCTTTGGCAAGTAGAAGTTTTTTTTGCCAATACTCAAGTGTGGAATACCCATGCCCTCATATTTTTCTTATATTTCTATCGAAAGCATACACTTTATACTAACATAAAAGAGTTGGTAAAAATCCTTTATCAAACTCTATTATCTACCATGTCAAACTGTTATTTCTATTAGATGTTCTAAGGACATAAGAATCACAATAAGAAAGCTATCAAATACTACTACTACTACTTGGAATTGTAAAGAAATATACATAAAATTATAACACATACCAATATAGATCCCTCAAGATTCATGCTATGTATATATGTTAATGCATCCTCAATCACCCAGTTTTCATATCATAGCTCCTACTCCCTACCATTACCATAAGAAGAAGTGCAAAAAATAATATTATTTGTGAGAAAGCATAGAATTTAAAAATGCTATCAATTGGATGCAAGCATAAAACAACACCTGATTATCAAGATCATTCCCAACATAAACTTTCTTATATGCCCATTCACCCTACCACAAAAAATATGAAAAAAGAGTACGAATAAACTAATTAAGATGATAGAGATTGCATATATAAGAGTAAAAGATGAAGAGGTTTCACCGTTTCAGATTCTCTACACAAGTCATGAATTTTTGTTTTCCTCAAAGTCAACACTAACAGAAAGTAATTTCCCAACATCTTTGGTGGTGGTTTTTCAACATAATATAAGGTATACAATGCTTGGACTCGTGCAAAGAATTACCCGTCCAACGGTAATTAAAACTGTTTATAATTTAATTGATAAGTAGACTGGTTTTTCCTTAGTGGACGATGCCATAAATGAATACCTAAATAACTTGATAAGAACAGCACGTCCAAAGACTAGAAAATAAGCGCGTCCATCTTGCCACGTCAGCAGTCGAGGGTTATTCTCGTAACTCATGTATACATCCATAATGCCTAACTAAAATTCAGTAGACGTCCACAGTGCCACATCATTGGATGGATTTTCTCTTAAGGGCTTAGCAAGTCCAAAGACTTGTGTGGATGAGCGCTTCTGTCAATTGTGTGGACGAGCGCTTCTGTCACTTGGGTTGACGAGTGCTTCTGTCACTTGTGTGGACGAGTGCTTCTGTCACTTGTGTGGACGAGCGCTTCTGTCACTTTAGTGGACGAGCGCTTCTACCACATCAGTGGACGAGCAGAATAAAATCTTGTATAGATGCATTCTTAAATGGGAATCGTACTACAATGTACAAATTGTCAAAATAAATTGAACAAAAAATCATTACAACTTGAACTAAACTTCATTTAAAGACTGAAATATAAACATGAAAATAGGAAATACACTAAGATGGTACAAAAAGAAGAGCAAATGTATCACTTAAACATTCATTCAAATAGCTGGAAGACATGAATCCTTTACTCAGTCATAGCAAATAAACCTATAAGAAATAGATCCATAAATAAACCCATGCTCCTTTTCAAATGGTTTATAGGATCACTAAATAAATTTTCACGATAATTGAAATATGCATTCTTGCTCTACCAACTCCTTTGGTTTTTTACATCCATTAAATCAAATTTTTATTATGCAGAATTTCTATGTGCCAAAATTATAATCTTCAAATAATTGCACAATTTTCTCTTTGGCAATCAGAAGTTTTTTTTTGCCAATACTCAATTGTGGAATAACCTATGCCCTCATATTTTTCTTATATTTCTATTGAAAGCATGCACTTTATACTAACATAAAAGAGTTGGTAAAAAGCCTTTATCAGACTCTATTATCTACCATGTCAAACTGTTATTTCTATTAGATGTTCTAAGGACATAAGAATCACAATAAGAAAGCTATCAAATACTACTACTACTACTACTTGGAATTGTAAAGCAATATACATAAAATTATAACACATACCAATATAGATCCCTCAAGATTCATGCTATGTATATATGTTAATGCATCCTCAATCACCCAGTTTTCTTATCATAGCTCCTACTCCCTGCCATTACCATAAGAAGAAGTGCAAAAAATAATATTATTTGTGAGAAAGCATAGATTTTAAAAATGCTATCAATTGGATGCAAGCATAAAACAACACCTGATTATCAAGATCATTCCCAGCATAAACTTCCTTATATGCCCCTTCACCCTACCACCAAAAAGATGAAAAAAGATTACGAATAAACTAATTAAGATGATAGAGATTGCATATATAAGAGTAAAAGATGAAGAGGTTTCACTGTTTCAGATTCTCTACACAAGTCATGAATTTTTGTTTTCCTCAAAGTCAACACTAACAGAAAGAAATTTCACAACATCTTTGGTGGTGGTTTTTCAACATAATATAAGGTATACAATGCTTGGACTCGTGCAAAGAATTACCCGTCCAAAAGTTATTTAAACTGTTTATAATTTAATTGATAAGTAGACTGGTTTTTCCTTAGTGGACGATGCCATAAATGAATACCTAAATAACTTGATAAGAAAAGCAAGTCTAAAGACTTGAAAATAAGCGCGTCCATCTTGCCACGTCAACAGTCGAGGGTTATTCTCGTAACTCAAGTATACATCCATAATGCCTAACTAAAATTCAGTAGACGTCCACAGTGCCACGTCACTGGACGAATTTTCTCTTAAGGGCTTAGCAAGTCCAAAGACTTGTGTGGACGAGCGCTTCTGTCACTTGCGTGGAAGAGCGCTTCTGTCACTTGTGTGGACGAGAGCTTCTGTCACTTGTGTGGACAAGCGCTTCTACCACATCAGTGGACGAGTAGGATAAAATCTTGTATAGCTGCGTTCTTTAATGGGAATCGTATTACAATGTACAAATTGTCAAAAGAATTCATTTAAAGACTGAAATATAAACCAGAAAATAGGAAATACACTAAGATGGTACAAAAAGAAGAGCAAGTATATCACTTAAACATTCATTCAAATAGCTGGAAGACATAAGCCTTTACTCAGTCATAGCAAATAAACCTATAAGAAATAGATCCATAGATAAACACATGATCCTTTTCAAACGGTTTATAGGATCACTAAATAAAGTTTCACGATAATGGAAATATGCATTCGTGCTCAACTCCTTTGGTTTTTTACATCCATTAAATCAAATTTTTATTATGCAGAATTTCACTGTGCCAAAATTATAATCTTCAAATAATTGCACAATTTTCTCTTTGGCAATCAGAAGTTTTGTTTGCCAATACTCAAGTGTGGAATAACCTATGCCCTCACATTTTTCTTATATTTCTATCGAAAGCATACACTTAATACTAACATAAAAGAGTTGGTAAAAACCCTTTATCAAACTCTATTATCTACCATGTCAAACTGTTATTTCTGTTAGATGTTCTAAGGACAGAAGAATCACAATAAGAAAGCTATCAAATACTACTACTACTTGGAATTGTAAAGCAATATACATAAAACTATAACACATACCAATATAGATCCCTCAAGATTCATGCTATGTATATATGTTCATGCATCCTCAATCATCCATTTTTCTTATCATAGCTCCTACTCCCTGCCATTACCATTATCAGAAGTGCAAAAAATAATATTATTTGTGATAAAGCATAGAATTTTAAAATGCTATCAATTGAATGCAAGCATAAAACAACACCTGATTATCCAGATCATTCCCAACATAAACTTCCTTATATACCCATTCACCCTACCACAAAAAAGATGAAAAAAGATTATGAATAAATTAATTAAGATGATAGAGATTGCATATATAAGAGTAAAAGATGAAGTGGTTTCACTGTTTCAGATTCTCTACACAAGTCATGAATTTTTGTTTTCCTCAAAGTCAACACTAACAAAGAAATTTCACAACATCTTTGGTGGTGGTTTTTCAACATAATATAAGGTATACAATGCTTGGACTCGTGCAAAGAATTACCCGTCCAAAAGTTATTTAAACTGTTTATAATTTAATTGATAAGTAGACTGGTTTTTCCTTAGTGGACGATGCCATAAATGAATACCTAAATAACTTGATAAGAACAACAAGTCCAAAGACTTTAAAATAAGCGCGTCCATCTTGCCACGTCAGCAGACGTGGGTTATTCTTGTAACTCAAGTATACATCCGTAATGCCTAACTAAAATTCAGTAGACGTCCACAGTGCCACATCACTGGACGGATTTTCTCTTAAGGGCTTAGCAAGTCCAAAGACTTGTGTGGACGAACGCTTCTGTCACTTGTGTGGATGGGCACTTCTGTCCCTTGGGTGGACGAATGCTTCTGTCACTTGGCAGGACAAGCGCTTCTGTCACTTGTGTGGACGAGCGCTTCTGTCACTTTATTGGACGAGCGCTTCTACCACCTCAGTGGACGAGCATAATAAAATCTTGTATAGATGCATTCTTAAATAGGAATCGTACTACAATATACAAAATGTCAAAAGAAATTGAACAAAAAATCATTACAACTTGAACTAATCTTGAGTTAAAGACTGAAATATAAACATGAAAATAGGAAATACAATAAGATGGTACAAAAAGAAGAGCAAATATATCACTTAAACATTCATTCAAATAGCTGGAAGACATGAAGCCTTTACTCAGTCATAGCAAATAAACCTATAAGAAATAGATCCATTGTTATGTTTCTTATAAGATTTATTATATCAGTCCAAGAAAAAGGGAAAGAAGCATAAATATATGTATATCAGTCCAAGCATCAAAAAGTAAACATAAATATATGAATAGGCAAAAGTTAAAAGAAACATTTGAAATGAGCTGAACTATGACATTCCAAAAAGAAATTTCGAAGGATAAGTTGCTTTAAGTTTAAAGGGTATAAACCAAAACAAATATGGGAACACTTCATCCCTTGGCGAAATTTGAAGCGTGGGTAGAAGGAGGAGAAATGATGGGAACAGGGTTGAAGGAAAGGAGGAGGAAAAAAATCACATACCTATTTCAAAAAAAAAAAAACAACATAACTTTAGTAATGAGGAAGAGAAAATAGACAAAATCACATACCCACCAACATCGACTAGATAACCGCCCTATTCGCCACAATCTTCTAGCTTCTCTGTGTGTCCCAATAAAAGATCTGCATTAGATCCCTTCCACCATCGACATCGTCGGCGATCTTCCCTACAACCACCCACACCATCAGTCATGACATCAATGGCAAGCCAGAGAAGAAAAGTGCAGGGGGACGAAATGAGAGAAAGAGAGATCGAAGAGGAGGGGGTTTCATTTTGATGTAAAAGAAAAAGAAATGGAAGATAATATTGTATCTATCTTAGCGTTAGTTTCATCCTATCCTATGGCTTCAAGCTTTATATTCAAGCTTTACGTCCCTTCCTATTTTGTTAGCTTTGGTTATTTGACTGAAAATAAAGTCTATCCTACAAAGAAAGAAATGATGGTTAATAGGATAATTAAGCTATCATCTTCAACAAATGACCAATAAAAAACTAATTTAACCCCCAAATCACGGTTAAGCTGACAACTAAGCAAACAATAGAAAGAAGACCCAACAACCATTATAAAGTTATGATACTAAAGATCAACTTGGTAAGTTTGATGCTAAAACAGATAATGGAATACTATTAGGATATTCTGAAACATCTAAAGGCTTTAGAGTTTATAATTCTAGGACTCTGATAGTAGAGGAAAGTATTCATGTCAAGTTTGATGACAAACAGCCTAATAAGAAATTATCAGAGCTAGATGAAGTTTTTGTAGATCTTGATCTAAACATTCCAGGAGACTCACCAGAGATAAAAGTTGATGATCAAGTAGATAACCCCACTCAACAACCAAAAACTTCCACTTCTCAACATGATACAGTTTAAAAATCTTGGTACTTCAAGAATTATCATCCACAAGATCAAATAATTGGGAACCCCAATGACAAGCTAAGAACCAGATCAACCTTGAGAGAACAAGATATTTCTGTACTAGTCTCTGAGATGGAACCAAAGACAGTAGACGAGACTCTGCTGGACAATGGTTGGATTCTAGCTATGCAAGAGGAACTCAATCAGTTTGAAAGAAGTGATGTTTGGACTCTGGTTCCACTTCCCAAAGACAAATAAGTGATTGGAACAAAGTGGGTTTATAGAAACAAACTTGATGAAAATGGTAAGGTAATAAGAAAAAAAGCCAGACTTGTTACTCGAGGTTTCTCTCAAGCAGAAGGTATAGATTATACTGAAACTTTTGCACCTGTTGCTATAATAGAAGCTATTAGATTTCTAATTTCATTTTCCGCACATCATAGTATTATGCTTTTTTCAGATGGATGTTAAAAGTGATTTTCTGAATGGCTTTATTAATGAAGAAGTCTATGTTATGCAACCTCGGGGTTTTGAGTGTGAAACCCATCCTAAACATGTATATAAGCTTAAGAAATCTTTGTACGGTCTTAAGTAAGCTCCTAGAGCTTAGTATGACAGACTAAGTTCCTTTCTTATGGAAAATGGATTCAATAGAGGAAAGGTTGACACAACCTTATTTAGAAAATCCATTAAGTCTAATTTCATAGTTGTACAAATATATGTTGATGATATTATTTTTGATGGTACTAATGAGTCTCTATGCAAAGAACTCTCTAAGTTAATGCAGAAAGAGTTTGAAATGAGCATGATGGGAGAACTCAAATTCTTCCTTGGACTTCAAGTAAAACAAACCTTGGACGAGGTGCTCATCCACCAAACTAAGTATACAAAAGAGCTTCTGAAGAAATTTAAAATGGATGATTGTAAGCCAATGAATACTCCTATACACCCAACTTCCATACTGAACAATCATGATAAAGAGAAAAAGGTAGACCAAAAGGTATACAGAGGTATGATAGGGTCTCTCTTATATCTTACTGCGTCTAGGCCTGATATTATGTTCAGTGTATGTTTATGTGCTCGATTTCAATATGATCCTAGAGAATCTCACTTATCAACAGTTAACAGAATTTTTAGATATTTAAAAGGTACTACTAATCTTGGTTTGTGCTTTAAGAAAAATGAAAATTACAGATTAGTCGGTTTCTGTGATGCTGACTATGCTGGAGATAGAATTGAAAGAAAAAGCACTAGTGGAGGATGTCACTTCATTGGAGCTAATCTTGTCTCATGGTCAAGCAAAAGACAAAGTACCATTGCCTTATCAACTGCTGAAGCTGAGTATATATCAGCTGCAAGTTGCTGCTCACAACTTATCTGGATCAAACATCAATTGGAGGACTACAATGTGTTCGTAAGTAGTATTCCGCTTATGTGTGATAATACTGCTGCAATAAATCTATCTAAAAATCCAATTCTGCATTCTAGAGCTAAGTACATAGAGATTAAACATCATTTTATTAGGGATTATGTGCAAAAAGGTGTGTTTGATATTCAATTTTTAGATACTGACCATGAATGGGCAGATATCTTTACTAAACCTCTTGCAGAGGACAGATTTATCTTTATTAGGAAGCATCTTAATATGATATGTATGGATTAATTTAGGCGTCCTGCCTTGAGAAAAATTTGTTTTATTAATCTTGCGTCTATTACCTATGCTCGTCTAATACCTATTAAAATTTGTGCGTCTATTGCGTGTTATGTTGCACATCTATATGACGCGTCCACTGTTGTTGGTTACCGCGTCCATTGTATAGTTTCAAACAAGTTCACATCTGCCTGTGTTTAAGAATATTTTTAATAAATGCATTTATTTTGTCTCAATGACAAATTTATCCTTTATTCTCTTTGCTGAGTCAATACTTCCATCAATCCCATCAAGACCTTTTTATGGTTCCAAGTTACCAACGCCGTTTTATCCTAATGACATGTCATTTCAAAAGTTTTTCTTTAACCTTTGAGATTCAAAATTCCTTTATAAGCAACATTTTCCCTCTGAGAAAAACTTTACACTTCTCTAACCTCTCGAGCTATCTCTCTCTGCTTTCAAACCAAAAGCTCTCTGATCACCTAAAATGACTTCTTCTTCAACCTTCAACGCGGGCAAGCTCAACTTGGCAATTGAGCATCATTTCAACTTTGGAGTGCTGCAAGAATACAACTTAGACATAAGCAAGTATGTTAAAGCAGCTGGGTGGGGAGGACTCTTCACAGAGAAAGTCTCTATCTTTCCCAACCTGATTAGGGATTTCTGGAGGAATGTTCAAGTGACTGATACTGACTTCTTCTCTACTGTGTTGGGAAAGAAGATTTTAGCGTCGGAGAAGACTATTGCTGATGCTATTTTCTGTGCTCAGGAGGGTTTGGTTTTTAATGAGTCATGGGAAGAGGATTTGGGTGGCTCTGAGACCATTGAAGTATGTCTCATGAAAGAAGACATAGTCATAACTCACACTTGGAAAGCTGTTGAAATGAAGGACATTGTTCGTATCCTTCATCAGCTCCTTAATAAGGTGGTTCTTCATAAGGTTGGATCCAAATACAAGCTCTCCTCCCTGCACAAATTCTGCCTCTGCCATCTTCTCACCGAAACGAAGATCAAATTTCAAAGAACTATGTATGTAATATTTAGAGATGCTGTGATGAACAAGAAAAGACTCTCAGTATTTCCCTATTGCTATCTTCTTTCCAAGATTTTCAAGGCTCAAGGAATTCATGAAATTCTTGCTGCAAGGACTCCTGAGGAGCAAGCTAGGATCTTAACTGAAAAACCAATGTCGGCTGTAGATTTTGGTAAAATGAATATAGCTAATATGAACCTCAGTACCTATGTTGCTGCTGCAATGGTCAAAACTGAGGAGTTGATGAAAACTAAAGAAGAAATGGTGGAACAAAACAATGCCGAAGTCCTAGGAGTAAAAAGAGTAACTAGGTAAAAGACCACTGCAACAAGGAAGCCTGCCCCCAAGAGACCAGCTGGTGGCATTGTTATCAGGGAACCTTCTGATGCTCCCGCTGCAAAGAAGCAAAGAAGAATTATCTTCTTACACAATGAAGATGAGGAAGCTGATGAGGACAACGTTCCTATCAGTACAAACTAGAAGAACCAGAAAACTTCAACTTCTTCTTTGGCCGTTATGCTGTTACAACAAAACCTAGAAGGCAACTAGCAAGAAAGACCAGAACAACTAAGACTTCTAAGGTAATCATCTCTACTAGTGATCCTGTTCAAATAGCAGTAGATGCCTTAGTGTCTAGTCTAGAAACTAGAGTTGATGATGTGTCTGTTGATAATAACATTGCCGTCTCCACTCCAGATGATGTGTACATTCCCACACCCATTTCACCCCAACCAACACAAATTGCCGCTCCACAATTTCAACCTATTATCCATGCCGATGGTCCCTGGTTCAATCAACCAGATGATAGCATTTCCCCTGGTGCTCCTTTTCCCAAACCCTTGAGAACCCTATTTCCCTTCACCCTAAATTTTGTTCTTTATGATGGCAAATATGAGGATTGGGCCAAGGTAAAAAGGGAATGGAAAGTTTTGTTTGACTCTCACCAACCTGAACCTGAACACAATCCCAACAGATGGTATCCTCTACCCGAGTATGAGGAAGAAGTCAGCCCACCTGTTAAACCCCTTTACCTACTTCATCCTGACTGTAAATTAATAAAAAATGTACATTCACAAATGCACAACAACTTAGGACCAATAGTCACTCACCTACCCCTAAACAAATCCCCCCCAGAAAAATTTACCCTAACCTTGTCAAAACTCCTCCTTTCATACCCCTCACTGATGGGGTTGAGAAGCACATCATACCTGTTTGGGAGACTGACCCCAAAAGAAAAAAATTCCTACCATCCCTGAGCAAAGAGCAAGATCCTCAAAGCATGTTCCCATGATCATGCCAAGGGATACAAAATGGGTATCCTTTGAGCATCCCAGAGTCTATGGGAGGGCCTCTGATTTCTTCCTGGATCAGCTCATCTATGAAATGCTGAAGTGGGAATTCAGTCATTTCAAAGTTGATAGAGCAGCGCATTTTGTCCCTCCATCCTGACTGAGACATAATGAAACAACTAGAGTAAGAATCATGCCTTACAAAATCTGTCCAAGACTGCTAATGGTAGATCTCAATAAGGACAAGGACAAGAGAAACAGAAGATTCAAAGGAGTCATGCCTGAAGCTAAATCAGCAATATTTGATCTGAACCAAGAAACGTTTGACTACTCGATGTTGGATTTATTTTTGCATATTGAATCCATTGAGTTAATCAGTGATCAACATGCTGCAGATTTATGGAAATCTCATATTATTCATTGCACAAGAGAGGCATCTTCCTCTGGACTGACTGAAGAAGAGAATAAGGAAATTCCTAAGGTCGGAGGGAAGTGCGGTCTTTCAAATTTCAGGTATATGATCTATAAAGACCTTTGGGGACTTCCCATAAATAGTAAAAATGTGGAATTCATCGACCCCATCAGATGGGCAAAAGAAGTCTCAGTGATCCTGTTGCTTGAATAAATGTGATGTGCAAGTGTACACAATCGTAACAAGTAATAAAGAGTAAGTAAAGATCGTTCCCATGAGGATTTGAATGTATTGAATATAAATTCTAGAATTAAACTTCCCTATTTAGCTTAACAAAATAAAATGTAACTTTAATCATGTAAATTAAATGGGGTAATTGGGTGTCAGAACATTAAGTAACAAATGCTAGAATTAATAGAAACAATAAATGGGTGTTTAGAACAGAGATGGAAATAGCTAGGATTCTAATCCATTGTAATCTTAACTTCGGGGTAATCGATGCTTCAAGATGCTACAACATTTAGTCCAGGAATTGAAGTTTGCTTTCCAGTAGTAAAAACTGAGTTCATTAAAAGCTTCTTATTCCTAAGTTCATATTAATTTCCCTCAGTTGTCAGATAATTGCGTCCAGCTACTTAAAGACTTGAAGGCTATTCCTAGCTCATTCAACACAATTAATTTTCCAATTAATTGTTCTATCTTTATCTTCTAAACAAGTCCACTAATTAAGTTTTTCCAAACCTAACTAGCTAATATTACAAATTAGTTGATCAGTGTAAAATGAAATTAAACTTCTAAACAGAGAAGAAAATGAATAACATCCATTTGCATAAATCACCCTTAAGTATCGATTACAAATTCATAGAATCCTAGCTAAGAGAATTTAGCTCATAATGAGCTTAAAGACAAAACCAACAAGAGGAATGGAAAATAAAGGCATAATGCATAAAATCAAATTACCGAGAGGACAACGAGCTGACGGTTGCTACAGTACCCAGCTGCTATTGTACGAGCTCCCTAAAGCAAGGTCACAATCCTATTTGTACTAGCTCCCAAAAGTAGGGTTACACTCTCTCTTGCCTCACTTTTTGGACTTACAAAAATTTAAAGAATAAAATAGTCCTTGGCTCAATTCCTAAGTACACATAGCTGCTGCCTTGCATTTCCTCTTTCCTCATTTTGGGACCGCGCAACAAGTTCTTTGTCCTGTAGTAAAGGTGTGCTGAGTTGACAATTCTTTTGTCTTATAGTGATCCTCTTCCCAGACGCTGCGACATTCCATAAAATTCTAGAGCAACTCCTGTAGTAATTTCACTTCCAAATCCTGCTCAAAGCTCAAACAAACCTTCAGCAAAAAAAAAAAAAAAAAATCAGATTTAACAGCTTTTTCGACAATTTAACCAGTCAACACAAATGATTACTAAATAAAGCAAAACTTGAATTCCTATTCAAAATTTAATCAAAACAAGAACAATGACAAGCTAGAAAAAAAGTAATAACTCTTACTTCAAAGAGTTATCACACCCCCAAACTTGAATCATTGCTTGTCCTCAAGTAATGATACTCAAAAACTTGAGCAAACTAAAAACAAACTCAGAACAGCATAAGAAAAATCCATGGCAGTCTTCAGATGCCATTTTCAAAGACATGTTCAACATAAAACACCCTTTTTTAATCACCTTCCAAGTGTGTGTGTGAGTTCCCCCTCTTTTTTTTTTCTCAATTCAGCTTCATCAAAGAGATTCCACCCAAACCACATCTCAACAGAGTCTTAGGTGCATTTTCCAAATATCCTTTGGATGTGAGGGTGAGGACTCACCAGATTATCTTCCTAAGAACATGGGCTTGACACATTGTTGAATTTGTCATATCACTCAATTCATTCTACTTTATGTTTCGTGTTGGTATTTCACTCAATCTTCATTCATATGCAACTCTATCATAGGCTTGCCAAATTTCTATCAATCAAAAACACAACCACAAATTGCACACAGCCAGAGGACTTAATGGGTTGTAACGAGGCTAAGGTTCAGGTGTGGCATTTTTTTGGAGCTAACTTAGGTGGAGTTCAAGATTTTTTTGTCCAAATCACCCACCCCCAAACTTAAGCATTTATGTATTCTTGCCCATATTTTTGGTGACAATGGAGGTACTTTATTTTGTTTTGGATTCTGGTTTTTTTTTATTATTCCTTTGATGATATGCTCTTTCCTCCTTTTTATTGCCTAGGCACCCTCCTAAACATATAATAATGGTTGTCCGCAACCATTTTGGTAAGGACCAACATTTCAAAAGATTATACCAACATTCTCAAACTCCACCTAAAAGGGTATTACATTGTTTTTTCAGGGAGATTGGTTTGTAATGTGGTTTAAAACAGAAAGAGGGGCCCAGGCTCAAAGGGGTTCACAAAGGGTAATACTTGAGGGTTGGCCTTTTAAGTTTCAGTATCTAAAATCAACAAAAATACCTCAAGCTATTTTGTGTGCAACCGTGAAATGTACAATCAATAACAGAAATAAAGCAAGTTCTGCAGAGAAAACACATAAATGGAAGGTATGATGAAAAAAATATGTTGAAGGCCAAGAGTTCATAGGATTAATGCTGCAGAGTGCTACAGCATCTTGTTTAGTCTCACACACCCCCAAACTTAGGTTGAAATCTAATTCAGACTTCATCCTTGCTTCCTTGGATAAGGGTCTTTGCAACCCAATTCCCAGAATGAATGATGACTTGAATGAAATCCTATTTTGAAATCCATTTTAAGTTAGGGAATTTTTGTGCTGAGAAAGGATTAATTCAGGGTATTCATGTATTGTACAAGCAACACAGCATGCACAAACAAAGGGTCTTCATCAGAAGCACATGTACAGCTAAACCATTCATTCATTCATTGAAAGAGTAGGGGCATTGTAAACTTCAAACAACTACAGAAACAAATTATTGCAACCAACAACGGAAATGAAAAACGAAAACTAATAACACTAAAGGGAAGTTTGAAAAGGGTCCTGGTCATCTGGTGTTGCAGGAAGCTGCAACACCTTGGGTTGGAACTTATGCTCAAGGCTGAGCTAATCTGGCACTGCTCCTCGTGCCTCCTCCTCTTGCCATCTTCCTCATGATGGGTTTGCTTGTTGCTGGATTTTCTCTGGTAATAGCCACCTCCGGTCTTACTTCTCCTGCTACCTCCACCACATTCCCTCCACCAGTCTTTGCCTTAGCTTTGGTCCCTTTTACAATTTTCTTACTCAGAGGTATGTTATCCTCCGATTCTTCACTGGAGTTAGAATATGCTTCAACCGCCAATTCTGCCTTTGTTTTTCTTGGCCTAGGGGGAGTTGTATGCTTGATTCTGCCCTTTTTGGTTGGAGGAGGGCCTTCAGGATCAGCTTCAGCAAACCTCTTCTTGCCTTTGTCTCTACTGCTGGGTTGTGCCGGAGGTGGGGTGGGATCCCTTGGTGGTGGTGGTGGTGTCCGGTCAGAACTCACTTCATTATTGTTCAAAGAGTGCTCACTTGCTGTGGGATTTGCAGGGGGACTTCAGGATTTTGATCTGGCGCAGATGGATTGTCAGGAACAGGGTCTGGTACGTTGGGGTTGTCAGGAACATCTATTTTCATGGGTTCAGGGGCTTGGTATTTGAAGCGTTCAAACAATGCTTGAGGGAACTGGGGAGGGGAACTACCTAGTCTCATCTTGTTGATTCCTAGGGTTCTTTGCAACCACAAATGTTGCTCCTTGGAAAACTCCCGGAAGAGTTGTTGTTGCTGCATGTTATGCTGTAGCATTTGACAGCACGACTCCACCTTGTTGTACAAATCATCTGGGTGTTCCTGCTGCTCAACTGGAGGAACTGACCCTTGTACCTTTGATGCTGATGCTCCAAAACGCTTAACAGCCAACCAATCGATGGCCCCCTTGTTTTCCTTGATCTCATCTTCAGGTAAAGCCTTCACTCCACTTTTCAGACATAAAGAAGTGATTAAGGATGAGAAAAACAGTAGTCCCTTCTTCTTGAATGCGCAAGTAATAATTTCCTTTTCAATCAATTGCCCCACATCTACTCTCTTCTTCTTCAAAATGCAAAACAAAAGAACTAACCTCTCTTTGTTCACTGTTTCTAAGTGCGCGGTAGGAAGAATTTTGGTTCTGATGATATGGTACCACACCTTAGCCAATGGGGTGAGATTAGGCCTTGCTATTTTCCAGTTCTCGTCCATCTGTATCCATGTTGCTCCTTCCACTGTGACTTCTTTCATCATGTCATTTAGCTTTGTCTCCTCATTAGTCTTTAACAGATCTGAGTACTCATCCTCAACATATTTCGAGCCCCACCTCTTGTTCAACGTAGCAGCAGAGAACGTTACCTTTGAACCCCTAACCATGACATGCTTTTGCTGGGGTGAGGTCAGATTGGCATAAAACTGGCGCACAAAAGGGATTATAGGGTCTGTTGGATGAGCCACAAACTTTTTCCAGTTGTGATTGTCTATGAGCTCAGTAATTTCCTCCGTGAGCCCATAATGAGTGGAGTCCAAAAGGAAGAAACCCTTTTCTAAGTAGAAGTTCCGCATCTTGATTTCTTTTTCATACTTCAGTCTCCCTTCTGTGTCCACAAAACGCTGTTCGGATTCTTCTTCAGAAGAGAGGGAAATGGCGGTGGCCGGTTTTTGGAAGGCTGAGCTAGAGTTTTGCCCATTGTATATTGTGGTGGTGGGGTTCAGTTGATAGTGATAGACAGAGACAAGTGATGCAGAAAGAGTGAGTCGGGTTGCGTGTGGGGTTTAGGTAATAGGCGTAGTAGCTTTAATAGGGAAGAGTGAGATGAGGTGAGAGGTTGAGGATGGATGTGAGTGGTGGAGAGAGATGGTGGTAATTAATGGGTAGTTAATGCCAAAATACACTCCCCACGTTTTCCTGTACTTATTCTCCCCAAAACCTTTCAGCTTTCTGAATTAGAATTTCAAAATGCTTGCAGTTGAACTTGGGCCTTGGACCTATCCAACTGCCACAACCTCCAGCACCTGAACAATGGACTGAAACTGAATTGCCCTAACCCCTAGCACATCCCAACGACTATATTGCTACAGCCTGCATTAACAGCATATATTTATTTGAAATTAAATTAAAATTAAATAAAACTAAAAGCTAAAATAAACTAACTATTTAAAGGATATAAAACTGGGTTGCCTCCTAGGAGCGCTTGGTTTACTATCCTTCAGCCTGACACCACACTCGTGGTTAAGGGTCTCTAAGTTGGGTGGTGGCCTTCATCCTTACAGAAGGCTCACCCCAATATTGTTTCACCCTTTGACCATTAACTTCGAATTCCCTCCCAGAATTTTCGTCTCTCAACTCCACAGCTCCATGAGGATAAACTTTGAACAATTTGAAAGGCCCTGACCACCTCGATTTCAGTTTCCCAGGGAATAGTTTCAGCCTGGAATTGAATAGGAGCACTTGCATGCCCTCATCTAGTTTTCTGGGATGAATTTTTTGATCATTCCAGGTCTTCACCTTGCTTTTGTATGTTTCATCATTTTCATAGGCAAAAAGCCTGAACTCTTCAAGTTCATTCAGCTGCAATAGTCTTGCTTCACCAGCTGCTTGAGCATCAAAATTTAACTTCTTAATGGCCTAGAATCCTCTGTGTTTTAGTTCAATTGGTAAATGGCATGCCTTGCCATAAACCAATCTGTAAGGGGACATGCCAATTGGAGTTTTGGAAGCCGTTCTGTAAGCCCACAAAGCATCATCTAGGTGCAAAGACCAGTCCTTCCTAGAAGGATTCACCATTTTTTCTAGAATTCTTTTAATTTCTCTATTGGACACCTCAGCTTGTCCACTGGTCTAAGGGTGATATGCAGTAGCCACTTTGTGTTTCACCCCATATTTCACAAGCAAATTGGCAAACATCTTGTTACAAAAATGTGAGCCCTCATCACTGATTATAGCTCTGGGAGTACCACACCTGGTGAATATGTTCTTTTGCAGGAATTTTGTAACTACCTTGGCATCATTGGAAGGCAGTGCTATTGCTTCTACCCATTTGGAGACATAATCCACTGCCACTAGGATATAGACATTCCCATAAGAGATAGGAAATGGTCCCATGAAGTATATTCCCCACACATCGAACAATTCTATTTCCAGAATATTGTTGAGTGGCAGCTCTTGTCTATTGAAAATGTTCCCAATTCTCTGACACCTATCACAACTCCTTGCATACTCTTGTGCATCTCTGAACATGGCATACCCTGATTGCAAGTTCTTGGCAGCTGTTCTTTTTCCTCCAAAGTGACCACCATAAGGTGCATCATGGCAATCACTTAAGATGTCTTTCATCTCTTCTTCAGCATCACACCTCCTCGTGATCTGGTCTTGGCATCTTTTGTACAAATAGGGTTCATCCCAATAAAAGTGCTTTACTTGATGCAAAAACCTCCTTTTCTGTTGTAGGTTCATATCTGCTGGAGTCACTCCACTAACCAGAAAGTTTACAACATCTGCATACCATGGTGTCAGCAAAGATCTTCCAAAGATTAGAAGGTGCTCATCAGGAAAATGCTGCTTGATTTCTCTTTGAGGCTTGGCACCCCTTTCTTCAGTAATTCTGGAAAGATGATCAGCTACCTGATTTTCAAATCCCTTTTTGTCTTTAATTTCCAAATCAAATTCTTGTAGCAAAAGAACCCATCTAATAAGCCTAGGCTTTGCATCCTTTTTGTCAATGAGGTACTTGATGGCTGCATGGTCTGTGTACACCACTACCTTGGTTCCCACCAGATAGGGTCTGAACTTGTCGAAAGCAAATACTACTGCTAATAACTCATTTTCTGTGGTGGTGTAATTAATCTGGGCATCAATGAGAGTTTTGCTAGCATAGTAGATTGTGTGAAACATATTGTTATGCCTCTGCCCCAACACAGATCCCACTGCGAAATCACTTGCATCGCACATCAATTCAAATGGTTTCTCCCAATCAGGAGCTACTATCACAAGTGCAGTGATTAATTCTATTTCCCCACACATCGAACAATTCTATTTCCAGAATAGTGTTGAGTGGCAGCTCTTGTCTATTGAAAATTTTCCCAATTCTCTAACACCTACCACAACTCCTTGCATACTCTTGTGCATCTCTGAACATGGCATACCCTGATTGCAAGATCTTGGCAGTTGTTCTTTTTCCTCCAAAGTGACCACCATAAGGTGCAGCATGGCAATCACTTAAGATGTCTTTCATCTCTTCTTCAGCAGCACACCTCCTCGTGATCTGGTCTTGGCATCTTTTGTACAAGTAGGGTTGATCCCAATAAAAGTGCTTTACTTGATGCAAAAACCTCCTTTTCTATTGTGGGTTCATATATGTTGGAGTCACTCCACTAACCAGGAAGTTTACAACATCTGCATACCATGGTGCTGCAACATCTTCCAGCATTAGAAGGTGCTCATCAGGAAAATTCTCCTTGATTTCTCCTTGAGGCTTGGCACCCCTTTCTTCAATAATTTTGGAAAGATGATCAGCTACCTGATTTTCAACTCCCTTTTTGTCTTTAATTTCCAAATCAAATTCTTGTAGCAAAAGAACCCATCTAATAAGCCTAGGCTTTGCATCCTTTTTGTCAATGAGGTACTTGATGGTTGCATGGTCTGTGTACACCACTACCTTGGTTCCCACCAGATAGGGTCTGAACTTGTCGAAAGCAAATACTATTGCTAATAGCTCCTTTTCTGTGGTGGTGTAATTAATCTAGGCATCAATGAGAGTTTTGCTAGCATAGTAGATTGTGTGAAACATCTTGTTATGCCTCTGCCCCAACACATCTCCCACTGCGAAATCACTTGCATCGCACATCAATTCAAATGGTTTCTCCCAATCAGGAGCTACTATCACAGGTGCAGTGATTAAAACTTTCTTCAGAGTTTCAAAAGTCGATAAACACTCAACTGTGAACTCAAATGCACTATCATGCTCCAGCAATTTGCATAGTGGCTTGGAGATTTTTGAGAAATCTTTGATGAATCTTCTATAAAAGCCTGCATGACCAAGGAAACTTCTGATGCCCTTCACAAAATTAGGAGGAGGGAGCTTTTCAATCACTTCTATCTTAGCTTTATCCACCTCCAAACCTTTCTTTGATACCTTGTGGCCCAACACAATGCCCTTTTTTACCATAGAGTGACACTTTTCCTAGTTCAGCACTAGATTAGTTTCCTCGCACCTGTACAACACTTCTTCTAAGTTATCTTAACATCCCATGAATGAATTTCCAAACATTGAAAAATCATCCATGAATATCTCTATGGTCTTCTCAATGAAATAAAAAAAGATAGCCATCATACATCTCTAGAATGGCGCAGGAGCATTGCAAAGCCCAAATGGAATTCCTCTGAAAGTAAATGTACCATATGGACAAGGGAATGTGGTCTTCTACTGATCTTCTGGTGCCACTGCAATCTGATTTTAGCCCGAATAACCATCCAAGAAGCAATAAAATTCTCTTCCAGATAATCTATCGAGCATTTGATCAATGAATGGTAGTGGAAAATGATCTTTCCTTGTGGCTTTGTTCAACTTTCTATAATCCATACATATCCTCCACCCGGTAACTGTTCTTGTAGAAATGATCTCATTCTTTTCATTCTTCACCACAGTCACTCCTCCCTTCTTTGGAACACATTGCACATGACTCACCCATACACTATCTGAAATGGGATAAATAATTCCTGCATCAAACCATTTAATGATCTCCTTTTTTACAACCTCTTTCATTACTGGATTCAATCTTCACTGGCCCTCGATATTGTTTTTGGCATCCTTCTCTAGCAAAATCTTGTGCATACAAAGACTAGGACTGATTCCTCTAATGTCTGCCATTTGCCACCCGATAGCTTTCTTGTGCCTCTTCAATACTAAAATTAAGCTACTTTCTTGATCAGAAGTTAAGAGAGAAGAAATGATAATAGGAAGAGCTTATTTCTCCCCAAGGTAAGCATACTTCAAATGGGAAGGTAACTGCTTCAATTCAAGGGTGGGAGGTCTTTCAATGGAGGGTACATTTTCTTTGAAGGTGTCTGAAGATACATCCAATGATTCATATTTTCTAATCCAGGATCTGTTTGCTGCACTCCCTTCTACTATCTGTTTCAGTTCTTCATTTTCAGAAATAATCTCCTCATTCAATTCAAATTCCTGCTCCCATTTTCCTTCGAATGCTATCATATGCTCTTGTACCAGAGATTCCATATCAGTAAGATAAGAACAGCTCTCCAAATCTTCATCAGGATAGTGTAATGCATTAAAGACATTGAGGGTTATTTACACGCTGTCGCACACGCGTCAAACAACGAGTGGTTTTAAGAAAAACGGCAGTTAGGGAGCGACAACTCGAGTATCGTCTCACAAGGACCCTTGGATTGTTATTAACTTCAAAAATCACGTGGGGGGGGGGGGGTTCAGATTGAAAGATTCAATTAAAAGAAAACAATGCAATTGAGAATTAAGTGAATATCAATGATCAAAACGATTAATCTACTGTTCTCGGTTTCCCACTATCATCGATTCGTGTAAATTCCAAGCCCTAAGCGGATTCTAATCCATTTTCGATTGTATCAACAATTAACAAGAGAAATCGACGCTACGAGATTTATGTTCCTAATTCTCGAATTAAGCAAACGGGGTGAAGCACTCGTGAATTAAGCAAACACGATTGAACACACGCGAATTAAGCAAACACGATTAAGTATAGGAACATAGAATCATCGAAATGAATCAATACTAATTCCATACAATTCTGAATTAAGCAAACAGAACATACAGAACAATATTGAAAGGGAATAGCAAATAAAAATGGGAATTACAGAACCTCAAGTGCGGCAGAAACCGATTACAGTAGACTAATCCAAGGGAGTTAGTTCTCCATCAAAAATGTAATACAACCTAGAAAATTCGTAAACAGTGGATAAATCAAAAGTCCCCTCTCATCTGCCCAAAACAGCAATATATAGCCTTCAGGATCTGCGCCCGCTCGCGAGGCGAATAGCCTCTCCCGACGCGAATATTAAGAATGGCGCCAGTTTGAATTTGGATTCTCACGAGGCGAGACAGAAAAGGTCTTCTCATTACGCCCGTGATGAGTATCGAGTTGCAGGCGTGATGGCCACGGTCCTCGAGGCTCGCGGGCGAAACATGGTTTGCTAGGTGAGACAGAATGGTTGCATTCTGCAGCACGTCGGCCTTCGAGGCTCGCGAGGCGAGTGATGATTCGCGAGGCGAGGCGAAGGATGACATTCATTGTTCAGGCTGGTCTTCAGTCTTGCGAGGCGAGTAGCCTCTCGCGGGGCGAACATTTCCAGAATTGCATTCTCCATCGTTTCTTCATTCCCTTGACTCTAAGTTAACCTGAAAATTTTGAAATAGCAGTAAATGCTTTATTTGACTCAAAATCAATGAAAATACCCTAAAACTACTCAAGAAACTCAAAATGTTGCTTGAGGACAATTACATCCAAATTTGGGCGAAAGCGAGATTAAACTCGAATAAAACCATGGTCTTACTAGTTAAAAAACTAGTCGAGTTTAACTAGTAAGACCATGGTTTTATTCGAGTTTAATCTCACTTTCTCCCAAATTTGGATGTAATTGTCCTCAAGCAACATTTTGAGTCTCTTGAGTAGTTTTAGGGTATTTTCATTGATTTTGAGTCAAATAAAGCATTTACTGCTATTTCATAATTTTCAGGTTAACTTAGAGTCAAGGGAATGAAGAAACAGTGGAGAATGCAATTCTGGAAATGTTCGCCCCGCGAGAGGCTACTCGCCTCGCGAGACTGAAGACCAGCCTGAACAGCAGAATGTCATCCTTTCTGTCTCGCCTCGCGAATCATCACCTCGCCTCGCGATCCTGAAGGCTGACTGTGCCAGAGAATGCAACCATTTCTGTCTCACCTCGCAAACCATGTTTCGCCTCGCGAGCCTGAGGACCAGAAGCCATCACGCCCAAACCCTGATACTCATCACGGGCATAATGAGAAGACCCTTTCTGTCTCGCCTCGCGAGACACTATTCGCCTCGCGAGAATCCAAATTCAAACTGGCGCCATTCTTAATATTCGCGTCGCGAGAGGCTATTCGCCTCGTTAGCGGGCGCAGATCCTGAAGGCTATATATTGCTGTTTTCCAACCCGGGTTGTAAGTATTAGAGTATGCATTATTTCCTCTATTACCCATATAATTCACTGAGACTGGGTTGCTGGGACACTTTTCAAATAAATGCCCCCCTCCACAGAAGACACATGAAATAGAACTTAGTTGAGCCACCACAGGTTCTGCCATAGTAGGTTTTTTACTGGCATTAGTAGCAGTCAGATTTTTCAGCATGTTAGTAATGGAAGCAAGCTTAGCATAAAGGGCAGTCGCTTCCTTTACTTCAAGGATTCCAGCAGAAGTTTTAGCCGAATTGGCCCTGACGGTTGGCCATTGATAGTTGTTTGCAGCTATACTCTCAACCAATGCATAAGCTTCATTATATGATTTTGTTAAGAATGTCCCTCCAGATGAAGCATCTAACATCAATCTTGAAGGAGGCAGGAGTCCATTGTAGAAGGTTTCCATTTGGATGCATACAGGGATGCTGTGATGATGACATCTTCTCAACAGCTCCTTGAACCTTTCCCACGAGTCATACAGAGATTCCTCATCATTTTGCTTGAATGAAGTTATGTCGCTCCTCATTCGTGCGTTTTTTGTAGGAGGGAAGTACTTAGTTAAGAACTTTTCAGCTAGGCCATTCCATGAAGTAATGGAGTTGGCCTCCAATGAGTTTAAGGAGGCCTTGGCTCTGTCCCTCAAGGAATAAGGAAAGAGCCTTAACGTGAAAGCATCATCACTTACTCCAGGGATCTTGAAATTACTTGCCACTTCCAGGAATTACCTCAGATGCAAGTGTGGATCTTCAGTAGGGGCACCACCAAACTACCCGATAGTTTGCAGCATTTGAAACATCATTGGTTTGAACTCAAATTGCTGGGTAGTTATTTCTGGTTGCACAATCCCAGTGTTCATGGTTTGGGGATCAAAGACAGCATAGTCCCTGATGGACCTATCTCTATCATTTACCATTTCAATCATGGCCGGCTGATACTCTTATTCATCTCCAAGAAAGTGATCCATGAAGCCTAAGCCAGAGTGTTGATCTCGTGATCTCTGTTCTTTAGTTCTCTTCCTTAGCTTCTTTGCGGTTTTTTCAATTTCTAAATCTAATTGGAACTCAGGTATACACTTGCAGCGCCTACAAATGTACCTATAGCTAAGCAGAGCACACAGAGCTTTAAGTACTAGCTAATTAGAAAAAGTTGACAAAAGAATTTAAATATTCAACACCATTGTAATCCCCGGCAACGACGCCAAAAACGTGTTGCTTGAATAGATGTGATGTGCAAGTGTACACAATTGTAACAAGTAATAAAGAGTGAGTAAAGATAGTTCCCACGAGGATTTGAATGTATTAAATATAAATTCTAGAATTAACCTTCCCTATTTAGCTTAACAAAATAAAACGTAACTTTAAGCATGTAAATTAAATGGGGTAATTGGGTGTCAGAACAGTAAGTAACAAATGCAAGGAATTAATAGAAACAATAAATGGGTATTTAGAACAGAGATGGAAACAGCTAGGATTCTAATTCTTTGTAATCTTAACTTTGGGGTAATCGATGCTTCAGGATGCTATATCATTTAGTCCAGGAATTGAAGTTTGCTTTCCAGCAGTAAAAACTGAGTTCATTAAAAGCTTCTTATTCCTAAGTTCATATTAATTTCCCTCAGTTGTCAGATAATTGCGTCCAGCTACTTAAAGACTTGAAGGCTATTCCTAGCTCATTCAACACAATTAATTTTCCAATTAATTGTTCTATCTTTATCTTCTAAACAAGTCCACTAATTAAGTTTTTCCAAACCTAACTAGCTAGTATTCCAAATTAGTTGATCAGTGTAAAATGAAATTAAACTTCCAAACAGAGAAGAAAATGAATAACATCCATTTGCATAAATCACCCTTAAGTATCGATTACAAATTCATAGAATCCTAGCTAAGAGAATTTAGCTCATAATGAGCTTAAAGACAAAACCAACAAGAGGAATGGAAAATAAAGGCATAATGCGTAAAAGCAAATTACTGAGAGGACAACGAGCTGACGGCTGCTATAGTACCTAGCTGCTACTGTACGAGCTCCCTAAAGCAAGGTCACAATCCTATTTGTACTAGCTCCCAAGTACACACAGCTGCTGCCTTGCATTTCCTCTTTCCTTGTTTTGGGACCGCGCAGCAAGTTCTTTGTCCTGTAGTGAAGGTGTGCTGAGTTGACAATTCTTTTGTCTTGTAGTGATCCTCTTCCCAGACGCTGCAACATTCCATAACATTCTAGAGCAACTCCTGCAGTATTTTCACTTCTAAATCCTGCTCAAAGCTCAAACAAACCTTCAACAAAAAAACAATTCAGATTTCACAGCTTTTTCGGCAATTTAACCAGTCAACACAGATGATTAATAAATAAAGAAAAACTTGAATTCCTATCCTAAATTTAATCAAAACAAGAACAATGACAAGCTAGAAAAATAGTAATAACTCTTATTTCTAAGAGTTATCAGATCCTTTCACCTACTTCAGAGCCTATCGTAGATGAACCTGTAGTTGAAGAACCTGATCAAAATGTCACTACTGTTGGCTAGAAAGAAACCGATGAATCCATTCACAATCAGAGCTCATCAGAAAAACACCCTTCTCAACCATTAGCTCTAGCTGTGGTGCACCCCTCAGATCATTCAAGAACATTAAACACATTTAAAGAGTCTGCTGAAAGCTCAAGGCAACAGGCCCTGCCACCTAATCTTGAAGAGGTTCTTGGAAAAATTGTTGATGAAAGGGTTGGCAAGATAGTTGATGAGAAGGTTGAGAAGATGACTGAGAAAATTAAGGAGGATGTCCAACAACAAGTACAAACATCAATGGCTCCAACCTTAGAGGTTGTGAATAAAATACTAGAATTCCTCATGGATTTCAAGAAAAGCCAGACTCAACCCTCCATATCCACCACCTCCTCCTGCCTAACCTTTACCTTTTTTTTTCTCTTATACTCACAATGATGGTCCACTCCTTATACCTTTTTGGCTGATGTAAAAAAGGGGGAGAAAGGAAAGGAAAGAGATTTGTTTATAAAAAGTCAGTTTTGAAAAGCTCATATTTGTCTGCATATGCATATTCTTTTCTACTTGCTAACTGCTCTGATACTTATGTTTGCTTATTTGCTTTGATATCTGTTGACTATGCTTATTTATTCCTTCATATATACTCTAAGTATGATAAGTTGTTGCACCTATCTGTTAGCTTATATGCCGTTGTTTTTCATATGCTTTTTCTACTTAATTATTTGAATGTTTTGTCTTAGGGGGAGCCCTGCAAGCTCTGAGACTTTACTTTTCAAATTTAATTAGTTTTGTCATCATCAAAAAGGGGGAGATTGTTGGAACCAAAGTGGTTTTGGATTAAATAATCTCTAAGTTTTGATGCTAACAAATGGATTAAATTTGCTTGGCAAAGTGTTAGTTGAGATCTAACATGTGCTTTTAGTTATGCAGGAATATTTAAATATAAGTAAAAGAAACATGGGATAAGTTTTCATTGAAAAATACGCATCCACCCTTGTAGACGGGCTGCTCAATATTTTGGTAAAGTTACTTATTTATTTGAGTAGACTGGTTTTCTTAAGTGAACGAGGCTCTAAATGTTTGCTAGACGAATACCAAAATAACTTGTTAGATACAACAATTCCAAAGACTTGATAATAAGCTCGTCCATCTTGCCACGTAAGCAGACCAAAGTAATTGATAAAATTGAATGAACTAAAAAATAAAGTAATCAGGTAGACAAGCTCTATCTGCCATGTCACTAGACGGAGATCTTTATAACTCATTGAGGAATAGCAAGTCCAAAGACTTGATAGACAAGAGGATATGCCACGTCATCGGACGAGCAAAATAATCTGTTGAAATAGACTTAGTCTCACATATAACTAAGTAGACAGAGTTTTTTAAAAGTAGACGAGCTCCATCTTAGAATAAAAAAATGCTATCCGAATCTCTTGAATTTATTTCAAATGATTGATATTTATTTCAATAGAATATTTGTTCTTCACTTTTGTCCTATCTACTTTAATATTTTACCTTGTCGTAAAAGAAACATAGTACCATCAAGAAATTCAAAAATCAAAATCGTATAATGAGTTACTGCAAAATGATCTGTACGATGACAACTTTATGGCCGAAAAAGCTGGATTGTACACAAGGGAGGAACAACAAGTTCTCAAGCTGCAATACTCAGAGGAGTGAACCTCCAATTTCATGCTACCTCGATAACCAAGATTACTATTCAGCATTGTCACAATCAAGCTATCAGTCACAAAGGATATCATGCATTAAATACTATCTCTAAATGGGATTATTCAAAATAACCGTTGAAGAAATACAAGTGAAGAAGAAGGTCACCATAAATAGAAGACCCGCGATACTGAAGAAGGACTCTTGACTGCACAACCTTGCGAGCTCAACTTTTGTCAAACTACAATCCCTCATACTCATATTTCTTTAAATAGCTAGAGTCAGTATTTCTTAGTTTGAATATTGTGAAAATATTCATCTGATCTTAAACTGTCATATCCTCACACATAGTGAGTTAAGAAGATCAAATATTAAATCTTTGTTAGAGTTAGAGCCTGAAGAGACTTGGTAAGAAAGAAATTCTCGTAGCCTGGAGAGGTACTGAATACTTGGTTTTAATCTATAATAGTGGAGAAAATCCTTCAAGTAGAAGGGACTGGACGTAGCTCTTGGTTGGAAGAGAGTGAACCAGGATAAAACATCTTGTGTGATTCTTCTATCTCTTAACTCTTACATCTTCATTTGTTTCTTACTAACTGAGGGGTTTTGATATTGCTTTTGTTAAAGCTTTTTAAAAGAAGATCTATTTCTTTGTGCTTGCTTCTGTTTATAATCTCCTTGTGTGCAAAAAGTTGTTTTAAAGGTTGTTTTCGAAAATTATTAACAAACACAATTCAACCCCCCTTCTTGTGTTTGCTTGTGTCAACTTCACATGTTACCAAATTAAAAATATTAGTATTCTCATTAAATCTCGAATTTATATATATCTACTTTACATTTTTTAAATCTTATGTTTTTAATTATTTAAACAATTTATTAACAGAAAATTCATTATTATAACAACAACAGAATTTCTTATATCATCATAATCATAAAATTTTTCCACAATATATCATCATAATCATAAAAAAATAAACATTATAAGAATTATTTAATTGGATTTTATATCCTATACATAATGGACAGCAACCCACTATTATTGTAACAAAAAATCCATTCCTTTCTCGAATGGTGTGGCAGCAGATGGACCTCTAGAAACGACCCATTTTACTTAAATGTCTACACGCGAACTGGGCCTTACAAAAGACAACTTGTCCCGACCCTTTGACTCGGTTTCACATAGAACCACTCAGGTTCTTCCCTACCCGGTTTCATTACCCGAAAAACCATAGATGGGTGCGACACTTACACCCGCCACCGCCGCCGCACACTCCAACTTACACTCATCTTTCCCATGCCGCCACGTCAAAGGAGAAAAACAGATTGGCTAATATTGCTTTGTCCACATGGTGCCTGCATGCAGTGTACCAAAGACAACAGAACACCAGCCAACAATAGCAAGCCATACACTTGCGTTATATTTTTTCACTTCGAGTATTCTAAAGCCAATTCCCACAAACAAACCACATCAATTCTCACCCCCCCCCCCCAATCAAAGCTTGTAACGATATAACATTCATAATTTTTTTCTCACCATTAATTCTACAAAAAAGTAAAGAGCTTTTCAATAATTAAGGTAGTGATTTTCCTTGTTTGATGGCTCTTCACTGTGGTGCTTTCTGCTTCAGAAGCGTGGCTTCTTCTCACCCCTCTGCTTCAATCAAACGTCGTCGCCCGGGATTAGATCTAGGGACAAAGAACTCATCCAATGGTTGAATATTCCACCTCCACCCAGCTAACCATTCGTAAATACCGGGGATCCAAAATCTCTTAACAATCAATGGTTTGTGCGAGTAAGTATGAGTGGATCCAGTCTTGGGGTCGAAAGAAGTAAGGGGATTGCCGGAGTGTCGATGCTTGGGTTGCTCATTCACACACTCATGATATTTTGTCATTCAAAACATTTGCACAAAAGGGCCTATGGGGTATCTATTCCCAATTATGATGTCTAGGAGCAACCGGCATTTTATGATTTAACCTGCTACAATAGGTCAAACGAAGCTCTCTCACCGTGAGAGATATGCTCAACTTGCTCACGCTAGAATTTGCCTTGGTTATCATGTGATAGGTATGAAGTATCCACAATCGTGTGATTAATCTTCGTCAGGGGACCAGGCCGACCGGTGCTTAAGGGTTGCCTCTCAACATGTTTTCTCTATATAAAAGTGTCAAGAGTCCAACTCATGATTACTTGTTTAAGGGGTCTGAATCAATTACCACTCATATCAACCACGTGTTGATAAGGTCGAGCATTATTGGTTTAAAATAAAATTGAATTTAACTTTTAAAATGCAAGATCTATACGACTATACTTTTTAATACATATCGAGTTTGTCGGGCTGATGAAGAGGGTCCAATTTGGGATCTCTTGCAGAGTTTATTGATTGGTTTTTATGATCCAGTCTATTTGATTTCATGAGACCTATATTGCTATGCAATTTCTCTCTCTCTTTTTTTAAGAGTAACATATCAAAATTAAATGAAAAATGATAATGAATGACTTTTGGGTACATTGATTAAGAAATCAAATATAGACAATTTGTTTTAAAAAAATGTCATACTCAGTTCATTAGAAGTGTTAAAGCGATAATTTTAATAATATTTTTCTATTTTTTAATTCTTTAAAGAGTGTCGATACTGATTACCAAGATCCAAATTAAAAGATAATATTACTCTAAAATGAATTAAAGTATAAAATAAAAAAAAATATATCCACCCTTATGGTACATAAATTGAATCATAATTGATTTGATTTACCTTTAACTATTCATTTATTTTGCATTTCCCAAAAAAAAAAATACTATTCATTTATTTTGCCGGCTGACGAAACTGAACAGCGAATAAACTTGGTGATGAGCGCGTGCAGTGCAGACGTTTGGTTAAAACAACAGGACAGATCTGAAGTTGGGTCGATGGTGTGCCCCCCATAAATGGTAACGGCCACCGTTAGATCCGGAAAGGTCCGTCATAGCCGCACAAATATTAAATGACTTTTTTGCACCAATAAAAAGATGACTTAGCATAAGGTCATTGATTATTAATATATTTTAGGGGCCTAATCTCTCATGCCTGATGGGATCAAACGTAGTCAGCTTTTTAATTAGGGTTCAAAGAAAGGCAGGGTTCAGTAATCTGTAGTCTTAGGCCCAATATTCTTCTAGGGATTGATGGGAAAAGAAAATTTAATCAAAATGAAAAAAAGAAAAATATTAAAAAAAACCCTAAATTCTCCTATAAATAAACACCTTCTCTTCCCCTACACCTGCAACATTTCACTCTCTCCTATATTCTGTACCTCTTTCTCTTAGTCATGGATTAGGGTTCTGTTTTTGTCATGAATCTCCATGACATAATTTTATTATTATTATTTGGGCTTGTTGGGCATCTTGAGTCTTCAATAATCAATATCATGGCCCTCTTTGTATTCTTCCACAGCTTTCTTGAACTGCATCTAAAGGGTTCCTTGATTTGCATGCATGCCATGGCACTCTAGTTTCCCTCACTTTGTTTTGCGGTTCAATAAAGCTGTGGGAAGATACAGATAGGGTCAACTACAAACTACCTTTCAACACAGCAATTCTTTCCTAAATCTTGGTATCAAATTAATGCAGTATAATTTTTTCTTGTTTCCTTTTGCTATTATTTTTTTTTTGTTGTTGCTATTTTTATATAACTTAATTGAGATAATTTTTTTTAGAATTTAAGCATTGACTTTTGAGATAATATCTGATCAGAATTCTCAGATGCAGTAACCAAAGATTTGAACCTCTACCAATTGGGTAGATTTATGATGATGATGATGATATGTGATGTGATTCACCAAGCAAATGGCCTCGTCTTCTGGACTTAAACTGAACAGGTATTGATTCAATCCAAAATCAATGGAATTTCAGCTCACAATTTTGACAGATGCGAAATTACTATTCATAACTACGAGATTTCCTTTCAGATCTTGTCATAATTTGTTCAAAGCTTGATATATAATTCCTTTGCCCTTCTTGACCCTTATTTTCTCTTTTATTTTGTCCGGTAATTCCAAGCATAGATGGAGATGGTGGTTATTTACACATGGACATTTTTGTGATGCATCGTGTAGACGTATAGTTGTTTGTTTTGAATTTTATTTTTTGTTGTCCAACTAGCTAGTTCTGTTGAATATAAGAATTAGACTTTTTCTTTTGTTTTTGAAATGTCTCATGTGTAGAGGTAATGCAGGCAAAAGTTACAACTTACAGTGGACCAAAGATCACCATAACATTTCTATATAGAACATGTCTAACTTAATTCATTAAGCCTTTGATCTGTACTTGGACCTTTTCATTCTGCAAAGTTACAAATGGTTCAGTAATTTAATATAATTTCCAGCCTGCAGATTCGGCATATACAAACATTAGTTGGTTTCTGGATTGTTAATCATATTTTATTTGCAAGATAGGAACAATTATACTGCTCGTCTTTATTTACTAAAACTAAATTAAAGAGGGTATTATATATCTAGATTTATGATTTATCCAAGCTAGATCAAGATATTCTTTTAATTAAAAAAATATCTGCAAGTCACAACAAAGACTTGTTTGTTTTGGATGCACAGGGACTAACTGGAAGGAACAATTTGAGTTACAGATTGCTAGATTATGGACCACAGAGAGGTGACCATACTACCTTTATCTCTTGTTTGGAGCTTCCAACAACTTATGAATGCTTTTAAGCCATTGGTTGGTGACCCTAGCAAGAGGTTAGGTGAAGCTTTTATTGGAAAGATTAACCATAAGGATCCCCGAAAAAAAATTAATCAAGAACAGTATTATGGTGATATTTGCTTTAGAACAAAGAAAGCTACCTAAAAGCAATGCAGATGCAGCTTGTGAAGGAAACTAGGGTTTTCTTTTCCCCAATTAAGTTAGAGACAACCATGTTGCAAGAAATTAATTTGGAGTTTTAGACCACCTACCAGTACTATTGCTGTAATTATTTTCATTCCTAGTGCTGAGAATCAGTTTGAATCAGATTCCTTTTTGTTTATCCAGAAAGCATAAGAAATTAGAAAACAGTAAAACCATTATCAAGTATAGAGAAAACGGCCTTGAAGAAGTAATGGCCAATTCCAATATTAATAACATATCAAAAGGCTATTTTCCTTAATTTTGTATCTTACAATTAAAATCCGACAAAATGGTGAGCTTTCATCTCCATCAACTTTACAAGGTGTTTTAGATGCATTCACGGGCCACTTTGAGTCCATCCAGCAATAAATAAGGCCACTTCTTTTTTTTCTTTTTCAAAAGATAATGCTAAAGTCATATGAGCATGCCACTTTATTTGCAAGATCAATATCCTAATCCTACTGTAACCCACTAATCTAACATACATACATATTCTTGCTTGTCTTGTTCCTCATTCTATGGCTTTTATTTTTTATCTTGTAGCTGATCATAAATACTTTTAAACTGATTGAACAAGATGTCCTGTTTTTCCTTGTTTGGATCTATTACTTGTTTGAATTCACATTATTATTAATTGTGATTAGCTCACACATCATGTGATAGTCGTTGCTAATTTGCTATCATTTCTTTTAATTTAATTAAGTAATTGTGCTGGACCTGATGCGTTGTAGTCAAATGATGTGGATTGTGGGATTGGTTTGTCTGATTTAATTAATTATACCCTTCAGTAGTTTTTTTACTTGTAAGAAAGAGGGAGCTGAAAAAGTTGGATTTTCCTTGTGCTCCGTGATGTGCAAGGTTGGAAGATCGGTGAAAAGAGTCAAGCGACAGAGAGGCAATAAATTAATAGACAAACCTCTTGGTCTTGCTGTCTACCAGTGACATATTTTGTACACTTGTGGCTACAACTATCAAATCTAAATTATTAAAAATTTGTAGCCCTTGATGAGCTTTTAGCATATGAATATCACATTGCATTGATCGATCTAGGTATCTTCAAGAGTGTTCTAAATTAATTAGATCATAATTCTGAACGACCACTCCCTAATAATGCTATGATGTATCCATTCCCTCTTCCAAGATTGCATTTTCCGTGAAATGAAAAGCAGATGCTAGCATGATCTCTATGTTTCCTGCATTTATTCAGTGTGTGTATATACTTTTCTGCTTTTATATGCAGTCACAATCAATCTCTAAATTTTTAGTCCTTTTTTTTTTAATCTCTTCACTAGGAAAAAAAAAGAAGAAAAAGAGAGTAAGAAATTAAATTGCCATGTTTCTTGGTTCGCCCGCTTAAAATGCACATGATGCCATGCACCTCAAAAAAAAAAAAAAAATTTTTGCACATACTGCCTGTGGTATAATACTCAGGTTGAAAGTTTTACTTGGTTGAAACTTTTATTTGAATATGATCAATATGATTGTTCTTTGTCCATCAGTACAATTTCTTTTTCATCATGGGTCAACATAGTTTCCTTTTATTCTTATTTTGGCACTTTCACTCCAGAAAGGGGAAAGGTGTTATTATTTTCATTGGGCTCTTTGTATGGGCGATTCATCACCGAGTTACTTAAGTCAATAGCTTACCCTACCAATGATGCTGGGCATGTGCCATTAGTGTTATATATAGTTGTCATTTCATTACCCATTTATCCAGGTCATTGTAAACAAGATTCATATTTCTTCCGTCGTAACGAAGTATCCAGCACAGTTAGCAATCCATCGTGGCATGACAAAAGGAAGTCAAGTGGCTCAAGTACTCATGCTGGGAATTATAGTAGAAAGGGCATTGTTTAGGATCGTGAGTTTCACTTTATACGGTGCTACCTACTCTTGCACTGGAAGATTCGACCATATAAATGTTTTATACCTTGAAGTTGATTGGATTGGAATCCTTCCTAAGATTCTATTTCAATACATGTACGGATCCTCAAGATGTACTATGCCTTTTCTTTCCGAAATCCTAGGCAACCAACCATTCTTGCATTCATGATTCCATTAACTGTTATTATATTCATAGCTTGGCAACTCATTCTGCCCGTTATGGCCTTGTTCCTCATAATCGGCAATGTTCATTTATATTTCTTTATACATTTGTCTAACTTGAATATTAGAGTGTCTTTCTAGTATCAAATATGGTGTTGGTCCAAATGATAAGGCAGTTTGAGTCCCTTAAACATAAGGTCTTGGGTTGGATCCCTCGATAACGGGTAGGAGGCAAAAAAGAGTGTCTTGCTAGGTGCATCACCTCTCTATTCTGTCACCGAAGTTGCTTCTCAAGAAAAAAGACCACCTACATCGTTGATTTTGGCTTAGATCGCATGTTTTGTTGAATCTTCTTATTCAATTTATTTTATTTTTCAAAGTATGAGAAGAGAACCGTTTCAAATGCTTGTGCATTACTACCCCGGATTTTCTTTTATACAGAAGGCCCACAAGATATAGCTATTTATGATAAACGTTTTCATTCTTACGTCTTGAAGTTGACCTGTCCATTATTAGTGGGATGGGCCGCTTCTAATGTGTAGGCGAGGTTAGCGTTGTTTAAAAACATTTACAGATAATTTTATAAACATAATACTAATACTGCATCTCATAATCTATTTTTCTGCACAGGAAAACTTGTTTCAATCTCTCTCCAAGAAGAAATAACTGGAGAAGATACTAAAAACAATCCCATTCTCACATTGTGATTTTTTATTTTTTATTTTGTTCCTGGATGATATAACCTATGTGATTAAGTATTTACTTAGCTTTAATAATTTGTGCCTAGCTTGCAGTATGGCCTTTTAATTTCACGTAAAGACAGATCATGTGTTAAAGTGGTAAACAGAATAATCTATATAGAAGCAGCAAAAACAGTGTTTTGGGCTTTTAATTACTATTGAAACATATTTTTTTTAGTAGATACTTGAAGATCCGAACATTCCCATATACCTTTGTTGAGGTGTGGGGGAAGCCTTGCCATCAAAGCCAGAGGCCCATTTTGTTAAGTGGATTTTAGGTTAACAAAGTAATAATGGACAGAGAGATCACGAGTAGTAAGTTACACTGCATGGCAACTGAAACGTTCCTGTCTACCCTCAGACATAAGAAATAAACTGCCACATTTTCTTCTTCTTTTGTAATACATTTATTATATTTTCTGTTGATTCCACAGTGTTGTCAAAACTCAAAAGCAGGAATAATTCCGTACTAGGAAATTTGGCTCAGGATTCAGTTCATGTCATTGAAGGCTTCACTATGCATCCATGCTCAGTTATAGCTCTGTGTCTCTGGTCTCTGCTAACTCTTACTCATACGATGTCGTGTCCAAATTCACAAAGCTGTTTCATGGGATACTCGATGGGTTTCGTGTGCCCGTGTTCAAAATTTCCACTATTTCCTAAAAGCTGTCAAATAAAAATTGGGCTAATATGATGCACGGTTACCACATATATTTGAGAATTTCAAATTTGAGTGATATATGTAAAAAAAAAAAAATAGTGTCATATGATTTTCTTTTATTAAGATGCAATGTCAAATCTATTTATATTATAATTTTTTGCTTTATCAATATATACAATTATCATATCTTTTTTATACAAAAGAAAAGCACAGAAGTGCCATGCCTCTGTGCCTGCCTGATTTAATCTGATTTTTGGTGGTCCTACTCCTCTCTGTACAACTTGTTGCATTCCCTTTGGCTAAACCTTTATGGTGAATGTAAACTTTATCCCTTATATTTGGTAAAGTTCTCTCTTTTTTCGTTGTCTTGTTTTCCTTATATAATACCACAATCCTCATTCCTTCTCTCTAAGCTTTCTTGCTTCAATAATGGCAAGATTTTCTGCAACACCCAAAAGCTTATTGGGTGAAAATTCAGTTGATTTTCAGACTCGTATGCTAAATTGGTTATTTTTACTATAGAGTGAGTGACCAAGATATGTTTGTCACAGTATGGTATGAGTGTGTAAAACTTCAATCCGGTTGAAAAGTGAAAACCTAGTGACAGCTGAACAACACGAGAGATAACAAGTAGTATATATCATAAATTGACCAAGATTTCAGCACCAACATGGCTTTCTTAATTTCTACAGAGAAAGAGACAGCCAGAGAGAGAGAGAGAGAAGGGGGGGAGGGAGGGTGTTAAAATCAATCAATAGGCCAAATGATGTCAGGAGAGAGGAGTGGTTAAAAAAATGATGTCATGTAGTGACAAAGGTTAACCTTTTTCACAGAAATGTAGGAGAAGATGTGGATTCACTAAACCAAAAGGGCAACAGGAAGAACTATCATCATTAATGATAAAAAGGAAAGGTGAGGAATCTTCTCTGCAACATTTACTTTTTTTTCACCATTTGATTGAATGAATCAGATTTTTAGTAATAAATCAGTAAATGGGAAACTTCACCTAATTCTACAGATAACTAGGAAACATTAACTTTTTATTCCTTTTTATTTATTTTTTAAAAAAAAAGTAATTTTCTACTGCTCCTCTCACCTTGCATGGCTCAAACGTGTAGCATCTGATTTAACAAACTTCAGTGATTATTAAATTTGTTCTTAATCATGTTTTTTTTTCCAACCCTATTTTCTGAAAAGAAAAGAAAAGAAAAGCCCACATTGTCATTGTTCACCAAGACCCAAGAGAGAAAAAAAAGGTTTTTCAGAAATTTTCTCACAGAAAAAGGAGTGGTGAATTCAGTAAAGTGAGTCTTTTCCGTCTTTCCTTAAACAGAGAGAAAACGATATGATTGGATCGAATTGCAGAATTTTGTAGCAAGCAAGACTAAAAATTCAGATTAAGCGAATCTGATATATATATATATATCAAGGCTAAAAATTCTTCAAGATCAAGAGATTATATCATACATTCATATTTACCGAAAATTCTTCTAGAGGAAGAGATCAAATTAATATACATCATACCGGAGATATGGAGAAAGACGGTGGTGATAGTGACATTTACCGCGATATAAATTGAGATGAAAGGATAAGGATGACCGAAAATGAAGAGCTTGGGTTCAGCTAGCGTGCAATGATCTGCATCTGCAAGAGGAGTAATAGGAGCCACGTACGTACGAATTAAAAGCCTTGAGTTGCCATATTCTCCCACAGCTTTCTTGAACTTCTAGGGCTTTTAATTCTAAACCTGGAGAACTTAAAGATGCATAAGAAGTTCAAGAAAGCTGTGGAAAAGCATGACCAGGACTTGGAACACAAAATTGAGAGAGACCCTTAGATTAGATCTCAATAGTAGGAGGGTGGGTTGGGTAGAAATATAGAGAGGGAAGGAGAGGCTCTTTGGCACAAGAAAGTAAAGGAGGGGTGAGAAGTGAGTGAGATATGAGAGCATGCCCATACAAAGTTTATCGTGGACCACTCTACCATTTATAATATCAATCTAGCTACCAGCTTTATAGAGAAGAGGTGTGAAAGCTAGAGAGAGGGGAAGAGGGTTGGGTTGGGTTGGGTTGGGTTGGAATTGTGGTGAGAGTAAGAGTAGGGTTCACCTTCACTTACACAAAGGTGCAATTTACCCACAAAATGGCTTACTTTCCCGGTGAGTGCGCAGTGGGTCACATACAAACACGTCAGATGGGTAAACAACAATAATCTTCCCAAAACAGACAAATCAATAAAAGAAATGTAATTGATGCCCCAATGAAATTTCAACGTAAAATAGAGGTTACCCGGTCGGTGGTTTTGCACGGGAGTTTCTGGCTTCGAATCCTACATAACATATCTATGAAAGGAATGTAAGTTTGTGGGATACACCAAAAATCCTAATTACCGTAGATTTAAAAAAACAAAACAAAATAGAGGTTGTAAATTGAAAACCCTTCCCATTCCCCTCACATGCTACCATGTGAGCAGGATCTCTTTTTTTATTTTGTGAGATTTAAAGGTATGGGTTGTTTATGGTCCCCAACCTTTGTATACGTATTAATTTCTTTCTCTTTGATTTTTAAATAAATATATATACAATTATTCTAGGTCATAATAATCAATCATTTTGCAGTAATGCAAATGTTTTATTTGGATAGAATAATTTATCAAGAGCTAGTTATGACAATGCACAATATGGTAGCATATGAGGCTGCCCAGTGAATGGACTATTATTGTGCTTTTTTTCTTCTTTCTTTTCAACTCCTAACTACAGAAAAGGGTTAAAAAGAAGTAGCGGAGCTGAAGATTGTTTCCATATAGAGTGCCTTTCTATTTTTCCACTTCTATGAGTATATATCCTGGAGCTATTCCAGCTATGAGCTACACATCTACAACTAGTTACTTACACAAATCAAGATGTACTTTGCTACAAAGTTGTTGAGTTTTTAATGCCAAATGTTGGTTCAAAATTAAAAAATGCGCTCACTTTTATCTGCATTTTTGCTACTGAAGGTGATTCAAAAAATTAATATCTCTAAAGTGTGTCTGGTATTAATTCAGCTATTTAATAACGTTCATTATTTTCGTACATTTTATGTCACAACATTTTTTCCCCCTTGAATATGACAAAACTATTTTCCTATTTTTACCAAAATCTTTTTTTTTTTTGACTAAAAATATATTCATTCATTCAAATTGATAAAATACATCGAATAACACAAATCCAACATCACTAAAAACCGAAAAGGATGAATCTGCGAACAAACTCACAACACCCAGGTTAATAGCATAACACGGCAAAATTAAAATACCTACAAAAGTGACAAAATCAAAGTCACCGGAATACCCATGTCTCCGGATCTGTAACATTGACGCCAAATTCTTGATCAAATCTGTGATGGATCGAAGCAAATCTATCAATCTGAACCAAACGAACACCGCACCAAGACGGGAAATCAAACAATGCCTCACAGAAGATGAAAAACATGAAAAACACGAAGAAAAAAAAGACCATATCTATGTGGAAAAACCACTTATTTAGATAAAATGGGAAAAAACGAAGTAAATGGGTGATTCCAAGCCAAAAAATGACTCAAAACCACCCACTCTAATGATGGCACGTGACTGTGTGTAGAGAGAAGGGAGATAGTTTGAAGTTAGAGAGAGAAATGGTATATTTTACCAAAATCTTAAAATATCAAATCTGCCCCTAAGTGACTATGGTTCTTTCTTTTTTTTTATCAGCGACGAAATTTTAATATTACAAAGAAAAACAAAACAAATTACATGATACTATCCATCCTCCAGCAAACTACCCACACTACCACCAATTTAACTTACTCAAACATAAAAAAAGAAACCAACCAACACAGCAACAGATGTGTAGCTCGTGAGAAGGATTCTTCATGTCCTTTTCGTCCAGCACTTCACTTATTTTCGGCCTCTATATTAATATTAAGTTTAAGATTGAATATTCAACTTTTGAAATATAAGGCTGCCATTTTTTAAACGACTTTTTTTTTTTTTTGGTAAGAAACAACTCTGCTTTATTAGTACCATATGTGTGAGCCAGTGAGGATTTTCCAAATATGTATCGATCTATCATTAAAAGATAAAAGTGTTTAAAGAAAATTTATATTCCTCCAAGAATCGGACAAAACCCAATTTCTTGGAGGCTACGTCAAATTGGGCTTCTATCTTCCTAAAAATCCATCAAAAAGGTTATATAAGAAGACCTCTAACTCCTCATTGGGAGGGAGGCTCACACACCCTTGTTCTATAATTACACATGTATATTGTTGGAGTATTGATCTAGTCCTCATCCTAATCCTATCCTTAACAGCATTTGTTTTCAGTTTGTTATGCTGTTATTAATCTTGTTTTTTTCACTTCTAGTCCTTATCTGTTATCATTATCTTGTACCTTTCAAAATTCAAAATCTCATGTACTCTATATATGCACAATGATGTACAGAAGAAAAGCAACGAAAATAGATTCAATGAAACAAAGTTTCTGATATTTCTATATGGTATCAGAGCTCTCGAAACCAAAGGAGTTCATTCGCAGTGGAACCAATGGTTCTGTATTCTGCCTCAGTGGATGATTTAGCTATTGTTCGCTGCTTTTTGCAAGACCATGAGATAGCATTCAGACCACAGTAAATGATGAAAGCAGCAGTGGATTTCATATAAGAGGAATCACCAGCCTAGTCAGAGTCACAAAAGGCACGTAGTTGAAGATCATTGGAATGGCAAATGTGTATGCCATAGTCCAATGTTCCTTCAAGATAACGAAGTGCGCGTTTGGTAGCTTGCAAGTGTAGAGTAGTGGGAGCATGCATGTACTGAGAGAGTTTGTTTACAGTAAAGGACATATCAGGACGAATGAGAGACAAATACTGTAAAGAACCCACAAGTTGTCGATATTCATGCTGGTTACAGGCCTCAGTATCTCCAGTGGCAGCTAAGTTTATTGTGGAGGACATCAGAGTTGAGACAGGTTTAGCGTCATGCATGCTGATAGTATAAAGTAAATCACTGACATAATGATGCTGTGTCAGAAAGATGCCATCCTTTGTTGGAACAAACTCAACACCAAGAAAGTGACTTGGAAAACCGAGATTCTTGAGAGAAAATTTGGTGGCAAGAGTGGACTGGAAGGAGGAGAGAAATTTCGAATCATTGCCTGTAAATAGAATGTCATCAACATACACCAGAAAGTATGCTACGGTAGTTCCACGACTGTAAATGAATAGAGAGGTATCTGACTTTAAATTTGTGAATCCATATATGGCTCATGTAAACATACTTTTATATCAAATAATAAAATAGCTCATTGCATGCCCGGAATTTATTATTCTGCCTGGAACAATGTGCAAAATAAATCTAGGGGTCCTATCAGACAGTTTAAATGGGGAATTCAGTAGAGTTGGATTTGGCACAATTTTAAGAAAAAAGAAATGGTACTTGGATTCATGTGACAGGTGCGTTTGGGTAAACAACTTAATTAAGAGCTTATCACATAAGACCTTATCGCATGAGAGCTTATGCCATAAGCGCTTAAAGAAAGAAAAATAAAGAAAGGGGCATGAGAGGATTCGAATAGTGAAAAACACGGAGAGGGTGTTTAGTGCATAAGCTATTATGATAATTCTATAAGCTTCTCCCAGTGACTTATGAAAATAAGTCAAAAACTCCTTATGGGATGTCATAAGTTATTTTTATAAGCTCTGCCAAACACACTGCATAAGAGCTTATGTCATCAGATAAGTCAAAAGGAGCTTAAATAAGCTCTTCCAAACACCACCAATTTATGGTTTCTTTGGCTTCTCTGATAATCTTGAGGCAGAGCTTAGGGGTTTCTCCATGGTCTTTGTTTGACTTAGGAAGTTGGGATCCGAAACGTCTTCCATGCTTTGGATTTAAAGGAGGCGTTGAAGTTGGTTGATCAAGATGACCCTCCCTCGTTTCATAGATATGCATAAATCGTGTGGGAGGTCATCTCCATGATTCGAGGGGACTAGGATGTGCGGCTGGGTCACATCCTCTACCAAGACAACCAATGTGTCGATTTCTTAACCATGGGAGGTGCTATCGGTGACTTGGAAGTGGAGTTCCACCTATCTCCTCCACCTAATCTCGAAATTTTGCTGTGAGCTGATGCATCGACGATAACTTTCCTCTGCATCTAGCCTTCTTGTTTAGTTTTTTGACCGTTTTTTCTTTTCACTTGTCATTTTGTACCAAAAAAATCGATATAAGCTAATTAATTATGCATATAGAACTCGGTTTCCCTTTTTTAGGTGAAACATATGGTTAGTGAAAGTAAGGGTTCGATCATTCATCAAGTTGTATTCCACAAATTAATATTGTCATGAGAACAATTTATCCATTCTCCACTTTCATTAATCTTCTTGGTCATATCAGAGAGTGATTTTTTTGGCTTAATTACAGTTTTTGTCCTCATACTATTGGCTATGTGCGATTTTGGTCCCCTAGAGTTTTTTTCGTGCACATTTGGTCTCCCTGTTTTTCAATGTTGAAAATTTGGTCATTTTGTCCAATGTCTGTCAATTTTTTCAATGATCAACATAAAGGAACCACTTCTCTAAGCACACACAACCTCTGGTTGAGGTTTTCCCTCCTTTGCGTCTTCGATTCAGCAAGATTCAGTGGATCATCTCTGCTATTTTATTGGCTTTTTCTCTCCTTTTCAAGACATTTTTTGGTTCCTCCACACGATCATTTACCACAAAAACTCAAAAAAAAGGTTTTATGCTCTTAGAGCAGTGATTCTGTGTACTTAGAAGAATGATTCCTCTATGTTGATCATTGAAAAATTGAGAGACCGTGACAGAAGGATCAAATTTGCAACATTGAAAAAATAGAGAGATCAAATGTGCATGAAAAAATAATTTAGGGACCAAAATCGCACATGACCAATAGTAGGGGGACCAGAAATGTAATTAAGCCAATTTGTTTTAATAAACAAAGAATATATTGATTGAGAGTATAAGAGACTCCTAACCCATATAAAAAAAAAGAGAGACGGGAAGAATGTAAATAGAATACTACTAAAAAGAACAATATGCATAAGGTAAAGTAAAAACATAAAATCAGATAACACAAATTAAAAGTAGATAAATTTTTCTAGATGTGTTTCACTCTTTTTTTTTCTAGTGTGTTATAGTTACACCATGAGTCTCATAATGAAAAAGTATATACGTAAGGCCCTTTCCCTTTATGGTTATATTTAGGGGTGTTGAGATCCAAATCGATAAAAAAAAAAACCGTATAACCAATTCAAAAAAATCGAAAACCAATGGGAACCGAACTTAATTGGATTTTTTTGGACTAGTTTAGGGGAGAACCGATCGGTTCGATTTTCGGTTGGTGGATCAGAAATCGAATCGAACCGATATTATACAGCAGACGCATGAGTTTTAACCAGCTCCCTGTCATTTTAGACATTTAGTACTGTCGTTTTAGTGTTTCACATTTTCGTTTACTCTCAGTCTCTCATCATTTGAACACGGTCCTGACCCACAGGGCACAAGCAAGCCCTACCAACTCATTTGATACCTAAGTCTCATTTCTATTCCCTAACCCTAAGTCTCCTCCCCTTCCCCTCTGGCCGCCGCCTCCCAGAATCCTTCTCGTCGCCACTTACGTCACTCTCGCAGCCAGCTCGCCTTCCCGTGTCGTCACCTCAGCTCAATGCTCGCGATCCCGTCCTGCTTCGCCATCCCTTCCTGCTTCACCGTCAGCTCGTGCTGCTTCTCGTTGGTCCCGGCCGCCACCGCTCGATGACAGTGAGTACAGAGCCTTTCAACTTGTACTCGTTTTTTTTTTGAATTTAATTTTATGTTGTTTCTGGTGTGTTTGTGCGGATGTTCCTTTGTGGTGTTGTTTAGTGGCAATGTCTGTGTGTGTGTTTTTTTGTTCTATGTTTCAAATTTGAGTTTGTTTCCTTATGTGTTAATGCAAATCTGGTACATTGTTTCATTTGATTCACTCCATCTCGTATCTGCTTTTTACAAGAATGATCATCACCATGGAGTTAATCACTTTACCCTACCACAGTATGTTGAATCCATTTTCTTCTTCAACATGTTTTGATTTTTTATTTTGCTATTTTGCAGGCTGAAATTAATCAAAGTGATGAGAGAATAATTTCTTCAAATATTGAATCTGTCAAGTCTACAACCGAATCATCGACACCAGCAACACCAATGGTTGAAAAAAGAAGATGGGAAAATTGGTAGTGCTCTTGCTGATGTTCATTTTGATGCTGATGCATGTAGGCAAGCTCTAGCTAGGATGATAATTGTGGATGAGTTGCCTTTTAAGTTTGTTGAGGGAGAGGGATTTTGCTATTTTATGAGTGTTGTGCAACCTAAGCTCTCGATTTCGGGAAGGATTACAAATCTGGAATGTTTACACAAATGAGAAACATAAGTTAAAAAGTATGTTTAATAAAGAAAATCAAAGTGTCAGTCTCACAACTGATTGTTAGACATCTGTGCAAAATTTGAGTTATCTTTGTCTTCCTGCACATTCCATTGACAAAGACTGGAAGTTGCATAAAAGGATCCTTATTTTTTGTCCAATCATGAATCACGGGGGAGAAACAATTGGTAGAAAAATTGAAAAATGTTTGGAGGGTTGGCTAATAGGTAGATTTTTCACCATTGCGGTTGATAATGCTAGTTCAAATGATGTTGCTCTCTCTTACCTGAAGAGTAGAATGGAGGATTGGAATTCACATCCATTAAAGGGGGAACATTTGCATGTTAGATGTTGTGCGCATATTTTAAATCTTGTGGTCAATGATGGCTTGAAGGATATGCATTCTTCAATTTGCAAGATTAGGAATGCAGTTAGATTTGATCTTTAAATTTGACGAATGTTGTTAACTTTGGAGCAAGGCCTTGGTTGGGAGCATGACTATTTTTGAACTTTAATATTTATATTTGATGTATGTGGTGGACTTTGAGACTTTGGAGCTAGAACATGGTTGTATGTTTATTTTTTGGATTTGAGAATTTGGATTTAGCATGGCTTTTAAAGCCCAAGAACATGGTTGTATGTTTATTTTTTGGATTTGAGAATTTGGATTTAGGATGGCTTTTTAAGCCACTATTTGGTTTTTACATGGGTTTTTAAAGTTGGATTTAACATGGCTTTTTAAGCCACTATTTATGCAATGTGCTTTTTTAAAGTGCTGGCAGAATTAGTTCTTAAGAAAAAAAGCAATGATGCGTGGAAACAGTTTGGCCTTTCACGACTCTATATATTTTCTGCACTTTATAAAACGTAATGTAAATAAGTAATGATGTGTGGTTAAAAACCGAACAAATCAAACCGATCCAAATCGCATTTAATTGGATCAGATCGGATATTTTTTCAGAAGTCATCTAAACCGAACCGCATGTACTTTTTTACTTCGGATCGGATGACTTTTTCCTTTTAAACCGAACCAAACCGAACCGTGAACACCCCTAGTTATATTCTCATAGAAATTACTATAAGACTGAGACACACAAAAATCCATCCAGAGATGTTCACTTCCATGAGGACATTTTTCCCTTCCATAGCATCCACTCACAGAACATGCCTTCTCCCTATATAGAACCTGTCCTACCTTTACCTCAAAAGGACATTCCTAATGCCATAAATCAACCACAACCACAAACAAATATGCCACCTCCATCCCCTACATCACAACCTGAACCACCTCTTAGAAGGTCAAATAGACCAACTAAACCTCCTGCCTATCTGCAGCAATATGCTTGCAATCTGTATCCCATCTCTAACCACCTCTCCTACACCAAACTGTCACCTTCTTATCATGATTTTGTCTCCAACATATCCACCATCTATGAACCCACATTTTACCATCAGGCTGCTAAATTCCCAGAATGGCAAGCAGCTATGAAAAATGAACTTGATGCTATGGAAACTACCAATACTTGGACATTGGTGCCACTCCCTAAAGGTAAACACACTATTGGTTGCAAGTGGGTTTACAAAGTCAAGACTAAGGCTGATGGAACCCTTGATAAACTCAAAGCTCGCCTTGTTGCAAAAGGCTATACATAGCAGGCAGGCATCGATTTTCATGACACTTTCTCTCCAGTGGCTAAAATCACCACAGTGAGAACCTTACTGTCCTTGGCAACCATCAAGAATTGGACTTTGCTCCAACTAGATGTTAACAACGCGTTCCTTAATGGTGATCTCTTTGAGGAAGTATACATGGATCTCCCTAAAGGTTATAACTTATAAGGTTGAGGGGGAGCACTTAGCATGCAGACTGAATAAGTCCATTTATGGACTCAGGCAAGCATCACGCCAATGGTTCACAAAGTTCTCCACTGCCTTGATTCAAACTGGTTTCAAATAGTCCAAGGCTGATTATTCTCTCTTCACTCATGGTTCAGGATCCTCCTTTGCGGCACTCTTAGTATATGTTGATGATATCATCATTGCAAGTCCTAGCTCCCAAGTCATTACTGCAGTTCAGCAGTAATTACAGAAGCTTTTCAAGCTTAAACTCCTTGGAGATTTAAAATACTTCCTCGGGCTAGAACTTGCCAAATCTTCCAAAGGAATGTATATGTCACAAAGGAAATATACTCTTGCCTTGCTTGAGGACACTGGATTTACTGATTGCAAGCCAACCACCCTCCCCACGGATCCTAACCTTAAGCTAAGTGCTTCTGATGGAGAGTTACTCCCAAACAGTTCCTAATATCGCAGGCTCATTGGTAGGCTTCTTTACCTCACCATTTCAAGGCTAGACATTTGCTTTACAGTCAACAAATTAAGCCAATTCCTATCAGCTCCACGCACTACTCATTTGGATGCTGCTCATCACTTCCTTAGATACCTCAAATAGTCACCTAGCCAAGACATTCTATTCTCAGCTTCCTCATCACTGCAGCTCAAAGCCTATGCTGATGCGGATTGGGGAAGCTGCATTGATTCCAGAAAATCCACAAGTGGGTTTTGTGTGTTCTTAGGTAATTCCCTCACATCTTGGAAATCCAAGAAGCAGAATACAGTCTCTCGATCCTTCACTGAGGTCGAATACCGAGCCATGGCCAGTGCAGCAAGTGAAGTACAATGGCTCATTGCATTACTAAAGGACTTTGAGGTTTATATAAACCCGGCCATGCTTTTTTGTGACAATCAGGCTGCTATACACATTGCTTCCAACCCTGCATTCCATGAACGTTCCTAACATATTGAAACCGATTGTCACTTTGTAAGTGAACGTGTGTGCAACAGCTTATTAAAGCTTGTTCATGTCAAATCTGCTCATCAATTGGCAGACATCTTGACCAAAGCAGTCCCACCATCTTTATTTCAGTCACTATTATCCAAGCTGGGCTTACTTGATATATTCATCCCACCATGAGGGGGAGTTCAGTATATAACTTAATCTGTTAATCTATTAAGTTGGTTAAGTCACTAGTGCATGAAAGGGATTCCACGTCGGTTATTTTTGGCTTTCCACATCGGATTTCAAACTGATGTGGAAACGACCGATGTGGTTTATTTCCTCTTTACACATCGGTTAAAAAACCGATGTGTAAAGTATATTTTAAACATCGGTTTTCAATTAACCGATGTGGAAAATTAATTTAGCAATTGATAAGCAGTTGGAAATTTAACTTTCTACATCGGTTTTGACTAAAACCGATGTGTAAATTTAACTTTCTACATCGGTTTTAATTAGAAACGATGTGTAAAGTGAAATTTACACATCGGTTCTACTGAAAACCGATGTAGAAAGTTAAATTTACACATCGGTTTTTAAGGAACCGATGTGTAAAATCTCTTTTTTTTTTTAATCTGTTATTTACATTTCAATCATTCCTTTCCCCTGTTTCAGTAATGCAGATCAATAAACAAACCAAGCATTCTCGATCAAACAAGAAACAACAACAGAACACCAAACCAGTTTTGACACAATCATTCAAAAGCAAAACATACTTCATTCAATTTTCTTAGCACAAACAATCAGCTCTTACACATATGGTTAAAAATACTGACATTTCATCAAATGACTAGTGAGCACAGAATCTGAAAACAGAGGGCATCAGGCCTAATTAATTTCGAATGAATGAAAACAACACTTTATCAAGGCTACATCAAAACACGAGAGAAGAAGAATTGAACTAGACACTGAGCACCGATACATATCATCACTCAAAGGTACACTATAGCTAGTACATGATAAGTTTTTAAACTAACTACATATATACAAACTATGGGTGGTACACTTCAAGAAAGAAAGTTGCCCAACGCCTCTTTATGATGTTGATGTCGAGAATCGATAATGGAGTTGGATTGTTGAATATCTGCAAGTTTAATTGGACAAAAGATTATATCTTTTAAGTAATAAACTAACATAAAACATATAACGAATCTATACTATTACTTCTAATTGTGTCAATTAACATTTACCTCACTCCATCTTTCAGTGATCCCGGAGGAGATAATTTCCAACATCCACTGCATCACATAGTAGCCACATTCCCATGACCCACGTTGTATACGTGACTACGTACAAATGAAACCCAATTAGAATATGAGGAATTAAATAAAATAGAAATCAACTATTGTACCCACTGCATTTGATGCATTTGAACTAATAAATATCTTACGCTGGGAATAATCCATCTGATAGCTCGAGTACGCCTTTCACCACGCAACATGTGGGATGCATTAATAGACCTATCATGACAAAAACATTAATTAAAGTATATATAATAGATTTCAGATAATTAAAACAACTGCATTACTGATTATAAAGTATTTTAATGCTTACGTTTCGATGATCGTCTTCAGTTGATTCGCCGGCTTATTTCCCAATGAGCAGAAGAAGACCACGACGTTCATTCTTGGGTACAAGAGCAACAGTTGCCAATGCCGGCTGTATTTGTGGAACAGTTAGTGACTAAGTCATATATAGTTATACTTAAATAACCGGTACTTACTTATTGAGATAAGGTACAAGATAGAATTGATGATCGTCTCGGGCAAGTATATCACGTATGGTAGTGACCGGGTCTTCCGATGCTACGAGAACATCACCCTGAATGAACATGGGGTCAATGAACCCATAAAGGGCGAGGTTACCCTGATCAACTAACATACGATGCAGATACCTAATATATTGGAAAAACATGTTAATTATCATAGTATTTAAAAATTAATTACGTACTTAACTTATAAATAAAATGTACTTACGTGCACCAAAACGATATGTGTGCAGAACTGGCCATTTCTTTATTGAGTGCCATTTCCATAAGTTCATTCTTTGGTATATACAGATTCACCGGGGTGGCATCATGTTCCAACGTTACCAAGGCTGCATCATCCTCCATGGTGACAACCTCGTATAGCCGAACTTTAAAAAACATCACCATGGCCAGGTGCCCCTTTGTCGATCCCCTAAACAACATAGATATATATTAGTAATCACGGATAATTAAGTTATTTAATTCGTTATTAACTAAATGGTCAAATGAATACCTTGGCAGGAGCAGACATCTCCGGTCTTCCTAGATCCGACCTTTTAGGCACAATATCATTTCCAACATCCTATAACGAATAAAAATAAAGCATTATCTTTAAACAATAATAAATATATTTCAACTATGAATATAGAAAAACACAACTAACCGAATACCTCAGATGCAACAAGAAAGTTGACCAGTCTTCTTGGCCAGAGGATGAAGTTACCGGGGGCCTGACCCGCTGTTTGAACCTCCTCAGTGGGAACAGGGACTCGAGCATCAGCATCTCGAATAATCTCAACAGACACCCTCAGCTGATCATCCGGTAATAACCGATGGTGTATGATATTACCTAACTTATTATATGCCCTACCCAATGCCACTAAGCGGCGATGATGATTATCATCAACATACAGCTCACACCTATCAGGGTCGTCAACAACATCATCATCATCATCATCATCATCATCGCCAGCAGCAAGAAGAAGATCACCATCATCATCATTTTCGTGGATGATGTGGAGTATCACATGAGCCATTAGTTCTCACATGGTCAGTGGGTTGGACGAGAGGGTTGGACACCTACTGTCATCTCGTCTGGGACGAAGAAGTGAATATTGCCATCTCGGCTGGGCAAACCGCTCGGCCATCTCCTCGTCGAAGCTCATTTGCAATCTCCTGTTTTAGCCGTGCTCTTCATCTGCACCAACATCCCTGTGGCATTGGTGTGAAGATGAACCATGGTATTGGCGAATGCCGACTCCCCATCCAACACCAATGACACGGCCGGTGGTGGTCTGTTTACCGATGGCGATAGATAAGATATCCATGCGTCCTCTAGGAACAAAGGTTCCTTGGGTTAGCTGATCATCCAAGGCATCCTATCACATAAAAATATCAGGTCACATTACAATTCGGTAACAATCTTAAAATGACAATTACAACAAACTATACTTACAATCCTCTCAGCTACTTGGCGGGCCTCCTCGGATGTATATTGTCCCGTTTTTCTTTGTCGGCCCCTCTTCCATGAACGATGGCGTGGGGGTGGAGGTGGATCAACAACCTCTGGAAGATTTTCAGCATTAGGATCCGCCTGAGATGCTTTCCCCGACGACGTGCTTTCTTTTCCTCTTCAACCATTTTCTTAACAAGCTTTTTATATCCCCCACGAGACATGACATGGGGGTAGAGATTCTTGCTTTGGTTTTCCTGCCCCTTTTTCCTCTTCTCCTGTTATAAATAAAAGACAAATAAATTACATAAGTAAATGAAATTAATGCAATTATATAAATTTAGAGACAAATCAAATAAGTTAACCTGAAAGCTGGGATCACGTCGGCTCTGAACAAAGCGATCCCACGTCGCCTTGTCAAGAAACGGATACACCTCAAGTGGGTTCTTTTTACTTGTTGGATTGAATATATAGTATCTGCCCAGGTCGGCCTTAAAACCCCTCCAACGCTCATATTCATCAACCACTTCTTATGACAGGGTATGGCCCTATCCCATTCGAGAAGAAACTTTTTCAACAGTCGGTTAACAGTTAGTCCTTAACTCTCATGCTCATACTCGACAAAATTTCGGCAGCATTTCCCCGCGGTCTCCGACGTACACTACTTGAACGCGATGACATCCACCACGATAAAGTATGCACCCGGAGAACGAAAGGAAATGTATCAATCCGAACTTTCATCAAGTATATAACATTAGAATCAATGAATAACTATTATAACTGAATTAAGAAAAAGTTTTTTCCCAAACTGTCCAACTTTGGACAATTCAAGATCCAACACAATGAGCGGTGCATTAAGCACGTACACGTACACGTACGCTCATTAGTATTGTATCTCAAACGGGAAACTAAGGCTTTACTAATTATTGTGGGCATATTATCGAATCAAATAAATTTTCAAGAAAATACATTAAAACTCCAATGAAAGCTTTTCAGCCAAAACGTACCTTCTGAGAGACAGACACGCCTAGTTGTTATTATGCAAAGACAGCAGAGAAGTGAACAAAGCAGAGGCAGTAGCACTATGCAATGAAGTGTAGATCACCCTGCAGCAAAATGAACATCTAAGAATTCTAATGAAAACCATAAAATTGACAGACACTATATGGTCTTTGTAAAGTCACTTACCAAAACACAGAGAGGAAAAGGGTAAAAACAAGATCTAAGGTTAGTTCATTGCTTTTTTATATTGGGAATTCTATTATGTCTAAAGGTGTGAGTGTACTACTACTCGTTTGATTCTCTTGTTTCTTGTTTCAATTTCAGAAAGATTGTGCAATTAGTCATGTTGCATTCAGTCCTCTTGGACATGAGGTTGTCATCAGCTATGAGAAAGAAAACATTTATGTGATGAACGTAACAGGAAAGACCAACAAAACATCCTTTAAAGTTTTAAAAAGAAATCGATCGCTTTTGTGGACAATCCTTATAGCCTTTACTTAAATTGATCTATCACAAAACATGACAAAGATTAACCTCATGAAAACGATAAATCCAACCCCGGGCCTGATATCATTAATCGACACTCCATATGAATCAAAGGATATATCAACAAGAAACAACATTCATAGTATCCCTTATCCTTCTATAGCTTTATCAATGGTGCCACTGGATAGTAAATTATAATTATATTATAATAGTAAAACAAAGTAGAGTTATACCATGCTGTACATAAGTACCAAAATATGTCTAAATGTTAAAGAAACTGTAACAAGCTGCTCCATGTACAAAGAGAAAACCTAACAAATAAAAACAAACAAACAAACAAAAATATATTTTTGAAGCAAAATTTGAAAACAAGTGAAAAGAGAATAAGAGGTTCTTAGAGGGTTTGGAGAGATTCTTGAACTCATGTCTAATCACAAAGTTCCTCAAGAGGATCACCAAAACTATGGCTTACAAAGTTTACACTAAAAATAGTAAGAACTCAGAACTCATGGTTAAACTCAAAATATAAAATAGTCAAAATTCCAGGAACCCCGTGCCAAAAGAAAAGGGTGTTGCAAAAAGTCTACTTTGCAGGCACCAAGAATCCAATCAGATCTCTGTAGCTTTTCATCAACACGGAATACATATTGAAATAGGAAAAGAAAAGCAATATTTCTTAGTAAAAAAAGGTATAAAATCATAAATTTAAAATAAAGGTGATGTGTGTGGAAGCAACTAGAAGATGTCCAACAGTTCTAAGGAAAATGGGCATTAATAGAAGGCACTACAAAGCATCAAACAAGTTTTGGGCTATGATATGTATTCCATGTACTGAAGATGTAGCTAACCAAGACCAACCAAAAACTCAAGACCAACCAATGTAGCTAAATGCTTCAGTTAAGCTCATCAATTCTAAATTAGAAGGCAAATGCAAAAGTCCATTGTTCGTCAAACTTAACATTCACGGGCAAAATGCAGAAAAAGAAAAATGGGTTATAAAAAAGAGTGTGTGTGGAGAGAACAACTCAAACTTTATTTCTCTTATAACCAAAGGAGCATGGAGCATGGAGCATGGGATTACGGTCTAACAGTGAAAGCATACCCAAAAAAAAAAGGAATGGGTCACAGAGAACCAAAACCTTAAACTCAATGCTTCTTTTCCTCAGCACTTACAACCAAAACCCTAAACAACCAACAAAAAAATAGGTCACAGAGAAGAATAAAGAAAGAAAAAAAAGATAAGAGAAGGGGTTTTTTACCAAAACAGAGAGAATGCAGAGGTTTTTGTTTACTCACGAGGGCGCCGGAGGAGAGGACGGTGGTGGCTTCCTTGGTGGTTCTTGTGAAGAGGAGAGGGCTGAGTTTTAGAGAAAATGACAAACAATAAGAGAAGAATGAGAAGGGAAGTTTGGAAAGGAAGAGAGACAATGACAGGAGCTTACCTTTGTTTGATGTTGAGAGGGTCAGCTGTGGAGAGCTGTGGAGAGACAATGCAGAGCGACGGAGAGCTGTGGAGAGCAGTGGAGAGCGGTGGAGAACGTAGGTCAACAAAAGGGAAAGGGAGAGTTGGAGACTGAGAGCAGCTATTTGTGTATTAGGGCAAGGGAAAAGAAGAATGAGACTTGGGAGGGAGAGAGCTCAGATGAATTCTCAGCGCCAAAATGAAAAGGGAGGAAGTAATAATACACATCGGTTAATTTAGAACCGATGTGGTAAACTTTCACACATCGGTTAATAACAAAACCGATGTTTAAAAATAAAATTTTAATTTCTAATTTTTTTTATAGTTTTATACATCGGTTATTAGAAACCGATGTGGTTAATGACTGTTTTACACATCGGTTCTAATAAATCCGATGTTAAATGTTAAAAATTTCTGACTTTAAGTTTTTTTTATTTTAATTTTAAACATCGGTTAGAAATAACCGATGTGGAAAGGTTTTACACATCGGTTATTCTTCAACCGATGTGTAATACTTTGATTTTAATTTCAAAAATGCCACCGCCTCCTTTTACACATCGGTTTAATAGAAACCGATGTGTAAACTCCGATGTAGAATCCCTTTTCTGCACTAGTGAGTTAGTTGTTTTAGTTATATGACAGTTACATTAACTGACTTACTTTCATTACAAGTTACAAGTTACTCTTATGTATATAAGCATACACCACTGTATCAGTTTCTTTAATGAATGAGAATTACTCTTCATACACTTTCCACTGTGATAACTACCTTAGCCTTAAAAATATTTTGGTTGTGATGATATAAAATATTAATGAAAATTATTACGGTAAATTTTAGCCGTCAAAATTACGATCTGCACCATTTACAACTAACTTTTAATTACGGACGATCTTAATCCCACAAACTCCTACATCTACAACCACCCTACACAGCAGCATAAAATGTTCTGTGAAGGCATGAGTGAATGAGTGGGATAAGACATGATTGCATACAGCACACACAAGTTTCTACGCGATTGGGTTTGGTATTATTATGGTATAATAACATAAAAAAAATCTCAAAAGGATAATATAAGATATTATCATCACATCATGATCATGTGCTTGCTTGAATGTTAACGTGGTGGGTTGCGGCATTGTGGGTCAGTCTCTCGCCCAAGGGGCTCCTCCAATGTCACATATTCAGCAATTCCACGTACGTATACACATGTATTTATTTATAGGACCATAATTTTATACCATAACTGAAAATTAAATAACTAAGTGTCTACCAAGAAAAGCGAAAAATGTAAATAATAATTACTAATAAAAACACAAATAAAGAAGAGAACATGAGGCCATCTTTATCGGTTGTCAAAGTGGGGTTCTTATGTTTTAATCATTGATGCTTAAAAAATTCCAAACGATGGGGACGATGCTTGATTTCTGACATTTATTTATTTTAATTAAAACTTATTGTAATTATAACGATGTAGAGTTTTTAGTTTGATCCATTTAAAAACTTTTTTTGAATTGCTGAATTAGAGAAATGAGATAATTAAGTTATTAAAAATAAAAATAAATGATATGTAATAATGAGATTCATTTAAGAATTTTAAATTGATGTGTTGGGATGTGAATACTGAGATATGTTATTGTGTGGTCCACCTCACGAGCAGCAGACACCAGTTATGAGTTTGATATTCAGTTTGTTTTCTATTGTAGCGTACGGAGCAAGTGGGTTGGTTTGTTTGGGTTCCAACCAGAAATGAAAGTTTTTACAGTTTTTTCTTGCGTGCGTGTGTGTGCCACCGTGCGTGTGCTAATTACAATTTTTTCAACATCAAAAGACAATTTTATTATAAAAAATAAATAAAAAATAAATTAATTAATGGGGATAGAATTTATTGTCTATTTAAAATAAAATGAATATTAACTCATCTTAACAAAATAGTATTTCAAAAATAGCTAAAATATTTTCATATTATACTTTAATTATATTGAGATAAAACATTTTATTAATTATAGTATCAAGGCACTTTTCATATTCTTCTTCCTCATTACCTTCTACCCTCACTGCTGGACACATGCCATACAGTTTGCAGCATGTATATTCTTGAAGCATAATATAATATAGAAAGCTTTTTTTTTTTCGTGTTTGGGACAGCGGCAAAAAATAAATTATAACAGTCTATTGATTGTGGTGGGGTTTGTATAAATTATTTAGTGGGAAAAATAACTTTTTTAGTAAAAATATCATTTTTAATGATTTTGATTGTATTTGTTTAAACATTTTTAAAAAATGGATTTAAAAAAAAAATCATTTTTATAGTTAAAATGAAAAGTTACTTTCATTAGTTTTTAAAAAAAATTTAGTTGCATTTTTTAAAATAAATTTAACGATTAGAAACAAACATAAAATAACTTCTGTTTTTCTTTTAACACTAGTGCAGAAAAGTGATTTCACATCGGTTATTTTTGGCTTTTCACATCGATTTTCAAATTAATGTTGAAACGACCGATGTGCTTTATTGTCACTTTTCACATCGGTTTTAAAACCGATGTCAAAAATTCAGTTTCAGCATTGACAAAGTAATCTGTTCAGCACTTTTCACATTGGTTTCTGTAAAAATCGATGTGATAATCTAACTTTCTACATCGGCTATATTCAAAACTGATGTTATAACATAAATTTTCCCATCGGTTATTTTAATAACCGATGTGGAAATATAGTGTTTCACATCGGTTTTTAAAAAAACCGATGTGAAAAGTTAGGTTATCACATCGGTTTTTAAAATAACCGATGTGAAAACACTACAAAAAAAACCTATTTAGCGACCGAAGATTTCGGTCGCTAAACATGATAATGCGATTGCTATATTGTTTAGTGACCGAATTAGTGACCGAATTAAGGGGTAGCAGAAACGCTGGTGGCTAAAAGTTTAGCGACCGAACTTATATTTCGGTCGCAAATTTGCGACCGATATTTCGGTCACAAAATTATATATTTCGGTCGCCGTATAGTTGGTCGCATGCTCAGCTAACCTAATTTGGTGACCGATATTCGATCGCTATTTCGGTCGCAAATTTTGATTTTTTTTATAAAAATTTTCCTGTAACTTGATCCTACCGACCAAATTTTGTTTTTCAACTATTACCCCATTGATTTTTAATTTCTGATATAAACAAAATACACCAATATTTTTTTTTGAATAAATAGAAAACGTAAATATGATGTACTAACGATCCAAAACACCACAGTCAATATGATCAAGAAAGCATATACATTAATTAACGCAAGTTTAATAATTGTTTATAAAAAAAAGTTTAATAATGTACTAATTAACGATCAAAACATAAAAACACACCACAGTCAATAAGTACTAATCAAAATATCAAAACTCATCAATCTTCCAAAGGGATGAACATGTAGAAGCGAGAACCCCCAAGGTACTTAAACTTTGCCAATGCATCAGTGGACAACAAATACAACTCCCTGATACCATTTGTATCTGTTGCAAAATATGGGCGATCCTAACGGATTACTATATTCCCATTGAACAGATTTCCGCTTTTGTCTTCAATAGTCACTACACGCGGTATTTGTTGTCCCCAACGACGGTAGAATGATCACGGGAATGAAATCAAATCCTGCAAATACACAAGAATAATTTAGTAAATGATTAGTTTATGCCTTAACCATCATTACGTGAATCCGATCGTTATTCTTAAGTTGATGAGATACTGTACCTGGTCTATATGGATGGCTGTCTCAAAACATCTAGTCGGATCCATTTTCTGATAAAACGATAAGGAAAACAAGTCATATGTCTAAACTTCATCAAGTGATAATAAGAAAAGTTGGAAAGATCCATGTAGCATACTAGCATGTTAAAATAGAACAAAGAAATGCAACTTCACATGCAACATTACAGATTAGCAAACATAGTAGTTTTCAGGAAAGCAAATGCTTTTACGTCGTTTTGAAGGATGGTCATAGAGATGACTTTTCCTACCGGAAGTGCCTAGATAACCTAGTAAGGATGGTCATCAACAACTATTTCTGGAAAGCTCCATTTCCTAGTGAAACAAATGGGTAGAAAACCAGAGTTGCTTTCATAATATTGTGTACAGAGCTGCTTTCTAATATGAATAATGTTTGAATGATGACGGCACGTCATGCATGTGCCTGGCAAACTGTGCCTAGCCCTTCATTTTATCTAACCCTATACTTAATCCTTCATTATCTAGGAGACTCGCTTTTGTTGGCTTCAAGAAGATACTTTCTTAAGCTCATGGACTTTAAATTAGTAAATGAATAATGATCTTATTAACAACAACAAAGTCATGCCATTTACGAACTAATAACACTTTATCAATTCATTCCAATGCTTACAATGTAAATATATACAAATATGATTCCATAATCATTTCCAAACAAGTTATCAACAAATACATATCAAATTATTCTAATTACATTGATTCATTGTTATTGAAAGATTTTTATTTTAAAGAGAATAAACTATTCTTCATAGCAATCCAATTGTATGAACATGCTCAGATATAAGTACCAGCCTTCAATAAATTTACATCATCAAACAACACAAGAGATAAGTAGAATTACCAAATGAATTCGATTCAAAATGAGTGAAAAGCTCTCTTGGAATTACAGGCTACAATAATGTTTTTAGATCATTTCATACTCCAACAAAGATTATTTTTTTGTTTACAGAGAAGTGAACAAGAACATGAAATCCCTAAAACCCTCTTTTGAAATTTTTGAAACAGATTCAGACAAGAACCAACAAATTCATGGATTCCAAACGAATCAAAATACAATACAATCAGAATGCATACACAATACAATATGAAATTATTCACAGCAAGTAAACAGCTGCATCACAGAGGCTATAGATCATACTATTGTGAGATATTCCCTGAGGCAATATAATAGAACAATGAATAGCCTTCAAAGACATAAATTCAGCCAAGATATGGAAAGATAAACAGACCAGAAATTACAAGTGCCATATTTAATAGAAAACACATCATTAACACAGGGACAATCTTGTTACTGGACATGTTAAACTAGAATGGTCTTCAAACAACTGCCTCAGTATTGGTCATTTGTTTGAACTATAGCCATGAACTATCCATGTTTGAAATTGTAGACACCTAGCGCAAAACAAATTGAAAATCCATAGCACACATCCTCACTAACCAATTTAGATGCATTTCACAAAGCATAACTGAATCTAAATCAAAGACTAAGATGCTGAAATGGAAGGTAATTTCACAGCTAAATCAACAAGAAGCAAATCAGAAGGGTTCTCAGATTAAATTTGAAACACTAAATTGGTACAGTTACACTAATCCTAGTTCTCACTGTTATCTTTATCTCATCACTTAAATATGCTAATGGATTCAAGTTTCACGGCCAATGCAGGTGGGTGCTTTGAGGCTTTAAAGTTTAAATTATACAACATGTCAACAATCAACAAAAAATGAAAACCTGTTTATGTTTCGCAGTCTCACAGGCGGCAATGGCATTCTGTGGCTCAAGTAAACATCAATTCTAATCTCACGGTCTTGACTTTTGATATTTCAATGCATTCAAAAAAAAGTTACAAAAATAGATTTCTCGTGCTTTCTCAATGAGAGTCTCCTAATCCTAATAGAAGTGATTAAATAATGACACATGAAAACAAATGATCATGACAACTCACAACTCACATGAAATACACAAGTAGCTCTTCTCATTAGTAAGCAATAATGCAATGAAGTTCAAGTTACAGGATGTTCCGATATTAGAAGCAGCGAAAAATCGGGATGTTACAGGATCAAATATATCAAAACTGGTCAGGTCATGAGATCCAAACACATCATCAAAACCAGTTCCATTATTCCCAAGTCATGTTGCTACTACAAGATACATGGGAGGACTAGGTGGTTGAAGTTCAACACCGTCATCTTCCTCCTCGGTTAACCCATCTTTCTCATTCTCTCTTTCATCAATCAAATCCATCACATCTTCCCCCCAAATCAATGTTGTATTATTTATACAGAAAGCTCAGAATTGAGCTACAGACCAAAAAAACAAGCATTTACAGAAAACTATATACTTGAACTAATGCCTAGATAAAGATATGACCGAGTTACATGAAACCACGAATGCGAACTAAGTAAATGGGGATCTAATCAAGTTTCAGAGAGCATGGATTAAGTAAATACAGAGCATATTGTACATGTTGTAATAACATAGTAAATGCACAAACCAGAGAAATAGAGAGAGAGAGAGAGGCGAGGAGAGACGAAAACATACCAGAGGAGGAGGAGGAGGACGGCGGCGCTGCTCTGGTGGTGCTGGTGGTAGCCGTACGGAGAAGGAGGGAACTGAGAGAGAGAGAGATGGAGAGAGAGAGAGGGAGGAGAGCTTACCGTGATGGTGGTGGTCGGAGGAGGGGCGGCAGTCTCGTACCGTGGTGGCCGGAGGAGAGAAAGAGAGATCGAGTGAGAGAGGGGAAGAGAGATCGCGAAATGAAGAAGAAAGGGGATTCTGCGTTTTTAGGGATTTTAATTTTTAGCGACCGAACATTTCGGTCGCTAATTCGGTCGCAAGGGTGCCATTTGAAAATTTAAATTCATAAATTTAGCGACGGATTTTTTAATCGGTCGCTAACACGCGCTGTTTTAATTTTTTTTTACGCGCCATTTAGAGACCGAATTGATATCGGTCGCAAATGTAAATAAAATTTAACCGCTGCATTAAATTCGGTCGCCATTTCGGTCGCTAAAAAGGCATAAAATTTCTGACTTTTAAGTTCCTTTATTTAGCGACTGAAATAGCGACCGATAACCTTGCTACGCTCTATTTCGGTCCCTATTTCGGTCGCAGTATTAACTCTAATCAGTCTTTCATGTAGATCCTATAATCGGTCGCAAAAAGCAACCAAAAAATCCGGTCACTATTTTCGGTCGCTAAACAACCTTCTTTTTGTAGTGAAAGTACTTTTTTTTAAACCCCCCTTTACAATAGTGACAGTCCTTTCCCATGTATCAGTAATCCAGATCAATACAGAATCTAAATATTCTCAACACAATCACATTTGTACAACCAAAACACACTAAATTAAAAGATCATTACGGACAATACATATATTCAATTACATTCAGACAACAAAGATAATTAGAAACCAAAAAGCTACATGATATATTATAGATTTCATATCAAAATATATATTAGTCAAAAGTACACTATAGATAGTACATGATACGTTTATAAACTAACTACATACAAACTATGGTTGGTACACTTCAAGAAAAAAAGTTGCCCAATGCCTTCTTATGTTATTGAGGTCGGCATCAGAGAGTGGAGTCGGATTGTTGAATATCTGCAAGTTTAATTGGACATAAGATTATATCTTTTAAGTAAAAAACAAAAATAAAACATATAAAGAAACTATAACTGTTACAACTAATTGTGTTACCAATTAGCATTTAACTTCTGCCATCTTTCAGTGATACCGGAGGAGATAATTTCGACCGTCCACTTCATCACATAATATCCACATTCCCATGATCCACGTTGTCTACGAGACTACGTACAAATGAAACCCAATTAGAATATGAGGAATTAAATAGAAATCAATAATTATGCCCACTGCGCTTGAAGCGTTTGAACTAATAAATATCTTACGTTAGGAATAATCCATCTAATAGCCCGACACCTTTCACCAAGCAGCATGTGGATTGCACCAATAGAACTATCATAAGAAAATAAACATTCATTAAAGTAAATCTTATAGATTTCATATGATTAAAACCACTTCATTACTGATTATAAATTATTTTAATGCTTACGTTTCCATGATGATCTTCAGTTGCTTCGCCGACTTATTTCCCATTGAGCAGAAGAAGACCACAACATTCAACCGAGGGCACAAGATCAACAATTGCCAATGTTTACTGCATTTGCGGAACAGTTAGTAACTAAGTCATATATAGTACGTTATAATTAAATAACTGGCACTTACTTATTGAGATAAGGCGCAAGGTAGAACTGATGATCATCTCAGGCAAGTATATCACGTATGGTGGCGATCGGGTCTTCTGATGTTAGGAGAACATCATCCTGAATGAGCATGGGGTCAATGAACCTATAAAGGGTGAGGTTGCCCTGATCAACTAACATGCGATGCAGATACCTAATATATTGATAAAACATGTTAATTATCATAGTATTTAAAATTTAATTACTTAACTTAAAAATAAAATGTACTTACGTGCACCATAACAAGATGTGTGCAGCACTAGCCATTTCACGATCGAGCACCATCTCCATAATTTCCTTCTTTGGGATATACAAATCGTCACCGGCACGACATCACGTTCCAACCTTACCAAAGCCGCATCGACCTCCATGTTCACAACCAGTATAGCCAGACGTTGAAAAACACCACCAGGATCCCCTTTGTCAATCCCCTAAACAACAAAGATATACATTAGTAATCACAGTTAAGTTATTTCATTCGTAATTAATTGAATGGTCAAATGAATACCTTGGCAGGAGCAGACTTCTCTGGTCTTCCTGGATCCGACCTTTTAGGCAGAATATCATTTCCAACATCCTAAAAAAAACATTATCTTTAAACAATAATAAATCATTTCAACTATAAATATAGAAAAACACAACTAATTGAATATCTCAGATGCAACAAGAAACCTGACCAGTCTTCTTGGCCAGGGGATGAAGTTACCATGGGCCTGGCCCACTGTTTGAACCTCCTCAATGGGCACAGGGACTCGAGCATCAGCATCTCGAATAATCTCAACCACGATCATCACCTGATCATCCGGTAATAAATGGTGGTGTATGGTATTACCTAAGTTATGTGCCCTCCCCAATGCCGCTAAGCGGTGATCATGATGATCATCAACATATAGCTCACACCTATCAGGGTCGTTGTCGTCGTCATCATCATCATCATCATCATCATCATTTTCAGGTTGATGAGGAGGATCACATGAGTCCTTAGTGCTCACATGGACAGAGGGTTGGACACCTGTGTTTTGTTGGGACATAGCAACCATTATTGCCAGCTGCTGGGAAAACTGCTGGACCATCTCCTGTCTAAGCTCATCTGCAATCCCCCGTTTTAGCCGTTCTCTATCTACATCAACATCCCTGTGGCGTTGGTGTGAAGATGAACCATGGTATTGGCGAATGCTAATGCCCCATCCAACACCAATGACACGACCCGGGTGGTATGGTTTACCGATGGCAGCAGCTAAGATATCCTCGCGTCCTCTAGGAACAAAGGTTTCTTGAGTGACCTGCTCGTCCAAGGCATCCTACAACATATAAAATATCAGGTCACATTACAATTCGGTAACATTGTTAAAATCGCAACTACAATTCAAACTATACTTACAATCTTCTCAGCTACTTGGCGGGCCTCCTCAGATGTATATTGTCCCGTACTTCTTTGTCGCGCCCTCTTCCATTTATGATGGCGTGGGGGAGGAGGTGGATCGACAACTTCTGGACGATTATCAGCTGTAGGATCTTCCTGAGATGCTTCTTGCTGAAGTCTTTTCTTTTCCTTTTCCACCATTGTCAGGTCAAGTATTTTATATCCCCCACGAGACAGTATATGAGGGTAGACATTCTTGCTTTGGTTTTCCTGCCCCTTTTTTCCTCTTCTCCTGTTATAAATAGAAGACAATTAAATTACATAAGTAAATTAACAAAATTAATGAACTTACATAAATTTAGAGACAACTCAAATAAGTTAACCTGAAAGCTGGGATCATGTCGGCTCTGAACAAAGCGATCCCACGTCGCCTGGTCAAGAAACGGGTACACCTCAAGTGGGTTCTTTTCACAGCTTGGCTTGAATACATAATATCTTCCCAGGTCCACCTTAAAAGCCCTCCAATGCTCACCGACATACTTTATCAAACGATTCTTCATATCCATCGTATCCGGCAGGTCAAAGGTGAGCTACATTAACACCAAAAGAGTCAACGAATTATTGTATGATATTAATAAGATTAAAATAAAGTAGTTACAAACACAGGACGTAAAATTATAGATACCAGAATACTCTCCCATATCTGATCCTTCAGGCCCTACAGTACATCTTTCCAATGCTCAATAAGTATACTAGGCTTGCTTCGAGCAAGGATCCCCACAAAACTGATAAACTGCTCTGCCATTGACCCAATAGGATTGAGTTTAGCATCAAAGTTGATTCTTATCATTTGATTTGGACCACGGTTGGCAGTCAAATTCCTCATTCGTGTGGCACGTCTACCTTTTCTACCCGTAGACGAGGTCTCCGACCCGCTGCATGAAGGAGGGATATCCTCAGGATCAGCCATATATACCTGTTTAGACAAAAAAAAATTGTCAGTATGCCTGGATAAATATCAAACATAACTTATAAATATCGATCAATGTAAGCATAACTTATAAATATCAACGTAAACATATAATATGACTTTAAACATAACTCAAACTAATAATTAGTGATGTGGTCAAGTTCTCCCATAACCCTTGTTGGTGATCATTACGAGTAGCATGTACATCGTCCACTTCATTTCCCTCATTGAAATTAGGCACCCGTGTTAAGAAAGAAGGACTATCAGAAATATCAAGAGTTGAATCTTGTTTTCCCTCACTACCATTATACATGTTTTTTCCCTAGAGAACCAGTGACCACCTTTTGTTAGAAGGATCACAGATATAAAACACTTGTTTTGCTTGGGATGCCATGATGAAAGGCTCTTCTTTATTACCAACCTTATTAAGGTCTACCAATTTGAATCCTAACTCATCGGTTTGCACACCGTTATTCTTGTCGACCCACTGACATTTAAAAACAGGCACTCTAAAGTTCGTGTAATCAACCTCCCAGATCTCTTCAATGATTCCAAAGTATGAAACGGATGCCATAACAGGGTTTTTATCTTTCGAACTACAAAAATGCATGGACTCAGCGACGACCATAACCCCACTGTTTTGCATAGTACTTTTGTCATCTTGGGACTTTGTATAGAAGGAAAACTTATTGATATCGTACCCGCTCCAAAGATATGACATCAAAGTTAGGCCCCTGTGCTAGCCATTTTAATGTATCAGAAGCAGTACCACCCTTTGCAATTTTTTCTTTAAACCAGTTCAAGAAAGTCTTATTATGCTTGCTCAAACACCATTTTTCATTCATTATAGGGTAAGTTTCATTGATGATGCTTTTGTGCTCACATAAGTATGGTTCAACCTCATCAGTGTTATTCAATATATACAAATGTGCTTGAAGCACTTCCTCCCGATCCATGCTCTTAACAGTGATACCTCGTGTACCCTTACCATCATATCTTCATAACGGGACTTCGGAAGCCCTACAGGTTACGCTTCTAACATGTAGTCTGTACAAAACTCAATAGCTTCTTCTGCAACATTCCTTTCAACAATAGATGCTTCGGGACGGTGTGTATTCTTCATATATCCTTTCAAGATCTTCATGTATCACTCAACCGGGTACATCCACCTTAAATAAACGGGGTCACACAATCTAATCTCCCTCACTAGATGAACAATCAAAAGAACCATAATGTCAAAAAATGAAGGTGGAAAATACATCTCCAGTTGGCACAAGATAATGCTGCCTCATTTTCCAAGTCATCCAACTTTTTAGTGTAAATGACCTTGCTACATATAGCATTGAAGAATAAGCATAACCTAGTAATGGCATGTCTGACTTTTTTAGGCAAGATGTCACAAATGGCCACCGGTAGTAGTTGTTGCATCAAGACATGGCAATCATGAGACTTTAAGCCAACTAATTTGAGACATTTCATTGAGACAAGTCTCTTGATATTTGAAGAGTAACCCTGTGGCACTTTGACTCCCCGTAGACATTCACAGAAACTTCTTTTCTCTTTTTTTTAATAAAGTATGACATGTTGGGGGCAAATAAGTCTTATTATACCCCACTTTATGTGGAGCTAACTGCTTTCGTATACCCATAGTAACTAGATCCAGACGAGCATTCACACCATCCTTTGTCTTGCCTTGAATGTTGAGAAGCGTTCCGATTAAACTGTCACACATATTTTTCTCCACATGCATCACATCAATACAATCTCTTACATCAAGCTTGCACCAGTATGGAAAATCAAAGAAGATCGACCTCTTCTTCCATATATTCTTCTCAGTAGCCTTCTTCTGGGTCTTCCCATAGATAACATTATTGTTCTTCACCCATTCATAAACTTGATCTCCAGTCAAGGCCACCGGAGCAATTTCATTCTCTGGATGTCCATTGAAAGCTTTTCTCAATCTACGATAAGGATGATTACGCTGGAGAAATCTCCGATGCCCAAGGCAAACTGTCTTCCTTCCATGTTGCAGTTGATGGTGACATGTGCCTTCTTCACATATTGGACATGCTTTATGCCCCTTAACACTATACCGGCACAGGTTCCCGTATGCTGGAAAGTCATTGAAGGTGCAAAATAACATGGCATGCAATCTGAAAGTCTCACGGCAATACCCGTCGATCACATCAACACTATCATCCCACAACATTCTCAAGTCTTCAATCAAGGGACTCGGATAAACATCAATATCATTTCCTGGCTGTTTTGGACCCGAAATCTTCATACTTAACATAATGTATTTACGCTTCATGCACAACCAAGGAGACATGTTGTAAATTGCCAGGAGAACAGGCCATGAACTATGAATACTTCTTAAGTTCCCATATGGATTCATTCCATCGGTAGCAAGTCCAAGCCTGAGGTTTCTGGACTCATTGCAAAACTCCGGAAACAAACTATCAATTCTCTTCCATTGTAAAGAATCAGCCGGATGACGAAGCTGTCCATCACATTTCCTCTCATTTGCATGCCATCTAATATTCTTTGCATCCTTTTCATCAGCAAACAATCACTTGAACCGCATAATTACTGGAAAATACCATAACACCTTCGCAGGAGGACCCTTGGTGACCGCATCACAACTAGAATCACCATCCTTCACTTTGTAGCGTGATACCCGACACCTAGGGTACTCGTGCATCTCTTCAAACTCTTTCCTGTACAATATGCAATCATTGGGGCAAGCGTGTATTTTCTTATACTCCATACCCATCGGACACAATATCTTCTTCGCCTCATAGTTTCGGGATTGTAATGTGTTACCTTCTGGAAGCATGTCTTTCAACAACTCAAGCAATTCGGTAAAGCTTTTATCGCTCCACCCATTTCTCGCATTCAGATTGAACAATCTTAACACTGCTGACAACCGTGTGAAATTAGTGCACCTCGGATACAAAGCCACTTCCGTATCACTGCACAAAGTATCATACACATGTGCTCGTCGAAAAGACTCTTGCCCAACCTCACGAATCTTGTCCTCTAGTTCATCGTCCATATCCACGTCATCAACTTCCTCTCTATGCGACACCCTCGACCTGTCTAACGATTCACCATCACATATCCATATTGTATAACTCTTGCAAATCCCCTCACAAATAATATGCTCCCGTATCTCCTCAGCTTCTGGTCGTCTCTCATTCAAACAGTTAACACAAGGACGGTAAAACCTTCCGTTACCACTATCAGGAGCATTTGTTTTTGAAAATTGTAGAAAATCTTCCACTCCATTCTCATACTCATCACTTGTCCGTCTAGCATTCATCCAACCGCGATTCATGACTAAAACCAATAACTTCGTACTTAGTCCAAGATCTTCATCAAATACATAAAAACTCCTATGCAAGCTTTTCAGTCAAAAATCAACTAGAGCTAAATGGCCATGGAACCCTAAACTACAAGAATCCAATCACACAAACACAAGTTTCAAAAGGAATACACCCACATTCTGAAAATAACAAAATGGAACTACTATAAGCCAATATACCCAAAACAGGAGCCAAATATGAGTAACCAGGTAAAGGGTACAAAATTTCAGACCAATTCCCTAAGTGTGAAATAATCAACAAATCCTGAAAGTGAAGAAGAAAGAAGCTAAAACTAATTTAACAAAGAACTGATATTGCTTTGTGAAATTGAAGCTGAAGAATCATTCATCACTTCTTATAAGTTTGGTTAGGTATAGTTCAGAGTCATCATGGTTAGTGATGCTTAGTGATCAAAGATAGGTGTTGTCTCTATTTACACATAAAGTTAATGCTAAGCAAGCAACTTCTCTGACTTTGTTCTTGCTAAAAAAAATATAAGTTGTAATAGGGAGTGTTTAAAGACATTATCCGTAATAATCAGAATAAGAAAGCAGAAAAGCAAAAATATGTACCCACTTGGTCAAGTACTTTATTGAAATAATTGGATAGGAGGAATGCAACATGTTTACCTCTAGGTTGCACATAATGGAAATCTTAAGTATTGTATCGGTATCAAACAACTATTAAAGCAAACATAAAAAAAATGCTTCTGGATTAGGATATTCTGTGTTCAAGATAGTTTATTGTTGCGAACTTCTTTTGAATTTTAAGAGAGGCAGTCCTATACCAACCTTACCACAAAAAGCAAGGTCAGAATGGCCCACTTTGCAGAAAACATCCCAAGAAAAAGCTTTTCTTCCTCAAGAACATGGAATGAATGATTTTAGAAAGAAAAATTGAATCACATTCTCGGCTATTTCATAATTATTCATTTACTAACATAGATTGAACTAAAATTAAAACTAATACAGATTCAATCCTCAAAATCAGAGTCTATAGGAAGCTTAACAACACATCAACATCCTCAACAACACATCACCATGCCATATCCATCTTGTATAACTCAATCAAATCCCTTCACAAATCAAATGAGTACGTATATCCTTCACCGTACATTTCCTCGTATTCAAACACTTGACACAAGGACAACAAGACATTCCATTACTATTAGGAACATTCCTTTGAGTAAATTCTATAAATTCTCCCACCCCCTTCAAATACTCAGCACTAGTACGCTTACAAACCATCCAACTATGGTCCATAACTAGATAGGTTCTGTAGATATACAAAACATATATCCAATATAAGGACAATACGGGAGATTGAAAACTAGTTTTTGAAATCCTAATTGAAAACTAGTTTTTGAAATCCCGTCAACCATGTATATATTATTTGACTAACTGCCTAAAACAAAATTTCCACGGTAATCTCACATATCCATATGAATCGATCAAGAGAGCATGATATATACAAGCAAGGCGTTTAAAAATTATTTCAAATTTACACCATTTTCAGGTTTCTTAAGACAAAAGAAATAAGAAGATGAAGATAAATTAACAAAACAGAATTCCAATGAGCAATATATTGTTGATGTCACATGCTACAAGCAACGCTAAATTTCTTCCCATTTTGAAATAGGTCATGATAGCAGAAGAAAAATAAGAGAAAGCACAAAACCCACGACTAGAAATAGAGACATTCCAAACAACTCAAACTCACAGTTTCAAGTTTCAACTACAGAGACTACAGTTTCAACATACACTCAAAACCAAAATAAAAAAATGTGCCCTAAAGACTCACCAGAAATAGGTGCTCGCATGGTGGTGGAGAGGGGAGATCGAGTGTTGGCCAACGTTCGATGTGGTTACTGAGAGCAGAGGGACAAGGAGAGTTAGTGTACGGGAAGGGGAAAGAGAGATGTCAAGTTATTGCAAAGAATGAGCGGGAAAGACAGAGTTAGGGTTAAGAGTGTACCTCGCGGTGGTAGCGAAGAAGCCCTCGCGATGGTTGCGGTGGAGAGGAGCTCGAGATTAGGGCAGAGTGAGAGTGAGAGTGAGAGTGAGCGTGATGAAAAGAGAAGAACAGAGACGTACAGAGCGAAGTTAAGAAGGCGCGCTGGTGTAAACGTTATAATCAAAATAAAACAACAGTTTACGTCAGTTGTTTAATACAACTGACGTTAGAAGTCATTTTTAACGTCAGTTGTCTTAAACAACTGACGTTAAAAGTCATTGTTTAACGTCAGTTGTATTAAACAACTGACGTTAAAAATAAATATTTTTATTTTGAAAACACTTTTAACATCAGCTGTTGAAGACAACTGACATTAAAAGTGTATAAGTTTCTGCAAAAACATTCATTCCTTTGACTACTGTGCTACTTACCCATGCACCTTGTAACTTAATCCTCTTAATGAACATTAAGTTTATAGATCAGTTTTGAAGAAAATCAGGTAGTCTCTCTTCTATATATAAAGTACCATTCTTCTGTATCAGTCTGTAATACACCCTCTTCTTTTCCTCTATATTTCGTGCGTTTTCTATTCCTTCCCAATATGGCTCTATCATATTTGAGACTTTTGTTATTTCTTCCTATACCTAGACTAAAGGTTTCTGTCTTAATGGTAAAAAAAACTTGAGGTTGAGTAAATCACATAACATGGATGGAAAGGTTGAGTGAATCACATAATGCGATTCCCTCACTTTATTTCATCCCCTTCAACCCTTTCACTCCGCTTTGGTAGCAAGTGATTGTGGATTCAGATGGAGCATCAAGGACTTCAAATGAGGGAGGGGATGCATCCATTGGAGTTTCTGAGGACAGGACTTAGAAAATGACATTGAAGCAGAAACTTTTTTATATTTTAGGGCTATGTTGCAGAAATTTTTTATCTTTTAATCATGTAATTGTAACTTATGAATCGCTTCAATGAGATACGATTTGATTATACATATAACTTGTTTTAGGTTAAGTGTTTATTTATTTTAATTTGCATAAGAATTTGTTTACTAATTCAAGCTAATTAATTAAGATTAAAAATAAACTTGTTTAAAAAAAGATTAGAAATAAACTGCAATATATATGGAGTGATCTGCGTTAAGAGTGACAACAGGGAGATGACAACGAAAGAAAGATAGGAATGGGTTTCAGATAGGAATATAGGATTATTTACGTCAGTTATTTATTTAATCAAGTAAAAATCACACTTTTAACGCGTCGATTGTATAAACAACTCACGTTAAAAGTATTAATAATTCTTGCAAATCACTTTTAACGTCAGTTCATTACATAACTGACGCAAATAGTGATTTAATATTTAAAAAACTGCCACCGCCTCATTTTTAACGTCAAACATATGGTCAACTGACGTAAAACATTCCCGTATATTACATTATTTCCACTAGTGATCGGTTCTCTTAAAACCGATGTGAAATGTTTATCAGATTTTCAACTTTTTTTGCCTTTGTATTTTTAGACATCTGTTTACTAAACTAACCGATGTGGAAAGCTTTTTAACATCGGTTATCATAAAAACCAATGTTAGAAGATTTTAGATTAATTTAAAAAATATCACCGTCTCATTTTTCACATCGGTTTTGTTAAAACCGATGTTAAAACCCCGATGTTAAATGCATAGGCACTAGTGAAAATCTCTTAAAAAACCATCTCTAAATTATTTAATGTCAATCATTTTTTTAATCTATAAAAAATGGTCCTTATATGTATAATTGACTATTATGATAATCGATTATAATAAATTCTATCTTTGTTTGGATATGTTTGTTAAAAAATGATTTTAAAATAATCTATTACATTTTGATGGTGTAAAAAAAAAAAATCACTTTTATATAATAAATTACAGAAAAATATGCAAGTTGTTTGTATAGAATAATTATATTTGTTTCATAGTTAGTTATATATGGATAAAATGGTAAAATGTGGTTAGTTTTAAAATATTCAAGAAGGTTTTTTTTTTCTTTCAAATAAGCTTCAAACTTTTGGTATTTATGAAAACGACTTTTTTCAATTAAAATATTTTTTTTATACTTTAAGCTAATTTGTCAAACATGTCGAATTAATTTCAAAGCAACTTTTTTTTATAGGAAAAATAGACTTTTTCCCCTAAAAGAAAGTTGTCCCAAATACCCTCTAAGAGTTTGTGTTTGGATAAGTTTTTGATAAACATGATTTTAAATGAAATTGATTTTGTAAAATTGACTTTGTGTAAATTTTTTAATCCAACACAAAGGCTAATTTTTTTTTTAGTCAAAATCACCTTTGAAGGCTAAGTGCCTGTTTGTTTTATAGTTACCCAGGCACAAAATGGCGTTTCAAATGGCATTGAGTGAAAGTTGGGTGTTTGAGATTTCAAATAAAGTGCATTGGAAAGTGTGAAATTCCGTTTGCGTTCATAATAATCTTATACAAACAGACCCAAAATCAGTTAGTTTGTTTAAAAGTAATCAAACATTTCATTTGACTAAAATCATATTTTACAAGGGCAAAATCAATTTTGTAACTCTCCACCATGGAAACACACACAATGTGATTTTTTTTACTGAAAAAGATATTCATTCATTCAAATTGGTAAAATACATCGAAAACAACACAAATTCAACATCACTAAAAATCGAAAAGGATGAATCTGCGAACAAACCCCCAGCACCCATGTTAATAGCATAACACGACAAAATGCCTATAAATGTGAGAAAATCAAAGTGACCAGAATACCCATGTCTCTGGATCTGTAATGTTGACGCCCAAGTCTTGATTGAATCTGTAATTGATCGAAACTAATTTGTCAATCTGAACCAAACGTACACCGCAACAAGACGGGAAACCAAATGACGCCGCAACAAGACGACGAACAAACCACCGCCGAACCCAGACAACGAAAACACGGAAAAAGACGAAAGAAAAACCAGATCTATGTGGAAAAACCACTTATTTAGATAAAAGGAGAGAAAAAACGATGTAGAAGGGTGATTCCGGGCCAAAAAATGGCCCAAAACCACCCCCTTCCGGTGGATGAGGAAGAAGGAATGGAGGAGTGGGGGGAAGGTTGAGAGAGAGAGGACTCAATTATTGAATTTCCTCTAACTTTGTTTGATTTTAAACATACATATATAGTCATTATATATATTTTTTGACATGATGTTATCACACCCATTACTGTGAGAGTAATGTCTCATTATCATGGCATTTTTTTTTTTTTTTTGAATTTGAACATTGTTTCTCCTCCTCAATTATATATTGACTTGCCTTCTACAATACCCACCATTGTTGATATAGATGTATAGTTGTTTTCAAAAACAATTTATGATCCAGTAATGTTTACAACTTTTGTTTAATTGATATATTTGTTAGTCTAACTTTTTTTTGTTGATAAAAAGTGTAACTTTTTTGTACATTAATATCAACCAAGTATTTCGATGAATTTTCAATGCATTAGGTATATTACTTTCCCTTTTTTTCTTTTAAAAAACAATATATTACTTTACAACAAATACTTAGGATACTGATTAGTAAGATCCTACAATATATTTAATAAATATTTGATAAAATTAAAGTAACAACATTAAGTTACATTACTGAATTTTTCCAAAAGAAAATATGACTAACATTTCAGACTTCCACTTTGGTTTAGATATCCTGGAGTAACACTATACAAATTAGGCAAAAATATATTTTTTGTCCTTTATCTTTTGGTCAAAATTCATTTTGGTCTTTTATCTTTTAAAATATTCCTTTTGATCATTTATCTTTCAAAAGTTACACAAAATGATCATTCTGTCAGGTTTGTTACTAAAGTCTGATAATGTTAACTGGAGATCCGCCAAAATATGAGCATTTCGTTGGAGATCCGCCAAAATCTGGGCACTACACACTCCCCTTGCTCCCTCTCTCTGTCAAATCAAATATGTTAATCAATATGACACTCAAGAAGGGGGGTGAATTGAGGTTTAATCACTTTTTTAAGAAACTAATCAATATGGCTCCTCGGGGGGTTTGAATTGAGGTTTAATCACTTTCTTGGGAAGAAGAGAATGATTATGTATGAATGACCTCAATTAAAAATCTGAGTATTAAATCCACCACAATTAACCAAATACAATCAAGAACAACAATTAAGCAATAATTGCAAGAACTAGAAGAGTGAGGGAAAGAGAAATCTCACAAACGATTTTACCGGTTCAATCACAACCTGAGTGATCTACATCCAACTCTCAAGAACCTTGAGAGACTCCACTATTTGAAAATTGTTTACAAGATTACAATTTACAAAATCTAAAGGATACCCCACCTTTTACCTTTGATTATTTTGAGATACCCCACTCAAAATAATCCTTACCTCCTAAGGATGCCTCACCTTAGATTCAAGGATTCCCCACCTTCACTAGTGCAGAAAAGGGATTCTACATCGGAGTTTACACATCGGTTTCTGAGAAACCGATGTGTAAAACGAGGCGGTGGCATTTTTGAAATTAAAACCAAATTATTACACATCGGTTTCTAAATAACCGATGTAGAAAAGTATAAAGAAAAAAAAAGAAAATAAAATCTTACTTTTACACATCGGTTTCTAAATAATCGATGTAGAAAAGTATAAAGAAAAAAAAAGAAAATAAAATCTTACTTTTACACATCAGTTTCTATATAACCGATGTAGAAAGAAAAAAAAAAGAAAAAAAAATCTTACTTTTACACATCGGTTTCTAAATAACCGATGTAGAAAATTATAAAGAAAAAAAAAAGAAAATAAAATATTACTTTTACACATCGGTTTTTATTAACCGATGTATAAAATTTAAAAGAAAAAAATCAGAATTTAAAAGTTTAATGTTTGCACATCGGTTTCTCTATAACCGATGTATATAAGATGTTTAACACATCGGTTTTGCGTATAACCGATGTGTAATAGTCCCAATTTTTCTTTTTCCCTCCTTCGCTTCCGCGCATTATCTCTGCTAACGCTTTTCCCAACACATTGTTCCTCCCTCCTCCGCGACCTAGTTCCCCTCCTCCCCCAAACATCAACTCACCACTACCACCATCTCTGCATCTGAACCACCGCGAGCACCACCACAACCCTAACCTGACCTGCATTTTTCGTGCAGCCCTTTGCACCACCGCGCCTCTCTGTAACCCAAACACCAACTCATTCGGTTTTCACTCACCATCGCGAGGACCACCGCGACCCTAAGCCGACTCACATTTTTCGCGCGGCCCTCCTCACTTGTCTCCCTTATCGGCACCTCTCTGTAACAGAACAGGTATTGTTTGTTTCCCTTCCCTTGCCTAAATGCTTTTAGTTTTTTGCTTCATTTTTTTCATGTTTAATACCTTTTTTAGGGTTCACTTTCCATTTGATGTTTGCTTCAATGATGTGTTTGCGCAGGGGAGTGATCACTGAAGGTACTGCTTGCTTCTGTCTGCATCTGCACTGCGTTTTTCTTTGAGGAAAGGTGTTTTATTGGCTGTGCAGGTATTGTCGTAGTGTTGTGTGGGTTCCTTTTGGACAATGGTTACATGTTCTATAGGGTGATACTGATTCTGGTATACTGATGTGGGATATTTTTGTAATTACCCGTAGGGTAGGTGCTTAACTGTTTTATTACATGTTTTATTACTAGTGGCCTTGTCAAGAGGGAGGATCTTTTCATTACCACCAAGGTTACTCTTAAACCATATCCTGGACTTGGCTTTATCTTCTTTGTTTAATGGTTAATTTGTTATGGCTTATGGATATTGCTCTGAAGTGAATCACTTAATTACTGTTTTACCCTTGGCATTTCAATCTGGTTCAGCTTTGGAATTCTGATCATGGACACGTTCTTTGAGGCCTCATCAAGACAGTCTCAAGAAGCTTCGATTAGAGTATCCGGATTTATATCTTGTTCACTTTCCTGTAGCCACAAGGCATACCGGTATATCACCTGTCTTATGTTATGCTTCCCTTGAATTTGTCATTTTCCTACATGTATAGTAATTAATATCATCACGACGCCTTAAAATGAATGATCTAACTGGGAGAGTGTTTTAACATTGCATACTTTAGAAATACAATGGGCCTTAACTCAAAAGTGTTAGAATCAGATAGATACATAAATACCTCGTTTTTCTAATCAGATGGTTCATCTACTTTGTGAACATACATAACACCTATCCAGCCTGTTTATTTGGGATTTTAACAAGTGATTTCAAGCACATATATAATTTTGTCATATTCCACACACATGTAATTTTGTAATTTTGTGGGATATTATAGTGTCTGTCAATTTTATGGTTTTCATTAGAATTCTTAGATGTTCATTTTGCTGCAGGGTGATCTACACTTCATTGCATAGTGCTACTCTGCCTCTGCTTTGTTCACTTCTTTCTTTGTCTTTGCACAATAACAACTAGGCGTGTCTGTCTCTCAGAAGGTACGTTTTGGCTGAAAAGCTTTCATTGGAGTTTTAATGTATTTTCTTGAAAATTTATTTGATTCGAGAATATGCCCACAATAATTAGTAAAGCCTTAGTTTCCCGTTTGAGATGCAATACTAATGAGCGTACGTGTACGTGTACGTGCTTAATGTACCGCTCATTGTGTTGGATCTTGAATTGTCCAAAGTTGGACAGTTTGGGAAAAAACTTTTTCTTAATTCAGTTATAATAGTTATTCATTGATTCTAATGTTATATACTCGATGAAAGTTCGGATTGATACATTTCCTTTCGTTCTCCGGGTGCATACTTTATCGTGGTGGATGTCATCGCGTTCAAGTAGTGTACGTCGGAGACCGCTGGAAATGCTGCCAAATTTTGTCGAGTATGAGCATGAGAGTTAAGGACTAATCGTTAACCGAATGTTGAAAAAGTTTCTTCTCGAATGGGATAGGGCCATACCCTGTCATAAGAAGTGGTTGATGAATATGTTGGACTAAGTACGAAGGTATTGGTTTAGTCATGGATCGCGGTTGGATGAATGCTAGACGGACAAGTGATGAGTATGAGAATGGAGTGGAAGATTTTCTACGGTTTGCAAAAACAAATGCTCCCGATAGTGGTAACGGAAGGTTTTATTGTCCTTGTGTTAACCTGTTTGAATGAGAGACGACTAGAAGGCGAGGAGATACGTGATCATCTTATTTGTGAGGGGATTTGCAAGAGTTATACAACATGGATATGCCATGGTGAATCGTTAGACAGTAGCCGAGGGTGTCGGATAGAGAGGAAGTTGATGACGTGGAAATGGACGATGGACTAGAGGACATGATCCGTGATGTTGGGCAAGAGTCTTTTCGGCGCGCACATGTGTATGATACTTTGTGCAGTGATGCGCAAGTGGCTTTGTATCCGGGTGCACTAATTTCACACGGTTGTCGGCGGTGTTAAGATTGTTCAATGTGAAGGCGAGAAATGGGTGGAGCGATAAAAGCTTTACCGAATTGCTTGAGTTGTTGAAAGAAATGCTTCCGAGAAGGCAACACATTGCCATCTCGAAACTATGAGGCGAAGAAGATATTGTGTCCGATGGGTATGGAGTATAAGAAAATACACGCTTGCCCCAATGATTGCATATTGTACAGGAAAGAGTTTGAAGAGATGCACGAGTGCCCCAGGTGTGGGGTATCACGCTACAAAGTGAAGGATGGTGATTCTAGTTGTGATGTGGTCACCAAAGGTCCTCCTGCGAAGGTGTTATGGTATCTTCCCGTGATTCCGCGGTTCAAGCGATTGTTTGCTAATGTAAATGATGCAAAGAACATTAGATGGCATGCAGATGAGAGGAAGTGTGATGGACAGCTTCGCCATCCGGCCGATTCTTTGCAATGGAAGAGAATTGATAGTTTATTTTCGGATTTCGGCAATGAGCCCAGAAACCTCAGGCTTGGACTTGCTACCGATGGAATGAATCCATATGGAAACTTAAGTAGTATTCATAGTTCATGGCCTGTTCTCCTTGTAATTTACAACCCGTCTCCTTGGTTGTGCATGAAGCGCAAATACATTATGTTAAGTATGATGATTTTGGGTCCTAAACAGCCAGGAAATGATATTGATGTTTATCTGAGTCCCTTGATTGAAGACTTGAGAATTATGTGGGATGAAGGCGTTGATGTGATCGACGGGTATTGCCGTGAGACATTCAGATTGCGTGCCATGTTATTTTGCACCATCAATGACTTTCCAGCATACGGGAACCTGTGTGGGTATAGTGTTAAGGGGCATAAAGCATGTCCAATATGTGAAGAAGGCACATGTTACCATCAACTGCAACATGGAAGGAAGACGGTTTACCTTGGGCATCGGAGATTTCTCCGACGTAATCATCCTTATCGTAGATTGAGGAAAGCTTTCAATGGACTTCCGAGAATGAAATTGCTCCGGTGGCCTTGACTGGAGAGCAAGTTTATGAAAGGGTGAACAACACTAATGTTATCTATGGGAAGACCCGAAGAAGGCTACGAGAGAAGAAAATATGGAAGAAGAGGTCGATCTTCTTTGATCTTCCATACTGGTGCAAGCTTGATGTAAGACATTGTATTGATGTGATGCATGTAGAGAAAAATGTGTGTGACAGTTTAATCGGAACGCTTCTCAACATTCAAGGCAAGACAAAGGATGGCGTGAATACTCGTCAGGATCTAGTTGCGATGGGTATACGAGAGCAGTTAGCTCCACTTAAAGTGGGGGATAAGAAGACTTATTTGCCCCCAGCATGTCATACTTTATCAAAAAAAGAGAAAAGAAGTTTCTGTGAATGTCTACGGGGAGTCAAAGTGCCACAGGGTTACTCTTCAAATATCAGAAGACTTGTCTCAATGAAAGATCTCAAATTAGTTAGCTTAAAGTCTCATGATTGTCATGTCTTGATGCAACAACTACTACCGGTGGCCATTCGTGACATATTGCCTAAAAAAGTCAGACATGCCATTACTAGGTTATGCTTATTCTTCAATGCTATATGTAGCAAGGTCATTGACACTAAAAATTTGGATGAGTTGGAAAATGAGGCAGCCATTGTATTGTGCCAATTGGAGATGTATTTTCCACCTTCATTTTTTGACATCATGGTTCATTTGATTGTTCATCTAGTGAGGGAGATTAGATTGTGCGGTCCCGTTTATTTAAGGTGGATGTACCCGGTTGAGCGATACATGAAGATCCTGAAAGGATATATGAAAAATCCACACCGTCCCGAAGCATCTATTGTTGAAAGGTATGTTGCAGAAGAAGCTATTGAGTTTTGTACAGACTACATGTCAGAAGCGGAACTTGTAGGGCTTCCGAAGTCTCATCACGAAGGAAGATATGATGGTAAGGGTACACGGGGTATCACTGTTAAGAGCATGGATCGGGAGGAAGTGCTTCAAGCACATTTGTATATATTGAATAACACTGATGAGGTTGAACCATACTTATGTGAGCATAAAAGCATCATCAATGAAACTTACCCTAGAATGAATGAAAAATGGTGTTTGAACAAGCATAACAATACTTTCTTGAACTGGTTTAAAGAAAAAATTGCAAAGGATGGTACTGCTTCTGCTACATTAAAATGGCTAGCACAGGGGCTTAACTTTGATGTCATATGCTGGAATGGGTACGATATCAATAAGTTTTCCTTCTATACAAAGTCCCAGGATGACAAAAGTACTATGCAAAACAGTGGGGTTATGGTCGTCGCTGAGTCCATGCATCTCTCTAGTTCGAAAGATAAAAACCCTGTTATGGCATCAGTTTCATACTTTGGAATCATTGAAGATATATGGGAGGTTGATTACACGAAGTTTAGAGTACCTGTTTTTAAATGTCAGTGGGTCGACAGTAACAATGGTGTGCAAACCGATGAGTTAGGATTCAAATTGGCGGACCTTAGTAAGGTAGGTAATAAATAGGAACCTTTCATCATGGCATCCCAAGCAAAACAAGTGTTTTATATCCGTGATCCTTCTAACAAAAGGTGGTCAGTGGTTCTCCAGGGAAAAAACATGTATAACGGTAGTGAGGGAAATCACGATTCAACTCTTGATATTTCTGATACTCCTTCTTTCTCAACACGAGTGCCTAATTTCAATGAGGAAAATGAAGTGGATGATGTACATGCTACTCGTAATGATCACCAAGAAGGGTTATGGGAGAACTTTACTAATTGACCACAAAGTAAGTTTAGTTTGATATTACCATCAAGTTTGGCATATTATATGTTTACGTTGATATTTATAAGTTATGTTTATGTACGTTGATCGATATTTATAAGTTATGTTTGATATTTATCCTGACATACTAACAAGTTTTTTTTTTTTGTTTTGTGTTTAAACAGGTATACATGGCTGATCATGAGGATATACCTCCTTCATGCAGCGGGTCAGAGACCCCGTCTACCGGTAGAAAGGGTAGACGTGCCACACGGATGAGGCATTTGATTGCCAACCGTGGGTCAAATCAGAGGATAAGAGTAGATTTTGATGATAACCTCAAACCTATTGGGCCAATGGAAGATCAGTTTACCAGTTTTGTGGCGACCCTTGCTAGGAACAGGCCTAGTATACTCATTGATAGGTGGAGAGATGTACCGGCGGACGTGAAGGAGCAGATATGGGAGAGTATTCTGGTATCTATACTTCTACGTCCTGTGTTTGTCTGTATCTACTTTATTTTTATCTTAATAATATCATACAGTAATTCGTTGATTCTTTTGGTCTTAATGTAGTTGACATTTGACATACCGGATACATACGCTATGAAGAAGCGTTTGCTAAAGTATCTTTGGAGAGCGTTGGAGGGGTTTTAAAGGCCGACTGGCGGATACTATATATTCGGTCCAAAAAGTAAAAAGAACCCACTTGAGGTGTATCCGTTTCTTGACAAGGCGACATGGGATCGCTTTGTTCAGAGCCGACGTGATCCCAGCTTTCAGGTTAACTTATTTGATTTGTCTCTAAATTTATGTAATTGCATTAATTTCATTTACTTATGTAATTTAATTGTCTTTTATTTATAACAGGAGAAGTGGAAAAAGGGGCAGGAAAACCAGAGCAAGAATGTCTACCCCCATGTCATGTCTCGTGGGGGATATAAAAAGCTTGTTAAGAAAATGGTTGAAGAGGAAAAGAAAGCACGTCAGCAGGCAGCATCTCAGGCGGATCCTAATGCTGAAAATCTTCCAGAGGTTGTTGATCCACCTCCACCCCCACGCCATCGTTCATGGAAGAGGGGCCGACAAAGAAAAACGGGACAATATACATCCGAGGAGGCCCGCCAAGTAGCTGAGAGGATTGTAAGTATAGTTTGTTGTAATTGTCATTTTAAGATTGTTACCGAATTGTAATGTGACCTGATATTTTTATGTGATAGGATGCCTTGGATGATCAGCTAACCCAAGGAACCTTTGTTCCTAGAGGACGCAATGATATCTTATCTACTGCCATCGGTAAACCAGACCACCCGGGCCGTGTCATTGGTGTTGGATGGGGAGTCGGCATTCGCCAATACCATGGTTCATCTTCACACCAATGCCACAGGGATTCGGTTGCAGATAGAGCACAACTAAAACAGGAGATTGAAGCTGAGTTTCGACAGGAGATGGCCGAGCAGTTTGCCCAGCAGATGGCAATATTTACTTCTTTGTCCCAGCAGATGACAGCCGGTGTCCAACCCTCTGTCCAACCCTCTGTCCATGTGAGCACTAAGGGCTCATGTGATCCTCCTCATCATCCTGAAAATGATGATGATGGTGATGCTGCTGCTGCTGCTGATGATGATGATGATGATGATGATGATGATGATGATAATGATGATGATGATGACGACCCTGATAGGTGTGAGCTGTATGTTGATGATGATCATCATCATCGCCACTTAGTGGCATTGGGTAGGGCATATAATAAGTTAGGTAATATCATACACCATCGGTTATTACCGGATGATCATTGATGAGCCTCTGTTTGACTGGTTTTATAACTAGTAAAGACCTTGGCTTTGTGCCAATTTCATATCATTTTCACCCAAATTAGACTTGATTGTCTTTAAGCAGCATTTTGAGTCTGTAAAGTGTTTTTATGTTAATTTAGTTGTTTTAGAGTTGAATAAAGTATTTACTATTTTTTCTTGTTTGCAGGATAATAAAAAGAGCAAAGAAGGAAGTGTATCTGAAGCAGAGGCTATCACGCCCAGGCCGTGACAGTGGTCACGGCCGTGATGAGAAGATCATGAAAAGTCAGAAAGAATCACGGCCCAGCCGTGATACACATCACGGGCGTGATAAGGAAATGCAGAAAGTCAGAAAGAATCACGGTCTAGCCGTGATGAAGGTCACGGCCGTGACAATAGAGAAACCAAAAGTCAGAATGTATCACGGCCTGCCCGTGATATACATCACGACCGTAACGGACCAGAATGTGAAAAGTCACCCTTGGCAGAAACGATCACGGCCTGGCCGTGACATACATCACGGCCGTGACGCGCAGAAGCTTATAAAAACAGAACGCATCAGACAGAGGAAGAGTCAGTTTTTGCTGGTTTTTAGTCAGTAGGAGTAGTGGTAGTTTCAATAGTTTATTTTCCTTTTCTTTTCTTTTCTGCTTATGTCTGTAATGGAGAATTAGTCTCCTAGATTAATCTACTGTAATTGGTTTCTGTTAACACTTGAGGTTCTGTGATTCCTCTTTCATTTCCTTTTCTCTTTTCAATGCCATGCTTTATATTTCTGTTTGCTTAATTTAGGAGTATATTGCATTGTGTTGGTTTATCTTGGTGATATTATGTTCCTATATACAATCGCGTTTGCTTAATTCGCGTGTGTTCGTTTCGTGTTCGCTTAGTTCACGAAGGGCTTAACCCCGTTTGCTTAATTCGGGAATAGGGATATATATCCGTAGTAATGGTTCCGCTTGTGAATTGTTGCTACAACCGGGAGGGGATTAGAATCTGCTTAGGGTTGCATGAACCGATGATAGTTGGGAAACCGAGAACAGTAGGTTAATCGCTTTAGCTTATTTGGTAACTGCTCTATTTTCTTGCTTTGTTTTCTGTTTTGCTTCTTTAATTTAGTTTCCAATCTCGAAACCCCCAATTCTAACTTTTTCTAACTTTTTCTGTTAATAATAACAACACCTAAAGAGTCCTTGAGAGACGATCCGAGTTGTCGCACTATACTGCATTATTTTATAATCGCTCGTTCTTTTTGGCGCGTGGCGACAGCGCGTTCAAAAATCGGCGCCGTTGCCGGGGACTCTGGTTTGTTGTTATTAGCAGAAAATAATTTTTGTCAAAAAAAAAAAAAAAAAAAAATCTTTGCTAGTTAGTTTTGTCTGCTTGTCTGGTTGTTTGATTGTCATGGATAATTACATGTATGGATATTTGCCTAATGTTTATTATGAACCACCTTGCATGTATTATCCTAGTTTTAATGAGCCACCACCATACTATCCTAGCCAAGTGACCACCTCTGAACCTTCCGAACCTTCACAGAGCACCTTGAATGAGATTGCTTCAATGCTTCAACAAATGGAAGAGAACAATCAACGGATGGCACAACAAGATTTTGAATTCCAACAGAGGATGGAGGCTGAATACCAAAGGAGCCAAGCTGAATCTCGGAAATTGTGGGCTCTAATTGATCAAGTTACCACCAACTCAGTTGCAATGCTAGCTCCACAGCCCATTGAAGAACCTACAGAGGCACAATTTATTATTGAAAATACCTCTGAGGATGAGTCTGATACTGATACTTCTGTTACTGAATTGTGTGTTGAATCCCCTGATGATTGTTATTGTGATGGCAATGCTTTGTGTGTAGATTGCTATTTTGAAAGGTATGTTAAGGAAAGCATCCATATGGATCAGGAGGATCAAGAGAACATTTGCTCCACCGTGCTTGAGGATAAAGAAGACTCTTTGGTCTTAGATGCACGTGTTGAGAGTAGAGGGGTGGATGATGAACTAATTGCTGAATTTCCAGACATTGCAGATTTTACTGATTCATTTTCTTGTGATGTATGTACTAACTCTAACCTTTGTTTGGTGTGTGCTGAAATTTCTGCATGTATAGCAGGTGAAAAATTTGTTAGTGCAGTGGATGAAGAAAGTGCAGAAAATGAAGCAACACCAGTAACATTCTCTAACTGTTTACCACCTCCCCCTGAGGAACCAGTGATGGATTTTGCACCCTTGGATTTTGCACCATGGCCAACCCAAGCGGTTGAACCCCGATTCTATTGGGGAGACTTTATTGAGAAGGAGGTCATCTGTGACCCGAGAGGAAGTGAGAAGTCCGCCGCACTGGGCGAGGTTACTATGATTGTCAAGCACTCACTTCCACAAAAAGGCTGCAAGTTAGGGAGGCTTGGAATGAATTTCAGCCCTTTGGCTACCACGTGGGACTTATGCTACAAGCAGTGGGATCCCGGTGGAACCACCACCCTCAATGAGCTTTTCTTAACCCTTTCTCCTTAGTTTACTTTCATTTGCTTTGTTAGTTTTTGTTTGCTTTACTTCTGTTTTATTTTCAATAAAAGCTCCTGAATAATTTGAGAAGCTCAGGAGTTGTGTTAAGTCTAGTATTGGAAAGTTTATTGGATTTGATTGATTTTGCATAGATGAATTGCATGATAGTGTTGACTGTTTTCCCCCTAGGATTTGAGAAAATTTTTGAAAAATGATCCCCATGTGATTGAAAACTGAACTGTGAGATTTTGTTATAATGGCATGATGAATGATAAGTTTGGGGTGATAGGAAGCACACACTAGGGATAGAATCTCAGTCAAATAATTTGCAAAAAAATGTCCAGGTGAGGTTTTGAGCCTCCAACATGTTTTAAACTGTGTGAAAATCACTTTTTTAAGTTGCATTTCCCTGGATTTGATTGAATCTCTTTTTGGTTTGCATGATTATATGTGTGTAGCAAATGATTTAGGCAGTTTTTTTTTTTTTGTAAATAGCTACTTGGCCTGAATAAACTAATTCCTATTGCATGTTCCCTAGTTAGCCCTTTTGAGCCTATTAGCCTGTTAATTCTTGATAACCTAATGTTATAAGCCCAAAAATCTGGAAAACCATGTTAACCCGATCTTAGGATTAGGAGAGCATGTAATCTTAGAATGGGTGCAAGAAACTAAGTTTGGGGTGGCTGCAAGGTGTAACATGTTGTTTGGGATTGAGAAAAAAATTTAAGTAAAAAAAAAATTGTGAAAAAAAAAAAAAAAAAAAAGTAAAAGTGCAAAAATGCCAAAAAGAAATAAAAAGGCTGTAGTCACCCAATGCAAATGAAAAGAAAAGAGAAAAGGAACTTGAGTTAAATTCAAAGTGTAAATAATGTTCATGCTCTCTTAGTTCCTAGGGTCTTCAGCCTAGTTTCCTTTGTATATCCTACCCTTAGCCAGGCCCCATTACAACCCACAAAAGTCCTTTTGATGTTGCTTGCATATTTTCTGTGGGAACTATTTAGAGATGAAAATCAAATTTTTGGGAAGTGCTCTTAAAAGTGAAATTGAGTGAATTGTTGATAGCCTGACACAAACTGAGCGAATGAGTGAACACAAATTTCCCTTGTGAGGAAGGCAGTTGTTTGATTTGGTGATCTCCCTTTTGTGTGTAACTTAGATCCCCTGCTTAGATTTCTGATTGTCTGAATGATTAATTTCTCAACTGTTTAGAATAAATGAATGTGGGGATTGTTTTGTTTGAAAGGGGGGAACATTGAAAAATATTTTGATAAATTGCTTGAAATCTGTGCGAAAGTTGATTGAATCTTTTGAGCTTGCCAGGTCTTGAGTCTTTTTAAGTTTTTGAGTGTAGTTTGCTTGGGGACAAGCAAAGTTTAAGTTTGGGGTATTTTGATGAGCCTCTGTTTGACTGGTTTTATAACTAGTAAAGACCTTGGCTTTGTGCCAATTTCATATCATTTTCACCCAAATTAGACTTGATTGTCTTTAAGCAGCATTTTGAGTCTGTAAAGTGTTTTTATGTTAATTTAGTTGTTTTAGAGTTGAATAAAGTATTTACTATTTTTTCTTGTTTGCAGGATAATAAAAAGAGCAAAGAAGGAAGTGTATCCAAGCAGAGGCTATCACGCCCGGCCGTGACAGCGGGTCACGGCCGTGATGAGAAGATCATGAAAAGTCGAAAAGAATCACGGCCCAGCCGTGATACACATCACGGGCGTGATAAGGAAATGCAGAAAGTCAGAAAGAATCACGGTCTAGCCGTGATGAAGGTCACGGCCGTGACAATAGAGAAACCAAAAGTCAGAATGTATCACGGCCTGCCCGTGATATACATCACGGCCGTAACGGACCAGAATGTGAAAAGTCACCCTTGGCAGAAACGATCACGGCCTGGCCGTGACATACATCACGGCCGTGACGCGCAGAAGCTTATAAAAACAGAACGCATCAGACAGAGGAAGAGTCAGTTTTTGCTGGTTTTTAGTCAGTAGGAGTAGTGGTAGTTTCAATAGTTTATTTTCCTTTTCTTTTCTTTTCTGCTTATGTCTGTAATGGAGAATTAGTCTCCTAGATTAATCTACTGTAATTGGTTTCTGTTAACACTTGAGGTTCTGTGATTCCTCTTTCATTTCCTTTTCTCTTTTCAATGCCATGCTTTATATTTCTGTTTGCTTAATTCAGGAGTATATTGCGTTGTGTTGGTTTATCTTGGTGATATTATGTTCCTATATACAATCGCGTTTGCTTAATTCGCGTGTGTTCGTTTCGTGTTCGCTTAGTTCACGAAGGGCTTAACCCTGTTTGCTTAATTCGGGAATAGGGATATATATCCGTAGTAATGGTTCCGCTTGTGAATTGTTGCTACAACCGGGAGGGGATTAGAATCTGCTTAGGGTTGCATGAACCGATGATAGTTGGGAAACCGAGAACAGTAGGTTAATCGCTTTAGCTTATTTGGTAACTGCTCTATTTTCTTGCTTTGTTTTCTGTTTTGCTTCTTTAATTTAGTTTCCAATCTCGAAACCCCCAATTCTAACTTTTTCTAACTTTTTCTGTTAATAATAACAACACCTAAAGAGTCCTTGAGAGACGATCCGAGTTGTCGCACTATACTGCATTATTTTATAATCGCTCGTTCTTTTTGGCGCGTGGCGACAGCGCGTTCAATCATCTGAGGGTGTCTGTTGAGATTATTCGAGATGCTGATGCTCGAGTCCCTGTGCCCACTGAGGAGGTTCAAACAGTGGGTCAGGCCCCCGGTAACTTCATCCTCTGGCCAAGAAGACTGGTCAGCTTTCTTGTTGCATCTGAGGTATTCGGTTAGTTGTGTTTTTCTATATTCATAGTTGAAATATATTTATTATTGTTTAAAGATAATGCTTTATTTGTATTTGTAATAGGATGTTGGAAATGATATTGTGCCTAAAAGGTCGGATCTAGGAAGACCAGAGATGTCTGCTCCTGTCAAGGTATTCATTTGACCATTTAGTTAATAACGAATTAAATAACTTAATTATCCGTGATTACTAATATATATCTATGTTGTTTAGGGGATCGACAAAGGGGCACCTGGCCATGGTGATGTTTTCAAAGTTACGGCTATACTGGGTTGTCACCATGGAGGATGATGCAGCCTTGGTAACGTTGGAACATGATGTCACCCAGTGAATCAGTATATACCAAAGAAAGAACTTATGGAGATGGCACTCAATAAAGAAATGGCCAGTTCTGCACACATATCGTTTTGGTGCACGTAAGTACATTTTATTTATAAGTTAAGTACGTAATTAATTTTTAAATACAATGATAATTAACATGTTTTTCCAATATATTAGGTATCTGCATCGTATGTTAGTCGATCAGGGTAACCTCGCCCTTTATGGGTTCATTGACCCCATGTTCATTCAGGGTGATGTTCTCGTAGCATCGGAAGACCCGGTCACTACCATACGTGATATACTTGCCCGAGACGATCATCAATTCTATCTTGCGCCTTATCTCAATAAGTAAGTACCGGTTATTTAAGTATAACTATATATGACTTAGTCACTAATCTGCTCCGCAAATTTACAGCCGCATTGGCAACTGTTTCTCTTGTACCCAAGAATGAACGTCGTGGTCTTCTTCTGCTCATTGGGAAATAAGCCGGCGAATGAACTGAAGACGATCATCGAAACGTAAGCGTTAAAATACTTTATAATTAGTAATGCAGTTGTTTTAATTATCTGAAATCTATTATATATACTTTAATTAATGTTTTTGTCATGATAGGTCTATTAATGCATCCCACATGTTGCGTGGTGAAAGGCGTACTCGGGCTATCAGATGGATTATTCCCAGCGTAAGATATTTATTAGTTCAAATGCATCAAATGCAGTGGGTACAATAATTGATTTCTATTTTATTTAATTCCTCATATTCTAATTGGGTTTCATTTGTACGTAGTCACGTATACAACGTGGGTCATGGGAATGTGGCTACTATGTGATGCAAGTGGATGTTGGAAATTATCTCCTCCGGGATCACCGAAAGATGGAGTGAGGTAAATGTTAATTGACAATATTAGAAGTAATAGTATAGATTCGTTATATGTTTTATGTTAGTTTATTACTTAAAAGATATAATCTTTTGTCCAATTAAACCTGCAGATATTCAACAATCCAACTCCATTGTCTCATTCTGACATCAACATCATAAAGAGGCGTTGGGCAACTTTCTTTCTTGAAGTGTACCACCCATAGTTTGTATATATGTAGTTAGTTTAAAAACTTATCATATACTAGCTATAGTGTACCTTTGACTGATGATATGTATTAGTGCTCGTGTCCGGTTCAATTCTTCTTCTCTCGTGTTTTGATGTAGCCTTGATAAAGTGTTGTTTTCATTCATTCGAAATTAATTAGGCCTGATGCCCTCTGTTTTCAGATTCTGTGCTCACTAGTCATTTGATGAAATGTCAGTATTTTTAACGATATGTGTAAGAGCTGATTGTCTGTGCTAAGAAAATTGAATGAAGTATGTTTTGCTTTTGAATGATTGTGTCAAAACTGGTTTGGTGTTCTGTTGTTGTTTCTTGTTTGATCGAGTCTACGCTGGTTTGTTTATTGATCTGCATTAGTGAAACAGGGGAAAGGAATGATTGAAATGTAAATAACAGATTAAAAAAAAAATGAGATTTTACACATCGGTTCTCAATAACCGATGTGTATATTTAACTTTCTACATCGGTTTTGCAAAAAACCGATGTGTAAATTTAACTTTACACATCGGTTCTTTAAAAAACCGATGTAGAAAGTCAAATTTACACATCGGTTTTATGCAAAACCGATGTAGAAAGTTAAATTTACAACTGCTTATCAATTGATAAATTAATTTTCCACATCGGTTAATATAAAACCGATGTTTAAAATATACTTTACACATCGATTTTTTAACCGATGTGTAAAGTGGCAATAAACCACATCGGTCGTTTCCACATCGGTTTTAAAACTGATGTGGAAAGCCAAAAATAACCGACGTGGAATCCCTTTTCTGCACTAGTGCTTGAAATTGATTTGGATGCTCCACCAAATCAATGAAACAACTCTCCTATTGCTTACAAGAAAATTGTTTCCGAAGAGAAATACAAGAGAAACTATAATTGCCTTTTTCAAATTGAAGTATGAAAGCTCTAATGATTTTTGTGGAGGTATTTTGACAGAGTTTTGTTAGCACAAAAAAATCTTTTTTTTTCATGCCAAAGTAACCACTATTTATAGAGAAAAATTTTAGAAGAGATTTTGAAAATTTGAACATTTTTATTTCTGTTTTTACTGAAGTAGTCAACTACTTATAGTAGTAATCGACTACTTTGGTGTAACAGAACCAAGATTCAAGAATTTCAGCTGAGTAGTAGACGACCTGACTGAAGTAGTAGACTACCTGACTAAAGTAGTCGATTACTTAAAAAAGTATTCAAGTAATCGACTACTTTGATTCAAACACGTTTCTGGAATGCTGAAGAACAAAGTAGTTGACTGCTTAACACAAGTAACCGACTACATGCCTTTTTTACGTGAAAAATCAATTTTTTCTTTTCAAAGGCAAGTCCAGAAACTTGTTTTTAATGTCTTGAATCAAATTGAAATAATATTCTAAACATTTGTAATACCCGAAAATTTTGATAACTTAAAATTATAAACTTAAATGACATTATGCTCAGTAGTTTAAAAAAAACAGTTCTCTTTACAAGTTCTACATGGCAAATTTTTTTTATATATAATACTTTTTTTAATTAAGTACGCTAAAAAAAATGTTGTTGGACATTCTATAGAAAATTAAATAAGGATTTGAAGACGAAAAGGGTAGTTCATGATTGTCATGTCCACGTATTTTAATAATTATGAGTGTATTGATAACTAATGCATTAAGTGGTAATTAATTTATTTTCGATCACAAGTAATAGCGTTAAAATATTAAGATGAAAATAGGATAATACATACCTTGGCATGCCCTTAGCTAGTTAGTTAAAATTTAACTAGTAATTTAATGTGTATATACACCATAATGCCCTTTTAGTGAAGGGCACTATTGTCCAATGCTTTAGGATTTTTTTTTTTAAAGGGAAGCTCATCCATTTACCTCTCACTTTTTGCCAAATGTAAAGAAAAAAGAGGGCTTAGGGTTTGAAAAGAAAAAGCTTGGGAGAAGGAGTAAAGGAGAAGTTTGGAGCTTGGATTCTTGTTTCTCTTCCCAAATTTTTGTTTTGTCTCTTGAAGCCAATGAATCTTCAACCTAAGGTGAGGGGATGTATGTATTTTGTTCATATTGGTGTGGGTTGTGATAATCCGCTGGCTTATCATGTTTTATCTATTATTTTAGAGTGGATTTTATCAATTTTGTGGAGTTGAATGCTTGATTTAACCCAAATTAGACTTTGTTTTCCTATTTTGATTTATTAGAGTCAATATATGCATTTAATTAATTTTAATTAGATTTTAGATGATTTTCTCATTATTTTCTTATTTTGGTTTTTAGGAAAGTACGTATCAAGAAGGGAGAGAATGACTATAATTGAATTGTAATTGAAGAAAGGAAATTGAAGTCCGGAAGAGAACATGAATTACAATTGAAAAGGAAACAAATCATGATGCCATGGCCTATTTGAAGTTCACTAGCATATTTTTTGCAATTTGACATCAAAAGCCACGTACAGAAATTTTAATTTGAGGAAAGATTGGCAATTAAAAAAAATCCAATTTAAGTACGTAGGGCCTGTGTCCTATAAAGTGGTTATTGGAATTGAATTATAACAGGATCTTATGTGAATTGTTACTCCAATTTGGAATTGGAATTTGAAACATGTCCAAGAGTAACAAACGTGAATGAGATGTGCAAGGGCCCACATGGATTCAAGATGAATTAAGATAAAAGATCGAAACTGTAACAAGATATGATTAGATTAGATAATTAGCAATCAGATTTGGCAAAATTTGAGAGAGGTTGACCCGCATAAGATGGGAATTGAAGTGGAAAAAAAGGATGCAATGGTACACATATAAAAGCACCACACAGCAACAGAGAACGGGTGAGACAGTAGCCGCACAACAAAGAGAGTGCCACAGCGAGAGAATTGTACAGTTTTAGGGGGAGAAAAGGGAGCAATCAAGAGAGTTGAAGCTTACGAGTAGAGACTCGTGATGACTACCTTGCCTTCATCTTCTCCCGGAGTTTGTTCTATTTCTATTATGTTTAGCTAATTTTCTTTGGTTAGAGGTAGATGGAACTGCCTACATAACTTGTTTTGATTCTGGATAATTACTTGTTCTGGTTTGTTTAATTTCAAGAGTTTATTCACTGTTTGCATGTTTATCTACTGTATGAATTTGCAATTGGAAAATTCGAGTTCATAATCTCTGTTTGTGAATAGACAATTTGCGCGTGTTACTTAGGAATAATAACACAACCAAATTAATTTTTTTGAGTGGAGATCTTTCTTAATGCTTCTTCTATTTATCTAATACTCAAGGAATTGAATTAGTAACTTAGACAGAAAGGTTTATTCACCTAAAGAATTAGGGGATAAATTACAAAACTCAGTTTCTTGAAATTGGATAAACTGTTCAAGTTAATTTTCAGGATTGAACAAGTAGGAAAAGCAGGGAAATCGATCCTCTAACAATGTTTTCTTGATTGTTAAAACCCAAATTTTCTGTTGCTTAATTTTCTCAATTGAAAATACCAAAAATATTTTCTGTTCCTTGTTAAATTTATGTTCTTACTTGTTGGTGAAAAGCAATTTTAAACCATTCGGTCGCTCAAACGAAATTGAGTTGGCACTTTTTATTATTACAGTTAGCACTTGGGTAATGTTTTGTGTGAAATTTTCGTAGATTAATGATGTGTAAACATATATCTATTATACACACACTGACACACATAGGGATGGAAATAGTTGTGTCTGTTGTTCGTTGGGTGAGGTATTAAAATGAATCAAAGGGTTGAATCCATGTGTACAATCCCACAAAAAACTGTGCGCATTTTGTGGGCATTTGAAAGGAATGTAGGGGCATAAATATTTTATTGCCGTGGCTTGTGAAGATTAGAGGGACGGTTGCCACAAATGGCTGCCCACTTGATCTCGTTCTGGTACTGATACGTATTTATAGGTGTATATAGATATATATTATTTTGCAGATGATTTGTACATATATAGATATCATAGTATAAGACTTGTGATAAGTAACCAAAAATATATATGTAGAATAGTGATTGGATTGAGGTATTTATGGACTTGCATTGTTTCCCCTGTTACGCCTTTTGACAATAAAAAGATATGCTTTACTTGTCCTTGCCATTTGCCTTTGACCTTTGACCTTTGACCTTTGAAAGTTGATAATGCTCTTAATTAATTAATTGTTGAAGTCCAGGTTACAAAGTATTATTAAAAGATGAAGGCACTAAACCTGACGTGCTTGGCATTTCAATGCCGTTATGCCAGAATTCATGTAGTTTAAAAATTCATTGCAATTTGAATATCCACCAATTTACAAGTGGTTTATGAAATGATGCATATAAGGAGCTTTTGAACCATAGTAAATGAGTTGCTATGATACCTATCGAGATAAGTATATGTTTTGATGATGAGATTGTGAAGGTTTATGGTAATTAATTATGCGAATTGGTTTATGCTTATGTGTGGTTAATTTATGATTATTAAAAAGAGTACTTGTTGGAATGGATTGTCAAAGAATGATTATATGAATCTTTGGGTAGGCGAACCGAGGAGTGAGAGGCTCTGGTATATAAATATCACCGTCGGGGATGAGGGGACCTCGTTAGATACCCCGGACATTGAGGAGGGGTGTTGATGTTGGCCGGAGGGTGTGGTATCTTCGGGGTACGAAATTCAAACCGTTGGGGCGGGGGACCTTGAGTTAACAACCCCAAGTAGACCCAAAGATTCAATGTATATGCTATTATATGTATCCCCGTATGGGCGGGATATGAATTATGGGAAAAGAAAGTAGTGCAAGTCATTCCACAAGTACTCTTGAGGGACAAGATGTCCATAAAGTATTTGTTAGTTTATGAGATCATCATTTGCATATGTAAAGATGCTTGTGATGTGTAGATGAAAAATGACCATCTATTTGTTCGATCTAGTGCTTGCTTGAGTGTGTGACTTTATTTCGCCCTTGATTTTATGTGATTGTATGTGTTTGGGGAAACTCCCTCAGAGTCAGTGGACTCACCCTACGTTTAACATCTCAGCTGCAGGTATCGTCAAAGCCACCAGAAGCCTTGAATGCCATGTGGATAGTTTGAGGGGTTGCACCCTTATTTATTTATTTATTTAAGAAGGACTTTGTAATTCTTTGTGTTGTTAACCATTTCGATGTATTATATTCCTTATGTAAGTAATGAATATAATCTTTTTCTTTGGATGAGACAAATTTGTGTATGCTTGTAAAGGTTGCGAAAGGGAAAGATTAGGCTTTCTTTTTCGGTCGGTCATGACTACAAAATTCGAGTCATGACAAAATTTAAAATACGTGGACATAACAATTATGAACTACCCTTTTTGTCTTAAAATCATTATTTAATTTTCTATAGAATGTCCAACAACATTTTTTTTAGCGTACTTAATTAAAAAAAAATATATTATATAAAAAAAAATTTGCCATGTAGAACTTGTAAAAAGAACCTTTTTTAAACTACCGAGCATAATGTCATTTAAATTTATAATTTTAAGTTATCAAAATTACCGGATATTACAACATTTTAACTCTAAAAAACTTATTACATCACTTACAACTTATACTTCAATCTTAAAGGTAATTTTACAAAATATTCCTTAAGAAAATATTAAAACCCTTCAACAATTAGAGTTTATTCCTTAGTGTGCATTTGAAGATCAATCATCAAAACCATATGTTGAACTTCAGTCTCCTCCTTTTTGACGATGACAAATGTTTTATGCTCTTCATATCATTTGTTAACTCCTTTGTTGAATGAAGATATGAAATATTTTTGGAAAGTCAAAAACACTTTAGCACTCCCCTTGAATTTGTGCATTATTTCTGGAAAAAAAAATAATACAAGACACCTTTCTCCCCCTTTGACATTATCAAAAAGGAAACATTGAATGCGTAGGAGAATAGTATCGAAAAGGGAGCGCATAGGGAGTAAAGAGTATAATGTGACAAGCAAAACCATACACATACACATCATGCATTTTTCTTATTAACAACAAGAAAGGAACAAAGAAATCAATGGAGACTAGAACGGATATAAAAGAAATTTTCCCTAGCTAAGGGTTTAGTAAAAATATCATCTAATTGTTTATTAGTCTCTACAAATTCCATTATGCAATTTTTTTTTTTGTATGTGATCTCTAATGAAGTGGTGCCGAATTTCTATGTGTTTGGTTCTAGAATGTTGGATAGGATTTTTATAAATATTTATTGCATTTGTATTATCACATCTTATGGGTATATTTGTTAGTTTAATACCATAGTCTAAAAGTTGTTGTTGCATCCAAAGAATTTGACCGCAATAACTACGGCGGCTACATACTCGGCCTCGGCGGTTGATAAGGCTACACTAACTTGTTTTTTGCTAAACTAAGAAACAAGTGAGTGACAAAAAATGTGACAAGTGCCACTTGTTCATTTCCTATCTAATTTACATCCGGCAAAATCAGAATCGGAATATCCAATTAAAGTACAACAAGAACCTTTAGGATACTATAACCCCACATTAATTGTTCTAGCTAAATATTTTAAAATTCTTTTAAATGCTGTTAAATGTGATTCCTTGGGATTTTCTTGATAAGGTGCACACATACAAACTCTAAACATAATATCGGGTGTACTTGCGGTCAAATATAAAAGTGATCCGATCATACCTCGATACTTGGTTAGTTCTACAGCCTTACCACCTTCATCTTTATCTAGATAGCATGATGTTCACATTGGTGTTGTAGCATGATTTGCATTTTCCATTCCAAAGCGTTTAAGCAACTCCTTGCAATATTTTGCTTGATTGATGAATATCCTACTAGAAGTTTGCTTTATTTGTAATCCGAGGAAGAACGTTAACTCCCCCATCATTGACATTTCGAATTCGCTTTGCATTAACTTGGAAAATTCTCTACACAAACTATCTTTAGTGGCACCAAAAATAATATCATCAACATATATTTGTACAATCAAGATATCTTTGTTTTTCCTTTTAATTAAGAGTGTTGTGTCAACCTTCCCTCTATTAATACCATTTTAAAGTAAAAATTTACTAAGTCTCTCATACCAGGCTCCTGGAGCTTGTTTTAAACCATAGAGAGCCTTTTTGAGTTTATAAACATGATTTGGGTTTTCAAAATTTTCAAAATCGGGGGTTGAGAAACATACACCTCTTCATTAATCAAGCCATTTAAAAAAATGCTTTTAACATCCATTTGAAATAATTGAAAGTCCATAAAACATGCAAATGAAAGTAAAAGACTAATAGCTTCCAACCTTGCAACCGGGGCATAGGTTTCATCATAGTCAATTCCTTCTTCTTGATTGTAGCATTTAGCCACTAACCTAGCTTTGTTTCTAACTATTATGCCATTTTCCTCAAGTTTATTGCGAAAGACCCATTTGGTTCCTATAATTTGCTTATCAATGGGTCTTGGGACTAATTCCCAACTTGATTTCTTGTGAATTGGGTTTAATTCTTCATTCATAGCTATTAGCCAATGCTCATCTAGAATAGCAACCTCTATGGATTTAGGATCAAATTGAGAAGAAAAAAAAAACATATAATTGCAAAATTCTCTTAAAGAAGACATTGTAGTAACTCCCTTTGATATATCTCCAATTATGTTATCAATTGGATGGTCTTTGGAGAATCTCCATTCTTTGGGTAGTCCTTCATTTGCTTCTTCAATTCTTGATTCTTGGTGTGGTACTTGATCATCATCCGATTGTTGCCCTTCACAAGGGTTATGAGCAATTTCTAAAAAATCATCAATAAAACTTTTCCCATCCTTTTGGGGGTTAGTCTCATCAAAAGTAACATGAATAGACTCTTCAATAATCATAGTTCTTTTATTAAACACTCTAAAAGATTTACTAGATGATGCATACCCTAAGAAAATTCCTTCATCCGCCTTGGCATCAAACATGCCAAGATTGTCTTTACCATTATTCAAAATGAAACATTTACAACCAAAAACACGCAAGTGAGCTATGTTGGGCTTTCTTCCTTTATATAACTTATAGGGAGTCTTTTTAATTATTTTTCTAATGAGAACCCTATTAGTTACATAGCAAGCGGTGTTGACCGCATCGGCCCAAAAATATTTTGGTAAATTTGATTTACTTAACATGGTTCTTGCTAATTCTTCTAGAGACCTATTTTTCCTCTCAACAACTCCAATTTGTTGAGGGGTCCTAGGTGCTGAAAAATTATGAGTAATGCCATGCTTATCACAAAATTTTTCAAAATTATGATTTTCAAATTCACCTTCATGGTCACTTCTAATACATGCAATTTTTAGATCCTTTTCATTTTGAATTTGTTTAGCTAATTTTCTAAAGGCATGAAAAACATTGTTTTTATGTGCAGGAAAAAATAGTCCATGTAAACCTTGAAAAATCATCAACAATAACAAGTGCATAATAATTTACACCTAAACTCATAGTTCTAGATGGTCCAAAATAAGTCCATATGCAAAAGTTGTAGAGGTCTATTAGTAGAGACTATATTTTTGGATTTAAAACTAGTTTTAACTTGCTTACCTTTTTTACAAGCCTCACATAAACCTTCTTTTTGAAACTTGATTTTAGGGAGACCTATAACTAAGTCTTTAGAAATTAATTTGTTAAGATGCTCCATGTTAATGTGTGCTACCCTTATATGCCATAACCAAGCCTCATCATTTTTACTCAACAAGCATTGAATATTATTATTGATGTCATCTAGGTCTAGCATATAAATGTTGTTAATTCTTTTTCCAACAAATTTAATTTCATTGTCATGCAAACATTCAATCATGCAACATTAACTATCAAACACAACCCTATAACCCTTATCACAAAGTTGACTTATGCTAAGTAAATTATGCTTTAAACCATATACTAAAAGAATATTTTCAATAGTAGTACACCATTTCCTATTTTACCAATACCAAGAACTTTACCTCTATTGTTGTCACCATAGGTTACATGACCAATTTGCTTTGGGGAGAGATGAATGAACTTTGATATGTTTCCCGTCGTATGCTTGGAGCACTCGCTATCAAGATACCATTCCTTTCCATGGGTCCTCAAGCAATCCTCTTGGTCATCTTTTTGACTTGCCATCAAGTAAAGATTGGAGACTTCATCATCCGTGCTACCACCACTTGATGAACTTAGATCATTGTCCTCACATGCTATGTATGACCTTCTCCCCTTCTTTTCCTTCTTAGGCCTATTGTCACCTTTATCTTTCTTTTGGAGAGTAGGACATTCGAATTTGATGTGTCCGGGCTTTCCACATTCGTAGCTTAGAGGAGTTGATGATGGTGCATCTTTCTTGATAGGTTTCTTGGAATTGTTGAACCTCTTCCACTTACTTTTGTTCTCGAGAAACTTCCCAAATCTCCTTACTGGTAGATTGATTTGTTCATCTTCCTTGTCATCTTCACTAGAATCATTGCTTTCTTTGTCACTTTCATCTTTCTTGGAAGAAGAAGCCATAAGTGATATTCCTTTGCCTTTTTTATCTACTTATTCATTCTCCTTGAGCCTTGTTAACTCCAACTCATGCTCCTTGAGCTTTCCAAACAAAGTTTCTAGAGACATTGTTGTAAGATCCCTAGACTCCATGATGGTCGTTACCTTGGGTTGCCATTCTCTACTAAGACACCTAAGTACCTTAGTCACAAGATCTTCATTAGTGAAAGTTTTCTCAAAAAAAAGTAATTGATTTACAATGAGTTGAAAACGATTTTGAACCTTATTGATAGATTCACCATGATTCATTCTAAATAATTCATATTGATGCATCAAGGTGTTTATCTTTGATCTAATAACCTCACTAGTTCCTTCATGGGTCACTTGTAAAGTGTCCCAAATTTATTTTGCACTCTTGCAATTAGAAATGCGAAATAATTCATCAATTGACAAAGCGCTGGTGAGGATATTCTTAGCTTCAAAGTCAAGTTAAACTTTTTGCTTTTCATCTCTAGTCCATAGACTTTTGGGTTTGTTTCGCTCTTCATCTCCAACACCATGTTTGGGGACAAAGGGACCGTTTTCAATAGTATCCCGTAAGTCTAAGTCTATTCCTTCAATAAAAATTTTCATCCTTGCCTTCCAATAAGGATATCCTTCACCATCAAAGATTGGAGGAGCAGTGGTAGAAATGTGTTTATGCTTCCTACTTGATTCAAGTGCCATTTTCAAAAAATAATCTTGAAAGCTATTAAGCCTTATTCAAGACGACCCTAGCTCTAGATACCAATTGTTAATCAATATGGCATCTCAAAAGGGAGGGGGTGAACATATTGAGGTTTAACCACTTTCTTGGAAACTTTGGTTTCTTAAAAAAATTGTTCAAGAAACTCTATGTATGATGCAAAGAAATTGAGTAGAAGAAGAGAATGATTATGTATGAATGACCTCAATTAAAAATCAGAGTATTAAATCCACCACAATTAACTAAATACAATCAAGAACAACAATTAAGAAATAATTGCAAGAACTAGAAGAGTGAGGGAAAGAGAAGATCACATAAACGATTTTACTGGTTTGATCACAACCTGAGTGATCTACATCCAGCTCTCAAGAACCTTGAGAGATTCCACTATTTGAAAATTGTTTACAAGATTACAATTTACAAAATCTAAAGGATACCCCACCTTTTACCTTTGATTATTTTGAGATGCCCCACTCAAAATAATCCTTACCTCCTAAGGATGCCTGACCTTAGATTCAAGGATTCCCCAACTTGGCTTCAAGGATTCCCCACCTTGAAATTGATTTGGATGCTCCACCAAATCAATGAAGCAACTCTCCTATTGCTTACAAGAAAATTGTTTCCAAAGAGAAATACAAGAGAAACTATAATTGCCTTTTTCAAATTGAAGTATGAAAGCTCTAATGATTTTTATGGAGGTATTTTGGCAGAGTTTTGTTAGCTCAATTTTTTTTTGTGCCAAAGTGACCCCTATTTATAGAGAAAAAGTTTAGAAGAGATTTTGAAAATTTTTAATTCTGTTTTTACTGAAGTAGTCGACTACTTTATAGCAGTAATCGACTACTTTGGTGTAATAGAACCAAGATTCAAGAATTTTAGCTGAGTAGTAGACTACCTAACTGAAGTAGTAGACTACCTGACTAAAGTAGTCGATTACTCAAAAAAGTAGTCTACTACTTTGATTCAAACACATTTCTGGAATGCTGAAGAACAAAGTGGTTGACTGCTTAACACAAGTAGTCGACTATTGCCTTTTTCACATGAAAAATCAATTTTTCTTTTCAAAGGCAAGTCCAGAAACTTGTTTTTAATGTCTTGAATCAAATTGAAATAATCTTCTAAACATTTTAACTCTAAAACACTTATTACATCACTTACAACTTATACTTCGATCTTAAAGGCAATTTTACAAAATATTCCTTAACAAAATACTAAACCCTTCAACAATTGGAGTTTATTCCTTGGTGTGCATTTGGAGATCAATCATCAAAACCATATGTTGAACTTCAAAATAAACACACTCATTCTTCTCAAAACCCCTTCCTCTTCATCTCATTTCTTATGAAAACCCCAAAACATCAAATCCCAGAAACTCTCCTCCACCATCCTCATCACCAAAACCCTTCTCAAATCATCTTCATCCGCACGTCCATCCAATCCTTCCTGCACTCTCATTTACCAGATCAACCCTGCCATTAGATAAAGGACCAAAAGTATAGGGCAGAATCTATGTATGTTAAATGAGTTTGTTGTCTTTCATTGCTTACCACATTTTTGTAAAAGGAATTGAATTGAAATTGGATGATGAAGTCCATCGTTATAATAGCTGGAAAGACATGTTTGTTTTTTCCTTAGCTTATCCCTTTCAGCAATGCTCCCTCCAATCATTGGATTTTCATACTCAAGCACCTTCCCCATTTTCACACTTCTTCTTTAGTGAAGCAGGATTAGTGGACCTTTTAGAAGGAATGAGTATCTGGGATGAGAACTATCTCAGAGAAGGTGGGTTGAATAATACCCAAACAGAGGGTATAGGCTGGAGGTAAAACCTAGGCCTAGGGTGAGAACATAGATTAGGTAAGATCAAAGTTTTGAAAGGTTTTGTCAATAGTTTTATGGCGTTCTTTGTAATATTGGAAAACGTATCCGCCTCCATCAAATTACCCAGATTCTAGCGGACGTTAATGAACGTTAGTAACAGACCTGGCGGAAGGACCATTTTGTGTAAATTTTGAGATATATATAACCAAAATAAATCTTTTAAAAGGTAAAAGACTAAAATGATTTTTTTTATCTAAAAAAAAGACTTATTGAACTTTTTGGTCCATGTAAAATAGGGGTGTTTTGATTTTAGTCCCTATCTTTTTTTTTTATTTGTATTTCGTCCTCATAACTTTGCCAATTTTGTCGTTGGTCCCTGCAAAATGAGAGAATTTTGATTTTGGTCCCTATAAAAAAAATTTATTTGTTTTTTGTCCTTGTAAAATCTGAAATAACTATTTTTTGTCCCTATTGTCATGTGACATCTATTAAGTACTTATGTGTCCAACAGAAGGTCATATGATCATCCCAAGTGACACACGATAACCCTCTGTGGTGTCAAGTTAGCATATGAAACGGTTTGTAGTTTGTTCTTTATACAATTAGTTATACAACGATCTTCTTAATGAGTGTCTTAAAATTTTTTAGAAAATTAAAACAAAATAATTAATCATTACAAAACAAGCATACATAATTTTTTATAATCTTTATGATGTTCATTAGTAGGGGTATAATATTCGAACCAATAATTCGATGAATCCAAAAATTCGAAGATAACAACTGCTCCACCCACTGGTGCTATAGGAACTGATATCGGTGCAGCTGTCTGCACTGGTTTAGTATATGGTTCTCGTCTCCTCTGAGAACCACTATCTACTCTCCTTTGAGTATCCAATCAAATAGGGTCTCCACTCCTTAATTGTTTATGCTCATTGGCCATCCTCAGATCTATACTTTCAATGGCGCTGCATCTCTCGACTAGTTCCGGGAAATACTGAATGTCGAGAGACACTACAGCCCTCTGCAGCTTGTCCCTAAGTCCTTCCTCAAATATTCTACACTGCCAGTCTTCACTCTTAAACCTTTGATAGAATTCCGAGAACTTGATCAGAGCCTCAAAACGTGATGCATACTCACCAACAGACATGTTGCCTTCCACCAGAATTATGCTCCTTCGGTTAACATGAAGGCAGCATAGGTCATTTTCTTCTCCTCACTGCAGCACATAGTCGCAAATATCTTTTCGATCTCTTGTATCCACCATTCCGCCTTGTTTGGGTCATACTCTCCTCGGAATTGAGGTGGCTTTCCATTCATAAAATTAGTCAATCTGGCATCTTCAGATGCTACCGCCCTTCTCTGATTCTTAATTTCTAGTTGCTCTTTGTTCATCTGCAGCATCACAGCATTCTGCTGGGTTTGCAATAGCATAACAGCAGCTAGGGTTTCCATTGCATTTGGAGTCGAAGATGATCCTCCTCCATTCTTAGTATTGTCAGCATTACCATTGACAGCTCCAATAATCCTTTATGGAGTTCCTTCACCACTGTTAGTTGGACATCCTCTTCCTCGAGCCATGATTCTGTTAAAAGATATCATCCATTCTTATTAGTATGACATGTAATACTACATACACAAGTATGTAAATACTATATTCCATACTAATATTAACTTCTCGCATCAGATTCGGACACACTACCCAACTTCTAAGCATAGTCAAAATCCGATATGGATTCAACTAGACACGGCCAGTAACAACATCCAAAACCTTGCTGTCCTTGATTCTGATCGGACATAACCCACAATCCGTTTTAGAACCAAACTGCTCTGATACCAAAATGAGACACCCGCTGTGCCTCTTTGTGTCATTAGATTAAAACCTCATTATTTAATTACTTAATCGCATGCTTAACGTGAAAATACGTAAAAATTAAAACTTAACTTATAAAGTATACAACTTCATATATAATGGCATATCACAATATAAGTATATTATGCATATTACAAAAAATTGTTGAGGATATCCTATCAGTAAGATCCCTCACAGGCATATACTTAGGCAAAAAGTTAAACAGCAGAAAACATAATAAAAATACGCCTCGCGAGACACACTGGTCATAACTAACTAGACCCTAATCACCATGGGTCACAACTCATCCTCCAGCCTCCGGTTCGTAGGGAGTTCCATCCAACTCCTCCTGATTACGCTCATCCACATGGTCTTCTTGTACGATTCCACAAGGAGAAAAAAATACAACATACAGAAATATACAGGGGATAAGAAACAGTTCTATCATCAAAAGGCGGAAAAGAGTCATAGTAAATTATACAGTAATTGTCACAGACAATCAACACACATAACTAACGAATCATTCTCAGGTTAATATATATCATCCTCTACCCTTACTCTCAAGCAATCTAACACGTTATTTTAACGTAACCTCTCTAATCCTGTCATCATGTCATTACGGTATCGTGGCCACTACCACTCCTGTCACCATCCCTCATTTGCATCGGGGCTCACCCTCATTCCCGTTAGGATGTTCCACCTAGTGCACATCTCCATTCCTATTAAGGTGCTCCACCCCTATTCCCGTTAAGGTGTTCCACCCCCATTCCATAAGGTGGAAGTGGTCTCGCGAGAACTCTTGATTTTACGTGTATTATATTACCACTACACGGTGTATTATATTACCAATACTCAGAAGTGTTTGACGTGTATTATATTACCAATACACAGAAGTGTTTTACGTGTATTATATTACCAATACACTGTGTATTATATTACCAATACACAAATGTCCTTGTGTATTATATTACCAATACACTTTTGTCCTTGTGTATTATATTACCAATACACGGTTGTAGACAACAACACCTATACTTGAATCTCACCAACCTATTTTAACAACATCCTAGTACCTTAACCTTCCATTAGAACTTGACACATATTCTATGCCATAACACCTCTTTAACATACATCATCTAGGTTAGGCACTTCTAAGTCGTCATTATCCTCACACCCAAAACAATCATCTCTTAGACAACATATATATCTTTGCTTAAAAACCACTAAGCAGAATAATACAAACCAGACAGATCATGCATAACACAATATCAATCAAAATATTCCCATATCACCAACATAGCACAAAAATCAATTCAATAAAGGTAATAAAATCAAATCAACCATCAACAATACAAAATCAACCTAATATCGATAAACCTACAATTCCCAAATCGCCATTGGTTTTTCAGAAAAGGTTTCCAATGTGATTTTGGTCTTGTCGATTACTCGACTACTAGTTGGGTTTAGGTCACCCTACACAATTATTATATAATCTACTACTTATCCATTCCGACGATAGGTTGGTTTTTTCCCCTACGTGGGTTATCACCGAACTCTCGAACTCGAAGCTCCTCGTTGTCACACCACAAAGTACTAACTCCACCTTCAACCAATCAACATAATAACCAATAAATCAAACAAACTCATCTATGTTCTCTTTAGGCTAGGTTTGGCCATTTAATTCAAATTAGAGTTAGGATTCTTTTTTCAACATAAGCCTTTGGATACTTATCACTTAGGTTCTAGGTAACTTAGATAAATGATAGTGTGATTTCGCATCATATTTCATGTACATTTTTACATTCATTTTCATATAGTTTAGGCATGATTAGTTTAATTTTTATTAGTTTTTACCTTGGAACGGGTGAGGCGGTTTATTGGTGTTGTTTTGCAGGAATTTAAGGAAAAATGCTCAAGATTAGCCATGATGGAGCTTGGATGAAAACAAAGCTTGAAAAGTGAAGAAAATGACCCAAGCAGAGCCCATCACGGCCTAGCCGTGATAACCATCGCGGCAGTGATCGAGCAATAATTGAGAAGAAAGAAGGCAAAAGTTAGAAGCTGTCACGGCCTAGCCGTGATGTCCATCACGGCCGTGACATGTTAATTGAATCAGAACCCTCCTAGGCAGAATCTGTCACGGCCTAGTCGTGATGCCCATCACGGCCGTGACAGATCAATTGGTGGAGACGGCGCGGTCACGGCCTGGCCAGCCGATGAGTATCACGGCCGTGAAAAACATATTTTGAAAGCGCGCCCAAGGCAGAAAGCGTCACGGCCTGGCCGTGATGGCCATCACGGCCGTGACGTAAATCCTGATTTATAAAAAGGCACAGGCAGAACAGAAGGAACCAGTTTTTGAAACCCTTAAACACTCTCTCTGAACCAGGGGCAGTTGCACAAGGATTCCATGGAGTCTCTTCTCTTTTTCATCGCTATTTATGTGGTTTTGGCTATGATCATGAGTAGCTAAACCCCCATTGTTGGGGTTAGGTGTAGCTATTTCTGAATTATCCATGTACTTGACTTGATCTTGTAATACAGTTTTTGCTTCCTTAAGAGTGATTGATTTCTATGCCTAATGCTTGTTGTGGCTAGCACCCCCATGACTTGATTATTGTTTTGGTATGCAATTCGAAAATTCGTATTAGAACGAGAACTGAAATCAACCACCTAGTAAACCTTGTATCTAGGAATGGATTTAGGTTTATTAGCAATCGTGTAATCCCTAATCATCATGCAAATTCATTAATCTAGGCCACCTAAGGAATTAGGGTCAATTAGTGGATTTAGGCTCTTGTCATCCGAGGAATCGGGGCTTGAGTAATCTAGTGGATTGATTGTCATAATTGAAGTAGAAACTGTTTATTAATCATTTCATTGCATGGGGATGAAGTTTAGTGAACCTAATCCCAACATCGTTCATAGATTTGAAGAATTCTTTTAACTGCCTTCCAAGTGTTCGACAGATATTCTCACAGAACTTTTCTTGTTAATTAATTTATTTTAGGTTTTGAATCTGATTTGGCTTGGTATTTAGTATTGAGCCCCCTTCAATCCAAATATCCTCTTAGATAGTAATTGATTCGGTACGTGCTAGTACTTGTCACAGTCCTCGTGGGAACGATAAAACGGTCTCACCACCGTATTACTTGCACGACTAGGTATACTTGCCTAGATTCGTCAACAAGTTTTTGGCGCCGTTGCCGGGGATTGTGTTTCAATTTTGGCATATCCATTTCGGTTACTAATTTAAGCAAAAAAAAATTTGTTGTAATCTGTTTGCTGTAATATTTTTCCTGTTGTGTTTTGCTGTCATTTTTCTGGTGTGTTTGCTGTTGTGTGCTGACATTTACTGTTAACACTCTTGTTTGCTAGACTGTTTGTGTATGCGAGGTACTATCCCAGCTGACCAACTCCTCCACGATCCTGAAATTGAAAAAACAGTTAGGGAGAATCGGAGGCAAGCAAGACAGCAGAAACTGTTAGAACAACAAGAAGAAGAACAAGAGACTTCCAACTCTCAAGTTCATCAAGAAAAACTCAGAATGGTAGGCAATGGTGAAGGTGCTCCACCACGGAGGACACTTGGTGACTATGCCGATACAAATGTCAATCGGCATGTCACTAGCATAGTGAGGCCTCCAGTGAACTGCACAAATTTTGAAATCAAGCCAGCTTTCATCAATATGGTTTCACAGAATCAATTTGCCGGGTTGGAGAAAGAAGATCCTAATAGTCATGTCTCCAACTTCCTGGAGTTGTGTGATACGGTGAAGATAAACGGTGCCTCCGATGATGCAATTCACCTACGGTTGTTCCCTTTCTCTGTAAGAGATAGAGCCAAGTCTTGGCTCCAATCTCACCCAAGGGGGAGCATCACTACATGGGATGACTTAGAGGCAAAATTTCTGGCAAGATTCTTCCCCACCTCAAGATTTGTGAAGACAAGGGGTGATATCATAAGCTTTGCCCAAGAAGAAGGTGAGACTCTTCATGACACATGGAACAGGTTCAAAGGCTTACTCCAAAGATGTCCAAATCATGGGTTTGATGATCTTACTCAAATGCAAACATTTTGCAATGGATTGAGGCCGTCAACCAGGTATATGTTGGATGCCTCAGCTGGAGGTTCCATGAACACAAAGACAGCAGAGGAAGCACTGATTTTGATAGAGGCTATGGCATCTAATGACTATTTCATGCATCATGATCGGGGTCCCACATCAAGAAGGGGAGTGTTGGAGTTAGATTCACAAATTGCACTTTTGGCTCAGAATAAGATTATGACACAACAACTTGAGTCCATTACCAAGCAACTAGCTCAACTCCCACAACAACTGCAAACTGTTCAGGGGACAACTATGCCACCTCAACAGGTAATGAGATGTGATTTCTGTGGAGAAGATCCTGATAATGGAAGATGTGAGGCACCACCTAGTTCCCATGAGGAAGCCAATTATATGGGGAACTATGGGCGTCAAGGAAACAACCAATACTCCAACAATTACAACCAAGGGTGGAGGAATCAATCGAGTTTTGGTTGGAAACAAGATGCCGGACAAGCAAGCAAGCCTCTTCCTACACACCCGCCTCAAGACCGGACTTCTATCATGGAGAACACCCTCAATCAGTTCTTGCAAATGTCCATGTCAAACCAGAAAAACATCGATGCTTCTATAAAGAACTTGGAGGTTCAAGTTGGACAGATTGCAAAGCAACTAGCGGAGCAATCTAGGAGCAGTTTTTCAGGTAATACTCAAACTAATCCTAAAGAGCATTGTAAGGCTATTGTTTTGAGGAGTGGTAAAATCCTTGAGGAAGAGAGTGGCGAGCCTTTGGTGAAAAATCAGAGAGTTGATGAAAAAACAGAGGTGATTGCTGAAAAATCTTATTTGAATAAAGAAAAAGGCAAAGAGGTTGTAGTAGAGGAGGAAGAAAAAGAAAGTGAAAAAGAAAAGAGGGAGAAGCTGGTGGATGAAAATTCAATTTTGCGGAGGACTAAAAGTTAGATTTAGAAAGATGGAGACAAGCCTCAAGAGATCCCCTCTTATGTGAAGTTGCCATATCCTCATTTGAGCAAGAAAAAGGAGAAGGAAGAACAGTTTGCCAAGTTTCTTGACATCTTCAAGAGGTTACAGATTAACATACCCTTTGCTGAAGCACTAGAGCAGATGCCCACTTATGCAAAGTTCATGAAGGAGTTGCTCAACAAGAAAAGAAAGTTCAAAGAAGGTGAGATTGTTGCCTTGACAGAAGAGTGTAGTGCGATACTTCAAAGGAAGCTACCTCCAAAGCTTAAAGATCCTGGTAGTTTTACAATCCCTTGCACTATTGGGAGTGTTGCTATTGGGAAGGCCTTGTGTGACTTGGGAGCGAGTATCAATTTGATGCCGCTTTCAATTTTGAACAAGCTTGGAGGTGGTGAGGTGAAGCCAACAAGGATGGCATTGCAACTAGCGATAGATCAATCAAGCATCCTTATGTTATTTTTTAAGTTGTCTTGGTTAAAGTGGACAAGTTTATCTTCCCAGCAGATTTTGTGATACTAGACATGGAGGAGGATGCAGAAGTTCCACTTATATTGGGGAGACCTTTTCTAGAAACTGGTCGTGCTTTGATAGATGTACAAAAGGGCCAACTTCGACTCAGAGTGCAAGATGAAGAGGTCACTTTTAATGTATTTGAAGCTATGCATCACCCGAGTGATGAAGAGAATTGTTTCCGCATGGACCTTGTGGAAGTAGTGGCTAAAGAAGCCTTTGCACAGCAGCACCATTCCTCTACTCTTGAGAAGGTAATTGTGAATTCTATTGAAAATTTTGATGAGGAAGAGGAGAAGGAAATAGAAGATTGTTTGTGCGATCTGGAAGCTCAACCCAAGCAACTTGCTGTCAACACTAAGAAGGAAGAGCTCAAAAAGGATGAAGTCCAAGAGAAGCTCGAGTTAGAGCTTAAGCCTCTACCTCCCCACTTGAAGTATGTCTTTCTTGTGGAGAATGATGAAGACCCTGTCATAGTGAGCAATGTATTGTCCAAATTGGAAGAGGAGAAACTTGTAAGGGTGCTTCGAGAGCATAAAACAACTATTGGATGGTCCATCTCAGATTTGAAGGGTATTAGACCCATGTTTTGTATGCACAAGATCATGATGGAGGCTGAATTTAAATCGGTGGTCCAACCGCAGAGGAGGCTCGATCCTACAATGAAAGAAGTGGTAAGGAAGGAGGTGCTGAAACTCCTTGAAGCTGGAATGATCTATCCGATTTCCGTTAGTGCTTGGGTGAGTCTGGTACAACTGGTTCCAAAGAAAGGTGGCATGACCGTCGTGCACAACGAGAAGAATGAGTTGATCCCAACTAGAACGGTCACCGGTTGGCGAATGTGTATAGATTACCGGAAGCTTAATCAAGCTACTAGGAAGGATCACTTCCCACTTCCATTCATGGACCAGATGTTGGAGAGGTTGGCCGGGCAAGCGTATTATTGTTTCTTGGATGGTTATTCGGGTTATAACCAAATTGTGGTTAACCCGGAAGACCAAGAGAAAACTGCTTTCACATGCCCGTTTGGAGTTTTTGCCTATCGAAAGATGCCTTTCGGTCTTTGTAATGCGCCTGCGACATTTCAAAGGTGCATGCTTTCCATTTTTTCTGATATGTTAGAAAAATACATTGAGGTTTTCATGGATGATTTTTCTGTTTTCGGTTCCTCTTATGATAATTGTTTGTCTAACCTTGCTGCTGTGTTAAAGAGGTGCATGGACACCAATTTAGTCTTAAATTGGGAGAAGTGTCATTTTATAGTGCAGGAAGGCATTGTGCTTGGGCACAAAATTTCAGCTAAGGGGATCGAAGTGGATAAATCCAAGATTGATGTGATTGAGAAACTACCTCCACCAGTGAATGTCAAGGCTGTGGGGAGTTTCCTCGGGCATGCAGGCTTTTACCGACGGTTCATCAAGGACTTTTCAAAGAAAGCCAAGCCGTTGTGTGGCCTTTTGAACAAGGACACACCATTTGTGTTTGATACTGCTTGTCTTACCTCTTTTCAGGTTTTGAAAGAAAAGTTTATCACAGCTCCCATTCTTGTTGCACCCAACCGGGAGTCACCATTTGAATTAATGTGTGATGCCGGTGACTACACAGCTGGGGCAGTTTTGGGACAGCGGAGGGAAAAAAATTTCCATGTCATTCACTATGCTAGCAAGGTTCTCAATGAGAACCAAGTAAATTATGCAACAACTGAAAAAGAGTTGCTAGCCATAGTGTTTGCATTGGAAAAATTTCGTTCCTACTTAATTGGTTCACAAGTCACTATTTTTACTGATCATGCTGCAATTAAATATTTGTTGACTAAGTTAGATTCTAAACCAAGACTCATAAGGTGGATTCTATTGCTGCAGGAGTTTGACTTAGTCATCAAGGACAAAAAGGGCAGCGAGAATGTGGTGGCTGACCACTTGTCCCGATTGGTGAATGAAGAGGTGGCTGCAAAAGAGAAAGACATTCGGGATGAGTTCCCGTATGAAGCTTTACTTCAGGTGCATGAAAGACCATGGTTTGCCGACATGGAAAATTTCAAGGCAGCCAATATTGTTCCAGAGCACCTCACTTGGCAACAAAAGAAGAAATTCTTCCGGGATGCCAACCATTTCATGTGGGATGACCCATTTCTATTCAAGGTTGGACCAGATGGCTTATGGAGGAGGTGTGTTAGTCAAGAGGAAACAAGGAAAATTTTGTGGCATTGCCATAACTCTCCATATAGTGGACATTACAATGGGGATAGGACAACTGCAAAGGTTCTCCAATCTGGGCTCTTTTGGCCCTCAATCTTCAAGGACTCTTACAATCATGTGAAGAGTTGTGACAGGTGCCAAAGGACCGGAACATTTCAAAAAGGGATGAGATGCCACTGCGTAACATATTGGAGGTTGAGGTATTCGATTGCTGGGGCATAGACTTTATGGATCCACTTCCACCTTCATTCTCCAATCAATATATCTTGGTGGCGGTGGACTATGTTTCCAAATGGGTGGAGGCCATTGCAACACAGAAGAATGATGCCCAGACAGTGATTAAATTCATCAAGAAGAACATCTTTGCCCGGTTTGGTGTCCCAAGGGTCCTTATAAGTGATGGGGGATCTCACTTTTGCAACTCACAACTGAGGAATGTGTTGACTAAGTATGATGTGAGGCATAAGGTGGCATCCCCATATCATCCGCAAACAAATGGGCAAGCGAGGTCTCCAACCGGGAGATTAAGAAAATTATGGAAAAGACTGTGGCCGTTTCAAGAAGAGATTGGGCAAGGAAGCTTGACGATGCCTTGTGGGCTTACCGGACTGCACTGAAAACTTGTGTGGGGTTATCTCTGTTTCAGATGGTCTATGGGAAGGCATGTCATCTACCCGTAGAGTTGGAGCATCGATCTTTTTGGGCATTGAAGTTCTTGAATTTTGATGCCACTCTGGCGGGTGAGAGAAGAGTGAATCAACTGCATGAGTTAGAGGAGATGGGCCTTAATGCATATGAGAATGCAGCTATTTACAAGCAGAGAGTCAATACCTACCATGACAAGAAGATCGTCCTGAAAACATTTCAGCCGGGATAACAAGTTTTATTATTCAATTCCCCGCTGAGATTGTTTCCGGGCAAGTTGAAGTCTAAATGGTCGGGACCGTTCATTGTCAAAGAAATCTCACCTCATGGAGCTGTAGAAGTGGAGGATCCTATTTCAAAAAGGACTTTCAAAGTCAATGGCCAAAGACTCAAGGCCTACTTGGGTGGTGACATCGAGAGATTGATCTCAGCTGTACGCCTTCATGATCCTTGAGGTCACCTACCCGTCAAGCTAGTGACGTTAAAGAAGCGCTTATTGGGAGGCAACCCAAGTTTTATTTTCATTTTCCTTTTGTTTTTGATTTTTCCCTCTTGAATAATTTGAGAATATCGAGAGGAAAAAGATCATAAATTAATAGTTTGGTTAAGTGTTTTCAGGGTAAGGATGAAGGAGAAGCAAAAAGGGCAGAGACAACAAAGCCAGCAACCATCACGCCCAGGCCGTGACACTGGTCACGGCCGTGATGAGCCAGAAATGAAGATTAGAAAGGCCGTGATCCCCATCACGGGAGTGATGGGAGGACCCTGAAGATCAGAGAGCATCACGGCCTAGCCGTGATGGAGGTCACGGTCGTGACAGGCTACCCCTATGGACCAGAATGCATCACGGCCTGCCCGTGATAAGCATCACGGCTGTGACCCAATTTTCATGCAATTCCTTCTGACTAGGCATGTGAGCCAACACCCGCTACTGCCTCGGTAAGTCGTTCCATTTTTTTTCTCCTATCTCCGACTTGATTGTTTACATTGGGGACAATGTAAATTCTTAAGCTTGGGGAAGGGGTATTTTGCATTTGCATTTTGCATGTTACATTCATATAGGCATAGTTTGCATGATCACACAATTAGATTGCCCTTGTTTAGATTTTGCATCCAAATTGTGAAAACTGAGTGCCAATTAAATTGAGATAGTGAATTGTTGAACCCAATTTGTTATTCTTGTGATAAGGCTACAAATAAAATTTTTTGAGATAATCTTTTGATAGTTGATAATTAGCATGTGGTTTCGTAGATTTGTTTCTCACTGATTTTTGAACTACTAAAATGTGAGACTTTGAGCCAAAAAGGGGTACTCACTAAATCTACCCCATTCATTGTGTTAGAGTGTTATTCCACTTGGATTGTATTTCTCTAGAACTTGACTTGAAACCATTTTGAAGCTTAAAAAATTTTGAAAAAATTTTTGAAAATGATTGAGGCAATAGGTATTTTTCCGGCCTTCTGAGCTTTGAATGACTAAATGCTACCCCTTAGTTGCCCAATTTTGAGCCTGAAAAAAATAAAATACTTTTCTTGGTACCTTGAATCACTTTGATGAATATGCTTGATAAGGGCACCTTTTAAAGTATTACAAAAAAGGGTAAAAAGGTAGTTGAAAAAGTATGGGATGAGAAAGTAAGAAAAAAAGTTTCTCTTGAGCTGAAAAATCTCCCCTTCTCCAAATAAAAGGAAAATAAGAAAAAAAAATTTAAACAGAGAAGTGGATGACAAAAAGAAAAGTGAGAAATAAAAGAAAAAGAAAGTAAGAAAGGTGGCAAAAATAAATCAAAACCCAAAAAATGGTATTTTAGAAGGTGTCATGATTTGCAATGCTTGATGTTTGGGTAGCCTTTTGAAATGTCCTTTTCTTGATTTCCCCACCTAACGATAAATCCCATGGCCACGTTACAACCATAGCGAAAGACCTCTTGATTCTTAATTGTTTTCATTAATAAAGTAGAAATTTGGTTGATAGTCAAGCCTATGGTAGAATTCATTCATTGAGGAAAATGGAGCGAATTGTCATATTTCCCTAAACACTTGAGTGAGGTGAGAAAGAGAGCCAAGCAAATGAACAAGCTTGGGGTGATCTTCAGGTGAGAAAGAGTGCCCCAATCAATGAGAATATGAATTTAGGAAACCTAAGCTCTAATTGGACTTGACATTGATTATCTCTTGCTGAATTATTTGAAAATGCCTGTTACTTGGATTAGTTCCTACTCGGGTTCTTAGTTCACTATCCATGTTCTGATTATTCATATCTTCTGGCCTTAGTGATTGCTTGAGGACAAGCAATTGAATAAGCTTGGGGTGATTTGATAGTGTGATTTCGCATGATATTTCATGTACATTTTTGCATGCATTTTCATATAGTTTAGGCATGATTAGTTTGATTTTTATTAGTTTTTACCTTGAAACGGGTGAGGCGGTTTCTTGGTATTGTTTTGCAGGAATTTAAGGAAAAATGCTCAAGATTAGCCATGATGGAGCTTGGATGAAAACAGAGCTTGAAAAATGAAGAAAATGACCCAAGCAGAGCCCATCACGGCCGTGATCGAGCAATAATTGAGAAGAAAGAAGGCAAAAGTCAGAAGCTGTCACGGCTTAGTCGTGATGTCCATCACGGCCGTGACATGTTAATTGAATCAGAACCCTCACAGGCAGAATCTATCACGGCCTAGCCGTGATGCCCATCACGGCCGTGACAGACCAATTGGTGGAGACAGAAGTGGTCACGGCCTAGCCGTGATGAGTGTCACGGTCGTGACAAACATATTTTGAAAGCACGCCCAAGGCAGAAAGCGTCACGGCCTGGCCGTGATGGCCATCACGGCCTGGCCGTGATGGCCATCACGGCCGTGACGCGAATCCTGATTTATAAAAAGGCACAGGCAGAACAGAAGGAACCAGTTTTTGAAACCCTCAAACACTCTCTCTGAACCAGGGGCAGTTGCACAAGGATTCCATGGAGTCTCTTCTCTTTTTCATCTCTATTTCTGTGGTTTTGGCTATGATCATGAGTAGCTAAACCCCCATTACTGGGGTTAGGTGTAGCTATTTCTGAATTATCCATGTACTTGACTTGATCTTCTAATACTGTTTTTGCTTCCTTATGAGTGATTGATTTCTATGCCTAATGCTTGTTGTGGCTAGCACCCCCATGACTTGATTATTGTTTTGGTATGCAATTCGAAAATTCGTATTAGAACGAGAACTGAAATCGACCACCTAGTAAACCTTGTATCTAGGAATGGATTTAGGTTTATTAGCAATCGTGTAATCCCTAATCATCATGCAAATTCATTAATCTAGGCCACCTAAGGAATTAGGGTCTATTAGTGGATTTAGGCTCTTGTCATCCAAGGAATCGGGGATTGAGTAATCTAGTGGATTGATTGTCATAATTGAAGTAGAAACTGTTTATTAGTCACTTCATTGCATGGGGATGAAGTTTAGTGAACCTAATCCCAACATCGTTCATAGATTTGAAGAATTCTTTTAACTGCCTTCCAAGTGTTCGACAGAAATTCTCATAGAACTTTTCTTGTTAATTTGTTTATTTTAGGTTTTGAATCTGATTTGGCTTGGTATTTAGTATTGAGCCCCCTTCAATCCAAATATTCTCTTAGATAGTAATTGATTCGATACGTGCTAGTACTTGTCACAGTCCTCGTGGGAACGATAAAACGGTCTCACCACCTTATTACTTGCACGACTAGGTATACTTGCCTAGATTCGTCAACAATAAATTGCTATAACTTCAAGATATGGAATAAAAATCATCCAACCACTTAGGGTTGGTTTCGTCCTTGTATTACAACATAGACTAGAAATTTTTAAACTTTTCAATCTCTTAGACTTAGCATCCAAATGTATTAAGGAGCTTATGTCCATGATCATATTGGAAAATGAAAACAAAACATCCTAGGTCCACAACCATCATAGGTTCGGCCATCATAGGATAAATAGGATAGAAATCTTTAAATTTTCCAATCTCTTAGACTTAGCATCCAAATGTATTAAGGAGCTCAAGTCCATGATCATTTTGGAAAATGAAAAACAAAGTATCCTAGGTCCATAACCTTCTAGGTTCGACCTTCATAGGATTTATAGGTTATAAATATCTAAACTCTCCAATCTATTAGACTTAGCATCCAAATATCTTATGGAGCTCAAGTCCATGATCATTTTGGAAAACAATGGAAACTTAAACATTCCAATCTCTTAGACTTAGCAACCAAATATCTTATGGAGCTCAAGTCCATGATCATTTTGGAAAATAAGAAATAACACATTCTAGGTTCAATAACATAGAATAAACAAGTTAGAAATCCTTAAACTTTCCAATCTCTTAGACTTAGCATCCTTCTATATTAAGGATCCTTAGTCCATGATCATTTTGGAAAATGAAACTCAAACATCCTTGCTCTAAAACATTTAAGTTTCGGCCTACATAGGATAATGAGGAAAAATATTCTTTGTTTGATAACAACTCTTAGGTTTAGAATCACAAGGTATTAAGAGTTCTAAATCCATGATCATACTTAGAAAGTTGAAACATAATATCCTAGGCCTACTTATACATATTTTCAGTCATCACAGGAAAACAAGCTATCAAACCTTCCAATATTTATAGATTTAAGATCAAAGAATAGTTAGAAACTCAAACACATGATCATATTCCAAAAGTTGAAGCAAAAACCTCATAGGCCACATATGCATAGCTTCGGCCATCATAGGAAGAGATAGGTAGAGATTTTTGTTTTACATAACCTCTTAGTATGTGAAAACATAAGTTAATACAAGACTATAGAAAGTGGTTTCAACTCAAAAGGAGTTTTCTACCATTTTAGAGAGATTTTAGAAGTTTTCAACATATAAAGAACACATAAAGCAAACTAAGAAATAAAAGATGAAACTTGGAAAAAAAAATTCATATGAGAGCATTACCCTTAGTATAAGGAAGAACTTTAATGAAGAACTCAAGTAGAAAAGATGAATAAAAACTAAAGCTTTAAGAGCTAGAACTTTTAAAAGAAAAGGAAGTAGATGAAGTTTAAATGGAGTTTTTGAAGAAGGAAAGTGATGAAGTGAAAATGAGAGGTGTATATATAGAAAAGGGATTGAGTGGCACGAAATTGAGGAAAGAGGAATGAGCTTGGAAAGCAAGTTTTGACTTTGTGCCTTCTTTGGTTTGAGGAGAGAGAGAAAAATATGTTTTTAGAATATAATATGATATAATTTGAAAAGTGTGATGATTAAACTTTTGGAGTGTCATAACCCATTTCCATCAAGTCCCATCAAGTCACTTCACTTCTTTTGTGCTCCCGAATCTGCTCCATTTCGTACCCGATTGTATTTTCCGATCGTAATTCTTCCGACGTTTTCGCCCGAATAAATATTACATTTTATTTCTGAACTCGAATTTTCGAAAATTTGTAATATCATACAAAACATCACAAAAACACTAACAGTTTCGTTCACGGTTCAAAATTAGGTTTTCTGCTCAGTAAACTTGTATCGGCAGTGAAAACACAGACCGACTTTCGTCTGAATTTTCAACCGAAAATTTTACCGTAACCCTCTACCATAAAGTAGACTATGAATATGATTTTATTTTAATCAAAAACACTTTCTAACTCTCAAATTAAAATATAATTAATTATATTTTAACCGGTTGAACAACATAATTAAAATCAGGCTGTTACACTAATGGCCACACGAGAAGAACCCAGGATCTTGGTTATTCAGCAACAAGGATGTTGGTTTTTTTATAAAAAAAAAAGGCAAAAGACATTCCATTAAATGAGTTCAAGGGGTACTCTTAAGCCCATTTACAATAGGAAGATTACAGTTAAATGAGCATAGGAAACCTTAAACATCCAAACTGTTTGAGACAAAGGAATACAACAAAGCAAAAACAACCTACAAATACCCAAGGAGCACCAAGCACCAATCCGAGAAAGATCTGGATTTGCAGAGGTTTGATGTAGAAACCCACTTCCAAGCTGTTACTTTAATCCTATAGAGCAAACTGATGTAATCAAACTTATCATCCCCAAAGATAATAGCATTCCTATTTTCCCAAATGCACCAAATGATTGAATGCCAAACTAAAACACAGCCCCCTCTGTCCACCCTTTGATTCCACCCCTCCCCAAAACACTCCAAAAGCTGTGATAAAGTTATAGGTAGCGTACAACTCACATTTAACCAAGCAAAAATACCTGGCCAAAGAGATGATATAAAAGGACAGTTTAAAAATAAATGAACAGAACATTCAAGGGCTGAGTTACAGAAAACATATGAGAGGGAATCGTTTCCACTCAACACACCTCTAGTCAATAAATTGTCTCTAGTAGGAAGTCTATCAAGAATCAATTGCCAAGAGAATACTTTAACCTTCATAGGAGCTGCAATTTTCCAAAGGAATTTGAAAATATTTTCCTCACCCTCTGACAAAGAATGAATATGCAAATCAAAAGACAGTAGAAACTCATTTGCAAATTTAGTTATATAATCTTCTGAAGGGTGTAGTTTCCAAACCCATCTATCATCCCTTTGAAACAAAACAACCGAAGACAACATGTTGTGAAGCTCCAACCTAAAATCAGCTTCCCAAACAAAGAGTGGTCTCCTCCATTCCAATTCCCACTTCCACTCCGATCCCTCCCAACTACCAAAACCCGAAACTGCCTCAATTTTCTTATGAGACAATCCATAAAGTCTAGGAAAAAGTTCCACGAAAGTGGTTCCCCCAAACCACTTATCCTTCCAAAAAAGCACCGTACTTCCATCCCAATTTTTTTTTTGATAACCCATCCACCACCCAATCCCCATTTACACCCGAACTCGCATTGTTTAATGGCAAGACATTCGGATTTAACCCCACCCCCTCACCATATTTCGCCCTTAAAACTCGACACCAAAGAGAATCCTTCTCAATTAACACCCTCCATCTCCACTTTCCAAGAAGGCTAAGGTTGAATAAGTCTAGATTCTTTACTCCTAACCCCCCATTCCCCTTTGGTTTACAAACAGACACCCATCTTACCCAAGGAATTTTACACCCATCCGAAGTCCCCCCCCAATCCCCCCCAAAGAAAGTCTCTCATCAATTTAACCACTTTCCTCCAACCAGATTTAGGCATTCTCAAAAACGAAAGGAAGTAGATGAGAATACCTGTTAAGACCGACTTTAGTAGCACCAATCTCCCACCTAAAGACAAGTACCTATTCCTCCAAGAATTAAGCCTATTCATCAACACATCCAACAAAGGTTGCCAAGTGGAAATAGCTCCCACCGGCAGTCCAAGATATTTAAATGGAAATCCTCCAACCTTGTAATTTAGAAACTCAGCCGCCGGTAGAAGAAAATATTCTTCCACATTAACCCCTAAAAGACAGCTTTTATGATAGTTGATTTTTAATCCTGAAGCGAACTCAAAGGTGAGAAGTATGGCTTTCATGACCCAAAGATTCTGATCCGAAGCCTCCTCGACCAAGATTGTGTCATCCGCATACTGAAAATAAGTTACAACCACCTCTGAGGAATTTACCGTGAAACCTCTAAATTTCCCCACTGCCGACGCCTTTGAAATAAGCCTAAACCTTCGGCCACCAAAAGAAAAAGGAATGGTGCAAGCAGGTCACCTTGCTTTAACCCACGTTGGATATTCACCTCACCAGTCGGACTACTGTTAACAAGGATGGATAACTTTACGGAGAAGATGCAAGCTCTAATCCAAGCTCTCCATTTCATAGAAAACCCAAACCTCTGAAGCATGTAATCTAGGAAATTCCAAGATACCGAGTCGTACGCTTTCTCGAAATCAAATTTTAAAATAAGCAATTCATTCTTTTGTTTCCTCGCAATATCAACTAACTCATTCAGGACCACCACCCCATCCTCAATGTGCCTTCCTTTAAGAAAAACAGTTTGATTGTTTGCAATGATTGAACCCATCATTCCAGCAAGTCTAGCCGCAAGGACCTTAGAGATCAATTTATACAAGCTGCCAAGAAGTGTAATAGGCCGGAAATCACCCAGGCCTTGTGGGCTTTGATTTTTCGAGATTAGAGCTTGAAAGTAGGATGTCAAGCATTGAGGTAAGCTTGCATTACTATGAAATTCATTGAACATATGCAGTGTGTCCTCCTTCAAATAAGACCAGCATGATTTGAAGAATGAGTAGTTAAACCCGTCCGGCCCCGGGCTTTTATTACCATCGCTCAAAAGTAGGATGTCCTCAATCTCCTCCTCAATAAAGCTTGAAGCTAACATAGCATTCTGATTAGCCGTAATAGAAGGAAAAACCAATCCATCCAGCTTCGGCCTTATCCAATCAACCTCCAAAACCGCACAAAAAAAAAGATTTTGAACCTCCCGCTTTACCTCTTGAGCATCCTCCACCCAACCAGACTCCGTTTTAAGTGCAGAAATCATATTCGTCGCCCTCCCGGATTTAACACATGCATGAAAGAAGCCTGAGTTGGCATCCCCTTCTTGAAGCCACTTAACTCTAGCTCTCTGAAAATCCAAGCTTTGTTTATTTTTCAAGATAGCCCATAACTCTTCTTGTAACAATCATCTCTTTTCCACTTCATCCTGAGTAAGTGCCCTCTGCTCATTAGTCAAATCTAGCTCATTAATGGAAGCTAATAGTAGCTTGATCCTCGCCTCTAAGTTCCCAAAAACATGCCTGTCCCACACCTTGAGAGCTGATTTTAAACATTTCAGTTTTCCGGAATACATAAACCCTGCCCAACCACTGCCTGAGAAGCCACTAAAACTTGATTGCACCACATCCAGAAACCCCTCCCGTTTGAGCTAGAAATTTTTGAATCTAAAAGGTCTTTTTCCCCAAAATTGCGAGTTATACCTAAGCACAATTGGACAGTGATCGGAGATATCCCTACCAAGTGCCCATTGTGAAGGCATTCCCCAGAAATCAACCCAATCTTCATTCACCATAATTCTATCCAATCTACTTAGAGCATTACCATTCGGCCGTATCCAGGTGAATTTTTGTCCCAAAAGTGGCAAATCATTAAGCTGCATACCTGCAATAAAATGATTGAAGTCATCCTTAAGAGTTGCCCCCTCCCCATCTGAAGTTCCTAAAATTCCCCTCCTTTCACAAGAGAATCTAACCACATTGAAGTCACCTACAACACACCAAATTCCTTCACCAAATTCCCTCTTAGACATTTTCAGAGTCTCCCACAATAACCTCTTTTGAGCCAATCCACCGTGTGAGTACACATTGACGATGAAGCACCGCATGTTATTTGCCAGCCAAATCAGACAGACCCCAACAAAACCAATACCACTGAAATGGAAAACAAGCTTAGCCATCTTGGTGTTCCACAAAGAGAGGATTCCCCCATGTTACCATTAGAAGGTAGATAACTAAAATCAACATCAGGTCCCCCCCCCCCCAAAGCCTCCTCAGTAAAAAGCCGAAATTTGTTCTAATTTTGTCTCCTGGATTGTCAGGAAATCCAGTTGTTCCTCCCTTACCAAACTTCTTATTTTCTTTTTCTTCACATGCCCACCCAGCCCCTTTACATTGAACGAGCACGGCTTCATCGAATATTGTAACACCTCGGATTTTACTATTCTTCAATAATAGTAAATATGTGTATATGTTTATTTGGAGTGATTAATTTTCTGAATGTTTATTTTTGTTTATTTTATGTGGGTTTGGTTTGAGTAATTTTAATTACTCATTGAAAATTAATTCTTAGTGCGTTGATACTGTCTTATGTCAGTGTATGCACGATTACTAGATAATAATATGATGTTATTGTCACTAGTAGTATTTGTTTATAAAGAAATATTTTAAATGTTATGATTGAAAGAAAATTATTTTCCTATTTGACTCTATTTAATTTTAGATTTGAAAATATGTTGGTTTAAAATTAATCTTAGATTAAATTTTGGGCCGTTGATTTTTTTAGTTGATCAGTTCAACTATCAATCTTGACTCTAATTTAAATTTGAAAGTATATGATTGTCAACCATTATTTTTAGATCCAAAAAGCCAAAAATGTGTTTGTTTTTAGACTCAATATTTATCACCCATTTATGTACCTATCACTAAATGTTAACTTAAAAACTCAATTTCTCTCTTCCTCTCTTTCTATCACACGACCCTTTACCCCACTCCTTCTTTCTTTTTCTTCATCTTTCCTTTCTACCTTCTTGTTCCTCCCTCCACTTCATCTCCCTTCCTCCACTACTCACAGCTGCACCAGTGCCAGTCATCGCTGGGACCGCCACGTGAGGAGACGACCGCGCTCCGTCTCAGCACGCACCGCTCGGATCCGCGTCGACGTCACCGCTGTCTGCCAGCGAAACGCCTCCCTCCATTGCGGGGAGTTTTTCTGGCCGCCGCCAACCATTCTCCAGCCACCGTTAGAAGGCACCACGAAGGGAGAAGAAGAACCCGAATTCGGATCCGTGAGCTCCTCGTTCTGGGTCATCCTTTTAGTCGCGAACGGGAGCTCCGCCGTGTTGTTGCCGTCGCCGTCGCGCATCCATCACAACACCTTCAAGCTTTCATCTTCTTCCTTGTATGGATGAGTGAAATCTCATCTAGTTTACTCATATTCAAAAAGTCCCAAATTGATTTGAAACCCTAACCCTGGCCATTTTAATTCAGCTTCCAATTTTGAAATTGAACTGAGTTTTATGCAATTGAGGTAGTGAATTAGTGTTTCCCTACATTTATTTCATTGTTCTTGGGATAAATTGATTTTTCCCCAATCTCACTAAAACCCCAAATTTCCCAATATTAAACATTAGTCAAATTATGTTGATTTCTCAAAATTTCCCTAGCCTAATTTCATTTTGATTGATTAAAATTGGTTTTTCCCAAATTTCTAGTGAACTCTAAAACCCAAATCAGTTTTTCAGTGAAAAACCAATATTGTTTCCTTAGTTGAATTAATTACTTAAGTTGTACAAACTTATGTTTTGTGATGATAAGTTTCTGATTTTTGGTTGTGCTTGCTATTGGCTATGTTGATGGCCAATTTCCATCTATGTGGATGTGACTGTCATGGTTGAAGGAGAAGAGCATAAGTGGTTGGAGCTATCTCGAAGTTGTTATAAGCGTTGCGAAGTGTTAGGGGAACCAGGAATGAGTGATCCTTCTCTTGTCTTTAAAGGTAAGGGGAGATTGCCTGAGGGATTTTCGGTAACTGCATGCTATTTGTGTGTCGTATTTGAGTTTATCTGTTGGGGTGTGTGATGTCAAATTAAGTTGTTATATGAGTTATATGTGGTTTTTAATGTTTTCTGTGAAAGCATGATTAAACTGTGATGTATGGATATCTGCTATAAATGGATTATCTGTTGGTTGTTTGATTGATTGAGAAGTGACATTGGTTAGTACTCAATTAAATTAAAGATAAAAGCGTTGAAAAAGCTTGAGGAGAAATTTAAAGGATTTAATTTATGGAATAAAAATATTGAAAGTATTTATATTTGATGATGTTTTGGAGAAAAGAGTGATTTATGAGTAAATAGTGAGGACGACATCTTGGAAATATTTCAGTTACGTTGTCTTTTCCAAACAAATTCAAAAATAAGTTTATTACAGTTTTGGAGAAATTACTTTATTATGAAAGTCATGTTTTGACCTAAAAACGTCTTAAAATGGCAAACGACGGACAATTCCGTCAATATTTACGAAAGTATTTCGTAAAAAGGGTAATAATGAGTAATACTGAGAATTTGTCTCAAATGAGGTTTCCAAGTTCAAATTACTGAGTTTTGAAAAAAAAATGAGTTTTAAGAGGTTTTTGAGAAGTTTACAAAACGAATTTCAAATGTAAAAGGATTTTTGGTAAACAACGAGTTATTTCCGTCTACTTGGATAAGTTGAGGAAACTTTTGTTTTGTTTTGTATTTCACAGAACGAAAATGGTTTAAACAAACCTAGAAGCAGAGACGTCGGGGTTCTAGTGTTCTATGATATGGGCCCGGGGTCAGAAAGGTGAAGTTATTGACTAGATGTCCTATAAACCGTATATTTGGTTTTGTGCACTAAAATCTACGCATCTAAGACTGGTGCATCAGTCTAGATTTCGTGATTTGCACACTTTTGACTGGGATTCAATTATGGTTTGAAAGAGGTATTAAACTTGAATGTTTAAAATGGTGATGTGGTCGTGAGACTTTTAGCTCTGACACATAAAGATTGAACACAAAGAAAACAATGAGAACAAAACGCTTTACATGCATTCCAGGGAAGACGTGCCTTTGCATAGGACTTGAATGCTTGATGGCAAGTATTCATGACGTTTGCATCACTGTGCCTTGATGGATATATGACCACGTAAACCATGTGCTATACGTAGTCACCAATTTGCCTTGTTTAGGACTGTGGAATGGTTATTTGAACTTTGCCATATCTGGCATTGATTCTGCCTTATTTGGCAATTGGAGCTTGGTCATCTCATTTATTTGTTGGTTGGAGCTCCGGAGTTTAGGTGTCAAAGTTAGTTGATGAATATTGAAGTGTCATGGTTTTTAAAACGGTTACGACTGTCAGGTATGAAACCCTTTGATAAATATATTGTTTATCTTTGAATATTCATGTTAAATGATATTTGAGAGTCGTGCATGTGGTTATCGTGTTTAAATCTATATATTGGTATCTCACCCTTGCATGTATATGTTTTTCTGGTTTTGCTGTTGTACCTTGGTACACGCATACAGAAGATGCAGAAAAGGTTTCCAATTTCACTCGGGGATATGATTCCCAATCCTGGAAGAAGTATAATGTCAGGTATAATGGTCGTGAACCATAGGGTCTTACCCATGAATATCTTTTAGAACGACCAGCTTAGGTTGTGAGATGATGTTGATTAATGTTAGTATTATGTTTATGGCTCGGAGAGCCTTTATTTTGATGGAATATAAATGGCTCGGAGAGCCTTTCTTTTGGATGAATAATTTAAAATCTTTCATTTTGGTCAGGTGTAGTTTGTTTATGTAAATATTTTCAAAAAAATACTGTCTTGATCTTTTTTTGTATGACAGGAACTTCTGGGATGAAAATAGAAATATTTCAGCAGGTGTTCTCATTCTGGAACGTTGGAATTATAGAGGAGACTCTGTCGAAATTTTTGTAAAAATATTCTAGCCTTTTATTCAAGTACATTTCTAAAATAAATAGGTTGTCAGGCTAGGTTTCTAAGTCTGTACGCCGGTCACGGCTTAGGTTTTGGGTCATATGACAAATGGTATATATGACTATAATCTATACAATGATAGATGAAAATGTGATGTTAATATTTTAAAATAGGTTTAAATTTTACCGTAACCGCATTTAACAAATTTTATACCCAAGTTTTATGACCTAAAGTAAATAAATTTCCGAAAGCAACCAGCAAATTTCTTTTTAATTTATTTCGCACGTGTTTACAAAGTAATGCCCAGGGGGTTTCGTGCCATTCATGCAAGAGACTTGGTCCGTCTCAACAATTCCATCGACCTGGACCACCACGAGCCTCTTTCCATTCCATAATTCATCTCTTTTATTTTTCTGTTTAGAACAAATAGGCGGCCCAAGCCTATTGTCAAGTGAAATCCCATTAAGCCCACCACTCAGGATGTTGGTTAACAAAGAGTGGCTGGCATCAGGAAATGAGGAGCCTTGATACGATGACTTTGGATGAATTTAATGATCCACAAATACATCCTTCAATTCCAAACAAAGAATCAAGAACACATTACTACAGAAAATGGATTTAGTAGCGCACCTTCTATACTGTTTTAAAAAGAAACGCTACTTAAAAATAGGCGGAAGACTTTTAATAGCGTTTCCCCAAGGAAGCACTATCTATTCCTTAACCCTAAGATAGCGCTTCCCAAAGGAAATGTTGATGGATAGGAATAAATAGCGCTTCCTCAAGGAAACGTTGTTCTAGTGTAAGGAATAGACAGTGTTTCCTCAATGAAGTGCTATCTATTCCTTATCAAAGATAGCAATTCTTTAAGGAAACACTATCTATTCCTTTCCTAAAATGAACTTGTTCCCTCTCACTTATATTTTCCCCCTCTTTCTAAAATTGGCGCGGCCCTTACGCCACACTCAAAACCCGCAAGTCCCACTACCATTTAACCTAAAAATTCGTTCGGCCAAAACCAACTCCTCCAAGCCGCCATTTTCCTCTCCTCCACCAAGCTCAACACTGCCCAATCCATCCGCCAAAAGCTGCAACCACCGTCCATCCGTCATCCTGACATGGCCACGCCCACCGCCACCACTGCTCTAGCTCCTCCGCCGCCGAGCCTCGCGAGACGCACTGTCTGAGGCAAAAACCGCCACGACCAGAGCAGATCCGGTTCCTCTTTCGCAACACAGCACCGCATCCCAACAACCAGCATTGATCTGGCCACCCACCGCCAGCAGAACCCTTCGCCGCTCGGACTCCATAGAGAAAGACAAACAAACGCGGTGACTGCGTTCTCTCCCTTTCGCTCACAGACTCTCTCAGTTATAGTTTGTGGATTAAAGTAAAATTGTAGGTGATGCAAGGCAAGAGAAAGAGACAGTGAAGTGAAATTGCATAAAACGAACACGATGCAGCATTCCAATGGCCAACAACACCACCTCCTTTTCAATTTTTGATTTTAGGTTTTTATTAATTTTATTTTTTATGCAGTAACAGAGGACTCCTTCTACGGCCTCACTGACCTTCTTCCATTCCCAGCCGGCAGAGAAAAATCAGAAGCTCCACCACGAACAACCCTTCTCCAGGTAATCCCTAATTTCTTCAAATTTCATCTAATTTGTCAATCCGTTTCAAAATTCCTTCTTTCGCATCTTCATTACCAGGTGAAGACACGACGTTCTCTGCAGAGGACCTGAAGACTGGAACAACACAATCACAATCATAATGTTGAGAGAGATCTTTTGGTAACACACTATTTTGTTTAATTGAATTCAATATATTTTATTTAAGGGTGATATCTTTTGTTTTTGTTCTTAGGGAAATGCCCTGTTTCCACGAATAGCTAGCCCTTCAATTTTTTTAAAATAATTATTTAAGGTTATTAGTGTATAAGGGTTTTGGGTGGATTAGTTCTTATCTTTAGGATGTTGTGGCTGTTGCAAAAGATTTTGTTGTTGCAAATGTTATGTGTTGTTGAAATACTCTTAGATTGAGTTAACAGAAGATGCATCTATCTACAACTGACTTAGCCTTGAAGCTTCCCTCGTTTACTTAGTTAATTGTTGCTGGGATAGCTTTCCCTAGCTGAGAATTTGGTTTCTTTCTTTTAAAATGGTTTATGTGTTGTTTGAATTTGGTGATTTTTCCTTTTTCTTCCTTCATTTTGAATTTGAATTGCTTATTCTCTTATGCTGCTATATATCGAGAACTTCTTAGTGGAATTTCAAGTTGAGGTTTTTTTCATACGACGGAGGATTTGCTAAGGTTTGGGACAATTCATGGTTAGGTTTAACTTCAATAAATTTATATTCTTTCTTAATAACTTGCAATAATTTAATCAAAATAGATGGGTTGATTTAATAACAATAGATGGGTACATTTAAAGCTCTCATGGTTGCATGCTAGATGGGTTGAAACCTCAAACCTTTTTTCTCATACTACTTAAATTTCTACTTTTTTTATATATATAATCCAGAGAGAGTATCTATGTAGCTTATCTCACGTGTTGAGTACTGGATTAGTTGTTATAGTCACTTTCTCTGAAATATAAAAGTGTTTACTTAAGGATATTTGGTGCCAAGGATGTTTGTAGTACTGATTGGTCCTATGTTGTTATGGATTTAGTTTCTAAAGAACTGATTCAACACTGAAATTACTTTCACTGTATTAATTAGATTACTTCTTAGATGCATAAGAATAGGTTCTAAAAGAGACTCATGGCTTCATTAGTCAATAATAAACACCTAGAAAGCAAGTTGCCCATGTATTATTTGTAATTTCTATATCTGTCATTACTTGTTACATTCACCTGATTTGCAGTATAGTAGCATCTGAATCATATGTTATTTGGTACTGGGTTGGCAAAGCAATATTTTGGATTCTTTCATGTTACAGGTCATATCCTTCTTGTCACAGCATCTATTGCCACTACAAAAAAACAACTGTTTAGCGACCGGGATATTCGGTCGCTAAACTTTGTAAATCGGTCGCTATTTAATTTGGCGACCGAATTAGCGACCGATTAATGGTGGTGACTGGATACCTGGTCGCTAAGCTTTTAACGACCGAAATATTAATTCGGTCGCTGACCGCGCTGTCGCCACGCGCCAAAAAGAACGAGCGTTTACAAAATAATGTAGTATAGAGCGACAACTCGGATCGTCTCTCAAGGACTCTTTAGTTGTTGTTATTATTAACAGAAAAAGTTAGAAAAAGTCAGAATTGGGGGTTTTGGATTGAAAACTAAATTAAGAAGCAAAACAGAAAACAAAGCAAGAAAATAGAGCAGTTACCAATTAAGCTAAAGCGATTAACCTACTGCTTTTGGTTTCCCAACTATCATCGATTCATGCAAATTCCTAGCCCTAAGCATATTCTAATCCCCTCCCGGTTGTAGCAATAATTCACAAGCGGAACCACTACTACGGATATATATCCCTATTCCCGAATTAAGCAAACGGGGTTAAGCACTTCGTGAACTAAGCGAACACGAAACGTACACACGCGAATTAAGCAAACGCGATTATATATAGGAACATGATATCACCGAGATAAACCAACACAACACAATATACTCCTGAATTAAGCAAACAGAAATATAAAGCATGGCATTGAAAAGAGAAAAGGAAATGAAAACAGGAAATACAAGAACCTCAAGTATGGATAAAAACCAATTACAGTAGATTAATCTAGGAGACTAGTTCTCCATTACAAACATAAGCAGAAAAGAAAAGAAAAGGAAAATAAACTATTGAAACTACCACTACTCCTACTGACTCCTACTGACCCCTCCTGACTCCTACTCTGCCTAACTATGACTCCTATTTATATAAAATCTCTCAATATCTGAATGCCCTTTTATTAACTTCAACCTCTGCCTCTTAGCTTTCCAAAGCCACTTAATTTGCTTAATTATGAGTTAAGATGAGGGAGTTATGTCCACATTCAACTCATAGGGCAGCTGAAACGTCTCTATCTTCACATGGATTGGAGCCCCTCAAAAAGTCTCTGTTTGGAATAATGGTCTTCATGAGAGTTAAAGCTCTTTGTTTGATCTTTCATTTGCCACTGGTTTCACTTCCAACCGACATCTACAGCCCAAGTTATGGCCCAATCTTCATGACTAGTTCAGGTTCCAAAGGTGACAATTTATGTTCTAACTTCAAGGCCCAATGTGACCCATTATACATCCAATTAAGCGTCTGAGTTCTTCATGAAAGTTGTTTGGATTCCTTTTAGCTTTCCCTCAGTTCTGCCTTCAAATAGGCTTTTGGTTTCTCTCTTGTCACGGCCGTGATGGCCATCACGGCCAGGCCGTGATCGCTTCTGCCAAGGGTATCCTTCCACATTCTGGTCCGTCACGGCCGTGATGCTTATCACGGGCAGGCCGTGATCCTTTCTGACTTTTCACGATCTTCTCATCACGGCCGTGACCACTGTCACGGCCTGGGCGTGATAGCCTCCGCTTCAGATACACTTCCTTCTTTGCTCTTTTTATTATCCTGCAAACAAGAAAAAATAGTAAATACTTTATTCAACTCTAAAACAACTAAATTAACATAAAAACACTTTACAGACTCAAAATGCTGCTTAAAGACAATCAAGTCTAATTTGGGTGAAAATGATATGAAATTGGCACAAAGCCAAGGTCTTTACTAGTTATAAAACCAGTCAAACAGAGGCTCATCAGTCGCTAAATGGCGACCGTAATTTCGGTCGCTAAATAATAAAAGACGGTCGTTATTCGGTTGGTCGCATTGTTTAGGTAACCATTTCTAGCGACCGATAATCGGTTGCTAGTTCGGTCGCTAATTTTGGTTACTATTAACCTATATTAGCGACGGATTTTCGGTCGCTATACCACATCTGTTAATGTTAAATAAAGTTTAGCGACCGAATTAGTGGTTTCTAATTCGGTCGCTAAACTGGTTATTATTAATTTTTTTAAAAATTTAATTTTTAAAATAAATATTTTTTGTTTTTCTTTAAACGTTAGCAAAATTACTAATAAAACACACCAAATTACTTATGAAATATACAATCATAAGAAATAATAAATATATATAAAAAAATAATCCAAAGTGTCGTACAAGAATCGTTTAAAGTCAAAAATATGAAGAAAAAAAAATCAGTCATGATGAGGGGGAGGTGGAGGAATCCAATCATCCTCAGCATCCGTACCACTGACGTCTGCTAGTTGATCGTCTTCTGCAGATGCATGATGTCGATGGTAGCCGGCAGCGAATCGAGGAGCGGCGGCAGAGCGCACAAACCGTCATAAGCATCACCCCGAGCAATCGGAATTGATCCTCATCTGCTCCAACACCAGCCGCAGTGTCTGGCCCTGCTCGATGCTCGCCTGCATCAGCTGCTAGTGTGCCTGAGTCAACTGTGCAATCTGGTTCGCCATCTGCTGCTCTCTCTCGCTCTTCTCCCTAAGCTCCGCGTTCAGCGGCATGATGGTGTCCTGCATTTGGTGGAACTGCTCCTGAGGGACGGTATCGGCGTAGGAAGGAGCAGGCGTGCCGGATGATGAAGCGATAAACTCGCCTCCCAGGTGTCCGAGGCCATACACATGCCCCTTCTTGTTCCTGCCCCCGACGACCTCCAAATAAATGGCATTATCATTGACGGAGACAGGAGAGCAGGCCCCATCACCAGTCAAAGCCTCATCTTGTGACTGTGAGGCACGTGATATGGCATCGTCCTTCTTCTCGTTGAAGCTACAAAGTATAGTTGAAGAGATTTAGTTAAATTTATATCCAATATTAACAAATCATTTATAATAAATTACAAGTAAACACTAAATTAATTTTTTGCTTACAGCATAGTTACGGGCCTTATCGTTGACCCATGTCCCCGACTTCAACTTCTTCGTCCTCTCCACCAACTCCATAGCAGTGGGGGCCCGCTGTTTCTGTGTTTTCTGCACAGAAAAATATAATCTTAAATTCATAAGAATAATTAAAAATGAAAACTAATTAATTAAATAGTATATTAAGTCAAAAGTTTAATGTATTACCAGCTTGTCGTAGTGGGCGGCGGCTGATTTAGACCCGCCGGTCCAAGCACATGCGCCACCATCAGAACCTCGATTACGCCGAGCTGTGGCCTGAATCTCCTGGAACTTCTCAGTAGCCCAGTACTGGTCCAGCTGCCTCCTGATCTCAGGATCCACCCACTTCCCCTTATTCTGACCCTTCCTCAGCTTGTTCAGATTCTTCATGACCAGTGAGCCTTTATGCTCAAATATGTCCCTAACGAGAGCCTCTAAAGCTAAGTCCCACCTATACTCTTTCTGCAACTTACAGTTGTTAGGAAATTCGTGTGTATATATATATATAATGTAAATTTAATTTAAATAACTTAATAAATTGTTACCTTAAACTCTTTAAACAACTAATCCCTATGGCCCCCTGGGATGACCTTCCATGTAGGCCATGGACCATCAAACTTACGTCACAGGATCTTCGATATCGAATCAGAAGGGCCCTTCGCGGGCAGAAAGCTGCAGCAAAATTAGAGCATTAATAAATGTTATAAATAAATTTTAAAAAAAATAAGTACATAGAAATTAACGATACTTTATATATATTAAAAAATTAAATTAGGTTACTCGTTATCACCCCTCGGGATAAGAAGAATCCTCATGTCGGATGGACCACGACTCTCTTGTCCCGATGATGATGATGGTGTTGTCGTAGGTGTGGCTGATGAGGGTGCAGCCTGTGTCCCGACCACATGAGGCTGGGTAGGGGGTGCAACTCCATCACCCTGAGGTGTCCCGTCCACAGAGGTGCTGGTAGGGTGGTCTCGATCTGAAAGCTGTGGGTCGGTCGGCGAAGGGACTCTCGCAGCACAACCTCCACGACGACCCCTACCTCTAGAGGAATCTGCCATCTGTGAAAAAAATGAAAAGAGGATTACACAACAGTGTAAATAATAAAAAAATAAATTACCTAAGTAGAATGACATTTACACAATGAATTATGACATAAATAAATTACCTAAGTAGAATCTCCGTCACTAAATTCACCCTCACTCTCATCAGTATCACTTTATCGGAATGTACCTTCGCTAGATGCGTCCAACTCGGATTGATCCATTAACTCTCTTTCAACTTCTTCTCCATTTCCGGAAATGTCCGCCAGAGAATTAACAATAATGTCCAGCGTAATTTGCACCAGTACGTGGGGTCTTGAAAACTCATCATCTTGGTACGGAGCATCTTTTTCAGGCTGGTTGATTGCATTATCAGTAATTATACTGCGAGCCTTTATCTTAATGACACCCAACCAGCCATGATGTCCTTCGGGATATGGCGAGTAATAAACCTGCTCTGCCTGTTGTGAAAAAATGAGTTGGTCGTACGCCTTATTATACTTTCGAGACAGCCTAACTTGAACAATACCATATTTTTTATCTAATTTTGTCCCTACGTCAAAAGTAGGATCAAACCAATCACACTTGAAGATAACTAACTTCATCATGGGGAAACCGGTATAATCGAGTTCAAGGATGTCAATTAGAACCCCAGAGAAATTATCCTCTACATTGCCATCAGTGGCTTGCACATAAACACCATAGTTACACGTCTGCATTCCTTCATTCCATGTTTTTGTGTTAAATTTATATCCATTTACAATATAAGTATTCCATGATGTAACCCATCTGTTAGGCCCTCATGCCAAATTTGTCAACAATGGATTTTGAACATTGTTTTCTGGATCTAGTACCTAAAAATTCAAATATTATATTATTCTTATACATGCTATATATTTAAGGAGATAAAATGTATTTCAACAAATGAAGATGCTTAACCTACATATTTACTGAACCACGTAGCAAAGTGAGAAGTAATTTCTCGATCAACCTGGTCGTTTGAAATGTCAGGTTGGAGATCCCTTGGAAAATTGTCGTACATCCTACAAATGGGAGATTAACAGCAGTACGATTAACAATTATAAATGTCAATTGAACTTATAAAAGACATTGTAGAAACTTACTCTACATATGGCACCACCTCTTCACAATTTTAAAGGATATACAGATGAGCAGCATTAATGTCACGCTGCTCCAAGAAATATCCTTTTGATTTGCCACTAAATCTGCCCGGATAGTTGAATATTGATATAAGAGGACTAGTTGAACTTCCTTCGCCCGAATCAACGTTTCTAGGCATCCTTGTCCTTCTCGTGTTAACTTCGTCCGGATAAGAGGCAAAAGTGGAAGTCTCCTCTACTAAGTATGCTTCACAAATGGAACCCTCCACTCGTGCCTTGTTCTTGACTTTGTGTTTAAGGGAGTGCAGGAACTTATTAAAGAGGGATACATACAAATAATTAATAGTATTAGGGAAAGCTAAACTACGTTCTCGTGTTCGTGAATTTTATATGTATTAAGTAAAATAGTTGATGTTGTTTACCTCTCAGATGGATACATCCAACGGTATTGGACTAGGCCACCATCTCTTGCTTCGTAAGGTATACGAACTGGCAGGTGTTCCTTGGAATCAAAGAAACTCGGTGGGAAGATTTGCTCCAGCTTACATAACAAAACGGGCATCTTGACTTCCAAATCCTTTAATTGATTCACATTTAGTGTTGTCGATGTAAGCTCCCTAAAAAAGTGGCTAAGCTCAACAAGTGGGTTCCAAATTTGCTTCGGTAATGCGTCGAACGCAATTGGAAGCAACCATTGCATGAACACGTGGCAATCATGACTCTTCATTCCATGTAACTTTGCTTCCTTAATGTCAACACATCTACCCTGATTGGAAGCATACCCATCTGGTAACTTTAGTTCTTTAACCCACTTACAGACGGCCACTTTCTGTGTTTTGCTTAGTGTATAACTTGCCTTCGGTTTGATAAGTCTGCCACGACCACTGTCCTGCAACTCAAGCTCCTTCCGATTACAAATGTCAGCCAGATCCAATCGGGATTTATTTGTATCCTTTGTCCTCCCCTTGATGTCCATCACAGTGTCAAACACATTCAAAAACACATTCCTCTCAGTATGCATGACATCAATGTTGTGACGGAGTAGCTGCGTCCTCCAATGCGGCAACCTCCAAAATATACTTTGTTTTGTCCAATTATGCTTGACGCCATAATCAGGAATATGTTCTCCTTGGGTTTCATGGATGAGCGGTAAGTACTGTACTCTACGCCATACATTAGGACCAGTCAAACGTGGTGGAGGCGGTGTTGCCTCCGCACAACGCTTCTTGAATGCATTCTTGTTCTGCCTATAAGGATGATCTTCTGGAAGGAATTGACGATGACAATCAAAATATGAGATCTTTCGACTGTTTTTAAGCGTGAATGCCTTCGATCGCTCCATACATATTGGGCATCCAAGATTCCCCGTGGTCATCCAACCCGACATCATCCCATAAGCGGGAAAGTCGTTGATCATCCACATCAAAGCTGCTTTCACGATGAAATTATGCCTCAAAGATATGTCATATGTCAACACACCATCATTCCACAGCATCGTCAACTCATCTATCAGCGGCTGCAAGTACACATCAATCTTACCTTTTGGATTAGACGGACCCGGAATTATGATTGTTAGGAACATAAACTCCCACTTCATGCACATCCACGGCGGAAGATTGTACGAAGTCAGGATAACCGGCCAACAAGAGTATGCTTTTCCAGACTGCCCAAAAGGATTAAATCCATCAGTAATAACCCCAATCGGACATTGCGAGGGTCCTGCGAAAATGCCATATGAACCCTATCAAAATGCTTCCATGCTTCTCCATCAGATGGATGACACAAGACATCTTGCTCTCTCTCATGCTCACTATGCCACCTCATGTGAGCTGCAGTGGCCATCGAAGAGTACAATCTTGTAAGTCTTGGCACGAGCGCAAAGTACCACATCTTTTTTAGAGACCTCTTCTTCTCAATGCCCATCCTAGTGGTTGTCTTATACCGATCCGCACAACAAAATCGACAGCATGTTTTGATTTCCGCTGAATCATCCTTATAGTACAACATACATCCATTCGGGCAACAATCAATTTTCAAACACCCCAGACCCAAATTTTCCACAGACTTCTTAGCATGATAAAAACTAGTGGGCATCCGAGTGTCTTCTGGCAACGCCTTGGACACTGACATGGTGAGGCAATTAAAACAGCCTTCTTGCATATTGTAGTCAGATTTGATACTCAACTACTCCATGCACATTGACAACTCCGTGTACTCCCGAGATCCTTCCCACAATGGATATCGTGCAGCACTCAGCATATCATAGAATCTTTGAGCTTCGGGATTCGGATTCTCCTCTATGTATTGGGAACCCATTCCACCATCTTCTCCCCCATCTTCTTCTAGTACAACACCAACCGATGGTCCAGCATAATCCATTATCATCTGCTCGTATGGATTCAATTCTTCCCTCCGGTCACCACTTCCATAGTACGAACCTTCAACCGCAATCGGGTTTAAGTCAGGCAACGTCTCACCATGGTTACTCCACCAATAGTAATCAGGCATGAAGCCCTTCTCAAAAAGATCGGCTACAACTCCATCCACGCTTTTGAAAGATTAACACTTGCATCTTTTGCAAGGACACCTCAATTGATCACCGCCCAGCCGTATAAATCTCTCCTGGCTAACAACAAACTCTATAAACTCACCCACTCCAACTCTATACTCTTCCCTAAGACGTTTATTCCGATCCAACCTACGATACATCCATTTCCGATTCTCCAGAATATCCATTGCTGGCAATTAAATAGCCTGACCAATCCTACAATAACACTTATATATTAAGGTGCATTCCAATAACTCAATCAATCTCGTTCTTATGACAAGGTATGAACCTATCCCATTCGAGAAGAAACCTTTGCCACACTCGGCTACTAATAGTTATTCCCATATTCAAATACCTTATACTTGACAAAATTTCGGCAGCATTTCCCATCGGTCTCCAAGTACACGACTCGATCACGGTGAGAATCACCGCGATCAAGTATGCACCAGGAGACCAAAACGAAATGCATCAGACCGAGATTTCAACAAGTATATAAGGCATTTGAATATTGAACTGACTATTGTACGAGTGTGAAAAAGGTTTTTTCCCAAACTGTCCCACTTGGACAATTCAAGATTCAATACAATGAGCATGCATACCTTGATAAGTTACGCATGCTCATTAATATTGAATCTCAAATAGGAAACTAAGGCTTTCGTAAATTAATTATTAACTCTAACAGGAAATAAAACCATTAACCTATAAATATTGCAACATTGTTGAGCTTATATAAATTGCAGCGTAAATCAATACAAACTTAGATTAAATATTGTAGCAAACATCCTATTGAGCTCCGCTCTCCACTAACAAGTAGCAGTTAATTGTCAAACACATGCATAATTTCTAAATTATCAGCACACAACCAGCATCCCGCCTTTCGGACAGGATCACATCCTATTGAGCTCCGCTCTCCACTAACAAACAACACATATTGACAAACACATGCACAAACATTAAATTATCAGCATACAATCATACAAGATCACATCCTATTGAGCTCATCTCTCCACTACCAAACAACACGATAATTCACATAATACATTACATTGAGTGTTCAGAGAACTTACCTGAGAGAGAAAACACAACCGAGTAAGGATAAGGGGAGGAGCAGGAGCCAACAACGAGTAGAAGAATATGACAACAAGGACCTATCGTGCATAAATGAAATTAGTCCTTTCAAATCAAATCACTATTCTATATATACAGAATCCAGTACAACTATTTATAAGACTAGAAACACATAAATTAATATTAAATAGAATCAATAATATACGGTTACAAATTTAGAACAACTTGCAACTTGGTACGAGTGTTATCTATCAGAATCAAGTGATTCCTTTTTTTCTTAAGTAATACCTTACTTCCCAAAATAAACGTACCATATAGAAATATCACCTCACCGTGTTAGTTTAACTTTTTTCAAAGTACACCTCTATACCCATCTATCCCCCTCCATAGGAATAGTTGCCCAATCTAATGTTTTTTTGTCTATGCTTTAATTAATAAGTCATTATGATCCTAAGTCACTCACTTGACATTAAATAATCATGTGCCTCTGTTAACAAACATGGGGAAAAATCACAAATAAAGATATATCTAACTAAAGCACGTAATCCAAAGCACCAAGCAGTAAGCATACTCAACTTACAACAACAAAAGACACACATGGTTAATTGATCCTCCTACCTAAGTCTCTAACCAAAGAGACAAGGAAGAGCACGTTGAAAATAATAATAGATATAATATATATAAAAACATAATATGTGCACCAAAAAGTTGAATTACTACTGACCTTTAACATCAGTTCATGAAGTTTGAAGAAGCTGAAGCTACTCAAAATATATAAATCTATCTATCTTTTTGGCGTATTCTTAGCTTCTCATCTCAGTACTCAGTAAAATGGATTGCACCAAATTTCCGGACAAAGTAAGTTGTTGTAAACATCAATGTACAGATGAACTTTGTTTATATGTTCAAACATGAATGCAAACCCATTTTTGAGTCCTAAACTCACTTATGGATAGAAGCAAAATAATTGTTATTTATGAGTTTTGCCAAAAATCGGTTTGAGTTTTTCAACTCCTTTACTCTTACCAAAGTAGCCTTAAAAATTAATCCCTTCTCATATTCGCTTAAATCAATACGAATGACACAATCAAAATCACATTAACTCTTTTGAACACTGTTTTAACATTACAATATTTAAAAACATAAATCAATTACTACAGTCTCATTTCTAATTAAATCCTCAAGTATAAAATTCATGGATTCCAAACGAATCAAAATACAATACAATCAGAATGCATACACAATACAATATGAAATTATTCACAGCAAGTGAACAGCTGCATCACAGAGGCTATAGATCATACTATTGTGAGATATTCCTTGAGGCAATATAACCAATTTAGATGCATTTCACAAAGCAGAACTGAATCTAAATCAAAGACTAAGATGCTGAAATGGAAGGTAATTTCACAGCTAAATCAACAAGAAGCAAACCAGAAGGGTTCTCAGATTAAATTTGAAACATTAAATTGGTACAATTACACTAATCCTAGTTCTCACTGTTATCTTTATCTCATCACTTAAATATGCTAATGGATTCAAGTTTCACGGCCAATGCAGGTGGGTGCTTTGAGGCTTTAAAGTTTAAATTATACAACACGTCAACAATCAACAAAAAACCAAAACCTGTTTATGTTTCGCAGTCTCACAGGCAGCAATGGCATTCTGTGGCTCAAGTAAACATCAATTCTAATCTCACAGTCTTGACTTTTGATATTTCAATGCATTCAAAAAAAGTTACAAAAACAGATTTCTCGTGCTTTCTCAATGAGAGCTTCCTAATCCTAATGGGAGTGATTAAATAATGACACATGAAAACAAATGATCATCTCAACTCACAACTCACATGAAATACACAAGTAGCTCTTCTCAGTAGTAAGCAATAAAGCAATGGCATACAATCCACAAATTTTTTGAAATAAAACAATGAAGCAAAATAAAAAATGATACATAGAGAGTCCATGGTTACCTCAAGGCAGAGCAGGGAATGCAAAAAATGAGGAGAGAAAAGGGTAGGAGGAGCTCTGCACGTGGTGACCGGAGGGCTGCGTGTTGGTAGCCGGAGTATTGGTCGAAGCACTGAAACAGAGGGGGCGGGGGAATTAAAAAGAGAGCAGGAAGAGGGGAAAGGAAGAGAGGAGAGGAAGAGGGGAGGAAGAGATGGAAGAAGAGGAGGAGGAGGACGGAGGCTTACCGGAGATGGCGGTGGTGGTGCGCACTGCGGTGGTAGCGATGGTGACTGGCGGCCTGACGAGTCGAGGGAGTGAAAAGGGGTGAGGGTGGAAGAGATGGCAGAAATAAGGAAGAATGGAAAGATTTCACGACTTTAGGGATTTATAATTTGGCGACCGAAATAATCGGTCACTAAATCGGCTGCCAAACACTGAAATACAAAATCGGTCGCTATTTTCAGTCGCGGGATCTCTGTTTCTGAATTTAGTTTACCGCTCTTTAGCGACCGAATTAATATCGGTCGCTAAATGAGTTAATTTGAAATTTGAATTCATAAATTTAGCGATGGATTTTTAAATCGGTCACTAACACGCACTGTTTTAATTTTTTTTACGCGCCGTTTAGCGACCGAATTAATATCGGTCGCGGATGTAAATAAAATTTAACCGTTGCATTTAATTCGGTCGCCATTTTGGTCGCTAAAAAGGCATAAAATTTCTGACTTTTAATTTCCTTTATTTAGCGACTGAAATAGCTACCGATAAATCTGTTATGCTCTATTTCGGTCGCAGTATTAACTCTATTCAATCTTTCATGTAGATCCTACAATCGGTCGCCATTTCGGTCGCAAAAAGCAACCAAAAAATTCGGTCACTATTTTTGGTCACTAAACAACCTTTTTTTTAGTGTACTCTTTCTATTAATCCTAGGTTTTAGGAAGCACACATTTGTTTTGAATTTCAACCTTCTAGTTTGCAACTGGATTTTAGAATACAAAAGATTTATGAATTTTCACTACCACTTCAAAATTTCAGAAGATTCAATTACTCCTCCCACAATATGCCAGCATCAATATTTTCATTGAATTTAGAATTTCATCTATATGTTATTTCAACTTGATAAGTTTCTGCTAGCATTGTTTCTTGTGTAGCTCTCCCTTAGACGGGGCATTTTTGGCTGTGAATTGTGATGTACTTTAGGTAGGGTTTAGGATTATTCCGTATCTTGGGGAGTCTTAAGCTTATAGGGATATTATAGTCCACTACAAAAAAACAACTGTTTAGCGACCGTAATATTCGGTCGCTAAACATTGTAAATCGGTCGCTATTTAATTTAGTGACCGAATTAGCGACCGATTAATGGTGGTGGCTGAATACCTTGTCGCTAAGGTTTTAGCGACCGAAATAATATTTCGGTCGCTAAATGGCGACCGAATATACGGTCGATAAATAATAATGAACGGTCGTTATTCGATTGGTCGCATTGTTTAGGTAACCATTTCTAGCGACAAATAATCGGTTGCTAGTTCGATCGCTAATTTTGGTTACTGTTAACCTATATTAGCGACGGATTTTCGGTCGCTATACCACATCTGTTAATGTTAAATAAAGTTTAGCGACCGAATTATTGGTTTCTAATTCGGTCGCTAAACTGGTTATTAATAATTTTTAAAAAAAAATTATTTTTAAAATAATTTTTTTTTGTTTTTCTTTAAACGTTAGCAACATTACTAATAAAACACACCAAATTACTTATGAAATATACAATCATAAAAAATAATAAATATATATAAAAAAAATAATCCAAAGTGTCATACAAGAATCGTTTAAAGTCAAAAATATGAAAAAAAATCAGTCATGATGAGGGGGAGGTGGAGGAATCCAATCATCCTCAGCGTCCGTACCACCGACGTATGCTAGCTGATCGTCTTCTGCAATAGCAGCATCAGTAGCTGGCAGCGGTACTGGAGGAGCGGCAGCAGGCGGCACAACCGTCATAGCATCACCCTGAGCAACTGGAGTCTGGATCCTCATCTGCTCCAACACCAACCACAGTGTCTGGCCCTGCTCGATGCTCGCCTGCATCAGCTGCTGGTGTGCCTGAGTCAATTGTGCAATCTGGTTCGCCATCTGCTGCTCTCTCTCGCTCTTCTCCCGAAGCTCCGCATTCAGCTGCGTGATGATGTCCTGCATTTGGTGGAACTGCTCCTGAGGGACGGTATCGGCGTAGGAAGGAGCAGGCGTACCGGATGATGAAGCGATAAACTCGCCTCCCAGGTGTCCGAGGCCATACACGTGCCCCTTCTTGTTCCTGCCCCCGACGACCTCCAAATAAATGGCATTATCATTGACGGAGACAGGAGAGCAGGGCCCATCACCAGTCAAAGCCTCATCTTGTGACTGTGAGGCACGTGATATGGCATCGTCCTTCTTCTCGTTGAAGCCCACCTACAAAGTATAGTTGAAGAGATTTAGTTAAAATTATATCCAATATTAACAAATCATTTATAATAAATTACAAGTAAACACTAAATTAATTTTTTGCTTACAGCGTAGTTACGGGCCTTGTCGTTGACCCATGTCCCCGACTTCAACTTCTTCGTCCTCTCCACCAACTCCATAGCAGTGGGGCCCCGTTGTTTCTGTGCTTTCTGCACAGAAAAATATAATCTTAAATTCTTAGGAATAATTAAAAATGAAAACTAATTAATTAAATAGTATATTAAGTCAAAAGTTTAATGTATTACCAGCTCGTCGTAGAGGGCGGCGGCTGATTTAGACCCACCGGTTCAAGCACATGAGCCACTATCAGAAGCTCGATTACGCCGAGCTGTGGCCTGGATCTCCTGGAACTTCTCGAGAGCCCAAGATCTTGGTCCAGCTGCCTCCTGATCTCAGGATCCAGCCACTTCCCCTTATTCTGACCCTTCCTCAGCTTGTTCGTCAGATTCTTCATGACCAGTGAGCCTTTATGCTCAAATATATCCCTGACGAGAGCCTCTAAAGCTAAGTCCCACCTATACTCTTTCTGCAACTTACAGTTGTTAGGAAATTCGTGTGTACATATATATAATGTAAATTTAATTTAAATAACTTAATAAATTGTTACCTTAAACTCAAGAAACAACTGATCCCTATGGCCCCCTAGGATGGTCTTCCATGTAGGCCATGGACCATCAAACTTGCGTTGAAGGATCTTCAATATCGAATCAGAAGGGCCCTTCGCGGGCAGAAAGCTACAGCAAAATTAGAGCATTAATAAATGTTGTACATAAATTTAAAAAACAAGCAAATAGAAATTAACGATACTTTATATATATTAAAAAATTAAATTAGCATACTCGTTATCCCCCCTGGGGATAAGAAGAATCCTCCTATCGGATGGACCACGACTCTCCTGTCTCGATGATGATGATGGTCCTGTCGTCATATGTGTGGATGATGAGGGTGCAGCCTATGTCCCGACCACATGAGGCTGGGTAGGGGGTGCAACTCCATCACCCTGAGGTGTCCCGTCCATAGAGGTGTTGGTCGGGTGGTCTCGATCTGAAGGCTGTGGGTCGGCCGGCGAAGAGACTCTCGCAGCACGACCTCCACGACGACCCCTACCTCTAGAGGAATCTGCCATCTGTGAAAAAAATGAAAAGATGTTTACACAACAGTGTAAATAATACAAAAATAAATTACCTAAGCAGAATGACATTTACACAATGAATTATGACATAAATAAATTACCTAAGTAGAATCTCCGTCACTAAATTCAACCTCACTCTCATCAGTATCACTTGATCGGAATGTACCTTCGCTAGATGCGTCCAACTCGGATTGATCCATTAACTCTCTTTCAACTTCTTCCCCATTTCCGGAAATGTCCGTCAGAGAATTAACAATAATGTCCGGCGTAATTTGCAACAGTACGTGAGGTCTTGAAAACTGATCATCTTGATACGGAGCATCTTTTTCAGGCTGGTTGATTACATTATCAGTAATTATACTGCGAGCATTTATCTTAATAACACCTAACCAGCCATGATGTCCTTCGGGATATGGCGAGTAATAAACCTGCTCTGCCTGTTGTGAAAAAATGAATGGGTCGTACGCCTTATTATACCTTCGAGATAACCTAACTTGAACAATACCATAATTTTTATCTATTTTTGTCCCTACGTCAAGAGTAGGATCAAACCAATCACACTTGAAGATAACTAACTTCATCACGGGGAAACCGGTATAATCGAGTTCAAGGATGTCAGTTGGAACCCCATAGAAATCATCCTCTACATTGCCATCAGTGGCTCGCACACAAACACCATAGTTACACGTCTGCATTCCTTCATTCCATGTTTTTGTGTTAAATTTATATCCATTTACAAAATAAGTATTCCATGATGTAACCCATCTGTTAGGCCCCCATGCCAAATTTGTCAACAATGGATTTTGAATATTGTTTTCTGGATCTAGTACCTAAAAAATAAAATATTATACTATTCTTATACATGCTATATATTTAAGGAGATAACATGTATTTCAACAAATGAAGATGCTTAACCTACATATTTACTGAACCACGTAGCAAAGTGAGAAGTAATTTCTCGATCAATCTGATCGTTTGAAATGTCAGGTTGGAGATCCCTTAGAAAATTATCGTACATCCTACATATGGGAGATTAACAGTAGGACGATTAATAATCATAAATGTCAATTGAACTTATAAAAGACATTGTAGAAACTTACTCTAAATATGGCGCGACCTCTTCACAATTTTGAAGGATATACAGATGAGCAGCATTAATGTCACGCTGCTCCAAGAAATATCCTTTTGATTTGCCACTAAATCTGCCCGGATAGTTGAATATTGATATAGGATGACTAGTTGAACTTCCTTCGCCCGAATCAAGGTTTCTAGGCATCCTTGTCCTTCTCGTGTTAACTTCGTCCAGAAAGAAATAAGAGGTAAAAGTGGAAGTCTCCTCTACTAATTATGCTTCACAAATGGAACCCTCCACTCGTGCCTTGTTCTTGACTTTGTGTTTAAGGGAGTACAGGAACCTATTACAGAGGGATACATACAAATAATTACTAGTTTTAGGGAAAGCTAAACTACGCTCTCGTGTTTGTGAATTTCATATGTATTAAGTAAAATAGTTAATGTTATTTACCACTCAAATGGATACATCCAGGGTTATTGAACTGGGCCACCAACTCTTGCTTCGTAAGGTAGATGAACTGGCAGGTGCTCCATGGAATCAAATAAACTCGGTGGGAAGATTTGCTCCAGCTTACATAACAAAACGGGTATCTTGACTTCCATATCCTTTAATTGATTCACATTTAGTGTTGTCGATGTAAGCTCCCTGAAAAAGTGGCTAAGCTCAACAAGTGGGTTCCAAATTTTCTTCGGTAATGCGTCGAACGCAATTGGAAGCAACCGTTGCATGAACACGTGGCAATCATGACTCTTCATTCCATGTAACTTTGCTTCCTTAATGCCAACACATCTACCCATATTGGAAGCATACCCATCTGGTAACTTTAGTTCTTTAACCCACTTACAGACGGCCACTTTCTGTGCTTTGCTTAGTGTATAAACTGCCTTCGGTTTGATAAGTCTGCCACGACCACCGTCCTGCAACTCAAGATCCTTCCGATTACAAATGTCATCCAGATCCAATCGGGCTTTATTTGTATCCTTTGTCCTCCCCTTGATGTCCATCACAGTGTCAAACACATTCAAAAACACATTCCTCTCAGTATGCATGACATCAATGTTGTGACGGAGTAGCTGCGTCCTCCAATACGGCAACCGCCAAAATATACTTTGTTTTGTCCAATTATGATTGACGCCATAATCAGGAATATGTTCTCCTTGGGTTTCATGGACGAGCGGTAAGTACTGTACTCTGCGCCATACATTAGGACCAGCCAAATGTGGTGGAGGCGGTGTTGTCTCCGCACCACACTTCTTGAATGCATTCTTGTTCCGCCTATAAGGATGATCTTCTAGAAGGAATTGACGATGACAATCAAAATATGAGATCTTTCGACTGTTTTTAAGCGTGATTGCCTTCGATCGCTCCATACATATTGGGCATCCAAGCTTCCCCGTGGTCATCCAACCCGACATCATCCCATAAGCGGGAAAGTCGTTGATCGTCCACATCAAAGCTGCTTTCATGATGAAATTCTGCCTCAAAGATACGTCATATGTCAACACACCATCATTCCACAGCATCACCAACTCATCTATCAGTGGCTGCAAGTACACTTCAATCTTACCTTTTGGATTAGACGGACCCGGAATTATGACTGTTAGGAACATAAACTCCCGCTTCATGCACTTCCCCGGGGGAAGATTGTACGGAGTCAGGATAACCGGCCAACAAGAGTATGCTTTTCCAGACTGCCCAAAAGGATTAAATCCATCAGTAGATAACCCCAATCGGACATTGCGAGGGTCTTGCGAAAATGCCATATGAACCCTATCAAAATGCTTCCAAGCTTCTCCATCAGATGGATGACACAAGACATCTTGCTCCCTCTCATGCTCACTATGCCACCTCATGTGAGCTGCAGTGGCCATCGAAGAGTACAATGTTGTAAATCTTGGCACGACCGGAAAGTACAACATCTTTTTTAGCGACCTCTTCTTCTCAATGCCCATCCTAGTGGTTGTCTTATACCGATCCACACCACAAAATCGACAACATGTTATGCTTTCCGCTGAATCATCCTTATAGTACAACATACATCCATTCGGGCAACAATCAATTTTCAAACACCCCAGACCCAAATTTTCCACAGTCTTCTTAGCATGATAAAACTAGTAGGCATCCGATTGTCTTCTGGCAACGCCTTGGACACTGACCTGGTGAGGCGATTAAAACAACCTTTTTGCATATTGTAGTCAGATTTGATACTCAACCATTCCATGCACATCGACAACTCCGTGTACTCCCGACATCCTTCCCACAATGGATATCGTGCAGTACTCAGCATATCATAGAATCTTTGAGCTTCGGGATTCGGATTTTCCTCTATGTATTGAGAACCCATTCCACCATCTTCTCCCCCATCTTCTTCTAGTACAACACCAACCGATGGTCCAGCATGATCCATTATCATCTGCTCGTATAGATTCAATTCTTCCCTCCGGTCACCACTTCCATAGTACGAACCTTCAACCACAATCGGGTTTAAGTCAGGCAACGTCTCAACATGGTTACGCCACCAATAGTAATCAGGCATGAAGCCCTTCTCATAAAAATCGGCTACAACTCCATCCACGCTTTTGAAAGATTGACACTTGCATCTTTTGCAAGGACACCTCAATTAATCACCGCCCACCCGTATAAATCTCTCCTAGCTAACAACAAACTCTATAAACTCACCCACTCCAACTCTATACTCTTCCCTAAGACGTTTATTCCGATCCAACCTACGATACATCCATTTCCGATTCTCCGGAATATCCATTGCTGGCAATTAAATAGCCTGACCAATCCTACAATAACACTTATATATTAAGGTGCATTCCAATAACTCAATCAATCTCGTTCTTATGACAAGGTATGAACCTATCCCATTCGAGAAGAAACCTTTGCCACACTCGGCTACTAATAGTTATTCCCATATTCAAATACCTTATACTTGACAAAATTTCGGCAGCATTTCCCATCGGTCTCCAAGTACACGACTCGATCACGGTGAGAATCACCGCGATCAAGTATGCACCAGGAGACCAAAACGAAATGCATCAGACCGAGATTTCAACAAGTATATAAGGCATTTGAACATTGAAATGACTATTGTACGAGTGTGAAAAAGGTTTTTTCCCAAACTGTCCCACTTGGACAATTCAAGATTCAATACAATGAGCATGCATACCTTGATAAGTTACGCATGCTCATTAATATTGAATCTCAAATAGGAAACTAAGGCTTTCGTAAATTAATTATTAACTCTAACAGAAAATAAAACCATTAACCTATAAATATTGCAACATTGTTGAGCTTATATAAATTGCAGCGTAAATCAATACAAACTTAGATTAAATATTGTAGCAAACATCCTATTGAGCTCCGCTCTCCACTAACAAGTAGCAGTTAATTGTCAAACACATGCATAATTTCTAAATTATCAGCACACAACCAGCATCCCGCCTTTCGGACAGGATCACATCCTATTGAGCTCCGCTCTCCACTAAAAAAAAAACACATATTGACAAACACATGCATAAACATTAAATTATCAGCATACAATCAGACAAGATCTCATCCTATTGAGCTCCGCTCTCCACTAACAAACAACACATATTGACAAACACATGCATAAACATTAAATTATCAGCATACAATCAGACAAGATCACGTCCTATTGAGCTCAGCTCTCCACTACCAAACAACACGATAATTCACATAATACATTACACTGAGTGTTCGGAGAACTTACCTGAGAGAGAAAACACAACCGAGTAAGGATAAGGGGAGGAGCCGGAGCCAACAGAGAGTAGAAGAATATGACAACAAGGACCTATCGTGCATAAATGAAATTAGTCATTTCAAATCAAATAACTATTCTATATTTTTCAGAAGAAGAGGAAACAAAGGGAGAAAAATACTAAGGAACCTTTTCTCTCCCAAAACCTAACTCTTGGAAGATGAGGTAAGGGTTTAAATCTTAAATTACAAATTCCATTTGTTTGTGGTTTGTCATATTTTCATGTCTAAGAACTCAAAACAAAATTCACAAAGAGCAGAATTTTTGGTGTATGCTAAATCACTGTGCATTTGGTGTATGCTAAATTTTGATATTGTGTAAATTGTATAAATTTTGAGGATTTGTTTGCTAAATTGTGTAAATTTGGTTCTTATTTTTATGCTTTCTTATGCCTCTAACTGATGAAGAGAATAGAGCTCCCAGATAGACATCAACTTGCTTCCATTTGTTTTTTGATGTTCCTTCTTCATGCTACTTTGGTTTGGCTGGTATGTTCTGTTGTGGGATTTTGATCATGGCATTATTAGTACAGCTGATTTTTAGATGACCAAATGAGTGGTAGATTGTGAAAGTGGCTTCTCCTACATCGGACACATAGCAAAGTTAATTTGTTCCTAATTGAACAAAGTTACTCTAATTTAAAGCAATAACAAAAACAATGCTCAAACATGTAGCCCAAATTTAGAAGGACAAAAAGTTAATTAACAAAAAAATATTAGTGTACATACATATACAAAAACATAATGCTTTAGGCATTAGTAATAGTTTAATCTTGCATGCCATGAGTAATTGCATAAATGGAATGCAGGTTGTAAATTATTTTGCAAAAAGTTAAGTGCCAAAATATAGTATAAATGGTTCATTTTTTTACTTGGCTGTTAGTGTTTCCAAAATTCTACAATCTACACTACAACTTAATGTCAGAGATATGTACACCTCAAGAGTATAACCATATAATTTATCAGAAAGTATCACCATGAATTGGAAAAAAAAAATCATAGTAATATAACCAATTAAGTATCAAGACAGGTGAGTGCAGTGGAAGGTAACAAAGCGTGGGGAGGACATATCAAGAGGCTTATTTTAGGATAGTTCAGATTCTTTACTAAGGTGATTTTGTGAAGTGAAAATTCACAGAGATGAACCCTCAGAAAATTTTTGGACCCTGTTAGACATACCACCAGAGCATAATTTTTGGACACACTCACAAAGCAACCAAAATAGTAATCATCATTGTTGCAAAAAGAATTTTATAGATTGTGAAATAACAATAAAACGGAGAATGAAAGGCGAAGGGGGATACATAGAAGGAAAGAGGGGATACCTTTGCAGTGGTCCTTGCGGTTGTCCCTGTGGTGGACGGAGCTCTATGGTGGTGGCACTGTTTCTGCGGGGGGAAAGACCAAAGATGAGAGGGAGGAAAAGGAAGAGAAGAAAGGAAGAGATGAGAGGTAAGAAGACTTACGGTGGTGGCCGTACTGGTGCAGTGGTGGCCAGAGGGATGCGGTTGTGGAGGCGGACAGGATAGATGACGGACTGGCGTGGTGGTGGAGGTAGGGAGCAGAGCTGACGGAGGAAAAATGAAGAAATGAGGAAGAAGGAGGTTCTGTCGAATTTAGGAATTTCAGTTTTAGCGGCCGAATTAATTCGGTCGCTAATATGGTTAGTTTGGAATTTGAATTTATAATTCTAGCGACCGATTTAAATTTCGGTCGCTAACACGCGCTATTTTATATTTTTACGCGCCGTTTAGCGACCGAAATAATATCGGTTGCAAATATAAATAAAGTTTGAAATATGAATTCATAAATTTAGTGACGGATTTTTAAATTGGTCGCTAATATAAATAAAGTTTGACCGTTACATTTAAATCGGTCGCTATTTCGGTCGCTAAAAAATCATAAATTTCTGACTTTTACTTTCCTTTATTTAGCGACCGACATAGCGACCGATATCTCTGCTACGCTCTATTTCGGTCGCTATTTCGGTCGCAGAATCAACTCTAACCAGTGTTTCATGTAGATCCTACAATCGGTCGCTATTTCGGTCGCAAATAGCAACCACAAAATTTTTTGTAGTGGTCTCCCTAAAGAAGTTTGTTAGGTAGCTACAGTTTTTTAGGCATTAGGATTTTTAATGTTGTTTTGGCCATTGCATGTATTAGAAATTTTTGTGAATGGGAAAAATAGAAGATTAGAAATAAGGTGTAAACCTTCTTTTTAAGTGTAAATTCTTGTAGTCATCATGGAAATTTGGATTGTGTTGTTTATAAATTGGTGGTTCAGATGAACTTATTCCTGATTGTCCTAGAGAGCATTGTGCAAGCTTGCTCCATTTTAAAACTGCATCCTATTTATCATACATGCATTGATTTGTGATCGTGTTTGCTTGATTTCTGTTTTAGTTCCATTTTTGGTGTTTGCTTGATTTGAGTAAACTTGTTGGTGTGCTCGGTTGCTTCCTCTCTCAGGTAGCTTACTTGAGTAGCTCTTGGTATTTTATTTTGGTATTTCTTTTAGATATCGTCATTCAGAACCAAATGCAAATCCCAACGACGGTATTTAATTTCAGTTCTAGCTTATATAATTTAATTACTCTTAGATTTGATCATTCTAACTTGATTTAATTTTTATTTTGCAGTATTTTCCTGAATGTAAATGCATTATATACTCTGATGATCAACTTACTCAACTTAAGGACGAGTGGTGGTGTCGTTATGTTATGAATTTTATCTAGAATTAAAGGGTACGACATACTCTAATATTATGCTACCATGTCTCTCCTATAATATTAGACTTGTGTGTATGTGCAAGTGATTTGTATGTGTATCTTATGCAGGCCGGCAACAAGGATTTTGTGCCATCAAGCAGAAGATGGAAGCCACATGCACAAATTGTTTAGAATTATTAGTGTATTGATTAGCTTGTATACATTGTTTGTAGTGCGTGGTTATTGTCTAGTGGAGGTTAGCTACCTTTTGGTTTATGGACTTAAATATTAGAATTGGTTATGTGTAAGCGTTACTGTGAATTGTGTAAAGTATATCAGTTAATTGGTTATATGCATGATTTTGATGTTTTGTTATATATATATATATATATATATATATATATATATAAAATTTTGTTGAGTGCAGTGGGATGAATAAATTGTTTAATGTCCTGGTTTTGCTGAGTGTAGGTGGGAAATGTAGAAAAACAAAAGAAATAATAATAATTAAAAAAAGGAAATAGACAATGCTTCCCCAAAAAAGCGTTATCTATTGCATACTTTAGACAGCGTTACTTTATACAGTGCTTTCTCAAAGAAACGCTGTCTAAAGTATATACAATAGATAACACTTAAGCGCTATCTATTTGTAACTTTAGATAGCGCTTTCTCAATGAAGCGCTATCTATTCCCACTTTCAATAGCACTTTTTTAAGCGGTGCCTATTTTTTTCATATTTAGTAACGGGTGAATAGATGGTGCTTACAACGCTTGTAATTTTCTGTAGTAGTAACATGTACGTACCTTATGACCTCCGAAAACCATGTTAATTTGTTGATGATAAAACTCAATATATAATGGGAAGAAGAAATCTCTTATATCAGGATTGTGAAGATATATTGCTCACGAATCATGAGCCTCTACCTTGTTTCTTGTTCAGGCATTTAGGCGTACACTTGGTATGATTACAAAACTTACGATCCCAGGAAAAAATTTCAAAAATAGAATGTGAAGAGGAAAGAACACAAACACTAACAGAGGAAAATTAAACGAAAAGGAGATAAACCAAGCCACTAGTTGACAACTTTGCCAAGTCACTTATTTTCTTCTTGATTCCCACATAGATGTATCTTTCCAGTTTTCCACTCTCTCATGGTTATTGTGATTTTATTGTTTTATTAATATTAGCCAGGGTTCCGTATTAGGCGTCACTTTCTTAATCCAAGACCCTACCCCTCCCTTGACCCCGTATTTACTTGAATACTTCACTCCACAAAATATGTATGTATAGTTGATCTCTAATTAATTGCCGCTACATACATATCACCAAACATCAATGGAGCTTTCTACCCCAAAAACACGGCTTTCTCATTGGTATGTTTCTTCACATCATGCTTTCGGTAAATGGAGATAATACATATCAAATGGTGGAGAAGAGTTTTTGTTATGCCACCACTACAGCACCCAGTAGGTTTTTTAAATTTTTTGTTGGTGCTAGCTTAGCTTCAAATCAGACAATCATTACCATCAAGACCTAAAATAATTCATAGATTTCTGAATTTCTTTTTTTGACACAAGATTTCTGAATTTCTCAAGCACGATCGATGACAGTGGTTTGATTCCTACCATGTGTATGAAAAAAGTTTTGTTATGAGTGACAAAACTCACTTCAATAATCTTTACACCTCGAAAAGAATTAGTCTCTAACTATCGGCTAGAGAATACCCTTGATGCACAAAAAAAAAATAATCCAACAATTGATCATTGCATAATTAGAAATGAGGACCAAAATAAAATTAAATAAACATTTACATCAAATCCTAACCTTACATCATAATCCTAATCAAAGGCTGACACCTGATGTTAAGTTTGACACCTGGTATCAACAAGAGAACTTAGAATTCTCAAATAAGGATTTCAGGGAAATTTAAAAAAATGAATTCTTTACCAAATGTCCCATCTTATATTATATTTACTCCAACACTTTCATTATTTAGCATATTAAAAAAGCAAAAGAAAAATATTAACAAAAGCATAAACTTAACTTCAGAAACCTATTATATATTGCGGAACATAAGAAATTTAACTCAAATACCCAATAACATAAATCAAAACTATACATTTTGAGTTTTATAAAAAAACAAAAAAAAACTATACATTTTGAGAAGTCCAAACCATGAATAAATCTAGAATAAAAAACTCATCAGTGCAAGTTTATAAAATAATTCTAAATCATCCTATTTACTAAATAAAAAATATTGGGTGTTTTTTTAATATTTCTAAAACATTAAATGTGTTCCGTCCAAATATCTCAGGTGGGAGATACTCGGCCGGAGAAGGTCTTGTGGGAGTGTTTTGGAATTAGCTTGACAGAATTGGAATTATGCTCCTACGTATCCAAATGGGAATCAAAGCAAACGTAGTTCTAAGTGAGGGGGTTGGACCTCTATTTATAGAGATGTTTCAGTGTAACAGTTTGAGTGGGACTGTTATTGAGATCTTATTTGTTAGGATCGGATTGTTATTGCAGTTAGACAATGATAAGGATAAGGCTCCGAGTTATGTGGAGGGATATTAGGACCAGCGAGATATTCGGCCCAGTCAATTGTGACTGGATAGCTCGGGGCCGAGATATCTTCATCCGTGGCCTACTGAGGAATAGGCCCGAGTAGTTATCCTCGGGTGTCAAATGTACTAATAGTCTTCGGCTTTATGGGAGTTCGGGTCACGACCCACTTACAAGAATGAGCTCGGTCGTGTTGACAATCCTCGGCCTTATATCCTCGGTCAGTACACAAGCCCCCCGAGCTCCGAGCTTAGATAAGCGAAGGAGCTGACAAGTATTCAACTGAGCTTATTCTTCGGCCATATAGACTTCTCCATTCCCAGCTGTCATTTCAACTGAACCTTCCTCCTGTCAGAGAAGGCAATCATTTCCCCTAATCCTTCTGCGGCACGCTATAGGTGAGTAACCCTAGAGCTCCGCTCCCATTTAATGAGGGGAAAATCAAAAGTCGCGCCTTTAGGCTTCCTGAAACGTGGGCCGTCAACTGCAGCTGCTATAAATATCCCCCTAACTCCAACTCCCCTCCACCTTGCCTATCCTCCTTCGCCCTTCACCTCCATTTTTCAAGTTTCTGCCATCACTCTCCTGTCTGTCATTCTTCAGGTACGCCCAGTCTTCTTCCCTTCTTCGCGCTTCTAAGTTTAATTTCTGCTCCCAGACATGAGTTCGTCCGAGTCTTCTGAGTCAAACATCTCGCCTCTGATTGAGTGCGAGGTTTCCCCCATTGGGGGTTCTCCTTCCACTTTCTCTGTTCCTTCACAGGAACCGAACATCAGACAGGTGGAACCGTCCTCCTCCAGGTCGTCTTCCACTGGGTATGATTCTACTGGGTCCGATTCCTCTGGGTCTGGCTCTCCCTCCCCCCAAGTTTCCAAACCTGCTGCTCGCAAACAACGTCTAAGGGTTCCAAAAGACCCTGTTCCCGATATTACCCTTCCTGGATATACCTGGGTTAAAGGCGAGGTTAGGACTTATTTCTCTGACTTTCAGACTTCAGACTCCATTGCTCGTCTTCGGTCCCAGATTAATATATCGGCGTCCGGGGACGAATCCGAGTTTATTTGCTCCCCATGCTCGGGTACCGAGTATGTCTTCCTCAGGGCTCATCCTTCTGAGTCCCCCTTTTACCTACATGTACAAAACACTGTTCGCACAGCTGCGTGTGTCCCTTCCTTTCACCGAGTTTGAGTGCGACGTTCTGAGAACCATGAATGTCGCACCTACTCAGCTTCATCCCAACAGCTGGGCTTTTATGAAAGCCTTTCAAATTTTGTGTAAATACATCGGGATGGAGCCCACTACTCCCAAATTTTTATACTTCTACCAAACAAGGTTTGGTAAGAAAACGGGATGGATTTCCCTTAATGGGCTGAATCGGAGAGGACTGCTTAGTCTATACGCATCCTCGTATAAGGACTTCAAAGTTGGCTTCTTCCGAGTTCGCCCCTCGAGCTCCCACTCCTCCCATTTTTTGATGAGAATGGATGCGCCAGGTTCCCTTTATACTGGCAGTCTTCCCCTACCAAATTCATCGGTTTCGAATACCGATCTCTTCCTGACGAGGATAGGCGGGATATAGATACATTAGAAAAACTTCCTCGGCCTCTCCATTGTGGACATCTTCTGAAACTCCCCTTCTCATCCACCCCGAGAGCCGACCTTAAAAGTAAGTGTTCGGCTTTTTAGTTTTCAGCTATTTTATGTATGTGTTCCTGCACTAACAAATTTTATTTTTTGACAGTCATTATGGGGAAATTCGACTTCTCCAAGCTTTTAAAGGCGGCTGCGAAAGAGGGTCAGGGTCCCTCCTCGACCGAGAAGAAGAAGAAAAGACCTCCTCCGGCCCCCACTAAGGCCTCTGTGAAGGGGGCTTCATCATCCGCCCCTCAAAAAAGAAAGAGGGTAGAGGTGGTAGTTGACACCGACGATTCCAAGTCCCCCACACCCTACTACTCACGAGACGGGAACCGCGAGGCGAGAAGAACAAAACCCTCCTTCTACCGAGGTGAAGTGGTACAACACTTCCCTAAAAGCAGGGACCTCGTCCCTTTGGGGCGAAGACTTCAACCCCTTTCCTCCTTTCGACTCGAACTTCCTAAAGCCTGCTGATCTCCGGTTGATTAGGCAACAAGGGGCTCAGTCTAGCATGGAGGTCCTCTCGGCCTACTGTATCCGAGCTGCCGCTCTAGCTCGCTTTTGCAGCCGAGATTTGGTGGAGACCGAGAGGAAATCTCGGCAGCTGGAAGCTGAATTTTCTTCTATTGAGAAGCTGAAGGGGGATTTTGCCCAGACCTCCGCGGAGCGTGATGAGCTGGCCAAAGCCAACAATCTCCTGAATACTACCATTGCCGAGCTGAACGGCCAGAACTCCGAGCTTAACTCCCAGGCAAATATTGTTGAGGAGAATAGGGCTCGGGCTGAAGAGGGCAGGGCTCGTGCTGAAGAGGAGCTCACGAAGGCTCAAGCTGAGATCGAGCAACTTAAAGCTGCCCTGGAGGCCGAGACCAAGGCCAGGATGGAGATTCAGGGAGATTTAAAAGAGGCCACCGACTGTATTCTTGTCGAGCATCGGAAAGGTTTTGAAAAGGCCATTGCTCAAGTTGAGATTCTTGCCCCGGGGGCTGATCTTTCGGGAGTCGATGTGAATAAAGAGGTGCTGAACGGGGATCTTGTTCCCATAATTCCCGAAGAGGAAGAGGAGGTGGAAAGGGAGGAAGATTCTCCTGAGGATCATATTGAGGCCGAAGAGAGTCATAGGGACGAGTAACTTAGTTTTTTGTTTTCTTCATCCCTTGTAATGGGCTTTTGCCCTTGTAACTTTGATTTGACTTAATGCAAATTCTTCCATCATTTTGATGACCTTTTATAGCTTTTGTTTGGCCGAGATATCCGTCGGCATATTTTTATATTCTGATGTTGTGCTTGACTTGTTTAAACAAGTCCCCAACTAAAGCCGAGGTATTCTGCCGTCCGTATCAAAAACGGATAGTAGTTGTCACGCGTGAATCACATGATTCATGCTTTACGCATGTGGTCATACATTATGCGCTTTGGAAACCGCAGTGGGTTCATGCAATTACTGCTTTTTGCTGAGTTTTGAGATTTGTTTTTTCAACAAACCTCTTCCCCTACATATATTTTTTCCTTTCCCACGCCTCTCGCCCCTTATAAATAGGGTTGTTTCACTGCTTCACTTGTTCATTCTTCATTCTTTTCCACCAGCCAAATTCATCTTCCTTCAACCCGAGTAGTTCGATAGTAATGTTAGGGGTTTACGCTCCTCTCTCCCAGTTAACATCCTTTTTTGAGCTTTATAGCTGCCAAAAAGGATGTAAGTGGGAGATGGGATCCAGAATTCCTTTTATGACTTAATCCTTCAAAAAGGATGTTAACTGGGAGAATAGCAGTCTTCGAGCATGGAGAAAGGGGTAGAGGCCGTCTACTCCCGGAGCGGGCCGAGCACCTCATCGTCCAGCTTTCTCAGGGGGAAGTGGTTACTTTTCCCCTTGAGGGAAAGTCGTGGTGTCCGATTGGGGGGACTACTGGCCAACTAGTCTTGCCCCTGCCCTAATTGGGGGGACTACTGGCAAGCCGGGGGGGCCTTATTTTCAATTTCAGCTCTTTATGTAAGTCGTAGTACTTTCTAGTACTCGACTCGTACCTTGTTTTTACTTTCGGCATTGTACTCGGTTTTATCAAAAAAATTTAATGGCTCGGACTCGGCCTTTAGAATATAATTTTGTTCTTCTTACTGCTCGTATTCTATTTCACTTAAATAATCTCAAAGGCTCGAACTCGGCCTTCGGGCTCAGACTTGGCCTTAAAACTTAATTGGCTCGAACTCGGCCTTCAGGCTCAAACTTGGCCTTTAAATTATTTAATGGCTCGTACTCGGCCATCAGGCTCAAACTTGGCCTTAAAACTTAATTGGCTCGAACTCGGTCATCAGGCTCAAACTTGGCCTTTAAAAAATTTAATGGCTCGTACTCGGCCATCAGGCTCAAACTTGGCCTTTAAAAAATTTAATGGCTCGCACTCGGCCATCAGGCTCAAACTTGGCCTTTAAAAAATTTAATGGCTCGTACTCGGCCATCAGGCTCAAACTTGGCCTTTAAAAAATTTAATGGCTCGCACTCAGCCATCAGGCTCAAACTTGGCCTTTAAATTATTTAATGGTTCGCACTCGGCCATCAGGCTCAAACTTGGCCTTTAAAAAATTTAATGGCTCGTACTCGGCCATCAGGCTCAAACTTGGCCTTAAAACTTATTTGGCTCGAACTCGGCCTTCAGGCTCAAACTTGGCCTTAAAAAATTTAATTTTAGCGGAATAAATACATCGGCAAATTAAGAAAGCAGAACAATGTCCATAATAAATTCTTTTATTGGATAAAAAAGGAAGTCTACAGTGTGCCTCGTTAAAACCTTCTCAGTCAAAACCCTTTTTGGGACAAAATACCGAGGTAGGAAAAAGAGTACATCACCTGACTATATACATCAACTATAATAAAATTTTAAATGAGAAGCATTCCAAGTTCTCGGGATAGGCTTCCCTGACAATTCTTCTAACCTATATGCTCCGTTTCCCAAGTTTTCTACCACTCGAAATGGCCCTCCCCAGTTTGCCGCTAGTTTGCCTTCTGTATGATCCTTCCTGGCTTCTCCTTTCATTCTTAGCACCAAGTCTCCACACAGGAAACTCCTCGGTTTCAATTTTGAATTATACCTCCGAGTTGCTCTTTGTTTGCAGGCTTCCTCCCTGATTTTAGCCTCCTCCCTGATTTCCTCTACAAAGTCAACTTCGACCCTTAAGTTGATTTCATTCTCATTCTGCTCATGTTGCATACGTCGGAAAGACGGCTCACCAACCTCCACTGGGATCATGGTGTCTGTTCCATATGTAAGCCTGAAGGGTGTTTCTTGAGTAGTGGATTGAGGCGTGCAGTGGTAGGCCCAGAGGATACTTGGCAACTCTTCTGCCCAAGCTCCTTTGGATTTTCCTACTCTCTTCTTCAGTTCTCTGAGAATGACCTTGTTGGCTGCCTCGGCTTGCCCATTGGTCTGGGGATGTTCAACAGATGTGACGTGGTGTTTAACGCCGAGGTTGACATAGAATTCTCGCAATGTCTTATCTACAAACTGTCTTCCGTTGTCTGTGACGATTGCAAAGGGAATTCCGTGCCTACAGATGAGGCTTTTCCACACAAACTTTTGTACCTTCTCGGCGGTAATTTTCGCCAAAGGCTCTGCTTCAATCCATTTTGTAAAGTAGTCCACTGCTACCAGGAGAAATTTGACTTGACCTTTGGCTACAGGGAATGGCCCCAGTATATCCATTCCCCACATAGCAAAAGGCCAAGGCGAGTTTAATGTGTGAAGTCCTTCGGGTGGGGTACGACTCACTGATAGTGTGATTTTACATGATATTTTCTGTACTCTTTTGCATGCATTTTGCATATAGATTAGGCATTCTTTATTTGGTTTTTATTAGATTTTCCCTTGGAACGGGTGAAGCGGTTTCTTGGTGTTGTTTTGCAGGAATTAATGTAAAAATGCTCAAAATTAGCCTTGATGGAGCTTGGATGAAATAGAGCTTAAAAAGTGAAGAATATGAGCCAAACAGAGCCCATCACGGCCTGGCCGGGATGACCATCACGGCCATGATCAAGCAGAGCAGAAGGCAAAAGTCGAGTCTGTCACGGCCTGCCCATGATATGCATCACGGCCGTGATAGGCTAAAAATCAAGGTTTCGCGTCGCGAAATTTAGCTCGCCTCGCGAGAATCTATTTTGTGCAAGTACGCCCACTCCAGAAAGCGTCACGGCCTGGCCGTGATGGCTATCGAAGTTAGGTTTACTAGTAATCGCATAATCCCTAATCTTAATGCAAATTCACTAATCTAGGCCACCTAAGGAATTATGGTCTATTAGTGGATTTAGGCTCTTGCCTTCCGAGGAATCGGGTTGAGTAGTTTAGTGGATTGATTTTAATATCTGAAGCATGAATGGGAGGTATCTAGTCCTGATAGTACATGAGTTAGAGGTTTGGTGAAGTCTAGTCCCAACATATCCTTTCTGCACTCTAAGTGTTTGTTAAAAGTCCCCAAAAAGACAAAAAGATTTTATTTCCTTTTCTTTCATTTGTTGTACTTTCTCTCTTGATTTATAGTTTAGTCTAGATAGTTGCTGAGTTTACGAATTGGTACTTGACATCCAATCCCCGTGGATACGATAACCGATCTTACCACCGTATTACTTGCACGACTGGGTATACTTGCCCAGATTCGTCAACAAGTTTTTGGCGTCTAGTTCCAACATATCCTTTCTGCACTCCAAGTGTTTGTTAAAAGTCCCCAAAAAGACAAAAAGATTTTATTTCTTTTCTTTTGTTTGTTTTACTTTCTCTTGATTAATAGTTTAGTCTAGATAGTTGCTGAGTTTGCGAATTGGTAGTTGACATCCAATCCCCGTGGATTCGATAACCGGTCTTACCACCGTATTACTTGTACGACTCGGTATACTTGCCGAAGTCTCAACAAGTTTTTGGCGCCGTTGCCAGGGATTGGTTTTGCCAATATCATTAGTAACAGAGGAGGCAACTAATTTAGACATTTTTGTTATTTTTATTTTCTGTATATATTTGATCTTTTTGTTTGAGTTTTGTTTTTGCAAGGTGGACGAAAGTCATGGAAAATTTTTATTATCCACCTGATGAGGAAGCCTCAAGTCGCGCTTTGGAAGACAACTGGTGTTTGGGAGACGTCATGGATTTGATGGACCATGTTACTCCCGCACAAGTTGATTATATGACGGGAAGGCTTATATATAACTTCTCCGAGGAGGATTGGGAAACCTTTTGTTCATATTTGCCACCTCCACCACCATGTATGATTCCCATAGAGCCACAAGAATCAGCATTTGAGAAAAATCTGGTTGTGGGAATGGATCACAATGAAGATGAAGAGGTGGTGGTAGATGAACCACAAGAAGAGGGATTACCTTTCGCGCATCCTTGGAGAGAAACAAGTGAGAAGACAGGGCATTTGGAAAGCACCACCATGCTTGCTGAATTTTATGCATTAAATAAATATGTTGGCTTGCATGCATGTGTGGATACTGGTAAGTTAGCTCCTTCCACTTGTCTGTCAAACTTCATGGTGAAAATGCCATTTGACCCGCTAGGAAGTAATGGCATTATTACAGTTGAAGAGGTCAATGGATATTTCACCCAATGGCTGGGTGGAATTGAGAATAAAGTTATTTTACTGCTACAATCACCACCCCAATTTCCATTTGATCCAGGAGAGGATCCAGGTGGATGCTTTTTAATAAGTCAAGCTAGTGACATTAAAGAAGCGCTCATTGGGAGGCAACCCAATTTTTCTTTTCCTTTTTCCTTTTTCCTTTTTGTTTAGTTAGATTTGATTTTTGATTTTAAACTCTTGAATAATTTGAGAAGATCAAGAGTTTTCTTTTACTAATAAAATTGCCAAGTGATTCCAGGGTAAGAAGGAAGGAGGGAAGAGCAAGAAGACAAGAAAAAGCAACCCAATTTTCATGCAGTTCATTCTGACTAGGCATGTGAACCAACACCCTCTACCGCATCGGTAAGTCGTTCCATTTTATCTTATTTTATTTTTCTTCCTCTCTCCATCTTGATTGTTTACATTGGGGACAATGTAAATTCTTAAGCTTGGGGTAGGGGTAGGGGTATTTTGCATTTGCATTTTGCATGTTGCATTCATATAGTTTTGCATGATAGTTTTGCATGTTCACACAATTAGATTGCCCTTGTTTAGATTTTGCATCCAATTGTGAGAACTGAGTGCCAATTAAATTGAGATAGTGAATTTTTGAACCCAATTTTTCATTCTTGTGATAAGGCTGCAAATGAAAATGCTTGAGATGATCTTGGATAGTTGATAATTAGCATATGGTTTTATAGATTTATGTTTCACATTGATGGTTGAACTACTAAAATGTGAGATTTTGAGCCAAAGGGGTACTCACTAAATATACCCCATTCTTTGTGTTAGAGTGTTATTCCTCTTGGATGTATTTCTCTAGAACTTGACTTGAAACCATTTTGAAACTTAGAAAATTTTTGAAAACATTTTTGAAAATGATTGAGGCAATAGGTATTTTTCTGGCCTTTTGAGCTTTGAATGATGAAATGTTACCCCTTAGTTGCCCAATTTTGAGCCTACAAAAGAATAAAATGCTTTTCTCGGTACCCTGAAAGATTTTGATAAATATGCTTGGTAGGATACCTTCTAAAGTATTACAAAAGGGTAAAAAGGTAGTTGAAAAAGTTTGGGATGAAAAGAATCAATATTTCTCTTGAGTTGAAAAATCTCTCCTTCTCCAAATAAAATAAAAACAAAAGAAAAAGAAATAAAAATGGAGAAGGGAAAAAGATATGAGAAATAAAAAGAAAAAGAAAGAAAAGAAAGGTGGAAAAGTGAATTGAAAACCCAAGAAGGTATTTTAGAAGGTGTCATGTGTTGAAATGTTTGATAATGGGTTTAGCCTTTTGAAATTCCCCTTCTTGATTTCCCCACCTAACGATTAATCCCATGGCCATGTTACAACCAAGTAAAAGACCTCTTGATTCTTAATTGTTTTCATTAATAAAGTAGAGATTTGGTTGATAGTCAAGCCTATGGTAGATTTCATTCCTTGAGGAAAATTGAGCGAAATGTTATATACCCCTAAACACTAGAGTGAGGTGAGGAAGAGAGCCAAGTAAATGAACAAGCTTGGGGTGAGCTTCAGGTGAGAAAGAGTGCCCAAATCAGTGAGAACATGAGTCTAAGGAACCTAAGCCTCTAATTGGACTTGAATTGATTGTCTCTTGCTGAATTGTTTGAATTGCCTATTACTTGGATCATTTACACGGGTTCTTAATTCACTATCCATGTTCTGTTTTCTTCTACTGGCCTTAGTGATTGCTTGAGGACAAGCAATTGAATAAGCTTGGGGTGATTTGATAGTGTGATTTTACATGATATTTTCTGTACTCTTTTGCATGCATTTTGCATATAGATTAGGCATTCTTTATTTGGTTTTTATTAGATTTTCCCTTGGAACGGGTGAAGCGGTTTCTTGGTGTTGTTTTGCAGGAATTAATGTAAAAATGCTCAAAATTAGCCTTGATGGAGCTTGGATGAAATAGAGCTTGAAAAGTGAAGAATATGAGCCAAACAGAGCCCATCACGGCCTGGCCGTGATGACCATCACGGCCATGATCAAGCAGAGCAGAAGGCAAAAGTCAGAAGTTGTCACGGCCTGCCCATGATATGCATCACGACCGTGATAGGCTAAAAATCAAGGTTTCGCGTCGCGAAATTTAGCTCGCCTCGCGAGAATCTATTTTGTGCAAGTACGCCCACTCCAGAAAGCGTCACGGCCTGGCCGTTATGGCTATCACGGCCGTGACGGGCAGCAGATCTATAAATAAGAGCGCAGCAGACAGAACAAGGGAGTCCAGAGGGAGGCATTTGGAGGCACTTGGAGGCTGTGGCTGGGCTAGGGTTTCAACCCTAGAAGGGAGCCAAGAGGGGTTGCTTTGAAGAAGAAGGAAAGCTCACATGGAGCCTCTTCTCTCCTCTTCTCCTATTTCTCTGGTTTGGTTTTCTCTGTTTATGAGTAGCTAATCCCTATTTGTTGGGATTAGATGTAATCAAACTTATTATTATGTATTTGCCTTGACTGATTAATCTATGTTTATGCTTCGTATTAGTGATTAATTTTCCATGCTTAATGCTTGTTATGGCTAGCACCCCCATGACTCGATTTGTGTTTTGGTATGCAATTGGGAAATTCGTATTAGAACCGGAACTGGATTTAATCACCTAGTAACCTTTCATCTAGGAATGGAGTTAGGTTTACTAGTAATCGCATAATCCCTAATCTTAATGCAAATTCACTAATCTAGGCCACCTAAGGAATTAGGGTCTATTAGTGGATTTAGGCTCTTGCCATCCGAGGAATAGGGGTTTGAGTAGTTTAGTGGATTGATTTTAATATCTGAAGCATGAATGGGAGGTATCTAGTCCTGATAGTACATGAGTTAGAGGTTTGGTGAAGTATAGTCCCAACATATCCTTTCTGCACTCCAAGTGTTTGTTAAAAGTCCCCAAAAAGACAAAAAGATTTTATTTCCTTTTCTTTCGTTTGTTGTACTTTCTCTCTTGATTTATAGTTTAGTCTAGATAGTTGCCGAGTTTTCGAATTGGTACTTGACATCCAATCCCCGTGGATACGATAACCGGTCTTACCACCGTATTACTTGCACGACTGGGTATACTTGCCCAGATTCGTCAACAAGTTTTTGGCGTCTAGTTCCAACATATCCTTTCTGCACTCCAAGTGTTTGTTAAAAGTCCCCAAAAAGACAAAAAGATTTTATTTCTTTTCTTTTGTTTGTTTTACTTTCTCTTGATTAATAGTTTAGTTTAGATAGTTGTTGAGTTTGCGAATTGGTAGTTGACATCCAATCCCCGTGGATACGATAATCGGTCTTACCACCGTATTACTTGTACGACTCGGTATACTTGCCGAAGTCTCAACACTCACATTGGAAAATCTTTGGCACTCATCACATTGCTTCGTCCACTCAATGCAATCTGCTCGGATGGTAGGCCAATAGTACCCTGCTCGGACTACCTTGGAGGCCATTGATCTGCCCCCGCAGTGAAAACCACAGATTCCTCTGTGAACCTCTTCCATGACATATTTTGACTGTGCCTTTGTCAGACATTTTAGAAACGGTACCGAGAATCCCCATTTATACAATTCTCCGGAAACGATAGCAAAATGACTTGCTCTGAGCCTGATCTTCCTGGCCTCAGCTTGATCTGGGGGCAGAATCTCTGAGGATAAATACTCCCATATGGGTGTCATCCATTCTCGGTCAACCGGCTCATTGGCCATCACCTCCCCAAACGTGATACTCGGTTCATTGAGGGTTTCTTGAATAACTGTTCTATGTTGGCCCGGTTTTTTCGTACCGGCCAATTTGGACAGCAGATCGGCCCGAGTATTTTCCTCTCTGGGAATGTGCTCAATAGCGAATTTCTCAAAGCTAGAAATTAATTGATTGACTTTACATAAATACCGGGTAAGCTGAGGCTCTTTCGCTTGGTACCCCCCAGAGATTTGTCCTGTGACTAGCTGCGAATCACTTCGGCATCTAACGGCCTTTGCCCCCATTTCCTTTGCCAGCATTAACCCTGCTATCAAGGCTTCATATTCGTCTTGGTTGTTTGAGGTTTTTAACTCAAACTTTAGTGACTGTTCCAAGATCAGCTCTCCCGGGCCTTCCAGTATTACCCCTGCTCCACTGCCTCTGACATTCGAGGATCCATCCACATACAAATTCCACCACATGTCCTCGGTTATCGGCAGCGGATTGAGCTCGGCTATGAAGTCGAATATACATTGAGCTTTCAGAGGACCTCTCAACTTGTACTTCAGGCCGAACTCGGATAACTCCACTGACCAAGCAATCATACGGCCCGCCAACTCGGGCTTTTTGAGAATATGCTTAATCGAGTGATCGGTTTTGACAATCACCTGATGACTCTGGAAGTACGGGCGCAATCACCGAGCTGCAGTTACCGGGGCCAAAACCAGCTTTTCTATGACCTGATACCGGGTTTCGGCATCATGAAGGACCCTACTGATGAAGTACACCGGCATTTGAACTTTCTCTACTTCTTGTACAATAACCGCACCGATGGCGTACTCGGTGGCTGACAGGTATAAGTATAACTCTTTCCCTGGGATAGGTCGAGTTAATATCGGTGGCGAAGACAAAAAAGCCTTGAAATCGACGAAGGCCTTCTCGCAGTCCTCGGTCCATGTGAAGGTTTGAGGTCTCTTTAGTAACCTAAAGAAAGGCCGAGCTTTTTTGTAGATCTGGGGAGAAACCGAGATAGTGATGCCAGCCGCCCTGCAAGTCGCTGCACTTCCTTAATATTTTGTGGGCTTCGCATCTCAATCACAGCTCGGCATTTATCAGGATTGGCTTCAATTCCCCAGTGTGTCAACATAAAACTGAGGAACTTTCCACCCTGAACACCGAAAACACACTTCTCCGGATTCAACCTCATACTATACTTTCTCAGCTGCTGAAAAATTTCCCCCAAATCTTTCGGGTTGTTGTTGGGGTCATCGGATTTTACGACCATGTCATCCACATAAACTTCCATAGTCCATCCGATCTATTTTTCGAACACCCTGTCCATGAGCCTTTGGTATCTAGCTCCAGCATTTTTCAGTCCAAATGGCATTACCCGGTAACAATAATTCGAGCCTTCAGTTATGAAAGCAGTTTTCTCATCTGGGGGATACATTCGGATCTGGTTGTACCCCGAGTATGCATCCAAGAAGCTCAAAATTCTGTACCCTTTGGGCAGGCTTTATTTAAATCTGTGTAATCAGTGCACATGCGCCACTTGCCATTTACTTTTTTGACCAGAACTACGTTGGCCAGCCAAGTGGTGTATTCTACTTCTCGAATGAAATTGGCTTTGACCAACTTCGTTGTTTCTTCTTCCACCACCTTTCTCCTCTCCTCACCAAGTCTCTTTTTCCTTTGGGCTACTGGTTTTGCCTCAGGACAGATTGCCAGTTTGTGGCATAAAAAATCGGGGTCAATCCCCGGCATATCAGATGTGGTCCAGGCGAATAAATCGGCGTTGCTGCGGAGCACTTCCTTTATTCTCTTTTTTAAATTCGGCTAGAGCTGCCCGCCGAGCTTGGTGCACTGATCGGGTTGTGATCCGATCTGGAACTTTTCTAACTCCTCAATGGGTTGTGGTCGTTGCTCCTGCATGTCCATTCTCGGGTCCAGTTCAACAGAGTTAACAGAATTCACAAACTTGTCTTTTCCCCTGTCTAGTGTTTCTGCAGGTGTAGGTTTGAGTTTGCTTACACGCAAACTATCAGCATAGCACTGCTTCTCGGCCATTTTCTGATCAGCCCGGACAACAGCTATGTCTCCCGAGTTGGAAGGGAACTTCATTGTGAGGTGGGGGGTAGAGACCACAGCTCCTAACTCGTTCAAAGATGGTCTTCCGATCAGGATATTGTACGATGTTACTGCATTAACCAACACGTACCTGACCATGATAGTCTTGGATGCTTTGCCATCCCCAAAAGTAGTTAGGAGGTCAATGTATCCTCGTGTATCCACCTGTTCCCCTGCAAAGCCGACGAGCTTACTGTCGTATGACTGAATAGATTTCTCTGGGATCCCGAGCTTCTGAAATGTTGAATAATATAAAATATCCGCCAAGCTCCCCTGGTCGACGAGAGTTCTCTTGACCGAGAAGTTGGTCAACTGTACTGTGATTACCATAGGGTCGTCCTGATTAGGATCCACCCCCAAAAAGTCTTCGTTAGAAAAGATAATCGGTGGGGAAACTCTCAGGGGTTTACCAGCTACCGAGTTGACAACCCGAATAGCCCGCGGGTGCTTTCTCCGAGCTGAACTTGTTGTGCCTCCCCCTGCAAATCCACCTGAAATAGTGTTTATCACACCTCGGACCACATTATCCTCCTCCCGCCTTTCATTCTGGTCCTCCCTAGCTTCTGTTCTCTCATTATTTTGTCGACCGTCGCCCCTTCTCGGGATTTGGCCACCTCCTCTTCTACTCCTGCCACGCCCCTCACCACTGTTGTGATTTCTCCGAACAAAATTATTGAGATGGCCAGCTTGCACCAACTCTTCAATCTTATCCCGCAGGACCCAGCACTCATCGGTGGTATGCTCGTAGTTACGATGGTACCGACAATGTTTCGCCGATCAAGCATTCCGGGCGTGTGGCCACGGTTGGGGAGCTGCAAAAGCTCGGCATTGTAGGCTTCCTCAAACACCCGAGCTCGGTTGGTGTTAAGGGGGGTGTAGTGCTCATACTTCAGTCCCCTGTGCAAATGCTCGGATGTACTTTTGAATTTCTGCCTATCACCTCCAGCCCTCCTCTTCTCTCTCCCTTCTCGTCTATCAGAATCATCGGTTCTATCTCTTTTCTTAGACTCCTCAATCTCCTCCATATTAATGAACCCAGCAGCTTTTCTCCTCAACTCATCCATACTGGTTGGTGGTTTCCGAGCTAAGTGTCCGCGAAAGGGCCAGGCCGTAACCCTGGTCAAGATAGTGTGTAGTGCAACATCGGACCGAGATTCCGGATGAGGACAGTCTCCTTGCTGAATCGGCCATGAAATCACGTAGAGACTCGTTCTTTTCTTGCTTAAAGTTCACCAACGAGGTCGAGGTTTTTTGATGAGCTCGGCTCGTGGGCAACCGAGCATTGAACTTAGTCATAAATGTGTCAAAGGAGTCAATCGATCTTTGCGGTAGCTGGGTATACCAGCTCAACGCAAAGATCTTTCGTGAGTAGTTGGAAAGACTTTACACATGACAAAGATCATCGCTTGTGAAGAGGTACATCCGAGTAGTGAAAGCATCTAAGTGCCGCTCCCGGTCCGAGGTGCCGTCATACCGTCAATGTTTATGGGTTTGTAGTTGGTCGGAAGAGGAACCTCCATGATGGCATCGGTGAAGGGGATGTCTAGGCCTCCGCACGCTGCCCTTTTCATTAGGCCTATTCGCCCAAGTGAAAGTTCGGGGCCTCGCTTAGGAAATTCCCCTCGCCTCGCTTCGGTCAATATGATGAGAAACTCGGGGTTGTTGACCTCCTCTCTCGCGTGTTTCCTGCCCTCGTTTCTCGGTTGTCCCGGCGGCTCTCTCGTGAGGAGAAGAGGCGGGCCGTTCCCTGCTTTGTTCTCGTTCCCGACGGCTGTTCTGCCGCCGAAACTCCTCATTCTCCTTTCTCAGCATTGCCACTTGTGCGAGGAGTTCTTGGATAATGGGATTGTCGGTCGTCATAGCCGGGTTTATGGACCGTTCCCCATTATCTCCGTTGTTAGCATTCTCTAGCTCTTCTCTCCTGCAGTTCCCGCTCCTTGTTCTCACCATGGTTTGTGGTATGGGAAAGTTTTGCTTCGATTCCCACAGACGGCGCCAAATGTTCGGTCCAAATATCTCAGGTGGGAGATACTCGGCCGGAGAAGGTCTTGTGGGAGTGTTTTGGAATTAGCTTGACAGAATTGGAATTATGCTCCTACGTATCCAAATGGGAATCAAAGCAAACGTAGTTCTAAGTGAGGGGGTTGGACCTCTAGAGATGTTTCAGTGTAACAGTTTGAGTGGGACTGTTATTGAGATCTTATTTGTTAGGATCGGATTGTTATTGCAGTTAGACAATGATAAGGATAAGGCTCCAAGTTATGCGGAGGGATATTAGGACCAAGAGATATTCGCCCACCAATTGTGACTTGGATAGTTCGTAGAGATATCTTCATCCGTGGCCTACTGAGGAATAGGCTCGAGTAGTTATCCTCGGGTGTCAAGTATACTAATAGTCTTCGGCTTTATGGGAGTTCGGGTCACGACCCACTTACAAGAATGAGCTCGATCGTGTTGACAATCATCGACCTTATATCCTCGGTCAGTACAAAATGTATTAATTATTTTTCACATAATATTTTCTTTTTTTAGTGATAGAAGGATTAGTAACAAGATTTTGTAGCAGGATATAACAAGATCCAATTAATAGGGCTAACTAGCTGTCGATTCAATTGGATTCGTGTCCAAAAAATTCAATTTGTGAAAAATCGAGGAGTGTAAATGTGAGTATGTGACCCAATTTTGCCCATTTGGGTAATCGGGTTGGTCGTGTGACGTCAGTGACAGGTTGGCCGACGACATGTTAGCCGGGTGGATTAATACGAGACTATTTTTTATTTTTTATTTACTTTTTTATTTCAGGGAAAATAGAAAAAAGAATGAAAAGAAAAGACTGACGCAACTTCAATAGTCCCTCAACGTTTGATAAAAAGCACCATGCAATACATACCACAAATATGAAAACAGATCACATCCAAATCAAACATCAACGTCCATCCCATGTTAACTAAAAAAAAAAAAAAACACATACATCTATCTATACTCTATAATATATACAAACGAAAATCTATCCAGAAATATATTCTACATGTATCGTTCAATCAGTTTGTCCATATCAATATCTTTCTACGTGACATTCATTTCATGTTTTAAAGGATTATTGGATATGTAAGATTTTCCTACAAAAGGAAAGATTTTAATTTATTAAAAGACATAAATTTTCAAACTCAAGTTATTCCACATCTAAGGAAAGAAATTTATGAAAGGAAATTGAAGTTTTCCGGCTAATCACAAAAAATTTGAAATCGAATAGGATAAAAAATAATTAATGATTTATATATGACATTTTTAATTTATGGCAAATTATTCTCTCATAAGGAAACATTTCAAATTGATGCTGAATGTACTCGTTTTGTTGAACATACTCATTTGACATTATATGATTCATTTCAATATTTTTTTTTTCTGAACACATTTATTTGATTACTGGTCATTTAAATTTTTTTTACGCAAAATTTCTGGTCATTTATTTGGTGTTACTCTTTTATATTTTGAATGATATATGATATATAATCATCTTGATTGCTTTTGAATGGGAATATTCACTCGTGCAAAATATACATTTAACATCAGTTTTTTAAAATCGATGTGAAATAGGAGGCGGTGACATTTTTGAAATTAAACTGAAATATTTTAACATCGGTTATATATAAACCAATGTGATAAAAATATTTAACATCGGTTTTCAATAAAACGGATGTGGAAAAGTGAAACCAAAAAAAAAAATTTTAATTAGACATAAGATTCCACATCGGTTTTGATTAACCGATGTGGAAAATGGAAACAAATTATAAAAAATTTTTTAATGAGCCGTAAGATTACACATCGGTTTTAAAATAACCGATTTAGTAAATTAAAAAAATGAAATTTTAAAATAAATTGTAAGTTTCTACATCGGTTATAAGGAAACCGATGTGAAATATCCTAACCACATCGGTTTTTAAAAACCGATGTGTAATAACCTAATTTTCTATTTTCATTGCCTCCTACTCTTCGCGCCGTCTTCCATTCCATTTGTTTTTCATTCCTTTGTCACTGCTTCTCCATCTCTCTCACTGCTCTCACTCTAAGTCACATTGCAAAGAGAACCACCTCTTTCAGCTATAACGATTTCCCTTTCCCCCTAACTCTCTGCAAATCCCTAATCGTAGACAAAGAAGAAGACCACTGCGAGCCTTCATTTTCTGCTTCGGAAGAGAACCACTAAGAACCACATGGCCATCCACGAGCTACCCTAGTTTGAAGAGCGCCATTTTTGCTTGTCCCTCCTCCTCCCTTAGGTATGCGTCTCTCTCTCTCTCTCTCTTTCTCTCTCTCTCTCTCTCCCTCTCTCTCTCTTTCTCTTTCTCTCTCTCGCTCCCTTCTTCACGTCGCCGCTTCTTCCGGTCACTCCCAGGTCCTTTTTCCCTTTTCAATCCTCCATTTCCATTATCTTCAAAAAGATTCTCCAAATAAACCCCTTTTGAACCGCATTCAAAAGGGTCTTCTTAGTTCCCCTTCAATTGCCGTAAAAACATGTTCTTTTTACATTTCATTTTGTTCCCAACTACAATTTAAAATTTAGGGTTTCTAGTGAATATCAGCTTGAAACTAGAAATTAATTGTTTGGTACTTGTGAATGTGTATTTGTCAAGTGGCGAAGATACTGTTATCTGCTGATGCTTCAGCTAGTGTGATAAATAGTGCCGATGAAGAAGGGTGGGCACCGCTACATTCTGCAGCAAGTATTGAGAGTTTGGAGATAGTGGAGACATTATTGAGCAAAGGTCAATGATTTACTAACTTCCTTTAGATGGAATTTTAGTCCTGATGCCAAACTGCATTTTCTATTTTTTTTCAAAATGGAACTGTATGCTATGTGGGTAAGTGATTATGTGCGTGTGTTCCCTGAGATTGTTTAGTTTGACTTGCTTGCATGTGATTTAACTGAACTTAAGCATATGACTTCATTTTAGTAAAGATGATGCATATACATGTAGATTGGTATTTTTATCTTTTCCATGGAAGAAAACTAGGAAATCATTTGGTAGGCTTTTGGCTTAGTGGCTGTAAATGGACTTTTGGGTTTTGGGCACCCTGATCTTATTCTTTGGAATTACTTGTAGTATTATCTAAGAGGACTTTTTGTTCTTATGTTACAAGGCCTGAAGGTGATATCTATTACTATGGTGGTCATTACAAATGTTGCATGGATGCTCTTGACACTTGAGTGGTAGTGTTCATGGTTTGCTGTGGTTTGGGCAGGGAATTTAATTATCATTTGCGTCATTGGGATTACTTGATAGTGGAAAGTATATTTTTGGTTTACAAGGGATACAAAGTATATTTGTTATGTAAATGTTTTCAGGAACCACAGCTTATACTGGTTGTTGCGCCTGCAACTTAAGGAGACCCACCACTCCGTTCGTGCTTCCGCGAAGAGGACCGTTACTCACGAACCACCACTCCGGTCTCTTAGCATCTCATCTCTGGTATGTTCTCTCTGCTGAAAATATTGTCTAGGCTCTGTCATGAGTGTGTTAGTGCCTTGTTGTGACCCCTTTGATGAAGTTTGTGTCTTGAGTCCTTGTTCTGTGTATACTTGTGTTGTTCTGTGTGTGAAGTGTTATAAAGTGGGAATCTATGTCTAATGCACCTGGAAATGGCACCAAGACTGGGTTTTTCCAGTGGTGGTATCACGCATCACGGCCGTGATGCCTGTCACGGCTAGGCCGTGATGCCTGTCACGGCTAACTTTGATGTCCGTCACGGCTAACTTTGATGTCCTGTCATGGCTAGCACAGGGGCCTAACTTTGATGTCATATGCTAGAGTGGGTACGATATCAATAAGTTTTCCTTCTATACAAAGTCCCAGGATGACAAAAGTACAATGCAAAACAGTGGGGTTATGGTCGTCGCTGAGTCCATGCATTTCTCTAGTTCGAAAGATAAAAACCCTGTTATGGCATCCGTTTCATACTTTGGAATCATTGAAGAGATATGGGAGGTTGATTACATGAAGTTTAGAGTACCTATTTTTAAATGTCAGTGGGTCGACAGTAACAATGGTGTACAAACCGATGAGTTAGGATTCAAATTGGTGGACCTTAATAAGGTAGGTAATAAAGAGGAGCCTTTCATCATGGCATCCCAAGCAAAACAAGTGTTTTATATCCGTGATCCTTCTAACAAAAGGTGGTCAGTGGTTCTCAAGGGAAAAAACATGTATAATGATAGTGAGGGAAATCACGATTCAACTCTTGATATTTCTGATACTCCTTCTTTCTCAACACGATTGCCTAATTTCAATGAGGAAAATGAAGTGGATGATGTACATGCTACTCGTAATGATCACCAAGAAGGGTTATGGGAGAACTTTACTAACTGACCACAAAGTAAGTTTAGTTTGAGTTATGTTTAAAGGCATATTATATGTTTACGTTGATATTTATAAGTTATGTTTACGTACGTTGATCGATATTTATATGTTATGTTTGATATTTATCCTGACATACTAACAAGTTTTTTTTTGTTTAAACAGTTATACATGGTTGATCGTGAGGATATCCCTCCTTCATGCAGTGGGTCGGAGACCCCGTCTACTGGTAGAAAGGGTAGACGTGCCACACGAATGAGGAATTTGACTGCCAACCATGGTTCAAATCAAAGGATAAGAATAGACTTTGATAATAACCCCAATCCTATTGGGCCAATGGAAGAGCAGTTTAACAGTTTTGTGGCGAGTCTTGCTAGGAGCAGGCCTAGTATACTCATTGATATTTGGAAAGATGTACCGGCGGACGTGAAGGATCATATATGGGAGAGTATTCTGGTATCTATACTTTTACGTCCTGTGTTTGTCTGTATCTACTTTATTTTTATCTTAATAATACCATACATTAATTCGTTGATTCTTTTGGTCTTAATGTAGCTGACCTTTGACATACCGGATACGTACGTTATGAAGAAGCGTTTGCTAAAGTATGCTGGTGAGCGTTGGAGGGGTTTTAAGGCCGACCTGAGCAGATACTATGTATTCAATCCAAAATGTAAAAATAACCCACTTGAGGTGTACCCGTTTCTTGACCAGGCGACGTGGGATCGCTTTGTTCAGAGCCGACATGATCCCAGCTTTCAGGTTAACTTATTTGATTTGTCTCTAAATTTATGTAATTTCATTAATTTTATTTACTTATGTAATTTAATTGTCTTATATTTATAACAGGAGAAGAGGAAAAGGGGGCAGAAAAACCAAAGCAAGAATGTCTACCCCCATGTCATGTCTCGTGGGGGATATAAAAAGCTTATTCAGAAAATGGTTGAAGAGGAAAAGAAAGCACGTCAGGAAGCGAGATCTCAAAGCGGATCCTAATGCTGAAAATCATCCAGAGGTTGTTGATCCACCTCCACCCCCACGCCATCGTAAATGGAAGAGGGCCAGACAAAGAAAAATGGGACAATATACATCTGAGGAGGCCCGCCAAGTAGCTGAGAAGATTGTAAGTATAGTTTGAATTGTAATTGTCATTTTAAGATTGTTACCGAATTGTAATGTGACCTGATATTTTATGTGATAGGATGCCTTGGACGAGCAGGTAACCCAAGGAACCTTTGTTCCTAGAGGACGCGAGGATATCTTAGCTACTGCCATCGATAAAGTAGACCACCCGGGCCGTGTCATTGGTGTTGGATGGGGCGTCGGCATTCGCCAATACCATGGTTCATCTTCACACCAATGCCACAGAGATGTTGATGCAGATAGAGTACGGCTAAAACAGGAGATTGCAGCTGAGCTTCGACAGGAGATGGCCGAGCAGTTTGCCCGGCAGATGGCAATATTGACTTCTATGTCCCAGCAGATGACAGTCGGTGTCCAACCCTCTGTCCATGTGAGCATTAAGGGCTCATGTGATCCTCCTCATCAGCCTGAAAATGATGATGATGATGATGATGATGATGATGATGACGACCTTGATAGGTGTGAGCTGTATGTTGATGATCATCATCATCGCCGCTTAGTGGCATTGGGGAGGGCACATAATAACTTAGGTAATACCATACACCATCGTTTATTACCGGATGATCAGCTGAGGGTCGTTGTTGAGATTATTCGAGATGCTGATGCTCGAGTCCCTGTGCCCACTGAGGAGGTTCAAACAAAGGGTCGTGCCCCAGAACTTCATCCTTTGGCCAAGAATACTGGTCAGCTTTCTTGTTGCATCTGAGGTATTCAGTTAGTTGTGTTTTTCTATATTCATGGTTGAAATAATTTATTATTGTTTAAAGATAATGCTTTATTTTTATTCGTTATAGGATGTTGGAAATGATATTGTGCCTAAAAGGTCGGATCCAGGAAGACTAGAGATGTCTGCTCCTGCCAAGGTATTCATTTGACCATTTAGTTAATTACGAATTAAATAACTTAATTATCCGTGATTACTAATATATATCTATGTTGTTTAGGGGATCGACAAAGGGGCACCTGGCCAGGGTGATGTTTTTAAAGTTCGGCTATACAAAGTTGTCACCATGGAGAATGACGCAGCCTTGGTAAGGTTGGAACATGATGCCACCCAGGTGATGAACTGTATATCCCAAAGAAGGAACTTATGGAGATGGTACTCAATAAATAAATGGCTAGTTCTGCACACATATCGTTATGGTGCACGTAAGTACATTTTATTCATAAGTTAAGTAATTAATTTTTACATACTATGATAATTAACATGTTTTTCCAATATATTAGGTATATGCATCGTATGTTAGTTGATCAGGGTAACCTCGCCCTTTATGGGTTCATTGACCCCATGTTCATTCAGGGTGATGTTCTCATAGCATCAGAAGACCCGGTCATCACCACCATACGTGATATACTTGCCCGAGACGATCATCAAATCTACCTTGCGCCTTATCTCAATAAGTAAGTACCGGTTATTTAAGTATAACTATATATGACTTAGTCACTAACTGTTCCGCAAATACAGCCAGCATTGGCAACTGTTGATCTTGTACCCTAGGATGAACGTTGTGGTCTGCTTCTTCTCATTAGGAAATAAGCCGGCGAATGCACTGAAGATGATCATTGAAACGTAAGCATTAAAATACTTTATAATGAGTAATGCAGTTGTTTTAATTATCTGAAATCTATTAGATATACTTTAATTAATGTTTTTGTCATGATAGGTCTATTACTGCAAACCACATGTTGCGTGGTGAAAGGCGTACTCGGGCTATCAGATGGATTATTCCTAGCGTAAGATATTTATTAGGTCAAATACATCAAATGTAGTGGGTATAATTATTGATTTCTATTTAATTGCTCATATTCTAATTGGGTTTCATTTGTACGTAGTCACGTATACAACGTGGATCATGGGAATGTCGCTACTATGTGATGCAGTGGATGTTAGAAATTATCTCCTCCAGGATCACTGAAAGATGGCACGAGGTAAATGTTAATTGACACAATTAAAAGTAATAGTTATAGATTCGTTATATGTTTTATGTTAGTTTATTACTTAAAAGATATAATCTTTTGTCCAATTAAACTTGCAGATATTCAACAATCCAACTCCATTATCTGATTCCGACATCATCAACATAAAGAGGCGTTGGGAAACTTTCTTTCTTGAAGTGTACCAACCATAGTTTGTATTTATGTAGTTAGTTTAAAAACTTATCATGTACTAGCTATAGTGTACTTTTGACTGATCATATGTATTTTGATATGAAATCTATAATATATCATGTAGTTTTTTGGTTTCTAATTATCTTTGTTGTTTGAATGTAATTGATCGTACATATGTATTGTTCGTAATAAATTCAGTATATATTATTTGTGTTTTTGTCGTACAAAAGTGATTGTGTTTAGAATATTTACAGTATGTTATTCTGGTATTGATCTGCATTACTGAAACAGGGGAAAGGAATGACAGAAATGTAAATAACAGAATAAAAAAAAATGAGACTTTACACATCGGTTTTTCCAAAACCGATGTGAAAATTTCACTCCCACATCGGTTTTTGTAAAAACCGATGTGGAAATTTCACTTTCCACATCGGTTTTTCTGAAAACCGATGTGGAAAGTGGATTTTTCACATCGGTTTTGGGAAAACCGATGTGGAAAGTGATATCTCCAATAGGTTACCAATTTACAAATTTCACTTTCCACATCGGTTTGTTAAAAAACCGCTGTTAAAAATGTACCTTACACATCGGTTTCAAAACCGATGTGTAAAGTGGCAATAAACCACATCGGTCTTTTCAACATCAGTTTGAAAACCGATGTGAAAAGCCAAAAATAACCGATGTGGAATCCCTTTTCTGCACCAGTGATTAATGACATTCATCACCCATCAACAAATATAACTATCTAATATCTATTCTCATAACTCTCCATTTTCATCATTCTATTTTATATTTTAAAATCATTTAGTTTCAATTTACATTTCCTATGACACAATTAAGTTAAATTAAATTTCTCCAACTAACAAATTGTTATGGATTGTCCAACTGTCATGAACCATTTCATTGCTATTTACTGTGACACCCTTCTACCCCGTACCTTATAGGACATTTGATATGAAAGCAATTAAATTAAAAACGTGCATTTTACTAAATAATTAAAACATTTGTCCATGGGTAAAAAAGTTCGACATGAACGAGTTCACAAAACGCGAAAATATAAACCAAGTTAAACAATTAAAACATAACAAATAAGCAACCCAACCCCAATGTAACAACTCAAAGCTGATATAACTGTTCCGGAAAATATATCCTCGGAATACAACTGAAACAAGCTAACTAAAAACAAGAACAAGTCCTAACTATGAGTGGTAGCTCCTCAGAGTCACTCATCTCCGGGCTGCTCGTCATCCTCTGCAAGATGCCAATCAGGCCAAACAAACAAACAAAAATAGGGGAGTAAGAATCATGTAAACATATACGGCATGAAGATAGGAAGCAAGGTAAAACATACAGCATAGCATCATCATAACATACATCAATATATATATATATATATATATATATATATATATATATATATATATCAACATCCAATCAGCATCATATCAACCAAGTATGCTATGCAGTGCAACGCAACACTACTCCACTACTCCAACATACATGTGGATCCAAACTAACTCAGGACGAACGACTTCGGAGTTAAATATCCACATTGAGAATCGACTCAACGCCGTAGAATCTACTCCTCGGATATCCAATGCATCAAACCAATAGATGCCTCATCACGGACGCGCACGGAGAATCTACTCCTACCGTGGATGGCCAGATCGCCGTACTCTCGGGTGACCTCCCCTATGTCGAATATCCACCAACAAACAACATCTTCAATGATGCATGCAGCATACAACAAACAATGGGCAACCGCCACCTCCTTTGCTTCGACGGAATCAACCAAAGACTTCAACGGAATCTATCGCAAAATTTAAACCTTTAGCGGAATCAACTGCAACACCTTAGACCCAACCGCCCCCTTGGAGCAAACTCTCGGCCACCAAGGTACAATATCTACAGCACCTTAGACCCAAACCGCGGGGTCAAGGTTCCCTTGGCCAAAAAGCACCTAGGTACAACTCATCAACGTCAAAGAACTCCAACTATTCTGACTTAACCGTCTTAATTAATCTTTAATTAAGTGATCTAACCTTCATTATTGATTAACTATGTCATCATCATCGTTGGGGGAGATTGAGGTTACACTACAAAAAAAAAAGGTTGTTTAGCGACCGAATATTTCGGTCGCTAAACATGATAATTCGGTTGCTATACTGTATAGCGACCGAAATAGCGACCAAATTAAGGGGGTAGCAGAAACCCTGGTCGCTAAATGTTTAGCGACCGAACTTATATTTCGGTCTCAAATCTGTGACCGATATATCGGTCTCAAAAGTATATATTTCGGTCGCTGTATAGTTGGTCGTATACCCAGCTCGCCTAATTTGGTGACCGATATTCGGTCGCTATTTCGGTTGCAAATTTTGATTTTTTTTTTTTAATTTTCCTGTAACAATCCTGCCGACCAAATATAGTTTTTCAACTATTATCCCATTGATTTTTAATTTCTGATCTAAACAAAATACACCAATATTTTTTTTTAAATAAATAGAAAACGTAAATATGATGTACTAACGATCCAAAACACCACAGTCAAGTTTAATAAGTACTAATTAACGATCAAAACATAAAAATACACCACAGTCAATAAGTACTAATCAAAATATCAAAACTCATCAATCTTCCAAAGGGATGAACATGTAGAAACGAGAACTCCCAAGGTACTTAAACTTTGCCAATGCACCAGTGGACAACAAATACAACTCCCTGATACCATTTGTATCTGTTGCAAAATATGGGCGATCCTCATGGATTACTATATTCCCATTGAACAGATTTCCGCTTTTGTCTTCAATAGTCACAACACGCGGTATTTGTTGTCCCCAACGACGGTAGAATGATCGCGGGATTGAAATCAAATCCTGCAAATACACAAGAACAATTTAGTAAATGATTAGTTTATGCCTTAACCATCATTACGTGAATCCGATCGTTATTCTTAAGTTGATGAGATACTGTACCTGGTCTATATGGATGGCTGTCTCAAAACATTTAGTCGGGTCCATTTTCTGATAAAACGATAAGGAAAACAAGTCATATGTCTAAACTTCATCAAGTGATAATAAGAAAAGATGGAAAGATCCATGTAGCATACTAGCATGTTAAAATAGAACAAAGAAATGCAACTTCACATGCAACTTTACAGATTAGCAAACATAGTAGTTTTCAGGAAAGCATATGCTTTTACTTCGTTTTGAAGGATGGTCATAGAGAGGACTTTTCCTATCGGAAGTGACTAGATAACCTAGTAAGGATGGTCATCAACAACTATTTCTGGAAAGCTCCATTTCCTAGTGAAACAAATGAGTAAAAAACCAGAGTTGTTTTCATAATATTGTGTACAAAGCTGTTTTCTAATGTGAATAATGTTTTAATGATGACGGCACGTCATGCATGTGCCTGGCGAACTGTGCCTAGCCCTTCATTTTATCTAACCCTATACTTAATCCTTCATTATCTAAGAGACTCGCTTTTGTTGGCTTCAATAAGAGACTTTCTAATTAAGCTCATGGACTTTAAATTAGTAAATGAATATTAACAACAACAAAGTCATGCCATTTACGAACTAATAACACTTTATCAATTAATGCTTATAATGTAAATATATACAAATATGATTCCATAATCATTTCCAAACAAGTTATCAATAAATACATATCAAATTATTCTAATTACATTGATTCATTGTTATTGAAAGATTTTTATTTTAAAGAGAATAAACTATTCTTCATAGCAATCCAAATGTATGAACATGCTCAGATATAAGTACCAGACCTTCAATAAATTTACATCATCAAACAGAAAAAGATAAGTAGAATTACCAAATGAATCCGATTCAAAATGAGTGAAAAGCTCTCTTGGAATTACAGGCTACGATAATGTTTTTAGATCATTTCATACTCCAACAAAGAATATTTTTTTGTTTACAAAGAAGTTAACAAGAACTTGAAATCCCTAAAACCCTCTTTTGAAATTTTTGAAACAGATTCAGACAAGAACCAACAAATTCATGGATTCCAATCGAATCAAAATACAATACAATCGGAATGCATACACGTACAATACGATATGAAATTATTCACAAGCAAAGTAAACAACTGCATCACGAGGCTATAGATCATACTATTGTGAGATATTCAAAGACATAAATTCAGCCAAGATATGGAAAGATAAACAGACCAGAAATTACAAGTTCCATATTTAATATAAAACACATCATTAACACAGGGACAATCTTGTTACTGGACATGTTAAACTAGATTGGTCTTCAAACAACTGCCTCAGTATTGGTCATTTGTTTGAACTATAGCCATGAACTATCCATGTTTGAAATTGTAGACACCTAGCACAAAAAAAATTGAAAATCCATAGCACACATCCTCACTAACGAATTTAGATGCATTTCACAAAGCAGAACTGAATCTAAATCAAAGACTAAGATGCTGAAATGGAAGGTAATTTCACAGCTAATTCAACAAGAAGCAAACCAGAAGGGTTCTCAGATTAAATTTTCCCGTTAAATTGGTACGTCAATAATCAACAAAAAACCAAAACCTGTTTATGTTTCGCAGTCTCACAGGCAGTAATGGCATTCTCGGGCTCAAGTAAACATCAATTCTAATCTCACAGTCTTGACTTTTGATATTTCGATGCATTCAAAAAAAAGTTACAAAAACAGATTTCTCGTGCTTTCTCAATGAGAGCTTCCTAATCCTAATAGGAGTGATTAAATAATGACACATGAAAACAAATGATCATCACAACTCACAACTCACATGAAATACACAAGTAGCTCTTCTCAGTAGTAAGCAATAAAGCAAGCAATGAAATACATACAATCCACAAAATTTTTGAAATGAAACAATGAAGCAAAATAAAAAATGATACATAGAGAGTCCATGCATGGTTACCTCAAGGCAGAGCAGGGAATGCACAAAATGAGGAGAGAAGAGGGTAGGAGGAGCTCTGTGCGTACGTGGTGACCGGAGAGCTGCGTGTTGGTAGCCGGAGTATTGGTTGGCGGCCTGAAACGGGGGGGGGATTAAAAACAGAGCAGGAAGCAGAGGGGAAAGGAAGAGAGGAGAGGAAGAGGGAAGAGATGGAAGAAGAGGAGGAGGAGGACGGAGGCTTACCGGAGACGGCGGTGGCGGCGGTGCGCACTGCACGGTGGTGGCGACGGTGACCAGTACTGGCGGCCTGAACGCGAGGGAGAAGAAGATGGGTGAGGAAGGAAGAGATGCAGAAATGAGGAAGAAGGGAAAGATTTCACGATTTTAGGGATTTATAATTTGGCGACCGAAATAATCGGTCGCTAAATCGGTCGCCAATCACTTAAATAAAAAATGGTCGCTAAATTCGGTCGCGGGATGAGTTAATTTGAAATTTGAATTCATAAATTTAGCGACGGAGTTTTAAATCGGTCGCTAACACGTGCGATCTTAATTTTTTTACACGCCGTTTAGCGACCGAATTAATATCGGTCGCAAAAGTAAATAAAATTTAACCGTTGCATTTAATTCAGTCGCTATTTCGGTCGCTAAGAATACATAAAATTTCTGGCTTTCAACCGTTGCATTTAATTCGTTTGCTATTTCGGTCGCTAAGAAGGCATACAATTACTGACTTTTAAGTTCCTTTATTTAGCGACGGAAATAGCGACCGATAACCCTGCTACGCTCTATTGTGGTCGCTATTTCGGTCGCAGTATTATCTCTAATCAGTCCTTCATGTAGATCCTACAATCGGTCGCCATTTCGGTCGCAAAAAGCAACCGAAAAATTCGGTTACTATTTTCGGTCGCTAAACAACCTTTTTTTGTAGTGTTAAAAAAACCCATGTTTAAGTCCTTAATCTCAGATTCTATCCAGAGGGGTGAGCACGGTCGTGCTTAACCCCAGCACAGGAGTGCTGCCACTTAAGTGGAGCACGGTCATGCTTCCTTTTGAGCACGGTCGTGCTCCGCTGCACGGGCGTACACTTCTGCTGCACGGCAGTGACGACCATTTTCCAGAATTCAAACTGGGAGCACGGGCATGCTCCCTGTTCAGCACGGTCGTGCTCAATGCATGACAGTATTGTTTTGGGCAGAGTTAAAACATAGTTCTTAGCCAATTATTTCAATGATTAAGTCCATTAATCCCAATCCATTTTAACAACATATTTTCCAGATCCCGTATCCTCATCAACTTAATCATAACATCATCACAGTCATGGCATCAACCATTCAACCAACATAATCGACAACATCGGGAATCAACCAGTATTCAACAGTCATATCTCAACAATCATCCAACATAATCATGCCAATAACCCACAACACAACATCATGTTCATATTAACAATAACAGCATAACCATTAAGAATATATTATGAACATGGGCATGTAAGACAACATATTAACAATCAAACCTATTATCATAGCAAATCAAGGAACATATTAATCATATCATCAAACATAACAAACCGGGGTTATGAGAACCCCTTTACCTTACACTACCCCCAATGCCTATGATATACACTATCCTTCTCCTCATACATGGATTGAAGGTAGCTCTATCAACAACCAAACAGCAAACTAGCTCCTAATCCACAAGCGGCTCACTTAATCCTTCAAGTCTTGACCAACAAAGGCACAACAGATTAGTTTCCCAAACCAAAAACAAAAAGGGAAACCAAAAGCGAAAAGGAACCATTACCTATATATGAGCACAGACTAAGAAACGCTTCCCAAAGGCCTCCAATATTCAAGAATTGCTCTGAATATGAGGAAAAAGGGGAATAAAACAGTTCTGGTCGGACTAGGTAAGTAGCAACCACCAAAAGTATGGTTAAACATAACCCTCGATTTCTGTGTCAATACTTATATAGTCTAAACCAACGCGTGCCTGGCTTTAAGCACGGACGTGCTGAATAATGAGCATGGGCATGCTCATGCTCATGCACAAGAAAGTGACTTTTAAGCCAAAAATCTCACTAAGCCTTTAGCTAACTATTTTAACTTAACAAAACTAACTTAAGTAACCAAACAAGCTTATAAAAGTGCTTCACGAAAAAACAGGGTGTTACAATCACTTGGCTTTTCTTTGTCAACATGTGCTTTTATTTCCTTATTCGAAATATAAATTTGGTTTAATACCAATTTATTTTGCTAATTGTAATTCAAAGGCTATTCAAGCCTTATGTGATACATGGCCTTCTTTTACGGTTTCCTATCTTGGACAATCAATCACAATATTGTATCAGGATTTCAAGGCATTAGCTACTCATTTGTGTGATTGATATATATCAAACTACATATTACAAAAACAATTCTCACCTTACTGAACTTTATATTTTGGTTATTTATTCTATCTTTTGCTGTAGGTTCTTCTAAATGGCACCCACTCATGATATGGTTGCAATCTCTCTTTTTAAAATATTTTTGCCATGTTTTTGCTCATACTCTTATTTTTTTTTCCCTCTCAGGTTTTTTGAAGACCATCTCTGCTTCATGCTCATTCGACTGTCTATCATATCAGGTAATGTCTCTCTTCTCTTCGAAGACTATATCAACTTCATTATTTTTATTTTATCGCCGCAAGGTTCTGAAGATTAGAACCCTCTAATTCTCACTCTTTTTGATTTTTTTCACAGCACTGTCCTAAATCTTCATAAGGTAGGGGTCCCTTCTCTTTTCATTTTTTTAAGAACACGAAGAAGATGATGAATACAACGATTAACAAGATGAACCATATGACTTTTTTTTACTTTTGCTCTCTATATCTCCAATGTCTGTGAAGCATTGAAATTGTTTATCCACTATAAATGTATGACTTCTCCACTATTTTTTCTTTCACTCTTTTGACTATAAATTGATTTCATTGTGACTTTTTTTTTATTGTCATTCCATATGGTTCTCTTTTTGACCTATAATTATTTTATTTTCTTATTTTCTTCGTCAAATCAAATGTGGTTGAGAATCTAATAATTTTTTTACAGATTGAATATTTGGTTACAACTTTTTATTGTCTTGTTTATTTTATTGTCTTATTTTCTTTTGAATAACTTCGAGTTTCATTTGAAGGTAATATCTTTTTGATCTTATGAGAAGAAGGATGAAAGCATATTGGCCTTCAACAACAATTTATTATGATTTCATCACTCATTTAATTCATTGTAGGCTTAATATATTTCCTTTTCCCAGCGATCATATTATGATTTTGTCTATTCAAATGACTTTGTTGTACTAACTCGATTTGTATCATATTTTTAATCTATAATCTAAAATATCTATAAACGAAAGTGTATGCAGGAATATATTGTACACATGACGTTAAATCTGGCTGTTCATGTTTTCCCTACACGTCAAGGGATTACTGAATATGTGTAGGATTTCCCTACAAAAGGAAAGATTTTAAAACTCAAGTTATTCCACACATTTAAGGGTAGAAATTTATAAAAGGAAATAAAAGATTTTCAGTTACTCACGGGAATCACGGAAAATTTAAAATCAGATAGGATACAAAAGAATTTATGTAATTTATATATGACATTTTTAATTTATGTAATTAGAAATTGAAGAATTTTTAATTAGTTACAAATCATAAATATTGAAGAATTTATTTTTATATAAGTAAATTAAACTTTTTTTAAACCTTAATATCTCTTTGTAAAGTGATTAATATAGTATTACGAAGATCATTATGTTTAGTATTAATGTTTAAATTAAATACTTTGAGATTTTTCTTTTCAAATAAGTATTTTTTTAAAAATAACAATATTCTTCCTTTAATTTTTTAATCCACGTACAAAATTTCTTATATCTACCTTTTAATATTGTATAAATATTATGATATTCCATCTTAGTCACACATATAACAAGCTAGACTACATACCAACAAGATAATATGTATTTACTCTTTACACTTAAGAGTCATTGTTTGTATTATAATATCAATAAGAATTATTAAGTTAATATCTATTATACTCTGTGATCAACGGTTCATACAAAATAATTTGATAATAATTTTTGGTATAATATTTCCCATAAAAATCTAAACAAAAAATACAAATCAATAAGTGCATGCATTAATATATAACACAATAACAACATCAAAATGATCCGACAAGGGAGGATGTTTCCACCGTAACAGCTTCGAAAACCTGCCTTCGAAGCACCTCCCACCATCGTACACCAGCTACCACTTTATCCTTTGCGTCACGACCTCCATCCAGTCACGTCAGTCACTCTCTCAACCACTTGAACCATACTCCATTGCGAGCCAACCTCTTCTGTCGCAAATAATCGAACCAACGACCATGGTAGGCTGCACCTCAAATCCAATTGAGTCTTAACGAGCCTGACCATCGCACCAGACGTAGCTTTCCATCTCCATTGTGCTACCCTCGATCTCGAACTTGGACCACTACCACATGGTCACCGTCGCTTCATTGCGAAAGACACCTCCACATCACAAGCGACCATACACCCAACCACCATACGTCCAGCATCGCGAGCCCCAATACAAATAAACAAGGTATGGAATGAAATGAATCTTCTAGATCTAGAGTTTCAGGAAAAGTTGAAAGTGCAAACTGCGATTCTAATATCTATAGATTACATTAAGTGTAATGACTAATTGGTCCCAAGGATGGCCCACTTTCCTCAATTTCCATTCATGTGGGCTACGACGACAAAACAATAACAAGTGGGGTTGAATAATAGCAAGGATCGGATCGGATCGGGCACTGATGGGTTAAATTACCTTACCCGATCCCGACCAGTAATATCAACATTAAACTCATTTTCCCTATCTGATAACCTGATGAGCCAATTTAACCTGCTCGCTACACCAGAATTTAAAACAAGTTAAGCGGGTTCCAAATCCATGCGAGCCACTGACACTTGTACTCTTTTTTCTCTTGGTTTTTGTTGGACAAGCTACAAGTTTTTGATGAGATCTTTAATTTGAATTTGAATAATGTCCTTTAAAAATTCAAACCTTTTATAGGTATGAATTGATCCTATTATACATGTCAATTTTCTCTCACACATAGTTATATGAAGAAGAGAGATAAACATAAAAATTATAAATAAAATTTCATAAATTTTAACCGAGCCTCTCATATCATAGTGTAATATATCTTGAATGATAAGTCATTTGTGAGTAGAGGTGGGTATATGGACTCGGGTATGCGGACAATCCGTTTAACCCGCGGTTCGCAAGGACTTGGACACCCAAAAATATATGAGTCCATCAAAATGCGAACTTTTTAGGTCCGGTCCGTTTAACCCACGGTTTAACGAACTCGGTCCGTGGATTCGCGGAACCATCCGCGGACAGTTGCAGTTTTTTTTAATTTTTTTTTAGCTATGTTGGACCAAAAAAAGGGATCACCCAAACAGCCCAAATCCCCTCCTGTGCGTTTTCATTTGTATCCTTAACCCTTTACGTCATCAGTCTCACCCTCCTCAGCTCCTCACCCTCAGCCTCACCAATCACCCTCAGCCATACTCACTATTCTGCTTGCTCCGGTCGCGAATGCAAGGCTGCTCAGTTCTCAGCGTCACTCGCAAATCCTTGTTCAGCCGCACTCACCATTTCCGCCGCTCAGGTCGCCATTCGCAGGTCGGAGTTCACTGGTCACAGGTCGCCATTCGCAGTCCACGTTCTGTGTCAAAGAACCGTGAGTCGCCATTCGTCGCTCTGTTTTTTAATATGTTTTGATATTTTGTTTCCTACTGCTCACCCAAAATTTCGGATCAGCAACCTTTCAGCTCTCTAATTGACAATTGAAACCTCCATATTCAAATTCTTCAGGGCATGGGCATACAATTTCACAACTTAATTCCTTTCTCCCGGATCTTGGTGTTGCAGTTCTCGCATGAGATGCTATGCCAGCTTACCCTTGGTCAATACAAAATAGCTTTGAGTGAATGACCTATTTATTTTTTATGCTTGATATTTAAATTAAAAAAAAAAAACAAGTGCAGAGTCCCCGGACAGTCCGTTTAGTCCGCGGACTCTATTTTCCAGAGTCCATTTAACATGCGGACTTTTAGGTCCGATTCGTTTAAGTGCGGACATATGCAGACCGGACCAGATCGGTCCGCATACCCACCTCTATTTATAAGTAATAAAAATAAATATCATTGTAATTCTTTACAAAAACATGTAACATGTTCTAACCTTGTAATGTAGAGCATTATCTCCACCTATATTTGTTACTCAAAAACATCCTACCATATTTGCCCTCATCATGAATTTGGAGAAGAATTGCCAGCCCCGTGGGGGGGCCTGCCATGGGCTCAATTATACATGTCCATGACATCAGATCAGAGAGGAAAAAGAAGGAAAAATCTGGTTATGGGTTGAGAATAAATCGTTCAACCTTCGGACAAGTAAATATACATTTGAAGTAGAATTTAAACTTATTGGGGAGACAAACTTTGACTCAGCAGTCAGCTGGAACTTGTCCTGTTGTTCTTCTGAATGGAACCAAAATCTGCAATTGAGCCTAATCACAGATTTAAAATAGGGAGAGTTCTTAGGCTTTTAGGGTTCCCACTGATGAGACTGAGACTGGGGACAAGCTAGGTAGTGTTGAATTTGAATTGAATTGAATTGAATGAATGACCTTATTTGCAGTGGCAGCCTCTCACGGGTCACATTCGCTTTCCTGCATAATTGACTTCTTTTTCCAAATTAAGTTCAAGTTTGAGGGAAATACAGCTAATTGGAGACGTCATGTTTATAGATATAATATAGGCCAAATAAAATAAAATAATTGACACATAGAATTCATAATATTTTTAAGTTTATTATATAAGAGTTTATACCAATGTTTATGTATGTAATTTGTAGTCAAATTATAATTACTATTTCATCTCATTATAAGATAAAAAAAATTATTGATGACTGAGGTCACATGTCTAAGGCAGAGACAGCGTTGAAGCATGTAAGGTCTATTCAGCAATTCATCATATATATTCGGTACTGTTGTAAATGTTATCAGCAGAAGACAATTAGTGAGGCCCAAGCTACAGTAATAATATGATCTGCATGGACATTTAATTTTGAACTTGCTAGCAATATTGGATTATATATTGCTTCGTTTTTCATGTTGATGTTATTGTTCAGGTTTCAGGGCCAGAGAAATCATTCAGCAGGGAACCGTATATATGCAATGTCCCTGTTGTTACACTATTCATCCAATTCTGTTTCGTCATTAGGCAGTACCATCTTTCTATCTATGGCATGCCAAAGGGGTCCATACTCCACAAAACATCTTAGTGGTTCATCTTAGATCTGAAGTCAGAAGATATATCCGATAACATCATCAAAACTGAGATATATTCCGGTCAGAAGTGGAGCTAGAAATGATAATATAGTATACTGGAACGCAAAAGAAAATATTTTTTTTTGAAGCTAAAATTGTTAATTTTAAAAAGTAATATTACTGAAACTTAAAAGAAATATGCCAAATTTTGAGAGATTCAGGGCTACAAGCTAACAGAGAGTTCTGCCACTGCGATGCAATAGGTTGACAATTTTATGTATCATTGTCATTTCAATGAAGATCCTACTAATCATTTGTTAATTATGGTTAGTCTAGACATGCTTTTCGAAATTACAATACTATTTGTATTAAAAAAATTTACAATACCAATTTTTTATTTTTATTTTTAACAAAAACAAAATTAATCCATCGTATAAAATTGTAAAATGAAACCTCAATTAGCAAAAATACTAAAAGTGTGCTGTTATCAGTTTTTGTTATCATCATATCAACTCAACTCAAGAATCAAGATACTGATCTCTTTTCCCGTGTTGCATGAGAAGCCTAAAATTAAATAAGGAGAGAATTATACTTCAAGAAGTTGATTTAATGAACCATGATAGGATCTTGTATTTTGTATATAACAAATTACGGGTTCGAACCACTATTAATCTTCTTAAAAAAAGATAAATATAAATCTTTTTGTAAATATTTATAAAACTCGGACGTTTTTCATATCGTGGACTGACCCTCAATGTAAATTTTGAATAAAAAAAATAAGTAGAAAACTATAAGTTTTGGGATACATGAGAGCATCTTCAACACATGTTCTTAGACTAAGTTCTTGGAGATAAGAACGGTTATTACATATAACTACTATTGAAGAATGAGAAATTGTGTTCTTCTATAAAAATAGTTTTTCTATAAGAATCAGTTCTTATAATTAAAAATAGATTTCCTTACTACAAAACCAATCAAGAGAAGAGAGAGAAAAACTAAATTAAAAACTCAAGTCGAGTTGAGTAAAAATTTGTGGAAATTCTTAAATCCCATGTAATATTGTAGGATAAACTAAAATAGAATTAAGAACCCAAATTTGGTTTTAATATCGGAAATGTTCTAAAAAAAAACGTAAGCGATAATTATTATGTTCAGAGTAGGCAAGGAAGAAGAAGAGAGAATGCTCTCATTGATGTAATACTAGATGAATCAATACAGAAAACTAAAAACCTAACTGTACAAACCTGAGGGCAGAATTATATATACAAGAGTCAACTAACCAAGAGGCTTAACAAACTTAACAAATAATAACTATAATTTAACTAACTCTAGGTGTCTTCCTCTATTGGTTTAACTCCCTCTAATACTCCCCCACAAGCTGGACGATGGATATCATGGAGGCCAAGATTGGAAATGAATGAACTGAACAGAGGAGGGCCCAATGGTTTAGTGAGTACATCAGCTAGTTGAGCAGAGGAAGGAACTGGTAGTAGATGAATTAAACCACTTTGAACCTTTTCACGAATGACATGACAATCTATCTCTATGTGTTTGGTGCGTTCGTGGAAGGTCGGATTGTGAGCTAGGTAGATGGCCGGTTTATTGTCGCAGTACACAGAAGCGGGTCTGTCAAAGGATATATGCAAGGCTTGAAACAGAAATTGTAACCATTGAAGCTCACAAGAGAGGCTAGCCAAAGCTTGGTATTCGGCTTCCGAGCTAGACCTTGAAACAGTTGATTGTTTCTTGGATCGCCATGAAATCAGTGAAGAGCCAAGGAACACGCAGTAACCCGAGACTGACTTCCTTGTGCTGGGACAGCTTGCCCAGTCAGAATCATCAAAACCAGACAAGTGAAGTGCAGAAGTGGCAGGATATAGGATACCTTTGGCTGGGGAATTTTTGAGATATCTAAGCACTTTAATTGTGGCTTGATAATGAACTTCTTTTGGTTTAGAAACGAATTGGCTGAGTTGTTGAACAGCAAATGAGATATCCGGACGTGTGGTGGTTAAGTAAAGAAGCCTTCCGATGAGCCTCTGATAGGCAGATTCATCACTATATAGGGGAGAAGTCGAATCATGTAATTTCAAGGAGGAATCATAGGGAGTGTTGGAAGGCTTTATTGCAAGGTGACTGCTGTCCTCAAGTAGTTCAGGGGTGTATTTGCGCTGGTTAAGCAGAATGCCAGTCTTGGAACGAGCAACTTCAAGGCCAAGGAAGAACCGAAGATGACCAAGGTCTTTTATGCGGAAGCTGTGATCAAGAAAGGTTTTCACTTGCTGGATTTCATCATAATTATTGCCAGCTAGCACAATATCATCAACGTAAACCAATAGAGCAGTAAAGATGTTGCCATTTGTCTTAGTGAATCGAGAGTGATCAGCAGAGGCGGGTTTATAGCCCAAAGAGACAAGTGTTGCTGATAACTTTGAATACCACTGCCTGCTGGCCTGTTTGAGGTCATAGAGAGATTTCAGCAATTTACATACCTTGGGAGAGGTTGGACTAGAGTTTTCAACCTTAATGCCGGGTGGATACGACATATACACTTCCTCATTAAGATCGCCATTCAAGAAGGCGTTATTTACATCAAGTTGGTCGAGGAACCAACCTTTGATGGCAGCCAAGGCAAGTAAGGTTCTGATAGTGGTTAACTTTGCAACGGGAGAGAATGTATCAAAGTAGTCCACTCCCTCCATTTGGGTGTAGCCCTTAGCAACCAGGCGGGCTTTATATCGCTCAATGGAACCATCCGCATGATATTTCACTTTGTACACCCACTTGCATCCAATGGGGGATTTGCCCAAGGGTAAATCAACTATAGACCATGTGTTTGTGGCTACAAGAGCATCCAATTCAGCTTTCATAGCATCTTTCCAGCAATCAAACTTGCAAGCTTGGGAGTAGGACTTAGGTTCAAGGTTGGAAGATACATTAAGACAAAAGGTTTTATATGAAGGACTGCAATAATTGCAAGTTAGGACATAAGATAGAGGATAAGAAGATTTACCTGAGAATGATCGAGTCAGAGAAGAAGTGAGGAGACTGCAGTGATAGTCAACAAGATAAGAGGGTTGTTTTATGCTCCTATTGGATTGTCGGACAGGGATAGTGACAGGGACTGCAGGGGCTGGAATTGGTGAGGAAGAGATTGGAGAAGAGGTTGAGGGAGGCATGTTGTTGTTTGTGGGTGATGGGGGTGAAAATGGTGGTAAAGGAGTGTCAAGGTGTGAATTATCAAATGAAATAAATGGTGTGGCACATGAAGTGTTGGATTTGGAAAAGGGGAAAATATTTTCATAAAAGATTACATTTCTAGACACAATAAAGGCATGAGACTGAAGGTCATATAAGAGATATCCTTTTGTGCCCTGTCTATAGCCTAGAAAAACAGTTTTGGATGCCCTTGGTTGGAACTTGGTTCTATGGTTATGTAGGGTGGAGGCATAGGCAAGGCAACCAAATGACTTTAGATGGAGAAGGGTGGGAGGCTGTTTGTGGAGCATTGCATAAGGAGATTTGTTACTTAAAAGGAGTGTGGGAATTCGGTTGATGAGGTGGACAGCATGTTGCACAGAGAAGTGCCAAAAAAAATTTGGGAGATGGGCTTGAAAGGAAAGGGCACGAGCCACATTGAGAATGTGTTGATGTTTCCTCTCAACTATGCCATTTTGTTGAGGGGATTCAACACAAGATCTTTGGTGGAGGATGCCTTTAGTGTTATAAAAGTCAGTCATGAGAAATTCACAGCCATTGTCACTTCTAAGACATTTGAGTTTCATGTCAAATTGTGTTTCCATGAAGGAAATAAAATTGCTTAAATGTTTTTTGGTTTCACCTTTAGATTTCATGAGAATTAGCCAGATGAATCTACTATAATCATCAACCAGGGTAAGAAAATATTGATGACCATCAATGGATGGAGTGGCATAGGGCCCCCATATGTCAGCATGCAGCAAATCAAAAATATTTGTAGATTTAGAGAAACTATCTGGGTAGGGAAGTTTTCTTTGTTTAGAAAAGTGACAAATATCACATGGAAAGTTATTGTTCTTGTAAGAAATGAAAGGATAACGTAAAGAGATGCATTTGTGTATGTTATCTGAGATGTGTCCTAGTCTAGGATGCCAAATAGAGGCAGAATCAAATTTTTGAGAAATGGTGTTACAAGATGAATCAGGGAGTGTTGAGGTTCTTGAAGGTGAAATTGCTATCACATACAGCCCTCCAATCTTCTTAGCTGTACCAATCATCCTCTGGCTGGAATTCTGAAAGAAAAAGCAATGATCAGTATGAAATGTGATATGACAGTTCAAGGAGGAAAGGAGTTTCGATACAAAAATGAGGTTAACAGTAAATTGAGGTATATAGTAAACATTGTGAAGGGTAATAGAGTTAGATAATCTAACAGTGCCTGCAATTGTGGCAATTGTTTGTTGACCATTAGGTAAAGACATGGAAAAAGGTTGAATGGAATAGTATGAAATAAAATTGCCTAAAGAATGAGAGACATGGTCTGTAGCACCTGTGTCTATGACCCAGAAATCAGAATGCTTACCAACCAAGGCAGAGGATGTGGAATTAAGAATTGTAGGATGAGATATGACTGAGTTAACAGATGGAGATGCTTGCATCTTTGATTGTTGGAGGAGCTCTAAAATCTGTTGGTATTGCTCATGAATGAGACTGAGAGAGGGGCTAGCAGGCTGAGCTTGTTTGTCAGAGACAGGGCTTGATTCTTGAAAAAGGTCTTGTTCAGCATCACAATTAGGGGCAAGGTTGACAGCACCTTTGCTATTGCGAGGTTGATAGCCAGGTGGATAGCCATGTAGGACAAAACAAGTGTCTTTGGTGTGGTTGTTGCGGCCACAATGAGTGCAGATCCGATTGGTTCCATAGGACTGACCACGGCCTCCTCCATAATTCCCTTTGCCTCTGCCTCTGTTATTTGAGAAGGTTCTGTTGAATGTTTGATTATTGCCATATTGGCTTCTTGAATTGGAATCTTGAACCTGCATGACTAGGGATTGTTGATCCACGGAGACATCAAGGTTAACTAGGTTATCAATTTGGAGTTCTTGTTGAATCACCAAAGAAAAGGTTGTGTCTAGGTTAGGAAGAGGATTCATCACCATGATGTTGGATTTAACATTTTCAAAATACTCATTCAAGCCCCTCAGAAATCGAATCACTTTATCTTGTTCCTTATACTTTTTAACATCAAATATGGCACCACAAGAACATGGAATTGCACAATTGCAATCCCTAATTGGGCGAAAATTGTCAATTTCTTCCCAGATTAAAGTCAGTTCAGTGAGATAGGTGGAAAGATCACGATTACCTTGTTTACATTGATACAACTGTTCTTGGAGTTCATCAATTCGAAAGATATCACCCTGTGAAAAGCGTTTCTCAAGTATCTTCCACGCTAAGAAGGCACGATTGTACTAAAGGATCGATTTGGTGATTCCTTCAGAAGTGGATTTTTGTATCCATGAAAGGACCATGTTGTTGCAGCGTAGCCATGGTTCATACAAGATATCAGAGACAGGAGGAGGATTGAGACTTCCATCAACGAACTTCAACTTGTTCTTCGAGATTAGGGCAACTTGCATAGCTCTTGCCCATGACTGGTAATTCTTGCTATCGAGGAGAGGAGTGACGAGCACTAGAGAAGGATTCTCATTTGGGTGCATATAATAGGGATTCGAAGGGTTGGTGGCAAAATCAGAGTAGGGAGAGTGAGCCATGTGAATGCAATGAATAAGCAAGAAGCGGAGAACAGAAAGCAAGATTAAACGCTTGTTGAGAAAGAAAATGCGGAAGAGGAAATATAAGCATACCATATTATGTTCAGAGTAGGCTAGGAAGAAGAAGAGAGAATGCTCTCATTGATGTAATACTAGATGAATCAATACAGAAAACTAAAAACCTAACTGTACAAACCTGGGGGAAGAATTATATATACAAGAGTCAACTAAACAAGAGGCTTAACAAACTTAACAAATAATAACTATAATTTAACTAACTCTAGGTGTCTTCCTCTATTGGTTTAGCTCCCTCTAATAATAATCAAAGGAGACAAGTAGTGGAAGCATATACTATTACTAACAGTCTAACGCGTGGATATCTATCCAACTATAAAGCCTGATTGGTTAGCCAATCAGTATAGACATTCGTTCCCCTACTTAAAATTACGATGCACTCACAACGTCCAATCTTCATCCGATCACCATTTAGGAGTTCAAATTGTTCGTTGAAGAGATAAGAGTGTTACACAAATAAATTTGATAAGAGAGATGTTGTATATTTACAGGGAAATGATAATGAGTATCCTAAGAATATTCATTAAGAAACTAAGAAAAGAAAGTTTGTATTGAGAATTGGTGTAGAAGAAATGAAATACTTAATTTCCCAATGAAAATTTATCTTTTATGATTTCTTAAAAAATATCTTAAGGACACTCGTTAGCATGACCCATAATCATAAAAAATGGTCGAAATACGAAGAAAGTTTGTTGGCTAATAGTCATCAAATGTGCTATACTACCTCCGGACTCAATTATAAGTAAAAGTAACCAATTTCATACTTATTAAGGAAGTTAGTTAATTTAGTTTAATTATCTTGATTTATGTAAAAAAAAATTGAGTTATAATTATTAAACTACCCTTTAATTGTCTTGGGAATGTGAAATGCTCTTGAAAAACTAAAGGGAGAATTGGTTTGATTGGTTAATTTTCTTGATTTTTGGAATACTTACATTAAATAGAGTTGAGTTGGTTGGATTTTGCTTATATTTGAATCCAAAAAATATAAGTGTTTTTTTTTCTTATAATTGAATCCAGAGGGAGTATATTTTTTTTATAAGAGTGTGCTATATCATTTTAATAAAAAGAAATTTGGCTTCGTGGCATTTTATTTGAGTTTAATTTTAATATACTATTAGTTTAAAGTTTTTTATGTTGTGAATCGATGGTATATAACTTTGGATTAAAGTAGTATATAATGTTAGTATAAAAAATTTATCTAGATATTATTGGATGTTAGTATAAAAATCTTTTACATTAACAATATATAGAAATTAAACTCTAACTTTTAAGATATTTATTATAAAAGTCAAATATAATGATATGATAATATATGATTGATTATCGATGTAAAAAAAATCTTAACATAATCATGCATCATAATTTAATCTTTTCATTTATAATATGATGATGATTAGGTCGGGCAAGGTCAAGCAAACCTTTGCTTTACACTGTTTGGTTGGAGGGGAGGGGAGGGGAGGGAATATTTTAAATTTTATATGTTTGGTTCAAATTTTGAGAGGGGAGGGGAGGGGAGCAAAATCCCTCCTGGATCCATTTTGACTCCCCTCCAATATTGGGGGGATTTGGAGGGGAGGGGAGGTAACTTTAAAATATTTTAACTGATATGACGAAATTAACCTTAATAAAATTTAAAAATCCAAAAGGATATAAAATTAAAAAGTGTATAAAAGTAAATTAGTTTAAAAATGCCTCCCCTCCCCTTGTGAACCAAACAAGAAAAGAGTTATTTCCCCTCCCCTCCCCTCCCCTCCCCCCAACCAAACATAATATCTAATTAAAACCCCTCCCCTCCTTTAAAATCCCTCCCCTCCCCTCCCCTCCCCTCCTTTAAAATCCCTCCCCTCCGTTGAACCAAACACACCCTTAGGCTCTCTGCTCATCCCACCCAACCTCCTACATAACTCTCTAACAAAATATATATATATATATATATATATATATATATATATATATATATATATATATATATATCCGTATAAAGGATAAGTCAATTCATAAAATGTAATAATAATATTTGCTTTTTCTGGTATTAATTATTCTTTCAAAGTAATAATTTTAACATTTAAATATCTCACATTCAATGAACAGTTATAAAGCCGCAGTTTATTTAATACTGCACCAGATCACCACATTTGGCTCAATTTAGTTACTTGCTATATGTCATCTATTTTTTCTCCTCTTTTTAAGTGCTTGCATCACCATTTAATATGTGCAAGTTTATCATATCTTGTTGACATGAGACTTGCCAAACTTTCAGATCTCAATTGCAATAGATAATTGAGATATTGATGTAGTTATGCTGTATATTTTTCGTAAAATTATAATTAAAAAATGGGAGATGGCCTCCTGATCTCTCTCTCTCTTGCAGATCCAAATAGAGAGAGAGTGAAAACTATTGTTGAAAAGGACTTCGTAAATAGGTGAGAATGTGATATAACTTAAAAGGCGAAAAAGGATTGGGAAAAAAAAAGCAAAGGGGGCCTAATACGGCCGAAATGCAAAAGAGAAAGGCACGAGAGATTTGTAGTAAAGGACTGTGCAAAACAAGATGTGACTTTGGAAGTAGAGGCCGTGAATGTGAATGAATCTGTGAGGAGTGGATCCACACCCAAGCGTGTGGCAGCAGAGCAGTGCAGTGCAGAGTGCAGAGTGCAGAGACACACTGAAGAAAAAGAGGACAAATGCCAGCACTGCACAGAAGGAGAGGGATAGGGATAGGGAATGGAATAAATAATTATAAATATAAATAATAAATAAATATACACGCTGTGCAGATGACTTTTGTTATCACAAAGATTTTAAATTACGGTCGTGGATGCGTTACGTTGCTTATATTGGGGGAAAATACCGGTGATACGATTGTAATTATGATCGTGATGTGATTTCGACAATTGTCAAAATCAACAAATTGCAGCTTAGATTTTGATTTCGGACCCAAATTTAAAACCTTGGTTATTACCACTGGATAATTGAATTGGAAGAACTTTGGTCCCACACGAGCTTCAGCACTGGGGTGGGGTCTGGGGCATGGCTATGGCTTTAGCTCAGTAAGTTAATAATAATATGAATATGAATATCATTCACTGACTGTCAATTTTTTTATGCTTGACAAGGCAAGTGCACGAGCACCCACAGCATCTAATGATATGTTGTGGTACGGATCGCTACCATCGTATCAATCTTTTGCTCTTCTTAACCTACCTACATACTTTCATCTTGGACCAGTACATCTTTTAATTATGACATGCCGTGAGAGAGGTTGAAATCAAACGGAGTTTGAGGAAGACATTTGTAAACATTTTCATTTGAACATCTAGTTAGTGAATCATTGTTCTTTACTTTGAATGTTTACAAAATATATCTACACTTAATGACTAGTATTAAAGGGTGTAAGATTTGGACAAACATCCCAATGACTTCTTTCAAGTTTTGAGCATCCATCCACGATTTCCTTCAAGCTTTCAACGTATTATCAATGACTTCCTTCACATATATTACATGGAAATGGATTCCCTTCAGTTGCCTTTTGACTGCAGAAATCTTGATCATTGATTAATTTTATGTATCATAAATATATTAACAACAAAAATAGGTGTATGAGACATTGGTCATTAATTAAATTAAATGCTTGAATGCGTGGATTCCCCAACTACAGGGATCCGGGTCCATATTACATAAATGAATTGACCTAAATGGACCTTGTATGTGCAAATCAATTCGGTGTCATTTTCAAGAATGGGGATATAAGCCGAGTGCAAGGTACAAGGGAATTTGAGGAAGTAGACCATGCTTTGCCATGGTCTTCATCGTTATGGGAGAGGAATAGAGATCTTCTGTCTCACTTTCCTGTTACATTTCTTATTCCCATCAATAATAATTTGTCACTTAATAAAATAAAATCATAATTTATTAACATTTGTGTACATCCCTAATCTTGTTTGCGGGAAAGAGGGGATATTTCTATTTCTAATTTTTTGCTTAACTTACTAAATACATTGTTCTAGATCGATATTTTATATATGCATAGAAAGAATGAGAGAGAAGAGGAAGAATATGAAAGAGATGGGCAATGGTGGTCTTGCTTCGGTCTAGAAAAAATGGTGAAAGGAAGAGAGAAAAAATAATTTTTTTATTTAAACAAAACGGTTAAAATAAAAAGACGAAAGACTAATTTTATCAAACTTTTATGAAGTTAACTAAGGTAAATGAAGATAGAAATTAAGATAATGGTGCTCCATTGTTTCAATTCAGTGTTATTAAAATTTAAGATATCAATTGTTAGTGCATAAATTTAAACCCCTGCAATATGCTCTTTTCATTTTCTTTCCTATCACTTGTTGCCATCTCCTTATGTTAGACTTTTTATGAGCTTCCACTTAAACCAAAAAGAGGAAAAAGAAATTATGATTATGGTTTCCTTGATAGTGGTTCTAAGCACACATATATATGTCACCCTTAAACATCAATTTTAAGATGCCTTAAAATTTTAAAATTGTTTACAGCTAACATCTCATAATTGAGTTTTTCTTATTATATATTGAACTGAGGGAAAAAAAATCACGTGTCCAGCTACGCAGGAATATTGTAACTTGAACAATGTTCCCGTTGTAGTCCTAGTCCTACACAACAAAGGATCTGTATGTGAGTATGTCTACGTGGTAGTATACAAATTAAATACTAGAGATTCAAAACCAACAAAGGTCTGAGTGGGATGCAACTTTGCAATGGATTTATTTATGGATCACGTGGCAGAACCTGAGTAGAACGTAGTGGGGCTGAAGGAGCGCGTGGTGAAGGGGTGAGCGGGGGTGGGACCATGCTAAGGAGCGTGCAAGCAGGAGCATGTGATAATTTCCCAATTAAAGGGAAATGGAATAAAGGTGTACGTTAGAACGGGACGGAGGTTGATAGGGAGAGATGGAGAGGTGGGATTGTCTGTATCCGTATCACGTCGCACTCATGGGGTCACTACCTCAGTTTAACAGCCTGTTCTCCTTCCTCCACATGCATCACCGTAATATTTCTTCTTAATTCTTTCTTTCAAACATAAATAAATTGGCAAACTAAGGCTAATCAATTATTTATAGCTTCATAGATATTTATCAAGTTTACACAATTTAAATATAAATTTATGCGTATTAAAAATGTTTACGAAAGAATTGTGTCACTACAAGAAAATACGTATTTACTGACGGAATTTTTCCGACGGACTCCATGACCGTCGGTAATTAAGACATTACCAACGGAATTTGCCCGTCAGTAAAGTTTCCGACGGCTTTTTCGACCGAAAGTCCGTCGGTAAAGTTTCCGACGGTTTTTCCGTCGGTAAGTCCGTCGGAAATGGTGGTGTGAAGGGTAATTTTTTGGCACTAGACACTACCGACGGGCTTTTCCGTCGGTAAGTGTAAATGTGAAACTACTGACGGAAATAAAGGCTACGTATACCGACGGAAAATTATTACTGACGGAATTTTCCATTGGAAATGAAGTCTCTGAATACCAATGGAATGTCCGTCGGTAATTCAAAAATTGAATTATTCCATCGGTAATTCAAAAATTTGAATTACCGACGGAAATGTCCATCGGAAATGCAAAATGTCCGTCGGAAAAGTTTATATGGCCATATCGGAATTGCAGTGAGCAATGCCATCTTCCATGGCCACCTCGATGACCTCCGCCTCGTCACATAGCCAAGAGTATTTTGCACATCCATGATACTTCGTTATTAAATAATTAAAAACAAAATAAAATTAAATAAGTCTAATATCAAAAAAATTAAATGCTCATTACCGACGGAAAAAGCAGTCAGTAATTTCCGATGGATCTGACCCGTCTGTCGGTAACCGTTTCCTACGGACCTAGTATCAATGGAACTTGGTCCGTCGGAAATACTCTTTTCCGATGGATTTTTAACGTTTCCGACGGTTTTTGGCCGTCGGTAATCGGGCTTTTTTCTTGTAGTTTCCCTTAACAAATAGCTACTTTGTTTTTGGTTATGATAATTGATAAAAATTAAAGATACATTTTCTTTTTTGAAATTTATTTTGATGCACAATTAATGTAAAATTTTTGTTATACATTATCAATTAATAACTTATACCATTTAATAAACTCAACACCTAATTATAGCTGTTCGCATATAGTTAAACCTATTGAAAGAAGCTATCAATATAACTTATATCAGATATAAGATTGGATACGGTGCATCAAAATTAGTTATACATCGTAAATAATACTACATATACATAAACACTTACACACACAATATTTTGTTTATAAATAAATTCAATGTTTATAAACAAAATTATATATAAATTTCTTTATCTAATTATAATAGGTATTGAAAAAAAAAAACAGAATAAGAGGAATATAGCATCGCATTGGGGAATATTTTTTGTCCCTTTTTTATAAGAAAAAAACAAAAGAATAAAAAGGATATCGTATTGTAAAAAATAAAAAAACTCGCATCCCATTGTCATGTATTTAGAAGGGGGGAAAAAGAGAGGGGGGTGATTGCACTTGCATTTGCGCAACCACTGTTGTGGGCACCAATAAAGCCCCAATAAGTTATGTTGTTGGGCTTCATCCCATACTTTCCTGTGATACTGGACGAATTTATCGGAATGGTGGACCAACCACCCTCATCCCTTTCTTTCTTCTTTCTTTTTCACTTCTTTCTGGCTTCAACCCTCCAGTGTTTCAGAAAATAAATTTTCCTCCACAAATTTCAACAATTTATGTTTTTTAAATTAATAAACAATAGTTTTTTTTTTGGACATAAATAAACAATAGTTTATGGTGACTTGCCTTTTTATTTTGGTATTAACAATTCAATACACCCAAAATTGGGTAGTGATTAGTGAAGCTTAAAAACTTAAACCTATACATCAATTTCGTTTCACCCCATTAACGAGTTATATTTGGGTAGGTATTGGATCCAAATTTTAGGTTTCAAAATGCAGGAGTGAAGCAGAGCATAAGCTGACAAGATTTGAGAATGAGGATTGATGCAGAACTCAGGTGCGGGATGGACAGTTCAGCTTTTTATTGGGCTTTCTTAAAATATGATTATGGATTACACTCTTCAAATCAGCCTATGATCCATGCATATATTATTAGGACTCCTGAGAATTCCTGGCCCAGATTGATTTTAGGGAAATTTATAATATTCTTCATACGCATTTAAGGTGAAATAATATAAAAATAATTAATAAATAGAAATTCTATCATCTCAGAATAACGCCTATTGGAAAGTATAACATCCAATAGTGAAACTTAAAGAATATTTTAATTATATTTTTTTCTCAATATAAATAATTATATTTTTATTCATACCGATCAATGACCTACTTTAATAAAAACATAGGTTGATATTAGTGATGGATTATACTTAATTATTATTTTTCTCTGTATTAATAATGATAAACTTTTAATCATATGCTGCTCAATAACCTACTTTGATATAAACTTTTTTTTTTTTTTGAGGAAATACTTTGATATAAACTTAAATTGATACTACTTAGGGATTTAATTAAATGAGGTGTTTTAAATGTTTTCTTTTTTTTTTTGGATAAAAAAAGCTTGGCCTACTGTAAAATAGGCCCAAAGTGTGTACCGGAAATGGCTTGGACTCAAAAAGTGAACAGAACATACCCACAAAGAATAAACTGAAAAGCAATAATAAAGTGCAGGAATAAACGAAGAAGTTTAACTAAGACAGCATCATTTTTTATTTTATTTTTTAATTTAGATCATCTCCTTTGTTGTCTCATTTTTTCACTCAGTGTTATGCGAGATATAGATATAAAAACAAGTTTTAGTAGTTCTCACACACAAAAGCAAACTTATTTTTGTGTCTTTCTCTCTCGTGGAGAAAAAAAAAAGGAGAAAACAAAAGGAGGGATTCTAATTTTTTTTCCCCCCTTAACCATTAGTATATATCTTTTTCTTTTGAAAGAACCATTAGGATATACCTTAAGAAGTTCTTTTTTATTTTATTTTTTTGCTACTCGCTTTTATTTATTAAATCAAAGTATATTCACTTAACAGTTGTTTAATTTTTATTATGCCTATTCTTAAAGAATAATATGTGACAATTTTATAAACTTGTTTTTTAATATTGAAATTAAATTCTTTTTTATATAAATTATTATATATTTCTGTCTATTTAATATGATATTTTATCTTTTAGTTTAAAGTTTAAAATTTCAATTGAACTTTAAAAATTCTGTGTAATGAACATGATTCTTACTAATGAATAATAATAATTTTTTCAAAAAAGTTAAGATAACAAGTCTGCCATTTTTCTGAATAATTAATTTATTATACATAAATACTCATAATTTTTTTTGACTAATAAATACTCATAATTTATTAACTCGTTTTATTTGATTAATTTAAAAGTACTTATTTAATGATTGAGAGTGAACTGTAGTTTGATTTAAATGATAAATGCTGTCGTATTATACAAAGGCAAATAATGAAGTAAACCAAGAGTTTTTATTTTCATGAGCTACACAAATATTAAAAAAAAACTGCGAAAACGTGTTGCATCTTGAAAGTGGATGAATATTCTCTATCTCACTTTCCTGTTTCATTCTATATTTTCTACCAATCATAATTTACAATTTAATAAAATACAATTATTACTCATTAACTCTTATATATATAGATTTCTAACATTTGATTGATAGGAGACATGGAGATACCTTTTTTTAGGTCAGGAGATTTATATCCCTTCAAAGTGTTTCATCCATATTCCCACCTTATTTCAAGAATCTTACGACTTGTCGATATCCGAAAGCAGTTTAGACAAAAAATTATTCCACAATCTACACAACTACCTATCGTTGGATACTTGGATGTATAATGGAAGACTTCAAAGTCCAACTACTTTCTCATTTAAGAACACGTATTAATGTCCTGTACATTACTCTGAGAAGAATTTCTTCACCTTTGGGCAATAATTTCTTTTAAACTGGGTTTATCTTTACAATGGACAAGAGCATCTCCAATAAAAATAGAGATCTGTCTCAAAATATGTCTCATTTACTGTTTCGTCCATTCAGATTGTGCCACATTATTTAGGAAGAAAAGAAGGTAAAAGGGTCGAGGATATGGGTTTAGGTTGCAATGGGAAAGTTAATACAAACCTTATACATCAAAGCTCAATCACAACTAATTTTACCCCTCAAAGCTAGATCAACTAAGCCACTATTTCAATGTATAAGAGGAGGGGTTCAATGAATAAATTTATACAATACGATGCTTACGTCAAACAATGTATAAAATCACAATATCTTGTATTTACTTATCCAGTTATCCTATCATGCCTAATATGCGGCAATCCAAACGTATTTTAATGTCAAACTCATTTATTTTAAAGGAATATTATTTTTAGGTAACTCAGTGAATCATTCCCTCATGTTAGTGTCTAGATGAGATAATGAATTAGTGAAATAAAAAATTGTTAAATTTATAGTTGGAGAAATTTCAATAAAAAGAATGAATTATATTTGGAACATATCAAAGATATAAAAGAACAAATGAAAATGTTGTCTTTGAAAAAGTAAATATAAGCTATGAGAAATTGTTGGTGGAAAAAGAAGGCCGTGTTGTGGAACCAAGCATGATTAAAGTATGTGGGGATGGATGCTGAAAGAGCAGCAAATGGATTCTATTATTCTATAGCACATGATTGGACTGGGCAAAGCAGCAGAGACATCACTCCTTTGATCCATAAGAGCACTTGTGGTATACTATTTCTGCACATATATACAGTTACTATACATACTATCACCAAATAATAATGTAAAGATTAATGAAAAATTAAAACAAGAAGACCATTACTTAAAGCTTGGTGTTTTGTGAAGAATATCACTTATCGCTATATATATTATATCCTCCAAACGTCCTCAGCTTTGGTGTAATAGTGAAAGTAATATATTACAGTTCACGCGGTTTGTGGGATCAAAAAAAGCATCACCACCAAACCCGCGTAACTAGTACACTTGGATCTTTTTTTGTTTTTTAACAACACTAAAAATCTCAGAAACAGACAAAGTTTTGTAATCTCTAAGCTCCTAATTAACTAGTTCCTTGCTCCTCTTCCTCCTTATCCTTACCTCGTTGTTCGTAATATCATGTATGACCAAAACATGGTTCTACTGGCTACACTGTTGCTGAGCGTGCTGTTCATTGCAGGCCTCATAAACATGTTCTTTTACATACCCCACAACAAGATTCGTTCCTGGCTTCAAATTTTCTTTCCCAACAATGCTTCCAAAACCAATTTCACTGCTGCCAGTGCCTCCTCTTGTACACCAGCAAACAAGGTGGAGAAGGGAGGCTTCAAGAAAGATGAGCTTAGAAAGGTGTTTTCCACTTTTGACAAGAATGGTGATGGATTCATAACAAGGAAGGAGCTGAGGGAGTCACTGAGGAACCTCAGGATCTTGATGACAGATAGTGAGATTGATGATATTGTTGTCAAGTTTGATTCCAATGGAGATGGTTTGATTGATTTTGATGAGTTTTGCTTGTTGACTAGTGAGTCTATTAGGGGAGGCGGAAGTGAAGGAGAATATGAGAATAAGGAAGGTGAATTAGAGGAGGAGGAGGTTGATTTAAAGGAGGCTTTTGATGTGTTTGATAAAGATAAAGATGGGCTTATATCTGTAGAGGAGTTAGCTTTGGTGCTTACTTCATTGGGATTAAGGGAAGGGAAGAAGATTGAAGAGTGCAAAGAGATGATTAGGAAGGTTGATATGGATGGAGATGGTATGGTTGATTTTAATGAGTTCAAGAGAATGATGATTAATGGAGGAAAGCTTGTTTTTGCCGCATAGTCCATTGCACAGGGCTCTGCTCATCTCTCATCTCTATCTTTTTTTTTTTGGGGTACAGATTTACCATTGTAACTCAAAAACACCCAAAATTGAACATCCTCCACAGAAATTACGTGTGTATATCATATTATATTCTATCTTTTGTAGAATATCACCAGCAGTATGTAACATGAAATGAAATAGTGCTGTGATATCATGTAGTTAGGATGTGTTCCTGGTTAATTTCCAAGTTTATGTAACCTATGGCTATTATGACCCGTTCTTTTTTATCATTTTTTTTTTCTTTAATTTGTGTGTGTGGAATATGGATATATTATTGGTAACAAATTACCATAACCATTGCCTACAGTTGAGCTTTGCAGCGCAAACTACTATAAAGTGTTGAAGTTCGAACCCTGTTCTCTTTTCTCCAAGAAATTGGGAAAATAAATTGTTTGTATATATGAACTTTTTATTCCACGAGGGAGACTATTTCAACCAAGGTTGGTACTTATTTCAAGAACTCAACAACCCATAATCCCACATGGACGTCTGCAGTGCTGCAGAGGAACTGGGCCGGGTCAATCAAGCGATTCATATAATTAGTTTGCACTATTTTAATAAAGATTTTTTTACACTATCAATTAATTATAAATTATCATATTATTAAAAATATTTGACTCTTATAATAAATATCTTAAAAATCATATATAGGATAATGTGATAAGTGACTTAAAAAAACTTTAGACTGAAAGACCATAATTAAACTAACTTTTTCTTACATTTGCACCTTCTTGATTTTCTTTTTTCATCTCAAGTCTACCGGAATCCTGTTTGGTAAGCAAGCAAAGCTTATTTAACAGTGTAAAGGGAAATGTATAACTGACAGTTTGTTAAACTGTTATATTCAGTTAGTTCAGTTAAGTGTTAGTTAAGAGTTGGTTAAGCTAGCTCTAGCTCTTGGATCATTGTATATATACAACAATTGTATCATTACACAAAGTGAGATAATTCATTACAACACTTCTATCATCTATTACACTCTCCTACTCTTTCGGCCTTTCTCTCTTTTCCTCTTGATGCACAGATACCTTTATGGTATCAGAGCTCAAGATCCTGAAATGGCCACCACACCTGCGTAAACTCAATTGTCTCAGTTATACATTTCCCTTTACAAACAGGGTCGCATAAATTTGCAAACTTTGTTTTGATTGATGTCTACAAAACAAAAGGATACAAGAAAAGACTTTAATTTAGATATTCTGTCATGAATCTTTTTTATATTACTAATCACTTTTAATGTAGTTATTAGTTATTATAACAATCAAATAATTTTAATGATACACAAATTTATCCTAAGCTAACAATTAGAAAATCTTTACTAACAATACATATCAATTAAATTTATATAATTAAAAAAAAACTGTGGACCATGTACAAAGCAAGCATTACTTTAGGGTCTACACTATACACTTTTGCTTTTCTAGACACCCTTTGATTTTAACTTTGAAGGACTAGAAAAAGAAACAAGCAACCCCACCCACAATGAGAGATTGAGGAAGCATACCGGTGCCTTAAAGTTGTTCTACAAGCCCATGAATGATTTCCCCCCTTTACTTCTCTTCAAGGCTTTAAATATTTGTTTGATTTACTCTTCCTAGTCTCATTTGTAAAAAGGCTAGCGTCCTTTTTTCTTTAAAGAAAACAATTGATCCATTTTGTGAGGAGGCCAATTCCCTCTTTTGCCCCACTACTATCCCAAAGAAGTAGTGGCACCTGATGAAGAGCATAGATATGCTAGGGACGAAGGCTAGAAGTAAGCAACAAGTCGGCCACATAGCCCATTGTGTCAACTAACTCAAACTATCATTAGATACTACATTGCTTGGATTTTAGAAATGTTTTAATTGGTTTCAACCTTTTTAGTTGGCTCATCATAGTACTGGTTACTTGATCCCTATAGATTTAATCAAACCAAAGTGTCCCTGTAATTATTGAAGAAATTAAAAATTTCAATGATCCAGTTTATTTGCTAGTTATAATCATATGCTTATATTATTACCAATGAACAACCAATGGAACAATGAAATGCCACTATAATACATATCAAGACAACATCATGTTTTTTTTTTTTATGAATAGACGACATCATGTAATAGAAGGGAAAAAAAATTAAAATTCGAGCAAACTAACCGACCCAACCTATTGTGGGATAGCCTACATTGGGCCAACTAATTTTCGAGTCGGATTAATCAAGTCAGCATCCAGCATCGTGCTGAACCCATTTTAATGCATCTAATCACAAACAAAAGAAAGGTTTATCCTTAACCTTCTCCGTCCCTTCTTTCCCTCGTAAACATACCCTTGCATAGTGGCCAAAACACTAAAATAAAAAATGCCTTACCAACCAATACCCAAACAACATTAGTTAAGGAATCCAATAGAAGCAAGTTTTTGTTGAAACACCAAAAATTACATTTTCCAAAATTTCGAATGCGTCACTTCCAATGAAAACTTTCTTTATTTGATTCCTTATCTGGTGCCTAGCATTCTCCAAAGAAAAATACGGATCGTATGCGCATCTATATCAAATGCACTTTCTGCATCTGTACATCATTAATAGTATAAAATCCTCACTATCCACCATTAATTAAAAAGGTGGAGTATAAATAGGGTAGGGACAAACAACCATGTATTTGGCAGAAGACGCATGTTCTGTTCCCAAAAATCATTGCCTTGTGTTGTTCCTTCTTCGTGATTACTTAAACTATAGAAACAGCCAACTAACACCTGGTCCGAGTTGTGACTAGAAAACATCTGGATGAAAACGCCCTGGGATGGAACTGCTTTGTTCAGCCTGCTTTAGGTGTATTGTCAACGCATAATTGTTAACTTCCAAAGTTCTAAGCTGTTCCTGGTACTGGGACGCTAATTGCTTCAAATGCTGCAACTCTTGATTTCTATCTTCATACTCTTTCTGGCGTTCATGCTGAATACAGATAGCTCGCTTCAGAATAATATTTTCTTGAATAAGGGCCTCCACTTGTTCCTTCAGCATCATATTTTCCTAAAATAAACCAAACTATAAGTACATCGCACCCTATGACTAATAATTGTAATAGCATGTCTTCAGTAAAATCACACAAGGAAGAATGATAAGAAGAATAATAGTGCATCTTTGCAAGGTATCTGGGTTAACAAAGATAACACGGGAAACATTATATAGCATATAAGTATATAACCTGGTTGAAGTTCAGCTCTGTTTTTGCACTTGCTCGCACGCAGATGGATTTCTCCAAAGCCTCTAGCACCCTTGAAGCTCGAGCTTTGGCATCATCCATGTTTGAGGCATTCATCATTTCTTTAACTAAAAGCTCCACCCATTCTGCACCATTTACAGGATAATTTTGTCCATCTACTGGTTCCTCAGAAGCTGCAACTTCTGCATCACATTTTGCTTCACCTATATAACAAAATAGCCAGTTCTTCCCATCACAATATCCCAAAAGTTCATTATGTATCGTGAAATGATACATAAAATCAAGGTTCAGAATAGCAAAACCTGCCTAATATAACAGTAACTGCTATACATCACCATACACTCTTTCTGAATTTGATTGAAAGTAACATGGACTCTCAAAAGACCAAAAAGCTGCTAATATTTTCATAATGTAAATTTAAAAAGAACTGAAAGTACAGGTCTATATAGTATTAGTAATATATTGCTATTGCTATATCATAACTTGTGTCCCTCCAAAATGCATGAAAAGAAGGAAAAACTATTAGCTTAAAGCAAAATTTCTTTTCCCCTTCTCACATTACAGTTTTCCATTTAAAACTATCAATTCATACAAATCACATACTTCTTAATTTCTTATCAACGTGTCAAGATGAATCAGTTTGAGAACCCACAGAACAGATATCCAACCATTGCAATAGGAAGTCAGGAACATAGAGTTCAAAGTTGCATAGCGTGTGAAGTATCAACTTCGAATATATAGAACCATACGGATGAACTTGACCATGTCATCCATTCAACAAATCCCCATCCTATCACAAATAGACAGTGGCACCACTAGTAGATTTCAAGGTAACAAAAAGAATACGCAATCAAGCTTATACAATTTTAGGTCTTGTCAAAATAAAAATAAAAATAAAAATAAAAGACAGAGGCTGCAAATTATGATTTGACGTAGCAATAAAAACAACAATACCTCTACTAAGAATCCACACGAAGTGTTGTACTTTGGATCTTTTTTTCTTTCAAAAATACAAACAGCTGTGGATTAAGACTTCATTTAGCATATAACAACACAACAAAGATAATTGGGTCAAATTATCCGTTACACTGCGAGCATACAATAATCTCGAGTCTGAGTACAACTCATCAAAATAATTGGGTTTTTTAATTATTATTTTATGCATAATACCTTGAGAATGAAGCTGAGCATTTAGATCCACAGGTACATCAGCAGAATCTAGTGACTTGTCGACAGATCCTCCTAGCCGAAGCTCATTTAAACGTGTGATGGCAGAATCGAGATCATTGCCACATTCTTCAAGAGCTTTCTCCAGAAGCTGCCAATAACAATTATGAAACTGGTCAGCGAACAAACAAAGTCATAATAATAAGGCAGCAGCAAAATTGAATTTTTCAGAAAACCCATTTTATTATTTCATCAATAATTCATTTGGAGATTAAAAAACAAGCATCAAGGGTGAAACCAAATAAAATAAGAGAGAGAGAAATTAAAAATGAATGGAACCTGGTTGTCCATGTGAGGAAAGAAGACGGCGAGGTGATGGAGGAGGAGGGATTGAGGAGAAGAAGTAGAGAACCTAACGGGGGAAGAAGAGGAACAACGGGTCCTCTTGGAAACAGGTGGGGATGAAGAAGAAGAAGAAGAAGATGATGAAGGAAGGTCTTCGAAAATAGCAGATCTCTTCCCACACAGGATGGCAGACATGATGTTTCGGAGGCTCAGTTTGCGTCCGATCCACCGATTCCGATCCCCACCGAATCGTTCATGCAATTTCCTGATTGATTTTGGAGCTTCCCACCTACCTACCTTGTCGCTCGCTCTGTATTATTTATTCGATGTCACGTTGAACCTGAAATGTTTGATTTGGATGAAATGCAAACCCTAACAAGTAACAACTCAGAGAAGAAAAATAAGGAAGCAATAAGGTAATGTCAGTCACACAGCTGGCACCCCTGCTAGCCCCATCCCCATCCTAAACGCATTACTTACTGCTACTTTTCTGTTTTCTTTTTCTTCTTTTTTAGTTTTGGTTTCCCCTATAATTACCTTCCCAATTACGGGTTAAGATCAAGATGTGTACGTATAATTAGGCTATCTTGTTTTTATTTTATTTTATTTTATAAAAATCGACTTATTTCATTTCAATAACAACTGAAGCAGCAATACAATCACAAACAAGGTCGAAAAATGATAAATAGTAATCATCTCAGTTCAATTACATTGTCTCATCTTCTAACAAACTTAATTAAGAAGTTATGGTTAAACTGTAAAAGATCTCTACACATAGAGAGATTATGGCACCAATTTCAGAAATATCAGGCTTAGAAGAGGAAATGCTATTAGCAACTAACTGAGAATCAACCTTGAAAATAACCATATCAAGGTTAAGATCCAAGGCCCTGCGTATGGCAGCTAAAAGAGCACATGCGTCACCTTCATGCGGTTGCAAAGCTGGAAAATCAATTGGGTTATCTTGTCATGGGTATGAAAAACATTTTACTGGACATACAAAATCTACTTTAATGATCGATTACTCTGTTTTGGCTGAAAGACACCCTTGATAAAAAATAAAAGATGACATCTATATTCAGTTTGAATGGTATAAAATTATTTATATAGTTTAATAATATTTATTTAATTTTTCAGGTATGACATAAAAGAATAATTTTGATTTTAAAATAAAATTTAAGTTCTAAGTACTATCAGTATAAAGGAATTTTACAGACATACAATAATACCTTGATAAATTAACATCATTATTATTTCTTTATATTAGTTATTTAAATACAAACACACGTGTCAAATGTTAGCGTAAAACATTTTTAGACTACCAGTGTATGTTACTTTAAAAAATATAATGACTTTTTAAAAATATTTTTAGATTTACCAAATTAGGTCATTTATTCAATATTTAATATTCATTTACATAATTAAAAATAAAAGTTTAAAATATTTACATAATTTAATCAATTTTTATGTTACCATATACATATTAGGTTGTTCCCCTCAACAAAAAAAAAACCACAAGACAAATAATAAACCAGGTTGCTCCCTTATTCCTTAATCTCTGTTTCTTCTCTTCACCCTCCATTCCCAAAATCATTTCTCTCCTCTCTTTCGTTCACCTTCCCCTCATTGAACCTCAGCTTCCAAAACCACGTCACAGTACCGCCGTACAGAGCCCACCGTCTAGGCACTCTGTCACAGCGTCTCCACTGCCTCGGACCACCACCGCTCGTCGATGCCAGAGCCGTCGCCGCCATCCTCGGAATCCTGTGCAGCCTCCATCTTCATCAAACTGATGTTTCTTCTTGAAGGTTCTGTTACATTTGGGTCTTTTATTTTTGTTTCTCCCTCTCCTCCGTGAAGACATCTTCGGGTCGCTTCAATGTCACATGTCTTCTCTCATTAGTTTCACACAATAAAGATGGTGTTTGATGAAATGCCTATTTGAGATCCAATGCTGTTACATACACTGAACACGCCAGGAGGAAGATAGTTACAGCAATGGATGTTGTTTTGAAAATGTATGGCTCAAATTGAACATGTAATGTTTTATATGCTTTGCAATCGAGGTCCCTGGTGTTTTCGTTCAGAGTTGGCTCTCAAGCAATATTGTTGCACTCATTGAATGCAGAACTGTAACAGAGGACCTTAGAAGCACCACCTGATCTTAATCGAACAATAAGTTTGCATTTTAACACAAAAGGATTGGTGACTATAACTATGATTTACCTGAATATAGTTGAATATCACTGCACTATATGTGACGTGAAACCACGATACTTCTTCCCTTCGCAGCAAAGTAATGGCCAAGAGAAAATATGAGGGGGTGAGAAAGCTAGAGAAAGAGGAGTTTTAGAGAGGTGGAATGAAAAGAATCCTTCTTCACGGTGGAGGAGAAATATCATTCACGAAAATTAAGGAGCACAATTGAGATTCTGATAGAGTGGGGTAACTGTTTTTTGGTTATAGAAAGAGAAGATCACAAGGTGCTGATGTGTTAAAATTAATACATATGTCAAATTATAATTGGGCACAGCACAACCAGCACATAAGGAACTTTAGGTAAGTTTTCTTGGTTAAACAAAATCTAGCTCAACCTTAATATATTTTCACCCCTAATTGTTGTAATATATATTGTCCTTCTAAATTATTTCAAAAGTAAGACTAAAATAAACGAAATAGCTAAATTATTATGAATTATACATAGCTCAACAATTCGCTATTTGTTTAAAATTAGTGGCAGAGTGTTGTCTTCTTATTGAATTATTTTTCTTAATTCATATTTACCGTCTACATGAATTCCAATTTTATCCTTCTGTTTTGGTTTTTTGTTGTTAGGCCTTCGTTTTTTTTTTCACAAGAAATTGGGCCTGGACCAAAGTAGAGAACAAAAGCCGATCGAGAACCCAAAATGAACAAAGATAATTAGCGGGGCATAAGTTTGAAGAATGGGGAGGGTAATAATGTTTTTTCAGTTTTCGGTACATTTAAAAAAAAATGGTAAGGGGATTTTTTTGGTTTCCCGGGATACCCTTCGTCCGCAACTGTGGAGACTAATTACTCAAGATATTGGATGATATTGAAGAGCTGACATCTCCCAACCAATTTTCTCCATATATAAAAACGATGGATCGAATCCCTTACCACTCATTTAAGACGTCCAAGATCGTCACTTGGACCAACCACGTACGTGGGTAAGCGGATTAGATTTGGGGATGAGTAGCTATACTTTGAGTGAGGATGTCTCAAAGATACATTATTTTGAATTTTATGTACCTAAAAAACATCATTTGAATTTTGAATTTGAATTAAAAACTTACTAGTTTTTTTTTTCTTTTTTGTTCCTCCCCAACATCAACATGACACTAACTATAAGTTCGTGATTACATAATCAGTTCCTTATCATTACGTCTCAACCGATTTTAGGTCTCAACATCTCATTTTGAGACAATCACATCCTTTTCAGTAATGGTGTTTATATATATATATATATATATATATTTATTTATTTATTTATTTGTGTGTGTTGAAATACGTTTTTGAGTCTATTTGTGTTTTTAATTTATATAAACGTACTCATACTTATACCCATATCCATCATGTTAGCCAGCTCGGTACTCTTTCTAATAATATTTTTATCTAATAATTAATAGGTAAAAAAAGAATAACATCTAATATATATGTTAGCAGAGTTCATGTTTTATTTCCATTTCATCACCATACACTTTGTATCTACCATATAACGATAGCGACTGTCATATGGAAGCATCATGAATCCAAAGCTTTTTCCGCAAGGTAGGTTAACAGAGGAGTACTTTTGACTAAAATGAGCCGTGCCAACAATAGCAGGAACCTAAAAACACTAACCAATTACATGTTTAAGCTCTTTAATAATTACTAGCTACTTAGCGGAAAAAGAACGTGAGCTTTGGTCGTTAAATTGTTCTGCCACGGGAATCTTCACCTTTCTCTTGGACAAATCTTTCTCCAGATCATCTCATTTTCCAATATTAACGGTTTAGATTCATGTTCTACTTTAGGTTAAAACACAGAATCAAACATATCACAATTCACAAGAACAAAAGCTAATTTGTAACTGTTTGCCCGTCTTATTTACTGTAAATGTTAAAATGCTTTTCTACAAGATTTTTCTTCTTTATACTATACTACTTTATGCTTGTCTTTTTCTAATAAAGATTATGATAAAATGCCAGGTGATGATTGCGGTAAATTAGACCAAAAAATAATTAAAAATGCTGGGCAGATTCCACCGTGTTGAATTGATATCACTTATAAACTTGAATCAGCAGGTTAATTAGGAGTTGGTGTTGGTCCTCATGAGTTTCTACGGGGCCGATCCTGAGATTTTAGGTGTCACTCAAGAAAATTGTCCCCTTACAATTATTTGAAGATTGTCATTTTTATATTTTTTGCTGTAGAATCTTTAATAATCCAATTATAATCAAGGTTTTAAAAAAAAAACATTTTCGATACCGTTACATAGTAGATCGTAAATAAGATTTTAACAATTTCAATTTAGAAAAACTTCTCTCAATTGATGCAACAGTAACATGGATAGTATGTAAAAATTTTATCAATTATATAAATTTATAAATTTTTATATAACATTTATATATACTATTTTAAATTTTATACTATCTAGTACCCCAAAAAATTGGGACCCTGGATGATCATCCACCTCGACCATACTCAGGGCTACCCTGAGTTTCTATGTGGCATAGAAACAAATGGTGTGAAAAGTTAAGAAGCATGAAGCATCTGGACATAAATGAGAGATATCTTATCTATATGTGCCTTTACTACCTATGGCATCTACTGCGTCCTGAGTCCTGACACTATTAGTTCAATGCATGCATGATGATGGTCTTGATGCCTGACTCGATGGAAATGTGTTACCCGAGTGGTTCACCGTTTTTGCAATTGTTTACATGCAAGCAATAAATTAGTCAATGTATATTAATTATACTTTATGTATTTGCTTGTGAATTGATCTTCATGAAACTAATAGTATCTCATTGTTGTGATTTATGGGCCCTAGATAATGCCCCTTAATCTTAATATAGTTGAGGAGTTTAGCACTCAATCCAACTCAAAAGGTCAGGCTTATTTTTAATTTTTTTGTGCTGCATTATATCTTTTAGTTCTGAGTTTTTTTCCTGGTTCAAGTAATATAGTTTGGTGTCCTTCCACGTGATATTAATTTTGATTTTGGTTTTTATATGTAAAAAAACTTGATATCAATCACTATATATGCAATCATTTTTAATTTAATCATCGCTGTTTATTAATATTATACCATCATCACATGATAGAGACCAAATTCAATATGATTAATGTCACATGCAGAGTCATTCAAAATGAATAAAATCGATCCCTGCATGTGATAATCATTTTCAATTTGGTGACTTTACTTTAATTCTAATAAACGATATTATAATACCGATAAATGACGAGGACCGAGTTAAAATATGTATACATATGAGGATATTTAAAAAAAAATGGCGTATTATGATCAAATTCAAAATGGATATCTCATATGTACCAAATGATAAGTTTAACTTTTTTTTCTCTCTCTCTTGCCAATTATTTGGCTTGCTAACTTTATCTCACCAACAACAGGAATTGATCTTGTTTGCCCATGTGATGACCTTGATTGAGTGCCTTATACTGCTCACCATATTCCAAAACCTCCCCCTCTTTCCCTCATCCTGTGTGTGTCTTCTATGTGTTAGTAAGTATATGGTGGGGGCCAACGATTAGGACCCACAAACTAAGTGGGGGCAATTGGCACCACTCCTTTCCAACAAGGCTTGTCAAGTTGCAACCACAGTGCAGAAAAAAAGAATAGGATCTCAAATTGCTTTTTATCGCCCAAAGCATCATAGAATACAATTTTGTTTATAGTTGGTTGATGAAATGACCTCTCACCAAGCATCCTCCCCCTCTTCCCCACTCACTCTTTCCCTTCTCCCTTAAATATTATACCCCCTCTAATAGAAACCCACCTATTATATACCTCTTGCTCACCCATGTAGGAATATATCTCTTCACCTCATTGCCTAGAGAGAGAGTGATGGGATTGCACTCAAATATGCTCTTGACCATCTTTCTATTAGTTTGACCAAACAATAATTAATATGACTCTAAATTGTTTGGTTTGTGTAACTTAATTGACGCCTAATTATAAGCATTTGGAGATTGCTTACATAATGCAAACTCTTTTTGCGCATCTCTTGTGCCAAGATGCTACTAGCAACTGACCTAATCTTTTCCAAGGATGAAGAAGGGGAAAATGAAGGCAGTGTAGGGATTAGGGAAGTCCCCTATGTTTCTTTAGTTGCCAATAATAATAATTAAGAATTAAATTAAATACATCTCTCACTTTAGAATATAGTTAAATTTAAAGATTTATATGTTGTATTCCAAGCCTCAATAATATGTCTATCGTTGTCTTTTATGGAATCAAATTGATATTGAGCTTTGGATCGTTGAACTTTTGTCCAATTGTACGATTGGTAAAAAAAGAAGGTAATATGTAAGCATCCTTCTAGAAACTACTACTAGTCCATGTAATTGTGAAATACCGTAAACCCATTTTGTCTGCGTTTTTTCTACTTACAAAACCAATCAAGAGTCATGAAATATGAAACTCAACAAAAATCTTTATGCTCTTAGCAACCACCCCATAACATTATTTAAAAATGCCCTATTTTCATATATTATTATTTCTTTATTTGATACAATGCTGAAAACGTCAGATCTAGATAATGTCCTTTTTGAAATTTGTTTTCTCGGCTTTCAATTAATTGGTGGAGGCTGTTATCTCCATACTTGTTATACGTAGGAGAGAAAAGGACATCATGACTTGTGAGAAGCCAATGCAACCCTCCCACAGTTCCTACATATTATTTTGCAAGACAGGTTTATGGACTCACTATCAAGATACGACAGTGTTAAAAATATACAAAAATCTGAATAATATTTGTAACATAAATGGAAGTTATCATAGCCATATTATATACTTTTAATCCTTTGATGAAATTTTAATTTTTATGGCATTAAAAAGAACAAAATTAGTACATGGCCGAACAGGTTGACAATACTTTTTTTATTTGAAAGTTTTTTAAAATCATTTTTTTTGACATAATTTTTAAAATCATTTTGGATTATGCTTAATTTGAGTCAAATAAAAAAAAAGATTCATTTAAGATGATAAAACAACTTGACACTTTTTTTTCACAGTATTCGATCTTAAAATATTTCTTAGGAGAAATCAAATTTTTGCCACCCAAACCAACATGTGTTGAACACTTCAACTATATAAATAAAATTATGAAGTTTAAGCCATTTGTTAGGTTTCCTTCTAATTTGGATTCTTTCCTGCCTCTACAACCTCTCCAACAGGATTTTGTTCCCTGCGCAATGCCTACAACATGCTGGACAGTCTAATCGTGGGAGAGAATCTGCATCCATCTCTTTCTCCTCTCTTCTCCTTCCTTATATAAAGTCTATTATAAGCATTCTTTTAGACAAAAAAAATAAAGAAAAGAAAATGGCTTACAACTTAGTAGGATCCTAGGTGTAGGAATTCTTGGAAGTGATTTCACTTTTGTTAGCCCAAGTGGCCTCTAACAAGCGTTGGAATCCTAGAGGGGGGTGAATAGGATTCAAAAGATTTTCACAAACTTTTCAAAAACTTTTGTTGTATGAAGGGATAACGTATTTAACAAGAGCACGTAGTGAATCTTTAGATGACGTGAACGTAATTGAAATGATGATTCAACAAGATTGTTTCAAATGCAATTCAATTCTTTATCAATTAAACCCTAATATGTAATGGAAATTGCAATTAAAGAGAGAACGGTTAAGGAAAATTGCAAACCGATATTTTTACTGGTTCAATCACAATTTCTTGTGATCTACATCCAGTCTCACACCCACCGGTATGAGAGTTCCTTCACTAACCAGGATCTTGAGTACAACATTCAAGAAATTTTACAACGGAGATACCCCACTCTGCAACCTACACACAATCAGGGATTCCACACCATGAATCCAACCCAGAAGAAGATCCCCCACTTCTTCCAAACCAAGAACGTCAAAAACAAGAGAGTAGAAGAGGTTTGAATCACTCTTGAAAGTGAGAAATTACAACTTGGAGCTCTAATGATCACAATGAAAGATTGAGAGAATGAGATGCGAGGATCTTGTGAAATTTCGTGTTATTTTGAGTTTATGAAATGATAGCTAACGATCTTGAATGAAAGATATGAATAGATCTATTTATTAGGGGTGATTGTTACGTTTAAAACCAGATTTGACAGCTGTGAATCAATTCACAGACCCCTTGATTTGATTCACAGAAAGCTGAAACACCATGAATCTATTCACAGAGAATGATACATCGTGAATCTATTCATATTAATCAGTGAATCTATTCACAACATATTTACACTAAGGTTTCAATCATCTTATTTGTAAATCTATTCATTTAAACTTAGATTTTCAACATGAAACTCATCTAATGATCAAGTATTATATATTCATGCATTAAGTAAAGATTTAAAACATTTCAACATGATGAATGCATGAATTCAACTTGATTATGTTAACCTATGTTGATTTTAATTTCATTTTATTTGCGTCTCATTCAAACATCTTATATGATCTTACAAAGGTACTAATAAAAATATAAACCTTTAAGAACTACCCTTTGTAGCTCTAAGTCTTCAAAACTTGATATAGTTGACATGTTGTCCTTTGTCATCTTCAAAACTTTATACTTTAAATATCCAAGTCATACTTGGGGAATGCATTCATCCACATTCTCCCCTTTTTGATGATGACAAACTGATCATGAAGACTTTGTATTGTCTTTTTGCAAGCTCCCCATAAATATAAGCATCCTTGTTTTGATAGAAGGTGGGAGTATAACCTGAAAATACAAATGGGAACCTTTCTCCCCCTTTTGGCATTATAAAAAAAAATCAAATATGATTGGAATGCATTCATTGCATAAAAATATCCAAAGATAGCATAGCAGTGCAACAAACACAATAACAAGGAAGTTCAAACATAATAACAGAACATATAGGGGAAATATGAAAGCAACATATCCAAAAAGTCCATCGTACAACCATAAGAAATAAACTAGCATAGGGAAACTAGAAAATACATGATAGAAAATTCAGATGCAGCAGCAGAAGCATTTTTATTTTAATGCGCAGAGAGGAGCATCATGAAGAAGAAGAAACAACAATGGGACAAATGTGAGCACAATTAAGTGAAAAAACCATGAAATAATGTCCCTGATGTGCGTGTGAATCGATTCAAAATAGGGGTGAATCGATTCACAGAGGCTAAAATTGTGTTATGTGTGAAAACATACACTGTGAATCGATTCATAGAGTGTGTGAATCGATTCAGAGGCAAAAAATGCAGAAAACCAGAAAAACAGAACTAGATGCTGTCATTTATGCCTTATTAGCTCACTTTCACATATGAATTTTTGATTAATGCTTGAATTGCCTATTCTAATGCATGGAACAAGTTTGAATACACATTTTACACATGTTCAAAACAAGCTAAGCATCAAATACAATCAAATCATCAAAATCACATATTGAGTTGTCAAAGTTCAATTTTTGAAATAAAATAGGTCATGCCTTGAGTAATTTTGATACTTTTTTTGCATATGCATACCTATTTAAGAAATCACACACATATTCAATATATACATGATATATCAAGTATGCCTAATTCACTTCTTATGCTGAAAAAGCTTTCTTTGGGCAAAGGTTTTGTAAAAGTGTCCGCTAATTGATTTGTTGTTTCAACAAACTCAAAAACACAATCGCCTTTCTCAACATGGTCTCTTAGAAAATGATGTCGAATATCTATATGCTTTGTTCTTGAATGTTGAATGGGACTTTTGGTTAAGTTTATTGCACTAGTATTGTCACATCTTATAGGAATTTTGTTAAGTTTTAATCCATAGTCAAGGAGTTGTTGTTTCATCCATAAAATTTGTGCACAACAACTTCCTGCAGCTATGTACTCAGCTTCAGCTGTGGACAAAGCTACACTAACTTGCTTTTTACTATTCCAAGAAATTAAAGAATTACCAAAGATATGACAACTACCGCTAGTACTCTTTCTATCCAACTTGCATCCTGCAAAGTCGGAATCTGAGTATCCAACTAAACGAGAAATTCCACCCTTAGGATACCATAGACCTGTATTAGGTGTTCCTATTAGATATCTTAATATGCGTTTAACAGCAATGAAATGTGATTCCTTGGGATTACTTTGAAATCTAGCACACATATACACGCTAAACATAATATCGGGCCTACTAGGTGTCAAGTATATTAAAGAACCTATAATACCTCTATATTTTGAAGGGTCAATAGGCTTACCACCTTCATCTTTGTCCAAATAACAGCCGATATCCATTGGTGTGCTAATTTCTTTGGCATTCTCCATTCCAAACTTCTTGATGAGCTCCTTGCAATATTTAGCTTGATTTATGAAGATGTCATTCCTTGTTTGCTTTATTTGAAGTCCAAGAAAGTAATTTAGTTCTCCGATTAAGGACATCTCAAATTCACTTTGCATCAACTTTAACTCTCTACACATAAACTCATTAGTTGAACCAAAGATAATATCATCCACATATATTTGAACAAGCAATATATCATTTCCTTTATTTATTTATTTTCTGAAAAGTGTAATATCAACCATTCCCCTTTTATAACCTTTTTCTACAAGGAATTTACCCAACCTTTCATAACAAGCTCTTGGAGCTTGCTTAAGCCCATAAAGAGCCTTTTTCAATTTAAAAACATGGTTGGGAAATTCAAAATTTTCAAAACCGGGGGTTGATCTACATATACTTCTTCTTGTATGAAACCATTTAAGAAAGCACTTTTTACATCCATTTGGTATAGTTTGAAATCCATGATACATGCAAATGCAAGAAGTAGTCTAATAGCTTCTAATCTTGCTACCGGGGCATAGGTATCATCATAATCAATACCCTCTTCTCGATTATAGCCCTTTGCTACAAGTCTAGCTTTATTTCTAGTTATAATACCAGTTTCATCAAGTTTATTTCTGAACCACTTAGTGCCAATTACTTGATGATTTCTTTGTCTAGGCATAAGCTCCCAAACACTATTTCTTTCGAATTGGTTTAATTCATCATGCATGACCATTAACCAATTTTCATCAATAATTGCATCACTAATGGTTTTGGGTTCGATTTGAGAGACAAATGCTGAATAATTGCATATATTTCTAAGATTCGACCTCGTAGTTACCCCTTTTGATATGTCTCCTATCACATGGTTGATAGGATGATCCTTCAATGTTCTCCACTCATGGGGTAGGTCTACATGCTCAAATTCTTCTTCCTTTAAAGGAGCTTCATCTTCATTTCTTTCATCCATCTTTTCTTTGTTGACTTCCTCCCCGGACTTTTGTGACGTATCTACAACATTATCAAAGAAAATATCATTTCCCACCAATTTGGGGTTAGATTCATCAAATGCAATATGTATTGACTCTTCAATAGTCATGGTTCTCTTATTGTTAAACACGAAAAGCTTTACTAAAAGATGAATAACCTACAAATATAATCAATGATAATATTTAGGTACCCAAATTTGTTTGGGTACTTGAATGTTAGTTTTGGGCACCAATCCTTTTGGAACCTAAATTTTTCTATCACTTTGAAACTTATTATTTCTAAAGTTACAAGTAGTTGCCGTATGTCCCTTTTTGCAACAATAATAGCATATAGTAAAAGGGGTACTTGTCTTGCTTGGATTAGCAAAGCAATATTTTAAAACCTTTCTTTGTGCAAAGGAAACATACCCCAAACCGGCTTTGCTAAGCTTACGTTTTTACTTCCAAACAACATATTCAAGTTTTCTCTACCCACTCGTGAATTTGGCTAGAATGTTTTTCATATCATCAATTTGTTTTCTCAATCTAGCACAATCTCCACAACTAAAGGGTTTACATGCATTATTTTTGCAACATATATTTAATGAAGATTTCTCACGAGCAATCTTTAAGAACTCATATTCATTTGTGACTTTTTCAAAATCTTTTTTGCACAAAGAGAGTTGTTCTTTTAAGTCATAAATAATTTTCTTAAGAGAAGAGTTTTGTTTAATGAGTCTTATAGATTCTTCATGAAGTTCATCATAGGCATTTTGTAAATCATCATAGGAAGAAAAAGATTCAAATTCATCATCGGTTACCTCATCTTCCTCATGGTGGCTTGCCATTAGACATAGGTTGGCAACTTCATCATCATCGGAACTATAGGATGAGTTGAGGTCGTTATCGTCCCAAGCTATGTATGCCTTTTTGCCCTTCTTGTCCTTTTTAGTCCTCTTCTCATATTTGTCCCCTTTCTTTTGCAATTGAGGACATTCCATTTTCATGTGCCCTTTCTTTCCACATTCATAGCAATTTATTGTTGAAGTGTCATTCTAATCCCTTTTGAAGTTCTTCTTATTCCGGTTGAATGGCCTTCTACCTCCACCTCTTTTCTTGAAGAATTTACTAAATTTTTTCACAAAGAGACTAAGGTCATCATTGCTTGAATCCGAGTCTTCCGATTCGTCACTTTTATCACTTTCTTCTTTACTTGCTTTTGAAGATGTGGAGATTAGGGCTAAGCTCTTCTTCTTTTTGTCTCCTTCCTCATGCTCGGTGAGACGATTCAGTTCCAATTCGTGCTCTTGGAGCTTTCAAACTGATGTGGCTAAGGACATTGTAGCCAAATTCCTTGATTCTGCGATAGCCGTAACCTTCGGCTGCCAATTCCTACTTAAACATCTCAAAACTTTGTTAACTAAGTCTTCATTTGGAAAAATTTTCCTAATGTTGCTAGATGATTTACTATGTGCATGAAGCGTTTTTGCATATCTTGTATTGATTCTCTTGGAATCATACAAAAAAGCTCATATTCATGGGTCAAGGTGTTAACCCGAGCTCGCTTCACTTCACTAGTACCCTCATGGGTAACTTGTAGGTTATCCCACATTTCTTGTGCGGATCTACAATTACACACTCTAAAGAATTCATCTTGTCCTATAGCAGTAGATATGATATTTTTACCTCTCCAATCTAGTTGGATTCTCTTTTCTCATCATCAGTCCAACTATCTCTAGGTTTTGATGTTTCCTTTCCATCAACTAGATGTGTGGGAACATAAGGACCATTTTCTATGGTGTTCCATACATCTAGATCATGGGAACATATAAAGATTCTCATACATTCTTTCCAATACGAATAACCTTCACCATTAAAAATCGGGGCCTTATTGTATGACCCATCCATTTGATAAAAATCATTAGAGGCCATGGATCCACTTTAAAGCCAATTAAGCTTGTCCTAAAGAGTTCAAGCTCTGGTACCACTTGTTAGCCCAAGTGGCCTCTAACAAGTGTTGGAATCTTAGAGGGGGGTGAATAGGATTCAAAAGATTTTCGTAAACTTTTCAAAAACTTTTGTTGTATGAAGGTATAACGTATTTAACAAGAGCGCGTAGTGAATCTTTAGATGACATGAACGTAATTAAAATGATGATTCAACAAGATTGTTTCAAATGCAATTCAATTCTTTATCAATTAAACCCTAATATGTATTGCACATTGAAATTAAAGAGAGAAGGGTTAAGGAAAATTGCAAACCGATATTTTTACTGGTTCAATCACAATTTCTTGTGATCTACATCCAGTCTCACACCCACCGGTATGAGAGTTCCTTCACTAATCAGGATCTTGAGTACAACGTTGAAGAAATTTTACAACAGAGATACCCCACTCTGCAACCTACACACAACCAGGGATTCCACACCCTGAATCCAACCCAAAAGAAGATCCCTCACTTCTTCCAAACCAAGAACCTCAAAAACAAGAGAGTAGAAGAGGTTTGAATCACTCTTGAAAGTGAGAAATTACAACTTGAAGCTCTAATGATCACAATGAAAGATTGAGAGAATGAGATGCAAGGATTTTGTGAGATTTCGTGTTATTTTGAGTTTATGAAATGATAGCTAACGATCTTGAATGAAAGAGATGAATATATCTATTTATTAGGGGTGTTTGTTACGTTTAAAACCAGATCTGACAGCTGTGAATCGATTCACAGACCCCTTGAATCGATTCACAGAAAGCTGGAACACCATGAATCTATTCACAGAGACTGATACATCGTGAATCTATTCATACTAATCAGTGAATCTATTCACAACATATTTACACTAAGGTTTCAATCATCTTATTTGTAAATCTATTCATTTAAACTTAGATTTTCAACATGAAACTCATCTAATGATCAAGTATTATATATTCATGCATTAAGTAAAGATTTAAAACATTTCAACATGATGAATGCATGAATTCAACTTGATTATGTTAACCTATGTTGATTTTAATTTCATTTTATTTGCGTCTCATTCAAACATCTTATATGATCTTACAAAGGTACTAATAAAAACATAAACCTTTAAGAACTACCCTTTGTAGATCTAAGTCTTCAAAACTTGATATAGTTGACATGTTGTCCTTTGTCATCTTCAAAACTTTGTACTTTAAATATCCAAGTCATACTTGGGGAATGCGTTCATTCGCATTCTCTCCCTTTTTGATGATGACAAACTCATGAAGACTTTGTATTGTCTTTTTGCAAGCTCGCCCTAAATATAAGCATCCTTGTTTTGATAAAAGGTGGGAGTATAACCAGAAAATACAAATGGGAACCCTTCTCCCCCTTTTGGCATTATCAAAAAAAAAATCAAATATGATTGGAATGCGTTCATTGCATAAAAATATCCAAAGACAAAGATAGCAAAGGCAACAAACACAATAACAAGGAAGTTCATACACAATAACAAAACATATAGGGGAAATATGAAAGCAACATATCCAAAAAATCCATCGTACAACCATAAGAAATAAACTAGTATAGGGAAACTAGAAAATACATGATAGAAAATTCTGATGCAGCAGCAGAAGCATATTTATTTTAATGCGCAGAGAGGAGCATCATGAAGAAGAAGAAACAACAATGGGACAGATGTAGCACAATTAAGTGAAAAAACCATGAAATAATGTCCATGATGTGCGTGTGTATCGATTAAAAATAGGGGTTAATCGATTCACAGAGGCTAAAATTGTGTTATGTGTGAAAACATACACTGTGAATCGATTCATAGAGTGTGTGAATCGATTCACAGAGGCAAAAAATGCAGAAAACCAGAAAAACAGAACTAGATGCTGTCATTTATGCCTTATTAGCTCACTTTCACATATGAATTTTTGATTAATGCTTGAATTGTCTATTCTAATGCATGGAACAAGTTTGAATACACATTTTACACATGTTCACAACAAGCTAAGCATCAAATACAATCAAATCATCAAAATCACATATTGAGTTGTCAAAGTTTAATTTTTGAAAGAAAATAGGTCATGCCTTGAGTAATTTTGATACTTTTTTTGCATATGCATTCCTATTTAAGCAACGATACACATATTCAATATATACATGTTATATCAAGTATGCCTAATTCACTTCTTATGCGGAAAAAGCTTTCTTTGGGCAAAGGTTTTGTAAAAATGTCCGCTAATTGATTTGTTGTTTCAACAAACTCAAAAACATAATCGCCTTTCTCAACATGGTCTATTAGAAAATGATGTCGAATATCTATATGCTTTGTTCTTGAATGTTGAATGGGATTTTTGGTTAAGTTTATTGCACTAGTATTGTCACATCTTATAGGAATTTTGTTAAGTTTTAAGCCATAGTCAAGGAGTTGTTGTTTCATCCATAAAATTTGTGCACAACAACTTCCTGCAGTTATGTACTCAGCTTCAGCTGTGGACAAAGCGACACTAATTTGCTTTTTTGCCTCCAAAAGCGATTCTGCCTAAAGGCTAAAAAAAGTAGCTTTTGAGTTAAGTTGAAAAATGTATACTAAATTTTACATCAAACTTGCTTTCATAATAAAATCATTCAAACATAAATCATTTTATTTCAAACTTAATTATAACCAAATAAATTTTACAAAATCAATTACATTCATAATCAGTTTTATCAAAAACTCATCCAAACACACACTTATAAGAATATTAAAGTAATTTAGTTTTAAAATCTTTATCATCTTGTGACTCAAACAGGATAAATGTTATCTCCCTTTTTCTATTCTTAACCAAACAAAAAATATAATTAAAATTTCTCATTCCTTCTCTTTCCCTCCCTTCAATAAGATGACTCTCTTTTTTCCCCCTTATTTGGTTACTAAGCCATTGGGTATAGAGTATCCATCATCATTGACTAATTTCAGTTGAGAGACCTATATGACGTTTAAGGATTATCTTCTCTCAACCAAATTTTCTCCATACACAAAAATCAATAATTAATCCTTAACTATTTGTTTAAGAGACCTAAACTCATTACCACTCGAACCAATCACATATATTAGTATCTATTCCTTTTTTGAACCAACCACGTAACATTAGTACAAATTTCTCTAAAATAGATGCGTGTAAATATCTGAATAAAAAGCAATTTAATTTTCAAAATGTGTGGGAGGTATAAAGAAGGAATGATTGATAGTGGTGAAAGACATGGATGGGCCTGCCCTAAAATGTTCGACATGGAATTTCATGTTTTGGTAATTTGAAGGCTGGTAAGTAAAAAACAGAGCAAGGGAGGGAGGGAGGGAGGGAGGGTGTGTCCCACACAAAAGGTGGTGGGAAAAAGTTCTTTTTGTACACACTGCGATGATGGCGATGATGATGCCTGCAATCTCCAACACAAACACCATCTCCTCCTTCTCCAATCTTTCTATCACCCTCACTCTGCTCTCTTCCTCTGCAACTGCGACCATGGCTATTCTCTTCTCTTCTCACGTAAATTCGTGAAAGTTGCGAGCATGGAGATGGAGAACAAGTGCGGATGCTGGGGTGTCTTGAAACGCGGCGTTAGAGGTGCGTGCAAACCCTCTGCTTCCAGAGACTCTGCTAACACTATCCCTCGTACTAGTCTCGTTTATGATGCAGGTACTCTTTCCATCGTGGAAATATTCAATGTTTCGCTCGTGTTTTTCTTTCTGTTTTTTTGAACCTGAAGGACTAGTGTCAACGTCTCAGAAATGCTCTATTTGTGCTACACCCCATATGATATGAGTCTCCTCTGTTTTTTTTTTTAGTAGTTTCTGTTTCTGAAGCTCTTCATCTCTTCCTACTTCTCAATCTCTCTATGAATCCCCAACAACTTTGTGCAGAAAATCCTGCTTAAAATCACGGAATTTTCTGCTTTTTTTTTAAAACCCTTTTTATGGAGTTCAATTATGATGTGGGTAGTTTAAAAAGATGGATCCTTTTCTGCTTTCTCCCTACGCTTTCCCAGAACCCTTTTCTTCATCCTCCTGTTATAGAATATAGAATATACACATTTAAAGTATTCTTAACTGCACAATTCCTTTGAAGGAAAACGCTACACAAAGAGGAAACTAGTTCCTCTTGTATAATTCAGAATGATTTCAACATTTCATTCCAGTAGAGTGAACCAAAAAATCTTTCTTTCTTTTTTTGATGTCTTTGGGATTTTGTGATTTCCTTAGTTTTCAACTTACTCTCATTTGGGGTGCCAGATTTTCAGTTGAATGTTATTATTTAACTATGTCATGTTGGTTCCACTAAGTCTAACATTATCAGATCGAAAACTAAGCTAAATACAGTTCTCATCAATTTGATGTGTAAAATAGTTAAGATTTCATGAAGGAAGCCTTCACATTCTTTATGTTGGTGTGCAGCAACTGAGACACGATACCTGAATGCTAGCAATAGAGAACTATGTCCTCCCAATGAAGCTCGAATATCTTCCGATAATCCTGACCCCCCACCTCAGGAAAATAAGGCTCCTTGCCAACTCCTCCGATTTACATTTCAAGAACTAAAAGCTGCAACTGGAAATTTCAGACCTGATAGCATTCTTGGGGAGGGTGGTTTTGGTTATGTTTTCAAAGGATGGATTGAGGAAGATGGAACAGCCCCAGCAAAACCTGGGTCCGGGGTCACAGTGGCTGTCAAAAGCTTGAAACCAGATGGTCTTCAGGGCCATAGAGAATGGGTGGTTAGTAAAATATCTTCTTTGGGTTAGCAGGGTGATATCATAAAGCATAGTTCAGGACATGCTAGGGATTAGATTGTAACATCACATTTTGTTAATGCAGGCTGAAGTTCACTTTCTTGGACAGCTTCACCATCCTAACCTTGTGAAACTAATTGGCTACTGCATTGAAGATGATCAGCGGCTTCTTGTTTATGAGTTTATGACCCGTGGAAGTCTAGAAAATCATCTATTCAGAAGTGAGTTTCTGCCTTGACTTACTATATGGAATGTTATATCTGGAGATTATGTGATAATAATGACTTCTAGTTTTTTTAGCACAAATCATTTCCTGTTGCTTCAATAATAAGCCAAAGCCAATGAATTGTTACAAAGTGACATGGTTTGGTTAATATACAACTTCATTTCTATGAAACAAGGATTGTCGAATTCTTTCTTCATCAGCATATATTTCGTAATTTGTATAGTTCCCCCTTGTAAGAATTGTATGGGAGCAATTAACATTTAACAATGGTTTGTTTGATTTAACTGATTACTGTCATTTTTTATAAAAGTGAAAATCAGCTAGCAAAATGTGATGTCATTTAAGACCTTTGTCAGCAGATAATATCATTGAGTGCTTTATGAGCGGTAGCCAATGACTATAAAGTGAAAGGAAGAATTTATACACTATGGTTATGGAAATCCTCTGTAGAACTACCAAATAAAATACCAAGTATCCTGATTAAAAGAACAAGAAAATCTGTGTACCGTATAAATGATATTTCAGTATTTACTGGATGCCTTGAGAAATTTGCAGAATCTTTTTTTCTTTCCAGTTTTCATGAGTTCATACTCTTTCTGAAAAATATTTTAGATCACCTAATCAATTCTCCTTTCCACTCTTATTTACCTTTTCCTTGTTATCATTTCCGTATTCTACACGAAGCAGATAGATCTGGAACACCTTATGACTAGTTCCGTTCTGGTCCCTTTCCTCTTAGTCCTTGTATCTTACAATTAAAGTGCTGATACTGCTTACATTTTGAAGGAACCGTACCTCTTCCTTGGACCAACAGGATTAAGATTGCACTTGGTGCAGCAAAAGGATTGGCTTTCCTCCATAATGGTCCAGAACCAGTCATTTATAGAGATTTTAAAACATCAAACATTTTGCTTGATACGGTATGTGGTTGGTGATATCATTATCTAAGAAGCATTTTTTTAATTGGGATTAATTATTAATGTGTAGTGTTTTATAGGAGTATAATGCGAAGCTTTCAGATTTCGGTCTAGCAAAAGCAGGACCTCAAGGAGACAAGACACATGTTTCTACCAGAGTTGTTGGAACTTATGGTTATGCTGCTCCAGAATATGTCATGACAGGTAAGAATGTAGCAGTAAGTAGCTTGAAATGACAAGAAAACTCTTTAGCATCTGACACATGATTATGATTTCTGCTACAAAAGCATAACATCATGTAAAAACTGCACATACCAATCATTCCAAAAGCCATTTGAATCCTGTGCTGGGCTAATTGTTATGGAGAAGACTGTGATGGTCGTCTGGCTATCATGTCAAGATGATTGGCTTGATGTATTTGTTTTGTTTGAATCTGTTAAAAAATGGGGTATGGATCTGCAACGAAGAAGAAGAAAATAATGGTAACGCGCAATCTCCAAGGCGTGTGAGGACACTAGGCTTTAGGTTCGATTCGCCCCCACCAATCTCTCCTCGTAGATTGGATGCAACAGGAGTAACTGGCGAATCCCCTTCAGGATACAATGGAGAACCTTGGTTTGATTTGCACACCCTAAACCAAGCGTATCGACAATGGCAGTTTACAGAACAATAGTCTCCTTAACTCTCTTTGCGCATAAGGGAGAAAAGAAGGTGATTTGGAGTGAAGAATGGTTGAGAGATTCTAAGTTTTTCGTGTCAATTACTGCATGCAGATGGTTCTATTTATAGACCAACTCATGTCACTTGGTGAAACAAAACAACCCTTCAAAGGATTCAGAACCTGTCAAATTCGTTAGTTAAGTAACAATAACAGCCACATACTGACACATTATATCCGTTAGCCTAGTGGCTAGCGGGTGTGTCTCTTGAGCACACAGGTCCCGGGTTCGAATCCGCCCAACGACACTTTGCCACACAACAGAAGCGTAAAGTCGCGACCGTTGGGCCAAGTAACCGCCTAGTGCAAATTCAACATCGTTATATTCTTTTAACCGTTCTTAAACTTTTGAAAATCTCTCACAATCCCCCACCATTTTCAAAATAAATCCAAATCCCATTATTCCGGAAATCACATGCTTTCAGACAAAGGTATCTTGGAGATTTGAACCTTTGCTTAGTAAGCCATGGGTTTCACTCATCCCCGAATAAAATGGTAGACAAGCTTTGAACCAAATATTCATTAGAACAAGCGTGCATGACTTACACATGAAATCTCGGTACCATTGAACGACGTGGTAGTGTGACACATTTGGTAAGGCCTTGTGTCGTGTATCCTTTTCACGAGAGCTTACAGAGTCAAGCCCAACTCTAAGAAGCGGCCACACTTCACTCTCACATAGGTGGACTTTACCAGAAGCACCCCCATAAGTTGGGCACCTCAGCACATATATGCTATAGGTCCATTAAGAGCAAAAGCTCACCCTTTTCTTTTATGTCCTTATGGTTTCCAAGTACTTTTAAACCTTGGGATGCATCTAGTTGTCAAGTACTTGCAATCACTCTCATAGTGTACTTTGGCCCATTGAACTCAAGACTTGATGCTACTTAAGTGTGAGTCGAGTTTCCACCATTGGTGATCATGTAGATATGGGCCTGAGTCTCATCCCTAATGATGTTTTCAACACCATATCCCTTGTCGGTCCTTTCGTCAAAGGATCAGCAAGATTCCTCTCTGTTTTCACAAAGACTATGGATATTACTCCATTTGTAATCAAATCTTTTACATAGCTATGTCTTAGCCCAATGTGCCTGGACTTTCCATTATAAACCTGGCTATATGCCTTTGATAGTGTTGATTGACTATCACAATGTATGGATATTGGTGCTATTGGCTTTGGCCAAATTGGTATCTCATATATCAAATTTCTAAGCCATTCAGCTTCTTTGCTTCCTGCTGCCAATGCTATGAATTCTACAGCCATGGTGGAGTCAGCAATGCAAGTTTGTTTCTTGGATTCCCAAGAAATAGCACCCCCACCAAGTGTGAAGACCCAACCGCTTGTTGAAGCACGATCTTCTGTATAAGTCACCCAACCGGCATTCGTATAACCTTCTAATACTGAAGGATATCCATTATAGTTCAAACTATAATTCATTGTCCCCTTCAAGTATTTCAATACTCTTCGGACAACATGCCAATGGTCTTTGCTTGGATTACTTGTATACCTACTTAGTCTCCTACTACAAAGATATGCAATGTCTGGTCTAGTACATGTCATGGCATACATTAAGCATCCAATTACTTTTGAGTATTCAAGTTGTGCTACTGGACAACCTTTATTTGGTACTAAATTAGTGTTGTGATCAAAGGGAGTAACAACAGATTGACAATCAAATTCATTAAATTTCTTTAACACCTTTTCTATATAGTGAGATTGGGACAAACCTATGTTCTCACCATCTCTTATTATTCTAATCCCTAGTATCACATCGGCTTTCCCTACGTCTTTCATATCAAAATTACTAGAGAGGAAACTCTTAGTTTTTTCCACCTCATCTAGATCAGTACCAAATATTAACATATCATCAACATATAAACAAATCATAACACCTTTTCCATTATGGAATTTACTATAAATATACTTGTCAGATTCATTTATTTTATATCCATTAGCTAGCATAACTTGATCAAACTTTTGATGCCATTGTTTAGGAGCTTGTTTTAGTCCATACAATGCCTTATTCAATTTACACACCTTCTCTTCTTGACCATTAACCACAAACCCTTCAGGTTGTGACATATACACCTCTTCATCTAACTCCCCATTAAGAAATGCTGTTTTCACATCCATTTGATGAATGACAAACTTATAGATGGATGCAAGTTCCAATAGCACTCTAATTGAGGCAATTCTTGCCACAGGTGCATATGTATCAAAATAGTCAATGCCCTCTTTTTGTGTAAATCCCTTAGCAACTAGTCTTGCCTTTAACTTATCTATGGTTCCATCTACCTTCATTTTCCTTTTGAAAATCCATTTACAACCTATAGGTTTGGATCCAGGTGGGAGGTCTACTAATTTCCACGTTTTATTCCCCATTATTGAGTCTATTTCCTCTTGTATAGCTTCCTTCTAGAAAGCGGCATCTTGAGACTTTATTGCCTCTTCAAATGTTTCTGGATCACTTTCTGTATTATAACATTATTGGTCCATAACTGTCTATGGACTCTCTTGTTCCTTCAACAAGGAACATGAAAAAGTCTGGTCCATCCGTTTTCTCTTTACTAGCTCTCTGACTTCTTCTAAGTTCTGAACTCTCTAAAGTATCATTATTAAATACATTGGTTTCTAGATTATGTGCATTACTATAAACATATTTTTGTGACTTGGAATTGAGTTAAACCTATCTTCTTGAAAGATAGCATCCCCGGACTCAATTACTGTATTTACAGGATATGAGTCATTAGATTCTATAACCATGAATCTATATGCTTTGCTATTTTTAGCATAGCCTAGGAACACACATTCAATTCCCCTTTCACTTAATTTCTTTCTTCTTGGTTCAGGAACTTTTACTATTGCCCTACAACCCCAAACTTTGAAATAGTCAAGGTTGGGCTTTCTATTTTTCCAAAGTTCATATGGGGTTATTTTGTTCCTTTTGTTTGAAACTCTATTCAAGATATAACAAGCCGTCAACAAGGCTTCTTCCCAATAACCTTTTGCTAAACCAGAATATGATAACATTGCATTTACCATTTCTTCTAATACCCTATTTTTCCTTTCAGCTATGCCGTTTTGTTGTGGGGAATACGGTGCAGTTGTTTGGTGAATTATTCCAGTAGACTCAAAGTAACTAGGGTTATAGAACTCTCCTCCTCTATCACTCCTAAAACATTTAATAAATGTTTCATGTTGAAGTTCTACTTCTGTTTTAAATATCTTAAATTTATCTAACACTTCATCATTTGAATGCATTAAATATACATAGCAATATCTAGTACAATCATCTATGAATGTCACAATATTTTTTACCACCTATAGTGGGCCAACCATGTAAATCACATACATCAGAATGAATTAAATCTAACACTTTAGAACTTCTTTCAACTCTAGGAAAAGGAAATCTGGTTATCTTAGTTAGCATACAAGTTGTACATGCATCCGAAATCCTACTTGTTTTAGGAATTAAACATGAATTCATCATTTCATCCATTTTCCTAAAATTAACATGTCCTAAACGAGAATGCCATAAATTACAAGACTCAACAATATAAGCATAAATAAATCTATTATCATTAATAATATTGAGTTTGGATATATCCTCACAAAGGTATCCCTTTCCTACAAACATTCCTCCCTTAGAGAGGATAAACTTGTCTCCCTCAAATACACATTTGAACCCGTACTTATTAAGTAACGGTATAGAAATTAAATTCTTCCTAACATCTGGTACATAATAAACATCTGTAAGAGTGACTACTTTTTCCGAAGTGAATTCTAGTTCCACCGTCCCTTTGCCTTTAACTTGGACAGTTGATGCATTTCCCATTTATAGAATGGTTCCATCTTCTTCATTAATTGTCTTGAAGAGATCCTTGTTCTTACACACATGACGAGTTGCACCGGAGTCAATCCACCATGATCCAACATCTTCTATCATGTTGATTTCGGAAATGACCGCAACAAGACTGTCCTTTGTTGCACTAGATTCCTTCTCTTTTTCCTTTTTCAGGAGACGACAATTCCTCTTGAAATGTCCCGGTTTTCCACAATAGAAACAACCATTTTTCTTTTTCTTTTTCTTGTAGTCATTCTCATTGTTGTTTTCATGAGATTTTCCAAAATCTTGATTCCTCTTTTTAGAGGACTTACCAGATTTCCCTTCCTCTACTACATGCACCTTCTCATGAACAGAATGTTCTTTAGTATCATCTTGTTTATGATACTCTTCTTCTAAACGAAGGTGATTACCCAATTGTTCAAGAGAAATGTCATCTTTTCGATGTTTAAGACTTCTTTTAAAGTCTTTCCATGAAGGAGGAAGTTTGTCAATGATTGAGGAGACAATGATGGTTTCATCCATGTGCATATTATGTTGTTTGTAGTTATTGAGAATATGTTCAATTTCATGCATTTGTTCCATGATAGGCATACCATCAACCATTTTATAATTATTAAAACGACTAACAAGAGATTTCTTACTTGTTGCGTCCTCCATCATGTATCTTGCCTCAAGTTTCTCCCATAGTTCTTTGGAGGATCCCGCATTTTGATACACATCGAACAATGAGTCGGTCATGCCATTCAAAATATGCCCCATGCAAATGTAGTCATCATTAACCCACTTGTTCCTCTCACGAGTCTCATTGATGGTCTCATCTTCTCTTTCCTCTAGTCTTGGTGTGTTCAACACATAGGCCACCTTCAATATTGTAAGAAGGAAGTGCATCTTCTTTTGCCAACGATGAAAGTTTCCGCCTTCGAACCTCTCAAGTTTCCTATAGTCAGAAGTCATCTCCTTCAACGTTGCAGCCATTATTACAGAAATCGAACCTAAAGATTGTTAAAAAATGGGGTATGGATCTGCAACGAAGAAGAAGAAAATAATGGTAACGCGCAATCTCCAAGGCGTGTGAGGACACTAGGCTTTAGGTTCGATTCGCCCCCACCAATCTCTCCTCGTAGATTGGATGCAACAGGAGTAACTGACGAATCCCCTTCAGGATACAATGAAGAACCTTGGTTTGGTTTGCACACCCTAAACCAAGCGTATCGACAATGGCAGTTTACAGAACAATAGTCTCCTTAACTCTCTTTGCGCATAAGGGAGAAAAGAAGATGATTTGGAGTGAAGAATGGTTTAGAGATTCTGAGTTTTTCGTGTCAATTACTGCATGCAGATGGTTCTATTTATAGACCAACTCATGTCACTTGGTGAAGCAAAACAACCCTTCAAAGGATTCAGTACCGGTCAAATTCGTTAGTGAAGTAACAATAACGGCCACATACTAACACATTATATCCGTTAGCCTAGTGGCTAGCAGGTGCGTCTCTTGAGCACACAGGTCCCGGGTTTGAATCCCCCAACGACACTTTGCCATTTTATTTTTCCAACCCGTTAAACAACGGTTATAAAACTCAAGAAAAATAACGCAAGTGGGAATCGAACACGCCGCACTGGCACAACAGAAGCGTAAAGTCGCGATCGCTGGGCCAGGTAACCGCCTAGTTCTAATTCAATATCGTTATATTCTTTTAACCGTTCTTAAACTTTTGAAAATCTCTCACAGAATCTCCGTTTACATATATCTTTTAACTTCAATACTCCTTAACAGTGGCAACACATAAGCATGTCTAGTATTCATTATTCAATATGATCTCTGCCCCTGGGATTGGCAACCTTTAAACTTATTTCCAGTGTCAAGGAAAAGAAAAAGGCTTTCATAGAGCATCAAAAAGTTTAAATATGCCGAGATATATATGTTGAAACTCATGAGATTTTATTCAATCCAGGCACCATAATATATGGCCTAGAAGCCTTTCTAAGACCTTTGAGAGCTAACGAATTGTATGATTTCTGTTTCTTTTTTTTACCAGGACACTTGACAGCTAAAAGTGATGTTTATAGCTTTGGAGTTGTGTTACTTGAGATTTTAACAGGAAGAAGATCAATGGACAAGAAGCGGCCAAGTGGAGAACAAAATCTTGTTTCGTGGGCTAGGCCGTATTTAGCTGACAAGAGAAAACTATACCAACTCGTGGATCCTCGCTTGGAACTACATTATTCTCTAAAAGGGGTGCAGAAAATTTCCCAGCTAGCTTATAACTGCCTCAGTAGAGACCCCAAATGCCGTCCTAACATGGATGAAGTTGTGAAGGCTCTGACTCCACTGCAGGATCTTAATGACCTTGCAATTTTGTCATATCACTCTCGTTTATCTCAACAAGGGAGAAGAAAAAAGAAATCAGATGGAACTCCACAGATCACCTACACACAATCCAAGAGCATGAGGGCTTCTCCATTGAATACCAGCAGGCAGCATCGCGACGGAAAGTGATCCTCTTCTCAATCATTGATTGAAACAAAGGTTTTGGAATGCCTCCTTTGTTGTTGTTATTGTTGTCATGTGGAGCAAGACATTTCAAGCTTACATAATTTTTGGTTGTTTAAAATCTGTCAGGGCCAGAAGAATGATGGGAGAGTAATGATATATTGATTTTCTTCCGACTCTTTTATTAGAGAGCTAACCGTCGATATGGAAAGAAACTTGCCATTTTCTAATGATGTAATTGAGAAATCTTCCATGTATATGAAAAGACTCACATCTCAGCAAGTCGTTTGCAGCAACCTGCTTCTTGACACTTGTTACTGCAACTTTAATAACAATCATTATATGTTTTGAGCCAACACATTTTATTCCACTCAAAATGGTGATCATCTTAATCATAATAGATCCCACACCAGTCCCTTTGTCTCTCCAATACTAGTGGGATATGATTCAAGTTTTAAGGTAGCATATATATGGGTCCTTCATATTTCATAAATAGCTAGCGATAGCGCAACCACGTGATGAATGGTTCCTCAAAGCAGAGACATACATTATACCCTTTCTAGCTATGGAGATTTGCAATGGTCAGGGTGGAGAAAAAGGTGTTAAAAAACAAAAGGCTTATGCTATTATTGGCAATAAAACCGGAACGGCTAAATGAACGGCAAGTCGTTTCATTTTACAGTACATATTATGCAACAACTTGCATATAAAAGCTAGCGCGTTCATTAATGTAATGGGCCGTGTGAATGGACCGCAGATCCCACATGCATGATGAAACTGTGTCTGCTCAGAAGATAAAGGATCCACTCATATTTCTTTCTTCCTAAGGGAAATAAGCAGAGAAGATCTATTTTCCTTTCTTTCTTTCTTTTTGACGGAAGAGAAGATCTATTTTCCTCAAGGACCTTATCTTTGCTCAGATATTTTTTCTTTTTTAGGTTAATTCTTTTGGATAACTAGAACATTTTCAATTGATTAAATTATATACTACTCCTTCACCTCGCTCGTTGAGGTTGAGGTTGTCGCACAGGAGCTGGACTTTCTTTGATCTTGTTCTTTTTTCATTTTTTTCCAGAAACAAACAAAAAATTAAGGGATTAAAAATAATTTTCATTTTTTAAAAGAATCTTTACTGGATAATAAATTAATAGTGAAGTTATAAGAAATTTTTTTTAAAAATATTGATTAAAGATTCCACCAAAATAATAATTATGTGTAAAATTTTAAAAGACTTGTCCCATTCTCACAAACCCTTTCCAACTCTTTGGGTGGGTGCCGCGTGACACAATTGTATCATGCAGTGGTTGTGGATCATATCCACCTCATTCAACTCCCAACCATGATGTGGCATGACTGTTAAAACCCTATTCTCACAGTCACCGAAAGGAAATGTAATTTTATTATTATTATTATTATTATTATTATTATATCAGGCATGAGATTGAGTATGCCACTCGTTATCTTCTTAAAATTAGAAGTAAACAATTACTATTCAATTAATAAATACTTAAAAGCCAATATTGCAAATTACTCCTAAAGCGCTCAGTGGTGGAAGACTGTATTAGCTATATGTATTTTAGTTAGTTATTCAGTTATTTTCAATTATAATTCTGTTAAAGGTAGTTAGAAAAGTTAGTTAGAAGTTTTATGCTCTAAGCTGTGTATCCACACTTGTATATATACTCAGTTCTGTAATAGAATCAACAGATCAATGAATCACTCTTCACTCACCATTTCTCAGTTTTAATATGGTATCACGAGACTATTTTCCTTCCTCTTCCGCACCCTGATTTCTTCCTTTCCTTCTCTACCAGAAATCGTCCATTTCAGAGTTCTTTCAAGCTTTTTTCCAATCCAGAAATTCCCTTTTCTGTGCTCTTGATTTCTTCATCAATGGCAAATCAAGATGATTTTGTGAATCCCTTGTTCCTTTAGCCCTCAGATCATCCAGGCTTACAGCTTGTATCTCAGCCCTTCACTGGCGATAACTACAATTCTTGGTGCAGATCGATGCAGTTGGCCTTGAATGGGAAGAACAAACTTGGATATGTTGATGGTTCATTTCCCTGTCCTGAGGATGCTGATGAGCGTGTTAGAGCCATTTGGAAACGCAATGATGACATTGTGTGTTCTTGGTTGTTAAACTCAGAATCCAAAGACAACATCTCTAGCATCGTTTATGGTGGATCTTCTGCAGCTGTTTGGCAAGATCTGAAGAACTGTTTTCAACAAACAAATGGACCTAGAACCTATCAACTTCGCAAGAATTTGGTGAGTCTTGCTCAAGGTTCATTGTCTGTTAATCAATACTACACACAATTGAAATCCATTTGGGAATAATTGCAACAACTGAAACCTCAATGTAATTGTGTTTGTGGAGGGATTCGACTACTCCTTGACTACATTCAGTTGGAATATGTGTTGGTATTTCTAATGGGACTCAATGATAGTTTTTCTCACATTAGGGGTCAAATTGTTGCAATGGATCCAATTCCCCATATTGATAAGGTGTTTTCTTTGGTGGTTCAAGATGAGAAGCATCGAGAGATAGGTGCTTCTTCTGTGAACAATGATCCACAAGCTGCTTTTGCAGTAAGAGCTCCACAGAATAAGCAACATGGCAAGAAAGATCGCCCAGTATGCACTCACTGTGGTCTCATAGGACACACTATGGACAGGTGCTACAAGATTCATGGGTATCCACCATGAATTCTGCTCATCAGGTCTCTGGACCAGCAGAGCCCGGTTCTCAAAGCATGCCTATAACTGCTGATCAATGCAAGATGTTGCTTTCATTGCTCTCTTCACAGTTAGCTCAGACTGTTGTCCCTTGCACTAATGAGGTCCAACACATTGAGTCTCCCTCAGGTCTTGTTCTCTCTGCTGCTTCTACCACACACTCTCTTTCTCACAGTGGTTATTGGATTCTTGATTCAGGGGTCACTAGCCATATTGCTTGTAGTCTTGACAATTTCATCTCTAGCACTGCTGCAATTAATTCTTTTGTTACACTAGTGGAAAATATACATTAGACGGTAAAGGTTTACGTCAGTTAACCAAAAGCTAGACGTTAAAAAGGAGGCGGTGGCAGTTTTGTAAATATCAGGCTTCATTAATTCAATTTTAACGTCAGTTGTTTTAATGACTGACGTTAAAAGTGAAGTGACTCACTTTTAACGTCAGTTCAATAAAGAACTGACGTTAAAAGTGAACATTTTAACGTCGATTCGATAAAGAAGCGGCGTTATAAGTAAGTCTCTTCACTTTTAACGTCAGTCCCTACATCAACAGACGTTAAAAGTTATTTTAATAATTTTTTTTATCTAGTATACGATTCCTTCCGCATTGCCTTCCTCAAAGTTTCAGTTTCACATGAATTTCTTTGATGTTTTGTGTTTCTGTTTTGAAAACTAAAATATATGTGCGAAGTATAAGTTGAATCAATAACCCAAACCGGATCTCATTCATGAAGTGTAATACTGTGATCGATCGATCTGAAGATTGAAAGGGTTTAAAATCCTATAATAATTTACATTGAAAGGGTTTAAAATCCTATAAAAAGTTACATTGAAAGGGTTTAAAATCCTAAAAATTACAGCTACATCCCATCAGAGTGTTTTATGAAATATGCCAAAGAGAAAACTTTATATACTCCGAAGACCTCGTAAAAGCAGGGGCATGAGAGAGCTCAAGAGAGAGGCAAAAACAGGTGCACCGATCCGTTTCAAGCAAAGGCGGTGGTTCCAAAGACTTCCAAGACGGTCACTTGCTGCCAAAGGCGAGGTTTTGGAACTGTGACCCCGAGCACCTGATTAGCCCTCCAAAGGTGATTCTCCGGAAGGTGATAAGGTGAGCAACTCACACAATGTAATTTACTTAGACTTATCACCCATGCAATGTAATTTACTCAAACTCAGAAGTTGTTTGACCATTAAGACAAAGACCTTTGAGTCTATGAATAGGAAGAAAGAGTGATGAAGTTAATCTCCACGGCAGAGCCATATTGTGAAGCAGAAAATTAAAAGGATGGAAGGAAGCTATTTATAGGAGTAGGGGATGAAGTTACTAAGCTATTCTCGATTTTGTTGAAAACTTACCTATAAACTTAATGCTCATTAAGAGGATTGAGTTACAAGGTGCATGGGTAAGTAGCACATGATACGTCAAAGGAATGAATGTTTTTGCAGATATCTATACACTTTTAACGTCGGTTTTTTAAAAAAGCGGCGTTAAAAGTGTTTTTAATAAAAAATATTAATTGTTAACGCGAGGTTTTTATACAACGGACGTTAAAAGTTTGATTTTTACTTGATTAAATAAATAGCTAACGTAAATAATCCTATATATTATACACGTGCGAGAATGAATATTGGAAATAATGTAATTAATATACGGGAACTTGGCGGTCATCAAATAAGTTGACGTTAAAAATGAGGTGGTGGGTAAACTATTTGCGTCGAGTTCTATAAATAAGCGGCGTAAATAATTATGAAACTCATTTCATTGGTTGTCATGTCCCCGTTGTCCCTCTTAACGCAGATCACTCCATATAGTACTTTGCTTTTATTTCTAAACCTTTTTTTTTATACAAGTTTATTTTTAATTTTTATTAATTAGCTTGAATTAGTAAACAAATTATTGTGCAAATTAAAATAAATAAACACTTAACATAAAACAAGTTATATGTATAATCAAATCGTATGACATTGAAGCGATTCATAAGTTAAAATTACATGATTAAAAGATAAAAAATTTCTGCAACATAGCCCTAAAATATAAAAAAGTTTCTGCATCAACATCATTTTCTTCTCATCCTGTCATCAGAAACTCCAATGGATGCATCACCTCCCTCACTTGAATTCCAAGATGCAAAGTAAATCCTCAGTCACTAGCAGTGAAAGCAAAGTGAAATGGATCTTTGCATCTTTCTTCTTCAGTGGAGTTCCTTGATGCATCATCTTGAATCCACAATCACTTGCTTCCAAAGCAAAGTGAAAGGGATGACGGGGATGAAATAAAGTGAGAGAATCACATTACGTGATTCACCCAACCTTAATATCCATGCAATGTAATTTACTCAAACTCAGAAGTTGTTTTACCATTAAGTCAAAGACCTTTGAGTCTAGGAATAGGAAGAAAGAGTGATGAAGTTAATCTCCACGGCAGAGCCATATTGTGAAGCAGAAAATTAATTAAAAGGAGATGGAAGCTAGGAAGCTATTTATAGGAGCAGTGTATGAAGTTACTAAGTTATTCTGATTTTCTTGAAAACTTATCTATAAACTTAATGCTCATTAAGAGGATTATGTACAAAGGTGAATTGGTATGTAGCACAGTAGTCAAGGGAATGAATGTTTATGCAGAAACTAATAAACCTTTAACGTCCGTTGTGTAATACAACCGACGTAAGAAGTTGTGAGTGTTTTTAATGTCAGTTTCTTAATACAACTTACGTTAAATATATGACATTTAACGTCAGTTATTACTAACAACTGACGTAATAAGTGTGAGAGTTTTTAACGTCAGTTTATTAAGACAACTGACGTTAAATATATGATCTTCAACGTCAGGTTTTACCAAAAACTGACGTAAAATGTTGTTTTATTTTAATTATAATGTTTACCCCCGCGCGCCTTCTCCACTTCTCTATGTCTTTTCTCTTTTCATCACGCTCAACCCTCACTCTCGCTCTCACTCTGCCCTAATCGCGCGCTCATCTCCACCGCAACCACCGCGAGGGCTTCTTCGCCACCACCGTGAGGTACACTCTTAACCCCTAACTCTGTCTTTCCCGCTCCTTCTTTGCAATAACTTGACATCTCTCTTTCCCCTGGCCTTCCCGCGCACTAACTCTCCTTGTCCTTCTGCTCTCAGTAACCACATCGAACGTTGGCCACCACTCGAGCTTCCCCCCCACCACCACGCGAGCGCCTATTTCTGGTGAGTCTTTAATTAGGGCACATTTTTTTATTCACGGTTTTGAGTGCATGCATGTTGCTCTGCTGGTTTTGAAACCGTAGTCTCGGTGAGTTGAAACTTGAAACCGTGAGTTTGAGTTGTTTGGAATGTCTCTATTTTTGGTTTTGAGTGTATGTTGAAACTGTAGTCTCGGTAGTTGTAACTTTAAACCGTGAGTTTGAGTTGTTTGGAATGTCTCTATTTTTGGTTTTGAGTGCATGTTGCTCTGTGGTTGATCTGTCACACGGCCGTGATGCTCATCACCGCTAGGCCGTGATCGGTTCCGCCAATGAGGGTGCTGGTTCGGTTGGCACGTTACGGCCGTGATGGACATCACGGCCAGGCCGTGACCAGTGCTTGGCAATGTTCAAAAACTATAGTTTTCAATCTCCTGTATTGTCCTTATATTGGATATATAGATGTTTTGTATATCTACAGGGACCTATCTAGTTATTTTTATTTATACTTCGTATTTATTTTGAGTTATAACCTATGTTAATACATATATATTGTTTTTGAACAGGCATACATATGGATCAGTCGGATAGCCCACATGCACGGGAGGACACTTTGTTGGGGTTTCGCGGACCCGATCACGCCTACGCTGCTTGATTCTAGTGTAAGTTTACATGCATGTTATATACTATCTTTAGTCCTTCTTGTTAATGTAAGTTTATAATGTTACAACCCTCTATTTTATCATTTTTTTGTCCATACGGACATCACAGGCTCATAGGAAACGGGGTAGAGGAGCCACCTCGTTGAAGAAACTAGAGAAGGACAGGTAGAGCGGACGGAAGCTTGAGGTGTCCTTCGATGCTAATCTAAATGCCCGGGGACCCCGTGCTAAAGAATTTAATAAGTGGGTGTTTCTACAAGCGAAGCAAAGACGTAAGTATCAACTACAACCATCGGAATGACGTTCCACGAGCGTTAAGGATCAGATTTGGGAGGCTATCACGGTATTTTACCTTTACATTCGTTTGATTTACATTATTAGATAATTATCCGAGTTATAATCCATCCGGTTGTTATATATGTATCTAATGTGTAGGTAGCTTGGTCGTGCCAAATGACGAGGATCATCGTCATAAATGTATGAAAATGGCATCAAAGCGTTGGAATGGGTTCAAGCATGATCTTACCAGGTACTATCTATCTGGGAAGAAGCGGCTTGATAAAATGTTCTCGGATTATCCCTGGATTGATCAGGATACTTGGGATATGTTTGCCAGGAGTCGACGGGATGAAGAATTTCAGGTTGGTTGATTAAGTTAATTTTGTATGCTTATTATAGATCATTTAACTCTATTTAATTATGTGTTTTTGTTTGAATAGGCTAAGGCAAATAAGGGTCGGCAGAATCAGGCGAAGAACGTCCACCGCCACACCATGTCTCAGGGTGGGTACCATACTCGGATCCAGCAGATGATGGCGGATAGGCTGAGGGCGAAGCAGGAAGAGCACTCTGCTAGGATTGAAAGAGGAGAGGTGCCTGAGGGCACACCATCAAGTCCTCCGTCGGACATCGACCGCGAGGATGTCTGGTTAGCCGGCCGCATGACAAAGGCGGGATCTTTTAAAGCTGATGCCACTCGCGAAGTGGCAGATAATATTGTAAGTAAATAATTAACTTGATTTCAATTGATATTTGTATAGATATTTGCAACACTTTTCACTTGCACGTTTTTTCATTTTTTTCATTGTAGATGGATCTTAAAGCAATATCCTCCCGGGCGCATTCGTCCCTTCCCGGCTGCAGGGGCGTCTTGATGACTGGTCTAGGCAAGAAATACCATCCTGGTCGGGTTCTCGGTGTTCCCGGGAACGTGACCATCAAACAATATTATGGCAAGTCCGCTTCACGAAGCGGGTGGTCAATGAAGCATCAATTTTGGCTGACATTACTCAGCACCTCATGACCAACCCAGATATTACAACACATCTGATGCAAGGCTTAATAGCCAACCCAGAATTCAAGCAGGCGCTTGCCAGAGAGCTTTCCTCCGTCGGTATATCCCAGGACACCGCAAGGCTTGCCAACGCTTCACATGTGAGCACAAAAGAGAGTTTTAGTAGGGCACATGTGGAGGACGATGAGTTGGCAGCTAGGGAGCGGGAGTTGGAAGTCCAGCGCCATGAGCATGAGTTGGAAATGAAAAGGCGTGAGCTTGAGTTGGACTCCAAACGACGTGAGCTCGAAATGTTAGCAAAGGTATTTATTCATTATTAATGTCCAAAATAGTCAAATAATTACTTGCGTTTTTTTTAATTATCAAAAACTTATATATTTTATTTTTCCTAAATCAAGGCCAAGTCGGCGTCGGTGTCATTGTCACCTATCACTTCGTTTGTTCTCACTTGGTGAGGATTATGCGTTTGAGATTTTTGCATGTCCATTGGAGCACGATGGATGGGTGGCACGCCCAAATCAAGAGAGGATATTTTCCTTCGTTGGTGACGATCTCGGAGCGCTGCGGAAATAACGTCCGGATGAACAAGCAATGTCATCGAGTCTGCAGTGCACGTAAGTTAATTTTAATTTTATAACTTATTTATTTTTGGTATTTTTCCATTTAATAATTTATTTTAATTTCAATATATATATTATGTAATTAACATCCACACCCTTTTCATATCTTAGGTATCTCCATCGTCTTGACTTGATAAGGGTGTTGCATCAGTTTACGGTTTCTTAGATCCGTCAATCCTTCTGCCCGAGTTCTTTGTTGGCGATGCATTGAGTAAATACATAGGGAAGGTGTTGGGAGACAATCCGAAAGAATTATATCTGGCTCCCTACTGTATGGATGACCATTGGCGAGTTGTTGGTACTTCACCCGTCTAGGCATACTTGTCATATTCTTCTCTCTCTTCACCATGATCCGCCACGAAGGTGGTGGAAGCTCATAAATATGTAAGTAACTAATCTTAAATTTAATTTAAGTTTTAATATCAGTTGTTTTTAGTTTATTACACACATGATAAATGAGTTTGTTAATTGATCGACATGATTATTTGTTTATGATAGCGCGCTGAAGGCGAGTAGCATAAGTTGCGCCAACGGGAGAAGTAGGACTTCTAAGGCTAAAGCAAATCCTGTATGGAACATCCTCAAGGTTTGGTAGTTTATTTATCAAATAATTATTATTATAATTACTAATTTATGTGTATATTCAACTGACGTTGAAATTAATTTTGTTGGTAGTCTCGATTTCAACCTGACAGTTGGTCGTGCGGCTATTATGTGATGCTTCATATGCTGAACATAGTCTCCGCATATATTTCGGATGGATGGAAGAAGGTAATATTTAAACAACTTGTTAAATTATATATTATAGTTTTGAAGATGACTTGCATTGATGTTATTGTTATTATTTGAACGTGTCTAGGCATTTATCGACCAATCGCCTATTCAAGAAGATGAGTTAAGAGACTTGAGGATGCGCTTCGCTGAATTCTTCTTCAAGTATGCGGCTGAGAAAGGAATTGACAACATACCTCCGCACTACTTAGATAAATAGTTTTTTTGTTAGACTTTAGAAACTAATTAATAACATGTATATATATATCCTTAGATAGTTTTGTTTTTTAGACATTGGAACTAAAATTTATTTATATATATACATGGGTTTTGGTTTTAAGTCCCCCATTGTTCAATTTTCCTTTGCAATTCTGTAATGTGTGTGATATTCTGTATTACTGGGACTGAATGCAGGGATAGCTGAGGGGAGTGATATTTTAAAACTGAATTTAAAAAAAAAAAAAACTTATTAACGTCAGTTGTATCAAACAACTGACGTTAATAGTATTTTATAAAATATACAGTACTCTATTAACGTCAGTTGTTTATTACAACTGACGTTAAAATTAAACCTTTAACGTCAGTTCTTTAAAACAACTGACGTTAGTTTTAACAAAATCAACGTCCGTTGTATTAAAGAACTGACGTTAATAGTTTTAGTTTAACGTCGGTTTTGTTAAGGAACTGACGTTAATAGTGTTATATTTAACGTCAGTTCTCAACTGACGTTAAAATATTAACTATTAACGTCAGCTGTATTTACGTCAGTCAGTATTCTGACGTAAAAAATCAATTTTAACTGACGTAAAAAGCACTTATTGCACTAGTGTTACTTTGCCAAACAAATCTTTAGTTTCTGTACATTCTACTGGTTCTGTTAGGTTGAGTCCTGACCTTGTATTACATAATGTCCTTTACATACCTAGCTTTCATGTCAATTTCTTTGTCGGTTTAGTGCCTTATTATCCTCCTCAAATGTTTCGGTCATTTTTCAGTCTAACACTTTCCTTATGCAGGACCTCAATCACTCGAAGATGATTGGCAAGGGTGAACTCATTCAAGGACTTTATGTCTTCAAGGCTCACCCTTCCTCACTTCATGTAGCTGCTGTCAATGCTAAAAGACAATGGAAATCAATTGATTCTTGTAAACCATTTGTTTCTTGTAATTCTTTTTCCAATAAAGCTGCACATGAGTTGTGGCACGCAAGATTAGGACACCTATCAGATAAATGTTTACTCCTTCTCAATAAAGAACTTGGTTTGTCTGCTTACAGTTCACATTCTTGTTCCATTTGTCCACTATCAAAACAAAAAAGATTACCTTTTCAATCTTTTAATCACATGTCAGACTCAGCTTTTGATTTAGTGCATTGTGACATATGGGGACCCTATCATGTCCCTAGCCATGATAATAAAAAGTATTTCCTCACATTAGTTAATGATCATACACGCTTTACATGGATATACATGTTACAATATAAATCTGAAGCACCATCATGCATTCAACAGTTCTTTGCCCTAGTGGAAACTTAATTCCACATCACAATTAAACAATTTCGTACAGATAATGCAAAAGAACTATCCTTGACTGATTTTCTAGCAAAAAAGGGGACCTTGCATCAATTTAGTTGTGTTGAAAGACCACAACAAAATTCAGTAGTTGAGAGGAAGCATCAACACCTCCTTAATGTGGCTCGGGCAATCTACTTTCAGTCTAGGATTCCAATATCCTTTTGGAATGAGTGTTTGAAGACTGCTGTGTTCCTTATAAATAGGACTCCTACACCCTTACTCAAACAAAAAACACCTTATCAGCTTCTGTTCAACAAGGTTCCTGACTATTCAGCTCTCAAGGTATTTGGTTGCCTTGCCTTTGCTTCTACATTGTGCTCAAAGAGAGATAAATTCACACCCAGGGCAATTCCTACAGTTTTCATGGGGTACCCTATTGGACACAAAGGCTATAAGCTATATGATCTCACTACCAAACAATTCATCATATCAAGGGATGTGGTTTTCCATGAGAATGTATTTCCATTTCAGAAAGTTCCAAACTCTAGTACAGTCGTGGATCCCTTCCCTGACACAGTGATCCCACTACCTTTGCCAGATAGTACAAATGTTCCAGCAGCAATCCCACCTGCAGATGTGATCTTGCCTGCACACCCTCATCCTCCAGACCCTGATCCACCAATGTCTCCTCCTGTCCTTGCTGATGAGCCTCATCTCAGAAGGTCTGGTAGAGCAGTTAGACAACCTACCTATCTACAACAATATATATGTAACAACACCACTTCATACCCCATCTCCACTCATCTCAATCATGACAGATTGTCACCCTCCTATTCTGCCTTCATTAATCAGATTTCTAGCTTTTATGAGCCTCAGTTTTATCATCAAGCTGCTAAGTTCCCTGAATGGCAGCAAGCAATGAGTGAAGAACTTGCAGCCATGGAAGCAAATAATACATGGACCTTAGTCCCACTTCCTGTTGGTAAACACACAATTGGTTGTAAATGGGTGTACAAAGTCAAAACTAAGCCAGATGGTTCAGTTGATAGACTCAAAGCCAGGTTGGTGGCAAAAGGGTATACTCAACAAGCTGGAGTGGATTTCAGGGACACTTTTTCCCCAGTAGCCAAACTCACAACTGTGAGAGTTCTCTTGTCTTTGGCAGCCATAAAAGGATGGCATTTACTACAACTTGATGTAAATAATGCCTTCTTAAATGGGGATCTATTTGAGGAAGTATATATGGATATGCCTCTTGGATATAAATTAGATAAAGGTAGTTTGGTATGCAGACTAAACAAGTCCATTTATGGCTTAAGACAAGCTTCTCGCCAATGGTTCACCAAATTTTCTACTGCCTTACTTAGTTGTGGTTTCACACAATCCAAAAGTGACTACAGCCTATTCACAACAGGGTCGGAATCAACCTTTGTTGCATTATTGGTCTATGTGGATGACAATATGACATTATAATAGCTAGTCCTAGTCATGCTGCAGTTCACCGGGTACAGAATCAGTTGCAGAAGCTATTCAAGCTAAAGGTCCTTGGCAATTTGAAATACTTCCTTGGCTTGGAGATTGCGAAATCAAAAAAGGGCATCTACCTATCCCAAAGGAAGTATGTTCTTTCCTTACTTGATGATATTGGTTTCTTAGACAGCAAGTCGTCCAACCTTCCCATGGACCCTAATCTGAAGCTCATCTCATCAGATGGCAGACCTCTACAGAATGGTGCACAGTACAGAAGACTAGTTGGAAGATTACTCTATCTCACCATCTCTCGGCCAGACATCAGCTTTGCAGTAAATAAGCTAAGTCAATACATGTCATCTCCAACTACAGCTCACCTAGATGCAGCCCATCATCTGCTAAGATATCTCAAATCCACTCCTGGCACGGGCTTGTTCTTCTCTGCTCAGTCGTCCTTGTCCCTAAAGGCATATGCAGACTCGGACTGGGGGAACCGTCCAGACACCCGAAGGTCTACAACTGGCTATTGCATCTTCCTTGGAGATTCCTTAGTCTCCTGGAAATAAAAAAAATAGCATGTGGTGTCTAGATCCTCTGCTGAGGCAGAATATAGAGCACTTGCTAGTGTTGCTAGTGAACTTCAATGGCTAGTATTCTTGCTCAAAGATTTCGAGATTTCCATTGGCCCAACACTGTTGTTCAGTGACAGTCAAGCAGCCATCCACTTAGCATCAAACCCGACCTTCCATGAGAGGTCCAAACACATAGAAATTGACTGTCATTTCATTAGAGAAAAGGTCTTAACCAGAATAATCCGTTTGGTGCATGTAAAATCAGCTCATCAACTTGCAAACTTATTGACAAAACCAGTAACAACTCCTATCTTCAATTCCTTAATATCCAAGTTAGGAATTCAAGACATCTATCTTCCAGCTTGAGAGGGCGTATTAGCTATATGTATTTTAGTTAGTTATTCAGTTATTTTCAGTTATAATTCTGTTAAAGGTAGTTAGAAAAGTTAGTTAGAAGTTTTATGCTCTAAGTTGTGTATCCACACTTGTATATATACTCAGTTCTGTAATAGAATCAACAAATCAATGAATCATTCTTCACTCACCATTTCTCAGTTTTAATAGTCTGGAAGGTAATTTTCGTCCACATTACTATTATTACGTGGGAGTTCATATATATTTCTTGTGAAGACATGCATGTAAAGAATTTTTAGATTGGCAATTTTGATTGAACTTTTCTTCTTCTTTTTAACAAATTTTTTTTATGCAAAAATGGATGCTATTTTGTTATCGATTAATACATCATTTATTCCTTTACGGCGGAGCTTCTCAGCTCTTAATCCTGGTATTCTCCAATCTATCTTATACATACAAAATCGTGAGAATAATATGGCATCTTTGCTTTGTTTCTAATTTCATGTTTTTTATTTTCTATTTTTAGAAATATAAAATTGCCACATAAATTTATTTTGGTTTCTGTTTTAAAAAAATTATACCGAAAATACCGAAAACAATTTTATATTGCTTACACTATTTCTTATACAAATATTTGAAAACATAAAACAAGATGAAAAGAATATGACAATTTTATAATTATTTTTAAAAATAGAAAATAAAAATAGAAAATTGGAAATAAATAAATAGACCCTCAATTTTTGTTTTCATCAAATCTTCATCCCTTCTGCTCTCTGCAAATTATTAAAATAGGAATAGTGATGACCACTGCAACTAGCATCGGTGGAGATGGTGACTATTGCGACGAGAACAAGGGGCAACGCTAGTTGAGAGTGGGATTCCCTATGAAAAAAATGCGAAATAAGAAGATGAAAAAAAAGATGTTAGAGACATTTTTTTAAATTTGAACTTAATAACTGGTTGATTAGATTTCGTATCGCTCATTTGAACCATCAATTTTATTTAATATTAAATCAATAGCTGTTATCGATAAAGTATATTCCATAAAATAAAAGGTCCATCATAGAAGATTCATGTAAAAATATGGCGATTGAAACTAATAAAGTTTAGATAAAGGATTACAATGATAAAATAAAATAAGCATGCATATGTAGATTTTGTTATATTCCAATACATTAGTATGTTTGACCTATTCAACCAAGAGTTTGGATCTCTCATGCTTCCAGCCCTCTGCAGTAGTAAAAAAATATATGTGTAGGGTCATCACATGCAATATCAGGGGGGAAAAAAACACATTTCACTGCACTACTGCATCGTTGTAGAAGATCCAAACTCATTCAACCATAACTTCAATGATATGACTAAGAGGGTAATATACTAATGTCTAAACACTAAACCTTTTGTAAAACATTTACCTAAATGCTTGCCATTAAACTAAAAGCTACATTTTTATTTTTCATTTTAATCTATTACATGCTACGCAGTGTCTATTAAGATGAGGGTGGACATGAGAGGTTTTGCACTGAACACATGAAAGATGAAACACAAGTAAGTTACTGTCAAATTAACATACATCCACAAGCACATTCGAATCATTAGGATAATTAATTGCTACGCTCCAATAAATCACACAAAACAAAAATAAAGAAGAGAAGAAAAACTGAGATCATGAATCTGGACATATCGAATACAATTTGCATCAATAATATGTAGATTAATAATCACTTCTCCGGCTCTCCCATTTACTTTTGTCCCAGTCCGGTTACCTTGAAATTAGTGTCATCAATGAAAAGAAATCACGAGTAACATATATGCTATAACTTTGGATTCATAATATTCAAAATCAAACCAGAAAAACTAGCACCAAGCCACCAACACAGAGAGAATAACATTATATATGTACTAATTACCTGTGTGTGTCAGGAGAAAGAAACCAATAGATACATGTATCACAATTCCAATTGCACCTGAGCTTGCTTCCATGGGCTTGCGCGTTGCACGTTTGTTATGATAAGATCAAATCAATGAGAATATTCTCATAAGAGAATCTGATGAGGTGGGATGAGCTGGAAAGCAAACCGATCGAGAGAACTCATGAACAATAAAGTGATATTGGCGCGGCTCAATCTGAGATCGTATTTTACTGCTTCTACATGTAAATCCGTCTTCGGATTGAACCTCACCAACATCGCTTTATCTGCTTCCCAAATCCCAAACATTATCATCACACCATCATTATTATCTCTTTTCTCTTATAAGATGAAAAGCACAGAACAAAAGTTGACTTGATTAATACACTATATTGTAGATATGACTTGATCAATATCCATATATATTGGAACAACATATTAATGGGGATTGGAGAAAATTAATTTCAAGTGGTTTTCAATGGCTAGTTCTCTAATAGCCCTATCTTACCAAAAAGGATGAAAAAGGTGTTTCCATATTAAACAAGAATATCCCATATGGTCCCATTGTGCACCTAATAACAATTATTAAGGTGCCCATGTTGAAATAAAGCATGAATATGATGGTGGAGCTGGAGGAAGATGGTGGTGATATAACTTGGTGTTTAGCAACATCACGATAGCTAAACCACAAATTAAATTCTCATTGATTGATGGGTCACTATCAATGCAGTCTGGGGCAACCATATATGTGCTAGCAGCATACCTAAATGAAACCTAATAAAGTGGAAAGCACAAAACCCACAAATAGATTAAATAGATTTATATTCCAAGCAAAATGAAGTGGGTTCTCCACATACAAATGGCTGGGAGATCACAAAAACTGGGAAATAGACAAAATGATATAGAGGAAAGGTTTTTTAGCCTTTGGTAATTTGTCGTTATATACCACGCTTTTCACGTTGATGATGATCAGAATAGAGGTTTTTTGTTTTTCAAGGATGAATGCAACTAATTAATTACCATGGCTAAGGTTTTGGCGGGCCTCAATAGATCATGCATATATATATATATAACATATATTCATGGATTCCAAAGAAGGAAAGAGCTATCGGTTAGTGATCAATATTAGGTGTAACAGAATAAGGGAAACAAGTACTCGAGCTTTATGAAGAGAGGGAGAGAAGGGTTATAAGCTAGATGAGAAGTGGGAGTGATTGGAAGGGTGAAGAAATAGAGAATGTATATACTGGTAGGTTTTGCCTCGGGATGAGAAGGTGAAGAAGGTGAGTGGAATGATGTCAAGGGGGAGCAACACTTGCTTTAGGGTTTGTCATGCTTAGTTTGTACTCAATAAAAATCAAGCTCTTCTGTCTTTGCGCATGCACCTGAAATATTCTCCACATACACACACAAACGAAACACTTCCCAAACACCTCCTTTTAATTGTATCCTTTCTTTCTAGCATTAATTATTGTTTTTAACTAGGACCCTTTTTAGATCATGCTTCCATTTGATTATGCTTTTAGTAACACAGAATAAGATAGTTGGCTTATATGTATCAGGGTTGTATGAACTAATGATGATTAATTTTTGAAAAATATTTGAAGAATATTTAACAAAATATAATATGATTTTAAATTGTAGTTGTAATTGAAATTGCAGCTAAGTTGCAATTATTACAATTATAAATAATCACCAAAACAACTTTACAGTCATAATAGGAATATAAAAACTACTCAAAATATAATATTATCATTGTGATTGTACCGACCATAATTTAAAACTTTCTGAATATTTAAAAGGGTGTATGTAAATTCAACCCTACTTCCATAGATATTTTCTTCTTCTTCTTCTTTTTTTTGTACAACCTCCATAGACAAATTTGATTTACAGCACATTAATTTATTCTTTTTCCTTTTTTTAATCCGAATTTATTCCTAATTGTTTCTCCTAGCTAGGATCTCCCTTACACATGATAATGAATTAGATCCTATATAAGTAAATTTCATTACTCTTATCTCAAATGTGGTTTTGGTAACGTCCAAGGATTAATTTAAGTAGTACAAGTTATTGATAACCTATGCTGGAAAATAAAAGTATGCAGGGGTCAAACTGTGTGTTTGAGGGAAGAGATCAGAAATATATAGAGATTGGGAACAGAGTGCAGAATGTTAGGGAAGGAATTTGTCTAGAAAGAAGTTTCGGAACGTAGAAAGTTTGCCATCTTTCATACAAAGACACACACAAACACGCATAATATTAATGTACACAACAAATAAGCAAACAACCAAAAGCGCACGGGGACACCGGCGCTTAAGGGGGCCTGCCTTGGGTGTGCACTAGGAGACACTCTTCTTGGGTTTTGCTAATTACCACTTTCTTTTTTTCCTCTCCATTCTTCCCCCACTTCACATCTTATTATTGCTACTCTTTTTTCATTTCTAAATGTCATTCTTTCTTTCTTTCTATATATCCTCATGCCCTCTTTGAAGGTTTTGGGAAGTGCAAAAGACCCTTTTATAAAAGGAGAATTCCAAGAATGCTATCAAGGTTTTAAATTGTGGTCAACGTTGCGTTGCGTTGTGTTAATCATATTGTGGGAAAGTACATCCGATGTGGCTGTGATTACGGCTGCGATGTGGTTTTGGCGACTACCAAAGCCAACACATCGGACCCATTTTTCGATTTCAGACCCAGATTTGAAACCTTACATGGTACACACCAAATATTGCATATTCTAAGAAGAGCAAGTCTTGGATGGACACAATCTTAACACCTCATTCTTAAGCATATCCAATTAAGTTAACGTGTCTATAATTTAAAAAACTATTGTATGTTTTTGGAGTACAATTAGTACATATTACACGAAAAATTTAAGTTAATAAGTTAATATTTATATAAATTTATTTAAAACTAATTGTAAAGATATTGTAACATCAATTGTGCTTCAAGAATATGTAAACATTTCTTCCCACCTTTATGTAAATAGTCTTAAAATCAAATGCACAAATCTTCCTGAAGTATAAATTAATAGGTGCTCCAAAGCATGCAATAATATAAAAGGGTTTAAAGAATGCCATGTATCTCTCTCTCATGATTTGTGGCGATAAGTTCGCGTGCCACACTTCCTAAACATATTCCCCCACGCCTTAACCATTTCCAGTTCTCATTTCTTTCCTCACCAGATCCTAGGACTTTCCATTCCAACTTGTTCTCTTTCTTGGGCTAACTAAAGGCTGATTAGGGATGGTCAAAAGCTAGCTAAATCTCATGAACTCTTCTTTGGGGCCTTCATTTCTTAATATTGTACTTAAAATTCTAGCCCAGTGAATGGTTGAAGTCGCAAAAGGTGTAGGGGAAACATAAATTCTCAATGGTCAGAATATGCTGGTCTTTTAAGTCTGTCTGATGATCAAAAGGACCCTGGAAGGTGGACATTGGACAAGGACACCTTTCTTAAAATAACTCACATTCTTAAAAGCTTAGCGGGGTCGTGTTGGCCCTTTTCTAATGAAGAAAGCTAACATGCTTTCAAAAGAATATTTGAATGACTTTATGCTGCTTCTTTTTTCCTTTTTACTTTTTTTTTTTGTTATAATGCTTTTCTCTTGAACCTTGACTATTTCTTTTTTTCTTTTTTTTCCTTTATGAAAGGGCTGTTTGGTTTGCTCAATAATCTTCTTAGTTTATCATTTGTTCCCTTACTAATTTTTCTCTCCAATATTGTCCCTGAATTATTATAATTTACATAACTTTTTGATCACGTGAAAAAACTTATTGAAAATGTTTTTTTTTTAAAACAACTATGGACAACATACAAAACAACTGGGATGCATGAGTATGGGAGAGTATCAAAGTATGGAGTGTTTTGAAATGAAGTAGAGATACGTATTAAAATTTATTGTAATGTATCGTATAAATGTTGCCTCAGTTGTATTCTACAAATAACAAGATATAAACTTAATTAGGAACAGTAAAAAAGAGTAAGACTATCGGGGTCAATATCTTTCCATGAAATGAGGGAAGAGAATCAAAAGATAATATCGAAAGAGTAAAAAAAAAACTTACGCCGTGTGGAATGCGAGGACTACTATGTTTCAGTTAAGCATAGCAATAAGGTCAAGCTCGGTTGTCTGTTAGCGGAGACAATAAAGACACTTCATTACACGAACTCCAGTTGCTTCTCCTTTTCTGTGTCTCTCGATGTTATTATGCATGTATATATGTTTTTGTACATAGAATCTGTTCCCTTCGTTCATGGAAGGGCACCCTTACACCGGAAGCTTAATTATGTTAAAGCATTGCAATTGACAGAGGTATTGCTAACAAGTACGTCTTAAGGGTATTGGTTAAGTAATCTACAAAATAAAAAATTATATTGAAAACTAAATGTTACATTATTTTAAATATTAAATACATCATTTTTCATACAAAATTTTCTTTCTCGGTTCTTTAAACTTGTTAGCATTCTCCACTACCAATAGAGTGACAGGTAGAAAGAAGTCAAGGAACCATGTTATTTGTAATTTTGTATAACAACTTTTCTATAATTTTATTTTTTATAATCCGTGCTTAAAGTGAAAGTCATTTTTGCGCTGGTCGATTCGGAGATTAGTCTCATAACAAATTCAAAATATCTAAGCCGCGGGATTACTTCGATGGCTCACTCGATCCCAAGAGTTATTTCAAATAACATTATATTTTAATTTTGTAAAAAAAACATTATATTTTAATTTTTGAAAGGAAATTTATCTTTTTATATTTAAAAACATGTCGCAAAGAGAATATTTCGGCAATGTGTAACTGTAAAGCTTTTAATATAAGTTCTTTACATTTGGAAAACATATTATAATTACAAAAATATTCCTTACAGGTATATGTACAAGTACATAAACTTCACGTAAGCTATATCAAGTATCAACTACAAGATATAGGAAAAACGCAGAAGAGATAGAAAAATAAAACGAAAATTTAAATCCTCTAACAAAGAATCTGATGCATTCCATTTCTCATTTTTGTGAAAATTTTGGAGGAAAAAACGTTTTACAAGCTATTTTCAACCGTGATTTGATCATTTTGCAGGTTGGTTGCCTGATGAGGTCTCTTTTTCTGGGATTTCATTGATTTATCTGTGCTTCTTAGTTGACTATGATATGTTTAGGGAATTATTTTTTGAAGTTTTGATGGAGTTTTAATTAATCATCGTTTCACTTAGAAACGGCAAAAAGAACCACAACTGAGAGTGATTATAGATTCTATACTGTATCAGATATCTTAAGCGCGCTTCAGTAGTCTATTCCTCTGAACTCTGTAAAAATGGTTGGGAGGCCAATACATGCTGAAAAGCCTTTTCTATTTTTTCTTAGGGCCTTTTTGGGAAAACGGCTTAATTGAGTGTTTATAGGATAAGTGCTTATGTATAAGCTGTTGATAATGGCTACAATCTCGGAGGAGGGGGGAATTGAGATATTGAAAACTTTTTCAACAATTTAAAGCAAAACAGAGTTTTCTTAAAGAAAATTGGTTTTCACTCAATTTTAATTCTCAAGAATCAGGTTATGTAACAAGTAATGATGTTAAGAAGAATTATAAGAAGTAACAACAAGTTTAACACAGATTGCAGATAAAAGATTCAAGTTAACAAGCATTCTTAAAACTCATTCACAACACACCAGTGCATATAACAAGTATATGGAGTTTAGAGATGAGAAGAACACGCAAACCGATTTATCCTGGTTCGGCTACCTCCTCTGATAAGCCTACATCCAGTCCCACACCTCTGTGGTTTTCTCCACTATAACCAGAAATTACAATATCCAATTACAACATTCACAAGGATAACCTCCTTGCTCAAGAACACACCAAAAAGCACACTTGCTTTTCTATACCCAATGATCCTTTCTAACCTTGTTCTATCCTAAGAGATACCCTCTCTTAATCACACTAATTCACAGAAAGAATTGAGTAGAAGAAAGACTCTAAAAGTCTAATTATACAAATTGAAGTTATAAGAAATATCACACTTTTCTCTCAAAGATGAAGCACTTTTGGAAGCTTTTGAATCTTTCGTATTTTCACTTTCAGAATGTGTAAGGTGTTTAAAAGTGTTCCTTTGACCCCTCTTTATATAGAGAACAAGTTATAGTCGTTGGGATCAATTAAATAGATTTGGATCTGATTTAACAAAATCTGTTTTCTTGATTCTTGTTCTTGAAATAAGATTCTAATTGTTCTTGTAGAATTCGCGTCCATCTTGAAAAATAACCGTTTCCATCTAGCCATTAAGATTTACATTCGGATGGGCTAGTAGACGAGCTTTATTTAGTACTTTAGTGGACGGAGCTCCATTTAGTACTTTAGTGAACGGAGCTTCATATGCCACTTTAGTAAACGAGCGCTTCTCGTTACTTTAGTAGACGAGCGCTTCTTGTTACTTCAGTAGACGAGCTCTTCTTGTTACTTCAGTAGGCGAGCTCCATGTGCCACATCAGCAGACGAGCGCTTCTTGTTATTTTAGTAGACGCACGCTTCTGTTACTTTATTGGACGTGAGCTTCTGTCACTTTAGTAGACGCCAGCTTTTTAGTAGTTCATTGGACGTCAGCTTTTTAGTAGTTCATTGGACGTCAGCTTTTTAGTAGTTCATTGGACGAGCGCTTATATTATTCCACTGTTGGACGAGCGCTTATATTATTCCACTGTTAAGCTCTTGTCTGGATGATTCCTTGATCTTCTTAAATTTAAGTGCTTCACCTAAGAAATCAAATGTGCTATTTTTACAATAGCATCTAAAGTATGAGATCTTCATTGCTTGATGCTTTAAGTCCTTGTCCATTGCTTTGTGTCCTTGGTCTTCCATCCTTTAATCCTTGATTTTCCTTTTTCATGAGTGATCTTGCATACAACTTAACACATAATAAGTACATAGTCAAAGTCAAAAATCTTATGCAAAATACACTTTGTTTGTCATACATCAAAATATGAATGAGGGCTTAGTCTTACATAAGCTATTTCTATAATCAAAGAGAAAATATAGTTGAATTGTTTTCATATAAGTTATAAACTGTCTTCATAAGATATCCTGGAGATCTTATCTAAATAAGTTGAAAACAGTTTATGAACATGTTATAAGCTGCTTTCATAAGCTCTCCCAAACACTCTACAAGTGCTTATGAAAGGTACCCTTCTTGAGGCTATGAAAGGAGTATACTCCCCGTAAGATTTAAGCATCAATTTTCATTACCCAACTTTTGTTTCTGACGAGCAATGTCCAACACTACATGAATTTCACCATTTTAACCCGTTGTGTATGAGCAGAACCTGACCCCAAAAATATCTCCCAGCATCCATTTCAATAGAGTGCTTTTGTAAGCAAATTATGCAAGTAGTATCATCCTTTTAGAAATGGGAAAAGATTGTATATAACTATATTTACTACAGAATCTGCTCAATCACCTTATGTTACAGAATTGCAGATCAGCATAATCTACAGAAGCAAAATTGGCAGGGGCATCGTATACACTTGCATAATTCTTCCTTGACACTGCCAGAAAAATTTCTTTCCTTTTTTCCTGAGTGTAGAGAATATGAACTTTACAATAGGCGTACAAAAAGGACCAAAGTAAGCAAGTGATTGACGAAGAAGTAAGAACATTGAACTGGGAGCTAAGCATAAGCTAAAGGTTCAATAAATAAATAACTGACTTCTATCATATACTATACTTGTGTGTGTTGTATGTTAAACTCACTTATTTATAACGTGTCTTTATGGCATTAAATAGAATTTACTTTTATTGTTTTATGTTAGGGATGGGGATAGGTTTCCTTGATACGGAGGATAAGGAAGAAATCTCCTAAGAAAATTAGAGGAAGAATTGACTTAATATTTTCTGTTTGCCTTCTTTCATTCATCATTCAACTATATAAAAACATATAAAATGCCAATGACTGGCTACCCATAAAATAAGGAAACATACCCAATAACAAAATAACAAACTAACAAACTATAACAACTATGAAATGGTCCTCTTCGTAATTTTTTTTCATGTCATTCTAACCCATACTCTATCACTAGCCCATACCCTATCATTTTCCCTTTTTGTCAACTTTATTTAACTTCAAAGAGGCAAAGAAATAATGTATTATAATTCATGGTAAATAATAGGAGAATGCTGACTAGTGCATCTAAGGCATTAGTTAAGGATCTAAAGTAAGACAATTTTTTTGAAATTTGATGTATTTTGTATTTTGAAATATGATAAATTTAGTTTTTCAATAACTTTTTTTTTTTTTTTTGGTTTTCTTAACCAATCCTCATGACACTGATTAGCATGACCGAGAAGGGGCATTACAAAAATCAAGGCTGCAATGGAATTTGTGTTTGCCAAATCAAATGGAAGAAGTCTTCCAAATGATAGCCAGTCAAGCCAATTAGTAAAAAAACATCCTGGAAAAGAATAATAGGTCAGGACACTGTATAATTCTAGAATCAGCAGAAGCATTTATGAAACCATCTGTAAGTTTCAGGGACAAACTCCTTTTATACAGTTCAACAGCTCTATGACTATATAAGAATACTTCACATAACAGGTTCAGTTCGCAGGAGTACCATACGAGGGAAAACAGACTTATTGCTTTCAGTTTTCAAGTCTAACTTAAAGTTAATGCAATCATAAAAAATATTTTGCCAGTCAATATTAAGAATGAAAAAATGCAACTTGCAAGTCTGTCATGAAAAATAAGGGCAATAAGGAAATGGAATCAAGAATGAGATATTGGATACAATCCAACATCTGCAGCTTCAGAAATCGCATATCCTGATTCCTGAATACCGCTAAGGCACTTAAGGCACTTACCTATGAGCCTATTGGCTTCTCTTGATCAAGGGAGTAGGCTGCAACATGGACTTGAGTAGAGAATATTGACCTCATAATTTGATACTCTCTCTGGACTCAATTACAAGTAAAAAAATACATATATTTTTTGGACTCAAATATAAGTAAAATCCAACCAACTCGACTCTATTTAATGTTAGCATTCCAAAAATCAAGAAAATTAACCAATCAAACCAATTATTCCTTTACTTTTCCAAGATCATTGCACATTCCTGAGACAATTAAAGGGCAGTTTAGTATTTATAACTCATTTTTTTAACATAAATCATAACAATTAAACTAAATTAACTAACTTCCTTAATAAGTATAAAATTAGTTATTTTTATTTCTAATTGAGTTCGGAGGTAGTACCATGTTGAAAAGGGCGACTCCTAAAGTGGGTTTGTCATTTAATAAGGCAAAAAAAATTTATGTGTTTTATTAAATCAAGAATGAACTAGTATTTTGACCCGTGCATCGCACGGGTTATAAATAAGAATTATGTTAGTTGAATTTTTTAAATTAAATTATGGTTAAAAAATAAAACATATTTTTACTTTTAAAATTATTTAATGATATGATTGTTTTTTATTAAAAAAATTCAAATTTCATTCAATAAAAAAATTGAATTATAAGTATTAAATGAAATACTTATCAGAATACATATCAAATAATCAGAAAGACTGAAAAGTAATTGATTAGACAAAGCACTTTAATTGATCATATAATAACATGATATTCATTGATGTACAGTTTATTGAGCAATGAAAGTAAGTAGTACATTTTATTTACTTAGTTAGTTGTACAGTGTTGTACTTGAGCAATGTATCATTCATATTTTAAGCATGAAAAAACTAATAAAATGGTCACGTGATAAACGTATTTTGATAAATGAAAATATCAACATGTGAGAACAACCTAACATGTCCCAACAATTCTTCAAAGTAGGTAATAAATGTCAATCATTTTTAAAGTAATAACAACAAAAAATACAGTATATAGCAGAACAATTAAACAACAAAGTCTGTGGTACCCACAAAATTTAGCTTAAACCGATGTGGGGTTGTCCTAAACTTCGAATCATTTTGAGCAACCAGTAAAGTCTTTATGAGATATGAAGAATCTTCCTCTAGTTTTTGTTCGAATTTAGAAACCAGACCTTTCTTCACAGTTGCATGTATCCTTCCACACTAACAAAAAAAAATATGTACAATGTAAACTTGGTACCCACATGAACTATATATATATATATATATATATATATATATATATATATATATATATATAGCTTAATTCCAACATGGTTAGGACTTACCTTTTCATCTAGTAGCACAATTTCCATACTGTTTGATTCTTATGGATTCTTTAAATCTGGAATTTTCCAAAGTCGAAGAACCCTTATAAGTATCTTTATACCTAACATATACTTTAAAGATGCAGCAAGATAATATATGAAAAAAATAAAGATATAGTAGGAACATATATCATGTTAAAATAAAGATGTCCAGTGGTTCACGTAGCAAAAAGAACCAATTCTAATTGACAAAGTAAGCATTCACGAAGCAATCATAATGGACAAAGATTTTTTATATATAAAGATTTTTTAATATATCAACTTTTGCACTAAACTTTTAAACAAAATAAGAAATAAAATATAAAAAAACAACAACAAAGCATCGAAAAAAATAGCTACATGACAATATCCAATCACTCTTGTTAAATGGATAGATAGAATTGAAATTTGAATTTTGAGAATCATTACAAAGTGTAAATGTGCTATTTATGATGAGTAAATGACCCTAGAATCCATGTAGATAATAGCTTGAAATCATTATAACAGATAATGATATATTAAATTAGTTAGTAAAATTATAAAATTAACCTAGTTTCGGAGGGAAAATATGTCGAGTGAATACTCCTTTATATATAAAGATTCTTTAAATCTAGAATTTTCCAAAAGTCGAAGAACCATTATAAGTATCTTTATACCTAACATATACTTTAAAGATATATCAAGATAATAAATGAAAAAAATAAAGATATAGTAGGAACATATATCATGTTAAAATAAAGATGTCCAGTGGTTCACGTAGCAAAACTAAGTAATTATAATGGACAAAGTAAGCATTCACGAAGCAATCACGATGGACAAAGATTTTTTATATATAAAGATTTTTTAATATATTAACTTTTGCACTAAACTTTTAAACAAAATAAGAAATAAAAAAACAAACAACAAAGCATCGAAAAAAATAGCAACCTACAATATCCAATCACCCTTGTCAAATGGATAGATAGAATTGAAATTTGAATTTTGAGAATCATTACAAAGTGTAAATGTGCTATTTATGATGAGTAAATGACCCTGGAATCCATGTAGATAATAGCTTGAAATCATTATAACAGATAATGATAAATATTAAATTAGTTAGTAAAATTATAAAACTAACCTAGTTTCGGAGGGAAAATATGCACAGTGAATACTCCATTGTATATAAAGATATACCTTGATATTAGAGAGGCATGATAACAACGCACACGTTGTAGATGTTGATCTTCCAAACGCGCTTCTAAGGATAACTAACAAAGAAGTTTGATGATGAGCACCAAGGAATAATTTCCAATTTATGAAGACTTGTAATAGTTAGGATTTTGATAGATGATCTACAAATTAGATGTTTTAGTAGTTGGCTCAATAAAAATATTTTTAAAAGGTTTTAAAACATCAAAATGACTTAAAAAATATAGAGGATGTTTGAAATTAAATGGAATATGTTTTGCAAAGAGTTTTGAAGGAAAAACATGATTTTTTTAGTAAAGCGATCGATTGCTTTTGGAAGTAATCGATTACCACGTGTTTCTTTGTAATCTTGCTTTTCTGGCAAAAGGTAATTGATTATTTTTTAAAGTAATCGACTACTTTTGGGTTGTTACAGAAAAGTAATCGATTCTTTTGAAAGTAATCGATTACTTTTAGTGTAACAGAAAACAGAATTTTTCATTTCACTTTCTATATAAAGGGACTTTTCAGAAATGATAAAATACGAAATTTTTTATGTTTTGTGTTATTATGCTGTCAAATTGATTACTTGAGCCTTCTTCTGCTGCTTTCTAATTTTTTTATCATTAATGATTTTTAGAAGTGATGCATCTTTAAAGTGTAATAGTTTTGATAGCATTAATTGATTTGTATTTGTTGTTTTTAGAATTGGGTGGGATATCCCAATCTGTATCTAAGGTGGGGTATCCTTAGGTGACTAGTTTCTTGAGTGGGGAATCTCAAGTTAGGATAAAGGTGGGAAATCCTTTATGTTTGTATACTTGTAAAAAATTGTGTAATTTTTTTTAAAGTATAGTGGTGATACTCAAGTGTATGCTTGAGGACTGGATGTAGAACACTCAGGTTCTGTTCGAACCAGTATAAATTGTTGTTGTGATTCCTCTTCCCTTTATCTCTTGAATTTTTTCTATTAACATTGAACTTGGTTATATGCTTTATGATATTGGTGATATATTCCATATTGTTCATGTTGTGTTAAATTCTTAAACTGTGGTCATATTCTTGCAAAATTTCATATTGTTCTTGTTTCTTGTTATTCTCTCTTTTCTTTGATCTATTTGGTGCATCATTAAATGAGAGACAAAAAGTTTTTGTAAGCAATTACGATTTTCTAAGAGTTTTGCAAAACCTCAATCCACCCCCCCCCCCCCCCCCTCCCTCCCTCCCTCCTGAGGTGCCTATTATTATTTTAACAATTGGTATCTAGAGCTAGGGTCTTGATTAAACCTTAATCGCTCTCAAGATTTTTTTTTCGAAATCGACACTTGACTCAACTAGGAAACATAAACATATTTCTACAACTTCTCCTCCAATTTTTGATGGTGAGGGCTGTCCTTATTGGAAAGCTAGAATGAAATTTTTATTGAAGGTATTGACATAGATTTGTGGGAAATTATTGAAAATGGTCCCTTCAATCCCAAACATGGTATTGGAAGTGAAGAGAAAGACAAACCCAAAAATCTATGGACAAGAGAAGAGAAGCAAAAAGTCCAACTAGACTTTGAAGCTAAGAATATCCTCACCACCACTTTATCAATTGATGAGTTCTTTCGAATCTCAAATTGCAAGAATGCAAAAGAGATATGGGATACTTTACAAGTGACTCATGAAGGAACAAGTGAGGTTAAAAGATCAAAGATTAACACCTTGATGCATTAATATGAGTTGTTTAGAATGAAACACGATGAATCCATAAATGATGTGCAAAATCGTTTCCAACTTATTGTTAACCAATTGCTTGCATTTGATAAAAGTTTTACTAATGAGGATCTTGTTACTAAGGTGCTTAGGTGTCTTAGTCGAGAATGGCCACCAAAGGTAACGACCATCATGGAGTCAAGAGACCTTTCAACCATGTCACTAGCAACATTGTTTGGAAAGCTCAAGGAGCACGAGTTGGAACTAATAAGGCTCAAGGAGAATGAAGAAGTGGATAAAAAGGGCAAAGGAATATCACTTATGGCTTCTTCCTCCAAGAGAGATGAAAGTGACAAAGAAAGCAATGATTATAGTGATGATGACAAGGAAGATGAGCAAATCAACCTACTAGTAAGAAGATTTGGCAAGTTTCTCAAGAATAAAAGTAAGTGGAAGAAATTCAACACTTCCAAGAAACCTACCAAGAAAGATGCACAATCATCAACACCTCTATGCTACGAATGTGGAAAGCCCGGGCACATCAAATTCGAATGTCCTACTCTCCAAAAGAAAGATAAATGTGACAAGAGGCCTAAGAAGGAAAAGAAGGGGAGAAGGGCATACATAGCATGGGAGGACAACGACCTTAGTTCATCAAGTGATGAGAGCAAGGAAGATGAAGTCTCCAATCTTTGCTTGATGGCAAGTCAAAAGGATGACCAAGAGGTAAGTGATGATGAATATGCATTATCTTTCAATTATGATGAATTGCAATTAGCCTTTGAAGAATTGCATGAGGAATCTATAGAACTTGCTAGAAAGATAACCAAACAAAAGTCAATAATCTCTATTCATGAAAATGATAAAATAAAATTAGCTAAGGAGATAAATGACTTGAAATTAGAAATCAATTCTATAACCTTGAAGCATGCTAGTTCTAGAAATGATATTCCTAGTTCCTCAAAATGTGATAAATGCATGTTTCTTAAAAAGGAGAATAAGGATTTAAAGAATACTCTTGCTAAATTTACAAATGGTAGAAGGAATTTGAATAATTTGCTTGGTAATCAACAATCTCATTTTGTAAAAACCGGCTTAGGGTATAATTCTTATGATAAGAAAGAAACACATTCAACAATATTTGTTCCATCTAGTAAAAATGCTAGAAATAAAGTAAAATGTCATTATTGTTGTAAACATGGTCATATTTCTCCTAGATGCTATGTTAAAAGAATTGGTCTTGAAAAGGCCAAAATGATGTGGTTTCCTAAAAATATGGTTTCCAAGACTAATATTCAAGGACCCAAACAAGATTGGCTACCTAAGAACTAAACTTGTTTTGTATGATTGCTTGAAGACCCAAGGAAAAGAATGGTATCTTGATAGTGGGTGCTCCAAGTATATGACGAGAGACATCTCAAAGTCCATTCATCTCTCTCCAAAGCAAGGTGGTCATGTAACATATGGTGATAACAATAAAGGTAAAATTCTTGGTATTGGTAAAATAGGAAATGAGTCTACTACCATTGAACATGTTCTTTTAGTAGATGGTTTAAAGCATAATTTACTTAGCATAAACCAATTTTGTGATAAGGGTTATAGGGTTGTGTTTGATAGTAAATGTTGTATGATTGAATGTTTCCATGATAATCAAATTAAATTTGTTGGAAAAAGAATTAACAACATTTATATGCTAGACCTAGACGACATCAACAATAATATTCAATGCTTGTTGAGTAAAAATGATGAGGCTTGGTTATGGCATAGAAGGGTAGCACACATTCACATGGAACATCTTAACAAACTAATTTCTAAAGACTTAGTTATAGGTCTCCCTAAAATCAAATTTCAAAATGAAGTCTTATGTGATGCTTGCCAAAAAGGTAAGCAAGCTAAAACTAGCTTTAAATCCAAGAATATAGTCTCTACTAATAGGCCACTACAACTTTTGCATATGGACTTATTTGGACCATCTAGAACAATGAGTCTAGGTGGAAATTATTATGCACTTGTGATTGTTGATGATTTTTCAAGGTTTAGATGGACTCTTTTTCTACCACATAAAAATAATCTTTTTCAAGCCTTTATATGAAACCTATGCCCGGTTGCTAGGTTAGAACCATTTCCAACTTTATGGCATATCTTATGGACCTATGCTTATTATCATGGTTCATCTTGCTTTACTATTTGGTCCTATATGTGTATGACATCTTTCCCTTGTATAAACTTTATTATTTTATGGCTTTTTGATAATGTCAAAAGGGGAGAAATGTTGGTTGTTTTGTTTATGCAGGAAATTCACATATTGAGGGGGAGAAATATATTGAGGGGGAGGACTTTCCTCAAAATCAAAACAATATTGATCATTCCCAAATTTTTCATCAAAATCCATACTTGTCTTGCACTACGAAATTATGAAGGAAATGCGCTATTAAAGAGTTGTTTTGCCATCATCTAAAAGGGGGAGATTGTAGATGTTGATCTTCTAAACGTGCTTCCAAGGATATTCAACAAAGGCTTTTGATGATGAGCACCAAGGAATCATTTCCAATTTATGAAGACTTGTAATAGTTAGGATTTTGATGCATGATCTAAAAGTTAGATGTTTTAGTAGTTGGCTCAATAAAATATTTTTAAAAGGTTTTAAAACATCAAAATGACTTAAAAAATATAGAGAATGTTTAAAATTAAATGGAATATGTTTTGCAAAGAGTTTTGAAGGAAAAACATGATTTTTTTAGTAAACCAATCGATTACTTTTGAAAGTAATCGATTACCACGTGTTTCTTTGTAATCTTGCTTTTCTGGCAACAAGTAATATATTACTTTTTAAAGTAATCGACTACTTTTGGGTTGCTACAGAAAGTAATCGATTACCACGTATTTCAAAGTATTTCTTTGCAACCTTGCTTTTCTGACAAAAGTAGTCGATTACTTTTAGTGTAACAGAAAAACAGAATTTTCCATTTCACTCTCTATATAAAGGGACTTTTCAGAAATGATAAAATACGAAATTTTTTATGTTTTCTGTGCTGTTATGCTGTCAAATTAATTACTTGAGCCTTCTTCTTCTACTTTTTAATTTTTGATCATTAATGCTTTTTAGAAGTGATGTATCTTTAAAATTTAATAGTTTTGATAGCATTAATTGATTTGTATTTGTTATTTTTAGAATTGGGTGGGGTATCCCAATTTGTATCTAAGGTGGGGTATCCTTAGGTTTCTAGTTTCTTGAGCGGGGAATCTCAAGTTAGGATAAAGGTGGGGAATCCTTTATGTTTGTATACTTGTAAAAAATTGTGTAATTTTTTTTTGAAGTATAGTGGTGATATCAAGTGTATGCTTGAGGGCTGGATGTAGAACACTCAGGTTGTGTTCGAGCCAGTATAAATTGTTGTTGTGATTCATCTTCCCTTTATCTATTGAATTTTTGCTATTAACATTGAAATTGATTATATGCTTTATGATATTGGTGATATATTCCATATTGTTCGTGATGTGTTAAATTCTTGAATTGTGGTCATATTTTTGCAAGATTCCATATTGTTCTTGTTTCTTATTATTCTCTCTTTTCTTTTATCTATTTGGTGCATCATTAAAAGAGAGACAAAATTTTTTGTAAGAAATTAAGATTTTCTAAGAGTTTTAAAAAACCACAACCCCCCCCCCCCCCCCCCCCTCTTGAGGTGCCTATTATTTTCAACACACACACTTGCAGCGAGAAGAAAATATAACTCTTTAAGATAATGCATATAACAATTACCTGTTCTGCCTTTTATAGGCAATGATGTTACAACAAAATAGGAAACCGATAAAACATATACAACCACTTATTTTCTTGTCTGGAGAAATGCGACTACCCTTCCTTTATTTTAGCTTATGAAGGATGGCTATTACATTCTTAACATTTAGCCACTTGATTTAATATCTGACATTGCCTCCCTTAAATCAAGCTTGCAAGTTTATCATTCCGAGCAATTTCTTCAACTTGTGAAATAACTCACACTACAAGAAAAGGGTGGCTTACCAACGACATATTACCGACGGACGCCAGTTCCGTCGATAGTGAGATAGTTTCCGATGGACATAGCCCTCGGTAAACACGAATACCAAAAGTCTAACCAATTACCGACGGAAAGTCCGTCAGTAATGTTACCGTGGGCTGTTCCGTCGGTAAATCCGTCGGTATATAACGCGGGAATGGTATTTTTATGGCGCCAAATGGTACCAACGGAAAAAGCCGTCGGTAATTACCGATTGAATTTCCGTCGGAATAGCAATAACCATATTACCGACGGAAAAGTCTGTCGGTAATACATTTTTTGAATTACCGACGGTTTTATCCGTCGGTAAATTCAGATTAAACCACCAACGCCAAACCCTTCCCCTCACTTTTCTTTCCCTGTTTCTCTCTCTGCTCTCTGCCCCCTCTCCTCCCTGCGAACTCTGGTGCCCCCCGGTCCTCGAAACCACCACTACGTGCGCCACCCCGCCGCACCTCCGGCCTCCCCGTGCCTCCCTTCTCCTTTCTCGTCTCTCTCTGCTTCTCCTCCCCCTCTCTCTCCTTCTCCTTTTTCTCTCTTCCGGCCCATCACCACCGTGCTCCACCGCGCTCCACCACCACCTCTATCTTCTCCTAAGCGAGCTGCCTCAGTCACCACCGCGTCCCACCACCAGCACCACCACTCTTTCCTTCCTTGCAACAGAACCTCCACACCACCACCCTCCTTAATATGTACATGTTGTTATGATTTTTTTGTTCTATAAATTTCTGATTGTAGTGGAAATTTTAATTTATTTTTTCTTGGGACACTGCCACCAGCTTACTCCGGCAGCCACCAGCTTCCTTGTCACCACCAGCACCGAGGTATGAATCTAACCTTCTGTTGTTGTTGTTGTTGTTAAATTTGACATTTGCTATTCTCTTTCAGATTTAATTTTTATGCATGCTTAATATCGATCTTTACCCTTGATAAGTTGTTTATGTTTAAATTAAATATTGAAATGTGTTAGAAATTTTATTCTGTGTTCTGCTTGGTTGTCACTCATTTAAGTGTTTGTTGTCGTTGTTGTTCCGAATCGAAGATAAAATTTTAAGGGATGAGAACTTTTAAATTGGAAATAACTATAATATTAGTATGGAAATAACCATGTACGATGTTAGTGTGGAAATAACCACAATGAGAACTTTGGTAAATTCTATAACTGCATCCAAACTTCGCTTCACCCATATATATATATATATATATATATAACTGCATCGGCTACGGGGGAGTTGGGACTGTGATGATAGATGGTCATGGGGCAAATGAAGCTGGGACGTCATCGAATGTGATTAAAACGAGAGATTAAATTTTTTTTGGTACCAAAATAGCTAATTATCGAAAGAAAATTAATATTATGTAAGGAAAATAAATTTAAATATGTAAATTAAAAAAGTAAATAATTAAGTAGTTACATAACAATAATACTAGATTAATAATTGTAGGAATAATGATTTTGATATTTAATTGATTTTGATTTAATTAAATAACTTAGGAATAATGATCACTGTACATCAACTTAATTGATTTGAAGCAATAAATTAAATGATCGAAGAAGGGTTTCCAATATCCAAAGTATTATAATGGCGAATAGAATCGATGTCTAGGTGTTAGTGAGCGGGAGAGTATCAAACATAATTATTTGAATTAAGTTTTGTGATAATATTAATTATGTATTAAATAAATATTAATCAAAGGTGAGACGATCAAATGGCTACAATTATCTAATATACTAATAATAATTTTAAAGACTTGATATCATAGGACGTCTTTATATAGTCAAGTAACGTAACAAGTGAGAAGAATAAAAAATTATTAAAATACATAATATCTTAATAACTACTTTCAAGTAAGTAATTAACTAATATACTAATAATATATTTTTAAATTTGAGATTTAAAAAGTCAAGTATACAAACATAATTAATTAACTAATTCAAAAAAAAATGTTTTATTAATTAAATTAAATTAAAAAAATAAATGATTTAATAAAATGTTAGACAAATGATTATTCGATTTTTTATGGATAAATATATATTTATGTTGGTTGCTTAATTATGTGTTATACAGTTTGCTGTTATTATCAAACTTTATGCAAATTATCTGTGTTACTTAAAGTTTTATTTTATCTTAGTGTACATATAATTAATACGTAATTGAGAAAAACCGTAGTTTCCCATTCAATGTTCAATATTATTGAGCATGTGTACTCGTGGTCGTGGTATCGCTCATTTTATTGAATCTTGAATTGTCCAATTGGGACAGTTTGGGAAGAAACTTTTTCTCCATTGATATACTAGTTACTCGCTGATTGTCATTTGTGAAATAATTGATTAGATTTTGGGTCGAAGCATTTCCTTTTGTTCTCCGGGTCCATACTTGATTGTGGTATTTCACCGCGGTCAAGTCGTGTACTTGGAGACCGATGGGAGATGCTGCCGAAATTTCGTCAGCTATAAGACATGACAAGTGATGAGTAACTAGTATAATACAGTGGTGATTTTTTTTTCCTCGAATGGGATAGGGCCACATCTTTTAAGGAAAGGGAGCGATTCGGGGTTATAGTATCATGTTTAAAAATACTTCAATTTATCTGAAAATGCAGAAGGACGGAATATTATCCCTCGAACCGTAGTTGGGTGTATGATAGGAACGAGTCTGGGAGACGACTTCTGAAACAATCATTTGTAGTTGGAGTTGAGGAGTTTATATCCAAAGCAAAGCAACATTGTGATTATGCCGAAGAGGGGGGGGGATTAGATGTCCGTGCACAAAGTGCAGCTGTATGGCGGTTTTGAGTGATGTTGACGTGAAGTTACACCAATACCGACGTGGGTTCAAGCCTAATTAATGGATATGGACTGATCATGGTGAGGAGTTGCCGGATATTGATTTGAATGAAGTTGGTGGTGACGATCTTGAAATGGGTGCATCAGGCAGTGGCTACCACGATGAATATGTCGAACAACTTCAGTCAATGCATATGATGGTCGATGATTGTCTTGGGCAACATGGGAATTTTGAGGCGGATGAGTCTGATGACATGGAAGAGCCTCCTAATGAATCGACGCAGAGATTCTACAATCTATTGTTAGAGACAAATAAGCCATTGTCTGAAGGGGCGTCAGATTCAAAATTATCAATTTGTGTTAGGCTTCTAGCTTGCAAGTCCAATTGGAATGTCCCAGAGCAGTGTTTGGAGTTCTTTTGTAAAATGCTTCAAGATGTGACACCCTTCAAAGAGTTTTTACCAAAAAGTTATTATGATACGAAGCGGTTGGTGTCGAAACTAGGCTTGGGGGCTAAGAGGATTGATTGTTGTCCAAATAGGTGCATGCTATATTATGGTAGTTAGTCTGGCACAAATGACTGCGTTGGAAGAATGTAAATTTTGTCAGACACCCAGGTACCGCGTTCAAAGTAGTGACCATAGTAAGAGGAAACCAGTTCCTGCGAAGGCAATGTTCTATCTGTCAATAATTCCTAGGTTGAAGAGACTGTTTGCATCAACGCAAACTGCGGGACAAATGAGGTGGCATAATGAGAATAGAAGAAATCTGGGCATCATACGTCACCCTTCTGATGGTGAAGCTTGGAAGCACTTCGATCGGGTTCATCCTGATTTTGCAGCAGATCCTCGCAATGTGAGACTTGGGTTGTGTTCAGATGGTTTCACCTCGTACATTTAGGCATCAGCCTTGCCATATTCATGTTGGCCAGTGATTGTTACACCGTACAATCTTCCTCCCGAGATGTGCATGTCAAAACCATATATGTTTCTGACTTGTCTCATACCGGGACCATCTAATCCGAAGGCTGGGATAGATGTATATTTGCAGCCTCTGATCGATGATCTGAAGAAGCTGTGGGATGGTGTGTTGACTTATGACGTTTCAAATAAGCGAAACTTTATGATGAGTGGATCACTGATGTGGACTATCAATAATTTTCCTGCATATGGCATGCCCTTTGGTTGGGGGACCCACTGTAAATTGGCGTGGCCGTATTGCATGGAACGTGGAAAAGCTTTTACTCTTAGATATGGTGGCAAAAGTTCCTGGTTTGATTCTCATCATCGGTTCTTAGATCCCGACAATCCCTTCCGAAGAAACGTCCGAGCATTAAAAAAGAATCAGGCAGAAGAGGAAGGTCCACTGCCTTTGTTGATTCCTGAACAAATACGGGGTCGGGTTAGAGATCTTCCTAAAGTCACTAAAGCAGGTGTGTCAAAATTACCCGGGTATGTAGAATGGCATAACTGGACAAAACAAAGTATTTTTTGGGAACTACCGTACTGGAAGGATAATCTGTTAAGACATAGCCTTGATATGATGCATATTGAGAAGAATTTCTTTGACAACATTTTTAACACGGTTATAAATGTGTCTGGCAAGACGAAGGATAATGAGAAAGGATGGACATAGCTCTATACTGTAGACGAAAGGATTTGGAGCTGAAGCCACAACCTAATGGAAAAATGGTCAAACCAAAAGCTTGTTACACTCTAACCGCCGATGAAGCAAAGTCAATTTGTCGGTTGTTAAAAGACCTTAGGACCCCTTATGGTTATTCATCTAATTTGGCATGGTGTGCTGATGTAAGAACAAGGAGCGTTTGCTTCATGTTGCTTTCGGCTCGCTGCCCCAGCATGTTTCGAACCCGCTTACAGAAATCAGTCATTTCTTTAAGGATATATGCTCTGCAACTTTAAGAGCGGATGGTCTGACGAAGATGGAAAAAAAACATTCCAATAATTCTATGCAAGATGGAGAGGGTTTTTCCCCCAGGATTTTTTGACTCAATGGAACATCTCCCTGTCCATCTTGCATGTAAAGCGAGGCTTGGTGGAACAGTACAATATAGGTGGATGTATTCGTTTGAAAGGTAATTTTTTATATTTTGACATTTAAATAATTAGCGACCATTGAATAATGCCTTGTCAACGATGTTTTTTATTACTTAGATTCATGGGCGACTCTAAACGGTCAGTTAAAAACAAGGCTAGGTTGGAAGGATCAATCTGTGCGTCTTACTTACATCGTGAGACAGCCTATTTCTGTTCCCACTATTTCAACAACTTTATGTTGGCACCGAGACATGTTAGGAACGGGGTAGATGCTGATAATACAGGGTATCCTTATATGCTATCCGTATTTAACCTTCCTGGCCGTCATGCTGGCAAGGAGCTTACTTATTGGTTAACTGATGAGGAGTATGCATCAGCCCATGTTCATGTCTTGATAAATTGCACAGAGGTGAAACCATACCATGAGTAAGTCTTAACGACCTATTTTTGAAATAATGTATCACATGTTATTATAATTTCTCCTTTAACACATAATACACATTTTATTTGTCAATGTGTTCCTTCAAATTAATCAATTAAGTGAACAAGATGGTTCTGCTCGTACACATGCAGATTTTCCTGAATGGTTCAAGCAACAAGTAAGTGTAATATGACGATGCAAGCACTATATTAAGCATAATTTTGCCTCTTGAAAAAAGTAATTATTTAATATGACTTACCTATTCGTAGGTGTATCAACAACCGTTAAGCGTGACTAATCAACACTTGAGAGATTTAGCGTATGAGTCCTATAGCTGTGTTAGATCATGGCATACATACTTTGTTAATGGGTACAAATTCCACACAGATGAATGAAACATGGGCAAAAAGACAATTAATAGCGGGGTTGTCGAACAGGGTGAAGGTACCAGTGATTTTTATGGGGTCATAAAACACATATACGAGTTACAGTACAATACTACTACTTATCCTAAAAAAGTAGTCTTATTTTATTGTAGTTGGTTTGATCCATCGAGGACAGGCACAAAAGTGGATCCCAAGTATGGAACTGTGGACATTCGCATGGATGGAAGATATCAACAGTTTGATCCGTTTATAATTGCTCAGAATGCAAAACAAGTTTATTATGTCTCTTATCCAGCAATGAGAACAGACAAACGAGGTTGGTGTGTTGCAGTCACTACCAAGCCTAGGGGTCGCATAGAAATCGATGATGCAGAGGATGAGACGACATTCCAGGCGGATGAATCGTCACATGTCAATGAGCAAATTGAGGTCGAGCGTATTACTGGCATGTTGGGATCTGCAAATGAAGGGGAAGAAGTGGTCATTGGTAATCAGGCATCCATGCATGCATCATCAGAGGAAGGAATCCAAAGTGATGACTCAATGCAAGAAGAAGAAGAGTCGGACTTACAATCAGATGATGATACCGAGTCTGAATATGAGGTTTACTATTATGTTATTTTTATTGTATTTTAAATATTTGATTATGAAATATAATGTAAGACTTGACAACTATTGTTCTATAAAAATAGTTGCTTGGATTAGACTGTTAAATGTCGATTACTTATTATTTTTACACTGATTTGTAATTGTGCTATAAAAATAGATATGTCAGCATCAGTAGGATAGCCGCCCCGCCCCCCACCGCCTAGCGGTGATAAGGGAAAGGGGAAGGCTAAGCGGGAACGATACACCGTGAAGTCCCAGGTGCTTGCTCGCATTCCTGGAGGTCCCTCAGCACCCACCACACCCACCCTCATCCCTACCGCCCCTACCCTATCGCCACCTACAGGAGCCTCCCCCACCCATTCTATACCCTCACCGATCCATACTACATCATCCCCTACCCATACTACATGACCGCGCTGTCGCCACGCGCCAAAAAAACGAGCGATTATAAAATAATGCAGTATAGTGCGACAACTCGGATCGTCTCTCAAGGACTCTTTAGTGTTGTTATTATTAATGAAAAATTAGTAAAAGTCGAAATTGGGGGGTTGTTTGGATTGAAACTAAAATAAAGAAAAACAAAACAAAACAGAGAAAAGAAACAAAGCAGTTTAAAAGATTAGCAAATAAACTAAAGACGATTAACCTACTGTTCTCGGTTTCCCACTATCATTGGTTCAAATAAATCCAAGCCTATTCTAATCCCCTCCCGGTTGTAGAAATAGTTAACAAACGAAACCACTACTACGGATGTATGTTCCTATTCCCGAATTAAACAAACGGGGTTAAGCCCTTCGTGAACTAAACGAACACGAAACGAACACACGCGAATTAAACAAACGCGATTATATATAGGAACATAGCATCACCGAAATGAATCAATACAACACTATACATTCCTGAATTAAACAAACAGAAATATACAGCATGGCATTGAAAAGAGAAAAGAAAATAAACTAGGGAATACAGAACCTCAAGTGTTAATAGAAACCAATTGCAGTAGATTAATCTAGGAGACTAGCTCTCCATTACAAAAGGAAAACAAAACATAACTAAAAAGAAAACAAAAGACTAACTAAGACTGAAACTAGCCAAAACTGGCTAATTCTGACTACCTAAAAAACTAACTATGACTCACTATGACTAACTATTTATACAAATTCTCTCAAGACCTCTCAATATCTGAATACTCCTTTAATTCACTTCAACCTCTGCCTCTTAGCTTTCCAAAGCCACTCAATTTGCTTAATTATGAGTTAAGATGAGGGAGTTATGTCCACATTCAACTCATAGGGCAGCTGAAACGTCTCTGACTTCACATGGATTAAAGCCCTTCAAAACGGCTCTGTTTGGAATAATGGTCTTCATGAGAGTTAAAGCTCTTTGTTTTATCTTTCATTTGCCACCGGTTTCAGTTCAAACCGACATCTACAGCCCAAGTTATGGCCCAATCTTCATGACCAGTTCAGGTTCCAGTGACAGCAATTATATTCTGACTTCCAGACTCGCGAGGCGAATGGATGCTCGCGAGGCGAACGCTTCAACTTCAAAACTGCCACGGCCGTGATCTTCAACACGGGCAAGCCGTGATCGTCTCTGACTTTTCAGGGCTGGGTGACTCGCGACGCGAGATATCCTTCGCGGGGCGAACCGGAATTATTTCCTATTTATTAACCTGAAAATAAGGAAATAACATAAGTACTTTATTTAACTCTAAATCAACTAAATTAACCTAAAAACACTTTACAGACTCAAAATCTTACTTAAGGACAATCAAGTCTAATTTGGGTAAAAATGATATAAAATAAGCACAAAGCCAAGGTCTTTACTAGTTATAAAACTAGCCAACCAGAGGCTCATCACTACACTATCCCCGACCCACACTACCCCACCCTCCACCCATGTCCAGACCTCTACTCGCTTTGCGCCACGACGCGCACTAGCCGGCTTCTTGCCGCCCCCTACTGGACCCACACCACACCCACACCCAGCACCACCATCATCATCGACTGTGCCGGCCACACACCCAGCAGGATTATCATTTATGCCGACTCCTGGGATGATGCCACAATCGGACACGACCATTCCATCCTCATCATCCGGGGCCGCATATGGTCACGACACGGCCATACCATCATCATCGTCTGTGCAGCAGATGGCCGCGGCTGAGGACTTGCCTGAGTGGGCCAGGGTTCACGCACCTGAGGATCGACCATGGATCCGTCTTATTTCTGGATCGTAAGTTTAATTTAATTTAATGTTGTTTAAAAATAATTACTATTTGATAAGCATATATTTGTTGGTTGTCATATTTTTGATTTAATTAAATTATGACATTTTCAGCTTCAGCCCATCGAAAGTGGGATCGAAGCACGTTACCTTCGCCATCAAGGCACAGTATCGTCGCTTCTGGCCATCATCAGGGGTGATCCCCGGGGAGGATCGGGATCGTATCTTCAGACGATTCGGGGTAAGTTCTTGTTTATTAATTCATGTAATTTTCCCTTTATTTTATATATTCTTTTGTATAATGTTATTAATATTTTTTCTTTGTTAATATGAGCTTGTGCGCTGGTTACCGGAGCATACCTTAGAGATACGTGCTATCTTTGACGACCGAGCAGCTACTCGACTGAGGGACATGCTCCGGGAGCGTTGGGAGAGCCGGATATGTCCGGATTACATCGGGCCCAACTGTGTGCATACTGGGATACTCCAGCTTACAAGCTGAAGTGTGAACATGTGAAGAGAAATCGGGCTTCCGAGAAGGGTGGGAGCATGCACACTGGTGGTTCTATTAGCCACATGCAGCATGCCATTTACATGGTATGCATATATAAATAACATTATTTATAAACCGTATATTTTTATTAAAAATTTGCTTTATAACTAATTGATTTTATTGGTGTGTCGATTGCAGGTAGGAGAGCTAGCTCGGTTCATTGATGTCCCTACGGTCTTTGAGCAGACACATATTCGCTCGGACACCGGCGAGTTTGTTGATGAGAGGTCGAGGCAGACAGTGGTGAGCTAAAATGTTTTTTTATATTTAAACTATTGGTAATAATTATATATATATATATATATATATATATATATATATATATATATATAGTTTAATGCATATTGATTGTAATGTATTGATCGCAGGCGGAGTACAGCGCCAGGTTTAGTCAGGTAGCATCTGAGGCTGCCTCCTGCTCTGGTGCCTCAGATCCTTCTCAGCTAGACCCCGCCGAGGTTGAGCGACTAAAGACCCAAGTCTGGATGGATGTGGCGGGCGGGAAAAACAAGGGACGGATTTATGGTATTGTGACCCTATCCAGATCGATCCGTCGGGGGTCGACGCCGAGCTTGACCATCAGGGAGCCTACATCCTCCGGCTCACAAGACACGGAAGAGGTGCAGCGGCTGAGACAGGAGGTGCAGCAGCAGAAAGAGACAAACGAGCGCATCATGCAGCAGATAGAGACATTCTCTACGGTCATGACGGTTGTGCTCGATTTCCTCCCACCAGACAGGCGCAGCGCTCTGCAGGGGGGCCTCCATGCCACCCAATCCCAGCCCCAGCCCTCCAATGCTACTACTGATCCACCACCGAAGCCGCATGATGACGGTCTGTTTACTGAGCCGCAGCTTGATGATCATGTGACGCCGGCAGACTCCCCCCGACAGGATGACGATGACGGATATTATGATGATGGGTATTAGGATAGTTATGGGTGTAGTAGAGATTTGTAGATAGACGGATATTTTATTTATGAATTATATGTTGAGTTTGTTTTTATTTTAAATTAATTTTAATTTAATTGTTTTTTAAATTTTATTTTAATTTCAATTTTGTTTTGTAATTGATAATATAATAATATTTAATTAAAATAAAATATAATAATTAAATTATAATTAATTATACTAAAATATAAATTAATAAATAAATAATACTAATAATTAATAAATATAATATAATATAATTAGTTAAAATAAAATATAATAGTAATTAATAAATAAATTATAATATTGAATATTGAATATATAAATTTTAATAAAAGTAATTAATAATTAATTATTAATATAAAACAAAATAAATTAAAAATAATTTAAAAAATAGAAAAAACCTTGTTTCCGACGGATATTTCCGTCGGTAACTGTTGGTTACAGTTTCCGACGGAAAATTCCGTCGGTAACTTCCACAGAGAGTTACCGACGGAAGTTCCTTCGGTAATTAGGGGTTTTGTGTGGCAAGTTTCCCACGGTTAAAGCGGTCGAAATTTCCGACGGACGAATAAGATCGGTCGGAAAGGCTTTCCTACATGCCTATTACCGACGGAACTGTGTCCGTCGGAAATTCCGTTGGTAATGTAATTTTCCGACTGGATTTCTTCATTTCCGACGGGTTTTTTCCGTCGGTAATTCGTGTTTTTTTTGTATTGTCAATCTTCAGAGGCTTTGTAAAAATGTCTGCAACTTGCTCTTCAGTAGGACAATAGATAATCACCACTTCTTTCTCAGCCACAAACTCTCGTATCTTGTGAAATCGAATATCAATATGCTTGGACCGCCCATGAAAAACTGGATTCTTACATAGTGCAATGGAAGATTTGTTGTCACGTAATATTTCTGTTGGAGTATTCTGCTTTTGGTGCATCACTTCCAAAATTCTTCTTAGCCATACTGCTTGTGTAGCTGTAAGGTGCAGGGATTTCAAAAAGGAAAAAGACAAGATAACAACTCCTTTCGAGGGGGAGACCATCTCCTAAAAACAGGAAAGTTTTCTGAATTCTTTGCTATGCATTTCATTCCATTTCCAACATTACATATAGGACCATGACATCTCATAATAGGACAGTACTAAATACACGTAATGCCTTCTAGATTATTCTATGCATAGGATTCCTTAGGGTGCCTTCTAATGTTTATCTCATGGGAGCTCATAATCCCTAAGCCACTAAGGCTTGACTGTGTTGCGCTTGGCCCTAGTTTGGGGTATTGGGCTATCAAGATGCTCTTCTTCAGTTGGGTTTGTTGTAAGTGGGGGATCTGCACCTTGGATGAATGGAGGATCTGCACCTTGGGCCATAACATCCCTCATTGCTTCGACAAAAACCTTGTCATCAAGGTTTAAGTATGGGTAGGCTGCCAAGATATCGAAAAATTGTTCCCATGTAGCATCTTCATGGTAGAGTCCGGCCCATTGAATTAAGACTTTTGGATGAGAAAGGTCAGTTGATCGATCCATGTCCAAAATAGCCATGGGTTGTGCCAAGGGATTGTTATCAGTAGAAGCCGGTGGTAGTGGAAGATTCTGGTCAGTGTTGTTGTTGCATGGTTTGAGCTAAGAGACGTGAAAGATCGGGTGTATCTTACTTATAGGGGGAAGTTCAACCTCGAAGGCTACATCACCAATTTGGTTGAGCAGTTTGAAGGGACCATAGTATTTCTTTGCTAACTTTTGCATCCTCTGCCAGGTGATGGACGTCTGTCTATAAGGATGCAGCATGATAAAAACTAAGTCACCTTCTTTGAATGTGTGAAGCATGCGTTTGGGGTCTGCATAGAGTTTCATAGTAGTCTGAGCTTTGAGAAGCTTGTTGCGTAGTTTATGAATAATGAAGTCACGGGTGGTAAGCTTTGAATCAATTGCCTCTATGGTGCTGGATCCTGTGATATATTGTGGTAATGAGGGTGGAGGTTTGCCATATACCACTTGGAATGGGGACAAGCCAGTAGATGAATGAGTAGCTGTGTTATAGTTCCATTCTGCCCAGTGTAGATAACATCCCCACAGATTGGGTTGGCCATGCACGAAGCAACGCAAGTATTGTTGAAGCACCTTATTCACAATCTCGGTTTGGCCATGACTTTGAGGGTGATAGGATGTTGACATGCGAAGTTTGGTGCCATGAAGAGTTCATACCAAAAACGGCTCATGAAAATTGGGTCACGATCAGATACAATACTCTTTGGCATGCCATGTAATTTGCACAAAATTTTTGCAAAAAGATCAGCTACCCTAACTGCAGTGAAGTGTGTGGGAAGCATACCAAAGTGGGCAGCTTTTGAGAATCTGTCAACAACTACCAATATGACCGTGTGGGTTTGGAAGGAAGGGAGCCCTACTATAAAGTCTAATGAAAGGTCCTCCCAGATTCCTTCGGGAATGGGAAGTGGTTGAAGGAGGCCATATGGAAGGTGGTTAGGGCTTTTGGTTTGTTGACAGATAGTGCAAGAGTTAATGAAATGTGTAACATCTTTTTTCATGCCATGCCAAAAAAACATTTTCCTTCATGCGACCGTAGGTTTTATGAATGCCCCCATGCCCCCCCCCCCCCCCCCCCAAATGGAGATGAATGGAACTCTTATAGTAAAACATCCTTAAGTGATGATGATGCAGGAATGTAAAGTTTACCATCATAGAAGAGAAAGTCACGATGAACAGAGTAGTGAGGATTTGCATTCGGGTTTTCCTGCACTTTTTGAAGTAATTCTTGGAGGTTGGGGTCATTCACGAGTTCGGCTGAGTTTTTGCAAGAAATCCCAGTGGGGTATAGTGATTGCCATTAACCTAGAATCGAAGCCATGCACACGTGAGAGGGCATCTGCTACTCGATTTTGTGCACCCGGTTTATAGATGATTTCATAAGAGTAGCCCAACAACTTGGATAGGTAAAAATGTTGCATAGGGGTTTGGATGACTTGAGTCATGAGTTCTCTCAGGCTTCTCTGATAAGTGAGAATAGTAAACTTGCGGTCCAACAAGTAGGTTCTCCATTTCTTCACTGCTGAAGTTATAGCGCATAACTCCCTCACATAGGTAGAGGCGTTCATCATTTTGTTGCAAAACTTCTTACTGAAGTAGGATATTGGATGACCATTTTACGTGAGAATCGCGCCCATGCCATGGCCTGAGGCATCAGTTTCTAGCACAAAATCAGCCTCAAAGTTAGGTATGGACAACACAGGAGCCTCTGTCATGCCTTGTTTTAATGTGTTAAAGGCAACAGTGGCCTCATCGGTCCACTCAAATGGGTCTTTTTTTAACAGAGTAGTGAGGGGAGCGGCTATTGAGGCATAGTTTTTGACAAATTTGCGGTAAAACCTAGTGAGGCCCAAAAATCCACAAAGGTGGCGTATGGTTTGGGGTTTAGGTCGTTTGAGCATTGCCTCTATTTTTTCAGGATTGGGGCCCACTCCTTCTCCTGATACGATGTGTCTTAGGTAAGTAATGGAGGGTTGGACGAAGCTACATTTAGAGTGCTTTAGCAGGAACTCATTTTGTAACAAGCATTAATGAAATACCAACTCAAGATGTTGTAGATGGTCTTCCAAGGTTTGGCTATAGACGAGGATGTCATCAAAGAACACTATGACAAAGTCCCTCAGATAAGGTTGAAAAATAATGTTCATGGTGGATTGAAAAGTTGATGGGGCATTGCAAAGGCCAAAAGGCATGACAAGGAACTCATAGTGGCCTTGGTAGGTACGGAAGCCCATTTTATGGATATCTTCTGGGTGCATGCGGATTTGATGATAGTCACTGCGGAGGTCAAGTTTGGAGAACCATTTTGTGCCATAAAGCTCGTCAAGGATTTCATATATAGATGGAATGGGAAAGCGGTCTTTGATAGTTGTGGTGTTTAGGGCTCTGTAATCGACACAGAAACGCCATGTTCCATCTTTCTTTTTGACAAGGAGAACTGGTGAGGAGAAAGCACTGGAGATATGTTGGATGATGCCACTGGCTAGCATCTCTTTAATCCGTGTTTCAATTTCTTGTTTTTGAAAGTGAGGATAGCGATATGGTCTAACATTGACAGGATTAGCTCCATCCAATAAGGGAATATGGTGGTCATTCGGTCTGGGAGGTGGCAGGGGGTGGGTTGGTCAAAGATATTAGAGTATTTGTCCAGTGAAGGAGGGTAGGGTGTTGTGAGGGTGGTGGTTGAGTAGGGGTAGGTGTTACCATTTGAAGTTCAAAAACAGTGGCAATGGAATTGGTTGAAACTAGGCGCCTGAGTTGGTAAAGTGAAGCTTCTTCTAGTTGTGTTTTGGGCTCACCCGTAAGTTGGACTAGTTGACCATCTTTTACAAATTTCATTGTGAGTTGGTCATAATCAGTCAGGACCGGGCCAAGAGTTTTAAGCCATTGGACTCCCAGGACCATTTCTGCTCTGCTAAGTGGAAGGACAAATAGGTCAACCAGAAATACGTGTGGGCCGAGGTGAAGCTGGACCTGGTGACATAAGGATGAGCATTGAAGTTCATCACCGTTTCCAACCAAAACTTGGAAGGATTGGGCCGGTTGAAGTGTAAGGCTTAGGTCAACCAGAAATGCGTGTGGGCCAAGGTGAAGCTGGACCTGGTGACATAAGGATGAGCATTGAAGTTCATCATCGTTTCCAACCAAAACCTAGAAGGATTTGGCCGGTTGGAGTGTAAGGCCCAGTTGCTTAGCTACTCTATCTTGGATGAAATTATTGGTGCTGCCACTATCAACCAAAATGGTCACTAGTTGTTTGCCAATATGGCCCAAGACACACAGGGTTTGTGGGATTGGATGGCCCATTAAGGCGTGAAAGCTAATTTGGGTCGAAGTCGATTCTATTGACTGGGGTTCAGGTGTTGTGTCTGGGGTGGGTGTAAGTAGGAGTTGGGAAAGGGTGTCTTCGGTGGTCTCGAGGTGGTCATGGACGGTGATTAGCAGGTGAAAGGCGTTTGCACTTATGGCCTCTGTGCCAGCGGTCGTCACAATTATAACATAGTCCTTTGTCACGACATACTTGCAACTCAACTGGGGATAGGTTTTTGATGAAAGGTTTCGGATTGGGTATGGCAGGCTTGAAGGAGGCTCTGGCAGGAAATGATGGGGTGGAAGTAACGGGGTTGGAAAAGTTGGGTGGGGACAGGTTTCGGGTCGAGATTTGTAAATCGTTAAGTTTCTCCTCTTGCAATTTAGCTAGGCTGATGGCTTGGGTGAGGGAGAGGGGTTGAAAGGCTTGAACTTCGCAGCGTATTTCGGGTTTCAGGCCCAAAATAAAGTAGCTCATATAGAACGGCGGCGAAAGGTCAGTGATGCGGTTGGCAAGGGTTTCAAATTGGGTTTGGTAGTCTTTGACTGTAGAGGTTTGACAGAGTTTGAATAGGGAGACTTTTGGGTCTTCATAAAGGGAAGGTGCAAAGCGTATCTCTATGGCTTGAAGAAACATGGGCCAGGTGAGGAGTTGTCCATTGGAGTGCATCCATTGGAACCATGAAAGAGCTTCACCATCCATGTAGAAGGAAGCAAGGCGGATGCATTAATCTTCAAGTGTTTTATGGAAGTTGAAAAACTGAGTAATTTGGAAAGTCCATCTTAAGGGGTCGGAGCCGTTGAATCTGGGTATATCGAGTTTGATGGAGTTGGTTGAAAAGGTGTTTGTGTGGATGAGCCAATGTTGGTTTCAGGGGAATCAATCTTGGTTTTGAGGATTGAAATTTCAGAGGCTAGGGTGGAAACTTCATGTTGGACAGATTGTTGGTTTTGTAGGATTTGCAGGAGTGTTTTTTCAATGTTATCAATGAGGTGAGATGAGGCAACCATGGCAACGAAAGCACCAATTGCAAGGTGCGGGGATTTCAAAAGGGAAAAAGACAAGATAACAGCTCCTTTCGAGGGGAGATCACCTCCTAAAAACAAGAAAGTTTTCTGAATTCTGTGCTATGCATTTCATTCCATTTCCAACATTACATATAGGACCATGACAACTCATAATAGGACAGTACTAAATACACGTAATTCCTTCTAGATTATTATATGCATAGGATTCCTCAGGGTGCCTTCTGATGGTTATCCCATGGGAGCTCATACCATTTGGGCTTGACTGTGTTGCGCTTGGCCCTAGTTTGGGGTATTGGGCTGTCAAGATGCTATTCTTTAGTTGGCTTTGTTGTCAGTGGGGGATTTGCACCTTAGATGAATGGAGGATCTGCACCTCGAGCCATAACAGTAGCACAACCGGTTGTTGCTATATACTCAGCTTCAGTGGTAGAGAGCGCAACAACTGGTTGTTTCTTTGATGACCATCATATTGTACCGGTGCCCAAATGAAATGCGTACCCTGAAGTGCTTTTTATCGTCTCTATATCTCCGGTCCAATCACTATCTGTGTATCCAACAAGATTCACATTATTATTATTAGCATAAAAATTCCATCAGTCAGAGTTCCTTTGATGTAACGAAGAATTCTCTTAGCTCCTTGTAAATGACAAACACGTGGCTCTTCCATAAATTTGCTAAGCAGTCCAACTCCATATACTATATCCGGCCTAGTTGTAGTCAGATATCTCAAACTTCCGATCAAACTTTTATAATTGGTTGAATCTACCTTTTTGCCATAATTTTCTCTTGTCAATTTCAATTTTTCTTCAACTGGCGTGGAAACCGGCTTTGAATTCTCCATCTTGAATTTCTTCAGAATATAACCAGCATATTTATTAAGAGAAATGAAGATTCCATCATGCTGTTGAGTTACCTCAATGCCAAGAAAATAAGACATCAAGCCCAAATCAGTCATTTCAAAGCAATTTATCATAGCCTCCCTAAATTGTGCAATCATCTTGAGATTATTGCCAGTAAAGATTAGATCATCAACATAAAGACATACAATAAGAATACCTCCAGGTTCAATAAATTTAATATATAAAGTGTGCTCAAATGGTCATCTTTCAAAACCATTTTGTATGAAGTAGGAATCGATCTTCTTATACCATGTCCTTGGTGCCTGTTTCAATCCATACAATGCTTTCTTCAACCTGTATACTTTGTCTTCTTTTAATTTGATCACATATCCTACAGGCTGCTCAACATATACTTCTTCTTCCAAAGTACCATTAAGAAATGCAGAGTTAACATCCATTTGATGTATTTTCCAGTTATTTTGGGCTGAGAGAGAAATAATCATTCGAATTGTATCCAATCTTGCAACAGGAGCAAATACCTCAAAGTAATCAATACCTGGCTTTTGCTTGTATCATTTAGCCACCAACCTTGCTTTAAAGCGATCAATCTCACCATTGGGTTTATACTTTGTTTTCTATACCTATTTTACTCCAATTGGTCTTTTATCTGTTGGCAAATATGTTAGCTCCCATGATGCATTCTTCTTAATTGCATGAATCTCATCATCCATAGCTTTTTGCCAATTCTTATCACTCGAGGCTTCTTCAAAAGTCATTGGCTGACAATCTGCAAATAAAGCAAAGTTGATAATTTCTTCATCGGATGGATCATTATCATTACTCACAACATAATCTTCCAATCTGGTTGGTAATCTACGATGCCTCTATGGTCTGTTGGATGTTTCTGGCTCATCAGGTGTGGGAACTCCATGTTCATTCCCTTCTTCATAATTCTCTGGAATCATCATCGCCTTCTTCTAGGCTTTCAAAGACCAATGCCACATTCCTTCTTGATCAAACATCACGTCACGGATGATAATCACCTTCTTTATCTCTGGATTGTAAAGTCTGTAGGCTTTTGAGTTTGTGCAATAACCTATGAAGATACACCTTTCACCTTTGTCATATAATTTCTTTGAGTTGATCTGGTACATGGGCATAAGCAATACACCCAAAAACTCTGAGGTGACGAATTGAGGGTCTCCTTCCACTCCAAGCTTCTTCGGGTGTTTTGTCACAAACACTCTTTGTTGGACACCTGTTTAAAATATAGACAACAGTAGCAACAACTTATGCCCAAAATTCTTTAGGCATTTGTTTAGCTTTCAACATGCATCTCACCATATCCATGATTGTCATGTTTTTCCTTTCTGCTACTCCATTTTGTTGAGGTGTGTATCTGGTTGTAAGTTGATGTATTCCATGCTGCTTGTAACGCCCTTCGTTACATTAGTAATCCAAAACAAATTGTATAAAATTCATTTAATACATTTAATTAAAATATGTTAATCATAAAATTTTTATCAATTATATAATTCTGGAAAATATCTCATATTAAATAAAATCGTAATAATGTATCACAGTAATAAATGATAAATCCATAGGTCCAAATAAAACGTCAAGCCTCAAAACCGGGCGTCTGCCAATAAACCCAACGATAAATAAATAAAAATGTCTAGCCACATACGGCTCCTTATTTAAGAAAACACTAACCAAGTTAGGAATAATAACTAAGAAAATTCGCTAGGTCTTCAATCCTCTCCAGTCCCAGTGATGTCGTCCTCGTGCTCTAAAAACAACACTTTTAATGAGATATAATCCCAGTGAATAAAAATAATTGTTTGATAAAAATGTTCGCAAATATTGTTGTTTTCAGCCGGCGCGGTAACCGGAAAAACATTCATGGTACCCGCTAATTTTTAAAATAGTAGATATAGTAAACCTCCAAAATAATAAATATATATAAATAAAATTAATGTCAAGCATTGAAAGTACAAACTCATAAGCTCAGCAACGGTCACATCTCATTGTATTTAATCACATTCACCATGCAAACTCTACACAATGCAATACAACTCCATGAACATGACTCGGTGATTCCCAGAATCACTTGACTTGACTCTTTGGTTCCCAGAACCGGTGTGAATCCCAGATCCACTAAGGTCTATGAGCTCATATCCATGCAATGGCGTCCCACTGCCTTCCCCATCCCAGATGGAGGTATCTAATAATATTCCATCCCAGATGTGAATATTTTAATCATCTGATATCCCATCCCAGATGGTGATATCTCCATCCTATTCCCGGAATAGAATGTAGAACCGTCATCCCTTCCCGGAAGGTGATAACCAACTCATATACACTATGCAATATGTCATCCCATATGACTATCAAAATCTTATCAAACTCCATGGCACCAATTTCATGAACACTATAACAGATTTATATTACAACTATCATGACAAATTAATATTGAATTTAATATGTTTATTATAATACCAATTTTCTAATGTAACCGGCTTTTAAACACAAGAATCCAAGCATGCAACAGGTGCTTCACCTATTCACCGCTACAACAACATTATTAACATAAGGTATAAAAAGTCTAGCGTGAAATTCAAAATAATTTGCATTCAAGTGGCATTTACAATTTTATAAAAAGTAGATTAGATAAGCCAAAAGGACTAATCTAGTACATAATAGCTTAAACAGAAGCACGTACAACATTGCCACACAAAAATATATTCTTTGATAAAAAATCAATTATCAAAAGGTGAGATTTTTTAAGAATCTCAAAATCAAGAACCCTAACATATTTTACTATTTCAGAAAAGACAAAGTTACGTGTAGAAGCCTCAAATTAATTGTACCATGAAAGTGTGAGAAAAGTTATTTTTACTCACCTTTTGCAGACCTCCAATGTGCTCTAAAAATTACGTATGATAAGGATTTGCACTTCCTTAAAAATTCCCCTCCCATTTGGTGGCGTTCTTGGATCTGTGTTGTTACGATCGCACTGGCAAGAAAGAAAAGAACCCTGAAATGCTACACTGCTGCGTAGTGACGAGTGTATTAGCACAGTAACCTACATATATTTTGTTTTATGACCCTGCGCCACTTTCATACATATATCTTGGTTTTTTTTACCTTGCGCCACTTTCATGTGTATATATATATATATATATATATATATATGTTGCACCTTAGGCAACGTAACTTATAGGTTCCCCCCTCCCTCCCCTTTTTTTTCTTTGTTTCTTTATTGTTTATTTCTTTTTTTTTTCTTTTCTTATTTTTTTTGAATAACTAGGCCCACTTGACTTATGAGCTATCCCTAGGCCCCTACGTGAAAAGTCTGTACTTATGTTTACATTCATATATATATATACACACACACACATATATTCTTAATTCATTATTCCCCTTGCAATTCCTAACCAACTCTAATAAATTTTATACTAACAAATCCTTTACACTAAACCTCTTAATTATATCTTATTTTTATTATATCATTATTTTTTATTTTTTATTTTTATAACATAATCTCTTTTTTTTCAAATTAATTATATTATAATTTTAGGATGTTACACTGCTCAAAAACAATCTGTTCAGGCAATGTATTCTTGGCCCCTGTCTGTTCTGAGCGCTTTGATTCTGCAGTCACTTTGCTTTTCTACAAACGCCTTGAATGTTGTAAAGGCTCACAAGTTTCTGATTTCTGCTTCAAAAATTGCACCCAAGTCTTTCTGCTAAAATCATCAATAAAAGTAATGAATTACCCGCTACCACCTTGTGTTGACACTTCAACCGAGCACAAATCTGAATGAACAATCTCTAGCAGCTTTTTTGCTCTCCATGACTTTCCAGATGGAAATGATTCTCTGTGCTTCTTTCCCATTTGACAAGTCTCGCATATACCATTTGGAATATTCACAACAGGTAAACCAAAAACATATTCTTTTTGTGATAGATAATTTAATTCAGAAAAATGAAAGTGACCAAATCTCATATGCCACAACCAGTCATCATTTGGAATTATAGAGCTTAAACAAGAAAACTTATCATGTTGAATTTTCAAGGGAAATAGTCGGTTAGGAGTCATTTTTACTTTAGCAATGAATCTCTCATTTTTGTCAACCAATGTGCAGTAGCCGTGGTGAATCTGCATGTTATAACATTTCTCTGACAGTTGTTCCATACTCAATAGATTGTGATGAAGACCAGGAGCATAGAAAACATCAGAGATAAAATTCAGTGAACCATCTTTCAACCTTATAGCAACTTGACCTTTTCCCAAAATTGGAATATTTGTATTATTTCCAAATTTTACGATAGATTTTACCATTTTATTCATTGAAGAAAATAACTCCTTCTTTCCACACATATGATTCATACCGTGAATCCGCAAGTGAACGGCTTCGTCGTCAAGTAATAAAAAGACCGAACCCACAGGGACCGTGATCTTAAATAACAATTAATTATTAAATTAATTAAACTAAACAAGAAAAAGATTTGGAATTTGAAATAAGAATTAACTAACAAATCTAGTAATTAAAACACATTTAAATAAAATCGCAATCAAATCAAATCTGGAGATTTTCAAATTAAAAGAGATTTCCAAGAATTTGGTTACCAACAAGACTGCTCATGCTACTAAATTGACTACCCCTCTTGTTAATTATCAAAATTTCTTTGAAGGTGAATTTATCCTAAATAAGTTAATGTTTCCTCTCAAGATACAAGAACCGTTCCCAATTAAACCAACCCCTACTCTCGTGGTAATTGTATTTAAATTGAACCCATTAAGATTCATGACAATTCAATGAACCCTCGAAGGACCGCTTCTAACTCTCGTGATTTAAGTCCTAAGTTCAATCCCTATAGATTCAATACCTAAGTTCACCGCTAGGTTCATCCTTAGAGTATCCATGACATGCAAATAAGTGCGCACCAAATTCACAAGTAATTCATGCAATAGGAATTAAATCGAAAGCAAAATTGAAATTAACAAGAAGCAAAACGTCAATTCATCACATAAAACGAGTCTTGGGCATAGCCCCAATTCCTAGAAATATAAGGACTACTCAAGCATTGACATGGTCATAGCAGCCTTGAATAACAAAAGCATAAAAAAACCTAAGAGAAAAGAAGAAATTGAGAAGAAGAAAAATCCTAATTTTTGCCTAAGGTAGCAGCCAAGAGATCCCTATTTTCGAGCCTAATTTCCCTATTTATAGAGTAGGTTAACTTGGATTTAAAGCTATCACAAAATCAGATCAAATCAGCTAATCAAGATTCCAAATTTTGTGCATCACAGCCATGATGCCTGTCCGACCAAGCCGTGACAGGTTCTGACTTGGAGATGACTTCACTGTTTGGTCTGTCACGACCGTGATGGTCATCACGGCCTAGCCGTGATTAGTTCTGCCTGCGAGAGTCTGGTTCGGTTTGCATGTCACGGCGGTGATGGCCATCACGACCTGGCCGTGACCAGTTCCGAGTTTTCCATTCTTCTTTCTTTTCAGCCCTACTCGATCATGGCAGGCCGTGATGGGCTCTGTTTGGCTCACTTTTCTTGTATTTCAAGCTCCACCTTCATGCAAACTCCAACATAACTGGTCCCGAGCATTTTAATCTTCAATTCCTGCACACAAACACCACAAAACCATCTTACCCGTTCCAAGGTAAAAACTCACAAAAATCAAATTAAATATACCTAAACTATATGAAAATGCATGCAAAATGACAAGGAAATATGAGGTGAAATCACACTCATCAATGATTACTACACCCAGTATCCAAATACCAAATATTTTCTTCTTTTGAAAATGTATTACTTGCCAAAAATAAACTTTGTGGGTTATCAGAATTCTCACCAACATTTTGATACTGATTTTATGCCACATTTGCATGTCGTTTGAATCTGCAATCTGCAGCTTTGTGTCCAAATTTTCCACAATTGAAACAATTAAAATTTGTTCTTTCTTGGTTGTTGTTTCCTCTTCCTCTTCCTCAGTTGGCAGGACCATAAATATTTCCACCTCTTCCTTGACTGAGTGGTTGAAAATTGTTGTGTCTTCCTTGGTTGAAATTGCTACGTCCTTTTCCTCTGAAATTTCCTCAACCTCTACCTCTGTAATTTCCTCTTCCTCCACTATAGAAATTATCATGACTTCTACCTTCTGCACTTTGACTAGATTCAACAACATTACTGAGATTCACCGGACTCTTTAAGGCTTCTTCATTTATTTTTTTCGTCTTCTCCAAGATTATGTTCACATGACTTTTAATGCTTCCCTGTAACTCTGCTACTGTCATGGTGCTGTATCGCGAGACTCAATTATTGTAGTCACCACATGATCAAACTTCATCGGCATAGTGAGCAGAATTTTTTCTACCACCTTGCTATCAGGAATGTCTTCTCCATATACTCTCATCTTGTTGACAAGATCTATAACACGTGAAAAATATTGTTCAAGTGTCTCTGAGCTAGACATTTCATATCTTTCATATTCTCTACGTAGAGATTGTAATTTGGGTTTCTGTGCTTTTTCAACTCCTTTATATAATAGCTTCAAGATATCCCACGCTTGTTTGGCTGTTTTGGCATTTGCTATTTTACCAAAAACTGAGTAATCTACTCCTTGGTGAATTTGTGAAAGTTCCAACCGGTCATTCCTTTGAGTAGTTTCATGAGCTCCTTCTTGTAATCCTGGTTCCACAAAGCTCCAGATATTGTGAGCTTTTAAGTGGGTGGTCATTAATAATGCCCAGTAACTATAATCAAGTTTACCATCTAGTTTTGGACCAGCCCAGACAATATTAAAATTAATTGCCATATCTTTCTCTCAAAATATACCAACTCACAAAAAAAATATTTGACACAATGCGAACTCTAGCTCTGATCTCTTGTTCCTCATGCACTCAAAATATTTTAATTTTCACAATACCAGGCTCTCTAGCTCTGATACCAATGCTCTCTAGCTCTGATACCAATTTGATATCAGAGAAGCATGATAACAACACACACACTTGCAGCGAGAAGAGAATATAACTCTTTAAGATAATGCATATAACACATTACCTATTCTGCCTTTTATAGGCAATGATGTTACAACAAAATAGTAAAGTTCAAAATAGGAAACCAGTAAAACATATACAGCCACTTATTTTCTTGTCTGGAGAAATATGACTACCCTTCCTTTATTTTAGCTTATGAAGGATGGCTATTACATTCTTAATATTTTAACCACTTGATTTAATATCTGACATAGCTTACTTTAAAATTAAATTAAGATTTATCTTACAATATTCTACTCCCCTCTCTCTAAAGTGATCGAAATCACATATTCTAATATTGATTCCATATATAAATTAGACATCCAAGGTACTAACTCAACAATAATGCAAAAATTCCAATAATTTGATATTTATACAATAAACAACTCGTTAGTGATCAAATACTCTTGTTCTAAAAAATTACCTTTTTCGATTTTTAACATTCTCCTATAACAATATAAATTTTAGTACATTAATCTTACTTGGCAGGGTGAAAGGGCAAAGAATCAAGATTGGTGGGTACAAAGCGAAACTAATAATCGGCAAGGCTAAATAAAGTTTGAAATAGTTGAAAAAATAGAAGAGGTTGGTTCAGTTTGAAGCGTTGTACCTCAAAAGATAGTCTTGATAGAAGACAATAGGATAAGCACTTATCATTTAAGCTCTTATGTATAAGTTGTTTCTATAATCAAAGAGAAAATATAGTCATATTGTTTTCATATAAGCTATCCTGGAGAGCTTATCAAAATAAGCTGAAAATAACTTATAAACATGTTATAAGCTGTTTCCATAAGCTCTCCTAAACATTTATGCCAATAAATAAGTCTAAATAAGTTGTTTATAAATCAATTCAAACAGGTCCAATATCAATAATACACTGTTCAATTTTTTTAAGGAAATATTATTATTATTATTAAATAGGTTTTACATGGATTTACTAAATAGAGAACATACCCATATATATTATCAGGTCTTCAAGATTATAAAAAACTGGCGTTGTTGACCCGTGCGAGACGCACGGACATCCGTTAGGTGATTATTTTCGTAATAGTTTATTATATATAAATTCAACATGAACAACATTAAATGTACTATTTTTTAAATATAAACAATACTATTGTTTGCAACAGTTGGACTCGTATATTCAATAGTTAATCAATAACAGGCTACATGACAAATTTGTATGATAAAATATTTAGTAGGTTTTATAAAAGCTTGACTTTTCATTACGGATATGAGTTCATGATATGCAATATGTTAATATTTTATGCTTATGAAAAGAATACACACTTCCATGATATTATATGTTATTGTATTGAACATTTCTATAACAACAACAATAGAAGAAACTTTGATGGAAAAAAAAAACAATCATAGTTTGATATTCAACAGTATTTTAAATCTGTATGATCCTGTTATTTAGGGTAAGTTACAATCTTGCATTGTTATGTTCAATTTAAGTATCATAAAGCTATTGTAAAAGCAATAAATATTACGAATCAAAGGTAAAGAAAATGAAAAGAAAAATCCATTAGGTGTGACACAATGATTTTATTTTTTCACAAGTGACACGTGCCGTCAGTTTATTCGTCCACAATAAAATCATGCTACAATATAAATTTAAGAAAATGTCCTAGTATGAATAACACAATAATTAAATAATTATATTTTAAGAAAATGTCAAATGACTAAAATATATGTGGGCCCCATCGGTGACACGTGTTACCCGTTTATTCGTCCACGAAAAATCAAGCTACCATTTGCTTTAAACAAAATATATAATATTAACAATTTTTAAAAAAATATTTTAATTTAAAAGTTTTTTTAATAAATTTATTTTTTTTAAAAAATAAATTTAAAATGTTAATATTTTTTAAAAAATGGTACAAAAATTATTTAAAAAATGTTTTTAAATTTAAAAAGTTTCAGTCAAAAAATAATTTTTTAATTAAAAAAAGGTAAAAGAAAAATGTTTTTTAATCTTAAAAAAATCTAATAAAAAATGTAAAAATTAATGCGAAAAAAGGATTTTAAATAAAAAAAGATTTCGATTTTTTTTGTAACTAAAATAAATTAAATAAGAAAAGTTTTTTATAAAAAAAAGGTTTTTAAAAAAAATTGTGAAATTTTTTAAATACTTTTTTGTGTGATTAAAACAAAATTTTGAATAAAAAATAATTTTTATTTTTAAAAAAATATTTCCTTAAAATATAATTTTTTTAAAATAACAGTTTTTTTAAAAAACAAATTTCGATATTTTTTCAAAAAAATTATTTTCTAATGGAACTTTTTAAAATTAAAAAATAATTTAAAGATTTTTTTTTGTAAAGCTACCATTTGTTTTAAACAAAATATCTAATATTTAGAAATTTAAAATAAATATTTTTAATTTAAAAGCATTTTAAATTTTTTTAAAACACAACTTAATTAAAAAGTATTATTTTTTACAAAATTCTAAAAAAAATTTATTAAAAAAAGTTTTTGTTAATTAAAAAAAGTTTCAGTTAAAAAAAAGTTTTAATTAAAAGATTCAAAAGAAAATTTTTGGTTAATAAAAATGTAAAAAAAATTATTTAAAAAAATCGGAATTTTTGTAAATAAAAAAAATTTAATTTAAAGAAAAATTTAAATAACTTTTTTTGTTTTCTTTTAAGAAAAAGACAAATTTAAGTTTTAAAAAAAAACTAAAAACTCTACAATTGCACTATTATTTTTATAATAAAAAAAATATTAAAAAAATCGGATTTTTTTTAAAAAAATTATTTTTAATTATCAAATATTTTAAAATCAAGCTACAATTATTTTTTAAAAATATCTAATATTTTTCAATTTAAAATAAATAGTTTAAAATTTAAAAGTTTTTTTAATAAACTTTTAAAAAAAAAAAATTAATTAAAAAATTTATTATTTCTTAAAAATTGTAAACAAATTTTATTAAAAAATGTTTTTGATAATTAAAAAAAGTTTCAGTTAAAAATATAATTTTTGTAATTAAAAAAAGTCTAAAAGAATTTTTTAAAAATAAAAATGTAAAAAAATTATTTTAAATTTATTTTAAATTAATTTTTTTTTATTTTCTTTTAAAAAGAAAGACAAAATTTATGTTTAAAAAACCCTAAATTTGCGCTATTATTTTTTTAATAAAAAAAGATTAAAAAAAAATTTAAAAAAAGTTCTTAATTTTTTTTATAAAAAATATTTTTTTTTTAAAAAATATTTTAAATAATTGTTTTTTAATTATAAATAGAAAGACAAAGTTTAAATTGAAAAAAAAAAGGATACTTAGCGCTACAGTAGCGCCACGTGTTAGTCTCTCATGCAACCTGTTATGAATAGTGAAAAAGGGGTTTACTTATTAAGTATATCGTTTTTTTATATAAAAAGAATTTTTTATTAAAAAAAGATTTTAAATATTTTTTTAAATTTTAAATAGAAAGACAAAATTTAAATGAAAAAAAAAGATATTGTAACGTTACAGTAGCGTCACGTGTCAGTCTCTCATACAACCTATTATAAATAGTATATTAAGTATATAGATATAGATACTATTAGGTCCTGAAATTTTATAATAAAAATTATTGGAAAAAAAGTGTCAAAGAATATGTTGTTATATGGCCTAAAAAAGAGAATATTTCGCTATCAGCTATAAAAAGAAATGATTTAATTGATATGCAGGTTTATTATAAAAGTTTTGTAGATCAATTTTTAAAGAGGAAAAGTCCAAATTGGTTTCTAAAAATTTTTGTAGACTCACTTTTAGTCTTTAAAAAAATAAATTAATCATTTAATCGTCAAATTCTCAAATACAGGACACATTAATCTTTAGGTTTAATTCCGATATCGATTTACTTATCAACGTGTCCTATTAACCATCTCACTTGACCCGTTAGTGATTCTGTATGGCTTACGACGATTTCTTCCTTAGAAAACAAAAAAAAGTGAAAAAAATACATAATTTAAAAATTCAAATACTTGAAATCTTTGTACTTTTTTACTTTTCTTTAATTTTTTATGACAGTAATTAGTCATCGGTCACACATGATCAGTAACAGATCAAGTAGGATGGTTAAAGAACAGATAGGCAAGCAAATGGATGTCAAAACTAAATTTAGAAACTAATGTGTCTCGCGTTTGAAAATTTGAGAAACTAATGTTTAATTTATTTTTTTTAAGACTAAAAACGGTCTTCGAAATTTTTCATAGATGAATTTGGGCCTTCCTATTTTTTAAAACAATCAAAATTAAACTAAAAACGTAATGCAAAAATATTAGTGACTTAACGAGTCGATCACAGCCATTCATTTTGGATGCTATTGGCATCGAGCGGCGTACATATCACAAATGAATTCCTTACCCGCGTCGAAGACAAACACAACGTGACGTCCCCTCTTTTCACATTTCTGTTCATTTCTCCGCAACAACACAGATTTTCCTTCGCCTCGAAGTTACCCTTCTCTCTCTGTCTTCTTCTTCTGTGTTAACAGTTTTTTGCGAAATCGCCGATGCTAGATTCAGAGCTTCACGATTTATCCGACGACGCCGATTACGCTGCTTCTCAGCAACAAGTAAGCCTTTCTCTCCGTCCACTTCACAATTTCTGTTTACCCTTTGTTTCCTCCGATTCGATTGCATTTCAATTAGGGTTTCTTAATTCAATTGATCACTTCAATCCTGAATTGCTTTTTATCCTTTCAATCACAAATTTAACCGAGTTAACCAGCTTTTTGAGGATCGATTCTTGTTAGGGGTCTGCAAGCATGATGTTGCATAGCGACAATACTAAACAGGGCTCGTCCAGTGAGCGTGACGATGCTGAGATTGTATATTTGAAGGACAATGTCGCAATTCATCCCACTCAATTTACCTCTGAAAGAATCAGTGGAAGACTGAAATTGATTAAGCAAAGCTCTTCCTTGTTTATGGTAATGATTGATTTTTCGTTCCGCTCCTTTTTGGTTAGGTGTGATTTGTTTGTTGTTTATGCAAATGTTCTCATTTACACTTCATTGTAGACTTGGATACCTTACAAAGGGCACAGCTCAGATGCAACGCTGTCTGATAAAGGTAGTTTGCATTTATAGTATACTGGATGAATTTACTGCCTTGTGTAATGTGGTTATATACGTTGAACTTTGCTCCATTTCTTGTGTAGACAGAAACCTTTATACGATAAGGGCGGTTCCCTTTACTGATATCAGGTCCATCCGGAGGCATAATCCACCACTTAGTTGGCAATATATCATTGTTGTTCTGTCCTCAGGTAAAGTTCTGTTGATGAATCAGATGGATTTTATGTTTACCAAGGTAGTTTTTGATTTTTCCTTGTTTTGTTATCCACGCTGCTTTAACCAACTATTTAACTTCTATTGTTGATGGCCATTTATGTGTATGATATATTAAATCATGGGGCTGTGGGGTGTGCATGTGGTTGGTTTTCTTATTTTAGGAATAAATGTAGAGAAAATAGTGCCTTGGATGGATCAATCAATTATTTTTCGTATGGTAGGTAAATTGAAGTTTCTACACGTGTTATGCACTTTGTTGGAAAAAGCAACTAATGGGCCAGGATGCAATTCCATTGGATTTAATGTGAAATTTGGCAGAAACTCTGCCAAATTCTCCCAGGAAACACTAAATAAGTGTGGGAAAACATTAGAGCTGGGATTAGCTTCACGGAGTCCACAATCAAATGGTGTGGGGATTGGGGAGACCTCACGGTTTTATTATATGTTGAGAACTAGGTCTGATTTTTATAGCCCCAAGCCCCCAACTAAAGCCTGGAAAGGAAACCTAGACTGGGCCAACCAATGCAGGAAAAACTAAACTGAGAACATTTGTATTGGGGCAGAATAAAGTGTGAAAGTGTCGGCTCTTTAATCTGTATATAGCAGAGGAAAATTTATAAATGGAAAAAGGTTTCTTGAAGTATGTTATAACTTAATGCATAATACTGGCTTCTGCATAGCATTAACTTTGGTGCATGGATACAGGGATACAGTAACTTTTGAAAATTTTAGGAAAAGGGTACTGCAAGATACTTGTAATACAATAGTAAAAAATCTATTTGATTTTTTTAAAAATAATGTGATAATAAGTGTTAAAAAATTATAATATCATTATTTTTTAATAATTTTATAATATGCACATTGCACACATGTTACTGTTTTTATGCCTTTTCCAAGTTTAATGCATCTTAAGAATGTTTGTTAGAAGATAACAATGTTAGGGTTTCAAAACCATTTTGAGATGTGGCTGCATCTGGGCTTCCGACATCAATAGCTAACATTTTACATTTCAATAAAGCAACATTCAACTTTTTGCCAAATTCTCCAACTGAAACTCTTCTAGCTCCAATTGAAAGTAATACGATACAAACCTTGGGAATCCACACTACAAAAGCTAGTTGTGGTTGAAGAGTCCAATGCCATATGAACCTCATATAGGAATTCCATACTTCCGATGTGGGACTCAAGTCCCATACCTTACAATCAGATCCTGACATCCCACCACGCTCTGCATCTCCAGGGTCCATGCTGTTGTGCACTAGCCCTTTGACTAGTCTTGGGTGAACACTTTAATTCATGTGTAACCTCTCCCGCCGCTCATTTGCATCCGAGAGTCATGGTGCAGAGCCCTGAGACCAATTGATACAAATTTAGGAAGAAGTGCACCACAAAAGCTAGCCGTTGTGGCAGGAAAGCTCAAGGTCATACAAATCCCATATTAGAATCCCATAATACCAACATACCTTGTAATTGGATCCTAATATAATACCAAGTACTGCTTTCTATATCTGATCTGTATCATCCAATTCTATTGATTTAAAAAAAATTGTTTTCTTATTTATTTGATGAGCGCATATATAGCTGCTGCACTTAATTGCTGGAATGTGATTTTTTTTTTTCTTTTTTTTCAGTAATTATTATTTTTATTTGAAAGTCTGCTATGGCTCCTGTGTGATGCTATATCTGATAAATATATGTAATTGTAGTATTTTAAGCTTTCTGGGTAATATCGATTTGGTAAATAAGATGTTTGTGCTTGTTTACCTACATTTTTTTTATGTAGAGCAGGTCTGGATATTTGACTGAATCTATACCTTTTATTGTGTTTTCTAAAATTCTATCATGTGTGAATAAAATCTTTTTGCAGGACTTGCCTATCCACCTTTGTACTTCTACAGTGGAGGGGTCAAAGAATTCCTTGCTACAATAAAGCAACATGTTCTTCTTGTGAGGTTAGCTCCTGATTTGATGTCTTTTTTGAAAAAAAAAATTTCACATGGCTTATTAACATTACCAACACCAGTCTATTCATGACAGACTGAGGAACTTAGTTTTTTTTTTTTTTTAATAATTACTTTTCGTTTTAGTCTTGTAGGCTGTAGATAGTTGCTGCTACTGTTCTGTTGCCGTAAATTTATGATTGATGTTTTTGTTTTGCTTTGTATGAAATTGACGAACCTGCAGTTGGGCATTCTTTCATTATCATTATATAGCTTTTTAAATGACAGCATGACACTACTATATACTACTCGCAAGACTTGACCATTCTAAGTTTCATGTAAGTGATCTGATGTGTGACACATCTCAAGAATCCTTAATAAGCATAACATTTTTTAAATGTCCGTGATCATCTTATCTTACCCATGGTTTCTGCACTCTGTATTTACTGATGATACCAGCCTTTTCCTCTTTAACATGCATCAAGATCACCGTTTCCTGCTGGCATGACACCAAAAAAATCCTATATTAATAGCAAATTTCTATTTTTCGTAATTTCCCTTGCAATTTTGTTCATGTTAGAGTGCCAAATGCAGATATTTGTTAAATATATTTTTTTTGTTCTTGTTGTGCTGCATTTCAGATCTGCAGAAGATGCAAATGTATTCCTTGTGAACGATTTTGAGAATACTCTGCAGGTGTGTTCTGTGCAATATTCAAGCAAATTTTGTGTTAGAATATCTGAAAAATAACTTGTAATATCATTTTTTTTATATCTTAAAATATTTTAGAGCATCTTAGAAGACGTCGTAGGAGTTATTTTCCTATTTATTATTTCATGATTTGTTTCCTTATTTAATTAGGACTAGAAGTTTATTAGTAGTATATATAGAAGTACTGTTGGATTTGTTTTTTGTACCACATCATCTGATCACATTATCATCATATTAGTATCAATATCATTCCCATATTATTCCGAGTCTCTATTTTTTCTTTCCTCCTTTCTTACCTAAATCCCTCCAATTCAACAGTTTGTTTGGTTGGAGGTTTTTAGCAACTGGATCATTATTGCATAGTATCTTTTGACTTTTAGCAATGTCATCAACATATCTGGAGAAAAATATTTCCAATAAATGCAGGAAATTTTATATCACTAGTGATACAAGATCATTAGTAACTTATCCCTCTTTTATTTTGATGTTCAAAATATTAATGATGATTAGATGAAATTTATGTCCGTTTTTTCACTTTTAAATTTCAATTTCTAAATTTCTATTTTGAGCACAGACACTCATGTAAAAGTGTATGTATGTTTTCCTAGACTCTAGCAATAAAGATGAGAAGAATGTAGATGCTTACATTCTGGAATTCCCTTCGGCTTCTGAAGTCTCATTTGATTTATATAATTTTATTATGTCATTTTATTTGGCCTACAAAATTTTCTAATGATTGGATTGACTTCCAGAGAACTTTGTCTTCTTTGGAGCTGCCCAGGGCGGTTAATATTGCGTGCGGAAATTCAAGCATCTCACTTGATGAATCCATTATGAATGAGAACCAAGAGAGGGCTGATAGTGATGTCAACAATGGAAGTGGCAGTGTTGCTCAGTTTCATGGGAGGTCAAGACATAAAGTTCATGATCCTGCCCGGGACCTTTCTATTCAAATTTTAGAGAAATTCTCTCTTGTGACAAAATTTACCCGTGAAACAACTTCACAACTCTTTAGAGAAAACCAGAGTAATGAATTTAGTTCCAATGAGAGGAGAACCCATATCCAGACTAACCTTGATCATCCTAAGAAGTCTTCTAATGTTGCAGAAAACATTCCTGATGAAAGTCATGTTGTCTCAGATCCTCTGGAGGTAGCTTCTGTCAGCAAGAAAACTTTGTTTTTAGTTACAAAATTATTAGATGAGAGAACTTTGTTGCTCACTTTTTTGGTATCTTTTGCACTGAAGATAATTAACTTCCAGTGAATAACAGGATGGCATTTATGATCAATATGGAATTTGTAAGGATCCTCTAGAAAATTAGGGCTGACTAATTGATTCAATTGCAATAATACTGAATGATACAGAATATATACAGGAGTTCTAAGCTACTTTAGAAAATAAGATATTTCTTTATTCTAATATCAGATACCTTGATTCAAGGGATCTTTCCTAATCACACAAATATGTACAGATTAAAATCATTCCTAAAATATTAAACGGTTTCCCACAGATCCCTTTTGCTGTGTATGCTTATCAATTTAGGACATTGCTCATATTTCCAAAAAATTGCTGGTGACTTTCTTTGTTTCTCATTCCCTTTTACAACATATAATATTAATGATATTCTCTTTCATTTCTCTTCTGGCAGTTTGATAAATTATCACTTGTTTGGGGAAAACCGCGGCAACCCCCTTTAGGTTCTGGAGAGGTATGAGCTGTATGTTTCCTGTGAGATATTATTTCTTATGCAGGTTGCTAGCATCAGATTATAAGCATGAATTTTCTTGGAAATGCTCACTTGTCATGATGATCATCCATATTGTAATGCAGGTGTTTCTATTAGTTGCTTGCAAATGATAACGTAGAAGGATTTTTCTTCCTCGGGTGATTGCACCATAAGTTAGAGAGACAATATGATGGCTTCAGTTTAATTGTTCCCATGGAACTTCTAATTGCTTTTTTTGTTTTGGCTCTCTCCACGTGTATGTGTTTATCTTGCTATATTTCGTCTGTGAGGGGCAACAGAACAAGTATAAACTAGTTCTTCAATGTTTATTTTATGGACTGAAAACAACTAGTAAAATAGGACACTAGCACAGCACCTTGAAATGCAGAGGTAGCCCTCTGGTTTACTGGAATTCAAATGTAGAAAACAGTTGAAAAGATAACCAAAATACAGAAATATTCAAATGGTTTCCCCAGACACCAGGAAATACCACCATCCAGACCCTCTCTCCTTAATTTTTACATAATGATTGCCTGCCTCTTTCAGCCCCCACACCCTCCTCGTATCCTCGCTCATGCAAATCTTCCTCAATCATTTCTTCTCCACTATCCTGTTGCCAGCTTCCCCAACCATCCATTCCTAATTCAGCCACTACTGGCCCAGAATTAGTGTTAGGCTCCTCCTTTCACATTCCGGACCTCCTGTATATGTCTTAGAGGGAGCCCTAAGGGCGTATCAGTTTTTTTTTCCCAGTGATTCAATCAGTTGTATGTCAACCAACCTTTGATTAAAACATCTCTTTTTTTCCCGCTATCATAAATGACATTTGAGACGAATAAGAAAATTTTAATTTTACAATGTATTCTAATAAAAACAATGGGGCAATGGATTGAAAGACAGATAACTTGTGTGCTTTTTAGAAGGTAAGAAAGGAATTTCTGGGATTAAAATTGCAACCTATGGGAGGATTCTTATGAATGTTATCCCTGAAAATTTGGAGTTTGAAGTGGAAAGAAAATAACTTTCATACATTTTTATTTATTATACATATATGATGGTATACGACTATGCATGCATGTACTAGTGTCTTGACAAGTGTGCATACCAAATTTCTACTATGGCAATTTGTTTTGGAGAAACTTCAATCAATTTTAAGCTTGTTCAATGTCTTGCTCTTGTTTATATTTTTGTTTTTATGAATTTTGAAGTTTATGGTGCCAGAATGGATACGTGACTTGATATCAATTCCTTTCTGTTATTTTATTTTATAAATATAAATATACAATGCCATAAAGCAGCATTTTGGAATGTGATTTTTTTTTATAGGCAAATGTTAGTTAATTTTTTCTCCTTTGCCAAGGATTGAACCTTGGACCTCCAATACCTTAAACCCTTAGGGCTCGTTTGGTGATCAGGATAAGAGAGACGGGATAGGATAAGCTATCATATACTGTTTGAAACTATTGTTTGGTGAGCCAGCAGGATAGGATAAACCAATCCTGTCTCCTATCCTATCCTGTCCATCTAGTTAAAATTTTATCCTAAGGGGGGAGCTGGGTTAGAACTCAACAGGATATGATAAGGTGATTTAAAGTATAAAAAAAATGTATACATAAAATGATTAAAGTATAATAAATTATAATATGGTTACCGAAAAAGGTATAATAAAACATAAAATAATAAAAATATTAATAATTAATTTTAAAAATTATTATTTCTTCTCACAAGGCTAATTTTGTTACGTCATATTATTTTTAAAAACTGAAAAATAAATAAAAATATTATAATAATTTAACTATATGTAAAGTAAAAACTAAAAATGAATATTTAAAATTATAAAAAATTTAATTTAAGTTAAACAATATTTTAAATTTTTTTAATATTATATATAATTTTATCAGAAGGACAATTTTGTCTTTTTATATAATCTTAAAAAATGAAAATTAAAAAAAAAACTAAAATCTAATAAAATATGAAAACATTCAGAACAAGAACGAAAATTTTAAAATTCATACTAAAATTACAATGCTATCCAGTTGGTTATCTGGTGGACACCAAACGTCGGATAGGATAACAGCTTATTCTGCTCATACCCTATCCTGCTCCATTATCCTATCCTGACTAACAAACGAGCCCTTAACTCTAACCACTTGAGTCCCCCCCCCCCCCCCCCGAAAAAAAAAAAAAATTCTGGAATGTGATGTGACAACTTATGCATTGGTTTTTTGGTGTGATGCACATGATGTAGCCTTTGAATTAAATGTTTTCGAGTACAATAATTCAACTTTTGTGTGCTTCTTATGGCTATGCTGATTATGAGTTTTTTTAGGGATGTCAATGATGCTATTACATTTTAAAAACAAATTAATTGTCCTGAAAGTTTCAGATGATTTTTTGCTAAATTGCTTATTGGGGTCAAACATCTGCAGTGGATCACCTTCTTGGACTCTGAAGGACGAGTCACAGATTCAGAAGCTTTGAGAAAGAGAATATTTTATGGTGGACTTGACCACAATTTACGAAATGAGGTTTGTGTATTGTATATGTGATAAGTTTAAGCTAAATATTTGTATTATAAATTAAATATGCTCTTCCTCTCATTCGGCTTTGTATGAATGATAGGTTTGGGGTTTGCTTTTGGGATACTATTCATATGAATCAACATATGCCGAGAGAGAATACCTAAAGTCAGTTAAGAAGTCAGAGTATGAGACCCTTAAGAACCAGTGGCAGGTTCTCATTTGCTCCTAGCATGCATTTTTTATTGATATACTTATCTTTCTGCTTTCCTACTATTCACTTGATAATAGTTTTCTGTACTAAAAATTGGGTGCAGTTGATTATATGGAGGTTTGTGCCCTTTGTTGTATTTTAATCGTCTGCTAGATCTTCAGTTTCTAGTCTCTAGAATATCAAAATTAATGCTATGCTGGAAGGACTTTTGATTCAACAGTCTAAAAAGTAGACTGATGCAAGACTGATTATACAGTATCTAATATTGGTGTAAATGGGTCAATTTTTTTGAAATCAGAGATTGCTAAACTGCTGTGAGCCTGTGACACACTGCACTTGCATCTGGTGAATTTTTTCTCACCTGTATGGCTGTATCCCAGCCTGAATCATTGTTCCTGGGTCACTGTTACCCCCAGTAAACTGGGTTCTGGATTGTGCTACCTCAAATGCAGATATGGAACTGATAAAAAAATTAAATGCAAAGCCTAACCTTGCCGGTTAACAAATTTGATGTCCTAAACCTGGATCAAAACACATTTTTGTTGTCTGTTCTCTTTTTTAATTAATATATCTTGTATTCATGAGGTCTGATAATGGATATGCCCATCTCTTTTTACATTATTTTTCTGCCGTAACTCGTTATGCTCTCAACTAGCCTTTTTCAAAATATAATTTTGTTTATATACTTTTCTCTGTAGAGTATCTCCTTGGCACAGGCTAAAAGATTCACAAAATTCAGGGAAAGGAAAGGCCTTATTATGAAAGACGTGGTAAGCTGGAAACTAGTGCAACTGATTCAAAGTTAGAATGCCTACAAATGAACAGTCAAATGATGCTTATGTAGTTTTAACTGTTCTATTTTGAAGGTGCGAACTGATAGATCCCTCCCTTTCTATGAAGGGGATGATAATTCAAACGTAAATGTTCTGCGAGATATCCTGTTGACATATTCATTCTACAACTTCGATCTTGGTTATTGTCAGGTACTATATACAGGTGTTCTGGGGCTTAATCTTATTTTTGTAAATGTCATATATCTGGAACACCAAAATTTTGTTCTTATCCATTTTTGAAGTGATGGGCCCTCTTGTATATGCTTGTGGTTGCTGTGGATGTTTACTTGATTAAACAGATAATATTATGTATTCACTGCTGCCAGGGAGGTGTAACTTAATAGCATATATCTTTCTGAACCAAAGTACATCCGAAACCATGAATCATCATGTCCTTTAATTGTTTTCATATACCATCTTCTCCCCTTCCTCCATTCCAAAAAATGGGTAATAGTTGAGGATTGTTGTCTCATCTGGTTAGGGAATCTTATATATGTGCTGTTTTACAGGGAATGAGTGATCTTCTGTCTCCAATATTGTTTGTGTTGGGTGATGAATCGGAGGCATTTTGGTGTTTTGTTGCTCTAATGGAACGTCTTGGACCAAATTTTAATCGTGACCAAAATGGCATGCACTCTCAACTTTTTGCACTATCTAAGGTTTTCCTCTTGTTCTCTCTCTCCCTCCCTCCCAAGCAACACACAGTCACCCCATTATTAATGTTTATTACTAGAGTATAGTATCAGTATATGTATTAAGTCTAGTGTATGTATTAAGTATCTCGCATAATCAATATCTTGGAATATCTTGAGTCAAGATATTCAGATTAGGAGTTTGTAATCGATTCTACAATTGCCCTAATCGATTCTCAGAACTACCAAAGGCTATATATAAATGCCTTCTGTAACAGTTACTTGCAATGAATGAAAATCACAAAATTCTGTGAAACTTCTCTCTGAAGTCTTCGATATTCTCTCATTATGGTATCTAGAGCTAAATTCTGGGCCTAGACTCTCTCCTTCATTCTTCTTCGTCATTTTCTCCATTCTTCGTTTTCAATTGAATCTTCCATGGCTGCAACGAATCCTTTCATCAACAACAATGGCGCTTCGATGAACTCTCAGGCGCCAGCAAGCTTCAATCCTTCGATATCAATCAAACTTGATGATCAAAATTACCTACTGTGGAAACAGCAAATTGAAGCTGTCATCATCGCACACAAATTGCATCGGTATGTTGTCAATCCTGTGATTCCCCCTCAATTCACAACAGAGGCAAATCAAGCCCTAGGAATTGAATCGGAAGCCTATCAGCTATGGATTGTTCAAGACCAAATGCTATTTACGTGGCTCCTCAGTTCTCTCTCTCCCTCGATCTTGCCTCGATTCATCGGCTGCAAACACTCTTGGCAAGTTTGGGATAAGATTCATAAGCAGTTCCAAGCTCATGTTCGAACGAAAGTTCGTCAGTTCAGACCGGAGCTCAAAAATACAAAGAAGGGATCTCGTTCGATTTCCGAGTATCTCCTTCGAATTCGTGCCCTAATTGAGTCTCTGCAAGCTCTTGGAGATTCTGTCACTGATCAAGACCATATCGATACTGTTCTTGAAGGCCTTCCGTAGGAATACAACAATTTTGTCATGATGATCTATGCTAGACCAGATCAAACCTCGATTGATGACATAGAAGCTCTCCTGTTGATGCAAGATGCTCAATTCGAGAAATTCCGCCAAGAACTACCCTCGCCATCGATCACTGTTAATGTGGCTCAAGCATCGACTCTCCCTCACTCGTCCTCCTCTCAGACTTTTCAACAGCATCGCGATGATTTCAATAGTGGAAATCGCGGTCGAGGAGGGCGTGGGTGTGGGCGTGGGCGTAGTGGTCCAAAACCAACCTGTCAGCTATGTGACAAATATGGTCATGATGCCTACAGCTGCTGGTATAGGTTTGACCAAACCTTTGTACCACCCCAGAGAGCTCCACTCCAATCTAATTTTCCTCAAGGTTAGATGCAGAACCGTAATCAATTTCAAGAACCCAGTCAATTCCAGAATTCAGGGTCTTCTGAGCATGGTTATGGTCCTCAATTTCAAGGTTTCAGGCAGAATTTTAACAGTTCCTCTGCACGACAGCAATCCCAGCCTAGTGCCAATCTAGTGATGCAACAACCTCAGTTTGTTCCTAACACTCAAGAGGTGTTGCAGAGACCATTTGATAATCAGTCATGGTTCCCTGACTCAGGAGCCTCTCATCATCTAACAGCAGATCTCAATAACCTCAGTCGTAGCAGTCCCTTCACAAGCCAGGACCAAGTTCTTATGGGAAACGGTCAAGGTCTCTCCATTGACTCAATAGGTTCATCTAAATTTTCCTCTCCCTCTCATCCCCATATCATTTTCACCCTGAATAATCTATTACTTGTCCCTAAAATAACTAAGAACCTGGTCTCTGTCTCCAAGTTTGCTCGAGACAATAATGTCTATTTTGAGTTTCACCTTTTTTCCTGTTATGTGAAATCTCAGGGTTCTAACCAGGTTCTTCTCGAAGGCTCACTTGGAGGTGATGGGCTATATAGTTTTGACAACATCAACATTCTCAAGGAGCCTTCCTCCTCCTCTTGTTTTCAACACACTTTTGGCAATCCAGCTCCTACTGAGCCCTTAGCTAAGTCTTCTTCTACTTTACCTGATGTAACAACTACATTTGCCACATGGCACTATAGATTAGGACATGCGCATACCAATGCTGTTAAATCTGTCCTACAACTTTGTAATATACCCTCATTGAATAGAACTGATTTTCAATTTTGCACTGCTTGTTGCTTGGGAAAATCTCATCGATTATATGCTCCACCCTCTACTTCCATTCATCCCACTCTGTTTGAACAAATACACAGTGACCTTTGGGGTCCATCTCCTTACCAATCCCATGGTGGTTACACCTATTACATCACTTTTGTGGATGCACATACTCGCTTTACATGGCTATATTTTCTAAAACAAAAATCAGATGCCTTAAATGCCTTCAAACTGTTTTCAACTCTTATCTCCACTCAGTTTTCAGCCCAAATCAAGGCTGTCCAAACTGATTGGGGAGGAGAATTCAGACCCTTCTCCAAATATCTAGCAGATCTAGGTATCATTCATAGACTCACTTGTCCTCACACATCCCATCAGAATGGGACAGTGGAGCGCAAGCACAGACAAATTGTTGAAATGGGACTTAGTCTACTTTCTCATGCCTCCATGCCTCTTAAATTTTGGGACCACAGCTTCACTCAAGCTGTTTACCTAATCAATAGACTACCCACTGCAGCACTCAAGTCTCATTCCTCTCCCTTTCATGCTTTGTTTGGTACTGTTCCAGACTACTCAAGTCTCAGGATTTTTGGTTGTGCTTGTTTTCCATTCTTGAGACCTTACAATCAGCACAAGATGCAATTCAGGTCCTCCGAATGTGTTTATCTTGGCCTATCTCCTCAACACAAAGGACACAAATGCTTAGATTCTACTGGTCGTATTTTTATTTCCAAAGATGTCTTATTCAATAAGTGTATGTTTCCCTACCCAAAACTGTTTCCCTCTGCTCCTAATATACCCGAGTCCTCTATAACCTTCCCAGCTTCTATACCTGTCCCTGACTACCCACCTCTCAATGCCACTCCTTTAAACCAACATCCTCCCTCCTCTCAGCCCCCTTCTGGTTCAGGTCTGAACCTCCCTCTTCTTCCTCACATCTATTGAGTCCTCAGTCAAGTCAGCATACCCATACTAGTCCATCTTCACTTGCCCCTGCCTCCTCTGTCTCACCTCACCTCAGCCTTATGCCGAGTCAGCCTGATAACATCTCTCCAACTTCACCTGCCATCTCTTCTTCCCCATCCGTTAACCCTCAGACTAGTCCAACCCCTTCACCATTACCCCCTACCCTTCCTGTGAACACTCATCCTATGCTTACTAGGTCCAAGACTGGCCTTCTACCACCAAGACTGTTCTTAAGTCATGTTGAGCCTCGGTCTGTCAAAGAGGCACTTTCCCATCCTCAGTGGCTTACTGCCATGAAAGAAGAACATACAGCTCTTCTAAAGAACCACACCTGGTCCCTGGTTCCTCTTCCCCCCAACAGGACTGCTATTGGTTGTAAGTGGGTTTTTCGGGTTAAGGAAAATCCTGATGGCACTATTAACAAATTGAAGGCTCGGCTAGTTGCCAAGGGCTTTCACCAGCAACATGGTTTTGATTTTCATGAAACATTCTCACCTGTAGTAAAACCAGTGACAATTCGGGTTATTCTCACCTTGACACTCACCTTCAAATGGACTATCAAGCAGATTGATGTGAATAATGCCTTTCTAAATGGCATTCTAAGTGAGGAAGTATATATGACTCAGCCTCCAGGGTTTGAACATGATGACAAGACTCTTGTTTGTAAGCTCCACAAGGCCCTTTATGGCCTCAAACAGGCTCCTCGGGCATGGTATGAAAGATTAGCTATTGCACTCATCCAGTTTGGGTTTCACACTAGCAAATGTGACCCTTCTCTGTTTATCTACTCCAGGGGCTCCTCTTCTTTGTATATCCTAGTCTATGTTGATGACATAATCATCACTGGTCCATCTCCTACACTGATACAGGATCTCATTCATAAACTCAGTATGCAGTTTGCACTTAAAGAGCTGGGGGATCTTGATTACTTCCTTGGGATTGAAGTGACCCATCTGCACACAGGTGAACTCTTGCTCACTCAAACCAAATACATCAGGGACCTCCTGGACAAAGCCAACATGGCTGATTCAAAGGGTATCTCCTCACCTATGGTGAGCAATTGCAAACTCACTCGTTTTGGGACTGATTCTATCTCAGATCCACACCTCTACAGATCCATTGTTGGAGCACTGCAGTATGCTACTCTCACTCGGCCTGACATTGCCTATAGTGTTAACAAAGTCTGCCAGTTCATGGCACAGCCACTTGAAACCCACTGGCATGCAGTCAAAAGGATCCTTAGATACCTCAAAGGCTCTATTCACTATGGCCTGCTGCTCAAGCCAGCCAGTTCTTCTAGTCTCTTCACCATTCATGCCTATTGTGATGCTGATTGGGCAAGTGACCCGGATGACAGGAGGTCCACCTCGGGCTCCTGCATTTTCTTTGGGCCAAATTTAGTCTCTTGGTGTTCCAAAAAGCAGCCTCTAGTAGCAAGATCCAGCACTGAAGCTGAGTACAGAAGTATGGCAAATACCACGGCTGAAATCATCTGGATCCAATCTCTGCTTACTGAACTTGGAGTTTCCTTCACAGCCCCTCAACTATTCTGTGACAACCTCAGTGCAGTCTCACTAGCTCACAATCCAGTTCTTCATGCCAGAACCAAACACATGGAGCTTGACATCCATTTTGTTCGAGAGAAAGTTCTGTCTAAGGCTCTACAAGTTACTCATGTGCCCAGCACAGAGCAAATTGCAGACTCACTGACCAAACCCCTGTCTTCATCCAAATTCACTGAACTTAGAACCAAACTCAATGTGGTCTGCTTGCAGCAACCACCTTGAGCTTGAGGGGGGGCTACTAGAGTATAGTATCAGTATATGTATTAAGTCTAGTGTATGTATTAAGTATCTGCGTAACTGAATATGCTGAGTCAGCATATTCAGTTAGGAGTTTGTAACTGATTCTACAATTGCCCTAACTGATTCTGTAACTACCAAAGGCTATATATAAATGCCTTCTGTAACCGTTACTTGCAATGAATGAAAATCACAAAATTCTGTGAAACTTCTCTGTCTTCGATATTCTCTCATTATTTATTGATTAGGTTGTCATATTTCTGTTCTGTAATTTTACACTTCGCTTTCCTTAAATGACCTTACTCTAGTATTATATTTTTTAACAAATAACAAATACACACAAGCTTAGATGGAATTAATCTTATAAGGCATCTAAATATACATAGATGTGCTTAATGATTTAGATATAGTCATATATACACGAGAGATTACATTTTGTACTTATAAAGAGGGTGTGATACTGGCTCTGACTGGATTTGCCTATGTAACTAGCTTATTAAGTTATATCAAAATAAACATTCTTATTCTGCAGTATAGAGGAATTGGTATAACATTACATCATTCCCCTGTAGAATTGAGTAAATGATATTCTAATATAAGCAATTATTTGTTCGGCACCAAGTTAGTCGCACTTGCATCCATCTGTGTTCTATTTTCAAGTCTATTAAATTCTTGTAGATGCATCTCTTCTGTCTTTATCAACAAAAACAAAATCTGTTCTGTGCCTTAGAGATGCATCAATAAGATCTATTAGTAACCTTCTGATGTGCCATTGTCATGAAACTAGAAGGCAAAAAAGGAGTTTTAGGCTGTTAGTAAATTTTTATAGAAGTCTTACATGTTATGAAGAAGGTTCTGGTTAAGTCAAATTCCATGCTTAGCTTCCTGTAGCAGAAGCTGGCATTGATACTTTGATAGTCTATGTCTTATGGTGTGTCTATCTGTCACCGTTTTACCATATACATTTTCGGGGTAACTGGTCTCAACATCTTTGTAAGAAATCTGGTACTGAGATGGATTGCTTTTGGTGTACTTTACCATTCCTAACAATTGATATATTTATTTGTTGCAGTTGGTGGAACTACTGGACAGTCCATTGCATAACTATTTCAAGCAGCGTGACTGCTTGAACTATTTCTTTTGTTTCCGCTGGATTTTGATTCAATTTAAAAGGTCGGATTCCTTGGAAAGCTATATTTGTCACAGTTCAATTTTTTTATTAGTATGAATATATGATATTTTATCATATGTTATGAATTCAAATATTATCATATTATATCAATTTTAAAGTTCATATTTTGTCATACCTTACCGCAAGTCACATGGTTTAAATATTTTGGGTCCATCATAGAAAACCATGGAGAAATAGAAGATATAAACCATAGGATTCATGCAGGGTGGATGAAATGTAGGCGTGCCTCGGCTATTATATGTGACAAGATAGGATTATACTAGACATACTAGACAAGATAGGATTATAAGTGATTGCATCAAAGAGAGAGTAGGGTAGCACCTATTATAGAAAAGATGATAGAATTTCGCCTTAGGTAATTTGGGCATGTATGGGGAAGACTTGTAGATTCCCTATTAAGAATAGTAGATATAATGGAGGTTAGCCCAATCGCTAGAAGTAGAGGGGCTAGAAAAACTATAGACAAAACCATTAAAAAGGATCTATAGACATGATTTGCAATAGAATATTATGCCATCGTTTGATTCATATAGCCGATCGTGCCTGGTGTGAAAAAGCTTGGTTGTTATTTTTTAATATATGATATGATGTTAATATTGTTGTGTTTTATGCTTTATTTTCCTTTTATTACCGTTTGAAAATAGTTTGGCTATGCCTTCAACTGGAAAGGCAGTTTGACACTTAGACTGTCATTCAAATTTTTTTATTTTTTTTGATGGAGTTCAATGAACAAATATAGCTCTGGGAACTACCTGCAATTGCTACTAGATAGTCCTTAATTTTCAGCTGCTTGCTTTGAGAAACTGGGCCCTTAATGAATCTCTGTATCCTTTGAGAAAACTGAGTTCTTGGAGAATTATATTCCTTTTCTGTCTGCTAAAGATTTTGCCTCCTTCGACATTTCAGGGAGTTTGAGTACGAAAATACAATGCGCTTGTGGGAAGTATTATGGACGCATTATCCGTCTGAGCATCTGCACCTGTATGTATGTGTAGCAGTCTTGAAAAGATACCGTAATAAAATAATGGGAGAGGAAATGGACTTTGATACCCTTTTGAAGTTTATAAATGAGCTAAGCGGTCACATTGACCTTGATGCAACCCTTAGAGATGCAGAGGCTTTATGCATTTGTGCTGGTGAGAATGGTGCAGCTAGTATACCACCTGGAACCCCACCATCGTTGCCTGTTGACGATGGTTCATTTTATGTGCAACAAGATGAGGTGTTGTAAATAAATCGCTTTTCTCATAGATTTCTTTAGTAATACATAAATTAACCTCATTGTGTATTTGTTTATCAAAAAAAAAAAAAACCTCATCGTGTATTTCTTTATTTGATCAAAATATGATGTTAGCATATTAAATGCATTACTTAAATTATATTTGTACCTTGGAGTCAAACTGCATCATTCACGTTAATAATATATATATATATATATATATATATATATATAGGTTAACAAGATAGAAATTTCTACAAATTTATAATTACCTATATGTATTAATTGGCTAATAAGACAGTAATTTGTTACATATCTATTGCTATAATTGAGGAAAAATAGTGACATTTTTTTCTTTGCCGATGTATTTAGCCCTGCTTCGGAGGTTGTTCTTTTCTCCCTTTTCACAACCACAAACGAGTATAGTACAAACTACTGCAGGGAAATAGTAATTAATAGATTAATTTTAACATCTCATTGAAGTATTAGATATAACGATAAAGATATTTTAAAGTGAGAAAGTAAGATCGTATGTCATTGAATAGCTAAATTTGGGTTGAAATTTTAATATATTTTATCTATTACATTCTTGATTGTTCAGTTTACATTCAAGTTCATTTTATAATGAACATATAGTAAGAATTTGTCAGTTTATGAACGCATTACCTTTTGCTGCTTTATTCCTTTTTTCCTTCTTTTTAAAGTCTGAACAGGTATGCATGGTCTTTTTCATCCCTCTCTTTTGAAAAAGCAAGGTCTTTAAGGGTATTTGATTTATTTATTTTTAATTTACATTTGCATTTGACAATCTTTGACTGATAATTACGAAAATGCTACCATTGCCTTATTTCATCATTTATTTCATAAAATATTGAAATTAAAAACAAAATTTTAAAAAATATCTTAATATTTATGAATAAAAAACACTACTAGCACGTGGTTGGTCCGAGTGACAACGGATTCGAACCCCTTAAGCTAGTGGTCAGAGGGTTCGATTGTTGACTCTTGCGTATGGAGAAAGCCTGATTGAAAGAGGTGAGCTCTTCAATATCATTCAGTGGTTAGGGGTTCGATTCTATACTCTTGCATATGAAGAAAATCTGATTGGAAGATGTGAGTTCTTCAATGTCATTCAGTATCTCGAGATTAGTCCACGCAACTGCACTCGAGATAGCTTGGGAACCAAAAAAAAAAAAACACATCTATTATGGTTGAGAAAATTTAGGGTGAGGGAATGGTGCCTCAGTCCAAGACAAGGAAAACCTTCGAGCTCTATGAACACTTACAAAAGTATTTACATTTAGCTCACCTCAAGGAGACCAGTGGGGGCTCGAACCTAGGGGTTTTCATTGGTTCGGATCGACCCGGGGACCTGAGAATCCAAACCGAACCAATTAAATTGGTTCGGATTTTTTTGGTGTTCGGATCCAATCCGAACCGAACCAAATCCGATGGTAATTGGTTCGGTTCTCGGATTCCACGATTCTGGATCCGAACCGAACCAATTACTATTTTTTTAATATTATATATATATATATTAATATTTATTATAATATAATATTTATATATTTTTTAATGTTTTAATAGTTTGAAAATTTATAATTAATATATTTTATTTTTTATATATACAATTTAATATTTTATATATTTAATATTTATAATTTTTCAATATTTTTAATATTATCGGGTCTGAACCGAACCGAACCAACCTGATTTTGATTGGTTTGGTTTGGTTCGGATTTCCTGACAAAAAAATTACAAATCCGAACCGAACCAATTGATTTTGATTGGTTCGGATTTATTTTTCACTCAAATCCGAACCAAACCGACCCGTGAACACCCCTACTCGAACTTGCAACCATTCAGATACGAGACCCTGTCATGCTCCACTAGACCTCGCGGATTGGATTGGATCGGTTTTGAGCTAAAAAGTCATTCGATCCAATGAGGAAAACAACGTGCGGTTTGTATTGGATCAGTTTGCTTCCTTAAAAAAATTTCAATCCAATCAAATGCAATTTGGATTGGATTGGATAATTCGGTTTTTGTCATACTTTATTTTTTTTTTTCTTATGTCAAGTGTCATTTTTACATATATTTAATAGTGAAAAAAATATAATCTTCATTTAAAGGAGTTAGTTTAGGATGTCAATACTTATTTTAGCCTCTCTATATATTAGAACAGCATAACCTTTATGAAAGACAATAACTATTTGTTCCTTATTAACCATTATTTGATTTGATGACGAATGGGGAAAATTCTAGAGAATTCTTGACAAAATTTTAATTGGGAGTTTGAGAAAAAATAACTATTGATATTTTTTAACACGTTCTTTTATGTTAAATATTATTTTATGTTAATCTCTATATTTACTTTCACTTATCCTTTTTTTTTCCTCCTTGAATCGGCTACAAATAAATTGTAGCTAATTATTTTTCAAATTTACTTATTTGATTTCCTATTTTTCATGTTTACTCAATCAAGTATATGTTATGCATCAAAAAATTTAGCAAAATAAAACTTCAAAATATTAATATTTATTCTAAATAGTCTCATACATGTCATTCCAACAAAAAATAAAGAGAATGAGGGACATAAAAGTATGAAAAACAATGCTAAAGTATGAGTAATACTATAATTTCAAAATTAATAATATATATATAGTAGATCGGTTTATATTGGATTGGATTTAGGGAACCAAAATCCGATCCAATCCAATGAAAAAATCGGTTTTTTCGATTTTCGGTTTGTCCGATTTTCAGTTTGTTCGGTTCGGTTTTTGTCGATTGAGTCGGTTTGGATCGGTTGATGAACACCCCTACTAGACCAACCCCTTGGGATTTAAAATAAAAAAATAAAAAACATCTATTGATAATGAAGAAGAAAAAAACAGAACACTCTTTAATTTCTGTCGCTTTCAAATTCAATGTCGACCAAACATACATTGGAATTTGCTGGTTTGAAGAATGTTGCCTTCATGAAGCGGTCCATGACCATGTGGGCTTGCGCTACTTGTTGGACAGAATTGTCCCCCACATCCAACAAGATGGTATAGGCCCTTTGTCCCACCCTAGCTACCAAACTCATGCAACACATACATCATATGGGCCTTCCCATGTTCTTTCTATTTTTCTTTTATGTGTTCTTTTTCTACCCCACTTGTCCTCAATCACCCCTCATGGATAACACACGCCTAAAGTTTTCTGGGCATGATCGTCGGCCCAGGCCATGTTACAGATTAGTGCCTAGTCATGATTATAACATTTTAACTCAAATGCATTGTATTAGCGTAAAAAGTTTTACATTTATCTTCATTAATATAAGTTGAGCATCTCTAATGAGAGTTGCTTAGGAGTTGGTTAATAATAAAATACTATTTAGATGTGCCACATATGATTTTGGGTTGCTTAAAATTTGAGAGAGTTACTTATATAAGCAATCATTCCTTATGGATTGCTTAAAATTTTTGTGTGTAATATAGGAGAGAGAACATGGAATGTTGAAGAGAGAGGATGAGTTAAGCAACTTGTTGTAGAAACTCTCACTGGAGTGAAAATTGATTGGGTTGCTTCAAATTGAAGTGACTCACTTAAAAGGATAAAGTGAGTTGCTTATATGTAGAGCATTGAAGATGCTCTAATATTTTGATACCTGTACTTTTGTTTTGTTTTAGTGACTAATAAAGAGAAGTAACAATAATACTAGTTTTTACATTGACAGTGTATAAAAATTAAACTCTCATTAATTTGTTTTATTTTGGTTATGAGAAAATAATGTGGTAATACATACAGATGTGTCCAAAAATTGTAAAATGTCATTGTAAAATCTATTCATGTATATAGCAATTAAACACTTATTATAATAACAGTTTCTTTTATTATATGCATTTTTTAATAGTATTTTACATCATATGAATTCGCTGATCAAGTGATCTATGAAACTCTTTAATTCTATATTTTAAAGATATAATCCAATAAAATTTGTGAAATATATATATCAACAAATTTTACTGGGAAAGGTGTCACATTTTAACGTTGGCCAATGAAATTAAGAGGAAAACCGGACAAATATTAATTCTATGGAATTTCAAATCATAAGGATGAATGAAAATTGAATAGAAATACTGAATCTTCTGTAAATAAATTAGAAAAGAAAAACCCAACTCTGGTTATCATTTACAAACTTCTTAGGAGATTTAATTTACAGAACAGAATACATAAAGTAATTAATAAACCACAACCTCACCCCTCTGTTACATATCATATCATATCTGAGATACTAACTTTGGCTAGGAATTGACATGTTAATCAATTTAGGAGCAAAGCCGGTTAATAGGCTCTGCCCCATTTACCTTGAATGTTACCAAACCGACGAGGATTACAAATGGCTGTTCAGTGTTCACTTCACTTCACACCTCACCCCCCCCCCCCCCCCCCCAAAATGTGCAATGCGTAGCCAAGAAGATAACGATGTGCCTGGCCCATTCTATATCACTTCCTCACGTGTGTACTGCAAGTTCCAAATCCAATTGATAGTGACAAACTACTTTATCAAGACCAGGCTGTTATTGAAGAAATTAGACTTTGTATTGATGAGATAGAATTAAGTTAAAACACCAATGCAATTTGCTTAGATTTAAGTTTGATTAAAGACTAATTATAAGTTATAACCAGTCTAATTATTTTTCTACAAAATAGGAGGTTACTTAAGAAGTTAAGAGCTTAAAATTTCAAGTTTATCTAAAACTTTCTCTAATTTTGAGATATGTCAGTATGTCACGGCATTTTTCGTTTTTGGCATAAAGGGAATAATATGCCTCTTTGCTTAGCATAAAGGGAAGGTGCAAACTTTATGTCTTATGAAACCCAAATCCGACAAGGGGGTCACAAAGTCATAAACCCTTTCTATCTTTACCCCTTTTTGGTCAACTAATACTGATGTCCCTGCCGTCTCCAACTCCCTCTTTTCTCTCTCTCTTCAGATCAGAGGAATCACATTCACAGCTCCTCTCTGAAATTTCAATGAGTGCCGCCCAAAGCCCAAACCAACCAATTAATTATTCCGTGCTGTCCATAAGAATATTCCAAATTAAGGAAAACACTTGCTTAGATCAATTAATAGTCATGTAATGGCAGAATCCTAACAAAATAAAGATAATATGAAATTATAATTAAATGATAGTAAAATTTATCTTAATATAAAATAATGTGTACATAAACATGTACGTAACAATATTTCCGGAGGGATAATATTTAACGATACTCAAAAGACACTGATTAAGGAATCAATAAAATAAAGTTTTTATTGGAAAGTGATATATTTAATAGTTTTGAAAAATATAATTTTTAAGAGTTCAATGATTTGAATATATCACTTTCTTATACAATTTTTTTATGTTTGATTCCTTCGTCAATGTCTTTAGTGCACTGGTTAGTATTTCCCTTGTAGTGAAAGGAGAATGTTGGTATTATCTAAGCAATCAAGAAAAGGAAAATTTATATAAAAAATTGTGTATTTAGTATTTTGAAAAATATCATACTTAATTCCTCAATACAAAATTTATTGTGTGGATTCCTTAACTAATACTCACTCGTTGACAAGACAATATCTTAGGACACTTATTTTAAAACTAAAATACATGCAAAAACATGATAATAATAGATTAGGAATACCTAGTATACTTGTTACTGATATCCTCCCCAAATTAATGAATACTGTAGTTTTCCTGATCTGGCTGTTACACACGGATAGCTCCAGCTACTTGTGTTTGGCTTGTTCAGTAATCACTAAATAGTACAATACAAATGCAAGGACAGCACGCGCCCACAAAGAAAACAATAGCATGAATGCATGTCCAACCAGCACAACCTTCAGCCGCGATGCTGTCTATGAAGACAAACAAACCCAAAGACTGTGTGAGTGCCTCTCACGTCAGAATTCAATGGAGAGAGGAGACACATCCATATTACCCTATGCACCCTACGCCTAGGGGAGGCCTCAACCTACTCTTTATAGGGCCATACAATGTCAATAGATGAACCTTCCCTGCAATTTCAGATCACCCATCTGGTCATGCTAAAGGACAGGACCCATAATATGCATGATGCATTATTATTAAGCTAGAAAGTGTGACTTTTTTGGATTTGGATTGGATTTGAAGTTTGACGTTTTGAAGAAAGTGGTCCTCCCTCCTTCACCCTCGTTCTTGTGGGTTGGACCATTGAAACACATGGGCTTCGAGTTTTCAAACGCATCAAGTTTTGTTTGACAATGAAATAATGGTGTTGTTTGATAAGTGTACTATTGGTGCCGTGATGCAAACTAGACGGAAACCGTGAGGGTGCACCGCCCAGATGCTTCGTGTGCATGTTGAGCACCACGTGCAAAGAAAATTGACTCTTTATATGTATTACGAAAAAATACTTTACCTTTTCTCTCACGTAAAATAAATTCCGTCCGAGGACAAATTAAGCCCGATGAATTTAGTTGGGCACACTAAATTAAATTGGACAGAACTGTTTTATGTGAGAGGAAAGATAGGTTGATTTTCCCGTCCTAAAGATAAAGAGAAATGATTCCTTGACAACAAAAATCAATTACAATCCCTCGATATTTTCAATGTTAAGAGAATCGGGCCCAATATATTTCGTATATAACTACGGTGCTGGAAGTCAAAATTATGTTCAAATATCAGTGTTTAGATGTAAAGGATCTTAATCTCACTTGGAATTACTCTTCTACCTTATTCTAGCTATCACTGGCAGCAACTGCCAGTGTGACTTTGTGAGCCTGGTGTGGGGGGCAATGTTTCTAGGTTTCAGTTGTTGGGACTTTACCATTGTGCGTGGCTGAAACACAGACCATGAAACAGCAATGTTGTATCTCTCTGATTTGTTACATGATTAAGCATCTGCCCAACATAATAAAATAACCAAAAAACAACAAAAGAAGAGCACATAGGGAAGGGAAACATTTTTTGGTTAGTTTCTGTCTTTGTGCATTATATTAGCAATAATGTATCACAGTGTTGAGCACTTTCCACTTCATTATTTATGCTTGCGAGATAGATATGGCAAATTTTGGGAGATAATTCTTTGTCGGTTCCTTTTGTCGGTCGTTTTATTGATTTCTGCTTCTCTGTCTGATTCTGATAGGAAAGAGTAATTTCTATATTGTGTAATTACACATTAATAATATATGGTCCCACATATTTATTAAATTAAATATTAAACAAGTAGAGATCTTTCAAGCCAAGGGCATCAAACTTCTCATGCTGGGAATCTATTCAGCTTTGATTTGATAAGCGCACTACGAATATAAATTACATTGAAAGTAATACTCAGATTGTCCAAATCATTAGCAATGCCGATGGAATCTTAGTGCTAAAAACTCCATTCAGAATCTTTGAGCCAAGCTCAGACAAGCCAGTAAATCAGATCAAGGACTCGTTGTTTTTGTTCTTCTCCTTTTATTTTTCTTATACAAATATTTTTCATGCAAAAGCTATTTTTTATATTTTAATTAAATTTCCTAAACAAATCATATCAACTCATCCTCAAACAATCAATCCCCAAAAAACCTTATAATCCAGTATTTAACTTTCCCACAAAGTATCTCAGGTTGAATATATTTTTTAGTTAATTCCCGATGTTTACACACTTTTTAAAACCGACTCACTATAAATCTTACAAAGTATCTCTACAAAAGATCTTCAACTTTCAATTAAAACAGGTTTAAATAAGTTTTTTAATATAAAAAATTTTGTAAATAATCCTACCGACATTATTTCGTCTATCTAGTATTCGGAGGTATCGAAGTAATTTCATTTTACTGTCCGACTTGTTAAGAAATTTGGACAGAAAATATAAACAAAATCATACATTAAGGACCACATAGTTAAAATTACTAAATTTTTTCATTTTATGTGATATCTAATACTCAAAGATACCGATGTAATTCCTTGTTCTCGTCTCACTTGTTCCAAAATATGACTAGAAAATATTAAAAAAATCATACAATAAGGTGAGTGGATTAAAATTAACAAATTTTTCATCTGATATGATTTTTAATACTCATAAATAATAGCAGGGATTATTCACAAAAAATTTGAAATCAAAGGATGAAACGTTAAGAAAAAAATTTACACGACTAAAATCAAAATTCATAAAATTTGCGGGGACTAACTTATTTAAAACATTAAAATAGCTATTAATTTGGATGGGCCCACCCAGCTTCAAGGCTTTGATTTGACTGCAAGTTTTTAAGCCAACTGGGAAGTGTACCTTCAGATATGGTTTCCATCATGGTGGCCCCTATCGAGAGCAATTCCTAAGACCAAGTACACTTGTTTCACCCTCGTTTAAGGAGCGTGTATGTAACGCTCCTTTTTCCTATCAACTCAATCAACCCAATGCAGCAAAAATCATACATAAAAGATCAAATATTAAAAGTTGCTTAGTACACAAATGTAAGAAGAAACCGATAGTTTTATCTTATTTGAAAAAAATTCCATTGAATTTTTTTTTCATACATAAACTATTAAATGCTATATATAAAAACTAGGGTTAATTAGGATGGGTTCTGACAAAAAAAAAATTGCAATATATAAAAACTAGCATGTCAATATCCCTTACATAAGAAGGAATAGAAGTATTAAAAAAATAATATTATTCTTTAAATAATGAACAAATAATTCATTTCATTTTTCTATAAAATGTAATATTAATTTAGCGTATGATCATGATTTTAAAAATTAGAAATATTATACGTAAAATAATTTAAAAGATAATGGTATTTGGGGAAAAAAAATTAAAGTAAGTAAAAAAAGAAGAAGAAGTCATTAATGAGATAGGCGACCACGATTGACAAATTAGAGCATTTTGATGGTGCAACTTGCTTAAGTTGTATTTTTATGAGTCATTCCATATCATATCACCTATTTTATAAAAAAAATTAGGTTGAAAAATGATATATTCAGTTTTTTTATTTCTTAAGGACACCTAATAACAATACTCTCGTATAAAAATTAAATTAAGATATGGAGAAGTTATAAAGATGAAAATGCATGAAGGAAGAATATCTGGTGAACAATGGAAAAGGATAAAAACATAATAAAGTAGATATTGGTTAAAGAATTTAAAATAAAAAAAATTATGTTGGAAAATGATGTATCTAATACATTGAAATTTGAAAAGTTATACATTTCAATAGTTTTTATATTTTTGGATTTTTTAACCAATATCCTTAGACTCGTCTTGATTTTGAATATAGGAATATCATACCATGAAGAAGAAAAAAAAAGTAAAAATAAATCTAAAAGATTGATCTAGTGAAACATGATAGGATCTCGTATCAGATTTTCGAACCTCCACTAATCCTTTTAAAATAAAATAAATATATATATCTTTATAAGTACTAGTAAAATCAAGGTTCTTCCTAACCTTATAAGGGGCACCATATATATCCCGTCCTTAAATTTTGTTAAACAAAAACAAAAGTAAAAGTAAAAATAGATGCAGCTGATAATGAAGTGAAGCTGTAGATCGAATTAACGGTGGGAAGCAAGTGGAAATAAATGTGCGTGAGAAGGAGTGGCGGTGGTGCGGGTTCGGAAAGCAATGAAGGGCAGCGAGGGAAATGGGTCGGCATAAAGGGAGGCAATGATAGGGACACCTTAGCCGTTGTTCCCGACACCTTGTCCCTTACCCGCCAGGCCCTCCCTCTCCTTCCCCCAGCGTTTTTACTCTGTTGTCTCTCTCTCTCTCTATATATATATATATATATAATTTTATATAATTCTTAATTTGTTCTATTCTTGTTGTTGTTAGATAGATACCCACTTCACATTGCATGGGGATGGAGCTTCAGCTGGGTCTTGCTCTTCCTTCCAAACCTCTCGACCTCAATTCTCGTGCCTACCACCCTAACCCTAACCCTAACCCTAACAAACGTAGTTTTTCTCAACTCTTTGAACAACATGTTGTCTCTCACAACACCACAGAAGAGATTACGCTTCCCACACTATCCCTCCTCCCATTAACGCCTGCCAACTCGTTGATTAGGAACGAGGATGTAGAAGCTGTAGTAGGTTGGCCTCCCGTGAATTCATGGAGGAAGAAACTTCGTTACGACAACTGTGAGGTTGCAGGAAATGATCAAACGGTGTGGATTCATCAACATGGCCGACGAACCCTGTACGTGAAGGTGAAGATGGAGGGTGTTGGAATTGCACGAAAGGTTAATCTCGGCATGCATCATTCTTTTCAGACGCTCAAGGAAACCTTGATGGACATGTTTGGAAAATGTACGTAGGTATACCGTAGCAGTTAGCACTTAGCACAACTATATACGCAAAGTTGATACGAGTGCATTTGCTTTCTAAGCTTCTGACTATTTATTAATTGAAAACAGGTCATCAACAATATTCAAACTGCTATCAACTGGCTTATCAGGACCAGGAAGGTGATTGGCTTCTTGCTGATGATGTGCCATGGAGGCAAGTGCATCCTAGCTAGCTATTATTAATTCACCTCAATCTGTATATGATAATAATGATTTATATATAACATACAATATATGTTCTTATGCATATCCAACTAACGTGTATATATATATATATATATACACTTTGGTTCTGTTCTGCAGAAGTTTCATTCAGTGTGCACAACGGCTCAAGTTGGTGAAGAACAGCAGATAAATGTTAGCAGTTACCACAACCTTCAATCTATAATTAACTTTGATAGTTCTGCTTTAGGGACTTATATTATGTATTTTTAATATTTTTTTTTTTTTGGTGGGGGTAACTGTATCTAAATCCAGCTGTGGGTAGAAGTATAAGCATAACAACCTCGCGGTAGTTTTGTTGTGTATGAAATATTACTATATTTTTAGTGGTTAGTAAGTAGTACTAAGTACAAATATGAGTGCTTCAGTAGAAGTGTGATGAACTGCGCGCATAATATTGACCATTGCCAGTATATGATTTCATTTAAATTTATATAGATTGGTATAATTTAGAATTTCTGGTCTTACTTATATATTGTGTTAAAACTAACTCTTTGAGTATAGTTTCTCAATAATTAAAATAACAAGTAATTCAAAATGCTATTTAGTACGACAACACTTCGTACGAATTTCAACAAAAGATTAGTTAACCATTCACATGATAGTTTTCAAGGACAAACTAAGAAAAAAAAAAAGGGCTACTGTTTGGTACAACAAGATTTCATATGAATTTCAATGAAAGATTAATTAGCCAATTACGTGGCAGTTTTCAAGGACAAACAAGGAAAGTAAAAAATTATTTTTCGTAAAAGTTGATGGGTTAAATATGTTTTTAGTCCCTGTTTTTTTCAAAAGTTAGGTTTTAGTTCTCTGTTTGGAAAATGTATTTTTTTAGTCCTCATTTTTTAAAATGTATCAGAAATGATCCATACACCACACAATCGTTTGAAAAATGGGGGACTAAAACTGAACTTTTGTAAAAAATAAATAAATAATTAAAAATATGTGGTTATAAAAAATGAGGAACCAAAAATATGTGATATTTGAATTACTTCTGACACATTTTAAAAAATAAAAAACTAAAAAAAATATGTTTTTCAAACAAAAAAAAACTAAAATTAAACTTTTATAAAAAATAAGAATTAAAAACATATTTAACCCAAAGTTGCTATATTCACAATACAAAATTCGTATTCGAACAGTGGAGTATTTTCCATTCAAAAAGGAGTATGACAAGACTTCATTAGAATTTCAATGAAAGATTAATTAGTCAATCCCATACCTGTTTTCAGGGAGAAACCAAGAAAGTAAAAACAATGGAAGTCATACACAATAAGTATAACTTTTATTATTTTATTATTAAATTCAAAAAATAAAATTATATATACTATACAGTATATATGACTTTAAAGATGTATATATCATATATGATTTATCCTATTCACATAATTTCTTCTAAATTTACGTTATATTGATAATTTCTTATACAAATTTCATATTCCTATTGTGCAATATTTTCCATTCAAGAGGGGCCTTCTGTTTAGCATGACAAGAATTCGTAAGAATTTCAACTAAAAAGTAATTAGCCAATCGCATGACAGTTTGCAGGGACAAATTCGGAAAGTAAAAAAAAGTATGTTTACTAAAAAAAAATTAAACTTGTTATTGGTTATTTCAAAAAATCATTATGCAAAATCAAATAAAAGTATGTTTACTATAAGAAAAACTTAAAAGTATGTTTGAATATTGTTATTATTAAAAAGAAAAGAAAAGACAATTGGTCACTTCTTAAAAATAAAGAAGTTTTACTTAGGTTGCGTTTAAAAGAACTTATATAAAGAGTTATAAGATGGTTTGGGAGAGGGTCGACATAAGGTTTGGAGTGATAAGAAGGTCATGAGTTCAACTCCCCCATTAATATTAAATACTAATTATTAATATTTGTCTATAAAAAAAAGAACTTATATAAAACTTATTTCAACATATAAGAATAACTTACAAAAATACACTTATACAAATAGAGGCTTGGGATAAATTGCATCACCTTATATTTGCACTACCAATTGCATCACCCATGCAATAAATGATGAGCCAATCAATTAGCCACATAGGTAGGTCAAATTTTTTAACATTCACCATGTATTTGTATAGTGGTCAAACCATATATGTACAATATACTGCAGTATAATACATATATTTACTGTATTTATAATTTGCATCCATAATAAAAAATATAATAATGTCTTTTTATTTATAATATCCGAAATATTTAAAAGTTAATTATCTTTTGCCATTTTTTTTTACTTGAAGATTGAAGAAAGTGAATGTTACAATTTTATCATTCTCCCGAGTCTTCTTTCTCATACCACCGGAATTGTTTAACAACACCCCTTTAAGCCTTGAATCTGAATTATTCAGGAAGAACCGAAAATGGCCATTGGCCTTTTTTTTCTTTAAAAAATAAGAACAAATAACTTGACATATAACGTTGGGCCTGATATTATTGTTTCTGTTATTGACCTTAAAAAATATATTATCTTAAAAACTTATCTCAATTCTAAAAGCTAGCATAACCAAGCATCTTGGTCCGGTGGTTGTAAGTCCTGTCCTGGGACATTCTAGGGATTGACTCGGTTTGCTCCTGGATTCGATTTCCAGTGTTAAAACAATGCTTGGCTAGAGGAAGCCACGCCCCGCGAACAAGCTAGCATTTTGCTCCAAAGACTTCTTGCTTTTTTTTTATATCACTTCTTTATCTTCATTTGTTTTAATCGGTATTATTTCTTTCTTGTCCATATCCCTTCTCCAGAAATTTCTTTAGCTCCCTCTCCCTCAACCTTCCCGTTCTCCTTTCCCCATCCACCCTCCTCCTCCGACCCTCCGCCCTTTCTCCCTCCACCATGTATCTTCTTTCTCCCTCGGAACCCAGATCGGCTCCCCGCCGTCATGCATCTCCGTTTCTCCTTTTAGGTCCCTCATCTCCCTGGTCTCTCAAACCCCAGATCAGCTTCTCCTGAGGTGCGGCCATGCAAGATCCCGATGAGGTACTGGCCGAAGATATAAGGCCGAGGATTGTCAATACGACCGAGCTCATTCTTATAAATGGGCCGTGACCCAAATTCCTATAAAGCCGAAGACCTATTAATACACTTGACACCCGAGGATAACCACTCGGGCCTATACCACAGCAGACCACGGATGAAGATATCTCGGCCCCGAGCTATCTAGCCACAACTGACTGGGCCGAATATCTCGCTGGTCTAAATATCTCACCGCATAACTCAGAGCCTTATCCATATCAATTGTCTAACTGCAAGAACGATCCGATCCTAACAAATAGGATCTCAGTAACCGTCTTACTCAAACGGTTGCACTGAAAATATCTATAAATAGGGGCTCAACCCCCTCACTTAGAACTACGTTTTGCTTTGATTCCCATTTGGATACGTAGGAGCATAATTCACATTCTGTCAAGCTAATTCCAAAACACTCCCACTAGACTTTCTCCGGCCGAGTATCTCCTAACTGAGATATTTGGACGGAACATTTGGCGCCGTCTGTGGGAATCGAAGCAAAACTTTCCCATACCACAAACCATGGTGAGAACAAGGAGCGGGAACTGCAGGAGAGAGGAGCCAGAGAATGCTAACAACGGAGATAATGGGGAACGGTCCATAAACCCGGCTATAACGACCGACAACCCCATTATCCAAGAACTCCTCGCACAGATTGCCATGCTGAGAAGGGAGAATGAGGAGATCCGGCGGCAGAACAGCCGTCGCGAACAAGGACAGAGCAGAGAAAGGTCCGCCTCTTCTCCTCCCGAGAGAGAGCGTCGGACAGTTGACAATGAAAAATCCAGAAACACGCGCAGAGAAGGGGGCCCACAACTCCGGGCTTCTCATCATATGGACCGAGCAGACGAGGAGGAATTTCCTAGGCAGGCCCCTGAACTTTCACTTCAGGCAAATAGGCCTAATGAAAGGACCGACGTGCGGAGGCCGAGACATCCCTTCACAAACGCCATCATGGAGGTTCCCCTACCAGCCAACTACAAACCAATAAGCATAGACAGATATGATGGCACCTCGGACCCGGAGCATCACCTAGATGCTTTCACTACTCAGATGTACCTCTTTACCGATGATGCTGCTGTCATGTGTAAAGTCTTTCCAACTACTCTGAAGGATGCTGCGTTGAGCTGGTACACCCAGCTACCGCCAGCGTCGGTTGACTCCTTTGACACATTTATGACTAAGTTCAATGCTCAGTTTGCCACGAGCCGAGCTCATCAAAAAACCTCGGCCTCGTTGGTAAACTTCAAGCAAGAAAGGAATGAGTCCCTGCGTGATTTCATGGCCAGGTTCAGCAAGGAGACTGTCCTCATCCGGAATCTCAATGCCGATGTTGCACTACACACTATCTTGACCGGGTTGCGGCCTGGTGATGAGTGTGATTTCACCTCATTTTCCATGTACATTTCTGCATGCATTTGCATTTAGTTAGGCCATTTTAGTTGGATTTTGTTTAGTTTTTCATTTGGAACGGATAAGGTGGTATTGTGTGTTGTTTTGCAGGGATTTTTGATTAAATGCCCAAGTTTTAGCCATGAGGAAGCTGAGATGAAGAGAATGCTGCAAACCAGAAGAAAGGGACCAAAAGTCAGAATCTGTCACGGCCTGGCCGTGATGGCTATCACGGCCGTGACCCAAAACCAGCAAAAGTCAGAGACGATCACGACTTGGCCGTGATAGAGATCAAGGGCGTGAAAAAATTGGTTCGCGACGCGACTGATAGCTCGCCTCGCGAGAGAGTGATTGTGCCAAAACCACCAAAGTCAGAGACGATCACGGCCTAGCCGTGATGGCTATCACGGCCGTGACTCAGAAACCTCCAAAAGTCAGAAGCAATCACGGCTTGGCCGTGATGGGGATCACGGGCATCAAAAGTCGGCTCGCGTCGCGAAATAAGTGCTCGCCTCGCGAAATAGTAGTTTGGGCAGAACTGGAAGAGACAGAACCCGTCACGGCATGGCCGTGATGGCTATCACGGCCGTGACCGGCCACGAGTAATAAAAGAACTGAGCAGAACAGAAAGAAGATTCATTCAGAAAACCCTAAAGAAAAATCCTCTCTTCTTTGTGGTCGTGTGCATCATTCCATGGAGCTCTCCCCTTTGTTCATCTCTCGTAATTATTCCTTTTGTTTTACTTTCAATTATGTGTAGCTAAACTCCCCTTTTGTTGGGGTTAGACTATTGCTATCCGAACTTGGTTGTAAAATGACTTAATTATAATGCGCTTTCCTTGTTCTTTATGAGTGTTTGATTCCATGCTTAATGCTTTCTTAGGCTTGATCACCCTATGAATGATTAGTTGCTTTAATAGATAACTGGAAGGTTGGTGTTAGAGCTTGCTCACGAATCAAATGCCGGGTAGTTCATGAACCTAGGAATAGGTCTTGAGGTGCTTGCAATCTTATAAGTCTTTACTTAATGCAAAATCTCAGGTTAATCCATCTAAGGAATTAGGGTTTAACTTGGGATTTTAGGCTCAATGCACCTAAGGAATTAGGCTTGGGTATCTCTGAAAAGACTTGATTGTCATATTAGAACTAGGAACTGTGTTAGTTATCATTTCATAACAATCAAGGGAGGATTAGCTTAGTTTAACCCCAGCAATTCTATCTCATTGTTATTCATCTTTCGGTTTTCACATTAACTATTTGAAAAAAATCCAAAAAGAACAACAACATTTTCTTCTTGTTTGCTTGTTAGATGTTAGAACAACCTTCAATCCAAAATTCGATCGCCTAGATAGTAGTCAAATTTGCGAAGTGGTAATTGTCCACGATCCCTGAGAACGATATCCGGTCTTACCGTTTTATTACTTGCAACGAACCGGTACACTTGCCGAGTCCGTGTCAAGTTTTTGGCGCCGTTGCCGGGGATCGGTGTGCCAATATCACGAGTACCAAAGGGGACTCCTAATTTAGGCATTTTATTTTTTTTTTACTGTTTTCCTACTGTGTTTTTTCGTTCTGAATTTCTGTATCTCTGCTGTGAATTTCTGCAAGTGCTGTTTTTTCTGTTTGTTCTGTGCTACTCCGTTTGTTCAGTGTATGCGAGGTACAATCGACCCAGGTGAACTCCAATTCGAACCTGAGATCGAGAGACTCTGCAGAAGGAATAGAAAGAAAACCAAGGCAAGACAGAACAGAGAAAGAGCATCTTCTAGTAGACAAGAGCAAGCAAGTTGAGTTACCCAAAGTGTGCAAGAACCACAAATTGAAGTAGCAACTGTCACCATGGCGTAAGAGAATGCACCAAGGAGAACAATGGGGGACTACACTTCCCCTAGAGTTGATAGATGTGGAACTCCGATTGTGAGACCTGCGCAGTGGCCTGCAATAATTTCAAAATCAAGGCATCACTCCTCCACCTTGTGCAAGAAAAACCAATTTGGAGGGTTGGAGAGTGAAGATCCTCATGCTCACATTGGTACCTTCATTGAGCTGTGTGACACCATCAAGTTAAATGGAGCTTCCGATGAGGCCATTCGGTTAAGGCTTTTCCCTTTCTCTTTGAGGGATAGAGCCAAGGCATGGCTTCAATCTCATCCTCATGGAAGCATCATCACCTGGAACGACTTAGTCAGCAAGTTTTTATCTCGATTCTTCCCTCCGTCAAGAATGATTAAGCTGAGGTCAGAGATCAATGCCTTTGCACAGAGGGATGGTGAGTCACTATATGAAGCCTGGGAGAGGTTCAAGTCTTTACTCACAGCTTGTCCAAATCATGAACTAGAGACATGGCAGCAGGTCACAACTTTTGTTAATGGGCTCAACAGGAATTCAAGAAGTATGATTGAAGCGGCTGCAGGAGGTACATTGAGTCAAAAGACACCTAAGAAGCAAAGGACTTGATTGAGAACATGGCTAACAATGACTATCAAATGCCTAGTTCTCGGTCAATGGTCAATAGAGGTGTTCTAGAGCTGGATGAAATTGGTGCCCTCAAGGCACAAATGGCTATTCTTACCAAACAACTGGGGTCGGTTCAACTGCAGAACTCTCAAGTACAAGCTGTCCAAGTTCAAGGTGCCTCAGTGTGTGATTTCGTGGAGGCAACCATGCAAATGGAAACTGTGAGATCAATGTGGTTGGAAGCTCGGGACAAGAAGAGGTAAACTATATGGGCAACCAAGGGCCTAGAAATGATCCCTACTCCAACACCTACAATCCGGGGTGGCGCAATCATCCCAACTTTAGTTGGAGACAAGGACAAAGTTCAAATACTCAAGCAAAGCCTCCTCAAGAGAGTTCAAGCAAATTGGAGAACCTTCTAGGCCAGTTCATGCAAGTTACTCAAGAGACTATAAAGAATCATAATGCTTCAATCAAGAACTTGGAGCATCAAATGGGCCAACTAGCAAGGCAGATGGCAGAGAGACCTCCAGGACAATTGCCTGGGGATACTGAGAAGAACCCAAGGGAAGATTGTAAGGCCATTGTTACAAGAAGTGGGAGAATGTTAAGTCCACAAGAAAAAGAGAAGGAAGAGAAGACAAGTGATGTTGGAATTGACAAGGGGCAATTTGAAGAGGTAAACAATGAAGAACCCGGAACTTCCCAAGGTACTACCTCTAATCCTATTGATGTAGAAGCTGAAGAACCACAGAGGGAGAAATTGGTTGATGAAGAATTTGCGAAGAAGAAGACTAGAAGACAGATTCTGGAAGAGGTTGATAATCCCAAGGAGCTGCCCCCATATTTCAGAATTCGTACCCCCAACGGTTGAAGAAAGAGGCAAAAGATCAGCCAGCTTTTCTAAGTTCCCGGATGTATTCAAAAAGCTACAAATAAACATCCCGTTTGCTGAAGCTCTACAAAGAGATGCCTTCCTACGCAAAATTCATGAAGGAGATCCTTACCAACAAAAGAAGGTGGAAGGAGGAGACAAGTGATGCTTACTCAAGAGTGCAAGTGCTATACTTCAAAGGAAGTCCGCCAAGAAAAATGAAGGACCCGGCAGTTTCACTATCCCATGCACGATTGGTCATCCGAACATAGGGAGAGCATTGTGCGATTTAGGGGCAAGTATTAATCTGATGCCGCTCTCCATTTTCAAGAAGTCGGGGATTGGTGAGGTAAAACCAACAGGAATTTCTCTTCAATCGCGCATCGCTCAATTACATATCCCTATGGTGTTGTGGAGGATTTGTTGGTGAAGGTAGATAAATTTATTTTTCCAGCAGATTTTGTGGTGTTAGATATGGTCAAGATGGTGATACTCCTCCGATTCTTGGGAGACCATTCCTAGCAACAGTAGAGCCTTGATCGATGTCAATCAAGGGGAATTGGTGCTTCGGTACAAGACGAAAAGGTCACTTTTAATGTGTTTGAAGCGATGAAGCACCCAAGCGACAAGGACACATGCATGATAGTGGACCTCATTGATTCATTAGCTGACAAGAGTTTGCACCAGAAGTTTGAAGATTCGTTAGAAGCCGCTCTAACGGTAGAGGATGTAGAAGAAGAAGTATGTGCAGAAGAAGTTGATCTCATGATTAAATCTCTGGAGGCTTGTATGGTTGTGAATACTGATGAAGACAAAGTGGTGGAGGATGTGAGAATTGAAGACAAGGGTGACCCACCGGTGCTAGAGTTGAAGGAATTGCCATCCCATCTCCGTTATGCCTTCCTTGGGATGAACTCTTCATTCCCAGTTATCATCAGTAGTGGGTTGAATTCCTTGGAAGAAGAGAAGCTGTTGAGGGTGCTTAGGGAGCACAAATCTGCAATTGGATGGTCTATGTCCGATTTGAAAGGGATAAGCCCCTCCTTCTGCATGCACAAAATCCGTGTGGAGGAAAAATTCAATCCGGTTAGGCAACCGCAAAGAAGACTCAACCCGAATATGAAGGAAGTTGTGAGGAAGGAGATTGTGAAGTTGTTGGATGCGGGCATTATCTATCCCATCTCCGATAGTCCATGGGTGAGTCCTACCCAAGTTGTGCCAAGAAAGGGGGATGACAGGTGGTGGCGAATGAAAAGAATGAACTTATTCCCTCCAGGACCGTATCTGGATGGAGGGTATGCATTGACTACAGAAGACTGAATGAGGCCACTAGAAAAGACCACTTTCCATTACCCTTCATTGATCAGATGCTAGAGAGGTTGGCGGGTCATGCTTTCTATTGTTTCCTTGATGGATACTCCGGGTATAACCAGATTGTGGTTGACCCGGAGGACCAAGAGAAGACCGCTTTCACCTGCCCTTATGGAGTCTATGCATACAGGAGAATGCCTTTCGGGTTGTGCAATGCACCCACCACTTTTCAAAGGTGCATGCTATCTATATTTTCTGATATGAATGAGAAGTTTATTGAGGTATTTATGGACGATTTTTCTGTATTTGGTGATTCATTTGATAACTGTTTGAATAATCTGGCCTGTGTCCTAAAAAGGTGCCAAGAAACTAACCTCGTTTTAAATTGGGAAAAATGCCATTTCATGGTTAGGGAGGGTATAGTTCTTGGGCACAAGATTTCATCAAGGGGGATGGAGGTTGATAGAGCCAAAATTGAAGTGATTGAAAAACTTCCTCCTCCCTTAAATGTGAAAGGTGTTAGAAGCTTCCTAGGGCATGCGGGTTTTTATAGAAGGTTCATAAAAGATTTTTCAAAAATAGTGAAACCCTTATGCAAGCTTTTGGTAGCTGATACTCCTTTTATATTTGATGATGATTGCATGCATGCCTTCAAAATTTTGAAAGAAAAACTCACCACCGCACTGAGTCATTGCTCCTCCGCAGTTGGAGTTTACCTTTTGAGCTAATGTGTGATGCAAGTGACTATGCGGTGGGAGCCATTTTAGGCCAAAGAAAAAACAAAGTGTTGCATGTCATTTACTATGCCAGTCGTGTGCTTAATGATGCCCAATTGAATTACACTACGACTGAAAAAGAATTGCTTGCTGTGGTATTTGCTTTTGATAAATTTAGATCCTACTTGATTGGTTGTAAAACTACAGTCTACACTGACCATTCTGCTTTGAGATATCTTATGACTAAACAGGATGCTAAGCCAAGGCTTATTAGGTGGATACTGCTACTCCAAGAGTTTGATTTGGAAATAAAGGACAAGAAAGGAGTGGAGAATGTGGTAGCCGACCATTTGTCCAGGCTTCCACAAGCAGAGGTCCAAGCAGAAGCAAAGTTGCCAATTCAAGAGGAATTCCCAGATGAACAGTTGTTTGTGGTGCAAGTGGCACCTTGGTTCGCGGATATTGCAAATTACAAGGCAGCCAATAAGATTCCTAAGGACTTCAATGCGCAACAGAGGAAGAAGCTCATTCATGATGCCAAGTTCTATATTTGGGATGAGCCGTATCTTTTCAAAAGAGGTTCAGATGGAATTCTGAGGAGGTGCATACCGGAAGAAGAAATCAATGGGGTGTTGACCCACTGCCACAACTCACCCTATGGAGGACATTTTGGTGGTGAGAGGACCGCCATGAAGATTTTGCAAAGCGGGCTGTTTTGGCCCACTATTTTCAAGGACTCCCGAGCTTGGGTAATGAATTGTGATAAATGTCAGAGGACTGGTAGTATTTCTAAGAGAAATGAGATGCCCTTGAAGGGTATACTTGAGGTGGAGCTCTTCGATGTGTGGGGGATTGACTTCATGGGTCCTTTCCCGTCATCTTACAACAACAAGTACATCCTGGTGGCAGTTGATTATGTGAGCAAGTGGGTGGAAGCCGTGCCAACTCTGAAAGATGATGCAAGAACGCGTGATCAGTTTTGTGAGGAAGAATATCTTTACCCGGTTTGGGACCCCTAGGGCTATCATAAGTGATGGGGGTACCCACTTTTGCAATAAGGAGTTTAATGCAGTGCTTGCCAAGTTTGGGGTGAACCACAAAGTTACCACACCATACCATCCCCAAACCAGTGGGCAAGTGGAATTGTCCAACCGGGAGTTGAAGAGGATTTTGGAAAAAACTGTGAACAATGCAAGAAAGGATTGGGCGAAGAAAGTGGATGATGCACTTTGGGCCTATCGGACTGCCTATAAGACGCCTATTGGTATGTCACCTTACCAATTGGTGTTCGGGAAATCATGTCATCTTCCGGTAGAGCTACAACACCGTGCTTTTTGGGCGTGAAGGCCCTAAACTTTGATGCAAGGCTGGCCATGGACAAGAGGATGCTTCAATTGAATGAGTTAGATGAGTTCCGACTCTTGGCTTATGAGAGTGCCAGGATATACAAGGAAAGAACCAAGTTCTGGCATGATAAGTACATTCTTCCCAAGCAATTTGAAAAAGGCCAGTCAGTTTTGCTGTTCAACTCAAGACTCAAGTTTTTCCCGGGCAAATTGAGATCAAGATGGTCAGGCCCATTCTACGTCAAGTCAGTTTCTCCGTTTGGTTCAGTTGAATTGGAAAATCCATCATCAGGAAATACTTTCACTGTCAATGGGCACAGGCTCAAGCACTACCTTGGAGGAGATTTTAATCGTCAGGCAGTCTCCATCCCTCTTGAGGCACCATCTTAGAAATCATCCGTCAAGCTAGTGACGTTAAAGAAGCGCTTATTGGGAGGCAACCCAATTTTATTTTTTTTTTTATTTTCATCTTCTCTTTTGTTTTTGATGTCCCCTCTTGAATAATTTGAGAAGCTCAAGAGGTTTGTTAATAGTTTGTTGAGTGATTCCAGATTTTGAAGGAAGGAGGAGAAGAAGGGCAGAAGGAAACGAAACCAGAAGGCATGTGATTCAGCACCACTACCACTTTGGTGAGTTGTTCCAATTTTCTTCCCTCTCTAAACTTAATTATTTACATTGAGGACAATGTAAGTCTTTAAGCTTGGGGTAGGGGTAATCTTTTTGCTTGCATTGTAAATATTGCATTCATATAGGCTTTAGTCTTGCATGATCACATGAATTAATTGCCCCCTGCTTAGATTGAGCATCTGATTGTGAGAGCTAAGTGCCAATTGGGCAGTGATAGTGAATTTTTGGACCCTGATTTTATATTCTTGTGATATGGCTTCATTAAATATGCTTGAGATGTTCTTGGATAGTTGATGATTAGCATGTGTTTCTATGGATTTGTGTTCTCACTGGTTCTTGAACTGATGAATGTGAGCTTTTGAGCCATTAGGGGGCACTCACTAAATCTGCCCCCGTTCTTTGTGTAGAGTGTTTTCCTCTTGGATTGTTTTTCTCTAGAACTTGACTTGAAACCATTTCGAAACTTGAAAATTTTTGAGAATATTTTTGAAAAGGATTGAGGCAATACGTGTTTTTTCTGGCCTTCTGAGCTTGGAATGAATAATGCTACCCTTAGTTGCCCCATTTTGAGCCTGAATGAATAACATGCTTTTCTTGGTTCCCTGAAATGTTGTGTTAAATATGCTTATGAGGGACCTTCTAAAGTACTGTGCAAAAATGGGTCGGAAAATGTAGTTGAAAGTTTGGGATGATGAAAAAAAAAAAGGGAATCTGAAAAAATTTTACTTCTCCTGAATTGCAAAATCTCCCCTTCTCCAAGTAATAAAAAAAAAAAAAAAAAAAGAAGAGAAAAAGAAATAAAAATGGGGAAGGGGATGACAAAAAGGAATGAGAAGTAAAAAGAAAAAAAAAATGAAAAGAATGGTGGAAGAGTAAACTGAAACCCAAAGAAAGGTATTTTAGAAGGTCGTGCCTTGCAATGCTTGATTGTTTGTATAGCCTTTTGAAATTTCCTGTTCTTGAAGTTCCCACCTGAAAATTGATCCCATGGCCCCATTACAACCAAAGAATAAGACCTCTTGATTCTTAGATGTTTTCATTAATAAAGTGAAGATTTGGTTGATAGTCAAGCTTATGGTAGGAATCATTCTTTGAGGAAAATGGAGTGAAATGTCATATTCCCTTAACACTTGAGTGAGTGAGGCAAGAAAGAGAGCCAAGCAAATGAACAAGCTTGGGGTGAGCTGCAAGTGAGATAGAGTGCCCGAATTAGTGAGAATGTGAGTCTAGGGAAACTAAGCCCCTAATTGGACTTGAATTGATTGTCTCTTGCTGAATAATTGACTGCCTGTTGCTTGGATCATATTACTCGGGTTCTTAGTTCACTATCATTGTCCTGGTTGTTTTCATCTTATGGCCTTGGTTTTTGCTTGAGGACAAGCAACATCTTAAGCTTGGGGTGATTTGATGAGTGTGATTTCACCTCATTTTCCATGTACATTTCTGCATGCATTTGCATTTAGTTAGGCCATTTTAGTTGGATTTTGTTTAGTTTTTCATTTGGAACGGATAAGGTGGTATTGTGTGTTGTTTTGCAGGGATTTTTGATTAAATGCCCAAGTTTTAGCCATGAGGAAGCTGAGATGAAGAGAAGGCCTGGACCCAAGAAGAAAGGGACCAAAAGTCGAGACCGTCACGGCCTGGCCGTGATGGCTATCACGGCCGTGACCCAAAACCAGCAAAAGTGAGAGAGGATAAAGGGTTGGCCCTGAAAGAGATCCAGGGCGTGAAAAAATTGGTTCGCGACGCGACTGATAGCTCGCCTCGCGAGAGAGTGATTGTGCCAAAACCACCAAAGTCAGAGACGATCACGGCCTAGCCGTGATGGCTATCACGGCCGTGACTCAGAAACCTCCAAAAGTCAGAAGCAATCACGGCTTGGCCGTGATGGGGATCACGGGCATCAAAAGTCGGCTCGCGTCGCGAAATAAGTGCTCGCCTCGGGAAATAGTAGTTTGGGCAGAACTGGAAGAGACAGAACCCGTCACGGCATGGCCGTGATGGCTATCACGGCCGTGACCGGCCACGAGTAATAAAAGAACTAAGCAGAACAGAAAGAAGATTCATTCAGAAAACCCTAAAGAAAAATCCTCTGCTGCTGTGGCTGTGTGCATCATTCCATGGAGCTCTCCCCTTTGTTCATCTCTGTAATTATTCCTTTTGTTTTACTTTCAATTATGTGTAGCTAAACTCCCCTTTTGTTGGGGTTAGACTATTGCTATCTGAACTTGGTTGTAAAATGACTTAATTATAATGCAGTTTCCTTGTTCTTTATGAGTGTTTGATTCCATGCTTAATGCTTTCTTAGGCTTGATCACCCTATGAATGATTAGTTGCTTTAATAGATAACTGGAAGGTTGGTGTTAGAGCTTGCTCACGAATCAAATGCCGGGTAGTTCATGAACCTAGGAATAGGTCTTGAGGTGCTTGCAATCTTATAAGTCTTTACTTAATGCAAAATCTCAGGTTAATCCATCTAAGGAATTAGGGTTTAACTTGGGATTTTAGGCTCAATGCACCTAAGGAATTAGGCTTGGGTATCTCTGAAAAGACTTGATTGTCATATTAGAACTAGGAACTGTGTTAGTTATCATTTCATAACAATCAAGGGAGGATTAGCTTAGTTTAACCCCAGCAATTCTATCTCATTGTTATTCATCTTTCGGTTTTCACATTAACTATTTGAAAAAAATCCAAAAAGAACAACAACATTTTCTTCTTGTTTGCTTGTTAGATGTTAGAACAACCTTCAATCCAAAATTCGATCGCCTAGATAGTAGTCAAATTTGCGAAGTGGTAATTGTCCACGATCCCTGAGAACGATATCCGGTCTTACCGTTTTATTACTTGCAACGAACCGGTACACTTGCCGAGTCCGTGTCACCTGGCCCTGTCACCAGACACTTAGCTCGGAAGCCACCAACCAGTATGGATGAGTTGAGGAGAAAAGCTGCGGGATTCATTAATATGGAGGAGATTGAGGAGTCTAAGAAAAGGGAGAGAACTGATGATGCTGACAGACGAGAAGGGAGAGAGAAGAGGAGGGCTGGAGGTGATAAGCCGAAATTCAAAGGCCCATCCGATCATTTGCATAGGGGACCAAAGTATGAGCACTATACTCCCCTCAACACAAACCGAGCTTGGGTGTTTGAGGAAGCGTACAACGCGGAACTTTTGCAGCTCCCCAACCGTGGCCACACACCCCAGAATGCTGATCGACAGAAACATTGTCGGTACCATCGTAATTACGGGCATACCACCGAGAAGTGTTGGGTCCTGCGAGATAAGATTGAAGAGTTGGTGCAAGCTGGCCATCTCAATAATTTTGTATGAAGAAACCACAACAATGGCGAGGGGCATGGCAGAAGTAGAAGGAGAGGAGGTGACCAAAGCCCGAGAAGGGGCGGCGGTCGACAAAATAATGAAAGAACAAAGACCAGAGAAGGCCAGAATGAAAGGCGAGAGGAGGATAATGTGGTCCGAGGTGTAATAAACACTATTTCAGGTGGATTTGCAGGGGGAGGCACAACAAGTTCAGCTCGGAGAAAGCACCTGCGGGCTATTCGAGCTGTCAACTCGGTATCCGGCAAACCCCCGAGGGTTTCCCCACCTATTATCTTTTCCGACGAAGACTTCGTGGGGGTGGATCCCAATCAAGATGACCCTATGGTAATCACAGTGCAGTTGGCTAATTTCTCGGTCAAAAGAACTCTTGTCAACCAGGGGAGCTCGGCGGATATCTTATGTTATTCAACATTTTAGAAGCTCGGGATCCCAGAGAAATCTATTCAGCCATACGACAGTACGCTAGTCGGCTTTGCAGGGGAACAAGTGGATACACGAGGATACATTGACCTCATGACTACTTTTGGGGATGGCAAAGCATCCAAGACTATCATGGTCAGGTACGTGTTGGTTAATGCAGTAACATCGTACAATATCTTGATCGGAAGACCATCTTTGAGCGAGTTAGGAGCTGTGGTCTCTACTCCCCACCTCACAATGAAATTCCCTTCCAACTCGGGAGACATAGTTGCTGTCCAGGCTGATCAGAAAATGCCAGACAGTGCTACGCTGATAGTTTGCGAGTAAGCAAACCCAAACCTACACCTGCAGAGACACTAGACAGGGGAAAAGACAAGTCTGTGAATTCTGTTAACTCTGTTGAACTAGACCCGAGAATGGACATGCAGGAACAACGGCCACAACCCATTGAGGAGTTAGAAAAGTTCCAACTCGGTTCACAGCCCGATCAGTGCACCAAGCTCGGCGGTCAACTTAAGCCGAATTTAAAAAAGAAAATAAAGGAAGTGCTCCGCAGCAATGCTGATTTGTTCGCCTGGACCACATCAGACATGCCGGGGATTGACCCCGACTTCTTGTGCCACAAACTGGCAATTTGTCCCGAGGCGAAACCAGTAGCCCAAAGGAAAAGGAGACTTGGTGAGGAGAGGAGAAAGGTTGTGGAAGAGGAAACAGCAAAGTTGGTCAATGCCAACTTTATTCGAGAAGTAGAATACACTACCTGACTGGCCAACGTTGTTCTGGTCAAAAAAGCAAATGGCAAGTGGCGCATGTGCACCGATTACACAGATTTGAATAAAGCTTACCCAAAGGATTCCTATCCTTTGCCGAGTATTGATAGACTGGTGGATGGAGCCTCCGGATACAGAATTTTGAGTTTTTTGGATGCATACTCGGGGTACAATCAGATCCGAATGTATACCCCAGATGAGGAAAAAACGGCTTTCATAACTGAAGGCTCAAATTACTGTTACCGGGTAATGCCATTTGGAATGAAAAATGCTGGAGCTACATATCAAAGGCTCATGGACAGGGTGTTCGAAAAACAAATCGGAAGGACTATGGAGGTTTATGTGGATGACATGGTCGTAAAATCCGATGACCCCAACAGTCACCCAAAAGATCTGGAGGAAATTTTTCAGCAGCTGAGAAAATATAATATGAGGTTGAATCCGGAGAAATGTGTTTTCGGTGTCCAGGGTAGGAAGCTCCTCGGCTTCATGTTGACACACCGGGGAATTGAAGCCAATCCAGATAAATGTCGGGCCGTGATTGAGATACGAAGCCCACAAAATATTAAAGAAGTGCAACGACTTGTAGGGCGGCTGGCATCATTATCTCGGTTTCTCCCCAGGTCTACGGAGAAAGCTCGGCCTTTCTTCAGATTATTAAAGAGGCCTCAAACCTTCACGTGGACCGAGGAATGTGAGAAGGCCTTCGTCGATTTCAAGACCTTTTTGTCTGCACCACCGATATTAACTCGACCCATCCCTGGCAAAGAGTTGTATTTATACCTGTCAGCCACCGAGCATGCCATCAGTGCGGTCATTGTACAAGAGGTAGAGAGTTCAAATGCTGGTGTACTTCATCAGCAGGGTCCTTCATGATGCCGAAACCCGGTACCAAGTCATAGAAAAGCTGGTTTTGGCCCTGGTAACTGCAGCTCGGCGGTTGCGTCCGTATTTCCAAAGTCACCAGGTGATTGTCAAAACCGATCACCCGATTAAGCAAATTCTCAAAAAGCCCGAGTTGGCAGGCCGCATGATTGCTTGGTCGGTAGAGTTATCCGAGTTCGGCCTGAAATACGAGTTGAGAGGTCCTCTAAAAGCTCAATGTCTCTCCGACTTCGTGGCCGAGCTCAATCCGCAGCCGATAACCGAGGATATCTGGTGGAATTTGTATGTGGATGGATCCTTGAATGTCAGGGGCAGTGGAGCTGGGGTGATTCTGGAAGGCCCGGGAGATCTGATCCTGGAGCAGTCACTAAAGTTTGAGTTCAAAACTTCAAACAACCAAGCCGAATATGAAGTCTTGATAGCAGGGTTAATGCTGGCAAAGGAAATGGGGGCAAGGGCTGTTAGATGCCGGAGTGATTCACAGCTAGTCACTGGGCAAATATCTGGAGGGTATCAAACGAAAGAGCCTCAGCTTACCAGGTATTTATGTGAGGTCAACCAATTAATTTCCAGCTTTGAGAAATTTGCTATTGGGCACATTCCCCGAGAAGAAAATACTCGGGCTGATCTGCTGTCCAAACTAGCCAGTACAAAGAAGCCGGGTCACCATAGAACGGTTATTCAAGAAACCCTGAATGAACCAAGTATCACGTTTAGGGAGGTAATGGCCAACGAGCCGGTTGACCGAGAATAAATGACGCCCATATGGGAGTATTTATCCTCAGAAACCCTGCCCCCAGATCACGCTGAGGCCAGGAAGATCAGGCTCCAAGCAAGTCACTTTGCCATCATCTCCAGAGAATTGTATAAACGGGGATTCTCAGCACCGTTGTTAAAATGCCTAACAAGGGCACAGTCAAAATATGTTACGGAAGAGGTGCACAGAGGAATCTGCGGTTTTCACAGCGAAGGCCGATCAATGGCCTCCAGAGTATTCCGGGCAGGGTACTATTGCCCTACCATCAGAGCAGATTGCATCGAATGGACGAAACAATGTGATGAGTGCCAAAGATTTTCCAATATAAATCGTACCCCGCCCAAGGAACTTCACACATTAAGCTCGCCTTGGCCCTTTGCTATGTGGGGGATGGATATACTTGGGCCATTCCCCATAGCCAAAGGACAGGTAAAATTTCTCTTGGTAGCAGTAGACTACTTCACCAAATGGATTGAAGCGGAGCCTTTGGCGAAAATTACCGCCGAGAAGGTACAAAAGTTTGTGTGGAAAAGCCTCATCTGTAGACACGGAATTCCCTTTGCAATCGTCACAGACAACGGAAGACAGTTTATAGATAAGACATTGCAAGAATTCTATGCCAACCTCGGTGTTAAACACCACGTCACGTCGGTTGAACATCCCCAGACCAATGGGCAAGCCGAGGCAGCCAACAAGGTCATTCTCGGAGAATTGAAGAAGAGAGTGGGAAAATCCAAAGGAGCTTGGACTGAAGAATTGCCCAGTATCCTCTGGGCTTACCACTGCACGCCTCAATCCACTACTCAAGAAACACCCTTCAGGCTGACATATGGAACAGACGCCATGATCCCAGTGGAAGTTGGTGAGCCGTCTTTCCGACATATGCAACATGAGCAGAATGATAATGAAAGCAACTTAAGGGTCGAACTTGACTTGGTAGAGGAAATCAGGGAGGAGGCTAAAATCATGGAGGAAGCTTGCAAACAGAGAGCAACTAGGAGGTATAATTCAAAATTGAAACCGAGGAGTTTCCTGTGTGGAGACTTGGTGCTGAGAATAAAATGAGAAGCAAGGAAGGATCACACGGAAGGCAAGTTGGCAGCAAACTCGGGAGGGCCATTCCGGGTGGTAGAAAACTTGGGGAGAGGGAGAGCCGGACTTGTAACATCCTAGTTTTTACACATATGATTAATTATTTTATTTGGATGTTTAAATTTATTATGTTATGTGTTTTAGTTTGAGTAATTAAATTACTCTCTTCAAATTATTTTATTGGGTGCGTTAGCACTGACTCAATTCAGTGAATGCACGCTTACTAGACAATAATCACGTTATTGTCACTAATATACCAGTACCGAAAAATATTTTTCATAATATGATTAATAGAAAAGAATTTTCATATTCTCGTCCTATTTAATTTTAGAGTTAAAAATATTTTGGTTTGACCTTAATCGGAGATTAAATTTTGGACTGAGTATTTTCTTAGTGGATCAGTTCAACTATTAATCTTTACTCTAATTTGAATTTCGAAAACATATCCTTATCAATCTTTATTTTTAGATTCTAAAAAGTAAAAACATGTTTATTTTAGGCCTAATATTTATCACTCATTTTGTACCTATCACTAAATAATTAGCTTAAAAACTAAACTTCCTCACTTTTCTCTCTCTCTATCTCGACGTTCTCTCTCTTTTTCTCTTTTCTTTCTGTGCTTCTTTCTTCTTCTTTCTTTTTCTTCCTCCTCCCTCCATCTTTCTTCTCCTCTCCACAACCAGCCATCGCCGAGTGCCGCCCGACCAGCCACACGTCGCCACCACAGGGACGTCGTCCGGCCGCTGCTCGCCGAGGAGAGGACAGCCACGCGAACACGCGTTCCGGTCGTTCGCTCATCTGATCTCCACCGCGTCGCCGTCGCGGTATGCTGCCCACTGCTGCCGTGATACCGCCTCATGGCCGTCCAGTCACCGCGCCTGGTAGGGAGCAACACCTAGGGCCGGCTGGTTTCTTCCCGGATTGTTGCCGCAGCTCAAAAAAATGGAGCTCCGTCGCGTCTCCACCGTCACAGCCACGCCGGACCTCCAAGACAGCACCATCATAACCTCTTCTTCACCTTGGGTAAGAGTTTTACCTCTAACCTCTTCTCTTTTGTAAATCCCTAAATTGATTTTGAAACCCTAACCCTAACCTTCTGATTTCAGATTTTAATCTTAAGATTAAAGCTTGTTTTATGAAATTAGGACTGTGAATTTGTGTTTCCCTAAACCAATTTCATTATTCTGAGTTTTCCCTAAATTTTAATAAGGAGCCCTAAAACCCCAATTTGATTTTATTTGAATTTGGGTATGTTTTTGTGAAATTAATTATGATTTAGTGCAATTAGGACTCTTAATGGATGATTTCCAAAGTTCTTTTTCATGATCTTTTAATCAAAACAAAGTTTCCTTAAAGGGTATTGTGAAGCGTAAGCTCCAAACGTGATTTTCTTTGAAAATAACCTTGTTTGGTAATTGGATTAAGTGTTTAGATAAAGTTAGAATGTGTGTTTAATCATGTGAAATTGATTGCTTCATTTTTGGTTGTTGCGCGTTGTTGGATTCCCTCTCTGAGACGTTTGACACGGCTATGCTTGCTTGATGGAGTAGATAGTTACCCTCTTGGAGCTAATGTGAGTATTAAGACGAGGATCCTTTACTTGTCTTCAAAGGTAAGGGGAGTTGGCCTAGGGATATTCAATAACTGTATGCATGTGTGTATGTGTTTAATTGGATATTTACATGTTGATTGAGCTTACTTGATTATCTAATGTACTTGAACTGTTATGCTATTATCTGATGTTGAACTGTACTTGTTCTAAATGGTATAATGCATATATGTGATGAACTGCTTTCAACTGTGATATTAGCATTGAACTGATAATATGTACTGCTGTAGATTGAAAGTTTGCTAAGCCAGACTTGTGTCTGTGCTCAACCATTATAAGGATTAAAAACCTTAATAAGCTTTGAAGATGAAGGGATTGGTGTTCTTTCCCAAAAGCTCTTTAAACTTAAAGTACTTGTTTTAAATGTTGAAATGGTTTTGGTGAACTATTGTTATACAAGAGAAAAATCCTTTTCGAATTATGTGCCTTCAAGTGAAAACTTTCAAGATTATTTGGCAATATCCTATTGGGGGAAATATTTCAAAGATAAAAGAATTTCAAAGATGCTTTATAAAAGATTTTCAAAGAAAAGGTTTTTCCTAAATATTTTGGAAACTTTCCGATAACCTGGATAGGTCATCGAGGATTCGGTTTTGAATTTGTTTTTCACTGAACGAAAAATAAGTACTTATGAAAGAGAATCTAGTACGCGAGACGTCGCCTCTAGTATTCAGTTATGCACACATGATCTTGGAGCAGTGTTAATTCGGGACTATGAGTCCTGGTTATCAGTGTTAATTCGGGACTACGAGTCCTGGTTATGAGTGTTATTTCGGGACTACGAGTCCTGGTAATGATGTTATGGACTGAGAGTCCAATTCTCGAAATCGAGGACAGTGCGTTCTGATTTCGTTGTTGTGGACTGTGTGTGTCCTAAACACGTTGTTGTGGACTGCGTATCCTAACCACGTTGTGATGAACATTGTTAAAAGTGAATATTGTTTTCTACGATCACAAGCTTAGGACTGGTGCATCGGTCTCGGGCGTTGTGATTGAGCATTCGGACCGCGTGTCCTATGCTTCTAAGTTTTCAAGTGATGGGGAAATGATGATTAAGTCGTTAGCTTTGAGCTGCGACAGCGAAAAAGAATGAACACAAAGAAAACCTTTAAAATAAAATATTTTCTCATGTGCATTTCCCCAAGCAGACGTGCTATTGATGATTAAATCAGATACAAAAGATGGTATCCGGGAGTCTGTCCATGTAAACCGAGTGAAGAGGCACATGCGACGTTGCTCGTCCTGAGACCTTATGCATGAGGGTAAGGAGGCAACTGCCCGGTGGGCTAGAGATTGACCAACTCTAATACTTCACCAGGGAAACCGGTGTTAAGATCTCATGAGATTAAGTTAGAGCCTGATATTGAAGTGTCATGCATATTTTCAAAAGATTGACTGTGCGGGTTTGAGACCCTTTGATATAACACTGTTATGTTATGTATATGCATGATTTAACTGCTTATATGATTATGTGATGTATGTATCATGTATATGGTTGTTGTGTGATATATCCATTTGTCGGTATCTCACCCTTACAAACCTATCAGGTTTCTTCTGGTTTGCTATTGTATCCTGGGTATTTTAGTACAGATGTGCAGAGGAGTCTTCCTAAGTCACTCAGAGACTTAGATCTAGTTGCTTGATGAGGTATTTGATTGTGGAACGATCACCTGAGTTCTTCTCATGAATAACTTTTTAGAATGACCAGCTTAGGGTTTTGAGACTTAGATTATTTTGATAAGTATGTATGAGTATGGCTCAGAGAGCCTTTATTTTGAAATGGAATGTTATGGCTCTGAGAGCATATCTTTTGAAGGAAAATTTAAGCTGTTTCCTTTGGTCTTGTAAAGCTTATGGTTATGACTATTATTTTTATATATATTGCTGTCTGGTTGGATTTGGTGTAACTGAAATTCTGGAGTGAAAATGTAATTATTTTAGCAGGTGTTCTTTTACCTGGGATGTCCGAATTACAGTGGAGACTCTGTCGAAATTTTCGTAAAATACTAGCTTTTATTCAAGCATATTCTTTAAATTAAATAGGCTTGCCATACTATGATAGTAAGTCTGTGTGCCAATCAAGGCTTAGGAGTCGTGACAAAATTTTTATACCCAATTTCAGACACTTGTATACTCATATAAATTATTTTCCGAAAGCACCAGCAAATTATCTTTTAATTTAAATTCCGCACGTGTTACGTAAGTAATGCCCCATGGGGGGGGGAGTTACAGGACTTAGTGTCAGACCTAGAGGAATCAGACCCAGGGGAAGACGACCCGGAGGAGGACGCTTCCCCTTCTCCGACGTTCAATTCCTGTGAAGGAATCGAAGAGGTGGAGGGAGAACCCCCAATGGGGGAAATCTCGCGCTCAATTAGAGGCGAGGTATTTGCCTCAGAGGACATGGACGAACTCATATTTGGTAAGCAGAAATTAAACTTAGAAGCACGAAGGAGGGAAGGAGACTGGGCGTACCTGGAGAATGACAGACAGAAGAGTGATGGCAGTAACTTGGAAGACGAAGGTGAAGGGCAAAGGAGGATAAGCAAGGTAGAAGGGAGTTGGAGTCGGAGGGGATATTTGTAGCTGCGGTTGATGACATGATCAACGGCCCACGTTCCATCAAGCCCAAAGGCACGACTTTTGATTTTCCCCTCATTAAATGGGTGCGGAACTCTAGGGTTTCTTACCTAAAGCGTGCCGCAAAAGTATTAGGGGGAATGATTGCCTTCTCTGACAAAGTGGAAAGATTTGATTGAAATGACAGCTGGGAATGCGTAAGTTTGTGTGGCCGAAGAATAAGCTCGGTTTCATACTTGTCAGCTCTTTCGCTTATTTAAGCTCGGAGCTCGGGGGGCTTGTGTACTGGCCGAAGATATAAGGCCGATGATTGTCAATACGACCGAGCTCATTCTTGTAAGTGGGTCGTGGCCCGAATTCCTATAAAGCCGAAGACCTATTAATACAATTGACACCCGAGGATAACCACTCGGGTCTATACCACAGCAGACCACGGATGAAGATATCTCGGCCCCGAGCTATCCAGCCACAACTGACTGGGTCGAATATCTCGCTGGTCCAAATATCTCTCCGTATAACTCGGAGCCTTATCCATATCAATTGTCTAACTGCAAGAACGATCCGATCCTAACAAATAGGATCTCAGTAACTGTCTTACTCAAACGGTTGCACTGAAAATATCTATAAATAGGGGCTCAACCCCCTCACTTAGAACTACGTTTTGCTTTGATTCCCATTTGGATACGTAGGAGCAGAATTCACATTCTGTCAAGCTAATTCCAAAACACTCCCACTAGACTTTCTCCGGCCGAGTATCTCCTAACTGAGATATTTGGACGGAACAATCGGTATTATTTCTTTCTTGTCCATATCCCTTCTCCAGAAATTTCTTTAGCTCCCTCTCCCTCAACCTTCCCGTTCTCCCTTCCTCATCCACCCTCCTCCTCCGACCCTCCGCCCTTTCTCCCTCTACCATGTATCTTCTTTCTCCCTCGGAACCCAGATCGGCTCCCCGCCGTCATGCATCTCCGTTTCTCCTTCTAGGTCCCTCATCTCCCTGGTCTCTCAAACCCCAGATCAGCTTCTCCTGAGGTGCGGCCATGCAAGATCCCGACGAGGTGTGGCCATTAGAGATCCCGACGGAGGTGCGGCCATGAAGGGGGAGGTTTGGGGTTTTTTGTTCCTAACTTGGTTTTTTCTTTCTGTTTGAGAATTCGATGTCTTTTGTGATACAATCTTTGGGTCTATCCTCTCCATCTTTCTTTCTCATTGTTTCCCTTTTTTCCATCCTCTTCTCTGGATTTCACCCCACTTTCTGATTGAGATTTTGTAAAATATTATTTTTCAATGTTAAGGAACGGTACTTAAATGGATTTGGGGGAATGAATTATGTAATTGATGGGGCTGTAAACGTTGGAGCACTTTTTGTGCTCATTATATAAATACATACCTTTTTTATGATAAAAAAAAAGGAAAAAAAAAACTAGGGGTATACGAGTAAATATGAAAATATAGTGGACCTTTTAGCAAATACAAGTGAGTTTGAAAAGTTGACTAGTTGAAAAATCAAATGTCCAGCTAGAAAAATGATGGGCTCACCATTTGACATTTGGGTGGTACAAAGAGTGATGTAAATTTTGGGTGGTACATAATAGAATGAACCACAGATAGATTATGAAACTAGTTTATGATCTTCCAATAAGTTTGTCAGAAAAGCATGTAGAAATAAATTGTATTTAACTTATTGGAAATTTATTTTATAATAATTACCGATGCGTAGTTATTTGAAATGATAAATTTTCTATTTTAGCATTGGTGTTTGCACAACTCAAAATTCCGGTTACTGATAGGAAACGTGATTTTGCCTAATATATGTTCGGTTGTCATCAGCCATGAATCATGGTTGTTTTTGTCCGTGGATTTCTAACTTAGAATGAAGCTTTTGTGTACGTTGGTGTTGAAAGTTTCATGATGAATCTAAGTTAAGCTGCCGTTAGATCTCCCCTGATTGATATTATTTTGAATGAAACTCTAAAATATTGTGTATGCAGTATGCTTCCTTTCCTTGAGTTGCTTGACTTCTAATGGACTTTACACTTTTAGGTTGTTAATGGGCCGTGTTATGCTGTGGTGATGGGTTACGGTATTTAAATTGGGTTTTGAAAAGTTGGACCATTGCATAACTTTGGTCGGGCTTAAGAGAAACACAGGAGCCAGTTTTATGTGACCCAAAAAAGGGGCTTGTTTTATTTTCTAAAATATTTTCTCATCAATTTCAAGTCAAAGAAACTATTAAGTTAATAAAACATTTCAATTTTTGAAAGAAGTCCAATTAGAAATATATTTAAATTTCAGCAACTGATATTAAAACACGACAAATATTTTTGTTATTTATTTTTTATTATTTTGCTAGCAAGTGCTCTTGAGAAACTAAAGTATGAACTGTAAAGTTTTTCATAAAATATAATTTTTTTTCAATTTCTAATATATTAAATACTTTATTATTTCCATAAAAACTTCCTATTTTGAATTATAAACAACAAATGTATGGATGAACAAGATTAAGACGGACTTAAAGGCCATATAATCACTTGAAAAATTCACATGCATTCATATTAATACCTTGACCATTCATATAAAATTTAATAATCAATATTCATTTCTCTCACAATTTTAATTTTATAAAATATAACTTAAATTTATTTTATTTTATTAAACTTCTACATTTTATTCTAGTTCAAACCCTATCCAATGTTGTTTCAAAAACACGCGACTCCACTTGAGCTCTTTCTAGATTCATAAAAACGATGTCAAAATCAATATTTTTCCTTTGAGTTCAATTAAAATGATGATATATGTCATACTTAACGTTTTTATTTTTCACCAAAAAATCCACAAAGGAAATACATAACACATTGTGGTTCTTTTTTTTTCTTTTTTTTTTGGGTACAAGAAAAAAGGTTAATAGAGACCTAAACCATTAGTCGCTATAGCGACGAGATTTGCGACCAAATACGTTTTATAAGAAGGTGGTCACTCATTCAAACATAGCGATCGAATTTGCGATCGAATGGGTCGGTCTCTAATTTGGTATTTTTAAAAATTTATTATAACTGAGTTATTTGCGACCAGTCAACGGAAATATTTAGCGACTGACTACAACTCGTCACTAATTAGTTATATTTTTGCTAGTGACCGATGTATTCGGTCACTAAATCAAAATCCCTAAAATTGGCTCGCGCCCCCCTTTTCCCCACACTTTCCTTTCTTCTTTCTTATTCCCCTCTATGCTCGTCTACGTCGCCGGCCGCCACCCTTTCCAGCATGCACCACCACGAGCACCTCCGAGGCACGCAGCACCCCACCGCGACCCACCTCCAAGGCACCACCGTGAGCCACCAAAGGTACGTTTCCCTCTTCCCTCTTCCCTTTTCCCTTCTTCCTTTCCCATTCCTGTTCACTCTTCACTCTCTAACCCATTTCCACCACTGTGATACCCTCAGCCACCCCCACCACCGGAAAACGTGAAGGTAGCCATTGCCACCCCTCTCATCCTCTCTGTCAATGTAAGTTTTTTATTTATTTTAATTTTATGTTTCATTAAGGCATAAATTTGGTTATTGTTATTGTCATTAAGGCATAAATTTGACACTTATTTACATATGTTTGTGTGCATGAGCATGTTTATTTTTTGGTATTCGTGATTGAATTTCTTTTTTTTTAACAAGAAAAATACTAGATTGTGTTTGGTCCCTCTAGTTCATTGAGGTAGCTTATGACTTTGTTTTCTAAGGATGCATTTTATAATATAAGCAAACTATGGAAAATATACTCCTTTAATAATCTTATTTTTTTAGTTTGAATTTCACTGATTTGATGTTGTTCTGAAAAGTGTAATATGGTGTATTGGTAACTTAAAGGTGGTGTGTTTGCATAGAAGCAATGGTTCATTGGGCTTTAATTAGTGACTGTGAGTTGGTCTCTGTGAAGGTGATTGTGCATATGGAGGGGGGTTTCTGGTCTTCTAATGTTATTGGTGTTATGTTGTGATTTCATCATATTTTTTTTATAAGCAAAAGATATATTAATAAAATGGGTTATATGCGGGATAAGACTTGTATTCCCAATTGTATGTTCAGTTGTCCAAACTTGTGCACCAGCTAGATTAGAATATCAGAGAGATATTATTTATGTCTAAGTGTCTGACACAACTTAAAGAGAAGGGAACATAGAGAGGGGATTACATAATGTATCTAAGCAACATTTTGCTTCGGTTAGGTGGTTTTAGGGTTTACATAATGTATCTAATCAACATTTTGTTGAATGTTTTTTCTTTGTGCTCGTAATCACGCAACTCATAATTCTGTTTTGGTTATATAGGTGTTTTTCATCTGTCCTACCTTTTGTCAGTTCTCTGTGGTCTTCCCAACAGTGAAGTAAGTGGAATACTGTCTTGCTGGTTGTGTAATATGTTTTATGAATTGATCTATTGTTTGTTAATAGAAAGCGGAGCTCGATAGCGACTGGTTGTGTGCTGATAGCTTAGGAACTATGCATGTCTTTGTATGATTGATATGTTGTCTGTTAGTTGAGAGTGGGGCTCAACAGGGACTAGTTGTGTGCTGATAGGTTAGGAACTGTGCATGTCTGTAGTAAATCGATATGTTGTTTGTTATTAGAGAGCGGAGTTCAATAGGTTTTAATTGCTAAGTCCATATGCGCTTGAGAGTTTTTAAATTTCGAGTGAGTGGATTTCGACATTTACATTTGCACTATGAACTTTAATTGCAAGTACTTTGGGTTAAGGTTTTACTTTTTTATCGGAAGTCATAGAATCCCGTTTGAGATGCAATATCAACGAGCACGTGTACCTTTTTGAGGCACCACCACTCATTATATTGAATCTTAAATTGTCCAAGTTGGACAGTTTGGGAAAAAAAATTTCTTGGCAAAATCAACGGTTATTCTTTGGATTCTCGTATCTTACACTAGATTGAATTTTGGCATGTTACATTTCCTGTTATTCTCTTGGTACATATTTGATCGCGGTGGAATAACTGCATTCAATTCATGTATACCGGAGACCAATGGGAAATGCTGCCAAAATTTCGTCTGGTATAAGGCATGAGAATTAAGGAATAACTGTTAATGGAGTGTTGAAAAGGTTTGTTCTCGAATGGGTTAGGGCCATACCTTATAATAAGAATTGGAAAACGATGGAGCTATGGGATTGGGATTTCTTTTGGTAGTTAACAGTGATGGAAGCACCTGAGAAACGAAAGTGGATGGATAGAAGGAAGGATCGTGGACGACTGACGCACGGGTTCATAGAGGGAGTGAACGAGTTTGTTATTTATGCGAGTCAGCAAGAGGAATATCTAAGTCAAAAGGATCCAAAAATTAGGTGTCCTTGTAAGAAGTGCAAGTGTCTAAAATTCCAGTACGATGATGATGTGATGGCACATCTCTACGATAGGGTGTTTATGACGAATTATTATTATTGGCTCAACCATGGTGAAAAATTGTCATTGGTCCCCCCGGTTGTGATGGAAGATGCATATTATGGTCATGGTGAGGGGAGGGAACAATTTACACTTTTTGAGCAGATGATTTTCGATCATGCTGGTCCCCGCTGTTGGTATAGGAATTCAATAAGATGATGATCATGTTGAGGACCATTACATAGAGGAGGATCCGAATACGGATGCACGAAGATTTTTATGACATGTTGGCGGCTGCACAAGCTCCGCTTTGGGATGGATGTCAGACCTATTCGGAATTGTCGGCTTCCTTGGTTGCTCTTAGCATCAAGTTCGACTACGATGAGACTGAGGGTGAGTTCGATCGCTGGGTTGGCTTTATGGGTGATGCAATGTCGACCGATAACCGTATGCCTCGAAATCTATATCAAGTGAAGAAATCTGTGTCAAATTTGGGCTTGGGGGTTGAGAGAATTGAATGTTTCCAGAATGGTTGCATGTTGTATCGTAACGAAGACGCGGACCTGACGGCTTATAGATTTTGTCATGTTGACCGGTATAAGATCAAAAATGATTGAAGGGGCGTTGAAATAAAAAACCCTTTGAAGAGAATGTGGTATTTCCCGATTACCCCTAGACTCCAAAGGATGTACTCTTTAATGGCCACTGCTCCTAACATGTGATGGCACGATAGCAATCGGAGGGATCTAAGTGTCTTATGCCATCCGTTGGATGGAGAGGCATGGAAGCATTTTGACAGGATGTACCCGGAGTTCTCTCAACAACATCTGAATGTAAGATTGGGTTTATGTACTGATAGATTTAATCATTTTGGTCAACACGGTAAAGCTTACTCATGTTGGCTGGTTATTCTGACCCCATGCATGTGCATGAAGAGGGAGTTTATGTTTCTGGCGGTCATAATTCCTGGACCATCGAATCCGTAAAGCAAGATTGCTGTGTACTTGCAGCCTCTCACTGAAGAGTTGAACCATTTGTGGAATTCCGGTGTAATGACATACGATGTATCATTGAGGTAAAATTTCATGCTTAAGGCTGCTTTGATGTGGACAATCAATGATTTTCCGACGTATGGGATGTTATCGGGATGGATGACTACTGGGTGGCTTAGCTTCCTTTGTTGCATGGGGAAGGCGAAGGGTTTCACGCTCAACCATAGTCGGAAGACTTCTTATTTTGATTGTCACCGACAGTTCCTTCCACAAGGTCATCCTTATAGGAGGAATAGAACTGCATTCAAGAAGGGCCGTGTTGAGACCGTTGTACCTCCCCAACTGTTTACAGGAGAACATGTTTGGCAGATGGTTAGTAGGCTCCCGTTGATTCATGAGTCTGGAGGCAGCGAGATACCTGGATATGGTATTGAACATAACTGGACGAAAAAAAGTATTTTTTTGGATCTTGACGTATTGGAAGACGCATTTGATACGTCATAACATTGATGTCATACACACTGAGCGGAATGTGTTTATGAATGAGTTTGACACGGTGATGGATGTCAACGGTAAGACGAAGGATACATATATAGCACGATTAGATATAGCAGAAATTTGTAGACGGCGGGATCTAGAATTGGTGGACATCGGGGGTGGCAAGTTACGAAAACCGAAGGTAAAGTATGCACTGAGCAAACCCCAGCGGGTAGCTGTTTGTGAATGGATTAAATAACTTAAGTTACTAGATTGTTATGCTTTTAACCTGTCCAGATGTGTTAATGCTAAGGAGGGAAAACTGCATGGAATGAAAAGTCATGACTGTCATGTATTCCTACAACTGTTGCTTCCCATTGCATTTGCCTCTTTACGGGTGGAGATTTGGAAGCCAATTGTTGAGTTAAGTCAGTTCTTCAGAGTATTAACTTCCACAACATTGAAGGTTGAGCAACTGAAGGATATGGAGCGGGACATTCTGGTCTTGCTATGTAAGCTGGAACAGATATTCACTCCGAGCTTCTTTGATTCGATGGAAGATCTTCCCATCCACTTACCGTGATTTAAGCACGAGTGGGTGGTCCGGTTCAATATCGTTGGATGTACCCATTTGAGAGGTATTAAACTTATTTTGTACCTGCAATCAATTATGATATCAATTGGTATGTACATGTTAATAATCATTAACTTAGGGTTGTAGTATGTAGGTTTTTGCGTTTATTAAAATTAAAAGTAAAGAAAAAGGCTAGGAATATTGAAGGTTCTATTTGTGAAGCATATCTAGTGGAGGAGGCTTCTACTTTTACCTCGTTTTACTATTCAGACAACATAGAGACAAGGAGAACTAGATTGTCGGGTAATGTTGATGTTGGTGAAGGATGTTCTTCTAGTCCTCAAATATCAATTTTTAATCATCCAGGCAGGGCATGTGGTGCAGAAAAGAAATCATGGTTGGGTGCCCATGAAATGATAGCTATTGAGTTGTACGTGCTTCAGAATTGCGAGGATGTGGAGTCATTATTAGAGTAAGTTGCTATTAATTCATTAGTAACGTTTTAAATAGTGTTATCATTTCTTTTTTAATAGATTTTGTATTGTCTAATGATAGAATATATGCCAACGAGCTGAAAGAGCTTGATCCCGACATCTCGGAGTCTCAAATTCCTCAAGAGGTTGCCAAACATTTTCCTAAGTGGTTCAAAAATTATATAAGCCATCTAACTTATGTTGGTATCAACTACTACCTTACGATTGTTTTCACAACTAATACTCTTGAGAATCATTAATCCTAGGTTAAGGAAAGCCAAATTCAAAACGCAATATTGTACGCTTTAGCATAGGGACCAGACAGGAGGATTCGAACATTTGATACTTACATTATAAATGGATATAAGTTTCACACAAGTCAATGGGGTCAGGGAATGAAAACTTCAAATTGCGGCACTTGTGTTAAAGGGACCAACGATCAATTGGAGGATATTTTTTTGGAATCTTAACTGATATTTATGAATTAACGTATTCAGGTCATCCCAGTAAAAAGTTAGTCTTATTCAAGTGTGAATGGTTTGATAACACTCCCAATAGGGGCACAAAAGTTGACAATAAGCATGAGACTGTAGAAGTTAGGAAGCCGCGAAGATATCAAGTGTACAACCCGTTTATATTTGCACAACAAGCGGAGAAGGTATATTTTACCCCATTTCCAGAGGGACATCAAGACTGGTCGGGTGTTATTCGAGTGAAGGCACACAATGCTATCACCGATAATGTGATAAGTCAACCTAAGACAGAAGCTCCATACCAAGATGTTCATCAGATTGACGAGATTCAAATAATGTTGCAAATTGACCCGGACGAGTACCAAGGCATTCTTACTGATCCCGGACCTGGCGACGAGGTAATTGACACGGAGTTGGAGACTCGGTATGTCTTGGCCGCAAATAGTGAGGAAACATATGTCTCAACCGATGAGTACGAGAGTGAAAGTGAATTCAGTGATGGAGATTCCAGCTAGGTATTCTGCAAATTGGTTATGATGCATATTTGTTATAATATATATTGTTATGATACTTAGTCTATTTTGGTTATGATATATTGTTATGTTATGTAACTTGTGTTTTAATTATAGACAGATGGTTGACGATGCTGGACGTGGGGGACGTTATTCCCGTGGGCGTGGGTCCCGTGGCCGTGGACGTGGACGTGGGAGAGCAGTACCCACCCCCACCCCCACCCCCACCCCACCCCACCCCACTCCACTCCTTCTCATCACCTCGATAGCATCTCTGGTGATTTAGGAGCCACACCGTCCAGGCATGGAGTCGGCTCCCCCTCCGCGGCTCCATCAGCCACTGTTGTGCCTTCCACCCCTCTCCCTACAGCATCCTCGGTACAGCAGCCTGCGGGGGGGCAGGCCTCGGGTTCGGGGGTGACTACACCCACGGATACGAGCATATGGATTCACCCATATGCAAGATTGGAGTGAGTTAAAAATTTATCTTTATTTGTTGCTTTTTATTATTTAAATATTTATATTATGATTAATATATACATATTATTTGCCCATAATTTATGGCCGGTAGATGGGCCCCACACGAGGATCTCTGAGCTTGTTAAGGGGAACTACACCGGATCTTGGCCCACTTGGACGAAGATCCCAATGACGGTCCGGGATCACTGGTTCGAGCACCTCTTTGGTGTAAGTATTACTTATTTAAATGGTTCATTAATTAGTTGGTTCTTGATTTAATTTTTATTGTTTTTACCATTACACTGTGGTATGATGTCTTGTATGTCATGCAGTCCACTTCCAGGTGGCTACTGGAGGATGAGGCTGCTATTCAGGCCGCTTTTGAGTATTGCAAATCCCTGGTTGTGAAGAATTTCACGGAAAAGATCCGCGATGGTTCATCTCCGAAGGACTTCTTGACTCCCGAGGTTCTGGACGGCCTGCGTCGGTATTAGGCCACCGATGAGGAGTTCCTGAGGAGGAGTGCGATCGGGAAGCAGAACCGAGCCGCAGTTATCGGTGCTCCTCTATACACTGGTGGGTCTGTGCCCGCCACGAAGCATCATGATAACCTGGTAATAATATAATGCATTTCAATTAAGTAAATTTAATAATTAAATATCTTAACAGTTATTTATGAATATATATGCAGAAGAACGAGCTGGCGAGGGATCCCACTGCATTTGAGGTGCTGAATAAGATGAAGAAGACCAAGACTAGGGAGTGGGTCGGGAACGCGGGCGAGATTGCTGTAAGTTAAATTCTATCATTACATTAATTAATTATACTTAATTATATATTCCTCCGACTGTTGACTTATTTTGCCTTATAATGCAGGGTGAGTTCAACCGCCGCCGAGATGAGTCCATTAGACAGGGGCAGGAGCCTTCTGCTGCCTCTGACAATGCCCTTTTCTTGGAGGTGGACAGGTGGTTGGTGGCAGGAACAAGAAGCGCCATGTATATGGTTTGGGAGCCCTGGGAGATGAGTACGTGGCCTCTGCCACACCATCTTCTCAGTCATGCCATGTCCCTACACCGGACGTCAAAGGGAATGTCACTGATCTCAACGTTGGGCTTGTCAGTCAGCTTGCAGGGAGGGTGGTTGTACTGGAGAGGGAGAATCATCTGCTGTACCAGCACTTGGGCTTTAGACCCGACGGATTTGGTTCCGCCCCTGAGGACGCTGCTGCTTCTGGTACCCATGCTCATGGATCTATTGCTCCCAATGATCCATCCGTTCCCCTGAAATCTGGCCAGCAGCGTGATACAGATGATCATGAGGCTGATGATCATTGGTCCCCCCTCACCCCACCGATTCCCCGACCACCCCCATTCACCCCCACCCCCACTCCCACTCAGTTGAAATATACTTTTTACTTACATTGACACAGTTTGTGATTATTTAAATTTTGACAACATTTACTATTATTTTTTATTTAATTTCTTTTATGTATTTTTATTTATTTTTATTTACAGTTTTTTTTAAAAACCACAAATTAACAAAAAAAAATAATATATAGCGATCGAACTATATCGGTCGCTAAGTAATGATACCAGAAATTTTTTTCAACAAAAACAAATAAAAATTATTAGCGACCGAATTAGTCGGTCACTGTTCGGTCTCAAATGGTATCAAATAAATATTTTGGTACCAAGTATTAGCGAATGATATTTTTAATTTAGCGACCACCACATTTTGGTCGTTATTTAGCGACCAACTGATATTTCGATCGCTAAACAGTTAGCTACCACTATTTTAATAATCGGTTATATTTGGTTGCTAATTGTTTTAGTGATCGAATTGCAACGTTTAGCGACCGAATTTCTTGTAGTGAAGCCCAAATGTTTATGTTACCCCTACATATTACATAATGACTTGCGAGGGCAAGGAAGCCCCTAAAACATCACCAAGAACTAAGAGCCTTAACTCTAGAGGGGGATAATCAACCTCATGATACTCGAATCTCTTTTCTAAACGATGATTTGCTAGCCAATCTGCACTACAATTCCCTTCTCTCGATGAATGACTGAAGGAAATTTCCCAGGAGAGGTTCTTTAGCTATCTGATCCTTCGAAGCAGGTGATTATTTCCTAGTCTATCTTTCTTTGAGGAGAGCAACTTGACAATTGATCGAGCTAGAATCACTTTCTACTATAACTTTTTCGAATCCCTTTTTCCATGCTAGCAAAAGGCCTTTATAGATACCCATAATTCAGTCGTAAAAACTGTGCAATGACCAATATGGAACATGAAACCTACAATCCAAGAGCTTGTTGAATCCCAAACCAGGCCTCCACATCCGCCATCGCCCGCATTTCACTTCGACGCTCTATCTGTATTTAGTTTAACGGTAACCCATCCATAAGGCGGAGACATCCACATGATATTGACTGTGCAACGTTTGGACTTCTTCTCTTCTGACAGGGATCTGTTCCGCCACTCAAAATACATCAGCCCAATGGAATCCGTTCTCCTCTGCCATTCACCTTGATCGGAGGAAAAGAATTCCACTAATCTGTATGGTCTCACCAACTTGATCCAAAGAGAGTTCGCTGCTGGGAAGTCTCTAAGGAAATGAATTACTGTTTTTTCTATGCCGCTACATGAATGTGACAATCTGGTGAGGCACCAGACCAAGAGCTTCGTCGCAGGGCTGTCAACAATCCACTGTGAGATGCCAGCCACATAAAGACTGATACAAATGCTTCCTGTATGACTGTTCTTCGAAATTAGGGATTAGTGTTTGATAAGCACTTTTGGTTGTGAAGTCACCATGTGTGTTTCTTTTCCAGGCAATCCCATCCGCACCATCATGGTGCTTTGGATTGTTTGTGTTTTCTTTTTTCTTTTTTAATCTTTGGTCAGTTACTTGCATGACTTCAGGTTGGGAATGTATGTTCATCCGATAAAGTGTTTACTAAAGCAGTGATCTCATCCTTAACATTGCAAGTGAAATTTACCTCGAATCATAATCACTTTGAGACTGACCCAGTCTTGTTCGCAACAATATGCAATTCAACTTACACCTGCACCACTAATCCCGAGACTTGAGAATAAGGACAAGAATGGTTTGTCGCACAACAATATATACCTGAAATTGGCCTTGAAAAGTTATGCAATCTTGCGTGCGAATGAAATGAGGAAATGCGACTGATAGTTAGTGGAAGAGAAAGATAGTGATCTGGGAGTTCGGAAGGAGGAAGAGGAGTTCGCAGGTTTATCCGCAAACAAGCACCCACTTAAACTGCGTATTAAGTGGACCAACTCATAGTTTTAAGTTTGAACAGTTTGACATTTTGCTCAATAATTCTAATAAACGTGAGCCACGGACCAAATCCTATGTATACAACACCTATAAATTTAAGCAACTTTTTTTTACGGGATAAATTTAAGCAACTTAAAAGATAAATAATATGATCTAGTTATTAAGAATACGATTTATAACCTACAAGGTTGTAAATTCGAATCTCATTATCGAAGTGATGAGTTCGTTGGTGGGTAATCTGTCTGTAAGCACACTTTGAGCCGTGAGACATGTCCTGATCCTGGTGAACCTCCGACACCCAACCCACCTAAACCTTTTGTTACAAAAAAAAAAAAAAAAGACAATTAATATGGCTTCATAATTTTATTTTATTTTTTTTGATATAAAAGGGAAAGAATGGCTTTATAAATTTTGTTTCATGTTTTTTAAGTCACAAACATTTATAAGCATAGTTGGAATACTGATATTGAATAGAGTTGAGTTGGTTGGATTTTGCTTATATTTGACTCCACATAATATATGTACTTTTTTACATATAATTGAGTCCATAGGGAGTACTGACCATCCTAATAAGTACTACCTCCGGATCTAATTATAAGCAAAAAAAAAACATAACTTCACATTTATTAAGCAAATTAGTTAATTTAGTTTAATTTTCTTGATTTATGTAAAAAAATGAGCTACAATTACTAAATTACCCTTTAATTGTCTTGGGAGTGTGTAATGATCTTGGAAAAATAAAAGATGAATTGGTTGGATTGGTTGATTGTCTTGATTTTTGGAAAACTGACATTAAATAGAGTTGAATTGGTTGTCCTTTGCTTATATTTGAGTCCACAAAATATAGCTACTTTTTTGCTTATATTTGAGTTCGGAGGGATTACTTATAATTCTAATATTTATACTTTGATCATCTTCTAAGAGAGCGTCTCAATTTGCTCAAGTATCATCGTGCCCAATGTATCGATCCTAAAAAAGGAACTTGTCTTTCCTTTTAGAGAGAAAACATGGAGTCGCCACCAACTTTATTTGATTTCAGGAAAGTTGGAAAACCCCTTTTAGAAAGAGCTTCGGGTTCGGGAGTCGATTATGTCTAGGGAAGGCATGGAGAACTAACCCCACGGCACCCTAGAACATCCATGAAAGGTTACCCATAATTAGTTGTGTAAATTATTAATAACATTGAAAATATTTGTTTTACCCCACAAAAAAACGTCTTTTAAGAAGGAAACATCTTTAGTTGAGAAATTTTTGATTAAAGCTATGTGAGGTTGAACATGGCACGTAAGTCCACAGAGCAACCTCAAAAGATGAAGGGTTGAACATGACACTTGTCATAGGGCAACCCAAGAAATAAGATTGTTTTAATCAAGTGATCACTCTCTATTTTTATGTAAAATAAATAATTTTGCCTCTTGAAAATGGGACAGAAATGGAACGTAGAAATGAAACTTTTTACTAACTTATTCAGTGAACAGGGGTACAAAAGAATAAGATTGTCAAGAAAAGCTTATGAATAATATTAACAAAGAGAACAAGGATTACCAAATGAGAGCAGAATAACAATGACTTTATTTCCTCCCAGTGGTAAGATCTCAAAACCTTTACATTTTAATCTCACTGACTCTTTTTGACTCTTCCTTCTTAACCACTCTAATAACAGGGAAGAGAAAAGCTCAGATTTCTAATCTCTTTTCTTCACCAATAAAATGTTAGATCAAATCTCTCTCCTCTCCCTCTCCCTTTGTATCTTTCCTCTTTATCTCCTCTCTGATTTTTCGTTCTCCCCTCTAAAGAAAATCTTCTCTCCCCAAAATCTGTCCCCCAAATCCAGAAAAAGCCTCCCTTTTTATAGATGGAGGAGAGGGCTTCATGCTTCTTCTTACCCCGTGGCTTCAAGGTTAGTCTTCACGTAATCCAAGGCTTGGGTGGTTCTGAGCAGCAATGGCGTGTTTGATGGGGGCAGCGCGAGCAGCAGAAAGGAGGTGATTTGATGTGAAGGTTGCGTGTTTGAAGAGAGAAGGAGATGAGGAAGAAGATGGACCAATGGGTAGAGGAGGAAAAGAGGTATTGTCTGATGTGTAAAATAGGGTTTTTAGGGTTAGGAGTGGGGTTGCTAGGTCAAAACAAGGGAGGAGATGAGGAAGAAGAAGGACCAATGGATAGTGGAGGAAAAGAGGTCTTGTCTGATGTGTAAAATAGGGTTTTTTAGGGTTAGAAGAAGCAACTCAATCTCTTTTCCTTTTTTGTTGACTGTCCTTTTCTTCTTCTTTTCTTCGTCCTTACTTCATTATCTTTTCCTTTTTCTTTCTTTATTCTTTAGCCTCCAGCCTGAAAATAAAATTGTAGTGGACGGAGTCTCTTCGTCCAACAGAAACTTAGATATGCAAAAGTAGATATACACGGGACGGACCTCCTCGTCCAGCAGAAATTTAAACATGCAATGGACGGAACCTCTCCGTCCAACAGAAAATTAAATGTAATGGACTGGACGCGTTCAACAGCAAATGCATCTTAAATGGACCAGACACGTCCACATAAAATACAATGCAATGGGCTGGACGCGTTCAAAGGCAAATGCATTGGAATGGACGGGACCACCCCGTCCAACAGCAAGTGCAAAGCAATGGACGGGACCACCCCGTCCAACAGCAAGTGCAAAGCAATGGATGGGACCACCCCATCCAACAGCAAGTGCATTGGATTGGACTGGACCGCGTCCAACAGCAAGTGCAAAGCAATGGACGGGAGCATCCCATCCAGCAGTCAGTGTAATGGACTGGACTGGACCGCGTCTAACAACAAGTCCAAAGCAATGGATTGGACTGGACCGCGTCCAACAACAAGTCCTATGCAATGGACGGGACCACCCCGTCCAACAGCAAGTGCAAAGCAATGGACGAGACCACCCCGTCCAGCACTAAGTGTAATGGACTGGACTGGACCGCGTCCAACAACAAGTCCAAAGCAATGGATTGGACTGGACCGCGTCCAACAACAAGTCCTATTCAATGGACGGGACCACCCCGTCCAATAGCAAGTGCAATGGACTGGACCGGACCGTGTCCAACAGCAAGTGCAAAGCAATGGACGGGACCACCCCGTTCAACAGCAAGTGCAAAGCAATGGATGGGACCATCCCGTCCAACAGCAAGTGTAATGGACTGGACTGGACCCCGTCCAACAACAAGTCCAAAGCAATGGATTGGACTGGACCGTGTCCAACAACAAGTCCTATGCAATGGACGGGATCATCCCGTCCAACAGCAAGTGCAAAGCAACGGACGGGACCACCCTGTCCAGCAGTAAGTGTAATGGACTGGATTGGACCGGACCGCATCCAACAACAAGTCCAAAGCAATGGATTGGACTGGACCGTGTCCAACAACAAGTCATATGCAATGGACGGGACCACCCGTCCTACAGCAAGTGCAAAGCAATGGACGGGACCACCCTGTCCAGCAGCAAGCGCAATGGACTGGACTGGACCCCGTCTAACAACAAGTCTAAAGCAATGGACTGGCCTGGACCGCGTCCAATCAACAAGTCCAATGCAATGGACTGGCCTGGACCACGTCCAACAGCAAGTGCAACGAACTGGACTGCGTCCAACAGCAAGTCCAATGCCATGGACGGGACCAATCCGTCCAACATCAAGTTAATTATGAGCCCCCTCCTTTCTTTATTATTTTCGTTTTCTTCTTTCTCTCTTCACTATTATTATTAGTCTCCTTGAAGCACAAAATCATGAGAATTAGAATAAAATGTGGACAAAAATGGGTGTTCACACCCAACACATGTTTATTCTAAAGAAAGAATTTGTGTACAGTGGAGTGTTAATCAACTGATTCAAACCATAAAAATCGAATCGAAAAATTGAAAATCGAACAAACCGAAAAACAAAAAAATCAAAAACCTAAAAAACCGCTTAACTTTCATAGGATTTGATCGGATTTTGGATCCCATAGAGAAAACTAGTCCAATCCAATCCAAACCGAACTACTATATACATATACTATTATTTTCAAAATTACAACATTACTCATACTTAAACATTGTTTTTCATACTTTAATATACGAATTAAAACATTCATTCTCTTTAATATTTTTTGTTAGAATGACATATATTATAATATTAAGAATAAATTTTAATGTCTTGAAGTTATATTTTGCTAAAAGTTTTGTTGTATATCATGTAATACTTGATTGAGTATAAATGAAAAATAGGGGATCAATTAAGAAAATGTGAAAAATAATTAGGTACAATTCATTTATAGCTAGTTCAAGGAAAAAATAGGATAAATGAGAGTAAATACAATGAATTAACATAAAAATATATTTAACATAAAAGAATGTGATAAAAAGTTTCAATAATTATTTTTCTTAACACTCAAAATTGGTCAAGAATTTTCTTCGCTCGTTATCAAATCAAATAATGGTTAATATGAACAAATAGTTGTTGCCTTTCATTAATGTTCTACTGTTCTAGTATAGAGATAGTGATTAATATAGGTGTTGGGCACTTTAAACTACGTCCCTTAAGTGAATATTAACTTTTGTCCACTATTAAATCAGTAGAAAGGACATTTGACATAAAAAAAAAATAAAGTATGATAAAAACTGAATTATCCAATCCAATCCAAACCGCATTTGATTGGATCGGATCGGATCGGATTTTTTGAATGAAACAATCTAATCCAATCCAAACCACATGTTGTTTTTATCATTAGATCGGATGTCTTTTTAAATCAAAATCGATCCAATCCAAATCACAAACATCCTAATGTACAGGCAAAAATAAGAATAACAAGCAAAAATAAAAATTGTGTGGACAAATTAACAAGAAAATTTGTCGGTTATAAGTTAGACAACTTTATTATAACGAATTAATGAAGAGTAAATAGCCAATTTGGTCCCTGAAACTGTGAGATCGTGTCAATTTGGTCCCTCAAATTAACGAAATTGCAAAAAGGTCCCTGAAATTGTCAAACGTTGATCAAGTTGGTCCCTCCGTTAGGCAGGGTTACTTGACGCCGTTAATGGCGCTGACATGGCACGTTAAGTGCCCATGTGGCATGACAACGGTATTACCACCACGATTTCGGGGACCAATCTGACACTAAATTTCAGGGACCAAATTGACACTCAAAAACCTATCTTCTTCTTCCTTCGGCTGTCTTCTTCCTTCGACGTCTCTGGTTGTCTCTCTGCTAGAACTCTTAACAAGCAATCACTCCTTGGTTTCACTGCTGGTGCCGCCTCAGTGTTCTTCTTAGCAAGGACCTTCGGATCCAGAGGCTGAGAATGCATCCAATGTGGAAAATGCCTTACAATAAAGCTCCATGAGTAGAAAAAGCATGCTTCAGAAGAAATTCCCTTCACTGGACTAAAGCCTACAAACATTTCTTTGGCCCCAAATACATTTGAGAAATCAATTGTTTGCCAGAGCAAAGGATCAGATGGCCTTGAATGACCATATTGACTCAACCTAACTTCTAAGCGCCTTGAACTCGCTTCATAATCAATCCAAGCATGCAGTTTTCCCCCATTTCTTAGACCCACATTGACAGAGGAATTATTGCTTATTTTAGCAGGAACTGAATTTCCAACATTAATGGCCACATTACAACTAAGCGAGAACCTCCATTTTTACCATTCCTTGAAGCACTAAACTCAATACCAATGACCTTAAATTCCCTTTCCCTCAAACCAAAAGAAAACCCAGATGGACTATTATCAAAAACCTCACCTTCAAAACCACTTGGAAGCATAACAAAAGCCAACCCATCCCCATCATTCAATGAGATTGAAAATGCAAAGTAAGTTGAAAAGGAGACAGATTCCATTGATTCACCCTCAACAAGCTTGATGGGTTTCTTGCACATCACTTTTCCACTTTGCTGAACTACGGGACCCGAAAGAAGGATTTCAGACCCACCATTGGTAACCTTTGCATTGCCATAAAGTGCCACACTTGACTTAAATTTTGGATCTTTCTCAAATTCTGTGAAGGAAAAGGATGAAACAGGGTCAAAAGCTTGGGTTTTGAGGAACAAGATGAGGAATGTTAAGGCTGTGAAGTGGTGGGAAATGGAAAATGAGGCCATAATTGAAGTGGGTATGAGCTGAATATTGATGTGGTGTGGCACTAGAGTTGGTGGGTTGATCCCATTTTTTGCATCAAAAGGTGAAATTTCTGTTTCTAGGGTTTGAGAGGAAAGAATGCAGAGGAAGTAAAGAATATTAGGGAAGTTGTTGGAGTTGGAGGGTTATTGAAAATTAAATACGGTTTAAGTGGTTTTCTGCAACTTCGTGGTTCACACTTTCTCTCTGTGGTGGCTGGAAAAGGGAATATTAAGTGGGACCCGGATTCCGTGGAGGCAGGGATTCCTGCTGCAAGGAAGAAGACATCCGAAGGAAGAAGGAGATAGGTTTTTGAGTGTCAATTTGGTCCTGAAATCTAGTGTCAGATTGGTCCCTGAAATTGTGGTACAGCTGTCATGCCACATGGGCACTTAACGTGCCACGTCAGCGCCATTAATGGCGTCAAGTAACCCTGCCTAACGGAGGGACCAACTTGATCAACGTTTGACAGTTTCAGGGACCTTTTTGCAATTTCGTTAATTTGAGGGACCAAATTGACACGATCTCACAATTTCAGGGACTAAATTGGCTATTTACTCAATTAATTATTGCAGCACGGTGATAGTATCGAAATTGCTACTATTCAAATGCGATGTGATCGAAGAGATACGAATATGATTTCTTAGCACCAAAAAAAAAAAAAAGGAATATGATTTCTTTTGAACCTTGTTTGAAGGGCCTGCATCATCCTCCCATCACATATTATTGTAAGGCTTTGTTAAAATATGTTTTTTATAAACATGATTCAGTATAATTTGTTTTAGCCTCATTACATCAATACAACGGGAGTCTTAAAGACAGTATCTTGTTCACAAGACTGAAGGTTCAGATTCAACTTATTGGAGCTAATCAAGTTCCAGCAGTCATATATGATACTTTTCATTGAGTTTGAAAAGCAATTGAACAAAGAAGTTTTCATTTTCCCATGTGTACTTCTTATAAAAAAAAACTAATAACATGTGTACTTAATAGATTTAATTAATATAACGAATTATGAATGTAGAATTAAAAAATTAATATTATTTTTTAATATTATTGAATAAAAATAAATTTTAAGACAAATCAAGATTTTTTAAAAAAATATATAAAAGAAGACTGACTTTGAGAGTACTAGTGTGTTTGAATGAGTGTTTAATAAAAGTGAATCTCAATGAAATTGATTTTTTAAAATTGATTTGGTTAGAATTGAGTTTGGGGGTGAATTGATTTATGTTTAGATGTTTTTATTTTAAAAACAAGTTTGACGTAAAACTTGATGTAAAATTTTCAATTCAATGCAAAAGCTGCATTTTGTAGCTTCTAGTAATAATTGTTTCTAAAGGTAAAATCAATTTTACCTGACAGTAACCAAACACCCTATTTTTACTAAAATCACGTTTGAGAGGGGGGGGGGGGGGGGGCATAAAAAGTTCTATAGGTTTCCGACGTGAACCCAAACACACACTACATATGAAACAAAACTAGGGTATGTGCCGTTCAATGCATCGATTTTTGTTAATGTATTTTTTTTGGTGGAAAAAAAATTAGGATGAGGGATGATGCTCTAGTACAAGGCAGAGAAAATTTTCGCGCTCCGTGAGTACTTACAAATGAATTTACATTTACCTTCCCAAAGAGACTGGTGGGAGTTCAAACATGTAATCTGTCAAATACGAAACACTGTCATGTTCCACTGTTAAATTTTGATTTGTTAAAATATTTACAAGAAAAATATTTTCCAGAAAACAACTTAATAACATTTATTTATTTATTTTTAGCAAATAATGGTATACAAAAGCATCACTATAGAGCAGGACATCCCAACTAGATTGGTACCCCAAGCTCTATCCATCATTTACAGCATACCAGAATTTATTCAAATCAAATAAAAGAAAAACAAAAAACATGGGGGCATGAACCTAACCCATGGAAAAAAAAGAAACAAAATCAACTAAATCGATACATTGGAAGACCCCATCAACTTAATAACATTTATGTTTCAAAAAAAAAAACATTTTGCGATAGATTCGATATTAATTTCAAATATTAACATTTATAATTTTGCCAAAGTATTTGTATCCCCTTTCCTCGGCTTTTTGACCATTTTGGTGTTCTTTTAGAAATTATTTACTAGTTTAGGATCCTTTTAAAACTATTTATCAGTTTAAGGTCATTTTTGACACATGTCATATTTTATTTTATTTTCATTTTGACGGTCAAAGACACCAGTCAAAGTGACGTCTTCAAAGGCGTCACTCGGACTGGCTCTACCTGAAAAAATATTTAAAAAAACAAGTCAAAGGCTCTGTTCCCGCAGCGCCACGGGGCGCAACCTGGGGAAGGCGCCATCTGCAATGACGCCTTTAAAGACGCCAGCTGTAGTGGCGCCTTCCCCAGGTTGCACCACGTGGCGCTGCGGGACCCCTCCCCACCCAGTCAAAAAAGATGCTAATAATTATTATAAAAGAAAATATAATGCTAATAATTTGGGCATTGTTTAAGGAACCAAAAATGTAAAATTTATATGAGAAATGATGTATTTTTATCTTTTTGAAATTATGGGAAATGATGTATTTAACATTTCAAAAGTGTAACATTTAGTTTTTCAATACAAATTTTCCTTCTGTGGGTTCCTTAACTAATGCCCTTAGGACACTCGTTAGCAAGACCCATAAAATAATAATCCCATTTGAAGTATTTTAATTTAGTTAAGAATCCATTACCTTAAGCTTGAAAAATAAATTTTGTTATATAATTTTTATAAAAATTAAAAATTATTTTATCTTTGACAAAAGTTATTAAAAATACTTTACCTTCTCAATTATAGCTTCTACCTTTTTTATAAAAGCTAAACCAAACAAACATAGAACGTGATATTTTTAATACTCTACCCTATCAATTATAGCTTCTACTTGTTATTTTTACTCCTATGAATTTTGATATGTTATGTTGTCTTTATTTTATTAAGGTGCTATAAAATAATAATAATAATAATAATAATAATTTTTTGTTATTTTAGATTAAATAGATTTTGTTTTATTAAGGTGCTACTTGTTTGAAAAAATATGGCATAAAAAATGATATTATTACAGTTAAAATTATGAAGAGTAATAATGACATTATCATATTAATGATAAATATAATTAATATAATGAATAAAAATAACAAGCACCATTAAAAATATACCCTAATAACAAGTAGCAATTAAAATAACAAGAGGCATAAAAAATAAATTATTAACAATATAAAATTAAATCAATAAATAGTCACCAATTATTACAGTAAAATCAATAAACAGTTACTAATTATTAAATCAATAATTAAATCAAGAAACACTCACCAATTATTACGAATTATTATTATTATTATTATTATTTTATAGCACCTTAATAAAATAAAGACAACATAACAACATATTAAAATTCATAGCAATAAAAATAACAAGTAGAAGCTATAATTGAGAAGGTAAAGTATTAAAAAAAAGTTATATATTTGTTTGGTTTAGCTTTTATAAAAAAAAGGTAGAAGCTATAATTGAGAAGGTAAAGTATTTTTAATAACTTTTGCCAAAGATAAAATAATTTTTAATTTATATAAAAATTATATAACAAAAATAATTTTCAAGCTTAAAGTAACATATTCTTAACTAAATTAAAATACTTCAAATGAGATTATTATTTTATGGATCTTGCTAACGAGTGTCATAAGGGTATTGGTTAAGGAACACGGAAGGAAAATTTGTATTGAAAAACTAAATGTTACACTTTTTGAAATGTTAAATACATCATTTTCTATAGTTTCAAAAAAATAAAAAAAAAATACATCATTTCTCATACAAATTTTTCATTATTGGTTCCTAAAACAATACCCCAATTATTATCATTATATTTTTTTATAATAATTATTAGCATTTTTTTTACTGGGTGGGGAAGGGTCCCGCAGCGCCACGTGGCGCAACCTGGGGAAGGCTTCACTGCAGCTGGTGTCTTTAAAGGTGCCATTGCAAATGGCGCCTTCCTCGGGTTCCGCCACGTGGCACTGCCGAGCCTGGGCCTTTGACTTGTTTTTTTTAAATATTTTTTTAAGGTAGGCGTCACTCTGACCCTTTGACCGTCAGAATGAAAAAAATAAAATATGCCATGTGTTAAAAAGGATCCCATTAATAAATAGTTTCAAAATGACCCTAAACTGATAAATAATTTCTAAAAGAACGTCAAAATAGTAAAAAAAAAAAAAACAATTTCCTCGGTCATTTTTTCCTAAGAAAATAACTTAATCTTTTTTACTTCTTTTTTTTGGTATTCTTATTCTGTTTTACTTTTCTTTCCTTTAGTATTTTATTTATTCACTTTACTTAAGTAATGAAATTTCTCAAAATAAGTCCAAAAAAAAAAAAAACTCAAGAACATGTTGGATTATTGTATTAATTATAAGTGATGTCTAATTTCATAGCATAATAATAACAACTCCCGGTACAAAATATGAAAACAAAGAGCAACACAAATATAACAACTAAAAACCCAAATTAAATAACACAACCTCATTAAAAACCTCATAAATGAACCATCAAAACAAACATGAACAATCTGATTGTAAATTCAAGAATTCAACAGCATAATAACTAATTTATTTTTGGAGAATACCTAGGTGCAATTTCTTGGATACATAAGATGTTGTTTTTCAATGAGACAGTACACGCATCACAACTTATCAATGAGAATTTAACAAGTGTAACGGCTTTGATATATGTATTCCTCTTATTGGAAAACAACATCTTATGTATCCAAAGAACTGCATCTAAGTTTTTTCCTTTATTTTTTTTATCACTACTAACTAATTTATCTGAAACTTCAGATACTTTTTCCTTTTATTCAATAAGCTTTTTTTGACACATTTTTTTTTATAAGCTGAAACTTCGGATACTAAAATATGATTTATAATAAAAGGCAAAAATAAGAAAATTAAAGATACCTCCTAAAAACGATTAAAAACTTCTTTGTAATAACGAAATCCTGTAAAAAAAAATTTAAAAAAATGTAATGTTTGGCAAAAGAAAAAAAAAAGAGTGAAAATTTCTTTATAATTAATGTTGGTTTCCAGAAAGAAAGTCAAAATTATCTGCCACATCTAAATATGACTATCCCAGTCTCCCTTATATAAGCCATAACCTCTTTACGGGTATATCCAAAAACCAAAAATAAAAAAAATTCCAACCTATTTATAGAAATTTGAACAAAAAAACCAGTTTGTATTATAAATGATATATTCAATATATTAATAAGTGTTCTAATTTATTTTTTAACATAAAGTTACTTTTTTTAACGAGTTAAAAAAAATCTTTTTTCATAACGTTATATGAGATGGTAGAACTTTTTTCTCACATGAAAATCAAAATTCAAATGGCAGGATGAAACCAATTACCCTTTTTTTATATATTATTTTAAAGTTAAATTTGAAATGACAGAGTCAAACTAGTTATATATAGATTTAATTTGTATACATGTATAATTTTTTATATTATTAATTAACTATAAATTGCTATAACTTTAAAGATATTTTATTCTTATTCGATATAATTTAAGATTAATTAATCATAAAAAGAATTTTACATTAAAAGTCAATCACAGTTAAATTGATTATATATTATCGATTTTTTTTATCCTAGACAACCTTATAATTGTGGAGAAATAAAAAATATAAATGTTATATTAAAAGTTATATATTTGATTCCTTGAAAGTTTAGAATTTATACTTTTAAATAGAACATTTTTATTTTCTTACTAGTTAACATGAGTAAGGTTGCACATGTTATTAGAAAAACAATATATTATATTAGACTAGATAGAGAGAGGAGAATAAATAAGAAGAGAATGATAACATTTGATGGGATCGGATTCGCTCCAGCAAGCATACATCCTGCTGGCGAATCTAGATCGTCCGTCCAGATCGGACGGTCCAGATTAATTTGACTTATAAAAATAATAATAGAGTTTTAAGTTTTCAAAATCCTGAAACCCTCACCCATTGGCTACTGAAGCGGCGCTCCCCACCCCTTCACTTATCTTCATCACACTTGAGTTCGACGCCACCGTCGGCCACCATCGCACCTCCCAGCCCAACTCTGGCAACCTTTGTCCTTGGTCGTCAACTCTCTCCCTTCCATTCTCTCCTCCTTGGAATAGACAAAACTCGATCTCCGCCCTGTACTGCAGCCTCCCACCGCCGCCGTCGTGCCATCCACTGCAGCCCACTGCCGTGCCTGCCTCTTTGCCCAGGTTACCTCTGTTTTTTTTTTCCTTTTATAAATGGTTACCCTTCTAATTGCCTTTTTTGGTTTTTTTTGTTGATTATTGCATATGACGGAATTGATGATTGATGATTATTATTGGTTTTGATTATTTTTTAACTGAAATGATGATTGTTGTTGTGTTTTGATTATTTGTTATCTGAAATGGTGATTGTTGTTGTTGTCTTTTATTAGGATTCGAAGCAACAATGCAAGAAGTTTCTAAACCAAAAGTGGGTATGGTTTTTGGTAGTTACGAGGATGCTTGGAATCTCTGGGTTGATTACGGTGGAATAGTTGGATTTGGAACGAGAAAAGAATGGAGACATTTCAAAAAAGATGGCTCGTTTGCTTCTTGTAGGTTTGTTTGTTGTAAAGAAGGCTTCTGAAAAGCAGACAAACGAGATCATGAAATAGTCAATTCAAGATCGGAGACTAGAATAGGTTGTGAAGCAAGAATCAGACTTAAAAGTATGGGTGGAAAATTATTAGTGCATGATTTTGTGGAGGAGCATAATCATATTTTACATATAGAAGAAACAACTTATATGTTGTCATCTCAACGAAAACTTTCAAAGGTTTAATGCCAACAAATTGAACTAGCAGATGACGCTGGTCTACAACAAAGAAAGTCGTTTGATTTGATGAGTAAAGAAGTGGGTGGAAAAACTAACTTGGGATATAACCGCATTGATCAAAAGAATTATCTTTCCAAAAGAAGGTAAGAGAGTTTGGTGCACGGGGAAGCTGGTTTTTTGTTGCAATACTTTCAAAGAAAGCTGGTTGATAATCCAACTTTCTACCATGCCTACCAAATGGATGCGGAAGAACAAATCACTAATGTTTTCTGGGCAGATGCAAGGATGGTCATTGGTTATGAGTATTTTGGTGATGTGGTTTCTCTTGATTCAACATATTGCACAAACAAGGAGCATAGACCACTGTCAGTATTCTCAAGATTTAACCACCATCGAAGAGCAGTGATCTTTGGGGCCGCACTATTATACGACGAAACAACAGAGTCATACAAGTGGCTTTTTGAGACATTTCTAGAGGCGCATAAGCAGAAAATGCCTCAAACAGTTTTTAATGATCAAGACCAGACAATGGCAAAAGCATTGCTTCAGGTTATGCCTGGAGTTACCATGGCCTATGTACGTGGCACTTGATGCAGAATTGCATCAAGCACTTAATCAATTTAATGAAGGGTTGATCACATTTTCTTACTGACTTTAAGAAGTGCGTGCATGGCTACGAAGATGAAGCACAATTTGAAGATGGTTGGAGAGCCCTCCTTGTAAAGTATGATGTTATAGAAAATACATGGTTGCAGAGAGCATACACTTTGAAGGAGAAATGAGCATCTTGTTACATGAAGAAGGCTTACACATTAGGAATGCGAAGCACTCAACTTAGTGAAAGTGTGAATGAAGGTATTAAAAACTTCATGAGTGTGGACTTGGATCTTGTCAAGTTTTTAAAGCGTTTTTAGGATGTTATGGAAGAAAATAGATATAAGGAATTGAAGTGTGAATATGAAGCGCGTCAAAAACTTCCAAGACTCAAGAACCCTTTTTTTAGTATCTTGCAACAAATTGCCGAACATTATACTCCAACTATTTTTGATCTATTCCAAGAAAAGTATATCTTGTTCGAAGCATGTTGTGTGAAGAGCATGAACATAAAAAAGCCATCAATTGATTTTGTCATTGCCATGGTAAGAGATTTGGGTGAGTGGCTAGTGTCATTTGATTCGGAAAGAAACACAATTGGTTGCTCTTGTCGTAAGTTTGAGAGTTGTGGTATACTTTGTTGTCATTGTATAAGAGTATTTATTCACATGGATGTCAAATCTGTGCCAGCAATATATCTTGAAGAGGTGGACAAAGTTAGCAAGAAGTGGGACTTTACCTAATGTTGGTGTTAGTCATGTAATACAAGATGTTGATATGTCTCCAACACAACGCTACAAGAAGATATGTCCACGTCTTATTAGGATAGCCACCGAAGCATGTAGAAGTCAAGAAACATTCATGACCGTAAGCAAAGTTACCGATGAGTTGGATAGGCAAATACTTGAGTATCAAAATAAAGAAGTAAGTGTTGCTCAGGTGGATGAGTTCCATAGCAAAGTTAAGGAGATTGCAAGCAACAATGTTGACTCAACACAAGTAAAGGGATTCAAGAAAAAAGAAGGCAAAAGAGTTCAAAACGTAGAAAAGGTTGGGTAGAGCACCATCTAACAAAAAAATAAAAATAAAAATAAAAATGGTGGCTCAAGTTCATCACAAACTCAAGAACATATTGTGGTATTATTAAATTATTTCGTGTTCTTATTATATTTGCTCATATACACAAATTGACTTTTTTTTTCGTGATGTAGAACAATGAGGTGCCCAATATAAGTGCACCTACATGGCTCAATGATGCATACAATCAACCATCCATGGTAACTTAATAGCATTTTGAGTATGTGAATGAACTAAATGTTTAGTGCTTAAATGATTTTACTTTTTGTGTCGGAAAGCAATGAAACTTTAAGCCAATTTGGTGTCACTAGTTTTACTAGTTTATTGATGGTAAGTTTCATCAATTAATAATATTGAGGTTATTTCTTTTCATATCTATATTTAAAATATTAACTTGCTTTTTTCTTTTTATAGGGACAGTATGATGACAATCTCACAACATCGTTCAACCCGTAAAAACATGGAACAAATCTTCTTTCGGGGTGCACGACTTCTTTCGAATATAGTAGACATATTTTTTTTTTGGTATAGTTACTTTTGGGGATATATGCTGGAAAATGTATTTTTTGGGTATATGGTTTTTTGGGATACATATGTGATTATTCTCCAAATTACATGAAAGATGTGTACACACAAGGAATTGAACTATAAATATCATTTCATTGCAATTTTGTACTTTTGTCAAGTTCTTTGCTGCAAATTTTGTACTTTATTCAACAAAACCAATAAGCAAATTGCACTATACTGGCAGGAGACAGTAATAACAGCTCTCTACAATGAGCAATAAGAGCTCCAAATTCAGACTTATGTTGAACAGCAAAATTAACATAATCAGCCACTCCTTTACAGTCCACTTCATAAATTGCATTATGGAAACCCATACTTTGTGACCATTCAATAGCATGCATAAGAGCATAAGCTTCTCCTTCCCTTACACGTAGCAAAACAGATTTCCAAAGGGATTTAGCAATCACAGGTATATGACTAACTGATTAAGCATTTTTGCACAAAATAAATTGGACAAAGATCTGAGTTTTTATTCTGAGATGGTAAATTGGAATCTCAAACCAATTGACACAGTGGAAATGCTTGTCCATAGCTTCTGCAAATATGGCACGACGACGGGCTGTAGAGTGGATGGCACGGCGGCGGGTTGCAGGTGGATGCCACGACTGCGGCATCGGGGGGCTGCAGTACAGGGCGACGATCGGGTTTTGTCTATTCCAAGGAGGAGAGAATAGAAGGGAGAGAGTTGATGGGTCAAGGATGGAGGTTGCCGACTGCATGGGTGGCGCGATGGTGGCCGATGGCGGCGCTGAAAGCCAGTGCGGCGAAGGGGTGGGGGTGGGGTGCGCCGCGTCAGGGCCTGTGGGTGGGTGACGATTTCGGGAAAAATGAAACTTAAAAACTCTATTTGTTTTTTTTAAGTCAAATTAATCTGGACGGACGGTCCAGATTCGCCAACAGGATGTATGCTCGTTGGAGCGAATCTGATCCCAACATTTGACAGAGATAGAATAGAGGTCGAGATTCGTTCGAACTCATCAGTTTGGTAGGAAGCGCATAGAAGGGAGGGGCAGGCCCTAGAGGAAGGCCCCAAGTTTCAAACACCAGTCCTTCCGCACCCTCCGCCACCGCCAACCACACCTTAAATATTATCATCACTAAAAACAAAAAAAGAAAAATGCAAACGAGGCCACATCATGTACTCAGCTTCTAAAAGTAAAGCTGTTTACTTGTGTGGTCATGTATGTATGTTTTCTGATCTCTGATTGGGTGTTGCTGTCACACAAGAAGATCACCATCATCATCGTGCTAATAGTAATGTTAATTAATCATTTAATGATGTTGTTATGGTATTAGACCAACTTTAGTGATGGTTCTTAAGGTAGTTCTTAAACATAAGAGTCAGGGTGTAGAACGATTTTTATAGAAGAACCGGTCTTGCCAAACAATTTTTTTATCATATTTTCCAATTAAAAAAAGTAAGTAAAATCAAAAAGAAAATGCAACAAAAAAAATCGATTCTTCGTTTATGTATTGCTAATTGTTTTAACTTTTTTATGATAAATAATATAAATGCATTATTTTTATTTATTTTTTATTTTTTTCTTTTTCTTTTTTATTTTTTTAATTTTTTGTGCATTATTTTTAATATAAAAATTGTTTTAATATATATGAATTAATACTTTAAGTTGAAATAAAAAATAAAAATAAATAAAAATATAAATAGTAAGTGGGATCACATGTGTGACTCATTTAAGAACTCAACCTGAGTTCTTCTATTGGAGTGAAAAGAATACTGAGTTCTTGTATCCTAAATGATATCTTTAGACCAACCATATGATAAATAACCAAACACAACACAACAGGACCTTACCCTGTGCGTCATAAGTGCATAGGAGATAGATAGGACACATACATACCTTGTCTCATATCCTCACACTTTCACTCTCCACATGCTCTCCGGACAACCACCCCTTTCTCTTCTCTAAGGTACTCCCTCCCACTATTCCTCTTTTCTTTTTTTATTTCTTTCTTTTTTTAATGGATATATCTTGTGATCATAATTTTAACAAGGCACAAGATTTTTTTTCTTTTTTCTTTTTGATGCATGTTTGCAATTTACGGTTGTGCTTCATTATGGCGTGCGACAAAAATCCCTCCTAACCATTCTGAGATACTAAATTTTATTTTTATTTTTATCATTTCCATTGTTTCTGAAGCTGCTTAGATTTTGCAAGATAATGAAGATTCGTTTTTTATTTTTATTTCTTTGATGGGGGTTATGAGAGCAGACAAACAGATGATTTTACGGGGCCGGAATGAATTCAAATGATTCCTTTTAGATTCTCTGTCTTGGGTTTTATAAACAGTTAGATTCCAACTTTCCGATTCCCTTCCCTTCGTAATTTATTAGGCATGTTCCAGAAGTTTTTTTTTTTTTTTTTTTTCTGGTTCCTAATTCTAAGATTTTAAACCGTGGTTTGAAAATGTATACCATTTAGGATTTAACTGCTAGCCTTCAGATTTTCATTGTTTCCTCATCTCCTGTTGATAAATATAAGTTGAATAAGCTTAAGAAGCTATCTATTTATAGATTTTTGTCAGAATATCTTCCAAAAGGATTATGGGAATAGTTGTTTACCTTTACCTAATCAATCAATTTTGTTTTTTTTTTTTTTTGGTTTCCAGAGTGTCCTCTCACCCGATAGGTCAGACACTAATCTTCCGAGATACCGTGACACGCCTAAGTGGGCGACCCCTTCCAAAGGATGTTTTTTCCATACACACGGATCCAAGGATCGAACCCAAGAACACATGCTCAAGGCACGTTGTACTGGGATGCAAAACCCTGAAGTCCCTAAAAAATGGTTTAGTTGGTATCGCAAAAGAGTGAGTTGCAATATGGAAAATGGCGCTGTACAAAACAAAATACAGCCAAGACAGACACTCAGCATGAAGATAAAAAGTTTTAACTTGTGGGTTATTCTACATCTATGTTTTCTCTGGTTAAGTTCTTGTGTATTGCTTAAGGCAGTTAGATTTCACAGTAAACTTTATATTCTGCAAAATATTATGCTGGAAGTTAGATTCATTATAAAACATGAACAATATAAGTGGAAGCCTTATAAGTTATTAGTTGCATCATATGTTTCAATTATGGCCGTCTTGTTAAAGATAACTTTCTGGCCAAATGTCCTGATGGTGAACTCTGTTTTCTAAAAGGTTAGAAACTAGTTTGTTTCCATGATGAGATTTGTTTTCCGATGACAAAGATCTACACTTTTCTTATTGGGAAATTGTATCGAAATATCCCTTGTTTATATATTTTCTTATTGTCTATAGAAATAGCTGTGTGTGAGACTACTTAACAGTCATGAGTATACTTGTTGTAATTTTTTGCATCTCCTCTAAACAACAGCTATATTCGGTTCTGAAAATCCCTTGTTTACTTGGAATGCCATACATACTACATAGTTCTGTGATATTTTTGCATATACTTGGTTGATGCTAGATAAATTCACTGACCTTAATGCAGTTTCATAAATGTTTTCATATTTTATGGGGACTTATACTGGATTTTGTCTTGCCTCAACTTTAGTATTTCTGTGCCTCTTGAAACAAAATTCTCATAGAATACGTTCACTTTGTATCCTTGTTTATAATCTGTTTTGTTAAAAATGTTGCAGGTGAACATGATCTTTCTGGTTGTTCAATTAGGGAAATCAATTCAATTAAACATTTTTCCCTCACGGCATGGCCTCCCGACCTCGCCTCACTTCTAAGCGAACACGTCCCAAGTTCCTTTGTGTCTTACTTCTGTTACTGGTTCCAATTTGTGTGATTGGAATCTATATCCATGGCCAAAAGATTTCCTATTTCTTCCGACCCCTTTGGGACAACCCCCCTGCCCCCTTCACACGTATACCTCACTACTATGCAGAAAATGTTTCTATGGACCACCTTTGTCGACTTCATGGCTGGTCTCTTCGATCCCAACCTCGCCGCATTTTTGATGCTATTATTTTCAGCAATGAGTTAGACATGCTAGAGATTAGATGGCATGAACTTTATCCATATGTGTCAAAATTTGTGATCCTTGAGTCCAATACCACGTTTACAGGCATTCCAAAACCTCTTTTCTTTGCCTTAAATCGGGCAAGATTTGCCTTTACCGAACAAAAGATTGCCCATGACATTTTTCCTGGCAGAGTTGCAGTAACTGGATCATATGAAGACCCATTTGTGCTTGAGTCAAGACAACGTGGGGCTATGAATACATTGTTACGCCGTGTGGGGATCTCCAATGGTGATATTCTTCTTATGTCAGATACAGATGAGATTCCAAGCCCTCACACTTTAAAACTACTACAGTGGTGTGATGGGATTCCTCCCATAATGCACCTTGAATTGAGGCACTACGTGTACTCATTTGAGTTCCATGTGGACTACAGCAGCTGGCGAGCCACTGCTCATGTCTACGGTCCCCGTACACAGTATCGGCATTCACGCCAAACGGATCTCATCTTCTCCGATGCAGGATGGCACTGCAGCTTTTGCTTTCGGCATATTTCGGAGTTTGTGTTCAAAATGACTGCCTACAGCCATGCAGACCGTGTAAAAAGGAAATCTTTTCTAAGTCATTCAAGAATTCAGAACCGTATTTGCAACGGAAATGATCTTTTTGATATGCTTCCTGAAGAATACTCCTTCCAGGAGCTGATTAAGAAGCTGGGGCCAATACCCCGCTCAGCTTCTGCGGTCCATCTTCCTGCATACTTGATAGAGAATGCAGATAAATTCAAGTTCTTTCTTCCAGGGGGCTGCCTAAGAACGCCAGAATAAGTGCTTTTTCTTTCTCCCGAGAAGAATTTTAGCTTTTAACACGGTTACTAAACTTAGATTTCCCATTTCAGTTTACAGCATAGCCCTTGGTATTAAATTGTGTTAAGATGTTACATAGCATTAACCCTTTTAATATTGTAATTTTTAGTGACTTTCAAGGAGCAGGTATAAATTGCATAAAAAAAAAAACAGACGAGTGTAGAGTTAGAATTCTGGTTTAAAGGATGTATTCCCCTTTTGCCAATTTTGTGCTACAATAAACTATGTAGCTGCTAAACTTATGCCTCTTGTACACTTTCTTGTGGCAGAATATCTAACGGATGTTGGGGGGAGGGAGTGAAGACTTTAACAGAGAACTAGAAACGTAGTCGTGAAAACTGCAAAGAGCATAAACTAGCAGAAATGGTATTAAAAATAACACTTTTAAGATGCTTGTTAGTATCATGAGCTCATGGTGGAAGGAGTTTCTTTGCATGAACGGAATCAATAGTTATTCTTTTAAGAGGCGTGAAAGGTTGCGTTGCTCTTTTACTTTTCTTTTCTCCTTTCCTTTTTTTTTAAATAATAATGGCGCCTTTTATTTTCTACATCTGAAAACATCAATTATTTGTCTGCTTAATATATTGTTTTTTTTTTTTTAGACAAGACGAGATATATCCCCAAGCATTACAAGAATCAAGAGACCCTCCCCATTTTTTTTTTCGGCAGATCCCTCTCAACTGTTTATATTATTGTTTGAGGTAGAAATCATACTGAAAATGAAATAGATTCGCATAGCACCAAAATTATCACCAACCAACCGTTAGTTGAAGATTAATCCCTTTCAAGATGTAGAGATTATCGAAGTTGGTTTTATATTTCTCAACAAACTTTTTTCATATACATGATAGGAATAGAATTTCTGACAACATACTTAAGGAATTTAGATATCTATCAATTGGGTCTGGTCTTAGCCCGTATAAAACTTTATGTGGGAGGGTTAAGGCCTAAGGGGAGAGCCTTAGACAATGAAGCATATATTTCTTCCCGATGGGCTCCTTCTTAGTGTAGTAAGAGTTAATACATGTAATCAACATCTTACATTTTACATTAATGGTAAACCCTAGCTTGTGGGTATCCAATAAGTCGGGTAGACTTTTAAGGATTAGAATGTTGGATTTTCATGAGATTATCCTCTTCTAAAATCAAATCTCAAGGCGGAAGAAAACCATCTCATAGATCGCGCATTACAAAACATGAATCACAAATGGCAAACAGTGTTTATGATCTCTTGAAGCGTGCTTTACTTTCGATCACCAGTGCCACGAAGGAGAAGCACCTCTGCTCAGTCCACGCGAGCAAATGGGCGATGGGAAGACACAGATAGCAAGACTAGATCAGAGGGGATATCACTTCTATTTATAAGTTGGCAGCTCCCTTTAACATAACTGCTTACCCTATTGGGTTTTGTACACTACAAGCCCAATTATCCTTATATTAATTAAATCATATTTAATTAATATAACTGCTCCGCATTTGTTCTATGCGTGTGACCCTATAGGCTCATACTAGGTTGGCAATAATATTAAATATTATAATAATATCAAATATTAATTATAATATTAAATATTATAAATAATGAGCGGCATCTAACAATGCATCATTACTACCCAATTAGCGAAAGTATCAGTGATCCGATTTTAGCCTTACCGCGACCAAAATTTACCGTGTAGTAAATGTCCCTTCGTCCATATATCTTAATTGAACAGAAGGCATAATAGTGTCATCCTTGTTATGTTCAATTATTTTTTCCTCGATCCTCGAGTAGACGTGTAATCATAATGGGTCCAATATCACATATTGGCCCACTTCCGCGTGACCACGTATATTTCACGTCTCACTCTATCGAGGGCCAAGACATTACCCCTGTTATGTAGGAGGGACGAATCCCGTCTACATCACTCACACTTCTCAACATGATTTATTGCAGGCCCAATAACTACCTTTATGACCACCCTGTTACGCGTGACGTTTGATAGCATTAAAGCCTACAACTCCTTATGTAGGAATCATAGTGACTTCAAGTCGAAGGACTACTTCACTATGGTCGCCATGAGAATACTCATGATACTTACATAACTATTATGAAGTATTCTCATAGTGGGTCATCCAATATAAATATTACTCGTAGTATCTATACCTGTGTGCCGACTTGATATCACATATCCATGACCCGTGAGATTTGGTCATCAGTCTACTCACACAATAGTCTATATGTATTATTGTCGTCCTAATTAACAATAATACTCGACTACGGATATTTAAGAATAGCGTTCTATTATTCAATGAGATCTCACGATTAAGTCACGTACTTAATATCTCATTGAATGAACTGTGTATTCTGATGACTTTGTTATGCTATAATAATATAATAAATGAATGTCTTATTCATATATCGAATATATGATTAAATTCATGATATAAATGATGATATATTCAAAATAGATTGACATCTAGGGCTTACACCAACATTAGGATCCTCTCTGAATGAACCCTATAGATAAAAACAATTTTACTTTTGTATCTTTCTCTAACATGAGAGAAAATATGAGAGGAAAAAAAATCAAAATCGATTTAAAACTCGCCTTGCAACATGGTGGGCCAGTGAAAGAGAGGACATTTTCCACTGATTCTTCTTCTTTCTTTTTTTACTATTTTTCTTTTAAAGACTAAATAAAATAAAAAAATATTCTGACTCGATAAATCGTTGCAAACAAAACCAATGTAATCAGATTGATTCAATTCGGGTTCCATATCAAATTTTACCAAAAAAAAAAAGAACTAACCTAACTCAATTAACAATAATTGATTTGAATGCTAGACTATCCTAAATCCGGTCCAATACGATTACAGCCTTGCTTAGCCCATTTGAAGTGCTCATAGGACTAATATCTCCATTCTTCGACAGGAACACAAAAGTTATGTGTTCTTCCCATAAGAGTCAATTTCTTGATATTTGAATCCACAAGATCTTATCCTAACGAGCATAAAAGTAAGTGTCTTTCTAAATTAAGTAAATAAAGATATATCCACCTTTAAAATGTATAGAGATCTCATCAACCCACTAAATGATTTAAGAGTACATACAATCACTTATTCACTTTAGAGAAATCCTTTTTGTTTTCCTAGAACTCACTCTTTATAAATAAAATTAACTCTTTGCAAGATTAATCATTATATAAATGAGTGAACCAAATTGAATAATAAGTTTTAGTACTATAGCACCATAATTAAACAAATTCTAATTTGAGCCGAAGCTGTGCTCGTTTATTATAAGGAAAGGATATATTTGTTTAGATTGCCAACACTTATTACTACAAACGAATTTATGCATGACTCTTTTAAATTTTTTCTACTTATCTTTATGGTTAAAAAATTAATAGTATATTTATTTTCAATTCAATGAGTATGACTCTTTCAAGTGAGATTGTCCTCCCTTAATTTAATAAAATATATTATAGTCTTGATCTAATATATTTTTTCGATAATTAATAAATTCTCATTTTCTCTTTTTAAAGACAAACTCGCTCTAAATATATTTTTTTTCTAATTTAGTATAGTATGATGTAAATTTAACTCACTAAATTATGTAAGAATAGAAATGCTTGTTTTTATTTTATAATTCTAGAGACAAATTCACTCTAGGATTTAATTGGTATTCTCTGTCACTGTAAAAAAAAAATACACTATCTACCAATAATAAATTGACACATCATTAAAGATGTTTGACTTTTATGTTGGAACAAAGGCATACACTTGAAAAAACACAGCAATGGAAGAAAGAAAGAAAGGAAAGAAAGTAATTCTGCAGAGAATTGAAAAGATGGAAAACTAGTATATTGTTTTTGAAAAACTTCACTGCAGTATATTCACTTTACACTTTTTTACACATTCTCTACACAATTGATCACTACCACAAGTCTATTTATAGACTTCTACAATTAACCAACTAGCTTGCACATCAAGCTATCTAACTCAACAAACTAACTTCTTCAACTAACTAACTATCTAACTAACTGAATTAACAAAACTTCAACACACCTCCCTAATTCAGTTTGGGAGAAGACAATGATATGCTAATTGCATCACTATGGAGACTAACATCCCAACTATGTTGGCACTCTAGCCTCCATCTATCACTTGCAACATATCATTCGTGTGTCAATTCAGCTAGTGAGACAACCGTGAGTTTGGTTCTCAAGTTTCTGAACTTTTCTGGCTTCAGAGGTTTTGTCAATATGTCTGCCAACTGCTCTTCGGTACTGCAATATTCCAACTTCAACCTTCCTTTGGTTACTTGGTCTCTAAGGAAATGGAACCTTGTTTCTATGTGTTTGCTTCTTCCATGAGCTATAGGGTGTTTTGCAAGGTTGATTGCGGATTTGTTATCTACTAACAACTTCACTACACTAGAGTCTTTTATCTGGATTTCCTGCATCAATGTGTCCAACCACAGTGCTTGGCAAGCACTCATTGAAGCTGCCACATACTCAGCTTCACATGAAGACAATGCCACAATTGATTCCTTCTTTGAGTTCCAGGAAATCAAGGCCTTTCCACATAGAAAAACATGGCCTACAGTGCTTTTCCTGTCATCTTTATCACCACACCAATCTGCATCAGAATATCCCACTAGCTCTTCTTCTCTCCTCTCATCTCCATTTGGAAATAAGATTCCAAAATCTGCAGTGCCTTTTACATATCTCAACACCCTCTTGGCAGCTAGCAGATGTGATGTCCTTGGCCTTTCCATAAACCTGCTGATCAAGCCAACACTGAATGCTAGATCAGGTCTGGAATGACAAAGGTATCTTAGTGATCCAACTATCTGTCTGTAGTGGGTAGGATCTATCAACTCTTCATTTCCATCCTTCTCAAGGTGTAAACCAATTTCTGCAGGAGTTGATGCAGGGTTGCAATGCATCATGCCAAACCTTTTTAAGAGGTCATTTGCATACTTGTGTTGATGCATGACAATACCTCTTCCAGTCCTTGTGAATTCGATTCCTAAGAAGTAATTCAGCAGCCCTAAATCTGTCATTTCGAACTCCTTCATCATCTGCACTTTGAACTTAGTTATCTCAGCCTCACTGCTTCCTGTGACCAGTAGATCATCCACATACAAGCACACCAGTAGCAGGTCAGCTGCATTGGTTGTTTTAACATAGACACCATGCTCTGAATTGCATTTTTCAAAACCACTTTGTATCATGAAGCTGTTGATCCTCTTGTTCCAAGCTCTTGGAGCTTGCTTTAAGCCATATAAGGCCTTTCTCAGTTTCAGCACTTCACCTTCATGACCAGTTATCACAAAGCCTGGAGACTGTGTCACATACACCTCCTCATCAATTGGTCCATTGAGAAAAGCTGACTTCACATCCAATTGATGCAAGGTCCAGTTTCTCATGCTTGCAATTGCCACAATCGCTCTTCTTGTCTCAATCCTTGCCACAGGTGCATAGACTTCATCATAGTCTATCCCTGCCCTTTGCTGAAAGCCCTTTGCCACAAGTCTGGCTTTATATTTGATCACCTCCCCATTTGGACCTACCTTGACCTTGTAGATCCATTTGACTGCAATTGGTTGTTTCTGTGATGGCAGTGGGACAAGTTCCCAGGTTTGATTCCTTTCAATTGAGCTCAATTCATCCTCCATGGCACTAATCCATTTTGGATCCTTCATAGCTTCTTCGATTATAATCGGTTCCGCATCACGCAACGTTGCAAATCGCACTAAATCACCTTCTGCTGTTACATTGGAGTCAGGCAGCATCTCATAGTCATGCAGCCTTAAGGGAACATGTCTCTGTCTCTGTGGCCTGTTGCTTTGAGGGACTGTTCTAGGATTTATCACTTCTTCATCAAAACTGAGATCTACCAGTGTCTTTGATTGTGGTTCAATGGCTTTTGTTTCCCAATTCCAGCACCTGTGTTCATCAGTGATCACATCTCTGCTGATAACAATCTGCTGGTTCCTTGGATTATACAACTTGTATCCTCCAGTTGAATGATACCCTACAAGTATCAATTGCTCTCCTTTATCATCCAGTTTTCTTCTCAACTGATCTGGAATGTGCCTGTAGCACACTGAGCCAAAGACCCTAAAATGAGTCACACTTGGCTTGGCTCCACTCCATGCTTCTTCAGGTGTTACTCCATTGAGTCTTTTGGTTGGACATCTGTTCAATATGTATGCAGCAGTGACTGCTGCTTCACCCCAAAACTGATTTGGCAAGCCTTTGGACTTTAACATGCTTCTGATCATGTTGACTATGGTTCTGTTCTTCCTTTCTGCAGTGCCATTGTGCTGTGGGGTGTATGGAGGAGTGATCTCATGCACTAGACCTTCAGCTTCACAAAAACTGTTGAATTCCTCAGCCACATACTCACCACCTCCATCTGTTCTTAGGCATTTAATAAATCTACCACTTTGTTTTTCAACAAGCAACTTAAACTTCTTGAAAGTTTCAAACACATCACTTTTCTTTTTGATCAAGTATAACCATAACTTCCTGGTTTTGTCATCTATGAAAGATACAAAATACCTGTTTCCTCCAAGTGATTCAATCTGGAATGGTCCACAGACATCAGAGAAAATCACCTCAAGCTTCTGTGAGGATCTTGTTGGCACTTGCTGGTTGAAAGCATTTCTTGGCTGCTTGCTCTCCAAGCATTCTTCACACAATTCATTAGGCACTTGTAAATGAGGAAGGCCATGAACCATATTGAATCTTTTCAAAAGATTCAAGTCCCTGAAGTTTAAATGTCCAAATCGAAAGTGCCATAGCCATTCTTCTCTATTCACAGCAGTAGCTAGGCATCTATGCTCCATTATGCTGATCTCTACTTTAAAGATTCTGTTCTTTGTTAATGGAGCTACTAGTATCAACCTTCTATTGCTATCAAACACCTTTAATGCACTGTCCTCCATCCTCATAGTAAAGCCTTTCTCTAATAATTGACCAAGGCTTAGAAGATTGTTTTTCATACCGGAACATACAAAGACATCCGTAATGAGAGCATGCCTTCCATCCTTTCTCTTTATCAACACGAACCACACCCTTCGATGTGAGAGTTACATCATCAAGAAATTTGACTTTGCTCTTCAATGAGGCATCAAGTTTCACAAACCAGATCCTTCCTTCCTGTCATATGAGTGGAACAATTAAGTGTCTAGGTACCAAGAACCAGTCTTTGTCACCCTCATTCTTGGTAGTAGCTAGCAACAAGACTTGTTCCGAGTCATCTCCATCTTCCCGTGCTAGCTGTGCCTCATTTCCCCTCGGTTCCCTTTTGTTATTGCTCCAAGCATTCATCAAAGAAAATGGCCCCATTTTGAGCAATTATAACATTGCACATTGCTTTTGTCAAACTTCTCACCCTTCCTTCGCCACCTCTCGCCTCGAGGGCCACCTCCACCTCTTCCGGTTTCTTTGATTCACGCCTTCCGATCTTGGTAATCTTTATTTGATTCAAAGCTGTTCTCGATGCCTTCCCCGTTAACCTTCCATCCGCCTCTCCCTTTCTTGGTTCTGTTTCCTTCTCTCGGATTCTTTTTAGGCTTGATTGAGCACTGCAAGGCTTGCTCGGGAATCTTGACTCCATTTCTTGCATTCCTTTCTTGCTCCCTTTGTTCTTGAGCTTGAATGCAGCTGCAGGGTCCTCAATCTTTAATTGTGCAAGGTCCTTCGATGCCTCAATAGAGACAACTATATGATCAAACTTGGAGGGCATTGATCTTAGGATCTTCTCCACTATCTCGCTGATCGACACGGTGTCTCCACAATTCTTCATTTGGTTGGTCGGGGTTAGGATCCAGGTTGAAGAAAGCTCCAACCCCTTCACTGCTCTCCATCTCTATCGGGTTCATATTGCCTTCGAGAGTCTCAAGCTTCACCTTCTTGGTTTTGTCAGCTCCAAAGACAAGCCCGTGCAAGAATATCCCATGCCTCCTTTGCAGTAGGTGCCATGGATATCTTCACGAAAATGTGCGAGAATCTACACACCGATGCGGTATGAATTGAGCCTTGTAGTCTTTCTTTTTCAGCTCCTTGAATTCGTTTCTTTCTTCCTCGCTTGCACTTCTGCCTGGTTCCCTCACTCCACCTTCTGTCATCACCTCCCACACATCTTGGAAGCCACAGATTGCCCTTACTTGAGTGCACCAATTGTCATAATTCTTCCCATCAAGAATGGGAAGGCTTGCTGGGAAATGCCCACCTGATGCAGCCATGGTTGTTGCCACGATTTGCAACAAGATCTTTCAACCAAGAACACTATTTCTCAGGATCTCACTTAGCTCTAGATACCAAATGTTGGAACAAAGGCATACACTTGAAAAAACACAGCAATGGAAGAAAGAAAGAAAGAAAGGAAAGAAAGTAATTCTGCAGAGAATTGAAAAGATGGAAAACTAGTATATTGTTTCTGAAAAACTTCACTGCACTATATTCACTTTACACTTTTTTACACATTCTCTACACAATTGATCACTACCACAAGTCTATTTATAGACTTCTACAATTAACCAACTAGCTTGCACATCAAGCTATCTAACTCAACAAACTAACTTCTTCAACTAACTAACTATCTAACTAACTGAATTAACAAAACTTCAACATTTTATCCTTATTAGACACTCATATCATAATTTCAAATTAGTTGACAGTGTAAAAAACTTTATACTAACAATATATACCAATTAAACTCTTCATCACTTTAAATGATATTTAATTTTTTCAACCATTAAACCTTAAGCCTTATACGACTTAGTATATATAGTTAAAACTTAAAGAGAGTCAGGAAACAAAAATTAGTTCAAGTGGATTACCAAATAAAGCTAATTAATAGCCTAATAAAGAGGCTGAAAAGAGTGAGAAGGGAGGTGGTGTTGGATGTTGCCACCAGTGGTCCATGAAACAGCCACGAAAACTCATAGAAAGTGACATGCTGGTGAAGGAAGATGCATATCAATTACGTTGCTACCTTTCAAACCATGGGGGTCCCCTTGCAAAGGGAATGCTTTGTTTGATGCTAAAGTAGTAAAGTACAACACTAGCCATATATTTGTATTATCTTTTCCGTTTTTGGGTGTTAAACCACTGCATTTTTTTCCTCCTTTTATTTTTACTATAAATCATAGAAGTCAAAATCGCATAATCTAATTAGTATTTCGAGAAATTGTCAATCAAAGGCTCAAAGCACATTTAATCGCCGCATTTTGTTACATTAAATAATAATTTTATAAAAGGAAAAAAATAAAATAAGAACCGACAGAAATAGGATTTTTTATCAATCAGAAAAACAAAACAACACAAAGGCAAAACTAAGGTCTAAGGCCATCCTTATCGGTTTGCTTTTTTGGGTGCTTATGGGTTAAGAATCGGTCCTTGCAAAATAGCAACCGATGCATCGGGTGCTTGAAGTAGGGAGTGATTTTATAAGTACCCGGATCTTGTCTTTTTTCTTTTTTTTTTCTTTTTTTTCTCAAAAAAATAAATTGAAGTTGATGAAATATAAGGATGTGGGGTTATTGGTGGGGTCCATTTAAGAATTTTTTAAAAATTGTTGGGTTGGAAAGATAGGGTGCTTAAGTTATAAAAAGTAAGAATGAATGATATGTAATGATGGAACGCATTTAAGAACTCCAAAGAGAGTCCTGGGATGCGGATACTCTAACTCTTATGGCTACACCCATAGCATCTGCTAGCAAATTAAGTAGTAGATAGTTGATGGGGGCAACAATTCCAAACCGTAAAATTAAATCATGATCTGAGCTCGCAGCGCCATGTTTAGCAAGCCAACCTGTACAAAGGTTTCCTTCCCTCAAGACATGCTAAAAATGCAAGGATGTCCAAGCAAGAGACATGTAGGTCCTTATATGATTCATCAAGGGAGCAAAAGGATGAACAAGGAGAATTCCATTCTTAACAGACAAAAATAGGTTGAAACTATTAAAAATGTGTTTGCAATTAACAAAAGAGTTAATATAATTAATAAAAAACAGTAAATTTAAACCTGCAATGCAGACTTGTAGTGAGTAGTTTGAAATTTGTTAGAAGTATCATGAAATTAAGATTAGACTCGCATCTAATTAAGTATGGATTAATCTTATGCAAAACTAAAAATATGATTTAGTTGTTATACATTGTTAGTGTAAAGATTTTTTTCACCATCAATCAATTATAAATAATCACATCATTAAAAAAACTTACTCTTATAATTACTATATTAAAAGTCATAATTTTTTTACATTAACAATGTATCAAAATTAAAAAATCACTTCATAATCTTATCACAAATTTTCATATTGTCGTTATAAAGAGAGAGAGGGGAGGAGGGGGGAGACACTAGCTAAGGAATCAAGATAGCAAAATTTGAATATAAAAAAGATGTATTCAACATATTGAAAAAATGTTACACTTACTTTCCAATACGATTTTTCCTTTCGTTAATTCCTACATCAATGCCTTAGATCATCTCGAATGGTTCAACCCATTGGAATTGTTTAACTCCTCTTCTTATGGAGTCTGTCACACTATATCACCACTTTTTACTTTCTAAATACACTTTGATGGTGCAATTCTTAAAAATTCACCAAATAGGTCCCACAGAGTTACTCTGCATCTTCATTCATATTTATTTTTGTTTCGATTTAAATTATCAACTATTTATTTTTATTTCATATTGATAGTCATTAAACCCTATTATTTTTTCTCACTTATTTGTATTGGTGAATCTCGTATAAAACTCAATTGCTTCTATAAGCAATTGTCTTTACATATAAAATCCACATCAGCTTGCTTTAATGATGTAACCCAACAAGAACATTTCTTTAATTTTAAGAACATGTCTCATGTTCAATAATTACACACGGAAAAAGATAAATACTTAATTTGATAATTTAAATGGTGATAGTAGTAATAAATATTTAAAAAAATAAATGCTAACTAGTGTCGAATGCTAGTTATAGAATTAAAAAGGATAAGTTTTTATTAAAAAATGATGTATTTAACATATCCAATAATGATGTACTTATATAGGGACAAGCACGGAATGGGTTGGGGGAAATTTTGGTTCAACCAATCAATTTTGTTCCATTTGGATTGATTTTGAGTCTGGGAAAAAATGCACAACCCAAATATAACCAACACAAACATAATCGGGTTGGTTCGAGTCAAGTCATCGGTTTCAACTTCCAACGTTAACATAATAAAAATGAAAAAAAAAAGTTGCATATCTAAACAATGACAAGTCTCGAGGAGAGGAAGTTAAATAAGAAATCTTAAGGAAACACAAGAGACCATATAGAACGAGTTAAAATAGGTGCAGATGTGAGAAATGTCAGGTCTCACATGAAGATGAAGATGAGAAACTAAGAAATGAGAATAATGAGATGAGAAACCGTGTGGTATGCATGCGATATATCCAAGATCGTGAGAGAAAGAGTCATATAAGAAATTAGAAAGTTTTTAAAAAAATTTATAGTCGAATTGGGTTGTTCAATTTTTGTTTTCTTCAATCCGGTACTTGAACTGAATTGGTCAGGTTAGGAAATTTAAAAATCAAATTGAATCGAAGATCTAAACCAATCTAAACTTCTCATATCAAGCTGGTTCGGGTTGGTTGAGTCCTCAAATTGACTTGGACTGTGACCACTCCTATATGTATATTTTTACTGAAAACTTCTTATTTTTCAGTTTCTTAATTACAGAAACACACAAAAATAAAAATAAAAATAAAAAAACTTGTAATTGCTTGTTGGTGAGTCATATATTGTGGCTCTTGATGCTGTCCAGGGGGATACCATCAATCCAAATTTGTTCTCTTAAAAATTGACAAGTGGCACTATATAGCCTATATTAACATCAATCACGTGGAGCGTCAAAATCAAAGTAATTAATTATGATAAGAACAACATTTTTTTGAAACTAGTTTCCTAAGTTGCACAAAATTAATGACAAGTAAATATCATTGCACTAAATAACAAGAAATTAACGTAGTATAGAAATGATACACAATAGTATTAGTGAAAAGGAGAAAGCGGAGAGAAAGTCGCACTAATATTTATGATGGGGAGCTTTACATGTGAATGGCACCCCTTCTTTCGATATATAAATACAAAAGCGACCTGATTGGAACCGTTTAAAATGTCTTGCGTCACAGTGAATCGACGTGCGTTTGTTTCATGACGAGACAATGACGAGAGGAAAATCGAGACGGGTTTCTACTTTCTACAATATAATGGCAAATTGGCGATAAATTGAGTATGGTTTTTATATATTCGATATATTCAATTGAGGGTGACTTTTCCATGTGATGTTTAGCACCTCTACTACTTTATCCAGATTAAATAGACGTCCATCTCACGCATGTATAAATATATAAGAATTTAATTGATATGTATTATTATCATAAATTTTTTATAAAGATAATCAATTATAAATTCGAGTTGTGTAATTTAAACATAAAGTTTTTGATTCAGGTATGTGTTTTTTTTATTTCTTATTTATTTTTTATCATTTTTGTATATATATATTTCGAAAATATATACATTGTATTGTGTCCCCAATTTTGTGTTCAAAAAACATTTCTCTATAAATTATGAGATACATTATTTTTTTTAGTTTATCATGCTATTGGTATGAAGTATCCATCGTCATAAACAATAACTAATCTTCATCGGGGATCTAGACGATAAATAATGATTGTCCTCTCCTAATCAGGCTTTCTTCATATATAAAAGTTATGAGTCAAACCCCTGATTATTTGCTTAATGGTTCCGAGTCCGTTATCACTCGGACCAATCATATATTAATGAGATGAATGATTTTTACGATAATTAAAATGAAATTAAAACATTTTTAGTGAAGTGTTAATTTTTTATTTGCTGAAAATGTAAAATTCATACAAATTAAATTCAATATATAATATGAGTTGGATTTATTGGTAACACATAGATAATATTTTTTTTGTATATTATGATTTAATCATATATTAACATATTATAAAAAATATTTGACTCTCATAATAGTCACCTTTAAAATACACATAAAGTTTTATAAAAAAAATGACACATAAAGTGATATGTAATTAATTAACACTATAATGTTTTTTTTTTATACAATGATTGTGTATCAAGTTCAAGATAGAGCTGATCATGTTAGTGTTATTTTATCTACTTAAAAAAATTTTCTGCTATAATTCTTATAGTATTGAATAAATAAGTGCTAAAAAAATAGATATGTCTAATATCTTGAAATATAAAAAGGTATTTAATATTTTATATCTGATAATTAGAATAAATAAATAAATATTTTGAAAAATTGATATTAATTTTTAATCACGTAAATATTTTGAATAAATGATTTATTATAAATATCTTTAGTACATATAATTTTTTTATTAAATATATTCATATTTATATAATAATTTAAAAATATATAAAATCTAAAACTAATTAATAAATTATTAGTAAACTAAAATTTGTCTCTTCCTGTTAGTAGAATAGTAGATATGTAAAACAGGCAGACATGGAAAGCATTTAAGTAAAGTTAGCCCTTTATTCTTTAATCAAACCAGACTAAAGAGAAGTTGTCCCAACCATCACCCACCAAACATTTTCAATGTAATAATAATTTAAAAAAAAAAGGTTTTGCTAGGATATGCCGCTTGTAAATAATTGTAAAATAAAAATTATGAGAAAATTACTAATATTAATTAAAAGGTTTAGAAATCTTTAAAAAAAAATTGTTTTTGTGTAATTAAAATGAATAATAAATATTATTTTTATCATTTTTAAAAATATACTCTAAACGCACACATTAACAAAACAAAAATTATCCGTAAAAAAAAAATATAATTTGACGAAATTTTACTTATTTTTTATCAAGCGTGATCAATACGATTTTTTATGACAGATGTTAGCACAAAATTTTCAAGGATGTCAATCTCAATATAATCCCCAAGAAACAGATCTTACCCAAACAATTACTTGGATTTTTTTTTAAAGTGTGCCTTTAGAGCACATATTAAGGTATAAAATATAAATAATTAAATAAAAATAATATTTAATATTTTGAAAATTTATAAAGTATTACTGAAACAACACAGCTGTCAATGCTGGCATCATCCTCAAATGCTCCAATAATATAAAAAGAAAAGAAAATATAATGTTTTTTTGGTGAATAAAAAAAGAAAAAATAATGTCTATTTTTTTGTCAAAAAAAAAAACGAATAAGAGTATATTTATTGTTTTATTTAATTTAAAATGTATTAAAGTTTTTACTCACTAAAGTGTGAATCCACTTCTTAATTACTAACCTAATATCTAAGTTTACTTAAAGGAGTATTGATACTGGGTCAATTAAATTCTCCTCTTCGAGTGGGAGAGACTCCTAGAAAGGGGAAGAGGGGAGAAATAAGAGATCGTAAAATTGGTGGATGTAAATCCTTTTCTGATTTTCTTGTTTTTTTTCATTCATTTGCTTGTAATTTAAATACAATGAAAATTCCTACGGTCACGGATCTCTATCCACTTGGCTTATGATCCACTATTCATGCATAACAGAATGGGAATGGGATTCTGATAACAGAAAGCAATTTACGTAATTGTAACTCTAGTGATTCTATAATATTCTATTAGTGTCAGCTGGTATATTTCTTTATTAGGTTACACAAAACCTTCTAGCCATCTTGGGCCTCTTCTATTACGTTTGGGTCTTTCCTTGTGAGATGGATCCCCCTCAGTTGGTCCATTTGCATTGGTTGAGACAGCAACTGCATCTCTCCTCGTATCATTACCCTGTCCTTCAGAGACAACCTTGTCCTCAAGGTTGTAGTTAGGGTAAGCCTCTAAAAATTTTGCCTCATCCTCCCAGGTCGCCTCTATGGCTAGAAAACCGTCCCACTGTACCAGCAGCTGCTTGCGTCTTCCTTACTGTGTTCTCACCCAGCGAGTCTCCAAGACACTCGATGGTTGGAGCTCAACCAAAGCCCCTGTCACCGAGGGTTCTAGGCAAGGAATCTGAGTAGGAGGGTTTCCAAATAAGGGTTTCAGTTTCGAAATGTGAAATACGGGGTGGATCTTGGCGTTTTCAGGGAGGGCCGACTCGTAGGTCACTTGTTACGATCCGTCAGTCTGAATCTGCCTGAAGAATCTCTTGGCCAGTTTGGGGGAACAGCGACCACGCACGGTCAACTGCCGGTAGGGGCGAAGGCGGAGCCAGACCCAATCTCCGATTTGAAAAACCCTATCTTGGTGGTGGCTGTCGGCAAGAGTTTGCGTGCGGAGCTGAGCGAGGGCTAGGTTCTCCTTCAAAATGTGAATCAGTTGGTTACGGTGACTCAAGGATTCGTCTAATGAGGCCACCAAAGTTTAACCAACTATGTAGGAGCGCAGCGATGGAGGAGTACGACCATAGAGCGCCTCAAATGGCGACATTCTAATAGCGGACTGGTAAGAGGTGTTATACCAGTACTCTGCTAATGGCAGAAACTGATTCCACATCTTGGGAGAGTCACTGACGAAGCAACGGAGGTACGTCTCGAGGATTCGATTAGTGACCTCTGTCTGGCCATCGGTCTCCGGATGGTAGGCGCTGCTGAAAGGTAGGGTGGTGCCATGGAGCCGAAACAACTCCCCCCAGAACTTACTCACAATGAGTTTATCGCGGTCACTGACAATAGATCGAGGCATACCATGGAGCTTATAAACCTCGAAAAGGAAGATGGAGGCCAGCTGAGCAGTAGAGAATTGAGTGGGCAAGGCAACAAAGTGGGAGTACTTAGTTAGCCTGTCAACAATCACCTAGATCACCGTTTTTCCATTGGAATTAGGAAGGTGAGTCACAAAATCCATTGATAAATCCTCCCAGACTTGTTGTGGAATAGGTAGTGGTTGAAGTAGACCAAGTGGTTTCTGAGTTGAATACTTGTTTTGTTGGCATGTCTTGCAGGCTCGGATAAATTCCGTAACCTCCTTAGCCATGTGGGGCCAAGAAAAAGCTGTTGTCAAACGGGTCAAAGTTCCTTTGTTGCCAGAGTCACCACCCTGAGGAGTGGAGTGGTGCTCTAGGATTAGTTGTTGGCGCATTCCGGTCTCTAGAGGAATAAAGAGGCGTTCCTGATAGTAAAGAAGTCCTTGATGAACAGTGAAGGAATTTGAGTTGGTGTCGGATGTAGCAAATTTGGAGATGAGTGCGACACCGGAAGGGTTAGTCGTATAAAATTCCTGTAACTGTCCAATAAGGAGAGGCTGACAGATTGAAACCCCTGCAAACACGGCTTCTGACTGATCCAGGATTTTGGAGAGCGCATCGGCCACCACATTGGAACGCCCAGGTGTGTAAATAATCTCATAATCAAACCCTAGTAATTTAGTCAACCATTTCTATTGTGATGGGGTCTGAATAGTCTGGGATAGAAGGCCCTTAAGGCTCTTTTGATCAGTGCAGATACGAAAATGGCGGCCAAGTAGGTAGTGACGCCATTTCTTAGCAGCTGCTGTATTCGCATACATTTCGCGCTCATAGGCTGAGGCGACTTGCATTTCAGGGCATAATTTCTTACTAAAGAAGGCCAGCGGATGAGTGTTTTGAGAGAGGACAACACCTATTGCAATGCCCGAGGCATCTGTGGTAACATCAAAGGCCAAATTGAAATTAGGAATAGCCAGCACGGGTAATGAAACCATAGCTTGCTGCAAAGCTATGAAGCCACTCTGGGCTGTGGGACCCCAAGCAAAGTCGTGCTTCCTTAGGAAGTCAGTGAGTGGGCTGGCTATAGAAGCATAATGTTGAATAAATTTCCTGTAGTACCCTGTGAGTCCAAGGAACCCGCGAAGGGAGGTGACTGAGGTAGGAATAGGCCAACTTTGAATTGCTTGAATCTTTTCCGGGTCAGCTGCCACCCCATTAGCGGTAATAATATGTCCTAAATAGGCCACCTTAGATACACCAAATTGACATTTGGAAAACTTGGCAAACAATTGGTGAGTAGCGAGTACTTGCAATACTTGATTTAAATGAACAAGATGGGAATCCCAATCAACACTATATATAAGAATGTCATCAAAGAAAACTAGGACAAACTTACGTAAGTATTGACGGAATACCTCGTTCATAGTGGCCTGAAAGGTGGAAGGGGCATTTGACAATCCAAAGGGCATCACTAGGAATTCAAAACGCCCATCTATAGTTCGGAAGGCTGACTTGAAGGTGTCCTCCGGAGCCAAGAGGATCTGGTGGTAACCTGACCGCAAGTCCAGCTTAGAGAACGTAGTGGAACCATGGAGTTCATCAATTAACTCATCCACGATAGGAATATGGAATCTATCCATGACAGTTATGGCATTTAAGGCGCGATTATCCACGCAAAACCGCCATGTGCCATCTTTCTTGTGCACCAATAGGATCGATGAGGAGAATGGACTAGTACTAGGATGGATAATGCCACTCTGAAGCATTTCTTGTATCATTTTGGTCATGACCTCCTTCTGGTATTGTGGGTAACGATATGGTCGCACATTTACTAGGGTTGAATCGGGTAATAGGTGGATATGATGGTCTTGGCTTCTGTGGGGTGGGAGGCCATGGGGAATGCTAAATACAGTAGTGAATTACTGTAACATAGCGGCTAGGGTAGGATTAAGGGAGGAGGTGTCTAGTGTAGAGCTGGGAAGCATAGGTGGAAGGGTAGTTTGAGGTTCTAGGGAGGTCATTGTGATGCTGGGTCAAGTAAATTCTCCTCTTCGAGTAGGAGAGACTCCTAGAAAGGGGAAGAGGGGAGAAATAAGAAGAGATCGGAAATTGGTGGATGTAAATCCTTTTATGATTTTCTTCTTTTTTTTTCATTCATTTGCTTGTAATTTAAATACAATGAAAATTCCTACAGTCACGGATCTCTATCCACTTGGCTTATGATCCACTATTCATGCATAACAGAATGGGAATGTGATTCTGATAACAGAAAGCAATTTACGTAATTGTAACTCCAGTGATTCTATAATATTCTATTAGTGCCAGCTGGTATATTTCTTTATTAGGTTACACAAAACCTTCTAGCCACCTTGAGCCTCTTCTATTACGTTTGGGCCTTTCCTTGTGAGATGGATCCCCCTCAGTTGGTCCATTTGCATTGGTTGAGACAGCAACTGCATCTCTCCTCGTATCAAGTATTTTCCCAAAAACTATCTAAACAACTTATAACACTTTATTAACACCCAAAAAAAACTTATAGCACTTTATTATTTTATAATTAGACAAATAATAAATATTATATTAATTCTTTAACATGATTATCTTGTGTGGATTTTTCTTTCTCTCTCCCTTGTATTTCAAAATTTATTTTCATCAAATTTTTTTATTTCTAACTTTTATTATTAGATTTTTGAAGATATAAAATTCACAATTTAAATGACCCGAATATGTTTTATAAAAATCAAACAAATACGATAAGTAAGGTGATAACCAAATTTTCCAAAGAAAATTTTTAATCAATAAAGAATAAATAAATCTCAATTTAGTTATTAGAGAAAAATACATTAGAGTACCTGATAAGTGATAAGTATGCTGTGATGAAACGTAAATAAAAAAAGACCGACTAATAAAAAAATTATAGAGAAGAAAAGATCACCCTGAAGTATGAATCAAACTTTGATTATCGACTGACGGATATCCTTATGCATAAAATAAATGTAAAGTATTAAATAAAAAATAAAATCTTGTAAAAAAAAGAAAAAATAAATCATAATCTAATAAGGATTTAATATTTTTACTTGGTTAAAAAATTTATTAAGAATATAAGTTATACAGAAATGGATTTATTCTTTTTAATAATTTTCTTTGTTTCCACTAATAACTGAATAGTGAATAGTTCGTGGCCGGCTCCGTGCAATGTACGGGTTTTGATTATTAATTTTATCGTATATTTTGTTATAAGTTTAATTTTAATATAATTTAAGTAAGGGTGGAACCAGAAAATTCGAGGGGGTCAACATCAAATAGACAAAACATAAAATATGAAACAAAAAGTTAACTAACATATAAATTAAATTATATGAAACAAAATTGACGTATAACTAATAATTTAATATAGTATAAATTACTCAAGACATTTGAAACAAAGTCAATCTACATTAGGAAAGTGAGAAATAAGAAGTAAAATCTTGTTCAATCAGTTAAATCATGGAATCAGATATTAGTCTTATAGTGAACATAAGTCATAGGGATACTCCGATCGATCCACTCAACTTAAAAGATTAATTAGGGTTAGTTTCGAACAAAATAAAAAACAACCTACATTTTTATTGTAAAAATATTAGTTATAAAATAAAGAAACAAAAAATATTATTAATATATTATTCAATAAAAAAATTCAAACAAATACGGCTGAACGCCATATTTTTTATTTAACATTATTTGTTTTAATTTTTTATTATTTATTTTTATTAAATCTTTTTTTGAAAATTCAACAATTTTTTTTAAAAAATATTGTTTTATTTAATTTTTTTTCGATTTTTATAAAAAAAGATTTTTTATTTAAATTGTTTTCAAAAAAAAAATTTGTTTACTTTTTTTATTTATTTGTTTCGAATTATTTGTATTTAATTGTTTTCAAAAAAAAATTTAAATTTTTTTTATTTAAAAAACAGTTTTAATTTTTTTTTAGAAATTTCATTTAATTAAAAATTTGTTGGATTTTTTAATTTTTTTTATTTAACAAATTTTTGAAAAAAATTAATTTTTATTTAATTTTATTTTTTTAAAAGAATTTTTTTCCCAACTTTTTAAAATAATTTTCTTTTATTTATTTATTTTCGATATATATTTTTTAAATGTTTTTTATTTAAGTTTTTTTTCCGATTTTTTTTAAAAAAAATTTAAGATTTAAATTTTATTAAAACGAAATTTAAAAAAATATTTTTGTAAACAAATTTGTTTTTTTAACTTTTTTATTAATTTTTTTTATTTAACTTTTTTCCCATTTTTTTTAAAATGTTATTTATTTTAAATTTTTTAAGTACAAACTTTTTTCACAGTAGACGAATTGGATGACGACACGTGTCGACGACGGTCCCAGCCCAAATTATATATTTTTTTGGATTTTATAATTTGTTTAAATCAAATGGCATCCTCCTTTTACTTTTGATGAATAGGCAGGTGCCATGTGTCAAGCGCCTGACCCATGAAAATTTTTTGGTCTTTGAATTTTTTATATTGAAAAATATTTACATAATTATTTTACTTATTGTATTATTATTTATTATATGACATTCTCTTTTTCAGCTTTTTTTAAAAAATTTCCATCTTTTGGTTTGATGAATTTAACAATTTAAATATTAAATATTAAATATTATATTATTTGCTTAAAATAAATGGTAGCTTTATTTTTATGTTGACGAATAAACGGGTGACACATGTAACTGGCAGGGCCCACATATATTTTTGTCCTATGTCATTTTTTAATAATAATTATTTAATCAATTTTTTTAATTATTGTGTAATTTATTCAAGGGCATTTTCTGAAAATACATTTGTTCCATACTTTTACCGTAGACAAATAAATGAGTGACACGTGTCACGGGAGGGGAGCACATATAATTTCGACCTCTCGTATTTCTTTAATAATAAATATTTAATTAATTGTTTTAATTATTGTAAAATCCATTCATGGGCTTTCTCTTATTTTTAACTGTGTCATTCTTTTATCGTGGACGAAAAGGCCGACGCCAAATGTCACGGCCTATGCCCACGTAAATTTTTGGCCTCTGGATTTTTTATAATAAAAAATATTTAGATTAATATTTTACTTATTGTATTATTATTTATTATATTGCCTTCTTTTTTTCAATTTTTGTTATTATTTTCACCTTCGTGTTTGATGAATTTAACAATTTAAATATAAAATTGTTAAATATTAGATAATTTGTTTAAAACAAATGGTAGCTTGATAAGCTTCTCTTATTTAATTATTTTAATTATTGTAAAATTCATTCATGAGCCTTCTCTTATTTTCAATTGTGTCATTCTTTTACTGTGGACGAAAAGACTGGTGCCAGATGTCACGGGCCGTGCCCATGTAGATTTATGACCTCTGAAATTTTTATAATATAAAATATTTAGATTATTATTTTACTTATTGCATTATTATTTATTATATTACCTTCTTTTTCTATTTTTTTATTTCCACATTCTTGTTTGATGAATTTAACAATTTAAATATAAAATTGTTAAATATTAGATAATTTTTTAAAAACAATTGGTAGCTTGATGGGCCTTCTCTTATTTTTAATTGTGTCATTCTTTTACTGTGGACGAAAAAGTCGGCACCAAATGTTACGGGTCGTGCCCACGTAGATTTTTGGCCTCTAGATTTTTATAATAAAAATTATTTTGATTTTTATTTTACTTATTGTATTATTATTTATTATATTGCCTTCCTTTTTTCAATTTTTTTATTTTCACCTTCGTGTTTGATGAATTAAACAATTTAAATATAAAATGGATAAATATTAGATAATTTGTTTAAAATAAATGGTAGCTTGATTTTTCATAGACGAATAAACGGGCGACACGTGTCACCGACGACATCTGATATTTTCTTTAAAAAATAATTATTTAATTAATTATTTTAATTGTTGTGTTATTCATACTAGGGCTTTTTCTTAAATTTAAATTGTAGTATGATTTTATTGTGGACGAATAAACGAGCGACACGTGTCACTTTCTTATAAAAAATAAAATCGTTGTCTCAGATTAATAAAAACTTACCGAAAACAAAATAAAAATTTACAAAAAAGAAAAACTTACAGAAAACGAAAAATTAATAAAAGAAGAAATAATTTGCTACTTAAATTGAACTTAACAATCCAATATTATAACTTATCCTAAATAACAGGATCATACATATTTAAAATATTGTTGAATATCAAAGTATGATTGCTTTCTTTTCATCAAAGTATCTTCTATTACTATTGTTATATAAATGTTTAATACAATAACATATAATATCATGGAAATGTATATTCTTTTCATAAACATAAAATATTAACATATTGCATATCATGTACTCATATCCGTAATGAAAAGTCAAAGCTTTTATAAAATCTACTAAAATTTTTATCATATAAATTTGTCATGTAGTCTGTTTTTTATTAACTATTAAATATACGAATCAAACTGTTGTACAAAATAATATTATTTCATATTCAAAAAATTAATACATTTAATATTGTTCATATTAAAATTATTTATAATAAACTATTACGAAAATAATCATCTAATATATACCCGTGTGTCTCATACAATTAACTACACTAATAAAGTAATAATAATAAAAAGCGAAATCACGTCACGAGTAAAGTACAAATAAATAAGCCATGTCATGGAAGGAGAAATAAGTCGAGTTATGCATAAAAGGCTACAAAGAAGTTTTTTTTTTCTTTTTTTTTTCTATTTGGTTCGTCCATGTTAATTGAACTCGTGTTTGGCCTCCGGCTTAAGTCATATCAACTTTTTTTTTTTTACACAAGTCCTATCAACTTTAGAAATATAATGTAAAAGCTCCTAAAGATGATAACTCCGAGTTTGGAGTTGTTATCAGAGCTTCTCATGAATTTTTACTATCTTTTTTAAATTTAGGTGTAAGTTTTGTTAGTAGATAAGTGATTAGAATAGCTCCTTTATTTATTAGAATGACTTTATTTATAGTTAGTCACCATGATTATTATCAAGTACCACATTGTATTGTGTTTTTTATTATCAATAAATTGTGCTAGGCATATTGCTTCAAAATATATATATATATATATATGAATATGATGTATAGGTATATAAAACAAGAAAGATGAAAATGCGATGGAGGCCAAGGCCTATACGAGTCTCCCCTCCCTTCGCCTAAGTATAAATTTTTTTTAATGATTTTTTTGAAACACTTTATTTTGAAACTTTATTTTGTAATGTTAATTAATTATAAATATTATTTTTGACCGGAATTAAAGTAATATTATATTATAATCTAGACTATACACGATGATCATGTATTTTTCAATCAGATATGTTCCGTCCAAAATATCTCAGATGAGAGATACTCGACTGGAAAAAGTTTAGAGGGGATGTTTTGGAATGTGCTTGACAGAAGTGAGATTCTGCTCCTACGTATCCAAATGAGAATCAAAGCAAACGTAGTTCTCAAGGAAGGGGTTTGACCCCTATTTATAGAGATGTTTAAAATCAGGCTGAGTTATACGGAGAGATATTAGGATCAGGCTCTGATTATGCAGAGAGATATCAGGCTCCTGATTATGCGGAGAGATATCAGGCTCCTGATTACGCGGAGAGATATCAGGCTCAGCGAGAAATTCGGACCAGTTAGTTGTGACTGGATATCTCGGGGCCGAGGTATCTTCGTTCGCGGTCTGGTGTGGAATAGGGCCGAGTAGTTGTCCTCGGGTGTTGAGTGTATTAACGGGTCTTCGGCTTTATGGGAGTTCGGGTAAATTCCCACCTACGAGAATGAGCTCGGTCGTACTGACAGTCCTCGGCCTTATATCTTCGGCCGGTACACAAGCCCCCCGAGCTCCGAGCTTAAATAAGCGAAAGAGCTGATAAGTATGAAACCGAGCTTAGTCTTCGGCCACACAAACTTCCGCATTCCCAGCTGTCATTTCAATCAAATCTTTCGACTTTGTCAGAGGAAGCAATCATTCCCCCTAATACTTCTGCAGTACGCTTTGGGTAGGAGACCCTAGGGTTCCGCGCCCATTTAATGTGGGAAAAATCAAAAGTCGCGCCCTTTTGGGCTTGATAGAACTTGGGCCGTCAACCGCGGCTACAAATATCCCTTCCAACTCTGATTCCCTTCTACCTTGATTATCCTCCTTCGCCCTTCACCTTCGTCTTCCAAGTTTCTGCCATCACTCTTCTGCTTGTCATTTTTCAGGTACGTCCAGTCTCCTTCTTCCCCTCGTGCTTCTAAGTTTAATTTCTGCTTACCAGATGAGTTCATCCATGTCCTCTGAGTCAAATACCTCGCCTCTAATTGAGCGCGAGGTTCCCCCATTGGGGGTTCTCCCTCCGCCTCTTCGATTCCTTCACGGGGGTTGAACATCGGAGAAGGGGAAGCATCCTCCTCCGGGTCGTCTTCCCCTGGGTCGGATTCCTCTGGGTCTGGCTCCAAGTCCGGCTCCCCCTCTCCCCCGGTGTCCAAACCCGCCGCTCGTAAACAACGCCTAAGGGTTCCAAAAGACCCTATTCCTGATATTACCCTTCCTGGGTATACCTGGGTTAAAGGCGAGGTTGGCACCTTTTTCTCTGACTTCCAAACTCTAGAACCAATTGATCAACTCCGTTCCCAAATTAATATCTCGGCATCTGGAGATGAGTCCGAGTTCATTTGTTCTCCATGCTCGGGCACCGAGTGCGTCTTCCTCCGGGCTCGCCCTTCCGAACCCCCCTTTACATACATGTACAAAACACTCTTTGATAAGCTGCATGTGTCTCTTCCTTTTACCGAGTTTGAGTGTGACGTTCTAAGAACCATGAACGTCGCACCTACTCAGCTCCACCCTAACAGTTGGGCTTTTATGAAAGCCTTTCAAATCTTATGTAAATACCTCGGGATGGAGTCCACCACTCCAAATTTTTTGTATTTTTACCAAACAAGGTTTGGTGAGAAAATGGGATGGATTTCCCTTAACAGGTTGAACCGGAGAGGACTGCTTAGTCTGTACACATCATCGTACAAAGATTTCAAAGTCGGCTTCTTCCGAGTTCGTCCCTCAGGCTCTCATTCCTCCCACTTTTTTGACGATGATAACAGTGCCAAGTTTCCTTTATACTGGCAATCCTCCCCCACAAAATTCGTTGGTTTTGAGTATCAATCCCTCCCAGCCGAGGATAGACGGGATATAGACATATTAGAAAAACTTCCTCGGCCCCTCCATTGTGGACGCCTCTTGAAACTACCCTTCTCATCTACCCCGAGAACCGACCTGAAAAGTAAGTACTCGGCCTTTTAGTTTTGGAATTTTTTCTGTATTTGTTGCTGAACTAACAACTTTTTCTTTTTGGCAGTCATTATGGGGAAATTTGACTTCTCCAAGCTTGTAAAGGCTGCTGCTAAAGAGGGTCAGGGTCCCTCTTCAACTGAGAAGAAGCAAAATAGACCTCCTCCCACCAAGACCTCTGCGAAGGGAACTTCATCATCTGCCCCTCAAAAAAGAAAGAGGGTAGAGGTTGTAGTTGACACCGAAGACTCTCCCCCACCTCACCCGAGTCCCCCACGCCCAACTACTCAGGAGACCGGGACCGCGGGGCGGGGAAAACAGCCCCCTCCATCCACCGAGCTGAAATGGTACAATTCTTCTTTAAAGGCATGGACCTCATCCCTCTGGGGTGAAGACTTCAACCCCTTCCCTGCTTTTGATTCAAACTTCCTGAAGCCCGCAGATCTCCGGTTAGTGAGGCAACAAGGGGCTCAATCCAGCATGGAGGCTCTGTCCACCTACTGCATCCGAGCTGCTGCCTTGGCCTGATTTTGCAGCCGAGATTTAGTGGAGGCTGAAAGGAAGTCTCGACAACTGGAAGCCGAACTGGCTTCTATTGAGAAGCTGAGGGGGGATTTTACTCGGACCTCTATTGAGCGTGATGAGCTGGCCAAGGCTAATAATCTCCTGAACACTACCATCGCCGAGTTGAATGACCACAACTTCGAGCTTAACACCAAAGCAAAATCTGCTGAGGCGAGTAAAGCTCAGGCTGAAGAAGGTAGAGCTTGTGCTGAAGAGGAGCTCAAAAAGGCTCAAGCTGAAATTGAGCAACTTAAAGCTGCCTTAGAGGCCGAGACCAAGGCCAAGGTGGAGCTCCAGAAGGATGTAAAAGAGGCCACCAGCTGCATCATTATCGAGCACCGAAAAGGTTTTGACAAGGCTATTGCTCAAGTGGAGGTCCTTGCCCCGGGGATTGATCTTTCAGGGGTCGATGTGAATAAAGAGGTGGTAAACGGGGAACTTATTCCCATAATTCTCGAAGAGGAGGAAGAGGTGGAAGGGGATGAAGATTCCCCCGAGGACCATATTGAGGCCGAGGAGAGCCACAGGGACGAGTGACTTAGTTTTTTGTTTTTGTTCATCCCTTGTAATGGGCTTGTGCCCTTGTAACTTCATTTTACTTAATGAAAACTGTTACCATTTTGATGACTTTCCTTTTTCCTCGTAGCCTCTTGTTTGGCCGAGATACACTTGAAGTGTTTTTTTATCTTCCGTCGTTGTATTTGGACTGTTTAAACAAATCTTCGGTTAAGACCGAGGTATTCTACCGTCCATATCAAAGATGGACGGTAGTTGTTACACGTGAAACGCATGTTTCACACCTTACGCATGCAGTCACGTATTATATGCTTTGGAAACCGCAATGCAATTATTGCTTTTTGCTTGGTTTCGAGATTTGTTTTTCCAACAAACCTTTTCCCATGCATATTTCTTCCTTTCCAACGCCTCTTGCACCCTATAAATAGGGCTACTTCGCTGCTTTACTTGTTCATTCCTCATTCTCTTCCCCCAGGCAAATTCGTCTTCCTTCAATCCGAGTAGTTCTATGATAGTGTTAGGGGTTTATGCTCCCCTCTCCCAGTTAACATCCTTTTTTGAGTTTCATAGCTGCCAAAAAGGATGTAAGTGGGAGACGGGATCCAGAATTCCTTTTATGATTCAATCCTCCAAGAAGGATGTTAACTGGGAGAATAGCAGATTTCGGGAGTCGCGAAAGGGGTAGAGGCCGTCTACTATCGGCGCGGGCCGAGCGTCTCATCGTCCAGCTTGGCCGTCTACTCCCGGAGTGGGCCGAGCACCTGATCTTGCCGCTACCCTAATTGGGGGGACGACTGGCAACCCGGGCCGTGATAAGCCTCTGGCTTATCTAGTTTTATGACTAGATAAACTAGGGTTTATGTGTCTATTTATTCGAGTTCACTCTCGTTTTCGCCCAAATTTGCCTTGTTCTGTTCCTGAGTTGGACTTTGACTCGTTTTGCGTCTTTTGTGTAGTTTTTAGGTTATTTTGGATAGAATTACGCTTGTGGGTGCTTTTGTTGTTTCAGGTTAAATAAGTGAAGCTCCGGGAGTTAAGGAAGGTCGGAAAGCAGTGGAAATTGCAAGTCTGGAGACACTCGCCTCGCGAGTGTATGCTCGCCCCGCGAGCCTGAAAGTCAACAAAGCAGCAAAAGTCATCACTTCAGTCTCGCCACGCGAGAGGTGTCTCGCCTCGCGATCTCATGAAAACCTGCAAGACAGAGACCATCACGGCTTGGCCGTGATGAATACCACGCCCGTGGCAGTTTAAGGTTTGAAGACTCGCCCCGCGAGAGGAAGCTAGCCCCGCGAGAGAATGAAGACTTGGAAGTCAGAGACCATCACGGCCCAGCCGTGATGAAGGTCACAGCCTAGAATTGAAGACTCGCCCCGCGAACACACTTTCGCCTCGCGAGAGTTTAAATTGAAAGCGCGCTAATTTTAATTCTCGCCTCGCGAAAGGCTGCTCGCCTCGCGAGAGAGCACAGATCAGGATTACTATTTAAAGGCTGTTGCAGATCAGATGAGAGGATGGATCTTTAGGTGGCTGTAGGGCTTTAGGAAGGCCGCGAATCCTAGTAGTTTTCCACTGTTTAGAGTAGCGTTTAGAGTAGTTTCTTTTCTCTTTGGAGCTACGTCTCCCTTTTTCTCTTGGAGGTTATGTCCGATCGCTTGTCTATGAGCATGAGGAACTAATCCACTCGTCCGAGGGAACGATGAAGCCACCTATGGCGATGTAAATCCGATATGATGTATGTTTTTCTCCTTTAATTCAATTATTGTTTTCCAATTCTGAATTGATTGTGTTGATCATATGTGTTGCATGATTGACTTGTTAATGTCGATGAGGCCTAGTCAGCGATTCGCGTTTAGAACTTGAATTGAGATCATCGATCGAATATTGCACGAGAGTGAGTAGGAGATCGGTGCAACCATATAGGGAACAAGAATTAACCGAATTCGAGATTAGGATTATGAGACCTAGTAAGTAATTAATCCAATTGTCGAATACGTCCTAATGAGCACGGAAGTGGATTTAGGAGAATTTAGGGGTCCCGGTTGACATTAAAATTGAACTTAGGGAGGAATTCATCATCACTTGGGTGTACATATTGGGTAGGTGGATTTGTGACCTTGGACATTTTAGTTTTCTGAATTTTAGTTAATTAGTTTATTAGATTTGTTAATTGAATTTCTTATATTAATCTCTCTCTCTCAACACCTTCGTAAATTTGACCGAACGTATCTCGACTTCCGCGGATTAGTCGAATTGGTATCCCAATCCCGAGTTCGACCTCGGTAATTACTTTGCCGTGTTTATTTTTATTACTTGCGACGACCCGGTACACTTGCCGGTGTCACAACAGGCCGCCCTTATTTTCAATTTCAGCACTGTGCTCGGTTCCCTTAATATCTTCACTTGTTTGTACTTTTCAAGAGTCAAACTCGGCCTTATTTTTGCTTTACGCATTGTACTCGGTTTCCTTAATAAAATCATGGCTCATATTCGACCTTTAAATTCGAACTTTGTTCTTTTTTAATTTCTACTCGTATTCGATTTCAACAATTTCGCGGCTCGAACTCGGCCTTAATAACTCGATAGCTCGAACTTGGCTAATAGGCTCAAACTTGGCCTTAATAACTCAATAGCTCGGACTCGGCTAGGAGGCTCAGACTTGGCCTTTAGAATTGAACGGCTCGTACTCGGCCTTCAGGCTCAAACTTGGCCTTTAAAAACTTAATGGCTCGTACTCGGCCTTCAGGCTCAAACTTGGCCTTTAAAAATTTAATGGCTCGTACTCGGCCTTCAGGCTCAAACTTGGCCTTAAGCATTTAATCGGCTCGAACTCGGCCTTCAGGCTCAGACTTGACCTTAAACGTTTAATCGGCTCGAACTCGGCCTTCAGGCTCAAACTTGGCCTTTAAAAAATTTAATGGCTCGTATTCGGCCCTCAGGCTCAAACTTGGCCTTGAATAACTTAATGGCTCGTACTCGGCCTTCAGTCTCAAACTTGGCCTTTAAAAATTTGATGGCTCATACTCGGCCTTCAGGCTCAAACTTGGCCTTAAGCATTTAATCGGCTCGAACTCGGCCTTCAGGCTCAAACTTGGCCACATACATCGGCAAATTAAGAAAACAACGTTCATAATAAATAATTCTTTTATTGGATAAAAAGGAAGTCTACGGTGTGCCTCGTTAAAACCTTCTCGGTCAAAACCCTTTTTGGGACAAAATACCGAGGTAGGAAAAAGAGTACATCACCTGACTATTTACATCAGCTATAATAAAATTTTAAATGCGAAGCATTCCAAGTCCTCGGGATAGGCTTCCCGGACAATTCTTCTAACCTATATGCTCCGTTTCCCAAGTTTTCTACTACCCGGAATGGTCTTCCCCAGTTTGCTGCCAACTTGCCTTCCGTGTGATCTTTCCTTGCTTCTCCTTTTATTCTCAGCACCAAGTCTCCACGCAGGAAACTCCTCGGCTTCACTCTTGAATTATACCTCCTAGTTGCTCTCTGTTTGCAGGCTTCTTCTCTTATTTTGGCCTCCTCCCTGATTTCCTCTACCAAGTCAAGTTCGACCCTTAAATTGCTTTCATTATCATTCGGCTCATGTTGCATACGTCGGAAAGACGGTTCACCAACCTCCACTGGGATCATGGCGTCTGTTCCATATGTCAGCCTGAAGGGTGTTTCTTGAGTGGTAGATTGAGGCGTGCAGCGGTAGGCCCAGAGGATACCTGGTAACTCTTACGCCCAAGCTCCTTTGGATCTTCCCACTCTCTTCTTCGAGTTCTCCGAGAATGACCTTATTGGCCGCTTCGGCTTGCCCATTGGTGCGGGGATGTTCTACCGATGTGACATGGTGTTTGATACCGAGGTTGTCATAGAATCCCCAGTAACGTCTTATCTACTGGTGTCTTCCGTTGTCGGTGACGATTGCAAAGGGAATTCCGTGCCTACAGATGAGGCTTTTCCATACACATTTTTGCACTTTCTCGGCGGTAATCTTCGCCAAAGGCTCTGCTTCAATCCATTTTGTGAAGTAGTCCACTGCTACCGGGAGAAATTTGATTTGACCTTTGGCCCACGGGGAATGGCCCCATATGTCCATTCCCCACATAGCAAAAGGCCAAGGCGAGTTTAATGTGTGAAGTCCTTCGGGAGGGGTACGACTTATATTGGAGAATCTTTGGCACTCATCACATTGCTTCGTCCACTCAATGCAAATTGCTCGGATGGTAGGCCAATAGTACCCTGCTCGGACTACCTTGGAGGCCATCGATCTGCCCCCACAGTGAAAACCACAGATTCCTCGGTGAACCTCTTCCATGATGTACTTTGATTGTGCCTTCGTCAGACATTTTAGCAATGGTACCGAGAATCCCCGTTTAAACAATTCCCCGGAGATAATAGCAAAGTGACTTGCTCTGAGCCTGATCTTCCTGGCCTCAGCGTGATCTGGGGGCAGAGTCTCTGAGGATAAATACTCCCAAATGGGTGTCATCCATTCCCGGTCAACCGGCTCGTTGGCCATCACCTCCCCAGTCGTGACACTCGGTTCATTTATGGTTTCTTGAATAACTGTTCTATGGTGGCCCGGCTTCTTTGTACTGGCTAATTTGGACAGCAGATCGACCCGAGTATTTTCTTCTCGGGGAATGTGCTCAATAGCAAATTTCTCGAAGTTGGAGATTAATTGGTTGACTTTGCATAAATACTTGGTGAGCTGAGGCTCTTTCGTTTGGTACCCTCTAGAGATTTGCCCTGTGACTAACTGTGAATCGCTACGGCATCTAATAGCCTTCGCCCCCATTTCCTTTTCCAGCATTAATCCTACAATCAAAGCTTCATATTCGGCTTGATTATTTGAGGTCTTGAACTCAAACTTTAGTGACTGCTCCAGGATCAGATCTCCCGGGCCTTCCAGAATCACCCCAGCTCCACCGCCCCTAACATTCGAGGATCCATCCACATACAAATTCCACCATACATCCTCGGATATCGGCTGCGGGTGGAGCTCGGCTATAAAGTCAGAGAGACATTGAGCTTTCAGAGGGCCTCTCAACTCATATCTTAGGCCGAACTCGGATAACTCTACCGACCACGCAATCATACGTCCTGCCAATTCAGGCTTTTTGAAGATCTGCTTGATCGGGTGATCAGTCTTGACAATCACCTGGTGACTTTGGAAGTACGGACGCAATCGCCGAGCTGCGGTTACCAGGGCCAAAACCAGCTTTTCAATGACTTGATACCGAGTTTCGGCATCATGAAGGACCCTGCTGATGAAGTACACCGGCATTTGAACTTTCTCTATTTCCCGCACAATGACTGCGCTGATGGCGTGGTCGGTGGCTGACAGGTATAAGTATAACTCTTTCCCTAGGATGGGTCGAGTTAATATCGGTGGTGAAGACAAAAAGGTATTGAAATCGACGAAGGCCTTCTCACATTCCTCGGTCCACGTAAAGGTTTGAGGCCTCCTCAGTAATCTAAAGAAAGGTCGAGCTTTCTCTGCAGATTTGGGTAGGAACCGAGATAATGATGCCAACCGTCCTGCAAGTCTTTGCACTTCTTTAATATTTTGTGGGCTTCGCATCTCAATCAAAGCCCGACATTTATCAGGATTGGCTTTGATTCCTCGGTGTGTCAACATGAAACCGAGGAATTTTCCGCCCTGGACACCGAAAAGGCACTTCTCCGGATTCAACCTCATATTATACTTTCTCAGCTGTTGAAAGATTTCCTCAAGATCTTTTGGGTGACTGTTGGGGTCATCGGATTTTACGACCATGTCATCCACATAAACCTCCATAGTCTTTCCGATTTGTTTTTCGAATACCCGGTCCATGAGCCTTTGGTATGTAGCTCCAGCATTTTTCAGTCCAAACGGCATCACCCGGTAACAGTAATTGGAGCCTTCAGTTATGAAAGCTGTTTTCTCCTCATCAGGGGGATACATTCTGATCTGATTGTACCCCGAGTATGCATCCAAGAAGCTCAGAATTCTGTATCCGGAAGCTCCATCCACCAGTCTGTCAATACTCGGCAAAGGATAGGAATCCTTTGGGCAAGCTTTATTCAAATCTGTGTAATCGGTGCACATGCGCCACTTGCCATTTGCTTTTTTGACCAGAACAACGTTGGCCAGCCAGGTATTGTATTCTACTTCTCGGATAAAATTGGCCTTGACCAACTTCGTTGTTTCCTCTTCCACAACCTTTCTCATCTCTTCCCCAAGTCTCCTTTTCCTCTGGGCCACTGGTTTCGCCTCGGGACAAATTGCCAGTTTATGGCATAAGACGTCGGGATCAATTCCCGGCATATCGGATGTGGTCCAGGCGAACAAATCGGCGTTGCTACGAAGCACTTGCTTTATTTCCTCTTTCAAATTCGGCTCAAGGTGACCGCCGAGTTTGGTGCACTGATCAGGCTGTGAACCGAGCTGGAACTTTTCTAACTCCTCAATAGGTTGTGGACGTTGTTCTTGCATGTCCACTCTCGGATCCAGTTCAACAGAGTTAATGGAATTCACCGACTTGTCTTTCCCCCTGTCTAGGGTTTCTGCAGGTGTAGGTTTAAGTTTGCTCACACGCAAACTATCAGCATAGCACTGTCTAGCCATCTTCTGATCAGCCCGGACAGAAACTACGTCCCCCGAGTTGGAAGGGAATTTCATCGTGAGGTGGGGAGTAGAGACCACAGCCCCTAGCTCGTTCAAAGATGGTCTTCCGATCAGGATATTATATAATGTTACTGCATTAACTAACACATCCTGACCATGATAGTCTTGGATGCTTTGCCATCCCCAAAAGTAGTCAGAAGGTCAATGTATCCTCGCGTATCCACTTGTTCCCCTGCAAAGCCGACGAGCTTACTGTCGTACGGTTGGATAGATTTCTCTGGGATACCGAGCTTCTGGAATGTTGAGTAATATAATATATCTGCCGAGCTCCCCTGGTCGACAAGGGTTCTTTTGACCGAGAAATTGGCCAACTGCACAGTGATCACCATAGGGTCATCTTGGTTAGGATCCACCCCCACAAAGTCTTCATCAGAAAAGATAATAGGAGGGGAAATTCTCGGGGGTTTGCCGTATATCGAGTTGACAGCCCGAATAGCCCGCAGGTGCTTTCTCCGAGCTGAACTTGTTGTGCCTCCCCCTGCGAATCCACCTGAAATGGTGTTTATCACGCCTCGGATCACATTATCCTCCTCTCGTCTTTCATTATGGCCCTCTCTGGTTTCTGTTCTTTCATTATTTCGTTGACCGCCACCCCTCCTCGGGCTTTGGTCACCTTCTTTTCTTCTGCTTCTGCCACGCCTCTCATCGTTGTTGTGGTTTCTCCGAACAAATTTATTGAGATGGCTAGCTTGCACCAGCTCTTCAATCTTATCTCGCAGGACCCAGCACTCCTCGATGGTATGGCCATAATTACGATGATTCCGACAATGTTTCTGTCGATCAGCATTCTGGGGGGTGTGGCCACTATTAGGGAGCTGCAAAAGTTCCGCATTGTATGCTTCCTCAAACACCCGAGCTCGGTTTGTGTTGAGGGGAGTATAATGCTCATACTTCGGTCCCCTATGCAAATGCTCGGACGGGCCTTTGAATTTCGGCCTATCACCTCCGGCCCTCCTCTTCTCTCTTCCTTCTCGTCTGTCAGCATCATCAGTTCTCTCCCTTTTCTTCAACTCCTCAACCTCCTCCATATTGATGAATCCCGCAACTTTTCTCCTCAACTCATCCATACTGGTTGGTGGCTTCCGAGCCAAGTGTCTGGCGAAAGGGCCAAGCCTTAACCCGGTCAAGATGGTGTGTAGTGCAACATCGGCACTGAGATTCCGGATGAGGACTGTCTCCTTGTTGAATTTGGCCATGAAATCACGCAGGGACTCATTCTTTTCTTGCCTAAAGTTTACCAACGAGGCCGAGGTTTTTTGGTGAGCCCGGCTGGTGGCAAACTGAGCATTGAACTTAGCCATGAATGTGTCGAAGGAATCAACTAACGCTGGCGATAACTGGGTGTACCAGGTCAACGCAGCATCCTTCAGAGTAGTCGGAAAGACTTTACACATGACAGCATCGTCGTCGGTAAAGAGGTACATCTGAGTAGTAAAGGCGTCCAAGTGACGCTCGGGGTCCGAGGTGCCATCATATCTGTCAATGCTTATTGGTTTGTAGTTGACTGGTAGGGGAACCTCCATGATAGTGTTTGTGAAAGGATGTCTCGGCCTCCGCACACCGGTCCTTTCATTAAATTTATTCATCTGGAGTGACAGTTCAGGGACCTGCCTAGGAAATTCCTCCTCGTCTACTCGGTCCATATGATGAGAAGCCCGGAGTTGTGGGCCTCCTTCTCTGCGCGAGTTTCTGGATCCTTCATTCTCAGCTGTCCAGCGCTCTCTCTCTGGAGGAGAAGAGACGGACCTTTCTCTGCTCTGTCCTGGTTCGTGATGGTTGTTCTACCGCCTAATCTCCTCATTCTCCTTTCTCAGCATGGCAATCTGTGCAAGAAGTTCCTGGATAAGGGGGTTGTCGGTCGTCATAGCCGGGTTTATGGACCGTTCCCCATTATCTCCGTTGTTAGCATTTTCTGGCTCCTCTCTCCTGCAGTTTCCGCTCCTTGTTCTCACCATGATTTGTGGTATGGGAAAGTTTTGCTTCAATTCCCACAGACGGCGCCAAATGTTCCGTCCAAAATATCTCAGATGAGAGATACTCGGCTGGAAAGAGTTTAGTGGGGATGTTTTGGAATGTGCTTGACAGAAGTGAGATTCTGCTCCTACGTATCCAAATGGGAATCAAAGCAAACGTAGTTCTCAAGGAAGGGGTTGGACCCCTATTTATAGAGATGTTTAAAATCAGGCTCCGAGTTATACGGAGAGATATTAGGATCAGGCTCTGATTATGCAGAGAGATATCAGGCTCCTGATTATGCGGAGAGATATCAGGATCCTGATTACGCGGAGAGATATCAGGCTCAGCGAGATATTCAGACCAGTTAGTTGTGACTGGATATCTCGGGGCCAAGGTATCTTCGTTCGCGGTCTGGTGTGGAATAGGACCGAGTAGTTGTCCTCGGGTGTTGAGTGTATTAACGGGTCTTCGGCTTTATGGGAGTTCGGGTAAATGCCCATCTACGAGAATGAGCTCGGTCGTATTGACAGTCCTCGGCCTTATATCTTCGGCCGGTACAAGATATATGATAATAGATTCAATATCGTAAGTTTTAAGAGAAATTTTATCAAGAGTTTAATTTGTATACACTATCAGTATAAATATTTTTACACTGACAATCAATTAAATCCTTTTATCAAACAATAAATGAATGGATTAAAAAAATGAATATTATGTCTATATGTTTTATTTTTGGCAATGTAGCAATAGAGAACCATAAAATTACAGAAATGTTATCTTATGTCATGTTTCAAACTATGAAATTTTTACCAGCATCACCGACTCTTGTATATGGAGAACCTGATTGGGAGAGGTTAGCTCTTCAATATTATCCAATAACTCGAGGGATTAATCTCCACAGTTGTGTAGAATACCCTGAAAAACCAAAAAGAAAGAAGAAAAAACTACGAAATTTTTCCTTTAACAGAATAATATCACTATTATGCTAAATCCTAATTCGATTTTTCTTTTTGCATAAAACCCTTCTCATACTCAATACTAAAATTTCTTTTACATTGTACAATGCTTAATTGTGAGTGATTAAGATATTTGTAAGTAAAAAAATTAATATGATTTATATTAAGAGTCAACGAGGAAGACAATCAATTATTTCACAATGTTTTTCTAGAAATCTTTGTCTAGAATAGAAGAAGTATTAAGTAAAAAAAGTAAATGTTTAGCATGTCTGACAGCTATAACAATTAATTATCTGATTTCGAATTTTAAAAAACAATAAAATATCTAAAAATAGTAGTTAATTAAGACGTTTCTATTGAGAATTAATAAAGAGTATATATAATTAATGTAGAACATTGTTTTAAGAAATCGTTATTCTAAAAAAAAAGAATTCAATGAAAATAAGTATATATATAGTGACTGGAAAAGAGAAATTTTATTCAATCATAGGACAAAAGTCCTTAACAATACAATTAGAGATCATTGGAGGAACTTCCTCAATTCAATATTGATCTAGATGGATTAGAGCATACTTAGCTAACTCATGGACTGCCATATTACCTTCCCTATGATTAACGAATTTTGTAGTTATTAGTAGAGTTAAAATATATTAAAAAATAGAATATTTAAAAAAAAAACCTTATGGTGTGTTTGGATGGGGGAATTTAATAGGGTAATATATTTTTAAATGATAATTAGAATTAATTAATATAAAACATATTATATTTTTACATTGATGAATTCTAATTAACCTCTAAAAATACATTACCTCTTAAATTCCCTCATCCAAACACATTGTTATGTTCATGTATGTGAAGTCACTTGACATGTTAAGGGGAGTAGTTCTAAAGAATGGTTCACATTCAACATCGAATACTGTAATTGAGAAAACTGTATTAGACATGATTAATTAGTTCCCTTTTTTGATGTTAAGATATGATTAGTTCCTTTTTTATCATCAACTCACATTCACACATTCTTTCCTTTTATTCAGATTTGTATATAATCACACAATAAGTATTCTTTAGATGGATATCTTCCCATGTGGTCCGAGTGACTAGTAACTCGAATCCTTTAACCATATATATAAGGCTCAAATTCTGATGATGAAAATAAATCAAATCATCCATGAATAGAAGAGTTGCCCCTTAACTAATACTTTATATCATCGAAGAATTAGTCATGCGACTTATGGCTGTGGGATACTCTAGTTTCATTTCCAAACCTAAAAAAAAGATGGATATAATCTTTCCTTATTAAAAAAGATGGATATCTTTCCTTTAATATTTTTTTGACAAGGATATCCTTCCTTTAAAGCTTCTATTGACATTCTTATATTATTATTATTTAATTTATTTTTTTAAAATTTAACTTTGTTTCATGTTCATAATGATAAGAATTATTATTTGAGTTTAATTTTGATATATGATTTATTTTTAAAGTTTCTCACATTGTCAACTCATCACAAATCATCTTATGCTTTTAATGTGATTATGACAAGAGTGAAATATTTTTAATGATATGATAATTTATAATTGATTGACGGCATACACTAACAACGTATAACAATTTATTATAACTGATTGATAATATAGAAAATCTTAACTATTTATAAAAAATTAAAGGTGAATTCTATGGAACCTTCCATAATTTTAGTGTAATTTTTACACTGCCTAGGTGGTCCAACGAGAAGACACCACCTCAATTAAATGGTCCAAGTCAAATCCATATTGAATAGACTTTCATTTTTATATAAAAACCCCTTTCAACTTTTAATTTTAATTTTGACACAAAAGGACCTTGTTGCAACTTTTATTTTTACTCTTAGATTCAGATTTTTGAAAAATAAAAAACTAATCAAAATTCACACACTTAGAACAAAGAAGACTGTTCATCTCCCTCATCCACCATGTTCTTCTCGTCTCATCTGCAAAAATGAAAGAACATGATCCAACTCCTAAGCACCATCAACTCTGAGACCACCATTAAAGTTGGGTGCAGCGTTGATGGGTTTGCGCCATGTATAGCAGTATAGGTGATGTCATCCAAGACAATAGAAGGTCTGTCAGTATAAACAATGGCAGAGCACTCCAAGAAGGTGATGGGACTAGAGCTGTCAAATAGGGCTGTGGCCCAAGGGACTAACCCGCCCTTTATGCATGCTGTTATTTTTAGTAGCCCAACAAGGAAAGGGCTTTAACTGTCCCTAACCCAATAATTCTCAAAATTTTGAGGGTCAGGGTTGGGCTATCCCGTTATCAGCCCTCCCCTTTCTTTTCCAATCGTACCATACGCGACTAGTAGTAGACTCAACCAGCGTTCGCCATTCACGTTCAGAAGGTCGTAGCGAATTCAGCCCTCCCCTCGCCCTCTTGCGTTCGTCGTTCGTCGTTGAAAGCTGAACTGAAGCTTGTCACGTCTCGTCTCATTTCCAATCGTACATTGAAGAACCCTAGCCCCCAATTTTTGAAATGATGAACCCTAACCTCATGTCTCTCCAACATTAATTCCGTGAACAAACTCTGATTTCACCTCTGGTTTGAGAAGTGTGAACACCTAATTTTGTCCGGGTATTTTCTTTTTAATTAATATTTTTGAAAACAAAAGAAAAATATAAAATTGTAAATATATATATATATATATTTGTTATGTTCTTGGCCCAACTTTCTTTTGCAAGTGTTGAGCCCATAGCCCAAACTCAAATATATATAAATAAAAAAAGAAGAAGAAGAAGAATGCTTAAAATAAAAATAAAAATGTCCTGCTCCCACACTTGCACCCCTCTTTGTCATCTTCTTCTTTTTTCAGAAAAAAGAAGGATAATGGTACAGCCCTCCCTACCTTTGCACCAGGCAAGCAAAGTAGTTGGACAAAGGCTGATTTGCTCCCCACTACTTGTACCCACACCAGCTGGCCTAACAAGGAGATTTGTTATCTTCTTTTTTTGTGCTATATAGTGCATTGAACAGTGATAATGAGGGGGGTTTGGCTCTTATCAGCTAAGAAAAATCAATCAAGAACACAACCTAAGATTTTCTCTGCTCATTTCTTCTCCATCTTTCGGCTTCATCCTCCAAAAAAAAATAAACAACAACAAAACAGAAAAACAAAGCAAACCACACACACACTCACCTTCATCCTTCCACCTTCATCTTCCTCACCCTCACTTCACCTTCCTCCTTCATCTCCCCACAACTCAGACACCATCATCTCAGCTACCATCATCACTGCCGTCTCCACCGCATCTCCGCGATCGCCGCCCCGTCCTCCACTGTCCGACGGTCAGACACAGCGTCGCCGCCCGTCCGCCGCATCACCGTCGTCACGCAACCGCAGATCCCATAACCAAGCGCCACCGAGCCCGCGAGCTCCGCCGTTGCCGTTACTGTCTCGATCCTCACCGTCACGAACCAGATCTGTAGCAGGTCCGCCTTCGAACGCTGCTCCGCCAACCACAGCAGGGTAGCGTCACCCTTGACCACCACGTCGTCTGCCTCCGTCCTGCCACCATCCGTGCCCTCCGCCACGCTCGTTCCCAGATCTTCCGCGTCACTTTCTTTGCTGGGTATTCGATTCCATACCCATTTCTTGTATCAGTCTATTCACGTTTGCTGACTATTGGTTTTTTACTTTGTTTTCTTTTATTTGTTTTATTATTATTTGTTTTATGTTGGGTTATATGTGTGGGCTGACTAATTGACCCAATATGTTAGTGTTTATGGTCCCTTAAAGTAGAGTCCATTGGTTTTTAAATTTAGTTAGTGGGATGTTTCTTTATCTACATATTGGGCTAAGCTTTTTTTTTTCTCTCTTTTAAAAAAGGATGCTAAAAAAAACCAAAAAAAAAACAAAAAGTTATAAAAAAATAAATTTTTTTAGAATTCACGCAACAATCTACAACGTTGATGTATGATTTTTCATCCTCAAGTGTTGTATGAATTGTAAGGGTTTATCGTATAGCTTCGCTATCTTTAACCCCGTGCAAGAGTGAATTCCTTCTTTTGTAAAAATTAAAATATCTTCAATTTAATCTTTTTAACAAAATTTTATCCAACTTTATAAAAAATAAGATTTCTTTTAATTCACGCAACAATCTACGACGTTGATGTATGAATTTTCATCCTCAAGTGGCGTATGAATTGTAAGGGTTTATCGTATAGCACTGCTATCTTGGGCCATGTGCATGAGTGAATTCCATTTTTGTTAAAAGATAATGAAATATTTTTTAATTTGCTCTCTTAACAAATTTTAATAATCTTTTTTATGAAATAAAATCTTTTGGATTCACGCAACAATCCACGATGTTGATGTATGGATTTTTTTTCATCCTCAAGTGTCGTATGAACTGTAAGGGTTCATCGTATAGCTTTGCTATCTTTAACACTGTGCAAGAGTGAATTCCCTTTTGTAGAAAATAATAAATGTTTTTTTTTTTCAATTTACACTTTTAACCAATTTTACCCAATTTAATTTTTTTTAAAACTTTTGAATTCATGCAACAATCTAAGACGATGATGTATGGACTTATTCATCCTCAAGTGTCGTATAAATTGTAAGGGTTTATCGTATAGCACTGCTATCTTGGACTCTATGCAAAGATGAATTTATTTTAAAATAAAATCCTTTTTTTAACAAAGAAAATCAAATAAAAAAAACCAAATCTTTATTAAAAATTAAAATCAATCAACCAATCAAAATTTTTCAAAAGAACTACGTGGCTTTGAGTTTCTCATCCCACCCGGGAATAGGAGCAAGATAAATCATCTTGTCAAGCCAAAACTAAATTTTCCTTTTTTTGTGTCTCTTTTTAAGTTAAAATAATTAATCAAAATAATTAAACATTTCTATTTTTAGGGATGCTCTATGGGCACGGTGCCATATCCAGTCCCTTTGATTTGAGGTTACCCTGTGGACTCATGTGCCGTGTTCAACCTCATTTAGTTTTTATAAACAATAAATTGAAAAATATAAAAATTGATAAAAATTTAAAATATTAAAAATTAAAAATTAAAAATAATTCTTTCTTGTAAATAATTTTTAGGGTAAAATAAATATTTAAAAGGTTATTAAAATGTTCTTGCACAATTAACTTGAGGTGTCGTTTTTTAAACGGGCGATGTGGGTTGCTAACACCTTCCCTACTCATAACCGACTCTCAGACTCATCTCTTTCTTTTTTTTTAGACCAGTTTACCTTTAAATAATTGAGTTTTTCTAAGATTTTCCCAATAAAAATTTTAGTGACGACGACTCCTCTGTTTTTATCTCTATTTTCGCGGCTCCCGGACGGGACAATCGCGACAGCTGGCGACTCCACTGGGGACATTCTAGAGAGTCAGGCCTATGATAGTTGGTTGTGCAATTTTTTATAAAAAAAAGCTTTGAAAATATTTGTTTTACCCTTTTTGTTTTATTTCTTTTTTTTATAATTGCTTTTGTATATTCTTGCAACCTTAGGGTAGATAACTTTTGTATTGGTGTTGTTTGTTCCTTTTTTGCAGGTTTGGGGTAGTTTTGTTTTAGTAGGTTTTTGTGAAGGTTTGTATGCTCCTATCACACACATCACTGTCACATGTTGCACACACTTTTGGGCTCTATACCCGAGTCTTGGAATGCCATAAGATTAGAAGGGGCTTCAGTGATGTTATTGTGATGCTTTTGCATCCCTGACAGTCACTGATTCTCCCGCTCGGATTGTTACCGGTACATGAACTACCATATTGTGACTTATTTGTCCCCGTGGTGAGATTCATGGATTTGGATCCTTATCTTTTAGATGAGGGTAATCCAGGAACCATATGTTTAGGGGTCTTTATCTGTCCCGAAAGTCATGCACATAAAATGCCATTAGCAGCCTACCAAAATAGGGTCTTGACTTCAGAAATCCCAACTTTAGGATATGACCTATGTAGGACAAAAGGGAGCGCATTCCATCTTTTTCTGCAACATGAATAATCACATTTATATCTCATGCATCATAACGATTTTCTGTACGCATCCCACATGCACCTTAACATGCCACTCATTCGTGCATCCCGTTACACTCAGTATTATATTGTATGCTCCAGGGTGATTTTGAACTCATTAGAGAATCTGAAAGAGTTGAGCCAATCTTTGCCTCAAGAACATCGAAAAAGCTTCGTCAAGAAGTATGGAGGGATCTTAGACCTAATTTTCATACCGGTTCAAGCTACTGCTTTGAGTTCTCTAAGTCGGTATTGGAGCCCACATCTCAGATGCTTCGAGTTGCCAAACATGGACATTACACCCACCATTGAAGAATATGCTTGCTTGTTAAGGTTGCCAATGCAGAAAAATCTCACTGTGTACTTTCACCTGGGGCAATACTTGACCACTGCGGGCATAGCAGGGTTACTAGGGCTTCCTGAAATTGAAGTGAACTTGACCGGGCACTCAAACTCGCGAGGGTTGACCAGAAAATTTCTTGAAAATCATTTGAGGAAACTAATGGATCGACAAGACTAGAGGGTATTGGCACTAGCAATATATGGGTTGGTTCTATTTCCATAGGCTCTAGACATGATAGATCAAGTAGCAATGGACGTGTTCTTCACAGTTGAAAGAAAGAAAAACCCCGTGTCGGCAGTATTAGTTGAAACGCTTTTGACTCTAGAATTTTGCTAGCGGCATCCAAAGGGGAAGCTCAGATGTTGTGCGCAGTTGCTCTATGTATGGGTGATGACTCACATGTACGCAAAAGGCTATATCAACCACCATTCAGATCCACTAAGAGGCTTCCATAACATCCCTACAAGACAGCTTAATGAAGAAGAATGGAAGAGCGAGTTTGACAAAGTGGAAAGAGACTCTTTTAAATGGGTATGCCCTTGGTACGAAAGTCAACAGGGGCAAGATATCATTTATAGTTGTGGTGACTATCCAAATATTCCTTTGATGGGCCCGAGAGGGTGCATATCCTACACACCTGCCATAGCCTTACGACAACTTTGTTGGACGCAAACTGTGCCACGAGAAGAACAACTCGGTGGATACTGTTTCCGATACGAGGATGGTGAGAATACCAAGTTGTTGGCAAAAGAAGTTAGAAATGCATGGAAAAATGTGAGGATGGTGGGGAGATCACAATTGGGCCGACCAATCCTAATCATTATCTCGGAGTATGAATAATGGAGAAAATCAAGGAAAGGTCCCGTCAACATTCCCGCAGAAAGCACGAAAGCTGAAGATTACTCCCCTTCGGTAACTCAAATGGCAGAACAACTGAAAGTCCTGGAAGCACAAATGAAGGAAATGGAACAACAAAATCAAGATGCCAAGTTGAAAATAGCCACTGGTCAGAAGCGTTGTGAGAAGTTAACAAAGGAAAATGAACATTTAAAAGATTTGTGTGCAGATATCTCCGTAACCTCAAGAGTCCAGAAGAATACAAACAATGTCTCACCAAGCATCATGGCTATGGTCCAGAATCCTGAAAGTAAAGTATTGTCCTTGACAACGGAGAGGCATCGGCTAAGAAAAGAAAAGCGTCAGTTAGAAGAAGAAGTCATCCAGCAAGAAGGTATGAGAAAGTCATTGGAGGCGGAGGTTGATCGACAAAGGGGAGTCAATAGCAACTTACAGAAGCAAATTTGTGCACAAGACAGGATGATTGATAAATTGGTGCAAAAGGTCCAAGAGCTGAATATTCTATTAGTCGAAATCAAGAAACAGTGCGATTTAGGGTGGACCTCAGCAAAACACTATCATGATCAAGTGGTTCAAGCAATGAATGCCGTGAAGTGGTGGAGAGAAGAGGCACGAGAGCGAGGGATAGATATTGACATATGGAAAGAAAGATATATGAGCATGAATTTGGAGCTAAGCTATTGTATTCCGAATTTTGTCCAACGCTTTGAAAAGGCAAAAAAACAAATTCGTGCGGACCATATGCTTCGTCTCCCGGCTGAGTTGGATGATTTCATGCAGATGTGTGGAGGGTTTGCTCGAGGGCTAAAAAGAAAGAGACCTAATCTATTGACTTTAGGATGAAAATGTTGTAACAATGTCGAGAATTATGATATAATCCCAATCTATGTATTGTTTTGAGGAGATTTTAATGAAGGATGTCCTTGCCTCCATAATTCTATGTATTGCTTTGAGGAGTTTTTAATGAAATCAGTTCTTGCTTCTATGATTCCTTCGCACTCCAACTCTTGCACTTGACTTGCAACGACACCTATCGTGGAGCATGGTCTTCCTTTAATATGTGGTCCACTACATCTTTGCCTTATAGGATTCTTCCTTCTGCGCAAAGGGTAGGACGAGATGTCTCAACTCAGAATTGCTAGTGTGTTTGAGACAACATCTATTATGGAGAGTGGTCTCTCCCCTAGATTTGTTATCAACTCCATTCCATCTTATGAGCACAATGCTCTCTGTGTGATATGAAAAGACCATCTCTTGTCTGTTATAAGGTGTTAACTCAAAAAATAATAATAAACTCCAAAGGTGATTTTCATAAAAGCCTTTTTACTTTTTTCCAACATTTTGTTCTCACTTTTGTTTTGATTAAAACAGTGTGTGGCTTTTCTGAACAATTGCTCCAAGACACCCTTATCGCACTCGGTCACATATAAGAGCCATGGCGGATGAACTAGAAGAAGTCCAAGAGATCAGGGATGAAGTCAATCAAATCAAGGATCAGATGACTAAGATGATGGAGATCCTACAAGCAATGCAGAAGGAAAAGAACACATAGGAGAACCCTCCAGCCTCGAACGAAGGACATCCGACCACATCTCTCCTTCCGCCCGGTTTTACTTAGGTTCCTATTCATGGCTTCAACCAACCAGGGGCCATGATGCCTCTCACTATTTATCCAAGCAACTGATGAGTGTGATTCCACATCATCTTTGTCTATCATTTTGCATGCATTTTCATGTAGTTTAGGCATATTTTTATTAGATTTTAGGTTATTTTTCCTTTGGAACGGGTAAGGCGGTTTTCGTGTGTTGTTTTGCAGATATCAAGGGTAAATTGCTCAAGATCAACCATGATGAAGTTTGGATGAAGATGGAGCTTTAAAACTGAAGAAAATGAGCCAAACAGAGCCCATCACGGCCATGATCGAGCAAAACTGAAAAAGAAGAAAGGCTGAAGTCAGAGTCTGTCACGGCCTGGCCGTGATAGCCATCACGGCCGTGACCCAAAACCACCACAAGTCAGAGCACATCACGGCCCAGCCGTGAAATTCTTCACGGGCCAAAACAGAGGCTCGCGTCGCGAGCAGTGTATTCGCGTCGCGAATGACCGGATTTTCACAACTTCCAGAAGCAGAGACCGTCACGGCCTGGCCGTGATGGCCATCACGGCCGTGACGCGCATTACTTGGACCTGAAGAAACCGAAATAGATCAGATTTTGAGTTGGTTTGGGACTCTAACTTCCCCATTTCTATAAATATGGACCAAGGCATCAGATTGGAGGACACAACATTGGAGGATCCATAACAACTAGGACTTAGGCATAGATCTCTCTTCTCCTCTTCTCTTCTCTTCTCTGATTTTTGTATTTTCTATTATGTTGTCAACCCAGCTTGTCATCTCCATGGCAAGACTAGAGTAGTAGTTTGTTTCTAGGGACTAGGGCTCTGCCCGAGGTTTGTAAATGACGTTGATTTGATGTAAAATCGTTGTTGATTTCGTTATTGTTTTAGATCTGATTTCTAGTGTGTTAATCACTCATAAATTTAGGCAACCGTTTATTTGCGTGACGTAGACGTACTAAGGAGGAACCTAGTGGTGAACTTAGGATTTCTAGGGTGATTCACTCGTAAAGCCCGGCAGCCACTGGTTTGTGAGATGTGAATGATCCAAGGAGGAACCTAGCGGTGAACTTAGGTTATTTGCATAACTGAGACATTCCAAGGAGGAACCTAGCGGTGAACTTGGGTGTCGGACCTATAGAAGTCAGACTTGGGACTGAAATCACGAGAGTTAGAATCCGTCCCTCGAGGAGCAACGAGTTGTCACGGAACGCAAAGGGTCCAATCTGGGATCGACTACCACGAGAGTAGGGGTCGGGTCAATTGGGCACGGCTTTTGTAACCCGAGAGGGAGCTTAAGCTATCAGAGGATAAACTCGCCTTCAAAGCGATTTCGGTAATCAACAAAGGTAAATCAGATTAGCAACATAAACGGCCTCAAAGGTAACCCAAATCCCAGGAATCCGTTTAGATCAAAACCCCAAAAACATTTGTTTTCTGTTTTAATTATTCTCTGCTCATCTATCTTTTAATTTCAAATTCAAAATCCTTTTCACTCAAAACATAAAAATCCTTTTTACAAAGTCCAGATCTAATCGATTCGAAAACCGATTGCGATTCGAGAACACAGTCTCTGTGGGTTCGATATCTTTTATTACTTGACGGCAATCCGGTACACTTGCCGGAATCGCACGAGCGCGCATCCGCAGCGCACGACATCAAGTTTTTGGCGCCGTTGCCGGGGACTGTGCCTTTTCGAATTTCAATTAGTTTTTAAACTGATTTTTCTGGACCTTTTTCTTTTTATTTGATTTAAACAAAAAACAAAAAAAAACAAAAAAAAAACAAAAAAAAACAAAAACAAAAAAAAACAAAAAAATTTCTTTTCCTTCTATTGTATCCATCTCTCTGTGTGTTATATGCAAAGATCTCTAAGTCTTGGGAGCCTTGGTGAGGTTGATCCAGAAATTGAGAGGACCTTCCACAGACGTAGAAGACTACAAAGAGAGGGAGAAAGGTTGAGTCCCGTTCCACTCATGGCGAATCAACCAGATACAAAACCTTTGAAGGACTACGCAGCCCCAAATGCGAGAGGCTTGCGAACTGGGATTGCAAGGCCAGAGATTGAGGCGGAAAACTATACCATACCACCTATGCTAATCAACATGATTAGGCAACATCAATTCGGAGGATTGCCTTCGGAGGACCCGACCGATCACATAGAGACACTTTTAGAGTTCACCGATGCGATCCGGATTCATGGAGCCTCATTCGATGTTGTACGTTTGAGACTGTTCCCCTCACCTCTCACTGGAAAGGCGAAGGCCTGGCTTAAGCAAATTCCCGCTAACACTTTGACCACTTGGGACCAATTGGAGTAGGCGTTCTTGGAGAAATTCTTCCCTCCATCCAAGACGGCCTACATAAGAACCCAGATCACCGGCTTCTTCCAGAAAGACGGAGAATCATTATCGGAAGCTTGGGATCGATACAAGGGATTACTGGAGTCGTGCCCACATCACGGACTCGAGAGGTGGTTAATAGTGCACACCTTCTATAACGGATTGGACTATTCTTTGAAGGTGTCACTAGATTCTGCAGCCGGTGGAGCATTTATGAATAGGCCTCTCACTGAGGCATTCAACATCATCGAGAATGTCGCCACCAACTACCACCAATGGGGATCCGAAAGAGGTAATAACCCGAACAAGATTTCGGGGGGTAAGTTTGAGGTAAATAGCACAGATCTTATTATGTCGAAGATAGACTCACTTAATAAACGTTTTGATCGGCTTGAAAGAGCTAATGTGAGTGCATTAGGTGCTACTAACCTTGTTTGTGAGATTTGTGGAATGCAGGGACATGACATGATGGAATGCCCTCGTGGCATCGCTCATGGATCCGGCGCTTCGGGTGAACAAGTGAATTCTTGTAACAACTACTATGATACGAACCCGAAGCTGCCCAACTATGCTCCCCCAAATCCCTACAACCAAAGAAGGAACAACCCTTACCTCTCCTACGGCAACTATAGCAACACGCTTAATCATGAGTTCCAAGAGGGTCAAGGTAATAAGAGAGCAGCACCGGGGTATCCTCAGGTACAAAAATCTAAACTCGAGACTTTATTTGAAAGTTTTGTCGAAACTCAGACAAAACAGAATGAGGAGTTTAGACAACAAGGAAGGGCAGTGAGTGAGGCAATAAAGGATCTAGCATCTAAGGTAGACAACTTAGCAACTCATAACAAGATGCTAGAAAACCAGATTGCCCAACAAGCCAGCACGTACTCGAGACCTAAGGATACATTCCCGGGGCAACCCGAAGCAAATCCCAATGAGCATTGCAATGTCATACACTTGAGGGATGATAAGCTTGGGGCGGGGGTAGCTGAAATGGACGTGGACCCGGAGGAGGACACAAGCGAAAAAGAAGAGCCATAACCAAAATATGTCCCTCCACCACCGTACCAACCCCCGATACCTTTCCCACAGAGGTTGGTCAGGAAAAAGCAAGTAGATGTAGAGACTAAAATGCCTAATAACTGAAAGACCCAGGTAGTTTCTCCATCGCTTGCTCGATTGAAAAAGTGCAAATAGACCGAGCCTTGTGTGACTTAGGGGCTAGTGCAAGCTTGATGCCCCTCACTATCATGGAAAGGTTGGAAATCAAAAAGTTGAGTCCGTTCAAATTCTCCTTACAATTTGCGGATGGCTCAACTAGGACTCCTCTAGGCATACTAGAGAATGTCCCTGTGAAGGTAGGGAAATTCTTCATCCCTACCGACTTCCTGGTATTAGACATGAAAGGGAATTCTGAATTCCCCATCATTTTAGGAAGGCCATTCTTGGCAACTGCTGGAGCAGTAATAGACGTAAGGAATGGGAAGCTCTCTCTAACTGTAGAGGAAGGTAGGATCGATTTTCAATTGACTAACTCTTATAACAACCCTCCTTTTGAGAGCCATGTGTGCAGAATTGATACAACGTCTCCAGTGGTAAAAGAAGAACTGAACATGGAAGCAACTCCGAAGGTATGCATGGCTAATGATGCACCCAGCAGTGATGGAAGTGGAGTTGCTGTCCATACTGAAACAAAACTTCCGCCGAGAGGAAGGAAGGCTAGGAAGCTCCGAGAGAAAAGAGCGAAGCGGAAGCATTATTGGCCGTATGAGCAGAAACGGCTATTTGAAGGAGCTCCTTGGAAAAGAAGTGTACCTGCACTTCTACGCCCAGTCGACCCCGGTTGATTGAAGGAAGTTAGGTCAAGCTTAGGACCGTAAATAAGCGCTTCTTGAGAGGCAACCCAAGTTTTCTTTCCCTATTTCATTTTGTTTTTGAATTAACCTCTTGAATAATTTGAGAAGATCAAGAGGCAAAAATATCATTAATAGGTTTGTCTAGTGTTTTCAGGTTGAGAAAGAGAAGAAGAGCATAAAAAAGATAAAGTCAGAGGCCATCACGCCCTGGCCGTGACAGTGGTCACGGCCGTGATAAGCTGAATAAGAACACAGAAAGGAACACGGCCTAGCCGTGACAACCATCACGGGCGTGATGAGTAGGATGCCAAAGCCAGAGAGCATCACGGCCTAGCCGTGATGTAGATCACGGCCGTGACAGGGCAACTCCTGAGGACAGAATTGTTCACGGCCTAGCCGTGATGAGCCTCACGGCCGTGATAAAATTTCTACCCAAGTTTTGACTGGAATGTGAGCCAACACCCGCTACCGATTCGGTAAGTTGTTCCATTTTTCTCCTCTCTCCGACTTGATTATTTACATTGGAGACAATGTAAGTAATCAAGCTTGGGGTAGGGGTATTTATTTATTTTTGCATTTGCATTTATGTATTCATATTGCATTCTCATAGGCATGGATTGGTATGATCACATTCTATAGATTGCCCCTCACTTAGAACATGCATCCGATTGTGAGAACTTGGAGCCAAATGAATTGAGATAGTGAATTTTGAACCCAATTTTTCATTATTCTTGTGATATGGCTAAAAATAAAAATTCTTGAGATAGTCATTTGATAGTTGATAATTAGCATGTGGTTCCTTAAACTTGTGTACCTCACTGATTTTTAAACTACTAAATGTAAGATTTTGAGCCAATAGGGGTATTCACTAAATCTACCCCATTTCTTGTGATAGAGTGATTTAATTCCTCATGGACTGTATTTTCTAGAACTTGACTTGAAACCATTTCAAAACTTAAAAATTTCTGAAAACATTTTTGGATATGATTGAGGCACTAGGTATTTTTCCGGCCTCCCGAGCTTTGAATGATAAATGCTACCCCTTAGTTGCCCAATTTTGAGCCTAAAGAAAAAAAAAATACTTTTCTTGGTACCATGAATTAATTTGATGAATAATGCTTGGTATGACACCTTTTAAAGTATTACAAAAAGGGCAAAAATGGTAGTTGGAAAAAGAATGGGATGAAAATATTTCTCTTGAGCTATAAATCTCCCCTTCTCCAAACAAATAAAAATGAAATGAACAGAAAAAAAATTGGAGAAGGGGATGACAAAGAAAGTGAGAAATGAAAAAAAAAAAAGGGGTGGAAAAAGTAAATCAAAGCCCCCAAAAGGTATTTTAGAAGGTGTCATACTTTGTAATGTTTGATAATCTGTCTAGCCTTCTTGAAATTCCCTTTCCTTGATTTTCCCACCTAATAATAAATCCCATGGCCACATTACAACCAAAGGAAAAGACCTCTTGATTCTTAAGTGTTTTCATTAATAAAGTGGAGATTTGGTTAATAGTCAAGCCTATGGTAAAATACTTTCCTTGAGGAAATGGAGTGAATTGTCATAAACCCTAAAACACTTGAGTGAGGTGAGATGAGTGCCCAAATCAGTGAGGACATGAACTTGAAGAACCTAAGCTTCTAATTGGACTTGAACTTGATTATCTCTTAAGTGCTTATTGAATATGCCTATCACTTGGATTAGCTTCTAGGGTTCTTGGTTCACTATCCATGCTTTGAATGATTTATATCTTATGGCCTGAGTAATTGCTTGAGGACAAGCAAAGTTTTAAGCTTGAGGTGATTTGATGAGTGTGATTCCACATCATCTTTGTCTATCATTTTGCATGCATTTTCATGTAGTTTAGGCATATTTTTATTAGATTTTAGGTTATTTTTCCTTTGGAACGGGTAAGGCGGTTTTCGTGTGTTGTTTTGCAGATATCAAGGGTAAATTGCTCAAGATCAACCATGATGAAGTTTGGATGAAGATGGAGCTTTAAAACTGAAGAAAATGAGCCAAACAGAGCCCATCACGGCCTAGCCGTGATGCCCATTACGGCCATGATCGAGCAAAACTGAAAAAGAAGAAAGGTCAAGTCGAGTCATCACGGCCTGGCCGTGATAGCCATCACGGCCGTGACCCAAAACCACCACAAGTCGGAGCACATCACGGCCCGGTCGTGAAATTCTTCACGGGCCAAAACAGAGGCTCGCGTCGCGAGCAGTGTATTCGCGTCGCGAATGACCGGATTTTCACAACTTCCAGAAGCAGAGACCGTCACGGCCTGGCCGTGATGGCCATCACGGCCGTGACGCGCATTACTTGGACCTGAAGAAACCGAAATAGATCAGATTTTGAGTTGGTTTGGGACTCTAACTTCCCCATTTCTATAAATATGGACCAAGGCATCAGATTGGAGGACACAACATTGGAGGATCCATAACAACTAGGACTTAGGCATAGATCTCTCTTCTCCTCTTCTCTTCTCTTCTCTAATTTTTGTATTTTCTATTATGTTGTCAACCCAGCTTGTCATCTCCATGGCAAGACTGGAGTAGTAGTTTGTTTCTAGGGACTAGGGCTCTGTCCGAGGTTTGTAAATGACGTTGATTTGATGTAAAATCGTTGTTGATTTCGTTATTGTTTTAGATCTGATTTCTAGTGTGTTAATCACTGATGAGCCTCTGTTTGACTGGTTTTATAACTAGTAAAGACCTTGGCTTTGTGCTTATTTTATATCATTTTTACCCAAATTAGACTTGATTGTCTCTAAGTAGTATTTTGAGTCTGTAAATTGTTTTTAAGTTAATTTAGTTGATTTCGATTGAATAAAGTGTTTACTTTTATTTTCTGTTTTCAGGTAAATAAAAAGGAATAATTCTGGAGTTTCTCGCCCCGCGAGAACGCTGCTCGCCTCGCGACCCCGAAGCTGACTGTTCCAAGAAAATGCAAAGTCTCTGGTTCGCCCCGCGAAGAATGGACTCGCCTCGCGAGTCATCCAACCATGAAAAGTCAGAGACGATCACGGTTTGGGCATGTAGAAGGTCACGGGTGTTGCAGTTTGGGAATTTGAAGCGTTCGCCTCGCGAAGCTATGCTCGCCTCGCGAGAAGACAAAGAGTTGCAGACCTTTCGTGTTATTCGCCTCGCGAGCATTTCTTCGCCTCGCGAGGCCTTGAATTTCAGAAGTTGTATATAACTGCTCTATGGCAGAATGATTGGGTAGCTAGTTTTTAGGAGGTTAGAGTTAGCCAGTTTTGGCTAATCTTTGGTAGACAGTAGTAGTAGTTTTCAGTAGTTTATTTCTTTTCTTTTGTGTTTTACTTTTGTAATGGAGAATTAGTCTCCTAGATTAATCTACTGTAATTGGTTTCTGTTAACACTTGAGGTTTTGTGATTCCATGATCATTTGCTTCTCTCTTTTCAATGCAATGCTGTATGTTTCTGTTTGTTATTTCAGGAATATATAGTATGGTATTGTTTCATTTCGGTGATGCTATGTTCCTATATATAATCGCGTTTGTTATTTCGCGTGTGTTCATTCATGTTCGTTTGTTCATGAGAGCTTAACCCCGTTTGTTATTTCGGGAATAGGAACATACATCTGTAGTGGCGATTTCCGTTTGTTAATTGTTGCTACAATCGGGAGGGGATTAGTATCTGCTTAGGATTTGCATGAACCAATGATAGTGGGAAACTGAGAACAGTAGGTTAATCGCTTTTGTTTATTTGCTAATTTCTTTAACTGCTTTGTTTTCATTATTTTGTTTTCTTAATTTAGTTTCAAATCTCAAAAACCCCCATTTCTAACTTTTACTAATTTTCTGTTAATAATAACAACAACTAAAGAGTCCTTGAGAGACGATCCGAGTTGTCGCACTATACTGCATTATTTTATAATCGCTCGATCTTTTTGGCGCGTGGCGATAGCGCGGTCAAAAATTGGCGCCGTTGCCGGGGACTCTAGTTTGTTGTTATTAGCAGAAAATAAATTAAAAAAAAAAACTTTTTGCTTTGCTAATTAGTTTTGTCTGCTTTGTCTGGTCTGTAAATTTTATTTTCCCCCATGGATAATTACATGTATGGGTATTTGCCTAATGTTTATCATGAACCACCACCTTGCACAAATTATCCTAATTTTGCTGGAAATTATGAGTATAGCAATGGTTTTGATATGACTGGAATGAATGCTTATCCTAGCCAACAGGTTAGAGATCAAGGCAGCTTGGATGAGATTGCTTCAATGCTACAACAAATGGAAGAGAACAATCAACGGATGGCACAACAAGATCTTGAATTTCAACGGATGATAGAGGCGAGCAATCTTGAATTTCAACAGAAGATGGAGGCTCAATACCAAAGGGACCAAGCTGAATCTCAAAAATTGTGGGCTCTAATTGATCAAGTTACCGCCAACTCAGCTGCAATGCTAACTCCACAGCCCCTTGAGGAACATAAGGATTCACAGATGGTTATTCCTGAAAATACTTTTGATGATAATTCTGATGATGATATTTCTGTTGATGATGAATTATGTGTTGAATCCCCTGATTCTAATGATTGTTATTGTGATGGTACTGCTGCTTTGTGTATACACTGTTATGCAGGTTTATACTTGAAAGGAAACAAAGAAAATGAGGATCAGGAGGATCAAGAGGACATCTGCTCCACCGTGCTTGAGGATAAAGAGTACTCTTTGGTCTTAGATGCATGTGTTGAGAGTAATGGGGTGGATTAATTGCAGAATTCCCAGACATTCTAACTTTTTCTGATTCATTTTCTTGTAATATATGTATTAACACTAACCTTTGTGTGGTGTGTGCTGAAATTTCTGCATGTATAGCAGGTGATAACTTTGTTAGTGTAGTGGATGAAGACATTGCAGAAGTTGAAGCAGCACCAGTAACCCCAGCTAACTGTTTGCCACCTTCCCCTGAGGAACCAGTGATGGAGTTTAAACCCTTGGATTTTGCACCATGGCCAGTCCAAGCGGTTGAACCCCGATTCTATTGGGGAGATTTCATTGAGAAAGAGGTCATCTGTGACCCGAGAAGGAGTGAGAAGTCCGCCGCACTCGGCGAGGTCATCATAATTGTCAAGTGCTCACCTCCGCATCAAAGCTGTAAGTTAGGGAGGCTTGGAATGAACTTCAGTGCTTTGGCCACCACGTGGGACTTATGCTACAAGCAATGGGATCCTGGTGGAACCGCCTCTGAATGAGCTTTTCTTAACCCTTTCTCCTTTTTAATTTTCTTTTGCTTTGTTTTATTTCTGTTTTGTTTTTAATAAAAGCTCCTGAATAATTTGAGAAGCTCAGGAGTTGTGTGTTTGAGTCTTGGTTATGGCAAGTTTATTGGATTTTATTAATTTTTGCATAGATAGATGGCATGATATGTGTTGACTGTTTTCCCCTAGAATTTGAAAATTTTTTTGAAAAATGATCCCCATGTGATTGAAAACTGAACTTTGAGATTTTGTTATGATGGCATGATTTATGATAAGTTTGGGGTGATAGGAAGCACACACTAGGGATAGAATCTCTGTCAAGCAATTTGCACATAAATGTCCAGGTGAGGTTTTGAGCCTCCAACATGTTTTAAATTGTGTGAAATTCACTTTTGATTGCACTTTCCTGAATTTGATTGAATCTCTTTTTGATTTGCATGATTATATGTGTGTAGCAAATGATTTAGGCATTTTCTTTGTAAATAGCTACTTAGCCTAAAAATAACCAATTCCTAATGCATGTTCCTTAGTTAGCCCCATTGAGCCTATTAACTTGTTAATTCTTGATAACCTAATGTTATAAGCCCAAAAATCTGGAAAACCATGTTAACCCGATCTTAGGATTAGGAGAGCATGTAATCTTAGAATGGGTGCAAGAAATTAAGTTTGGGGTGGCTACAGTAAATGTGTTGTTGGGATTGAGGAAAAAAAAAAGAAATGAAAATGAAAAAAAACAAAAGAAAAAAAAGAAAAAATGAAAAGTGTAAAAATGAAAAAAAAAATGCCAAAAAGAAATAAAAAGGTTGTAGTCACCCAGAAGCATAAAGAAAAAAATTAAGAAAGGAACTTGAGTGAATTTCAAAGTGTAAATAATGTTCATGCTCTCTTAGTTCCTAGGGTCTTCAGCCTAGTTCCTTTGTATATCCTACCCTTAGCCAGGCCCCATTACAACCCATAAAAGACCTTTTGATGTTGCTTGCATGTTTTCTGTGGGAACCATTAGGAGATGAAAATCAAATTTATGGGAAGTGCTTCTGAAAAGTGAAACTGAGTGAAATGTTGTCAGCCTGACACAAACTGAGCGATTGAGTGAAACACAAATTTCCCTTGTGAGGAAGGCAGTTGTTTGGATATGGTGATCTCCCTCTTGTGTGTAACTTAGATCCCTTGCTTTGATTAATGATTGTTTGAATTATGAAACTCTCAATTGTTTGGAATAAAAGATTTTGGGGATTACTTTGCTTGTAAGGGGGGAACATTGAAAGAAAAATTCTTTTGAAAAATTGCTTGAAATCTATGGAAAGTTGATTGAATTCTTAAGCTTGCCAGGTCTTGAGTCTTTTTAAGTTTTTGAGTGTAGTTTGCTTGGGGACAAGCAAAGTTTAAGTTTGGGGTATTTTGATGAGCCTCTGTTTGACTGGTTTTATAACTAGTAAAGACCTTGGCTTTGTGCTTATTTTATATCATTTTTACCCAAATTAGACTTGATTGTCTCTAAGTAGTATTTTGAGTCTGTAAATTGTTTTTAAGTTAATTTAGTTGATTTAGAGTGAATAAAGTGTTTACTTTTATTTTCTGTTTTCAGGTAAATAAAAAGGAATAATTCTGGAGTTTCTCGCCCCGCGAGAACGCTGCTCGCCTCGCGACCCCGAAGCTGACTGTTCCAAGAAAATGCAAAGTCTCTGGTTCGCCCCGCGAAGAATGGACTCGCCTCGCGAGTCATCCAACCATGAAAAGTCAGAGACGATCACGGTTTGGGCGTGTAGAAGGTCACGGGCGTTGCAGTTTGGGAATTTGAAGCGTTCGCCTCGCGAAGCTATGCTCGCCTCGCGAGAAGACAAAGAGTTGCAGACCTTTCGTGTTATTCGCCTCGCGAGCATTTCTTCGCCTCGCGAGGCCTTGAATTTCAGAAGTTGTATATAACTGCTCTATGGCAGAATGATTGGGTAGCTAGTTTTTAGGAGGTTAGAGTTAGCCAGTTTTGGCTAATCTTTGGTAGACAGTAGTAGTAGTTTTCAGTAGTTTATTTCTTTTCTTTTGTGTTTTACTTTTGTAATGGAGAATTAGTCTCCTAGATTAATCTACTGTAATTGGTTTCTGTTAACACTTGAGGTTTTGTGATTCCATGATCATTTGCTTCTCTCTTTTCAATGCAATGCTGTATGTTTCTGTTTGTTATTTCAGGAATATATAGTATGGTATTGTTTCATTTCGGTGATGCTATGTTCCTATATATAATCGCGTTTGTTATTTCGCGTGTGTTCATTCATGTTCGTTTGTTCATGAGAGCTTAACCCCGTTTGTTATTTCGGGAATAGGAACATACATCTGTAGTGGCGATTTCCGTTTGTTAATTGTTGCTACAATCGGGAGGGGATTAGTATCTGCTTAGGATTTGCATGAACCAATGATAGTGGGAAACTGAGAACAGTAGGTTAATCGCTTTTGTTTATTTGCTAATTTCTTTAACTGCTTTGTTTTCATTATTTTGTTTTCTTAATTTAGTTTCAAATCTCAAAAACCCCCATTTCTAACTTTTACTAATTTTCTGTTAATAATAACAACAACTAAAGAGTCCTTGAGAGACGATCCGAGTTGTCGCACTATACTGCATTATTTTATAATCGCTCGATCTTTTTGGCGCGTGGCGACAGCGCGGTCAATCACTCATAAATTTAGGCAATCGTTTATTTGCGTGACGTAGACGTACTAAGGAGGAACCTAGCGGTGAACTTAGGATTTCTAGGGTGATTCACTCGTAAAGCCCGGCAGCCACTGGTTTGTGAGATGTGAATGATCCAAGGAGGAACCTAGCGGTGAACTTAGGTTATTTGCATAACTGAGACATTCCAAGGAGGAACCTAGCGGTGAACTTGGGTGTCGGACCTATAGAAGTCAGACTTGGGACTGAAATCACGAGAGTTAGAATCCGTCCCTCGAGGAGCAACGAGTTGTCACGGAACGCAAAGGGTCCAATCTGGGATCGACTACCACGAGAGTAGGGGTCGGGTCAATTGGGCACGGCTTTTGTAACCCGAGAGGGAGCTTAAGCTATCAGAGGATAAACTCGCCTTCAAAGCGATTTCGGTAATCAACAAAGGTAAATCAGATTAGCAACATAAACGGCCTCAAAGGTAACCCAAATCCCTAGGAATCCGTTTAGATCAAAACCCCAAAAACATTTGTTTTCTGTTTTAATTATTCTCTGCTCATCTATCTTTTAATTTCAAATTCAAAATCCTTTTCACTCAAAACATAAAAATCCTTTTTACAAAGTCCAGATCTAATCGATTCGAAAACCGATTGCGATTCGAGAACACAGTCTCTGTGGGTTCGATATCTTTTATTACTTGACGGCAATCCGGTACACTTGCCGGAATCGCACGAGCGCGCATCCGCAGCGCACGACATCAGCAACCAAACTCATATTTCATTTGAAACGAACAATCCCCCATACGGTTTGCCTCGTAGATTTGTTCCACTAACGGCCCCAGCCCACAAGATGGCATTCAAAACTCCGAACATATCACTTAGACACAAACCCCCACCGATGCTGTCGAAATGCCACAAACACAAACTGTCAACCATACAGATGGTAGCACCCCGACAGTGACACTTTCTGCCAATCCAAAAAACCCACAATGCATCCTACATTATGGGTCCCAGGGGACTCAAATGATGACAAACTTTGGATCCTCCTACATGCCATACCCCTTTCCCCAGAATATGTATTGTGAAACTCCAGTGAATCAGTCGGAAGGGAATTCCCAATCTAAAGAAAAGTTGGAAGTGATAGAGGAAAGACTACGGGCCATTGAAGGAGTAAATAGTTATGGTCTGCGGGATGCTTCGGAACTTTGTCTGGTGCCAAATGTTGTAATTCCACCAAAATTTAAGGTACTCGATTTCGACAAATATCGGGGAACCACTTGTCCCAAAAACCATTTGACCATGTATGTAAGGAAGATGGCATCATACGCGCAAGATGATAAGATCTTGATTCACTTCTTCCAAGACAGTTTAACTGGGGCAGCTTCAAATTGGTACACGCATCTCGAACGAGCCCACGTCCGATCTTTCAAAGATCTAGCAGATGCATTCTTGAAGCAATACAAGTACAATATTGACATGGCTCCCGATAGGATGCAACTCCAAAATATGGCAAAGAGAGACACTGAGACTTTCAAGGAGTATGCACAACGATGGAGGGAATTGGCTGCTCAGGTAGAGCCTCCATTGACCGAGAAAGAAATTGTGGCAATGTTCATTGATACCCTCCAGTCGCCTTTCTATGATAGAATGATTGGAAGCGTGTCATCGAACTTTTCTAACATGGTCATTATTGACGAAAGAATCGAAAGTGGAATGAGGAATGGCAAGATCACTGAGACTTCAGTAATGAACGGCCCGAAGAGAGCCCCGTTTATGAAAAAGAAAGAAGGAGAAGCACACGCAGTAACCTTTGAACAAAAGAAACCAAACCAATATAGACCAAACCAAACACTTGCCTTCCAAGCCCAATATGCCCCATATCACCAAGTCAACCAGCCATACATCGCTGCCACCTCACAATTTCCAAATCCTCAATAGATGGCTCCTTACCGACCATCATACCCTTCTCAGCCTCAAACACACCCTACCATGCCACCTCAAATTGTTCAACCCCTAGGTCCAAACCCAAACACCAGCCAAACAAGACCATCGTATAACTCGGAAAGAAAGTCAGTACATTTCGACCCGATACCCATGACCTACACTGAGCTACTGCATCAGCTTATAAGAAAATCCGTGTCGACTCCTATCCCAATGAAACCATTGGGGCCTCCTTATCCGAAGTGGTTTGACCCAAATGCTAAATGTGAGTATCATGAGGGGGCAATAGGTCATTCCAATGAGAACTGCAGGGCTTTCAAATTTAAGGTACATGATCTTATTGATGCTAAGTGGTTGAGCTTTCAGAAAGATGCTCCGAATGGGGGTCCTATGCCAAATCATGGGGGTTCGGGAGTCAATGCCATTGATAGCTTTATGAAACCTACTCTTAAGAGCCAAGTGGCCGATGTCAGGACTCCCATGAGAGTTATTTTAAGGGAGATGCAAAAACATGGATTGGTGCAAACCTCAATTTTTGAAGAGAAGACTCTTGATGAAGAGATAAGGTGTGACTTCGACGGGAATATGGGGCATTCAATTGAAGACTGTGCAGAACTTTGACAGGTTGTGCAACAGTTAATAGATATGAAGATTATCCTAATTGATTGTGAATCGAATGAGTGTGGCATTAACATGGTCGCTGAATCTACAATTTCCCCAACTCCAGTTAAGATAACTCATTTTATTGTTATGATTAATCCTCAACCGGTTCCTGAGCAAGTCGCTCCGGCCGCAGGGTGATACACTATATTGAGAAGGAACCTATGCCGGTTTCGAGTGGGCCAACACCAGTTGTCATCCGAGTCCCGGGTCCTTTCCCTTACAAGGACACCAAAGCGATGCCGCAAGTTCAACAAAGTCCTCCCAACGGGACCATTGTGGTTACCAACATTTCGGGAATTGGTGGAATGACTATGAGTGATCGCATTTATACTCCAGAGGTATTACGAAAGGAGGGAACAGAAAAGGAAGAAAAAGATCACAAGGGAAAAGAGAAGCTGGAAGGAACACCAGCTGAAAAGGATACCAAAGAGGGTGATAATAAAAAGGAGGTATCTGATGAAGAAGTCGGTGAATTCTTGAAGTTCATCAAGTAAAGCGAATACATGGTTGTGGATCAATTAAGTCAAACTCCAGCTTGGATATCTCTTTTGTCTTTGTTGATGAATTCTGAGCCACACAGGAGAGTACTGATGAAGGTGTTGAATCAAGCTCGTGTCTCTCATAACATCACAATTGATAAGCTTGATAACATCGTGGGTAACATCGTTACTGATAAATATATCACTTTCAATGATGATGAAATTCCAGCTAAAGGAATGGGGCACAACAAGGCGTTACACATCTCGGTGAAGTGTCGAGATCATATCATGGCTAGGGTTCTCATCGATAATGGTTCTTCTTTGAATGTAATGCCAAAGTCAACACTGTCAAAGTTGCCTTTCGATGGAACTCATATGAAGCCAAGTACAATGATTGTAAGAGCTTTCGACAGCACCCGAAGGGAAGTCATGGGAGAAATTGAATTACCCATTCAGATTGGCCCTTGCACCTTTGAAATACTCTTCCAAGTAATGGACATCACACCAACTTACAGTTGTCTCCTAGGACGACCATGGATCCATTCGTCTGGAGCTGTACCTTCCACATTGCACCAGAAAGTGAAGTTCATTGTCGATAGTAAGTTGATAATTGTTTCTGGAGAGGAGGATATGTTAGTGAGTAAGCCATCAACAACCCCTTACATTGAAGCTGCCAAAGAAGCTCTTGAGACCGCTTTCCAATCACTTGAAATTGCCAATGCCACTTATGTCGGGGACGGTGCTCCACTCTTGAAACCTCAGTCATCTAAAGCGTCCGTTATGATGGCTAGGGTTATGCTCGAAGGAGGATACCGACCTGGAAGCGGTTTGGGGAAGAATAGCCAAGGTGTCACCGACATCCTCATGCTCACCGAGAACAAGGACAGGTTTAGGTTGGGATATAAACCCACCAAGGCCGACAAGATGAGGGTTATAGAAGAGAATGAAAGAAAAAGTTTGGCTCGTCTGGAAAATCGTGAATACGAGGTTGAAAGGGTTCCCGTATGTGACATTCGACAGAGCTTCCGAAGTGTAGGGTTCGCATTCCTGGACCAAGCAGCAGCTGTTGAAGATGATTTTCTCGTCGATCATGGTGTCAATTTGGTGTATCCATGCCCTCCGGATACAGAGCTCAACAATTGGGAGGTCATTGAGTTCCCCAGGACCATATAGTTTTTTTTCAAAGTAATTCTGTAATGCTTATCCTTTAGCTCTGCCCAAGGCTTTAGGATTTTTGTTGTAATGGGCTTACTTGTTTCCGTTTCAGTATGACTTATCAATAAATGCACGCATTCAATATCTTTATGTTCCTATCCCTTTTGTTTTTTTACTTTCGCTTTTATTCATCGTTCCTCACCAATAAATGCAGTTTCCCATCTTTAACCGTTATTCATTCATCTTTCCCTGATAACTACCAAAATGCAGATCTAAAAGCGACTCTCTTGAAAATGACAGTGTTAATAACTCAGCATACAATTTTGACTATCCTATTGATCATGCTGATGAGGTTGTTGATGATGATGGGGAAGTCCCTCCTGAATTATTGAGGTTGGTAGAACAAGAAGCTAGGGAAATTCGGCCCCATGAAGAGCGAGTGAACTAATCAATTTGGGAACTGAAGATGATAAAAAAGAGGCCAAGATTGGCCTTTCTCTGAAAGAAAAGGAGCGAAGTAGGTTGATCAGGTTGTTCATGGATTATAAAGATGTTTTCGCATGATCATACCAAGACATGCCAGGGTTAGACCCCAGTATAGAAGAACACAAATTGCCATTAAAGCCGGAGTGTCCTCCAGTAAAGCAGAAGCTACGAAGGATGAAAGCAAAAATGTCTCTAAAGATCAAGGAGGAGGTTAAGAAACAATTGGATGCAGGTTTCCTAGAAGTTGTAAAGCACCCTCAATGGGTTGCTAACAGCGTTCCTGTACCCAAGAAAGATGGAAAGGTTCGAATGTGTGTTGACTATCGAAATCAGAACAGAGCTAGCCCAAAAGATGACTTTCCTCTGCCTCACATTGATGTTCTTGTAGATAATACTGCTCAACATGCATTATTCTCTTTCATGGATGGATTCTCAGGATATAATCAGATAAAGATGGCACCGGAAGATATGGAGAAAACTAAATTTGTCACTTTATGGGAAACCTTTTGCTACAAGGTTATGCCCTTTGGATTGAAAAATGCTGGGGCAACATATCAGCGGGCTATGGTGGCTTTATTCCATGACATGATGCATAAGGAGATAGAAGTTTATGTAAATGACATGATCGCCAAGTCCAGATCCGAAGATGACCATGTGGATAATCTGCAGAAACTTTTTGAGCGGTTAAGAAAGTTTAAGCTCCGACTGAATCCAGTCAAATGCACTTTTGGAGTGAAATCAGGCAAGCATCTGGGGTTCATCATTTGTCAAAGAGGAATAGAGGTTGATCCTGAAAAAGTTCGAGCAATCATCGATATGCCAGCACCTCGAACGGAGAAAGAAGTTCGTGAGTTTTTAGGAAGATTGAACTACATTGCCCGGTTCATCTCCCAACTGACCGCGACATGTGAACCAATCTTTAAATTGCTACGCAAAAATCATGCAGTAACATGGAATGAAGATTGTCAAAAAGCCTTTGAGAAGATCAAACAATACCTACAGGAGCCTCCAGTCTTGGTTCCCCCAGTTCCGGGAAGACCTCTCATCATGTATTTGACTGTGCTAGATGAATCAATGGGCTGTGTACTGGGGCAACACGATGAGTCAGGAAGAAAAGAACATATCATCTATTATCTAAGTAAGAAGTTCACCAGTTGTGAATCCAACTACTCACTACTAGAATGCACTTGCTGTGCTTTGCCTTGGGCGGCTCGCCGTTTGAGGCATTACATGTTGTGTTACACTACCTGGTTGGTGTCCAAAATGGACCCGATCAAGTATATCTTTGATAAGCCTGCTCTGACTGGAAGAATTGCTCGTTGGCAAGTCCTGCTATTAGAATACGACATTGCCTATGTCACCCAAAAAGCAATAAAAGGAAGTGCTCTCGCAGAATATCTAGCCAATCAGCCAGTAGAAGATTATGGATCGATGCAATGTGATTTCCTAGATGAAGATATAATGGCTTTGTTTGATTGCGAGCAATCACCAGAAAAAGAAAAGTGGACCTTGTTATTTGACGGAGCTTCTAATGCATTGGGACATGGAATTGGGGCAATACTAATCTCGCCGGAAAATGATTATTTCCCTGTCACTGCAAGGCTTTGCTTTGATTATACAAACAATATAGCCGAATATGAAGCTTGTGCGCTCGGGATCCTGGCAGCAATAGAATCAAAGGCAAGGATACTGGAGGTATATGGGGACTCTGCATTAGTCATCCACCAGCTAAGAGGGGAATGGGAAACCCGAGATGCTAAGTTAATCCCGTACCATGATTACATCAAAGGTTTGATTGAGCAGTTTGATGAAGTCACGTTCCATCATATTCCCCGAGAAGATAACCAATTAGCTGACGCGCTGTCTACCTTGTCCTCAATGTTCAAAGTAAGTGACGAGAGGAACTTACCACTCATCAAAACGGAAAGTCGTGATCATCCTACATATTGTCAAGTGATAGAGGAAGAGTATGATAAAAAACCGTGGTACCATGACATCAAATGCTTCATCCAAAGAAGGGAATACCCTCCGGGCACTTCAGAAAATGACAAAAGAACTCTAAGAAGACTTGCAATGGGTTTCTATTTAGATGGAGGTATTCTCTACAAAAGAAATCATGACATGGTGTTGTTAAGATGCGTTGACGCGAAAGAAGCCAAACGGATAATTGAGGAGGTCCATGAAGGATCTTTCAGAACACACGCGAGCGGTCATGCAATGGTAAGAAAAAATCTTGAGGGCTGGCCAATACTAGTTGACAATGGAAGCAGATTGCTTTAATTATGCGAAGAGGTGCCATAAGTGTCAGATATATGCTGATAGGGTTCATGTGTCGCCAGCTCCCTTGAATGTCATGACGGCACCCTGGCCATTCTCAATGTGGGGAATGGATGTGATAGGTCCTATCGAACCAAAAGTCTCGAATGGGCATCGCTTCATTCTTGTTGCCATTGATTATTTCACAAAGTGGGTTGAGGCTGCATCATATGCCAATATGACCAGGAATGTCGCTATCAAATTTGTAAAAAGAGAATTAATTTGTCGTTATGGGTTGCCAAGTGAGATTATCACTGACAATGCGACTAACTTGAACAACAAGATGATGAAAGAGATGTGCAAAAACTTCAAGATAAAGCATCACAATTCCTCCCCATATCGCCCAAAGATGAATGGAGCAGTTGAGGCCGCTAATAAAAATATCAAGAAGATTATCCAAAAGATGGTGGTGACGTATAAGGATTGGCACGAGATGTTACCTTTTGCTTTGCACGGCTATCGTACCTCTATTCGCACCTCGACATGGGCAACGTCGTATTCTGTGGTGTATGGGATGGAGGCAGTGCTCCCGATTGAAGTAGAGATCCCCTCATTAAGAGTACCGAGAGAAGCAGAACTGGAAGAAGCTGAGTGGGTTCAGGATCGACTCGACTAATTGAACCTCTTTGAAGAGAAGAGATTAGTGGCATTGTGTCATGGTCAATTGTACTAGAAAAGGTTGATGAGAGCTTACGAGAAGAAAGTACGCCCCCGGCAGTTTCGGGAGGGTGATCTAGTGCTCAAAAAGATCCTACCAATCCAAAAGGATCATCGTGGGAAGTGGACCCCGAACTACGAAGGACCTTACGTTGTGAAAAAAGCCTTCTCGGGAGGAGCTTTAATTCTCACCAGGATGGATGGTGAAGATCTTCCACTCCCTGTAAACTCAGATGCAATCAAAAAGTATTATGCTTGAACATACTTCCCAAGAAGAAGAAGAAAAGAAAAGAAAAGTGAAAAAAAGAAAAATAGAAAAGCTCGCTAGGCTTAAAATCTGAAAAGACAGTCTAGGCAAAAGTTAGAGCAACCCGCTAGACTGAAAACTTGAAAAGGCGGTCTAGGCAAAAGTTAGGGTCCGAAAAATAAAACATAACAATGGAAGTGTCGTCAAGCCGATGAACTGGGGCAATCAGTGAGCTAGATGCATGAAGACCAGGGCAGATGGCATTCTCAGATGTTGATTAGTAAGCAGTCGATATGGTATGAGAGATACTAACGCTAGTCATGGAAAGAGATGTCACTTGAGGAGATGTGTTTTCACTCCACAACCTTTTTGTAATTCCATACTCCATTGTAATATCTGCTTTGTATACCTTTTCAGTCCAAATATAATGACATTGACTCCCAATTCTTTTACCCATATCTCTTTCTCTTAACTTTTGTCAATTGTGTGTGTGTTCATCATGATAAGTATATACTGAAATGTTAAACATGTATTGTTGTCTTCAAAAGCATTTAGAATTTCTTTGAAAGTCTCGAAAGGCCGTAAAGAACGGGATGATCTCCCGACAAAGGATATTGTGGTCTACTGACAAGAAGCATAGGGACAATCATTGTAAAGGAAGCGTACCCTTTCAAAAGCGCTTAGCCTTTTTCTCCATGAAGACAGGGCTTTTTTTAGTTCATCTCAGGGCTTGTCTGTGATCAACACTTTAAGGGGTCGAGGGTGATAATAAAAACCACCTAAGCGATGAAAAATAAAAATAGTAATGTATTACAGGCTTTCCTTGTGTTACATTGAAATCATTTGAGGTTTTCATCAAGCATATAGGATATTTCTGGTATCATGCATTATCTCTTTGCATTGCAATTATTTATCTTTTGTGATCACAAAGCCCCGTAAATTCATAGACATCATAAGTTTTTACCCTTTTCTTTCAAGCTTCAGCGGATAACCGACTCCGCAAGCTTTTCGCATTTCCTTTCAAGCTTCAGCGGATAACTGACTCCATAAGCTTTTAACATTTCTTTTCAAGCTTCAACGGACTACCGACTCCGTAAGCTTTTAACATTTCTTTTCAAGCTTCAGCGGATAACCGACTCCGCATGCTTTTCATTTTCTGTCAAGCTTCAGTGGATAACCGACTCTACAAGCTTTTTACCTTTCTTTTCAAGCTTCAGCGAATAACCGACTCCGCAAGCTTTTAACCTTTATTTTCAAGTTTCAGCCGATAACCGACTCCGCAAGCTTTTAACCTTTCTTTTCAAGCTTCAGCGGATAACCGACTCCTCATGCTTTTTATTTTCTGTCAAGCTTCAGTGGATAACCGACTCCACAAGCTTTTTACCTTTCCTTTCAAGCTTCAGTGGATAACCAACTCCGCAAGCTTTTAACCTTTTAATCTTAGGCTTCAGCGGATAACCGACTCTCCAAGTCTTCTATATTTGGCAAGCTTCAGCGGACAAGCGATTCCGCAAGCTTTTTATCTTTTTGTTCGAGCTTCAGCGGACAAGCGACTCTGCAAGCTTTTTATCTTTTTGTTCGAGCTTCTGACGGGCAATCCACCCCATAAGCTATTTTATCTTTTTGTTCGGGCTTCTAACGGGCAATCTACCCCTAAGCTCTTTATCATTTTTTAAGCTTAGCAGGCGATCCATTCTGCAAGCTTTTCATGTGTAGACCACAGTTGGCAATCCAACCCACTGGATCTTCATAGGAAATCACTTTGTAGCCACGAGTCATTTTGCTTGCTAGTGTACCCAGAACAAAATTGGTTCATGTCTTTACTCTTTTCTTATAACGATAATAGGGTAACTACGGTTATACCTATTATCTAATAAGAAACAAGTAAAGAGGGGCAGCTGTGGGCAGCTGTGAACACCTAATTTTGTCCGGGTATTTTCTTTTTAATTAATATTTTTGAAAACAAAAGAAACATATAAAATTGTAAATATATATATATATATCTTTGTTATGTTCTTGGCCCAATTTTCTTTTGCAAGTGTTGAGCCCATAGCCCAAACTCAAATATATATAAAAGAAGAAGAAGAAGAAGAAGAAGAAGAAGAAGAAGAAGAAGAAGAAGAAGAAGAAGAAGAAGAAGAAGAAGAAAGAAGAAGAAGAAGAAGAAGAAGAAGAATGCTTAAAATAAAAATAAAAATGTCCTGCTCCCACACTTGTACCCCTCTTTGTCATCTTCTTCTTTTTTCAGAAAAAAGAATGATAATGGTACAACCCTCCCTACCCTTGCACCAGCCAAGCAAAGTAGTTGGACAAATGCTGATTTGCTCCCCACTACTTGTACCCACACCAGCTAGCCTAACAAGGAGATTTGTCATCATCTTCTTTTTTTGTGCTATATAGTGTATTGAACAGTGACAATGAGGGGGGATTGGCTCTTATCAGCTAAGAAAAATCAATCAAGAAACAACCTAAGATTTTCTCTGCTCGTTTCTTCTCCATCTTCTGGCTTCATCCTCCAAAAAAAATAAACAACAACAACAAAACAGAAAAACAAAGCAAACCACACACACACTCACCTTCATCCTTCCACCTTCATCTTTGTAACATCCTAAAATTCTAATATAATTAATTTGAAGAAAAAAAAAGATAAATAAAATAATAATAGTACTATTAAGTTATTAAAAAGTATAGTACAAATAAAATATAAATAAGAGATTTAGTGTAAAGAAGTGATAGTATAAGGATTTATTGAAATTTATTAACTATTATAAAGAATGTAAAATTATATATATAAATATATAAATATATATATATAAAAGAATTATGAAACAAGGGCGTTAAGCCCAAGCAATTCTTAATTTTAACAAACAAAAAAAAAAGAATTATAAAACCTAAATCTTATGTGTTAGTTGACTTGCCAGGCATATATATAAATTCGGTCACTGTGCATACGGGCCAGTAGCACCGCAACACAACGAGTTTACGTGTTTCCTTCTTGGGCAGTACAAGCACACTAGCAGGCGTGTCAATTAACGTCAGCAGTGATAAGAAATATTTTTAACGAAGCTGTAGGTTTTATCATGTATAATTTTTGGGAGCTTTTGGAGGCCTTCAAGAGGTGAGTAACAGTACCTTTTGCGAACAATTTCCATGGTACCGTTACCGAGCCTATGAGTTGTACTCTAAATGCTTGACATTAATTTTATTTATATATATATTTATTATTTGGATGTTTATTATATTCGATATTTTAAAAATTAGTGGGTACAGTGAATGTTTTTCCGGTTACCGCGCCAGCTGAAAACAACACTATTTGCGAACCTTTTTATCAAACGATTATTTTTATTCACTGGGATTATATCTCATTAAAAGTGTGGTTTTCAGAGCACGAGGACGACATCACTGGAACTGGAGAGGATTGAAGACTTAGCGAATTTTCTTAGTTATTATCCTTAGCTTGGTTAGTACTTTCTTAAATAAGGAGCCGTATGTGGCTAGACGTTTTTTTTATTTATCGTTGGGTTTATTAGTAGACGCCCGTTTTTTTGAGGCTTTTGGTTTTTATTTGGACTTATAGATTTACTAATATATTATCACATTGGATACTTTATCACTATTTTAATTAATATGAGGTATTTTCAGACCCGATTAAGTTGCGAAATTTTTTTTATGACATGTATGTTTTTAATTTTAAATTCTTCAAAGGATTTTCATTGATTTTGTTTTGGGTTACTAATGTAACGAAGGATGTTACACAAGAAGTGCTTATTTATGGTCTTAAGCTTGACCATACTCCCTTGGATCAACCGGGATCAGTTGGGCTTGGAAGTACGAGGACACCTCTCTTCCAAGGAAGTCCATCAAAGAGCCTATTTTGTTCATATGGCCACATGCGCTTTCGCTTTGCTCTTTTTACTGAGTTTCGTGACCTTACTTCCTCCAGGCGGAAGTTTTAACTCCACATGTTGAGGAACTCCAATTTCATCATTGTTTGATGCATCATTTGTCATGCAAATTTTGGGAGTTGCTTCCATGTTAAGCTCTTCCTTCACCTTTGGAGGCATTATCTCAATCCTGCACACATGACTCTCAAAAGGAGGGTTGTTATATGAGTTAGTCAAATCAAAATCCACCCTACCTTCCTCTACATTCAAAGAGAGTTTGCCATTTTTTACATCTATTATTGCTCCAGCTATGGCCAAGAATGGCCTTCCAAGAATGATAGGGAATTTAGAATTCTCGTTCATATCCAACACCATGAAATTGGTAGGAATGAAAATTTTACCTACCTTTATAGGGACATTCTCTAGTATGCCTAGAGGAGTTTTAGTTGAGTCATCTGCAAATTGTAAAGAGAACTTGGATAGACTCAATTCCTTGGTTCCTAACCTCTCAAAGATGGTATGTGGCATCAAACTCGCACTAGCCCCTAAGTTACATAAGGCTTGGTCTATTTTTAATTCTCCAATTGTGCAAGCAATAGAGAAACTTCCTGGATCTTTTAGTTTTGGAGGCATATTAGTTTTTATCATGGCATCATGCTCTTCAATTAAGCTCTTAGTTTCTTTTTCTACTTGCATTTTCTTGACCAACCTTTGTGGGAAAGGTATTGGGGGTTGGTAAGGTGGTGGAGGGACATACTTTGGCTCTATCTCTTCATGTTCACTCATGTCCTCCTCACATTCCACATTCTTTTCAACTACCCCAAGCTTATCATCCCTCAAGTATATAGCATTACAGTGCTCATTGAGATTAACTTCGGGTTGTCCTGGGAACGTACCCTTAGTTCTAGAATATGTACTAGCTTGTTGGGCAATCTGAGTTTCTAACATCTTATTATGGATGGCTAAGTTATCTACCTTAGATGTTAACTCTTTTATTGCCTCATTGACTGCCCTACCTTGTTGCCTAAACTCTTCATTTTACTTTGTTTGAATTTCAACAAAATTTTCCAAAAGAGACTCAAGTTTAGACTTCTGTACCCGAGGATACCCCGATGCGGGTTTCCTATTACCTTGGCCTTCCTAGAATTCGTGGTTCAACGTGTTGTTGTAGTTTCCGTAGGAGTGATAAGGATTATTCTTCCTCACTTGGTTGTAAGGATTTGGGGGAGCATAATTTGGCAACTTCGGGTTCGTGTCGTAGAAGTTGTGACAAGAGTTCACTTGTTCCCCCGAAGCACCGGATCCAGGAGCAATACCATGTGGGCACTCCATTATGTCATATCCATTTATTCCACAAATCTCACAAACAACATTAGTAGCGCCTATTAAACTCACATCAGCCTTTTCAAGCTTACCAAAGCATTTATTCAATGAGTCAAATTTAGACATAATTAAATCAGTACTATTCATTTCAAACTTACCCCCCGAAAGCTTTTTCGGGTTATTACCTCTTTCCGGACCCCATTGGTGATAGTTGGTGGCTACATTTTCAATGATATTGAACGCTTCAGTCAGAGGTCTATTCATAAAGGCTCCACCAGCTGTGGAGTCAAGTGACACCTTCGAAGAGTAATCCAATCCGTTGTAGAATGTATGCACTAACAACCACCTCTCGAGCCCATGATATGGGCAAGACTCTAACAATCCTTTGTAATGATCCCAAGCTTCGGATAAGCACTCTCCGTCCTTTTGGAAGAAGCCGGTGATATGAGTTCGTAGGTAAGCAGTCTTGGATGGAGGGAAGAATTTCTCCAAGAATGCCTGCTCCAGTTGGTCCCAAGTTGACAAAGCATTAGCGGGTACTTGCTTCAACCAAGCTTTTGCCTTTCCAGTCAGAAAGGAGGGGAATAGCATCAATCGGGGCACCATGAATTCTTATTGCATCGGTGAACTCCAAGAATGTCTCCACATGATCAGTCGGGTCCTTCGAGGGTAATCCTCCAAATTGATGTTGCCTAATCATGCCAATTAACAGAGGTGGTATAGTGTAGTTCTCCGCCTCAATTTCTGGCCTAGCAATCCCAGTTCGCAAACCCTTAGCATTTGGGGCTGCGTAGTCCTTCAGTGGTTTGGTATCCGGTAGATTCACCATGAGTGGAATGGGAATCAACCTCTCTTTCTCTCTTTGTCTTTGTAGTCTCCCACGTCTATGAAAGGTCCTTTCAATCTCGTGGTCAACTTCAACAAGGTTTCCAAGACTTTGGGATCTTCGCATAAAAGAGAAAAATACCTACAAAGAGAGATAGATGCTCTAGAAAAAGAAAAAGAAAAGGAGATAAATGAAAAAAGAGAAAATTTAATATAAAAAAAAAGTCCAGAAAATCAATTTAAAAATTAAATTGAGATTCAAGAAAGCACAGTCCCCGGCAACGATGCCAAAAACTTGATAGGCTCGAAAACGCAAGTGAACGGCTTCGTCGTCGAGTAATAAAAAGATCGAATCCACAGGGACCATGATCTTAAATAACTATCAATTTTTAAATCAATTGAACTGGACTTGAAAAAAGATTTGGAAAAGATTTGGTTTTTAAAAGATTAACTAACAAATCAAATATCTAAAACGCAATCAAACAAAATCGCAATCAAATCAAATATGGCGGTTTTCAAATCAAAAGAGATCTTCAGGAATTGGGTTACCAACAAGATTGCTCATGTTACTAAATTGACTACCCCTCTTGTTATTTATTGAAATTTTCTTTGAAGGTGAATTTATCCTAAATAAGTTAATGTCCCTCTCGGGATAGAAGAACCGTGCCCGATTAAACCAACCCCTACTCTCGTGGTAATTGAATTTAAATCGAACCCTTTACGCTTTGTGACAACTCAGTGAACCCTCGAAGGACCGCTTCTAACTCTCATGATTTAAGTCCTAAGTTTGATTCCTATAGATCCGATACCTAAGTTCACCGCTAGGTTCCTCCTTAGAGTATCTATGACATGCAAATAAGTGTGCACCAAATTCACAAGTAATTCATGCAATAGGAATTAAATCGAAAGCAAATTGAAATTAACAAAAAGTAAAACGTCAAATCATAACATAAAACAAATCTTGGGCATAGCCCCGATTCCTAGAAATAAGAACAACTACTCAAGCATTGCCATGTTCATAGCAAGCTTGATTAACAAAATCATAAAAAGAAAACCTAAGAGAGAAGAAGAAATTGAGAAGAAGAGAAATCCTAATTTTTACTTAAGGTAGCAGCCCAAGTGATCCCTATTTTCAAGCCTAATTGCCCTATTTATAGAGTAGGTTAACTTGGGATTAAAGTTGTTAGAAAATCAGATCAAATCAGCAATTAAATTTCCAGATATTGCGCGTCACGGCCGTGACAGATTCTGTCTTGGAAAACTTGGCATTGATGGCCTGTCACGGCCGTGATGGCCATCACGGCCTGGCCGTGACAGGTTCTGACTTTTTCGTTCTTTTCTTTTCAGCCTTGCTCGATCATGGCCGTGATGGCTGTCACGGCTAGGCCGTGTTGGGCTCTGTTTGGCTCAATTTTCTTACTTTTCAAGCTCCGTCTTCATGCAAGCTCCAACATAAATGATCCTGAACATTTTAATCATCAATTCCTGCACACAAACACCACAAAACCGCCTTACCCGTTCCAAGGTGAAAATTAACAAAAATCAAATTAAAAAATGCCTAAACTACATGAAAATGCATGCAATATGATAAATAAATATGAGGTGTAATCACACTCATCAACTTTTCCGTCACATTTTTACCCTTCTCTTCAGCGGTTGACCTATCAAGAAGCTTGTAACAATAGAGTACGAAATCAAGTTTCATCCTCGGGTCAAGAATAGCTCCAAAAGCAAGGACCACACTATACTCCTTCCAATATTTATCAAATTTCTTTTTCATCCTTGCAGACATTTCCTTTATTAACTTGTCATCATTTATCAAGTTTTCATTTAACATGCATTCAATCTTCCAAACTTGAAAAAAGTACAAGTTAGAGGTCGGGTAAGATGAACCAGATATAATGTTTGTAGTCTCATAAAATGGTTCTAAAAATTCACACATTTTCTTCCCCCTTCTCCATTCTTCATCCGATGGACAATCAGTAAAATTTGTATCTGTCACCTTCAAAATGTCAAATGCTTTTTCATATTTGATTGCACTTTCAAGTATCAAATATGATGAATTCCACCTAGTTGACACATCCAATCTTAAACCAACACTTGTGTCAATGTTTGCTTGTTGCACACAACCCTTGAATTTAATCATCCTCCCATCCGATCCTTTCACATACTTAACACTCTCTCTGATTTTATTTAGTGCTTCACTAGCCACTTTCAAACCCTCTTGAACAATCAAATTAAGTATGTGAGCGGCGCAACGCACATGAAAGAATTCACCATCACACAACAAAGTACTTCGCAAACGAAGATGAGTTTTTAGAATGTCTTGCATACTTTTCTTAGCGGAAGCATTATCCAAAGTAATGGAAAACAATTTGTTATCAATTCCCCAATGTTTCAAGCAATCAAATACAACAGTTTCTAATTCAGATCCGGTGTAGGGAGGCTTCATCTGACAGAAATTAAGAATTTTACTAACTAATTTCCAATTTTCATTAACAAAGTGTGCAGTTAAACAAATATACCCCTCCGTAGTAGAGGCCGACCACACATCAGAAGTTAAACACACTCTATTAGGGATTTTGGACATAACTTCCTTAAGTTTGTCCTTCTCCCTAGTATAATTTTTTTTAATATCTGATACAACAGTGTTCCTAGAGTTCATCACAACTTCTGGATTCAAATAACTTGCCCATTTTATAATCTTCTCATATTCAACAAAATTAAAAGGAAGATCATGTTGAATAATGGCTTCTGCAAGTAAGTCACGATGGGTCGTTTGGTTAATCTTTCTAGCACTAGATTTCTGGTTAGACAACAACACACCATCCACATTCAGATTTGAGTTCAAAATCTCTTTACAAGCCAAAATATGTCGACTTAAATGTGAAGTCCCAATCTATTTACATATATTCTAACAATGTTCCTATACAGTTCAATACCATAACACATAAGGAACTAATTCACAAGTCACTATTACAAAGATAAAAACAAGACAATCAACATTGTGATTATACTGTGCCAGCTGGGAGCATAGACAAGACAAAAGAACTAATTCACAAGTCACTGTATAGGCAAATTTGTTCTAAGAGCAAGGAAATCTGTAACAAATTCCTAAAATTCGATTGAGTTTATTCAATCTCACTCAGATAAATCCTTAAGTAAACAAATACAAGCAACCATGATAACTCTGCAAAACTATATTTTGGACTAGTCTTCTTAGGAACTCATGCTCGAGAATAAGGTTTTATTTTATTCAGAGCTGGTTCTGTAATTAATCATAGTGGATCACTTTTCCTCACTGCTTCCTATCACACTATTGGAAACTATGCTATGATAAAGCCTAACTCGGGTTTAATGACTTAAACACCACAGTTACTAGAAGATAAATTCCATTGGCACAACATTACCATAATAACTTTCTTTTCAAGCCACCATATAACAACAAATTTCAGACATTATTAATAAGTAACCATAATAATAACGACTCCACCTCAGCACTGTTAACAGCTTCAACACCCCACACTCAGTAAAAAAACACTCACCACTCACCAGATAAACCACAAACTGCACCTGAAGAACAAAAACCAGCCCCACCCCACATCACAAAACTTACCCTTCCTCACAAACACTCACACATACACAGACTAGCTACTCAATTTCTCAAATTATATCCATAACTAGCTACTCGGTTAGTGTATTTTATAGGACACATACTGCATCAAGGGAAATTGATGGTATTTTAGAATCTGACCAGCTGCTCCACCGTTTCTGCACACCCTTGTTTTTGTAGGAATTCCTAGATGCAAGAGTCTTCCGTTCCGTCCCCTATGAGCTGCTTGAATGGCACGTTGTCTCTGCTTACTCAAGCTCTTTACAAGTTCTGCTTCATTTTCCATTGCATTTTCATTGTTTTCCTCCTGTAAATCAAGATTATCACCATTATGGTTTTGATGCAAAGGCCAGATAACAAGAACTATATAATAAACTAATGTAACATTCATTCAAATGGTCATAAAGTCATCCTTTAGATTTTGGCAATCACAATATCAAAATGGTCATAGACTCACAAGCCCTATGACTGTGTAGGAACTTAGATTAAGATTTTCAATTTAAAAATAATAAAATTCAGCTAGCCATCAAATTGGGACTTCTAACAGTGAAGAGTGAAGACACTGCACTAAAGTTGAAGACAATGTAAGGACAAGCCTATTTAACATATTTTGGAGGTTGAAGTTCAAGTTCACTCAAAATCAAGTCTGGTGTTAGATAAAGCCAAACCAACTATGAAACACCAAAAAAACAAAAACTAAAACTAAAAATTGTGCCTAAACACAATAGCTTGTGAATTGAACTTAAACTCAAATGCAGAAGGTTCTTTAACTTTTGAGTAAAAAAGGATCAGATCAAGCAAGTGTTGTACAAAACCCAGAAAAAAAAAATTATAACTTGAAGCTAAAAGCAAGCAGAAAATTGATAATGCAGACCATGGAACACAGTTACAAGTTAAATAGAACCAACCTTAAAGTCTGTTCACAATCTTCTCAAACCATAGGTGAAATTAGGGTTCAGTGTGCAGAGTTTGTTCACAATCTTCTTGTCGTGATCGTCCCGTCCGAGAGCCGCGAAAATAGAGATAAAAAACAGAGGAGTCGCCACTAAAATTTTTATTAGGAAAATCTTAGAAAAATCCAATTATTTAAAGGTAAACTGGTCTAAAAAAAAGAAAGAGATGAGTCTGGGAGTCGGTTACGAGTAGGGAAGGTGTTGACACCCCACATCGCCCGTTTAAAAAATGGTACCTCAAGTTAATTGTGCAAGAAGATTTTAATAACCTTTTGAATATTTATTTTACCCCGAAAATTATTTACAAGAAAGAATTATTTTTAATTTTTAATATTTTAAATTTTTATCAATTTTTATATTTTTCAATTTATTGTTTATAAAAACCAAATGAGGTTGAATATGGCACATGAGTCCACAGGGTAACCTCAAATCAAAGGGACTGGATATGGCACCGTGTCCATAGAGCATCCCTAAAAATAGAAAAGTTTAATTATTTTGATTAATTATTTAATATAAAAAGAGACACACAAAAAAAGGAAAATTTAGTTTGGGTTTGACAAGATGATTTATCTTGCTCCTATTCCCGGGTGCGATGGGAAACTCAAAGTCACGTAGTTCTTTTGAAAAAGTTTGATTGGTTGATTGATTTTAATTTTTAATAAAGATTTTTTTTTTGATTTTTTTTTTAAAAAAGGATTTTATTTTAAAATAAATTCATCTTTGCATAGAGTCCAAGATAGCAGTGCTATACGATAAACCCTTACAATTTATACGACACTTGAAGATGAATAAGTCTATATATCATCGTCGTAGATTGCCGCATGAATTCAAAAGATATTTTTTGAAAAAAATTAAATTGGGTAAAATTGGTTAAAAGTGTAAATTGAAAAAAAAAACATTTATTATTTTTTTATAAAAGGGAATTCACTCTTGCACAAGGTTAAAGATAGCAAAGCTATACGATGAACCCTTACAGTTCATACGACACTTGAGGATGAAAAAAAAATCCATACATCAACGCCGTGGATTGTTGCGTGAATCCAAAAGATTTTATTTCATAAAAAAGATTATTAAAATTTGTTAAGAGAGCAAATTAAAAAAAAAATCATTATCTTTTAACAAAAATGGAATTCACTCATGCACAGGACCCAAGATAGCAGTGCTATACGATAAACCCTTACAATTCATACGCCACTTGAGGATGAAAATTCATACGTCAACGTCGTAGATTGTTGCGTGAATTAAAAGAAATCTTATTTTTTATAAAGTTGGATAAATTTTTTTAAAAAAGATTAAATTGAAGATATTTTAATTTTTACAAAAGAAGGAATTCACTATTGCACATGGTTAAAGATAGCGAAGCTATACAATAAACCCTTACAATTCATATAACACTTGAGGATGAAAAATCATACATCAACATTGTAGATTGTTGCGCAAACTCCAAGAAATTTTATTTTTTTATAACTTTTTGTTTTTTTTTGTTTTTTTTAGCATCCTTTTTGAAAAGAGAGAAAAAAAGCTTAGCCCAATATGCAGATAAAGAAACATCCCACTAACTAAATTTAAAAACCAATGGACTCTACTTTAAGGGACCATAAACACTAACATATTGGGTCAATTAGTCAGCCCACACATATAACCCAACATAAAACAAATAATAATAACACAAAGTAAAAAACCAATAGTCACCAAATGTGAATAGGCTGATACAACAAATGGGTATGGAATCGAATACCCAACAACGAAAGTGATGCGGAAGATATGGGAACGAGCGTGGCGGAGGGCACGGACGGCGGCGGGACGGAGGCGGGGCGACACGGTGGTCAAGGGTGACGCTACCCTGCTGTGGTTGGCGGAGCAGCGTTCGAAGGCGGACCTGCTACAGATCTGGTTCGTGACGGCGAGGATCGAGGCAGTAAAGGCAACGGCGGAGCTCGCGGGCTCGGTGGCGCTTGGTTCTGGGATCTGCGGTTGCGTGATGGCGGCGCTGCAGCGGACGGGTGGCGACGCTGTGTCTGGCCGTTGGACAGTGGAAGGCGGGGCGGCGATCGCGGAGATGCGGTGAAGACGGCAGTGATGATGGTAGCTGAGATGATGGTGTCTGAGTTGTGGGGAGATGAAGGAGGAAGGTGAAGTGAGAGCGAGGAAGATTGTAACGCCCTTTGTTACATTAGTAATCCCAAGATAAAATCAATAAAAGTCCTTTAAAACATTTAATTAACACATATATCTCATAAGGAAAAATTAAGTTAAAAATATATTTAGTCTGAAAATACCTCATACTAAATAATGTAGTAATAAAATATCCATGTAATGAATATAAGTATAAATGAAAACCACAAGCCTCAATACCGGGCGTCTACTAACAAACCCAACGATAAATAAATAAATGTGTCTAGCCACATACGACCCCTTATTTGAGAAAATACTAACCAAACTAGAAAGAATAACTAATAGAATCCACTAAGTCTTCACACCTCTTCAGTTTCAATGACGTCCTCCTCGCGCTCTGAAAACAATACTTATAATGAGATATAAAATACCAGTGATCAACAATACAGTTTTATAAAATATTTTCGAAAATAGCATTGTTCTCAACCAGCGCAATAACCGGAAAAACTGTCCATGGCACACGCTAATTTTCAAAAATAATATATATAAAAGAAAATACTTTTAATATCAATAATAATTTCATCAACTCAATAGCATATAACATAACAATAAGTCATCTCAATACATCACATTCCATATACCAAATAAATTCTAGATTAATCCAAGCAGCCCGAAGACCTTCTAATTAAATTGGTCTCTTCCCGGCATGCCATAAATTCACACATCACACGACAATGGCGTCCCATTGCCAACCCCTACTCACGAGGAGTGTTTCGATGTCACCCTCCTGCCGGGGACATTTCCATTTCGATACCTCCCATGTGCACATGGTGGTATTTCTCCTTTTTCGACACCCCAACCTGTGGCGGTGTTACTTTCGATACTCCTTTTTAGGTAGTATTACTTATTTTCGACATCCCAATTATATGGGGATGTTACTTTCGATACCCCATTACGGTGATATTACTTTTCGATACCCCTATCATAGGTGGTATTACGGCAAACATCATACGACACATCATAAGGCATGAATTTCATGTCTCATACAAGTAACTATTCATTTACAATAAATTAAATATTTAATCATATCATGCATACTAAAGACTTATGTCATGTCTCCAAGTAAATTTATAATTACACTATGACAATCACGAGCATCAAGACATAACATATGGAATCAAGCATATCATTCAACCAGTATTCAATTCAAATTCCAAAAAAAAACTATAACGCAGACCCTTCCACACATATACAAATGAGGAATGCAGTCCTAAATTTTATAAGCAAAACAATGAATTGAAATATGAGTTCATCAATTTTAAATTCACCGTAAACACATAAAAATACCATGGAAATTGTTCGCAAAAGGTACTGTTACTCACCTCTCGAAGGCCTCCAAAAGCTCCCAAAAATTATATATGATAAAACATACAACTTCGTTAAAAATATTTCTTATCACTGCTGACGTTAATTGACCTGCATGCTAGTGTGCTTGTACAGCCCAAGAAGGAAACACGTAAACTCGCTGTGTTGCGGCGCTACTGGCCCGTATGCACAGTGACCGAATTTATATATATGCCTGGCAAGTCAACTAACGCATAAGATTTAGGTTTTATAATTTTTTTTTTGTTTGTTAAAATTAAGAATTGCTTGGGCTTAACGCCCTTGTTTCATAATTCTTTTATATATATATTTATATATTTATATATATAATTTTGCATTCTTTATAATAGTTAATAAATTTCAATAAATCCTTATAATATCACTTCTTTACACTAAATCTCTTATTTATATTTTATTTGCACTATACTTTTTAATAACTTAATAGTACTATTATTATTTTATTTATCTTTTTTTTTCAAATTAATTATATTAGAATTTTAGGATGTTACAAAGATGAAGGTGGAAGGATGAAGGTGAGTGTGTGTGTGGTTTGCTTTGTTTTTCTGTTTTGTTGTTGTTGTTTATTTTTTTTGGAGGATGAAGCCGAAAGATGGAGAAGAAACGAGCAGAGAAAATCTTAGGTTGTTTCTTGATTGATTTTTCTTAGCTGATAAGAGCCAATCCCCCCTCATTGTCACTGTTCAATGCACTATATAGCACAAAAAAGAAGAAGATGACAAATCTCCTTGTTAGGCTAGCTGGTGTGGGTACAAGTAGTGCGGAGCAAATCAGCCTTTGTCCAACTACTTTGCTTGGCTGATGCAAGGGTAGGGAGGGCTGTACCATTATCATTCTTTTTTCGGAAAAAAGAAGAAGATGACAAAGAGGGGTACAAGTGTGGGAGCAGGACATTTTTATTTTTATTTTAAGCATTCTTCTTCTTCTTAACATAACAAAGATATATATATATATATTTACAATTTTATATTTTTCTTTTGTTTTCAAAAATATTAATTAAAAAGAAAATACATGGACAAAATTAAGTGTTCACATCTGCCCACAACTGCCCCTCTTTACTTTTTTCTTATTAGATAATAGGTATAACCGTAGTTACCCTATTATCGTTATAAGAAACGAGTAAAGACATGAACTCCAATTTTGTTCTGGGTACACTAGCAAGCAAAATGACTCGTGGCTACAAAGTGATTTCCTATGAAGATCCAGTGGGTTGGATTGCCCACTGTGGTCTACACATGAAAAGCTTGCAGGGTGGATTGCCTGCTAAGCTTAAAACAATGATAAAGAGCTTAGGGGTAGATTGCCCGTTAGAAGCCCGAACAGAAAGATAAAATAGCTTACGGGGCGGATTGCCCGTCAGAAGCTCGAACAAAAAGATAAAAAGCTTGCGGAGTCGCTTGTCCGCTGAAGCTTGCCAAATATAGAAGACTTGGAGAGTCGGTTATCCACTGAAGCCTAAGATTAAAAGGTTAAAAGCTTGCGGAGTCGGTTATCCACTGAAGCTTGAAAGGAAAGGTAAAAAGCTTGTGGAGTCGATTATCCACTGAAGCTTGACAGAAAATAAAAAGCATGAGGAGTCGGTTATCCGCTGAAGCTTGAAAAGAAAGGTTAAAAGCTTGCGGAGTCGGTTATCAGCTGAAACTTGAAAAGAAGGTTAAAAGCTTGCGGAGTCGGTTATTCGCTGAAGCTTGAAAAGAAAGGTAAAAAGCTTGTGGAGTCGGTTATCCACTGAAGCTTGACAGAAAATGAAAAGCATGCGGAGTCGGTTATCCGCTGAAGCTTGAAAAGAAATGTTAAAAGCTTACGGAGTCGGTTGTCCGCTGAAGCTTGAAAAGAAATGTTAAAAGCTTACGGAGTCGGTTATCCGCTGAAGCTTGAAAGGAAATACGAAAAGCTTGCGAAGTCGGTTATCTGCTGAAGCTTGAAAGAAAGGGTAAAAACTTATGATGTCTATGAATTTACGGGGCTTTGTGCTCACAAAAGATAAATAATTGTAATGCAAAGAGATAATGCATGATACCAGAAATGTCCTATATGCTTGATGAAAACCTCAAATGATTTCAATGTAACACAAGGAAAGCCTGTAATACATTACTATTTTTATTTTTCATCGCTTAGGTGGTTTTTATTATCAACCTCGACCCCCTTAAAGTGTTGATCACAGACAAGCCCTGAGATGAACTAAAACAAGCCCTGTCTTCATGGAGAAAAAGCCTAAGCGCTTTTGAAAGGGTACGCTTCCTTTGCAATGATTGTCCCTATAACACTTTCACCAATGGAATCTCCTTGTTCCATAGAGTCTTAGTGCTTTTGTTCGGGATTTGACTAGGCTTTGGCTTATCGATCAAATTATCCTTCAATTGTACTGCGACTGGGAGCTATCACATGAGATTCATCGAGCACATATTTTGAGTTGCGACACATGGAAAACATCATGAAGGTTTGCCAACTGTGGCGGAAGAGCCAATTGATAAGCAACAGGCTCGACTCTTTTAAGGATTTGGAAAGGTCCCATGAAACGAGGATTTAGCTTGCGGACTTTCATCGACCTCCCTACCCCCGTCTTAGGAGTGACTCTCAAAAATACATGCTCACTTTCTTGGAATTCTAGAGGCTTTCTCCTTTTGTTGGCGTAGCTCTTTTGTCTACTTTGCACCGTGCGCATCCTCTCCCTAATCATTTTGATTCTCTCACAAGTTTCCTGGACCATTTCAGGTCCTATCAAGGTTTTCTCACCTACCTCACACCAACATAAAGGGGACCTACACTTTCTCCCATATAGGGCCTCATAGGGTACCATGCCTATACTAGTGTGGTAACTATTGTTATACGCAAACTCAATGAGAGGTAGGAATCTATCCCAACTCCCTCCTTCATCCAAGACACATGCTCTAAGCATGTCCTCAAGGGTCCGAATGGTCCGTTCTGACTGACTATCCGTTTGGGGATGATAGGCCGTGCTAAGGTTCAACTTAGTCCCAAAGGCTTGCTGAAAAGCTCTCCAAAATCTAGAGGTAAACCTCGGGTCTCTATCCGACACTATAGATGTGGGTATCCCATGAAGCTTGACTATTTCCTTGATATAGAGGTATGCCAACTTGTCTAAGCTATAGGTTGCCTTAATTGGCAAGAAGTGGGCAGACTTGGTCAACCTATCCACTATCACCCAAATGGCGTCTAAGCCCAAACGTGTCTTAGGTAACCCCATCACAGTCCACAGAAATTCTCTCCTACTTCCATTCTGGAATCTCCAAGGACTGCAACAACCCCGAAAGCTTCTGATGTTCTATCTTAACCTTTTGGCACACTAAACACCTAGCTACGAAGCTAGCCACATCCTTTTTCATTCCTGGCCACCAATACATCCTCTTAAAGTCTTGGTACATCTTAGTTATCCCAGGATGTATGGTAAACTTTCCCTTATGAGCTTCCTCTAATATCTTCTCTCTAAGGCTCCCCTCATTAGGAACAACGGTCCTATTCTTAAACTTCACTAGCCTATCAACAGACAACTCATAACCCTCTTGTCCCAACCGAGACTGCAACTACTGGTCTAAAAGTTGTTCCCGCCTAATCTGATCTCTAAGGTCACTGTTAATTTCCAACCTATTCAACTTCAAACTTAAGACATTTAAGGACACATCCAACACTTACAGATTCATGTCCCTAAACTCTTCCATGAGGTTCAGCTCTTGCACCATCAAGCTTGACACGTGTAGGGACTTCCTACTCAAAGCATCCGCCACCACATTGGCTTTTCGCGAATGGTACTTCAACTCGAAGTCATAGTCCTTAAGGAACTCCATCCACCTCCGTTGTCTCATGTTCAACTCCTTCTGGTTGAATAGATATTTTAGGCTTTTATGGTCACTAAAAACTTCAAACTTTGCCCCGTAAAGGTAATGCCTCCAAATCTTAAGGGCAAAAACCACGGCTGCTAGCTCTAAGTCATGGGTAGGGTAATTCCCTTCATGTGGCCTAAGCTGCCTAGAGGCATATCTTGCCACCTTGCCTCTCCGCATTAAGACACATCCCAAGCCATTCTTAGATACGTCGCAGTATACCACAAAACTCACTAAGGGATCTGGTATAGTTAAGATTGGTGATGACACCAACCTCCTCTTAAGTTCTTGGAACCCGTCCTCACACTCCTGGTCCCACACAAAAGGTTTCCCTTTCCTAATCAACTGGGTCAAAGGAAAAGCCAATCTAGAGAACCCCTCTATGAACTTCCAATAGTAACCGGCCAAGCCTAAGAAACTTCTCACTTCGGTTACTGTCTTAGGTTGTTCCCATCACAACACCGCATCAACTTTAGAGGAATCAACCGCTACACCATCCTTTGAGATTGTGTGTCCTAAAAACTTTACCTCGTCTAGACAAAACTCACACTTCTATGGTTTGGCATAAAGACGCTCATCCCTCAAGATCTGCAACACCAACCTTAAGTGTTCTCCATGTTCTTCTTGCATCCTAGAGTATATTAAAATATCATCTATGAACACCACCACAAACCTGTCCAAAAAGGTCCTAAAGATCCGATTCATGTAGTCCATGAAAACGGCTGGGGCGTTGGTCACACCAAAGGGCATCACTACATACTCATAGTGCCCATACCTTGTCCTAAAGGCTGTCTTAGGGATGTCCTCGCTTCTAACTCTAATTTGATGGTATCCCGATCTTAGATCTATTTTGGAAAACACTGATGCTCCCCTTAATTGATCTAAGAGATCATCTATCCTAGGCAAGGGATATTTGTTCTTGATGGTTACCTTATTCAGTTGCTTATAGTCAACACACAACCGCATACTCCCATCTTTTTTCTTCACTAGAAGTACTGGTGCTCCCCAAGGTGACACACTAGGCCTAATGAACCCCTTTTGTAACATATCCTCTATCTGTTTCTTGAGCTCGCTCAACTCTAGAGGTGCCATCCTATAGGGTGCTACTGATACAGGTCCACTCCCAGGTACTAGATCTATGGTAAACTCAATCTCTCTATCTGGAGTTAAACTAGAGACATCCGTAGGAAACACATCGGGGAACTCACACACAATAGGCAATGCCGCTATATCACTCTCAGCCTCTATCTTAGCAGAAAAGAGAAGTATATATCCCTTAGCTCCCTCAACTAAGCACTTATGACATGAGGCAACAGAGAAAAGATGTTCTGTCCTAGGAGAGTCAACAGACATGGACCGTGGAATGAAAGAAATAGTTTGACTAGCACTATCAAGAATAACATTATTACGAGACAACCAGTCCATGCCCAAAATAATATCCAGACCAGACATAGGTAAACATATCAAATCAACAATATAAGTCAGGTCTTGAAACAATAAGGGACATTGCAGGTAGACAGAAGAAGTAATCAATCTATCTTTAGCAGGAGTAGAAACACATAAATCATATGACAATTTAGTAACAGGTAACTCTAAGAATTGAGCACATTTAAATGAAATGAATGAATGTGTTGCTCCCGAATCGAACAATATGATAACATCATGACCTTTAATAAAGCTCTTACCTTGGATCAAACCGTCGGACTCATTCACCTCCTCTCCTTGGATGGTAAAGACCCTTCCGTGGTTCAATGATCTGGTTTGAGATTGTCCTCCTGACTTGCACATCCTAGCAAAGTGTCCCATCTTCCCGCATTTGTGGCAAGTGGTTTGTGCCGCGGGGCACACACGATCTCCATGCTGCCACCCACATCTGTGACATGCAGTCCCCTTCTCACCTTGAGCACCTTGAACCTGCTTACCCTTCGTGATTGTGGGCACAGGTCGTAGGCTCTTCTGGAAATTACCCCCTTTCCCATGGAATCTCTTGCCGTCACTGAAACTCTTCTCCATCGACCTCTCAGCCAGCACATCTTGCATATTCTGCTCCGCCACCCTACACTTGTTCACTAAAGTGGGGTAGTCTCGAATCTCTAGGAGCCCAATAAGGCTCTGCAGCTCTGGCTTCAAACCCTGCTCGAACTTAATTGATTTCCATGGACCATCAGGATTATCCCCCACCTGTGTGGAGAACCTTGCAAGCCTCTCAAACTTGGTCACATATTCTGCTACCGTCATTCTCCCCTGACGAAGATGTAGAAACTCCATCTCTTTCTGAATCCGGACACTGTGCGGAAAGTACTTCTCCAGAAATACCTCCTTGAATCTGTCCCACATGATAGGGGCGCCGAAGCAGGCAACCCGCTCCTGGCACAGTTCCACCAGTGCTCTGCATCCGACTCTAACATATAAATCCACCTTCTGAGCATCAGAGCACCCCATGACCCGGAAGATCTTCTCTAATTTCAGTAACCATTCCTCTGCCTCAATAGGATCGGTGGTCCCTCGAAAAGTTGGCGGATTATTATTCCTGAACTCTGACAGACCCATGTACTGTGGATCTGGAGCTGCAACGGGTACCACGTTAAGCACGTCCCCCTTATCCCTCATCTGATGGAGAGTCTCCGTCTTCTCCTGCATAACTCTGGCCATTCGAGCCAAAGTCGCTGCAAGCGCATCATTTCTCCCTCGCCTGTTTGCTGTCATAATTTGCACACCACCAATCAAACAATGGGTTGATCAAGTCCAATGTCCAAAAGAATAGAATGCAGAATTACAACTCTAACAAGCATCCAATGCGCCCAAGTTTTGTTTTTTGAAAAAGCCCCACTACCACAGTCCGATTTAGAATCGAACTGCTCTGATATCATAAATGTAACGCCCTTTGTTACATTAGTAATCCCAAGATAAAATCAATAAAATTCCTTTAAAACATTTAATTAACACATATATCTCATAAGGAAAAATTAAGTGAAAAATATATTTAGTCTGAAAATACCTCATATTAAATAATGTAGTAATAAAATATCCATATAATGAATATAAGTATAAATGAAAACCACAGGCCTCAATACCGGGCGTCTACTAACAAACCCAATGATAAATAAATAAATAAATGTGTCTAGCCATATACGGCCCCTTATTTAAGAAAATATTAACCACACTAGAAAGAATAACTAATAGAATCCACTAAGTCTTCACGCCTCTTCAGTTTCAATGACGTCCTCCTCGCGCTCTTAAAACAATACTTATAATGAGATATAAAATCCCAGTGATCAACAATACATTTTTATAAAATATTTTCGAAAATAGCATTGTTCTCAGCCAGCGCGGTAACCGAAAAAACTGTCCATGGCACCCGCTAATTTTCCAAAATAATATACATAAAAGAAAATACTTTTAATATCAGCAATAATCTCATCAACTCAATAGCATATAACATAACAATAACTCATCTCAATACATCACATTTCATATACCAAATAAATTCTAGATTAATCTAAGCGGCCCGAAGACCTTTTAATTAAATTGGTCTCTTCCCGGCATGCCATAAATTCACACATCACACGACAATGGCGTCCCATTGCCCACCCCTACTCAAGAGGAGTGTTTCGATGTCACCCTCCTGTCGGGGACATTTCCATTTCGATACCTCCCATGTGCACATGGTGATATTTCTCCTTTTTCGACACCCAAACCTGTGGCGGTGTTACTTTCGATACTCCTTTTTAGGTAGTATTACTTATTTTCGATATCTCAATTATATGGGGATGTTACTTTCGATACCCCATTACAGTGGTATTACTTTTCGATACCCCTATCATAGGTGGTATTACGACAAACATCATACAACTCATCATATGGCATGAATTTCATGTCACATACATGTAACAATTCATTTACCATAAATTAAATATTTAATCCTATCATGCATACTAAAGACTTATGTCATGTCTCCAAGTAAATTTATAATTACACTATGACAATCACAAGCATCAAGACATAACATATGACATCAAGCATATCATTCAACCAGTACAAATATCAATATCATGTATTGAATTCAAATTCCAAAAAAAACTATAAGGTAGACCCTTCCACACACATACAAATGAGGAATGCAGTCCTAAATTTTATAAGCAAAACAATGAATTGAAATATGAGTTCATCAATTTTAAATTCACCGTAAACACATAAAAATCACATCTCATTGCATTTAATCACATTCACCATGCAAACTCTACACAACGCAACTCCACGAACATGACTCGGTGATTCCCAGAATCACTTAACTTGACTCTTTGGTTCCCAGAACCGGTGTGAATCCCAGATCCACTAAGGTCTATGAGCTCATATCTATGCAATGGCGTCCCACTGCCTTCCCCATCCCAGATGGAGGTATATAATAATATTCCATCCTAGATGTGAATATTTTAATCATATGATATCCCATCCCAGATGGTGATATCTCCATCCTATTCCCGGAAAAGAATGTAGAACCGTCATCCCTTCCCGGAAGGTGATAACCAACTCATATACACTATGCAATATGTCATCCCAAATGACTGCCAAAATTTTATCAAACTCCATGGCATCAATTTCATGAACACTGTAACAGATTTATAACACAACTATCATGACAAATTAATATTGAATTTAATATGTTTATTATAATACCAATTTTCTAATGTAACCGGCTTTTAAACACAAGAATCCAAGTTTGCAACATGTGTTTCACCTGTTCACTACTACAACAACATTATTAACATAAGGTACAAAAAGTCTAGCGTGAAATTCAACATAATTTGCATTCAAATGGCATTTACAATTTTATAAAAAGTAGATTAGATAAGCCAAACGGACTAATTTAGTACATAATAGCTTAAACAGAAGCACGTACAATATTGCCACACAAAAAAATATATTCTTTGATCAATTATCAAAAGGTGAGATGTTTTAAGAATCTCAAAATCAAGAACCCTAACATATTTTACTATTTCAGAAAAGACAAAGTTACATGTAGAAGCCTCAAATTAATTGTACCATGAAAGTGTGAGAAAATTTATTTTTACTCACCTTTTGCAGACCTCCAATGTGCTCTAAAAATTACGTATGATAAGGATTTGCGCTTCCCTAAAAATTCTTCTCCCGTTTGGTGGCGTTCTTGGATCTGTGTTGTTACGGCTGTACTGACAAAGAGTGGAAATACCTTCCTCTCGCCTCCTGTGCGGCGCTCCCCTTTCCGTGAACTGTAGCCGGTTTATATTTATATATATATATATATATATATATATATATATATATATATATATATATCTATATATATATATAGAGCGCATTCAGGGTTTTGTTTTATTATTGTTATTATTATTATTATTTTTAAAGCTTGTGAGTCAGGCACAAGTTATATATATATATATATATATATATACTAATTCTCTTTTTTTTCTTATATTTCTTTTCTATTCACTGTCCAATTCTAATAAATTTTATACTAATAAATTCTCACCACTAAACCTCTTAATCATATTTTATTTTTATTATATCATTATTATTTATTTATTTTATTATTTTTTTATAACTTAATCCTTTTTTTTCAAATTAATTATATTAGAATTTTAGGATGTTACATATTGGAAGGCAACCCAAGTTTTCTTTCCCTTTTTAATTTGTATTTGAATTTTGTTTTTGAATACTTTGAGAAGATTAAGAGAAGAAAGATCACTAATTGATGGTTTTGCCAAGTATTTTCAGGTTGTGAAGGCAGGAAGAGCAAAAAGGCATGGAAAAATAAAGTCAGAGGAGATCACGGTCTAGCCGTGACGAGGATCACGGCCACGATGGGCCAGAAGCTGGAAACCAGAAGGCATCACGCCCAGACCGTGATAGCCATCACGGGCGTGATGCGAAGGAGCCCAATGGAACAGAATTGATCACGACCTAGCCGTGATGAACGTCACGGCTGTGACACGTCTTCCAGCAGCTCAATGACTGGCATCTGTGCCAGCACCCTTCATCACCTCGCTGAGTTGTTCCGTTTTTCTCCTCTCTCCGACTTGATTATTTATATTGGGGACAATGTAAGTTTTAAGCTTGGGGTAGGGGTATTTTTGCATTTTTCATGTTGCATTCATATAGGTGTAGTTTTACATAATCACATGATTAGATTGCCCCTTGCTTAGAGTATGCATCCAATTGTGAGAACTTTGTGCCAAATGAATTGAGACAGTGAATTTTTGAACCCAATTTTCGTATTATTGTGATATTCTAAAAATAAAAATGCTTGAGATGATCTTCTGATAGTTGATAATTAGCATGTGGTTCCTTAGATTTGTGTTTCTCATTGATTTTAAACTACTAAACGTGAGATTTTTTTTTAGCCTAAAAGGGGTACTCACTAAATCTACCCCATTCTTTGTGATTGAGTGTTTTATTCCTCTTGGATTGTGTTTTCTAGAACTTGACTTGAAACCGTTTTGAAACTTAAGAATTTTTTAAAACATATTTGAAAATGATTGAGGCACTAGGTATTTTTTTGGCCTTCTGAGCTTTGTCTGATTAAATGCTACCCCTTAGTTGCCCAATTTTGAGCCTAATAGAATAAAATACTTTTCTTGGTACCTTGATTTATTATGATGAATGATGCTTGATATGACACCTTTAAAGTATTGCAAAAATGACAGAAAGGTGGTTTGAAAAATAAATTGTGGGATGAAAACATTAGAAAAATATTTCTCTTAAGTTGGAAATCTCCCCTTCTCCAAATTGAAAAAATAAATAAAATAAACAAAAAAAATGGAGAAGAGGATGAGAAAAAGAAAGTGAGAAATAAATAAAAAAAAGGGAAGAAAAAAAGAAAGGTGGAAAAGTGAATTAAAGCCCAAAAAGGTATTTTAGAAGGTTGTCATGCTTTGCATTGTTTGATATTTTGTTTAGCCTTCTTGAATTTTCCCTTTCTTGATTTCCCCACCTAACAATTAATCCCATGGCCCCATTACAACCAAAATAAAAGACCTCTTGATTCTTATGTGTTTTCATTAACAAAGTAGAGATTTGGTTAATAGTCAAGCTTATGCTAGGGTACCTTCATTGAGGAAATTGAGTGAATTGTCAAATGTCCCTAAACACTTGAGTGAGGTGAGAAGAGTGCCCGAATTAATGAGAGGTATGAATTTAGGGAACCTAAGCTCCTAATTGGACTTGAAATTGATTGTCTCTTGGTGACTTATTTGGATGATGTTCCTGTTACTTGGATTTGTTACTCGGGTTCTAGGTTCACTGTCCATGCTCTGATTGTTTATCTTGTCTGGCCTTGGTTATTGCTTGAGGACAAGCAAAATCTTAAGCTTGGGGTAGTTTGATGAGTGTGATTACACCTCATATTTCTTTATCACATTGCATGCATTTTCATGTAGTTTAGGCATTTTTTAATTTGATTTTTGTTAGTTTTTACCTTGGAACGGGTAAGGCGGTTTTGTGGTGTTTGTATGCAGGAATTGAGGATTAAAATGCTTAGAATCATTTATGTTGGAGCTTGCATGAAGATGGAGCTTGAAAAGTAAGAAAAATGAGCCAAACAGAGCACATCACGGCCTAGCTATGACAGCCATCACGGCCATGATTGAGCAAGGCTGAAAAGAAAAGAACGAAAAATTCAGAACCTGTCACGGCCAGGCCGTGATGGTCATGACGGTCGTGACAGGTCATCAATTCCAAGTTTTCCAAGACAGAATCTGTCACGGCCTGGCCGTGACAGGCATCACGACTGTGGCGGGCAATATCTGGAAATTTAATTGCTGATTTGATCTGATTTTGTAACAACTTTAATCCCAAGTTAGCCTACTCTATAAATAGGGCAATTAGGCTCGAAAATAGGGAACACTTGGGCTGCTACCTTAGGTAAAAATTAGGATTTCTCTTTTTCTCAATTTATTCTTCTCTCTTAGGTTTTCTTTTTATGCTTTTGTTAATCAAGCTTGCTATGAACATGGCAATGATTGAGTAGTTGTTTTTATTTTTAGGAATCGGGGCTATGTCCAAGATTTGTTTTATGTTATGATTTGACATTTTACTTCTTGTTAATTTCAATTTACTTTCGATTTAATTCTTATTGCATGAATTACTTGTGAATTTGGTGCGCACTTATTTGCATGTCATAGATACTCTAAGGAGGAACCTAGCGGTGAACTTAGGTATCGGATCTATAGGAATCAAACTTAGGACTTAAATCACGAGAGTTAGAAGCAGTCCTTCGAGGGTTCACTGAGTTATCACAAAGCTTAAAGGGTTCGATTTAAATTCAATTACCACGAGAGTAGGGGTTGGTTTAATCGGGCACGGTTCTTTTTATCCCGAGAGGAACATTAACTTATTTAGGATAAATTCATCTTCAAAGCAAATTTCGATAATTAACAAGAGGGGTAGTTAATTTAGTAACATGAGCGATCTTGTTGGTAACCCAATTCCCGGAGATCTCTTTTGATTTGAAAACCACCGATTTGATTTGATTGCGATTTTGTTTGATTGCGTTTTCGATATTTGATTTGTTAGTTAATCTTTTAAAAACCAAATCTTTTCCAAATCTTTTTTCTAGTCCAGTTCAATTGATTTAAAAATTGATAGTCCCCGTGATTTCGAACTCTTTATTACTTGACAACGAAGTTGTTCACTTGGATTCGAGCCCATCAAAAGTTTGAGAAGCTTTATGGAGAATATGTAAGTAATTTCAACACATCAAATGCTTCTGATCAATCTCAACCAGCCGGTGAATCTTGTATGTTAAATAAGCCAAGTGGAGAAGGAAGTAGGTCCAAGAGAACAAAAGTATTCAGGGTATGATTTTCAATGCTAACTTAGTCATTATTTATTTCTTACTTCCATTCTTGTTGTTTTAGATACTTAATATATTATATATTGCAGGATTTTAAAGTGTATCAGAGTGAAACTAAGCCTAAGATTAGAAAGAGTGAATTAGAACTTTATTTGGAAGAAAAAGCTCTTAATTATGATGACAATGAGGATTTGGATGTGCTTAATTATTGGAAGACTAACGAAAAAAGATTTCTCACACTTGCTTCCATGGCACGAGATGTGTTAAGTATTCCAATTACTACAGTAGCATCGGAATCCGCTTTTAGTATCGGTGGACGTGTTCTTACCAAATATAGAAGTTCCACCCTTCCTGAAAAAGTTCAGATGCTTATTTGCACTAGAAATTGGTTGCATGGTTTTGCTTTGAATCCAAATGGTAATAATTTGTATTATCTCTTTATAATCATATTTACTATTAATTAATTATGTTGGGATTGAATATCTAATTGTTTCTTAATTGATTGTGAGTTTTAGAGGAAGATGATGGTCAACCTATTTGTCAAGAGACTATAGGAGCGGAGTTGAATGTGCATCAAGAAGATGAAATTCAAGATGAAATTGAAGAGTTATGTGTTTGAACAGCTGTTCAGAAAACTCATTACATTAGTAACCTATCGTTGTATTGAGTGTTTTTGTTAATTGTTAGAACCCATTGTTGTATTGGGTGTTCATTTATAGTACACCAGTGTAATGTAATATGTTCTTTGTATAAATATGTGTTTTTTTTATTAAGTTTGAGTTTGAAATCCTTTTTTTACCGAATAAAAAATTTGACTCAAGGACTGACCTTTGTCCCACTTGGTCCTAAGGACTTTTTGGCCCTATGGGCTTTATGTATTTTGGACCCTGTGGCACTATGGGTCTTTTGGCCCTAACCCATATGGGACAAGAGCTAAATGGGGTAGGATCGGCCCGTTTGACAGCTTTATATGAGACTTAGAGGAGACTTAGAGGAACGCATTTCGCAGAGCACTAGATACTATCCTCTATCTCCCTAATTAACCATTTACTGCAACTCTTCGAAAGTTCGTTCTCAGATTTAGATTAAGATAATCAAATCCTACTGCAACTAATTAATATTCATTCATCTATTTGATTTAATTGCTTAACCTCGTAACGAAGGAGGGTAGGGCGTGCCTGCCATATAAGATGATGAGATTGATAACAAATGGGAAGGAATACATCATAGTTAGTGGTCTTAGGGCTGATGGTGCTTAGGGGTGGAATCATGTTCCTTCATTTTTTAAGATGAGATGAGAAGAACATGGTGGATGAAGGAGATGAACAGTCTTATTTATCCTAAGAGTGAATTTGGAAAAGTTGAAAAAAAAAAAAAGATTATGATGATAATCTGTTTTTGAATAATCGATTGTTATAATAATTGATTATAATCAGAATTTATTTTTGTTTGGGTATGTTTGTCGAAAAACGATTTTAGATAATCTATTTTTTTGGGTGGTACAAAAATAATCACTTGTGTAATAAATTAAAAAAAGGATATGTTATTATTTATTTAGATTAAAAATATTTGATCTTCTTTTAACATTTTTTTACATGTATTTTTTTTTTCATATTTATCATCTATTATTTTTATTTTATAAAAAAATTGAATAAAATTTGAAATACTTTTTTCATGTCTGTGGAAACGTTAAATTAATAAATATAATATTATTATTCGATCATTTCAAAAAATGTAAAATTTTATTAAATAAAATGCAATTGGTACATGATCAAGAAATTAGTATTCCTGTAAAAAAAGAAAAAGGAATTAGTACATGGAGAATAAAAATTATAAAACATTTTTCATTGAGGAAGAAATTTTGGTCATTGCGTGGAGTACATAAGGCAACAGCCATGAAACCTAATAATCTCTACATGCGTGGGGTGGGGAAGGGCATTTGGCAGTACATGTTCAACAGTAAATAACCGGGACACCAAAATAATCAAACAGTCCATATCTAGATGGATGAAAAAATGCTTAAAACAATTTTTTTTTTAAGAAAAAACCTTTTTTCCAAATTTCAGCTAAATGCCCAAAGAGAAAGATTTTGTATGAAATAGCTTTTTATTAAATAAAAAACAACTGAAAGGTGGTTCCCGAACATGTTTTAAGTGTGAATTTTGATTAGTCTTTTATTTTTTACAAATCTGAATCTAAAAATGTAAAAATAAAAGTTGTAACAAGATCCTTTTATGTCAAAAATTAAAAATAAAAGTTGAAAGGAGTTTAACATAAAAAAATGAAAGTTTATCCTATGTGCACCTGACTTGGGCCAATTAATTGAGATGGTGCTTTTTCATTGAACCATTTAGGTAGGGTAAAAGTTATATTAAAATTATAGGAGGTTATAGAGAAATCATCAAAATTAAATTCTTATTATTTTTAACCTAAAGGGGTTCGCTTAGTCAAAATGTGTTAGATCGTGAGGTAGTGTACCATTTAATATTATTATTTTTATATACCTAACTTGAAGAACTGACATGTGTTTCATATATTAAAAAAAAAAACTGACACGCGTTTTTCAAATATTAGCGTATTGTATATTTGAAAAAAAATCACACCATAACTCCTCTACGCTCATTCAAATCTCACATGAGGGGACGTTATTATACTTTTTCTTTGGATGAGAGCTTTTTTTTTTAAGAATTCTTTGGTTGAGAGCTGGTTACAAACATATAATAAATTCGTATTTACAGTACTTATAAAGCACTAAAAAAAACCATAACTGTAATTCAATAAATTGATTTTAATGTTATAAAAAATTTGATTTTAAGTAAATGAAAATTGTTAAATAATAATATAGTGGATTCAGTTTGAACTTTAATTTTTATTTTTACGAACAACGGAGCTTAAGTCCAAAAAAAAAAAAAGGAAACTATATGGAAACAAGATGAGGAGTAGAAATTAACAACCCTCGTAACACAAGAAAGTAAAACCTGGGCAACTTAGCTGGAGAAATATATAACAACAACAACAACAATAATAATAATTATTATTAGAAATTAACAACCCTCGTAACACAAGAAAGTAAAGCCTGGGCAACTTAACTGGAGAAATATATTACAATAATAATAATAATAATAATAATAATAATAATAATAATATTATTATTATTAATATTGAATTGGAAAATGATATCATCCATATACACATATATATTACACTTAATGTTTTTCGTTTAATACCATGTTTTTCTCTCCGTTTGTGAGAGCTATGTTTTTCTCTCCATTTGTGAGAGTCTATCATTGCTGGATGAAGAAGATGAATGAATTGTTTCTTTCAATTTCTCTCCATTTTTTATCGACAGGTTCCGGTTCTCAGGCCTGCCTGAAACCATAAGTATCCTTAGTTGGAACTGTCGATGCATGGGCAACCTGTGTGCAGTTTCTATCCACAAACACCTCGTTTGGTGTTATTGGCCAGACGCGTTTTGTCGTTTTCTCTTTTTAATTTTGGTTTTTTTAGTTTATGTAAATAAAGTCGAAGACGATTGACAGTGTATTGAGCCTTTCTTGCAGGTAGCTCAAAGCATTGTCTTCGATCACAATTTACGTGATGAGTGGAGGATATTTCTTCAAATCTAAATTTTATAGTTACCCTCCGAGACTCCAGGTACAAAAAGAGGAAGCCCCATGCCTCCTTCAAGAGGACCAAGCTAATTATGGGCTTTGATATAAGGAAAGTCTATGTAGTTGCCCACTCTTTGTCAGGGGTGACTACATATATTACTATTATCCAAATTCGTGACGATGTTACCAAATGTATTGTGTTTTTCATTACTAATGAAATGAGTTAACTTTTCTTTTTGTCAAAAAAAAATTCATTTAAGACCCTTGATAATTTACCGAATGGAAGAGGGATAAAAATTGGCAATGCATCTAGACGTCAATCGCGCTCTATATAATACTTTATTTACTTTTTAATTCCCCCTGGTTCGCTTAATATTGAATGAATTAATCTTAGTAGTAATGCTATTTTGGAATGATAGTATTCCATTCATTTTACACAAAAAGAGCAAGTGGAATCATATCATATAGATTGCTACCTTGATAAACATTAAACGGTTAATCATCTATCAAAAAAAAAAAAAAAACAGTTAATCATCTACTGATGCAAAGCCTTTAAAAAATAATTTATTTGTCATCAACGTCAAACTTTTATTATTTAAAAAGTTTTTATTGGAATCCGAAACATTAGTTTAGTGAAGTATGTCAGTATCTCATATCTGACAGATTGCAGGTTTTTGAGCCTCCACTAGTCTTATCGGGATGATATAAATATAAATCTCTTTGTAAATGCTTAAGTCCGAAGGTTTCACTGCCTTGGACTGGGGAACCATCCCACCCTAAATTTTTGTAAAAACAAAATAGTTTTCTTGGACAATTATAATTACGTCTTAGTAGCATGCAAGTGGGTGAGTTTTGCTGTCACTGGAGGGCTACTCCTTACATTGAACAACCGTATACAGCATGGGATCCATCATGAATGGAATAACAAACATCCTAATCTTAAATCATAAATGGATGTTAAAAGAAAGTCAAATATTTTATCAATGAGAGTTATTTTGCCTTTTCAATCAATCAAAAATAAAATAAAATTTGTATTATTATTATTTTTTTAATTTTAAATAAGAAAGTAGTTGAAATCTGTACCTAATAAAAACGCACAGATGTACTGGGACAGAAAGACAAAGCCAAATAGAGGAAAACTGGATGGATGACAAATAAGGCCATAATATATTCCACAATCTAAATATTTAATTTTTAAAATCTGAGATAAATAAAAATCTAAAAACGAATGCCAGCTCATACCAAAATTTAGAAAATAATTAGTGTTTACCGAAGGTTGAAAACCCCGCAAGTCGAGCCGAGAATAAATCCAAATCTAGCCAAATTTATGACTCTTAATAAGACCTACTGCTTATCACACTCAAGTATAAGTCCAGGTACTTATCCGAAGCGTGTATAAGTACGATTACTTATCCAACTGCTTATAATACAAGCCCTGATTCCATCTCATCTCGTTCTCGCTCACGCTATTTAAACTGTCTGATAACCTTTATTTCGTCGCTTCACACATATCTTTTCTCCTTCTCTCTCTTTTATCGTTTCTCTTTCTTGTTCAAATCCCTAGCCTAGCCCCTTTTCTTCTCTTGTATAAATACTCAACAAGAAGAGAAGAGCTCCAACCCAAAGAAAAAGCTAGAGAGAGAAACTAGAGCGAGAAAATACTGAAACCCTCTCTCGCCATTCTCCATCTGCTTCTATACCTCTCGATCTGCGCAAGGAATCTCATCCAGGTTCGTGCGCTTTCACCCTCGCATTTTTCATTCACCAATTTTTTCTCTCTTCAATTTAACTGCTCCATGTGATTGCGATGTTTCTATATATTTGTATTTGTATTCTGATGATTTTTTTTTGGATTTTGTGTATTTGATGCTGAATTTCATGTTTCGATGTTTAGGTACCGTTGATCTATTTGATTCTAGGTCTTTCAGGCGGTTTCTGTTTTTGGATACACCGCCATGTCTTCGCTCAGCAGAGAGTTGGTTTTTCTGATACTTCAGTTTCTTGATGAAGAGAAATTTAAGGAAACTGTACACAAGTAAGCTATTTTCATGAAATTTTAATTAATTTTTTAATTATTTATTTCTCATTTTTTATTTATTTGTTAATTTTATGTGTTTATATGTGAATTAATTGTCAACGTGTAGGTTGGAGCAAGAATCGGGTTTTTTCTTCAACATGAGGTATTTCGAGGATATGGTGACGAATGGAGAGTGGGATGAGGTAGAGAAGTACTTGTCTGGTTTTACGAAGGTGGATGACAATAGATACTCGATGAAGATCTTCTTTGAGATACGGAAGCAGAAGTACCTAGAAGCGTTAGACAAGTAGGTTACCGTGCGTGATGTTCGACTGTGTTACTGTTTTCTAATTTGCTTGGTCATTTTTATTTTTAATTACTTAGAAATTAAAGGAGAAAAACGTTGCAGGCAAGATCGAGCTAAAGCGGTGGATATTTTGGTCAAGGACTTGAAAGTATTTGCAGCATTTAATGAAGAGCTTTTTAAGGAAATCACACAGTTGTTGACTCTGGATAACTTTAGGTTTGGTCAATATCCTTGGATTTTATGTTTGGTTTGATTTTTTATATTATTTTATTTTTGTTTATTTTTTCTGGCTTCTTATAACTTGGGTTTCTGTGATTTTGCAGACATAATGAACAGCTGTCGAAGTATGGGGATACAAAATCTGCTAGAGGAATAATGCTTGCTGAACTGAAGAAATTAATAGAAGCTAACCCTCTGTTTCGTGAGAAGCTTCAATTCCCTACCTTGAAGAACTCTAGATTGCGGACTCTAATTAATCAGAGGTTCTTAAGAAGATCTTATCTTATATATATGAGAGTACAATCCACTGCATGAATGTTTGGTGTTACTCACATTTTTATTTATTTATCGACTTGCAGTTTAAATTGGCAACATCAACTTTGTAAGAATCCAAGGCCAAACCCTGATATAAAGACCCTTTTTGTAGACCATAGTTGTGGGCAACCAAATGGTGCACGGGCTCCATCCCCTGTTACCAATCCCCTAATGGGTGCTGTCCCAAAGGCTGGAGGTTTCCCACCACTAAGTGCTCATGGTGTAAGTAAAACAACTGGATATAGTCTGTGTATGTTTCACTAATAATGCTCTTCTGTACTTACGACTCTGTTTATCCATTTTATAGCCATTTCAGCCCACACCAGCAGCTCTTCCGACATCCCTTGCTGGATGGATGGCTAATCCATCCCCTGTTCCACACCCTTCAGCTTCTGCAGGACCCATGGGTTTGGCCGCAGCAAACAATGCAGGTAAGTAATATCACAAGTAAATTTTGAGTGTTTCTACTAACACATGACATGAGAATTGGCATTAGTTTCATGCTTGCTATCTATGGACTATGGTTATTATCTATTATCAATGTGACTCACAATGGAGAAAACACATATTTTGCAATAGCAACTTCAAGTTTAAGGATATAAAACTGAGAAAGGCATGCAATTGATAGAGAATTAGAGATACAGTTTTGGTTGGCTTATCAAATTGCTTCATGAAGTTGGATTGCACACTTCATTAATAACCAAACTGATTTTCATTCACTCTGCCTGGCTTTCTGCTTTTGGTCATGGCAGCAGCTATTTTAAAGCGCCCCAGAACTCCTACCAATAACCCAGCTATGGACTATCAAACTGCAGATTCAGATCATGTATTGAAGAGAACAAGACCTTTTGGCATATCAGATGAAGTACAGTTCTTGCCTTCTATCTGTTTCCTTTGTCTTTCTTATTTAATTTAATAATGAAAGTTTGAATGTTTCCCTTGGGTTTTGTGCATGTGCGCACTTATCCGTATATGTTTTAGTGCTCCATGCTTGCAAAGTGTAACATTTATTCTGAAGCTGGAGTAGGTGGCATTTCAAATTGCCTGGTAGTAGCTGACCAAAAATAAATCGTTTAGCACCTTGATACTCTGGCCTTAAAGTACCATAGGCATTGCATGTTACTGTTTTTATGCTTATCAGTTTTAATAATCAGATATATGATTCTTCATTTGTAGAATTACGAAAGGAAAATGAAATAAGCATTTTAGTGTTGCCTTGAAGTGTCCTTGGTTTTGTGTTTTCATACACTTATTTTTTCCAACAAAACTGTAATAATTTTTTTCTTCTTGTTTTCAAAATTATAGACACCTTTGAAAATGTGTTTTGGAGAACAATTTTGCATTTGCTGGTATGAAGACTGAGAACACAGCTAAATAACAAGTTGGATTTATGTATTGAATTGAAATTGTTTGCATACACCTTAGTTGGGGCATTGGTGATTCATAAATTGATATTGAATGGACTAGTTTGTGTTGTTTATATGCTTGCCTTTCCATCAAACGCAAATTGTTTTTTAATTCTAGATTCTTAGGGTTTTTCTTTTTCTCTTTCCATCTTAAAATGTAGCATGTGCAGGCTGATTTGAGGGATAGTTCATTGTATATAACTGGTCCGTGCTTATATATATTTTTAGCAGGTTAATAATCTACCAGTAAATTTGCTTCCCGTTGCATACTCTAACCAGAGCCATGGTCAGAGCTCCTATTCCTCTGATGACTTGCCCAAGACTGTTGTGATGAATCTCAGCCAAGGTTCAACTGTCAAAAGTATGGATTTCCATCCACTTCAGCAAATTCTACTTCTTGGTAAGCCTCTTTCGGTGTAATGCGGATGCATGTCTTAGTAGTTTCTTCAGTTTCTGTATGTCACTTATCTATCTATTTTATTTGTTGATTTATTTATCCGTTGATGATGGTTAGTTGGAACAAACTTGGGCGAGGTCATGGTGTGGGATATAGGTACCCGTGACAAGGTTGCTCATAAAAATTTCAAGGTCTGGGAAATGGGACAATCCTCAGTGGCTCTACAGGTGTGGCTCTCAAAATAAAAGTTGTGAAAACTCTATTTTTGATTATTTTTTAAGACAGCTTGTCATATGATTAGTAATTCCCCGATTCTCATATAGGCAGCTCTTTCCACTGATTACTCAGCATCAGTCAACCGTGTGGTGTGGAGTTCTGATGGAACGCTTTGCAGTATGTTCTAACAAGTTTTTTTGCTCTGTATTTCTCTTTAATTCACTAATGAGTTCTTGTGAGATATAGTTTGATTTTTCCTTGTTGATACTTCAGGTGTTGCTTATTCTAAACATATTGTGCACATATATTCCTTTCATGGTGGGGATGATCTTAGAAACCACCTAGAGGTTTGTTACTTCTCTCTAAAGTCCATTAGATTTTCCATAAGCTTATCATTTGCATATTAAATTTATGACTATCCTTGTTTGTCTCCTATTTATACCTTGAAAGCACAGGGGCCATAACTTATCTTCTTGATATATAACTTCTTAATTTTTGTGGCCCAGATTGAGGCTCATGCTGGGAGTGTCAATGATCTTGCTTTTTCTTATCCAAACAAACAGCTTTGTGTTGTAACCTGTGGAGAGGACAGGGTCATCAAGGTTGGTTTGTCATATTATATTTTGTGGCAGGTCTCAATAATAATAATGAAACATTTTTAAGAGTTCAAGGTTTGCAGGTATGGGATGCAGTTACTGGTGCAAGGCAGTATACTTTTGAGGGTCATGAAGCACCTGTATATTCTGTGTGCCCTCACCACAAGGAAAGTATTCAGGTAATAATTTCTGTCTCTCTCTGACTCTCTCTCTCTCTGTGTGTGTGTGTGTGTTGTGTGTGTGTGTGTAAGGAAGAGAAAATTTGTGCAAGGAGCAGACGTACTTACACAATAAAAACGAGTAATTATGTGTTTGCTTTTGATTTTGAAGTAGAAATCTCACTCAAATGTCTGCATGTTCAAGGGACAGACAACGTCTTGGTTGTAATCAGTCAACTAAAGTATATTTCCTACACATGTTTTTTCTGTAAATATTTTAGTTTTCAGAGGGATTGCATGTTGACAAATAATCATCTGGAGTTACGTCCTTTCAATATGTTGTGGATGATGTGTGTAGTCACATGCTCCTTTAAATCGTTGCTGTCGTAGTGTGGATAAACATGAATATGCAGAATAGTGAATATGTTCATTCATCATCTTTACACATGTGTGCATGATTGTGTCTCAAAAATCTAATTTTGTCCCCGAACTTGGTTTTTTAGAAGTGGTCTCAAAATCATTATGTGCATACTTTGGTGTCTGTCGGCAGACTGGTGTTCTTTACCGCACCCAAAATATAAGTTTGAAGTATAATTTCAGGCTCTATTCAGCTTATAGTTTCATGGGATATGTTTAATTCTCTTTGAGCCATCTAGTCGTTATACTTGGTAAATAATAGCTTAACAATATGAAATAAATATCTTAAGATTTGAATGCCTGTGGGCTTATAATATTTTCAAATTGTTAGATTCCCTTTGCCTTGATAAGAAAGTATTTTGGTTGGTTCACATATCATTCACTCTAGTGTTGTAAAATTCTAACTTTGTTCTGGTATGCCTTTGTAGTTCATCTTCTCAACTGCAACTGATGGAAAAATAAAGGCATGGTTGTATGATAATATGGGTTCTAGGGTTGACTATAATGCACCTGGCCATTCATCTACCACGATGGCATATAGCGCTGATGGAACAAGGTTCAGAAAAAAACTTTTTACTTTTTTTTTTGTCTCACTTTTTTTTTCCATTCATGATGTTGTGGTTTAAAATTTTTCTTCTTATCCATCTATGGTCCATAGATTGTTTTCGTGTGGCACAAACAAAGAAGGGGAGTCGTTTCTAGTGGAATGGAATGAAAGTGAAGGAGCAGTTAAGCGTACTTATCACGGTCTTGGGAAGAGATCTGTCGGTGTGGTGCAATTTGATACCACTAAGAATCGGTTCTTAGCTGCTGGTGACGAGTTTATGATCAAATTCTGGGACATGGATAACTCCAACTTGTTGACAAGTGTTGATGCAGATGGTGGATTACCGGTAACTATTGGATTGGCATCATGTTTTCTTTATATGATGTTAATGTTAACTTCATTGCTCGGTAATACATGTCTTTGTAATCTGCAGGCTTCTCCCTGTATTAGATTTAACAAGGAAGGAATACTGCTGGCTGTCTCCACAAATGATAATGGAGTTAGAATTTTAGCTAACACAGAAGGAATCAGGCTGCTACGCACAATGGAGAATCGTGCATTTGATGCATCGAGAGTAGCTTCTGCAGCTGTTGTGAAGGTAAAGTTATTCAAATTTAGTTCAATCTATTACAAGTACATCTTTTGAATCATGCGTGTTTGTTCAGGCACCTATCGGCGCTTTTCCTTCTACCAATGTAACGGTTGGAACAAACCTTGCTGATAGAGCTCCTCCAGCAGCAGTAATGGTTGGGATTGTGAGTTTTTCCACATATCTATGTAATTAATTTGTCAATGCATATGGATTGCATTTGTTCTTTGTTGTGCTTGATTATGAATCTTTGTCTGTAGAATAACGATACTCGAAGTTTAGCTGATGTCAAACCCAGAATTGTTGATGAAGCTGTGGAGAAATCTAGGATATGGAAGCTAACAGAAATTAATGAGCCATCACAATGCCGCACTTTGAAACTCCCTGATAGTTTATCATCAACGAGGGTATAGTTTAATATTAAAATTATATATGTTCCTCTTTTACTTTTGGCACGTGAAGTAGATGGAAAAACTTGTATTCTATTTTTCTCAATGTCTGCATGCTCTAATTCCCTATTGAATTACAACGTCTGTGCAAAATAAACAAATAACCTACATGTGCAGTTATAACATACAACATTTTTCCTATATGATATTACTGTTCCCTTGTCATGCAATCAATTTTTTTCTACTAGGGTCTTCCCCTTTATTCTTTTTCCCCCTTCTAAATCATTTGCATTTTAAATTTGACTCAAACTGGAACAGTATCCTTCAATTTTTTATACAGATGTCAATAGTGGGTGTGGGAAACTTTCTTAACCATTAATAAACACAAAAATTGAATTTTTAGGAAAAGTGGAAGTAGAGATGAAAGGAGGGAGTCTCATTTCTATAATAGCATAGACTATATAAACTGTAGATACACAGAAAATTGTCGGATGATATTTGTATAGCTGCAATTCCTTAAGCAGAGCTCATCATTTTAATGGCTGGTTTTGAGCCACTGTTCCCAGTCGCATTAGGCATGGTGCAATCACTAAATAACTGCTTAACTGGAGACCACAGTTTTTTAAATTAATGATCGGCTTGTTGCATGCGCTGATGCTTTTTCCTGTTTAAAGTACTTGCAAGTCTGTTGACTATCAGTTGGTATGTTAATAGCAAAAATCATGAATTAGGGCCAGGAGAGAAATGAAATTTTGTAGCCAGGCAGAGGAAAACACAAGTAGAACCATCCAAGGAAAGGATAAAATAGTACATTCAAGATTCGTTCCATCTAGGATCTCACAAAAGGAGCACTCTAGACAAAGAAAAAAAAAAACATGATGGGAAGTAGTTTTTTCAACGAACTTGGGTTTGCCTACACCAAATTGTCTTCTGCATATTGCAGATAACTTGAACCACTCCACATAATCAGGCTCCTAACAGCCATGATTTCTAGAGAAAGGGAATTGAGCATGTTTATAGGTGTTACTTAGTTCTTTACGATGTATGCAACTTATTATAGGTTTATGATATACTTTTAACGGGTAAGACATTCCAAATATTGTTTCAGGTTTCTAGGTTAATTTATACAAATCAAGGGGTTGCCATTTTGGCCTTGGCAGCAAATGCTGTTCACAAGCTTTGGAAATGGCAGAGAAATGATCGGAATGCTTCAGGGAAGGTAATGAGGCATCATTAATACCTGGTTTTGTTTACATTTTCAACATGTTAATGTTCATAAGATTGTTATTAACAAGAATTTCTTATGCAGGCCACTGCAAATATTCAACCACAACTATGGCAACCATCTAGTGGTATATTGATGACTAATGATATAGGTGATACTAACCCAGAGGATGCTGTGTCATGTTTTGCACTGTCGAAGAATGACTCATATGTTATGTCAGCTTCAGGGGGAAAATTTCCCTATTCAATATGATGACATTCAAGGTATATGACTTTCTTTTTGTATGTTTTTCTATTCTAATACATGAACTAAATTAAGGAATTACTAAACAGCATTTTTTGTAGCTAATTCTAGTTTTGGAAAAACTTCATTTTACTGGTTATTCGTTTCTGATCCTTCAATAGGTGAGATAGTAAACACTGTGAGCTCAAGTTCTAGTCTTCACTCCTCAGTATAACAGTACCAGTGTTGTCAAATGCTAGCATCTGGTTCATTTGGGTACCCGGTGTAGCCGGTTTTCCGCTTTATTTTTATATATTTTAATATCTCATTAAAACTGCTACTATTTGGTGTGTCCTAAGGTTCTTAATGCCTAAGATTAATGAAAAATAGAAGCGGCTAAATTGAGTTATGAAGTTGCAAGCAAGAAAATGATAAATAAAAAAGTTGGCTGTTATAAGAGAGCATAATGGTGCTCACGTTTTTAATAGTTCTTCCTATCCAATTTGACCTTTAAGCAGTGTTGCCTTAATGGACAAACTCCTGTTAATAAAAAAATGCAACTCCACATAATTTTAGATGATAGCCTACTAACTACTAAATAGCTTCAGCTAAGCATTCTTTAAATAGTTATTTTATAATTTCTAGAATTCCTTTTTTTTGGTTGCAATTATATATTATGATTGAATTAATTTCTTTGAATGTTAACTGCAGACAATGACAACTTTCATGATGCCACCACCAGCAGCTACATTTCTTGCATTTCATCCTGAAGACAACAATATTATTGCTATTGGCATGGACGACTCTACCATACAAATTTATAATGTTCGAGTGGACGAGGTATTACTCTATGCAATGCCTAAAGTTTTATAATTTTACCCGATGACCTTAGCGTTGTCTTATTTTTTCCCATGAAAAGTTTTTAACATTGATCTTTTCTTTTTATCTTGTTTCTACTAAGGTCAAAACCAAGCTAAAAGGTCATCAGAAGAGAATTACTGGGCTTGCTTTCTCGAACGTTCTAAATGTGCTTGTATCGTCTGGAGCTGACTCTCAGGTAAGGAATTTTAACTTGCATCTCTCTTGCCATGACTCCATGGCCCATGAGTGTCAGAAAAACTAAATGTCACCTTTAAGGAAGAATATACCATTTTATTTGCTGTGACAATCCAGTGGTGTTTAACGCTCAGATTCTGTTCAGATTTCATATGGTTTGTCTCTGTGCATGCTCATGCTTGTATCTGTGTGTGCATCTCTGCGTTTCTTTTAATAATGGCCTATGATTTCTTAGAATGACTGCTTTTGGAAGTATAATGTTAAAAATCTTAGTAGTTATTAACCAGTATTTTATGGAAGTCAATGATGTATTTATTTTCTTTATGTCAAACAGCTGTGTGTTTGGAGCACAGATGGATGGGAAAAGCAAGCAAGTAAATTCTTGCAAATGCCCAGTGGACGAGCACCAGCACCTCTGGCGGATACTCGTGTCCAATTTCATCAAGACCAGACACATTTGCTGGCAGTTCATGAAACTCAAATAGCCATATATGAGGCACCAAAGTTGGAATGCCTAAAGCAGGTGTGCTACTTATATAACACAAATGTGAATTTATGCATTTGTTTGCTTTGTTTGCTTTGGTCTGGTCGAATGCATTTGTTTGCATTTGTGCTACTTATATAACACAAATGTGAATTTATCCATTTGGCTTTCTGCATTTCAATATGATCTCTAGCTTAACCCTGCAAACTTACATATTCTGGAATTTCATTTTTGTATTTAGTGGGTGCCTCGAGAAGCTAGTGGTCCAATCACACATGCTACATATTCATGTGATAGTCAATCAATATATGTAAGCTTTGAAGATGGAAGTGTTGGTGTTCTTACTGCCTCAACGCTCAGATTAAGATGTAGAATAAATCAAACTGCTTATCTCCATCCCAACCCAAGGTTTGTTTTATCATTAAGTACAAGGAAAGTTGTGTTGTAATTTTCTTCTCATATCTCACAAAATTCTTTTGACAGCTTGAGAGTGCATCCTCTTGTGATTGCTGCACATCCCTCCGAACCCAACCAATTCGCATTAGGACTTACAGATGGTGGAGTACATGTACTTGAACCACTAGAGTCAGAAGGAAGATGGGGCTTGCCGCCTCCAACTGAGAATGGTGCTGGGCCTAGCACTACTTCAGGTGCTACTGTTTCAGAGCAACCCCAAAGGTGACGGTGCATTTTGTAGCACTTTCTCTAAGGACACCTCTGTATTTATTTGATTGCATATGATCCCGCCCCCTGGTGCCTCCATTCGGTTTGCAAGGGGAAGCTGCGGAAGTTAGGTGTCTATAGTTTTAGGATAAATCAATCAATCACCTTGTTAGTGGCTTCCTAACCAATTTCTGCTCCATGGGATTTTCAGAGTATGTTTTCTGGTCTAGGTTTATTACCGAAGTTCGTAGTGTAAATTCGGCTGGGGCGTTGCAAAGTGGAGGCTCATTTTCATTTTTTTGTTTGCCTTTTTGGTTGGGCCTGCTTTATCTTGTAGATTTTAATATAGTGAACTAGTCGTTGTAGTTTTCTTTTCCAGCTAAAATTAGCTAGGTACTCTGATATTCAATTCTGTTTTATTTTTATCTTTACGAGTGGGATAAATGTTTGTTATTGAGGACACAGTCTTCATCAATGGATCTGATAGTACTTTTGGTTTTAAATTTCGCTACATGAGATAACTGTCAAAATTAATAACAATTATTGTCTACCTTTCTAAAGGGTTTGGTTTTAAAATGAAAGCATTGAAAGAAGAATTTATTTAAAATTATGTAACTTCTCAACTATTTTTTAAATTGTTAATTTTAATACACCGTAACCTGTTTTAGACCAGTTTTTTTTTTTTTTTGACCAGTTTTAAATCTTGTCTAAAGTAATATAATTGTGAATTTTGAGACTCGGTGATCGTTTAGATCGAAGGGTTTAGAAGAAAGAAGTTATTTTTCATTTTGACTAAAACTTTTAAGAATTTTTAAAATGAAAGCACTGAAATAAGAATTTATCTAAGCTTAACTTTTCAATCAATTTTAAATTATTTAATTTTGATATTACCAAAAGTAATAATTAATTTTGATGCATTATAATATTTTTTTTATATTATTAATCAATCCTATATCTTTAGGTATGAGCTTCCAAATAATGTTAAGAGTCAAATATTTTTAATAATATGAATAATTTATAATTGATTACAATATAAATGTATTACAATGCATATAAGTCTTAATTTTTTTTTATAATGAAATATGAAATTTTATGAACACTTATGTGATATTTGTTTTTTTTTTTTGTTGATAAAATGTGATATTTGGTTAATAGAATGTTTTATTGCGAGTTAAACTATACTAATAGTTTTGCACCCGTGCATATTTACCCGTACCCGCAGATAGAATCCGCAACGGGCACGGGACAGATAGTTAAACGGGTACCCGCGGGTAAAATAAACGGGTAATTTCAATACTCGTTCATAAATGGGGCTGGGGCGGGGGCGGGTATCACACTATCCATGCCCGCGGATACCCCCACCCGTTACTTAAATTACTAAAATGCCCTTTATTATATATATATATATATATATATATATATATATATAGTAATTGCTAATGTATTTGATTACTTTTGTTAGTAACTTTTGTAATTGGATAACGCTTTGATGCTTTCTTAACATCGATTTGTATGAACATGATTATTTTAAATTGAATTACGCATATTTTAGTAATTTTTCAAGTAAAAAGAGTACATATTTTTTTTGAAAAAAATAATCCTCGGATACCCGCAAACCCGCGGATATCCGCAAAACCCGCTGGATACCTGCTCGAAGGATACCCGTGTGGATAACAAGCGGGGACGGTACGGATTTTACCCGACGGGTACGGGGGCGGGGGGAGTGCTACCCGTGCCCGCCCCGCCCCGTTGCCATCCCTATGCACGGGTCATCAATTACTATTATTATTGATAGCATTGTTATCATTAATGACTTGAAATGTGTCTCTATATATACGAAACTTTTTTCCCTTTATCCCAAATTAAGTCCACTATGTCAAATATTTTCTTGGCTTATTTCACACATTGCTTTCAAGATTTCCTTCTCACCTATATTGGTGGTACTCATTCATCTTCAAGACTTTTTATTTATAGATAGAACTAATCAGCAAAAACCTCGAAACAATTTTATCTATAACTTGAGTGCAAAGAATTGAATATTATTTTTATTTTTAAATGATATTACAATACGTAATGTAACACTATGTGTTAAGTGTTCCTCTTTGATTATTACTAATGATCAACTAATCATCTTAAATCATGTGGTGTTGACACGTGTCACTTTATTAGAAAATCATCGATTCCCCTTATTAATTAGTATAGATGTAGATTTATTATTTAAAATAGAAAAAAAGGCAAGGATGTAGAAAAAAATAGATTAGAAAATATGAATAGCTCTACCTCTATTTATGTCAATTAAGAGATTGTCGTGTTTGACTCCCAAAACATTGTACCTTTACCTGTTTGTAAATATTATAAAACTAAAAAATATATAAATTTTAGGAAAAAAAAAATATCATCACTTGACATGTGGTTTGCACCATTGTGCTACACTAAAATCAGCATTTCTCCTTATTATTTATATAGATATAGATTTATTATTTAAAATAGAAAAAACAAAGGCAATGATATAGAAAAAAAAATACAAAATATGAATAGCTCTGCCTCTATTTATGTCAATACAGATATTAGAAAAATAAAAAAGTAAATTAGAAAAAATATAATTCGGAAAAAAATTCGAAAAGTATATAAAAAAATATTTTTTTAAAAAATAAAAATAATAATTAGAAAAATAAAATTAATTAGAAAACAAAAATATTTTAAAAAATCAATTATAAAAATAAACATTTTAAAAAAATTAAATTAGAAAAAAACTAATTCGGGGAAAAAAATAAATTTTAAAAATATATATTATAAAGAATATATGTTTAAAAAATAATAAATAAATTTAAATAATCCAAAATAATCCGCAAGTTGACAACTCTTTCTATTGTTACAGGAACGGTAGAAGAAAAGTTGCTAATTGATATAGTGATATACATATTGAATACTAAAATATATATAAATATTAAAATATAGTAATTGGTTTGGTTCAAAAATAACCAAATTAATGACCATTGGGTTTGGCTCAATTCAGAGCCGTAAAAAAATAAATTTTTAAAAAAATATTATAAAGAATATATGCTTAAAAAATAAATAAATAAATTTAAATAATCCAAAATAATCCACCAGTTGACAACTCTTTCTACTGTTATAAGAACAGTAGAAGAAAAGTTAATTGATAATGTGATATACATAGAGGTGGGTATTTGGACTCGGGTCCGCGGACAGTCCGTTAAATCCGCAGTCCGCGCGGACTTGGACACCCTAAAATACGAGTCCAAAAAAATGTGGGCTTTTTGGGTCCGGTCCGTTTAGCCCGCGGACTTAACGGACTCGGTCATGGACTTGCGGACCCGTCCGCGGACTTGTGCACTTTTAACAATTTTTTAAAAATGTATTGGGCCACAAATTCTGTTTAGAGACACAGCCCAACTCAAATCTTGACCTAAAAACCCTAACTCCCTCAACCCATTCCTCCTCAGCGGCTTAGCCTCACGTCCTCACTCCTTCTCCTTCCTCACCATCATTCGTGACCTGCGTTTTGTCTCACCAAGGAGTTTCCGTTCGCGAATTGCACCATCTTCCGCCTCACCACCGTTCGTGAATCGCACCACGTTTCCGCCTCAGCCTCAGTCTCACCATCGTTCGCAAATCGCAGGTCGCTACCGCTTAGGTTCTTTCGCCGCTCGATTCGTGCTCGATCGTCGTCCAGGCATTCACACATCTTGTACGTTTGATCTTAGATCTCATTGATATTATATGTGACACATCTGGTTCGGTGCTCGGGATTTTTTTTTTTACTCTTTTTGTTTTTTTGCTCGAAGATGTTAGATCTGTTAGAGAACAAACCCATGATTGATCCCTCAAGGGTAATCTTGGGTCTTAAGGATGTAATTATCAATGGCATAAGATTATTAAAAAGGGAGGAAATGGTTTTCCCGTTGGGTTACTATTTATGTTTGCACACTTGGGCAACTGATTATAGTTCTTGGGCGTAAATTTTGAGCTGACAAGGTTGGAGTTTTTTTCTTTATGTTGTTTTTTAATTATTTTTTGTTTTTTTTGTTTTCATGGGATAGAGTCCGCGGACAGTCCGTTTAGTCCGCGGACTATGCGGACTGGACTTGGACTCTATTTTTCAGAGTCCATTTTTTATGCGGACTATAAAGTCCGGTCTGTTTAAATGCGGACTTATGCGGACCGGACTTAAACGGACCGGACTGGTCCGTTTACCCACCTCTAGATATACATATTGAATATTAAAATATATATAAATATTAAAATATAGTAATTGGTTCGGTTCCAAAATAACCAAATTATGACCATTGGGTTTGGTTCAATTCTGAGCCGTGCACAAAAAAGAAAAAAAAAAGAACCAATTTAATTGATTGGTTCGGATTTTCAACTTCATCAAATTATTGGTTTGAGTCTTACGATCCTAAACTTTTTCGAAGAACAGGGTAGCTTTGCTACCTTTTCTGGCTAAAAATATTTAAAAACAAAAAAATTATAAACTTTAAAAAGTCAATAACAATTTCTGAATCGATTAAAATTGGTTTGGTTTGATTCGGTTCGAACCGGAAAATATTATATATATATATATATATAATATAAAAAATATTAAATTATATATACATTAAAATATAAGTATATAAAAATTAAAACATCCAGAACATGACAACTCTACACTTTTACTGTTTCCCAATTTATGATTGGTTGACAATGTAAAGTTATATAAATAAATTTTTAAAAAAAGTATTAGCAAAAAAATTTATATTAGGAAAAAAATTTAAAAATTAAGGAAAACGTAAAAAAAATGTAAAAACAAAAAAATAAAATAAAAATTTAAAACAAAAATAAATAAATAAATAAACGTAAAAAAAAAGTAAAAAAAAAGTTTTTTAAGAAAAGTAAAAAAAATGTTAATTATTTTTTTAAAATTATTTTTTTAAAAAAATAATTTAAAAAAGGCAAAAAAATCCTAGTGATGACATGTGTATGTACAATAAAATTGTCTATCCAACTTTTATATTAGTATAGATTATCGAGAATCTCATTTTCAAAATATTTATTTTCCACCTCTATACATTGGGAAATAGTTTTCTACTTTTATTCACTAATTTTATTCCTAAATATCTTTTATATTTGAAAATAATTTATTAAAACATGTACCAAAAATGGAAAAAAATTATTCTCATGCCTACTTTTTCAAAAATATTAAAATAAAACTTGTATCAATTACTACTTAGAGTGTGTTTGAGAAAACTGAAAATAATAGATTATGTTGATAATCGATAATATGTATAATTGATTATTATAAAAATCGATTATAATCAAATTCTATTTTTGTTTGGTTATGTTTGCTGAAAAGCAATTTTAAGATAGTTTATTTTGTTTAGATGGTGAAAAAAAATAAATTTTACCTAGTAAATTATGAAAAAATGTATGAAATTATTTGTTTGTTAATATTAAGCAAATGAGGAGGGAGAGAGAGAGAAAGGAGTGACATGTGAGATTGAGAGAGTTTCTTTCCCCAAAACACAGTCCTTGTTTTCATATGGAGAACAAAAACTTTTTAAAAAATTTAAGTTAAATATCAAACATACTAAATTATCTACAAAAACAACTTTTTGGAAAGAAAAAAAACAGCTGAAAGTTGAAAAATTCATCTATCCTAAACATGCTCTAAAAAACAATTTTCATCCTCCATCTTCAATCTATGATGTTCCAATAATGGCTGTCCTTGTCTTCTCAATACAATTTATTTATTTACACTATCTTCTTTAATGCGAATAATAGAGGTAACTACAGAAAAAGAATGATAATTTCTTTGCAGTTATCTTCGATTACTCCTGTCCAATAATAACATTCTGGAAATTACAAAAAAAATATTATGAATACTCAAATTCTCATCCCTGGCCCCACCCGCTAGTACTATTATCAACCCGGGAACGCAAAAGCAAACACGTTGCATTAACTGTTTGTTTACAAGCATAAAAAATACAGCTTCAAACCTCTGCACAAAGCAATTGCATGCTAAATGCCCTGACTTGGATCTGCCAATATATATCATCTAGTGTTTGGGCACTTAATAAGTACCGGTGATCAAGTGTGGTAATTATTGGCACTCTTACTCCCAAAGCAGCGTGTTTCCTTCATAAAAAGCAGACTATTCCATAAGTTGGAATAGGAATAGGTGTTCTGGTTGATGTTACAATTAGTTCCGCCTTCGACCAGACTTTCTGTTTTTCTTACTGTTGCTTGGAGAAGACTGCTCATAAGCCACTGGTAAGACTGTTCCGTCCTTGATCCCATTTGAATCTGACATCTTATCAATTGTTTTTTGCGCTTCTAAGAATATCTTGATGTCCCTAATCTGTTTGTGTCATCATTTAACCACCCATCAGAGAAGTGAGAACAATAAATTTGGGAAACTTCAATACAAGAAATTATTGAATCTAGTTGTAATACCTGTTCCTCCAGATCAACTATCATCTCATTCTTCAATGTTATTGATGCAGCTTCCCTAAAAGATCACATATTTAGACATGCACTGAGTACTTGGTGATGGGTTTTCCTCTTTAGGAGGAGAGAAAAAGGAGAGATAAACAATAAATAAAATAGTAAATGCAATTAAAGTGAGTACGAGATAAATTTTAGGAAATCGGAGGATAAAAAAATTAAGGAGAAAAACTCTCCTTATGTCATGGTTATATTTAACGTAAAAGTTTGACTATAAAAGTCATTCTGTTCTTTCATTTAAAAAACATCCGAGAAGAAACCAAAACAACAGAGAGTTTTGAGAGAAAGAAAAGGCATCCTCACTTGTGTGAGAGAGAAAGCCTTTTGAGAGGAAAAATTCAAGAGTTTAGACACCGATATTTTTGATGAGATTATTTTTACAACTTTTGTAATCCCATTAATTTATAATGGAATATCTTTGTCGTCTCATTGCATTATACATAGTGTGGAAAAAGTCTGATCCTGGGAATATAAATTATCCGCTGGCCTTGTATTAGGTGATTATATTTAGCATTTTTCCCAACAAGTGGTATCAAGAGCTTCGGTTCATTACACAATTTAGCTTGTATTATTCACAATGGACGAGTCAACCTCAACGGCATCAGCAGCAATGATTAAGTTAACCTCTTCAAACTACTCCATTTGGAAGCACAGAATGGAGGACATCCTCTACTGCAATGATCTGTACCAGCCTTTGCAAAATAAAGGGACGAAGCCAGACAGCAAGTCTGATGATGACTGGAATTTGATGAGCAGGAAAAGCTGTTGGACAAATTCGGCAATGGATAGATCAAAGTGTCTTTCATCACGTGGCGCAAGAGACGATTCCGTTCACATTATGGACCGAAACTAGAAACGTTATGCGAGAGAAAGACGGCTCAGAATAAAGCCTCTACTATTCGACGATTAGTGAACCTCAAGTATAGAGAGACCCGGAGCGTTTCTGAGCACTTGAGCGATTTTCAAGGATTGGTGAATCAACTCAATAATATGAAGATGGTGCTTGACGATGAATTGCAAGCATTGTTACTACTCAGTTCCTTGTCAGACAATTGGGACACACTTGTGGTTTTATTGAGTAACTCAGCACCACAAGGTGTTCTAACATTGGATATAGTAAAAGACAGCATGTTCAATGAAGAATCAAGAAGGAAGGAGCAAGGAATGCCGACAAAGTCTGAGGCGCTTGTCACAGAGTACCGTGGAAGAAGCATCCACAAGAAGTTCAATACTAGAGACAAGTCAAGGGGCAAGTCAAGAGATAAGTTCAGAGGAAGGTCAAGGACAAGAAGAGACGTAGAATGTTACTACTGTCACGAGAAAGGCCACATGAAGAGAGAATGCAGTAAGCTCAAAAGAGAGCAGCAAGAAAATGGTGATGCGAGTAACGTAGCCGCTACCATTTTTCACGGAGATAAGGTAATCTTTGTTTGCGATGATGGTCATGTTAATTTGACATCACAAGATACATGTTGGGTCGTGGATTCCGGTGCATCATTTCATGTAACCTCACGAAGGGATTTCTTTTCTTCCTATACAAGCGGTGATTTTGGTCATGTGAGAATGGGGAATGATAATAGATCCAAGATTGTGGGAAAAGGAGATGTTTGCCTAGAAACAAACACCAGTTGTCGCCTAACATTAAAAGATGCGAGACATGTTCCTGACATGCGTCTCAATCTAATATCCGCAGGCCTACTAGACGAAGAAGGCTATACTAGTGTGTTTAGGGATAGCGAATGGAAGCTAACACAAAGTTCCCTGGTGATAGCCAGAGGCAAGAAAGTAAGCACTCTATATGTGATAGAAGCCAAAGTCAATAATGGGTGCGTTAATGCTCTCGGAGAAGAATCCTCGGTCGAGCTATGGCATAAACGGCTCGGGCATACGAGTGAGAAGGGGCTTCAAATTCTAGCCAAAAGAGATACACTGACAGGTGTGAAAGGATCAAAAATATCACTTAAGCCATGTATACATTGCTTGGCTGGAAAGCAACATAGAGCTTCATTCCACTTCAAGGCCCCACATAGAAGACCAAATGTTTTAGATTTGGTGCATTCTGATGTTTGTGGTCCAATGACCACCAGTACTCATGGAGGTGCAAGGTATTTTGTTACCTTTATTGATGACCACTCCAGGAAGGTTTGGGTGTATGCTCTAAAAACAAAAGACGAAGTGTTTGTAGTATTCAAACAGTTTCATGCTAGTGTTGAGCGAGAAACTGGTAAGAAGTTAAAGTGTGTTCGCACTGACAACGGAGGAGAATTTGTTGGAGCTTTCAAACATTACCGTGTGAGTAATGGAATCCGGCATGAAACATCTATTCCGAAAACGCCTCAGCACAATGGAGTGGCTGAGAGGATGAACAGAACTATTGTTGAAAGAGTGAGAACGATGTTATCTCATGCCAAGTTACCCAAGAGTTTTTGGGGTGAAGCTACGATGAGTGCGATTGACATGATCAACTTATCCCCTTGACTCCGGTTGAATGGTGATGTTCCAAACAAGTTTTGGACAGGTAAAGATGTATCCTACAACCATTTGAAGGTGTTCGGTTGTAGAGCATTTGTTCATGTTCCAAAAGATGAGAGATCAAAACTCGACTTCAAGTCGAAAGAATGCATCTTCTTGGGATATGGAAATGAAGAATTCGGGTACAGGCTATGGGATCCTGTTGAGAAAAAGATTATTAGAAGCAGGGATGTCGTCTTCTTTGAAGACCAGAATATTGAAGATATTCATAAGAGAGTTAAGCTCCGTTAGCTCTAGAGAACATCCAATCAACATGGATCCAGTTCCTCTTCCGAGCATTATGGGGGAGATGCAATAGAAGATGATGGAGATGCGAGAAAATGAACCTCCAATTGATAACGATATAATCGAAGAAGCGGTGATGGTAATAGGAATGGTGGTACCGATGATGATATGGTTGAAGACTATGAGGACGAAGAACAAGATATTCAAGAGCCACAGTTAAGAAGGTCGGTCAGGATGCCTAAACCACAAACCAAATATCATGCAACGGAATATGTGCTACTCACTGACGGGGGAGAACTAGAATCTTATGAAGAAGCTATGATAGATGATCACAAGGAGGATTGGTTGAAAGCCATGCAAGAAGAAATGCAATCCTTGCATGAGAACCAAACTTATGAGTTGGCAGAGTTACCAAAAGGTAAAAGAGCACTAAAAAACAAAATGGGTGTACAAGTTGAAGAATGAGGAGAATAGCTCACGACCCAGGTACAAGGCGAGATTAGTCGTGAAAGGCTTCAGTCAGAAGAAAGACATTGACTTTGAAGAGATTTTTTCACCCGTGGTAAAGATGTCATCAATTCGAGTAGTGCTTGGTTTGGCTGCAAGTTTGAATCTAGATGTGAAGACTGCATTTCTTCATGGCAATTTAGAAGAAGAAATTTACATGGAGCGAAATGAGAGGGTTCAAAGTCAAAGGCAAAGAAGATTTAGTTTGTCAGCCGAAGAAGAGTTTATATGGACTTAAGTAGGCACCGCGTCAATGGTACAAGAAGTTTGATTCCTTCATGATTGAGAATGGATGCCGAAGGACTACTTCTGGTCATTGTGTCTTTGTGAAGAGATTTGTTGACGGTGAGTTCATCATACTATTTTTGTATGTTGACAATATGTTAATTGTAGGACAAAATAGTGAGAAGATCAACAAGCTGAAGAAGGAAATGAAGAAGTCTTTTGCTATGAAAGACTTGGGTCCCGCGAAGCATATTCTTGGTATGTCCATCTGTCGTGATCGGAAGGAACGGAAACTGTGGTTATCACAAGAAAAATATATCAAGAAGGTATTGGAGCGGTTTCACATGGAGAAAGCAAAGCCAGTTGCTACACCACTTGCTAGTCACTTTATGCTAGGCTCAAAGCAAAGTCCTACAAGTGAAATTGAAAAGGAGGAGCTACACAAGGTGCCATATGCCTCAGCTGTTGGAAGCTTAATATATGCAATGGTTTGCACACGACTGGACATAACACACGCAGTTGGTGTTGTAAGCAGATTCTTGGCTAAACCAGGAAAGGAGCATTGGAATGCTGTGAAGTGGATCTTAAGATATCTCAGAGGAACTTCCAAAATGAGTTTATGCTTTGGAAGTAGAAGACTGGCTGGTTGGCTACACAGATGCGGATATGGCGGGAGATATTGATTCAAGGAAATCTACTACGGATTCCCGATTACATTTTCGGGGGAGCGGTATCGTGGCGGTCAAAGTTACAAAAGTGTGTTGCTTTGTCTACCACAGAGGCGAGTTCATTGCAATAATGAAGCTTGCAAAGAAATGCTATGGATGAAACGATTCTTGCATGAGTTAGGGGCAAGAACAACGGAAGTACGTCATGCATTGTGATAGTCGATTGTGCTATCCACTTGAGTAAGAATTCGAGTTTTCACTCAAGGTCAAAGCACATCGATGTGAGATATCACTGGATACGTGATATATTGGAATCCAAGCAATTACAGCTTGAGAAAATCCATACTAATGACAATAGTTCAGATATGATGACCAAGTCCTTACCTAAGGACAAGCACGAGTTTTGCAGAAGAAGCTGGCTGGAATCTTTGGAGCCCTCCACCTAAATCGGAAGGGGGAGATTGATGGGTTTTCCTCTTTAGGAGGAGAGAAAAAGAAGGAGAGATAAACAATAAATAAAATAGTAAATGCAATTAAAGTGAGTACAAGAGAAGTTTTAGGAAATCAAAGTATAAGAAAATTAAAGAGAAAAACTCTCCTTATGTCATGGCCATATTTAGCGTAGAAGTTTGGCTATAAAAGTCATTCCCTTCTTTCATTTAAAAAATATTTGAGAAGAAACCAAAACAACAGAGTTTTGAGAGAAAGAAAAAACATCCTCACTTGTGTGAGAGAGAAAGCCTTTTGAGAGAAAAAATTCAAAAGAGAGTTTAGCCACCAATATTTTTGGTGAAATTATTTTTACAACTTTTGTAATCCCATTAATTTATAATGGAATATTTTTGTTGTCTCATTGTGATTATGCACAATGTGGGAAAAGTCTGATCCTGGGAATATAAATTATCCGCTGGCCTTGTATTAGGTGATTATATTTGGTATTTTTCCCAACACTTGGTGCAATAGTAAGCAAAGGAAAAAACTACTTTGCAACCATCTTATACATAATTTATGTAGCAGTTATGTAAGCAAATGATTCTATTCCTAACCACTTGATAACTCAAATTGAAATGAGAACAGAAAATGAAGTGTTGGTCTGAAGGCTTTTACTTCAAGTGAAAAACCTTAGCAACTACAATAATGTGGTAATTTCTTCTTTACTGATAGTGAGTCAAATTTAAACTAAACAGAAAAATAGAAAAGAATGTATACCTCTCTTCAGCTTCTTTAACCTTCGTTCGCCAAATCTCTTGATTTTTTATGAGCTTCCGATTGACCTAAGGGTAGAAATGACTAAATGGCAGAGTTCAAGCCAACAATAAAGCAGATGTAGGAGAAAAAGGAAACTATACCTCAGCTATGGCATTTCTTTCTTCTGTACACTTTTCCAGTTCATTTTGGATATCATGCATTCCGGAAGTCACAGCTTCCTCCACTGCTTCAGTTATAGAACTTTCCGCTTTACTTTTCGCCTCTGCTAGCAAAGATTCATAATACTAAAACAAAGAAGGTATTAAGATAACCATACTTCACAAACACATCATCAATTCATCAGTATTTGTGCATCAAAAGATCAACATATGGAGAGTATCATAGCAATTGTCCCAAACCCTTTCATCATAAGTGAATAGTCAATACTTATATTAATCCATCCAAGGATTCCTGTTCACAGAATTATTCAAACCTCTCAAAGAAAGAATTTTAGGGATGGCAGTATTAACTCACTTGTCTTTGAGTCTCCGACTGAGATGCTAGAAGACGATTGTATTCATCCACCTTCTGTTCTCAAGTTTAACAACAACTACTCAGTGACCGTGCATGGGAAAGAAAAATGATAAATTTAGAGCGAGATGCTAACTGAAATAATAACGCAAGATACCATATGATAAGCAACAACCAAATGTTTAACATTGGGCCATTAAATGATACTGAATTTCATATGTGAATTTTTTTTTGGACATATCATCCCCATTCTATCAAATAACTATATGGGCCTATTTCTATACGACAATGCAGTATACGCACTAGGTTTTTTATACAGGGTCCAGTGTTAGTCACAGCGAAGAAAATCATAACAGAGATGCATACTTTTTTATTTCAGACTAATCTGTCCAAGCTAGTTTTAGCATAAATAAAAGGCATTCAGGAGTTAAATATATGAGAAACACACCGCTTCAACTTTGCTGTTGAAAAGGGCCTCATTAATTCCTAAATCTTCACGACATTCGCACATACCACAATCTTCTTCCAGTGACATACAGCGAAAATCCATCCCCTCCAACTTGCCATCAATTTTAGACTGGTTCTGGTTCAGTCTATGAACATAACTGTCACCTACGTAATCCCAAATTTGCTGTGTTTTAAAATCAAGAGAATAGCAATGCTGAGTTTCTTTCCAATGCCGAATAGCATGTCCTTCTTTATATCTAGATAAAAAAAATAATGATATTAAAATCTTTTCTTTAAAAAACAAAAGCATATAACCTATCAAGGACAGCAAGTTGTATTAATTAGTGGATTATGAACACAAGTTATTAGTGAAAACTGGGGAACTGATACTAATAAGTTACCTTCCACATCCAACAAATCCACAAATCATGCAAACCCAGAGATCATCTAGTGTTCCACAAATAAAACAGGTTGGCTTCTCATCCTGCTGCTGACAGAATCGACAGACCTGAAATATAATCATCATAAGCTCTTTACAATAGATTTCTCCACCAATATAATAATCCTTCCATGTGCTACTTCCAATAAAACCACTATTTGAAACTGCACTCAGTACAGGATATTCCAGCATAATAAACACAACATGAAACAATCTAACTACAGATAAAATACTGATGACTGATGAGGTTTTGGCAATACAGCTAATATGAAGACACTCTATTTCCATAAGCACATATGAAGATGTAGCTGACACTAATTTCCTTCCTTCCTCATTTTTGAGAAAATCGAAATGAATCACGGATTACAGCTTCTTTAAATTAATAATTGGGGAGAAAATACAACAACAACAACAACAACAACAACAACCAAGCCTTATCCCACTAGGTGGGGTCAGCTACATGGATCATACGGCGCCATAATGTTCTATCATGAATCATGTTAATAGTTAAATCATTGGCCTCCAAATCTTTCTTAATAGTTTCTCCTATAGTTTTTCTTGGCCTACTTCTACCTCTAGCTATTGGATTGCCATCCACTTGGTCCACTCTCCTTACTACAGAATCTAAAGGTCTCCTCCATACATGCCCAAACCACCTAAGTCGAGATTCAACCATCTTTTCTACAATAGGTGCTACCCCAACTCTCTCTCTAATGCTATCATTCTTAATTCTATCACGTCTAGTTTTTCTGCTCATCCAGCGCAACAACCAAATGTTTAACATTGGGCCATTAAATGATTCTGAATTTCATATGTGAATTTTTTTTTTGGACATATCATCCCCATTCTATCAAATAACTATATGGGCCTATTTCTATACGACAATGCAGTATACGCACTAGGTTTTTTATACAGGGTCCAGTGTTAGTCACAGCGAAGAAAACAACCAGAGACTATAATTTTATCCTACAAAATAAAAAAAATGCTACTAAATATAGGAGTTTGAGCTTATGTAAGATCCCAACATTTTTGCTAAAATCAATTTTCTAATACATTGACACCATTCATTTTGATGAAATTCAGTATGAAAGGCTTCTGTTGCTGTTGTTTTACGCCATTCATTATGGGATTTAAGGTGTGAAATTCCGTATTAACATCATGATAAGATGTCTAACAAAAAATACAATGTACTTTCAACTTCTGAAGACAATCCATTAAAAGAATGACGTAACAAATTCTATCCAATTAAACAAGTTTGGATAAATAACAGGAGCTTATAGCAACCTCAGTACAGTTTACAGAGAGAGAGAACAAACAATAAGTGGGAAGCTCTTGAACTTGTATGAATCTATCCAAAAAGGAGGCCAAGTTAATGTGTTTTAAATGCAAATTAACCCCAAGATTGTTTCAAAGCTTCCCTATATATAGACTCCAAAAACAATTTAGCAACATGAATGATTAAGCTTCTCATCAATCAAGATCATCCTCCTGGTACCCACAATGCTCAAAGCGCTAAGGTTTAAACTAGCATGTTAGGACAACAGAATCACCTAAACCAACCAAAAGCGGAAGTAGATTTGAAGGAATGAAGAAGCCGCTTACCTGGCAAGATAAGTAAGTCCACTTTGAGACACAAGGGCATTGAAATGAGTGGTCACAACGTGTTGTGAGTATTCCACTTGTATCTGGGTCCAATCTCTCTAGCATTCAAACAGTAAAATATAAGACAGATATCATAAACACCAAAGCAAACACAAAGTGACAACAAATACAAATGTAACTTACCAAGGCAAACTGGGCAAGTTGGTATTTCTGTACAACCAGCAGGAGGAGTCCCAGCAACTTCAGCGTATTCCAGTACTCCACGGAATGTAAAAATAGAATATGGCATACCTCTGCCTAAATGTTTATCATCATTTGAAAAAATAAAAAAACAAAACAAAGGGTAAATATTAAGCAAGAAAAAGTAAGAGTTTAATCAGTATGCTAATAATAAATTTTTGAGACTGTAAAGTGTAAACCAATCAAAAATCATGCTAAAGATGACTAATAAGGTAGTCACGATAAAAATCAAACATTTATAATAATGTGTTAATTTATAATTGGTTGAAGGTAAAAAAAATTATACCGACTGCCGGTGGATATCAATTAAACCCAGAAAGTAATTTCAACAAGGTATTTAAGAAATATACACATAAATATAAGCATGGAAAATAATTATGGCAAGACAATACCTCGCCAGGAGAAAACTTGTTGGCATTAAAATTGCTATAAAATGCATCAGCTGCAAACTGATCATTAAGCTTGATCAACACACTATAGCGATCTTCCATCCCATCATTCCTGCAAAGTGAACCGAAGAGTTTAGTATTAAAGCAATAAACTAGTTTAATTAAAAAGAGGCAATGATTTGAATTGATTATGGAGATGGTAGTAGTACCTGATGAAGAGAAGGTAGTGGAAGTGGTGGAGGTGGGCCCCACAGAATCGAATGAAATCGTCGAAGGAGAGGTAATTGGGGACGGCGAGGATGAAAATGAGAGAGGAACGAGAGGTAGGGTTTGGGAGTGACGAATGCGAAGCGTTTCGGAACAAGTGAAGTACGCCTCTGCGTTCGTTCAAATTAGGGTTCCATTGGGATATGATTTCGGGATCAAGAGGTTGCTCTGCCTCCACTGAGTGGACTCGGAGGAAGAACATCGCCGGAAATTGCAGCTACAGCACACTCTGTGTCCGAATTCTCAAATTTAAAAAATGAAAGGGCTCAAAATTAAAACTAAATTAATTCTCCTTTCCACTTTCTACTCACTTCTAGTTAGTTCTGAGACAAAGGACCCGCCTTAGGTTAGTTAAGGTATTATAGATTTTTTTTGGTAAACTTGGTTGATTTAATTTTTTTATTTTATGAATTTACTTTATTTTTTTTTATATTTTTTGAACAAATTTTTTTATACTTAATTATTATGTAATTTAGTTTTAAGTGAAAATTATAAAATTAATCATTCGCATATCATTGAAGTATTAAGATTTTGCTTTTATAATTGATTTATTGATATTTATAATTAAAATTCGTGAAATGCAGTTTTATTGAAGATTTTGTGTCCTATAGTATTAATTATTTAGATGAAATGATGAAACGATAATACGCTAATTGTAATTGCAATTATTTTCAGACTAAAGGCTCAATTTGGTCCCTGATAAAAACAATCGGGTCTGAAATAGTCCCTATAAAAAAAAAACTATTCATTTAGTCCTTAAGAATGTGTTTACCGGGACAGATTAATCCATCTGTGAGTTGACCACCTTTGACCGCGGGTTACTTGCTGACGTGTCAGTATCCATTTCTCAGAAACCAAAACGCATGCCGTTTCTCCTCCCAGGGGAACTGAATTTCCTTCTTCTTCCTCCAGCTTCGACGTTTCTCCTCCCAGGGGAACTGAATTTCCTTCTTCTTCCTCCAGCTTCGTTCACATTTGCTCTGCAAAGAAAGACCACACGAAGGAGAACAAGTGAAGGGGTTCGCGTCTTCCAACTAGCTCAAGGGTGAAGAATCGTGTGAATCAATCCGATTTATGAAGGTAATGTTTCTTATTCTTCCCTAATCTCTATGATTTTGGGTTTTTCGTGTTTGAAATATGGAGAATCGAGTGTTAGGGTTTAGGGTTTGTGTTATTGCTGATTTTGGCTTTCTCATGCATGGGTGGGTCTGATGTTTCTGTGGTCCCTTCTTCATTGTTTATCCATTTTTGGATTGTTGAATGCTTATTTTACATACAAATGTGGTCCCTTTGTCAATGTGTTGGGTGTGTGTCATTTGGGTGTCGTTTGTGTGGGCCCATGTGTTGGGTGTCCCTTTAATTTCTGCTGAGTTGTTTGTTTGTTTCTTATTTGCAGATGATTACACATATTCGCTTCTTCTTTCACCATGGAGGAAAGCTGGTAAGGCAGGATGGGGTACTGAAATACATTGATGGGAGGGTCAACACCATGCCACCAATTGATGTTGACTTAGTCAACTATTTTGATTTGGTGGTGATGTTCAAGAACTTGGGGTACTATGACTTCAAGGCTATGTGGTGGATGCATCCGGGTCGTAAGGATTTTGTGACTGGTTTAAGACCAGTTGAGGGAGACAATGACATCAATCGCATGTGTGAGGTTGCTATGGAGTACAAGGCTGGAGAGTATTACATAATGCACTTGTATTTTGAGCATCCGGTTCTAGGTGTGTGACGCGCTGTCGCGCACGCGTCAAAAGATGAGCGGTTAGTAAAAATGTAGTTTAGAATGCGACAACTCGGGTATCGTATCACAAGGACTCTCGTAATGTTATTATCACAGAAAATCAGTTTTCTTGGGGGGTTTTGGAATTCAAGTTAAACAAGGAAAACAAAGCAGAAAACTAATGTAAACTAAACAATTACCAATTAAGCTAAGCGATCAACCTACTGCTTTCGGTTTCCCACTATCATCGGTTCATATAAATCCAAGCCCTAAGCGGATTCTAAACCCTTTTCGATTGTAACATCAATTAACAAGCGAAACCGACGCTACGAGACATATGTTCCTAATTCCGAATTAAGCAAACGGATTAAGCCCTTCGTGAATTAAGCAAACACGAATTGAACGCACGCGAATTAAGCAAACGCGATTAAGTTTAGGAACACACAATCATCGAAACAAATCAATACCCATTCGATACAAACTGAATTAAGCAAACAGAGAATATAGAATAGATATTGAAAGAGAGTAGCAATTAAATCAGGAATTACATAACCTCAAGCGGCAGTGCGAACCGATTACAGCAGATTGATCAAGGAGACTAGTTCTCCATCAAAAACGCAATACAACCAGAGAAATTCGAAACAAGGATTAGAAAAAAAAAAAGATAATTCTGTTCTGCCCTAAACAGCTATTTATAACTTTCAGAAACTGCGCATTCTCGCGAGGCGAATATTAAAATGGCGCCTTCTTGAATTTGTATTCTCGCGAGGCGAGTGTAATTCTCGTGAGGCGAGTCTTCAAAACCTGGGTTGTCACAGCCGTGATGCCTATCACGTCCAGGCCGTGATGGTCTCTGTCTTCGGGTGCTTATCTGTCATGGCCGTGACCTTCATCACGGCCAGGCCGTGATGGTCTCTGTCTTCAGGGGTTTCTCTTCACGCCCGTGATGGTTGTCACGGGATGACTGTGATGCTTGCTGACTTCATGCTCGCGAGGCGAGCGATAGTTCGCGGGGCGGGCGAGAGAACATGACTTTTCCGGCACATGCTTGGTCTTCAATCTCGCGAGGCGAGTAACCTCTCGCGGGGCGAGTGCTTCCAGGATTGCAATTTCCATTGTTTCCCTCATTCCTTGGACTCTAAGTTAACCTGAAAACATGAAAAAGTCATAAGTGCTTTATTTGACTCGAAAACTGGCTAAATAACCCTAAATCTACTTAAGGGACTCAAAACCTTGCTTGAGGACAATCAAGCCTAATTTGGGTGAAAACGAGATTAAACTCGAATAAAACCATGGTCTTTACTAGTCAAAAACTAGTCGAGTCAGAGGCTGATCAGTGTGCAAGATGCAGTCTTTGTTGATCCAGATGAGGTGGAGGAGAATGTTCAGGAAAATGGTTCTACACCAATTGAAGCTTCATTCGAAGACTTGATGACTGATGATGACTATGACAGTGCGGAAGATTCTCCTTATAGGCCTCCTCCAGTGACTGACAGTGGTAGTGATGAAGGTTACATGAGGAAGCAAAAAAGAAAAGTGAAGGGCAAGAGGGCAGCCCCCACTGTCTCATCTTTAGATAGTGAGAGGGCTGAAAATTGTGACATCAACTCACTTGAGAAGAATGGTTACCAAACTTACTCTGAGCAGATGAAAACCCCAGACTCTATTGACGACGAGGGCAACTCAAGGCCCACATTCCCAGTGGCCAACTCAGATATCTCATTTGGACAGGTTAGGCTACAGGCTGGTATGGAGTTTAAAAACTCGGAGGAGTTTAAGAATGTTGTGAAAGACTACAATATTGGACTTGGAAGGCAATTTGTATGGAAGAAGAATGATAAACAGAGGGCTAGGGCTGTTTGTAAGGTGAAGGAATGTCCATGGGTTGCTTTCTGTTCATGGAATAGCCTGGACAAGATTTACCAGTTGAAGACTCTGGTGGATGATCATACTTGCTGCAGGGTCTTTAAGAACAAGGCTGCCACCAAGAAGTGGGCTGCTAAGAAACTGGAGAAGCGATTATTGACACAGCCTGAGCTTAAAAGGAGTCAGGCTTTTGACATTTTCAAGGAGGATTTTACGGTGCACCTTAATGATAAAAAGTTGTCAAGAGCATTGAGAGCAGCTAGGCTTGCTGTGGAAGGTTCAGAAAAAGATCAATATGGTAGGACATGGGACTACCTTGCTTGAGAGGTGTTGAAAAGCAACCCAGGATCAATCGCTAGGATGGATGTTTCACCCAAAATGGAAGGCCCCCCTTTGTTTGATCGCTTGTATATCTGTTTGGAGGGCCTCAAGTCAGGTTTTAAGGCTGGTTGTAGGCCACTCATTGGCCTAGATGGGTGTTTTTTGAAGGGTTATTATGGCGATCAGCTGCTGTCAGCTGTTGGGCAAGATGCAAACAACGAGTTTTATGTCATAGCTTATGCCGTAGTGGATGCTGAGACAAAGGATAATTGGAAGTGGTTTCTCACACTTTTGGAAGGGGATATAGGCTGTCATGAGAGATATGGATGGAACTTTATATCAGATCAGCAGAAGGTATATGGTTACCGTGAATCTGTTTCTGTTTGTCATATTTTGCAGTGTGTTTCTATCATGTGTAGTGCATGTTAATAGAGACTAATTTGGCTCACGATCATGTTTGTTAGAGACTAATTTGTCCCACGAATAATGTATAGAATATTGAATTATGCTTATTATAACTGTTCCAACATATTCATTGCTGCAGGGTTTAGTGCATGCTCTTAAGGAGGTTATGGCAGGTGCACATCACAAACTGTGTGCTTCACATTTGGAAAAACTTTATCAAGCACTGGAAGGACAAGGATCTGTGTGGGATTGTTTGGGAATGTGCAAAGAGCACAACTGGGGCAGAGTTTAAGACAACTAAGCAAAGACTAAGAGGCCTGAATGAAAGGGCATACGACTACCTGAATGCTATTGAGCCAAGTGCATGGGTGAAGGCCTATTATAGCCATTGGCTCAAAGTAGATAACATAACTAATAACATGTGTGAGGTCTAGAATAGTAAGATACTCAAGTACAGAGATAAACCAATTTTGACCATGCTGGAAGAGCTACGATGTTATTTGATGAGGAGGCATAGCGGCCACATGAGGGTGTTGGGGTCATACAAAGGAAAAATACCACCAGTACAACAGAAGAAGCTAGAAAAAATGAAGCTTGAGAGCAATAAGTGGACACCTACCTGGACAGGTGACCCAGACAATGAGAAGTCTGAAGTTCAGAGATATGGATCAAAGGTTGGAGTGAGCTTGAGTCAGCAGACATGCACATGCAATCACTGGCAGCTAACTGCCATGCCTTGTGCTCATGCCATAGCAGTTATAGCCTATAAGAATGAGTGTCCTGAGGATTATGTGCATCAATGCCTAACAACGGAAGCCTTTAATGCAACATATCAGCACTGGATCCACCCAATTCCCAGTAAAGAATTTTGGTCAGAAACTGACTACCCAAAACCTGAACCACCAAAACTGAAGAGGCCTATTGGTAGGCCAAAGAAGCACAGAAGAAAGGATGTTGCATCTGAAGAAGCTCCAGGCATTCAACAAAACAAAGTTAGAAAGAGGTATGAAGTCAGGTGCTTTAAGTGTGGAGAAGCTGGACATAATGAGAAGACTTGCAAGGGACCAGCTAGACCTGAAGTTACTAGGAAAAGGAGTCCAAAGAAGCCTATAGAAAATGCAGCACAAGAAGAGGTGCCGTTGACACAATCACAGTCTCAGGAAGAAAATGCAACACAGGTAACTTGGTGTACAAAGTTTTGGGTTGTATTCATGTGTAATTTTCTTATGACATTTATTTTGTTTCAGACTCAGGAACCAGTTGAAGGAAACCAACAACCCATTCAAGGAACGCATACTACAGACTCTGCAATTCCACAAGAGACTAATCTGTCTCATATGAATTTTGTAAGGGATCATTTTGGCCCACTAAACATTTTGTAAGGGACCATTTTGGCCCACGATATTTACATGTTCAAAATTCCTCACTGGTTTGATCTGTCTGATTTCAGGAAATGAGTGATCAGAGTACACCACCGCTACCACCAGCTATAAGGCCAACACCTATCGGGCCACGTGGGACAGTTAGACCACGTTTAACTCTACCCCCTTTCACCCCAAGTCCTTCATCAGCAGTGGGAATACAATCAATACGAACACCACCACCTCCAGTTAGGCCATACAGAGCTCCAACATATGCTCAGGGTGAGGGAACTGTGTCAAATGAGACATTGGCAGCAGCAAGTAGTGAGACTGCAGAGAGGCTATTAAAGTTCATTCCAACACCTGGATACAAACCACCACCACCACCACTGCAAGATAATGGCAAGAAGAAAAAATGAAGAGTGAAGTGACAATGCAGAAGGAATTGAGTGATAAGTCTCTGGCTCGACTAGTTTTATAACTAGTAAGACCATGGCTTTTACACAAATTACTCGAGTTTAATCTCGTTTTCGCCCGAATTTGGATTTAATTGTCCTCAAGCAACATTTTGAGTTTCTTAAGTAGTTTAGGACATTTTAGTTAATTTTGAGTCAAATAAAGCATTTACTGTTATTTCATGTTTTCAGGTTAATAAGAAGAGAAAAAAGGGAAGGACTCTTGAAGCAGAAGCCATCACGGCCAGGCCGTGACACTGGTCACACCGTGATGATGAGCCACCCATGAAGATAAGAGAGCATCACGGCCCAGCCGTGATGACCATCACGGGCATGATAAGAAGACCCTGGAATTCAGAAAGCATCACGGCCCAGCCGTGACACCCATCACGGGCGTGATGAGAGAACCCTGAAGAACAGAATTGATCACGGCCCAGCCGTGATGGAGGTCACGACCGTGACAGATCAGCACCCAAAGTCAGAAAGCATCACGACCTGGCCGTGTGTTGAGTCACCGGCAAGTGTACCGGGTCGTCGTAAGTAATAAAACACAGTAAGTAATTACTGAGGTCGGACACAAGGATTGGACTACCAATTCTACCAATTCGCGAGAAATTCGATACGTTTAATCAAGTAACAGCAAGTGGTTGTGGAGAGAGAGAAAATAGGATCGCAATTCAAATCAACAAACTAATTAGAGATAAAGTATTAAAATATGGAATTAAACATCTAAGGTCACAAATCCACCTACCCAATCATGCATAGTTCCCAAGTGATGATGATTCTCTCCCTAAGTTCAATTGCAATGTCAACCAGGACCCCTAAATTCTCCTAATGACACTCTCATGCTCAATAGGACGTATTCAACAATTGAGTTAATTACTTACTAGGTCTCATAACCCAATCATCAAACTCTATTAAATCTTGTTCCCTATAAGGTTGCACTGATCTCCTACTCACTCTCGTGCAATATTCAATCAATGATCCCAATTCAAGTTCTAAACGCGAATTGCCTACTAAGCCTCATCACGTTAACTAGTCAATCACGCATGCATATGATCAACGCAATAAATTCAAAATTGGAAAACATGAATTGAGATAAAGGAGAGAAACATACATCACATTGAACTGCACCGTCATGGGTGGTTTCATTGATCCCTTAGACAAGGGGATTAGCCCCTCATGCTTGTAACAAGACACAAACAATTGGAGTTCATCATGTTTGTACAATAAGAAAAGAAAATAGGGAGACGCAACTCCAGAGAATCTCAAAAACGATCTAAAAACAAGTGGTTGACAAAAGGTTCCCATATGACCTAAAACAACCTATAAATAGGGATTCTGGTTCGTGCCCGCTCGGGGGGCGAGCAAGCTCTCGCGAGGCGAAATTCAGTTTTGGCTCCATCCTGATTTGAATGCTCGCAAGGCGAGATAGTGATTCGCGGGGCGAGACAGAGAGGTTGACATTTCTGGCACAGTCAGGCCTTCAGGCTCGCGAGGCGAGGTGGTGATTCGCGGGGCGAGACAGAAAGGGTGACTGTTGCTGTTCATGCTGGTCTTCAGGCTCGCGAGGCGAGCTCCTGTTTTGCGAGGCGAAACTTTTAGAATTTTTTTTCCACTGTTTTCTTCATTTTCCTTGACTCTAAGAGCTTCACTTTTAACCTGAAACAACAAAAGAAAACGAAAAGCGTAATTCTACTCAAAATAGACTCAAAACTACTAAAAACGCATAAAACGAATCAAAGTCTAACTTGGGAACAAAACAAGGCAAATTTGGGAGATTAGCGAGGTTGACTCGCCCAATTAGGCACAAAATCTACCCCTTTTCTAGCTAGAAACTAGATGAGCCAGAGGCTTATCAAAACACCCCAAACTTAAACCTTGCTTGTCCTCAAGCAAGCTAAAACTCAAAAAGACTCAACAGTTGGCAAGCTTGAAGGATTCAATCAATTTTTGCACAGATTTCATGCAATTTAACACAACAATTTTTCCTCAATGTTTCCCCCCTTGCAAAAATGTAATCCCCACATTCATTTACTTTAAACACTTGAGAATTCCATCATTCATGCAATCAGTAATCTGAGCAAGGGACCCAAGTTACACACAAAAGGGAGATCACAAATTTCAAACAATTGCCTTCCTCACAAGGGCATTTAATATTTCACTCATTCGCTCAATTTGTCTAGGCTATAAACTTTTCACTCAAGTTCACATTTCAAGAGCACTTCCCATGAATTTGATTTTCATCTCAAACAAAGTTCCCACGAAAACATGCATGCAACATCAAATGGTCTTTTAAAGGTTGTAATGGGGCCTGGCTAAAGGTAGGATATTCAAAGGTACTAGGCTTAAGCCCCTAGGAATTAAGAGAGCATGAGCATTTTGACACATTGAACTTCTACTCAAATTCCTTTTTCCATTTTTCCTTTTTGCCTTGGGTGACTACAGTCTTTCTCTTCTAATACCCTTTTTTGACATTTTGTTACTTTTCTTCTTCTTTTTTTCTCTTTTTTTTTATTTTGCCTTTGGCTCCAACCTTTATTTTTTCTTTTTCTCAACCCAGAATGACATATCATACCTTGTAGCCACCCCAAACTTACTTTCTTGCAATCCCTCTCTTGCTAAGCTTCCATGCTCTCCTAATCCTAAGATCGGGTCAACATGTTTTTTTTTTCCAGATTTTTGGCTTATAATATAGGGTCATCAAGAAACAATAGGCTAATCAGGCTCAATGTGGCTAACTAGGGAACATGCATTAGGGATGGTTCTTTTAGGCCAAGTAGTTATTTCAAAGAAAATTGCCTAAATCATTTGATGCAAGCACATAAACATGCAAACCATGAAGAGATTCAAGCAAATTCGGGAAAGTGAAGCTTAAAAGCGATTCACACAATTAAGAACATGTTTGAGGCTCAAATTCTCACTTGGACATTTTTGCAAATTGTTTGACCGAGATACAATTCCTAGTGTGTGCACCCCATCACCCCAAACTTGTCATAAATCAAGCAACCACAATAAAATTTCTCAAGGTTCAATTTTCAATTTTTCACATGGGGATCAAGTTTTCAATTTTCAGAACCTAGGGGGAAATCATCAATGGTCAACATAATTCATGCAGTCAATATATGCTAAATTTAATTAAAATCCACCAAGCTTGCCGACACAACACTCACACACATACTCTTGATCTTCTCAAATTATTCAAGAGCGAAATTCAAAAACAAATGAAAAGAAAAGAAAGAAAACAAGAACAAAGCAATGCAATTGGTTCCCTCCCCCACACTTAAGGCATACATTGTCCTCAATGAAAGAAAATAAATATAAAATAAGCGCGAGGGAAAGGAGAGGGAAAAGAAAACCCTAATTGCAGATTCGCGAGGCGAAACATCACTCGCGAGGCAAGTCTGGAACAATTGTTCCTCACACTTTCCAGAACCGCGGGGCGAGTAATAGCATGCGAGGCGAATCTGGAATTCCAACAGCTGATGATGCCTAGATTCGAGAGGCGAAAGTGGCTCTCGTGTCGCGAGACAGAAGCATGAGCAAGCCTCTGAGATTCAAGGCTTCTATCTTGCGTGGCCACTGTGGATTCGTGGGGCGAATCTGGTTTTTTTTTTTTTTTTACAGAATCTTAAATAAAATAAAAATAAAGGATACCTAGCTTGGGTTGCCTCCCAAGTAGCGCTTGTTTAAAGTCCTAAGCCTGACTCAAGTCATCCCTTCGTTGTTGAGCTTTTCACTTGCACACTCATCTTTTGGGAGACTCGGTAAGGCTTCCATGGTTTTTAAGCACTCAAGATGGTCCTCATCCCCCAAGGGGTCTTCTTCCTCACTATCATCATCATGGGATTCTACCAACACTTGTGTAAGTGAAGAACTATGGGCTTCTCTAGTGGCCTTTGCCTTGACAATTGAGTCCACCATATCCACTCGATACACATCTGCCCTGTCAGTGGGGTGCTTCATTGCTTCAAAGACATTGAAGACTACAGTATCATCTTGCACCCTTAGGGTGAGTTTCCCTTTTTGCACATCTATCAAGGCACGCCCAGTGGCCAAGAAGGGCCTACCCAATATGAGAGGGATCTCGACGTCTTCATCCATATCAAGCACCACAAAATCCGCCGGAAATATGAACTTGTCCACCTTCACTAACAAATATTCGACCACCCCATAAGGATATTTTATAGAATGATCGACTAGTTGGAGTGACATCCGTGTATCCTTGACTTCTTTGATCCCCAACTTCTTCATCATAGAGAGGGGCATCAAGTTGATGCTTGCCCCTAGATCACACAACGCCTTTCCTAGAGTCATCTCCCCAAGGGTGCATGGTATAGAAAAAGAACCGGGATCCTTCAACTTTGGAGGTAGTTTTCTTTGAATAATGACACTACACTCCTCGGTCAAAGCAACCGTTTCCTCATCCACTATTTTCCGCTTCTTGGAGAGGAGCTCCTTCATAAACCGGGCATAAGATGGCATTTGTTCCAAGGCTTCCGCAAATGGAATGTTAATTTGAAGTTTGCAGAAGACATCAAGGAATTTATGGAACTGCTTATCTTGTTGAGGCTTCTTCAATCTTTCAGGATATGGTACCTTCATGTAGGGCGGGAGGTCTTTGGGTTCAACCCACTTCTTTAATCGGAACTCTTCATCTACAAGTTTTAACCTTCCCCCTTGCTCCGGTGCCTTGTCACTTACCAACTCCTCTTTCTCAGGTTGCTCTTCCTCAACATGTGGTTGTTCCGAGGCCTCAGCTTCTTGAGAACTAGTTGCACCCCTGTTAGATCCCAACACCCTACCGCTTCTAGTTGTGATGGCATTGCATTGGTTCTTAGGGTTGTTCTCGGTATCACCTGGGAAAGTGCCTGGGAGACGCTCATGTAGTTGCTTTGCGAGCTGAGCTATCTGCGTCTCTAGGTTCTGAATTGCCTCCCCTGTATGAGCTGCCAACTTGTCAATGGCTATGCTTGTATTGATTGACAACTTCTCAATTGCCGCATTAGTCTTTTCTATAGACAACTCCCAAGGTTGCCTTCCACCATCTGTTGTTTGCAATCGATTATGCCCTGGAAAAGCCTGCTGAGTATTGCGTTGATGGATCCCATAGTTTGGCCCCTGATTCTGCTGAGGTTGTTGTTGCCAATTTTGTTGAGGTTGTTGTTGCCCGGCTAGACCACCACTAGCATTACTCCAAGTGAAACCCGGATGGTCTCTCCTCATATAGCCCCTATTCTGATTCTGACTGTAATCATTCTGTCTGTTCCTCTGATAGTTGTTCTGGGGCACACTGTCATAGAAATTGTGGCATGAGTCCACATGTTCTTGAGAGAAGTTGAATGGACAACTCTGAGTGTCATGATCTCCATTACAATTATCACAACCCGGAGGCACTCCTTCGTGTATCACATTAACCCTTTTGTTTCCGGACAATGCCGTATTTTGCATCTTCAACAATTTATTCTGCTCTAGAATGGCTTCTATTGTTGCAGCACTGACTCCACTTGAGGTTTCCCTACCACGGTTGTAATCATTGTACGACATCTTCTCCAATAACGCCCATCCATCCTCAGCTGATAAATAAGAGAAGGATCCGCCCGTTGCGGCATCACAATTCATCTGGTAGAGGCGTAGCGCCCCCTTAACCCGTTAAAGAAATGTTGAACCTTGGAGACCGGGTCAAAGAAAGCCGAAGGACATCTTCTCAAGAGCACATTATACCTTTCCCAGGCTTCATTATAGGATTCATCTTCTGTCTGCCTGAAAGATGTGACGGCTACTATTGCTTGTGCCGCATTCTGAGGAGGAAAATATTTAGTGAGGAACTTTTGGGCCATTTGCTCCCATGTCCTGATACTGTTGCGATCCAAGCTGTAAAACCAATCGCGAGCGACATCCCTAAGAGAGAGAGGGAATAGCCGCAAGCGAAACTCATCTTGAGAAACACCTCTTGTCTTCTGCAAGTCACAAGCTTCAAGGAAGTGAGTGATGTGTCTACGAGGGTCTTGTTTGCCACTCCCATCAAACTGATTCTCACAGATCTGGGCTGTGACACATCCTTCCACTCTGAAGGAATCTGTATTGAGGTTGCCCCTCACAATAGAAGAAGAACAATCATCCAAGTTGGGTAGATTGTACTCGAAGAGAGGCTTGTAAGGAGGAGGGTTTGCTCCGGCCATCCTCTCAAAATTAATTGCTTCAAGCCTCTTTCGATCTCTGGCTTCTTTCCTTAATCGCTTCTCAGTCCTGGTGATCTCCGAATCAAATAGCAAGTCCTCTTGTGAAAGGGTACCTCACATAGAAAAACAAGGCAAGACCAAGTGGAATCAAAGAAGTAGAGAGAAATAATAGTAGATAAATAACAGAAAAATAAAAATAAAAAACAACTTAACCAAAGGATCAAACTTCCCTAGAATTAGGAAAATTGGTTGTGCCAATCCCCGGCAACGACGCCAAAAACTTGTTGAGTCACCGGCAAGTGTACCGGGTCGTCGTAAGTAATAAAACACAGTAAGTAATTACCGAGGTCGGACACATGGATTGGACTACCAATTCTACCAATTCGCGAGAAATTCGATACGATCAAGTAACAGCAAGTGGTTGTGGAGAGAGAGAAAATAGGATCGCAATTCAAATCAACAAAATAATTAGAGATAAAGTATTAAAATCTGGAATTAAACATCTAAGGTCACAAATCCACATACCCAATCATGCATAGTTCCCAAGTGATGATGATTCTCTCCCTAAGTTCAATTGCAATGTCAACCAGGACCCCTAAATTCTCCTAATGACACTCTCGTGCTCAATAGGACGTATTCAACAATTGAGTTAATTACTTACTAGGTCTCATAACCCAATCATCAAACTCTATTAAATCTTGTTCCCTATAAGGTTGCACTGATCTCCTACTCACTCTCGTGCAATATTCAATCAATGATCCCAATTCAAGTTCTAAACGCGAATTGCCTACTAAGCTTCATCACGTTAACTAGTCAATCACGCATGCATATGATCAACGCAATAAATTCAAAATTGGAAAACATGAATTGAGATAAAGGAGAGAAACATACATCACATTGAACTACACCGTCATGGGTGATTTCATTGATCCCTTAGACAAGGGGATTAGCTCCTCATGCTTGTAACAAGACACAAACAATTGGAGTTCATCATGTTTGTACAATAAGAAAGGAAAATAGGGAGACGCAGCTCCGAGAGAATCTCAAAAACAATATAAAAACAAGTGGTTGATCGAACGCAGCTGTAGCCACGCGCAAAAAAGAACGAGCGGTTATGAAAATAATGTAGTATAGAGCGACAACTCGGATCGTCTCTCAAGGACTCTTAGGTGTTGTTATTATTAATGTAAAAGTTAGAAATGGGGGTTTTGGATTGAAACTAAAATAAAGAAAACAAAACAGAACAAAGAAAGAAAACAGAGCAAGAAAAACAGTTAACAAATAAACTAAAGCGATTAACCTATCGCTTTTGGTTTCCCAACTATCATCGGTTCATGCAAATTCCTAGCCCTAAGCAAATTCTAATCCCCTCCCGGTTGTAGCAATAATTCACAAGTGGAACCACTACTACAGATATATGTCCCTATTACCGAATTAAGCAAACGGGGTTAAGCACTTCGTGAACTAAGCGAACACGAAACGTACACACGCGGATTAAGCAAACGCGATTATATATAGGAACATGATATCACCGAGATAAACCAACACAACACAATATACTCCTGAATTAAGCAAACAGAAATATAAAGCATGGCATTGAAAAGAGAAAAGGAAATGAAAACAGGAAATACAAGAACCTCAAGTATGGATAGAAGCCAATTACAGTAGATTAATCTAGGAGACTAGCTCTCCATTACAGAAGAAAACAATAAACTAAGAAAAACAAAAGACTAACAAGCTCAGAAACTAGCCAAAACTGGCTAATTCTGACCCCTAAAAACTAGCTAACTTATCATTCTGCCATAGAGCAGTTTATATACAAATTCTGGAATCCAAGTCCTCGCGAGGCGAAGCACTGCTCGCGAGGCGAATTATGCGAAAGGTCTGCAACTCTTGGTCTTCTCGCGAGGCGAACTCTTCAAATTCCCAACTGTAACGCCCGTGACCTTCAACATGCCCAAACCGTGATGCTCTCTGACTTCCAAGGTAGCATTATTCGCGAGGCGAGTCAATTCTTCGCGGGGCGAGACAGAAAGTTTTGCAATTTTCAGGAACAGTCACCTTCTGGTTCGCGGGGTGAACAGTCTTATCGCGGGGCGAGAAACTCCAGAATTATTCCTTTTTTATTAACCTGAAAATAGAAAATAAAAGTAAATACTTTATTCACTCTAAATCAACTAAATTAACTTAAAAACACTTTACAGACTCAAAATACTACTTAAGGACAATAAAGTCTAATTTGGGTGAAAATGATATAAAATTAGCACAAAGCCAAGGTCTTTACTAGTTATAAAACCAGTCAAACAGAGGCTCATCAAAATACCCCAAACTTAAACTTTGCTTGTCCCCAAGCAAACTAAAACTTAAACAGGACTCAAACTTGGCAAAACATGGCAAGCTTAAGAATTCAATCAACTTTCACACAGATTTCAAGCAATTTATCAAAATATTTTTTTCAATGTTCCCCCTTTCAAGCAAAGTAATCCCCACAATCATTTATTCTAAACAATTGAGAATTTCATCATTCAAACAATCATTAATCAAAGCAGGGGATCTAAGACACACACAAAAGAGAGATCGCCATATCCAAACAACTGCCTTCCTCACAAGGGAAGTTTGTGTTTCACTCAATCGCCGCTTTGTTTGTGTCAGGCTTTCACTCAATTTCACTTTTAAGAGCACTTCCCATAAATTTGATTTTCATCTCAAAATGATTCCCACAGAAAACATGCAAGCAACATCAGAAGGTCTTTTATGGGTTGTAATGGGGCCTGGCTAAGGGTAGGATATACAAAAGAACTAGGCTGAAGACCCTAGGAACTAAGAGAGCATGAACATTATTTACACTTTGAAATTCACTCAAGTTCCTTTCTTAATTTTTTTCTTTATGCTTCTGGGTGGCTACAACCTTTTTATTTCTTTTTGGCATTTTTGCTTTTTTTTATTGTTTTTCTATTTTTTTCTATTTCTTTTCTATATTATTTTTTTTCTCAATCCCAAACAACATATTACACCTCGCAGCCACCCCAAACTTTAGTTTCTCGCACCCATTCTAAGATTCCATGCTCTCCTAATCCTAAGATCGGGTTAACATGGTTTTCCAGACTTTTGGGCTTATAACATTAGGTTATCAAGAATTAATCAGGCTACAGGCTCAAAAGGGCTAACTAGGGAACATGCATTAGGAATTGGTTTATTTTAGGCTAAGTAGCTATTTACAAAGAAAATGCCTAAATCATATGAAGCAAACACATAATCATGCAAATCAAAAAGAGATTCAAGCAAATTCAGGAAAGTGCAACTTAAAAAATGATTTTCACACAGTTTAAAACATGTTGGAGGCTCAAAACCTCACCTGGACATTTATGCAAATTATTTGACAGAGATTCTATCCCTAGTGTGTGCTTCCTATCACCCCAAACTTATCATAAATCATGCCATCATAACAAAATCTCAAAGTTCAGTTTTCAATCACATGGGGATCATATTTTCAATTTTTCTCAAATACTAGGGGAACAAATCAACAATTAACATGCAATCCATCTATGCAAATTCAACCAAATCCAATAAACTTGCCATAACCAAGACACAAACACAACTCCTGAGCTTCTCAAATTATTCAGGAGCTTTATTAAAAACAAAACAGAATTAAAGTAAGGAAAAGAAAATTAAAAAGGAGAAAGGGTTAAGAAAAACTCATTGAAGGGCGGTTCCACCAGGATCCCATTGCTTGTAGCATGAGGCCCACATGGTGGCCAAAGGACTGAAATTCATTCCAAGCCTCCCTAACTTGCAGCCTTGATGCGGAGGTGAGTACTTGACAATTATAATAACTCCACCCAGTGCGGCGGACTTCTCACTACCTCTCGGGTCACAGATGACCTCCTTCTCAATAAAGTCTCCCCAATAGAAGTGGGGCTCAACCTCTTGGATTGGCCATGGTGCAAGATCCAAGGGCTTAAACTCCATCACTGGTTCCTCGGGGGGAGATGGCAAACAGTTAGAAACGGTTACCGGTGCTGCTTTAACTTCTGCAATGTCTTCATCCACTGCACTAACAAATTTTTCACCTGCTATACATGCAGAGATTTCAGCACACACCAAACAAAGGTTAGAGTTAGTACATATATTACAAGAAAATGAATCGAAAACAGTTAGAATGTCCGGGAATTCTTCACACAAGTGCATCCACCCCATTACTTTCAATACATGCAATTGTTTTACTTGAATCATCTACTCCCAAAGGTTCTTCTTTATCTTCGAGCACGGGGAGCAGATGCCCTCTTGATCCTCCTTTTCCAAGTTTCTGAAAAAAAAAAACCTGCAAAACGATCTGCATTTTCTATTTTTCCCGAAAAGTATAAACCTCAGAAAACATTCTACACACAAAGCGGTTCCATCACAATAACAAGCATTAGGATCGGGGATTCAACACATAATTCATCATCAACAGAAACATTATCAAAATCATCATCGAAAATATTTTCAAGAATGACTTGTGAATCTTTATGTTCTTCAATGGGCTGTGGATTTAGCATTGCAGCCGAGTTGGTGGTAACTTGATCAATTAGAGCGGACAATTTCCGAGATTCACTTTGGCTCCTCTCGGTATTCACCTCCATCCTCTGTTGATATTCAAGATCTTGTTGTGCCATCCGTTGATTGTTCTCTTCCATTTGTTGTAGCATTGAAGCAATCTCATCCAAGGTGCTCTGTGAAGGTTCGGAAGGTGCAGAGGTGGTCACTTGGCTAGGATAGTATGGTGGTGGCTCACTAAAATTAGGATAATACATGCAAGGTGGTGGTTCATAATAAACATTAGGCAAATATCCATACATGTAATTATCCATGGCAATCAAACATCCAGACAAAGCAGACAGAACTAATTAGCAAAGATTATTTTTTTTTTTACAAAATATTTTCTGCTAATAACAACAAACCAGAGTCCCCGGCAACGGCGCCAATTTTTTGAACGCGCTGTCGCCACGCGCCAAAAAGAACGAGCGGTTATGAAAATAATGTAGTATAGAGCGACAACTCGGATCGTCTCTCAAGGACTCTTAGGTGTTGTTATTATTAACAGAAAAAGTTAGAAATGGGGGGTTTTGGATTGAAACTAAAATAAAGAAGACAAAACAGAACAAAGAAAGAAAACAGAGAGCAAGAAAAAGCAGTTAACAAATAAACTAAAGCGATTAACCTCATCGCTTTTGGTTTCCCAACTATCATCGGTTCATGCAAATTCCTAGCCCTAAGCAAATTCTAATCCCCTCCCGGTTGTAGCAATAATTCACAAGCGGAACCACTACTACAGATATATGTCCCTATTCCCGAATTAAGCAAACGGGGTTAAGCACTTCGTGAACTAAGCGAACACGAAACGTACACACGCGGATTAAGCAAACGCGATTATATATAGGAACATGATATCACCGAGATAAACCAACACAACACAATATACTCTCGAATTAAGCAAACAGAAATATAAAGCATGGCATTGAAAAGAGAAAAGGAAATGAAAACAGGAAATACAAGAACCTCAAGTATGGATAGAAGCCAATTACAAGAGATTAATCTAGGAGACTAGCTCTCCATTACAGAAGAAAAAACAATAAACTAAGAAAAACAAAAGACTAACAAGCTCAGAAACTAGCCAAAACTGGCTAATTCTGACCCCTAAAAACTAGCTAACTTATCATTCTGCCATAGAGCAGTTTATATACAAATTCTGGAATCCAAGTCCTCGCGAGGCGAAGCACTGCTCGCGAGGCGAATTATGCGAAAGGTATGCAACTCTTGGTCTTCTCGCGAGGCGAACTCTTCAAATTCCCAACTGTAACGCCCGTGACCTTCAACATGCCCAAACCGTGATGCTCTCTGACTTCCAAGGTAGCATTATTCGCGAGGCGAGTCAATTCTTCGCGGGGCGAGACAGAAAGTTTTGCAATTTTCAGGAACAGTCACCTTCTGGTTCGCGGGCGAAACAGCCTTATCATGGGCGAGAAACTCCAGAATTATTCCTTTTTTATTAACCTGAAAATAGAAAATAAAAGTAAATACTTTATTCACTCTAAATCAACTAAATTAACTTAAAAACACTTTACAGACTCAAAATACTACTTAAGGACAATAAAGTCTAATTTGGGTGAAAATGATATAAAATTAGCACAAAGCCAAGGTCTTTACTAGTTATAAAACCAGTCAAACAGAGGCTCATCATTGACAAAAGGTTCCCATATGACCTAAAACAGCCTATAAATAGGGATTCTGGTTCGCGCCCGCTCGGGGGGCGAGCAAGCTCTCGCGAGGCGAAATTCAGTTTTGGCTCCATCCTGATTTGAATGCTCGCGAGGCGAGATAGTGATTCGCGGGGAGAGACAGAGAGGTTGACATTTCTGGCACAGTCAGGCCTTCAGGCTCGCGAGGTGGTGATTCGCGGGGCGAGACAGAAAGGGTGACTGTTGCTGTTCAGGCTGGTATTCAGGCTCGCGAGGCGAGCTCCTGTTTCGCGAGGCGAAACTTTTAGAATTTCTTTTCCACTGTTTTCTTCATTTTCCTTGACTCTAAGAGCTTCACTTTTAACCTGAAACAACAAAAGAAAACGAAAAGCGTAATTCTACTCAAAATAGACTAAAAACTACTAAAAACGCATAAAACGAATCAAAGTCTAACTTGGGAACAAAACAAGGCCAATTTGGGAGATTAGCGAGGTTAACTCGCCCAATCAGGCACAAAATCTACCCATTTTCTAGCTGGAAACTAGATGAGCCAGAGGCTTATCACCGTGATTGGTATCACGGCCGTGATAGACCATAATTTGAATGCGCGCCCTTGGCAGAATGCGTCACGGCCTGGCCGTGACACAAATCCTGATTTATAAAAGACACCAGGGCAGACGCAAATGACATCCAATTTTCACTGTTTTTAGTCTATTCCAAGGGTTTGTATCATGTTTTTGATGGAGAACTAATCACCAGTGATTAGTCTGTTGTAATCGATTTCCGCCGACACTTGAGGTTCCATAATTCCCGATCAATTTGCTTTGCTTGTCTCTTTCTATATTATGCTGTATGCCTTGTTTGCTTAATTCAAGTTGTATAGAATAAATATTGATTTATTCCGATGATTCTATGTTCCTATACCTTAATCGCGTTTGCTTAATTCGCGTGTGTTGATCGTGTTTGCTTAATTCACGAGCGCTTCAATCCGCTTGCTTAATTCGGAAATAGGAACATATATCTCGTAGTGTCAATTGCGCTTGTTTAATTACCGCTACAATTGGAAAGGGATTAGAATCCGCTTAGGGCTTGGAATTTATGTGAATCAATGATAGTTGGGAAACCGAAACATCAGATTAATCGTTTCAACTTATTGATACTCACTTAATCGCACTGTTTTTCTCAATCAATTTTTCTCCCGCTGAATCTACCCCCCCCCCCCCCCCAATTGATTCGTAGGTTAATAACAATCCAGGAGTCCTTGAGATACGATACTCGAGTTGTCGTGCCCTAACTGCAGTTTTTTAAACCACTCGTTCTTTTTAACCCGTGTGCGACAGCGGATCAAAAATTGGCGCCGTTGTGAGGGACTCTTGTTGTTATTAACGGATTTGTTGATTAAATTCTGAATTAGTTCTGGCTACTAGGTCTGGCTGTTCTGACTTGTTTGATTTCGATCCTGAAATTGAAAGAACTTTGCACACACGCCGTAGAGCAGTTCAGGCTAGCACTAGTTCACCAACCAAAAGTGATTCTGATTCTGTACTTGCTTTTGATAACATGGCTGATCAAAGAACATTAAGATAGCTTGTTGCTCCTGATGTTAATTATAATGGTTTGTGTATTGAATATGCTGATGTCGTTGCTCCTTTTGAATTAAAATCTGGTTTAATACACTTGTTGCCAAGGTTTAGTGGTCTTGTAGGTGAGGATCCGCATAAGCATCTGAAGGAATTCCAGGTTGTTTGCTCTACACCTTTGAGACCGGAAGGAATAACAGAAGACCATATCAAGCTGAGAGCCTTCCCATTCTCACTTCAAGGTGCTGCGAAGGATTGGTTGTATTACCTTGAACCGAATTCTGTTACAACCTGGAATGATTTGAAGAAAGTCTTCCTAGAGAGATACTTCCCTGCCTCCAGAGCTGCATCAATCAAGAAGGAGATATGTGGTATTAGGCAAGGCAATGAATCGTTGGCCGAGTACTGGGAGAGATTTAAGAAGTTGGTGTCCAGTTGTCCTCAGCACCAGATTTCCGAGTAGCTGCTCATTCAATACTTTTATGAGGGATTGCTACCGATGGACAGAAACATTTTAGATGCTGCTAGCGGGGGAGCACTTGTTGATAAGACTCCAGCTGTCGCCAAGTCATTGATTGAGAACATGTCACTCAACTCCCAACAGTTCACAACCAGAAACAATTTTCGATGCTATGAAGCATACCTTGGAAGAGCATTTTGTTTTTCAAATAGAGTTGCTCTCTGAAATTGTTGATGACACTTATGATGATTTGGTTGCAGCTGCTGATTTTCCATCTATTTCTGGTTTAGATGATGTTTATTCATGTGCTGATTGCACTAACACTAACCCTTGTGCTGTTTGTGCTGAGATCGATGCTGCCTTGCAGGGTGACAGTGTAAGTGAAGCTGTTTGTTCAGCTGAAGTTCTTGACAGCACGGCTGCCCCAAACATACCATCCATTGAGCAGCCACCCTCCTTAGAGCTTAAACCACTCCCTAAAAATCTGAAATATGCTTATTTGGAGAGGAATGAAAAACTTTCGATTATAATTTCCTCTAACCTTGATGTTGACCAGGAAACTAAGCTCTTGCAGGTTTTGAAGAAGCACAAGAAGGCGATTGGGTGGACCTTGGCTGACATACCAGGTATTAGCCCATCCAGGTGTATGCATAGGATTCTGTTGGAGGATGGGGCTAAAACAGTTAGGCAACCCCAAAGACGTCTGAATCCCTTGATTCTTGATGTTGTGAAGAAAGAGGTAACAAAACTCTTGCATGCGGGTATCATATACCCCATCTCTGACAGTAATTGGGTGAGTCCAGTGCAAGTTGTACCTAAGAAATCTGGACTCAGTGGTAAAAAATGAGAACAATGAACTTGTCCCCACTAGAGTTCAGAATAGTTGGAGAGTTTGCATTGATTACAGGAGATTGAACCAGGCTACTAGAAAGGATCACTTTCCTTTGCCGTTCATCGATCAGATGCTTGAACGACTAGCTGGTAAATCACACTACTGTTTTCTTGATGGTTTTTCAGGTTACTTCCAGATCCACATTGCACCAGATGATCAAGAGAAGACAACTTTCACGTGCCCTTTCGACACTTTTGCTTACAGGAGGATGCCATTTGGTCTTTGCAATGCTCCTGGCACATTCCAGAGATGCATGATTAGTATTTTCACTTAATATATTGAGAATTGCATGGAAGTGTTTATGGATGATTTCACTGTGTATGGTTCCTCATTTGATGCATGCTTGCATAGTTTGAATCTGGTTTTGGAGAGATGCATTGAAACTGACCTTGTTTTAAATTATGAAAATTGCCATTTTATGGTTGAACAGGGGATTGTTTTGGGGCATATTATTTCTGAGAAAGGTATTTCAGTAGATCCTGCTAAGATTGAGGTGATTTCTACACTGCCCTACCCATCTTGCGTTCGCGAGATTCGCTCTTTTCTTGGTCATGCAGGTTTTTACAGGCGCTTCATAAAGGATTTCAGCAAGATAACTCTCCCTCTGTCAAACTTGTTGAAGAATGATGCCATTTTAAACTTTGATGACAACTGCAAAAAGGCGTTTGATTTCTTGAGGAAAGCATTGACCTCTACTCCCATCATCCAGCCTCCTGACTGGACCCTCCCTTTTGAGATTATGTGTGATGCTTCTAACTATGCCGTGGGGGCGGTCCTTGTACAAAGGGTGGGCAAGGTTGCCCATGTGATTTATTATGCTTCTAGGACTTTAGATGTTGCACAGGCTAATTACACCACTACTAAAAAGGAACTTCTAGCTATTGTTTTTGCTCTTGATAAATTCAGATCATATTTGCTAGGTTCCAAGGTTGTTGTTCTCACTGACCATGCAGCTTTAAAGTACTTGTTGAAGAAACCAGAAGCAAAACCGAGATTGATTCGGTGGATGTTGTTGCTCCAAGAGTTTAATGTGGAGATTAAAGATAAAAGTGGAGCTGAGAATTTGGTGGCTGATCACTTGAGCAGAATAGAGAGGAATGAAGATCCCTCCCCCATTCAGGATGGCTTTCCTGATGAGCAGCTTTTACAGTTACATGGGGTAACTCCTTAGTTTGCTGATATTGTTAACTATCTTGTTGCTGGTGTTTTTCCGACAGGTGCAACTAGGTCACAAATTCACAAACTCAAGAGTGATGCCAAATATTATGTTTGGGATGATCTATATCTTTGGAAATTTGGTAGTGATCAGGTAATTAGGAGATGTGTCCCCGACTATGAGATTGAATCTATTCTGCATTTTTCTCATGCTTCTCAAGTAGGGGGACACTTTAGGCCACAAAGGACTGCAAGAAAAATCCTAGATTCAGGTTTTTATTGGCCCACCATTTTTAAAGATGCTTATGAGGTTTACCGCACTTGTAAAGAGTGCCAGACAGCAGGTACAGCCATCACTCGTAAGAGTGAAATGCCTCAGCAACCTATGCTTTTCTGTGAGGTGTTTGATGTGTGGGGAATTGACTTTATGGGTCCTTTCCCTTCATCTTTTGGTTTTCTCTATATTCTACTTGCTGTTGATTATGTTTCAAAGTGGGTGGAAGCTATCCCCACTAGGACTAATGATTCTAGAGTTGTTGTAAATTTTGTCAGGTCCAATATTTTCTGCAAGTTCGGAATACCTCGTGCTATCATAAGTGACCAAGGCACTCATTTCTGTAACCGCACCATGGAAGCTTTACTCCGAAAGTATGGAGTTGTGCACAGGGTCTCCACTGCATATCACCCCCAAACTAATGGGCAGGCTGAGATCTCAAACAGAGAAATCAAACAAATCTTAGAGAAAGTGGTGCAGCCTAATAGGAAGGACTGGAGCCGCCGTCTAGAAGACGCACTTTGGGCTTAAAGAACAGCTTTCAAGACACCAATAGGGATGTCTCCCTATAGACTTGTGTTCGGTAAGGCGTGTCATCTTCCTGTAGAGATTGAGCATCGAGCTTATTGGGCGGTCAGAAGCTGTAATTTGGAAATGCAAAAAGCAGGCATTGAAAGGAAATTCCAATTACATCAGCTTGAAGAGCTTAGGTTGGAAGCCTATGAAAGCTCTCGAATTTATAAAGAGAAAACTAAGCACTTCCATGATAAGATGATTTCTAGGAAGGAATTCTCTGTGGGCCAATAGGTTTTATTGTTTAACTCCCGCCTGAAAGTGATGGCTGGGAAACTTCGATCCAAGTGGATTGGCCCATTAATTGTTACTGATGTTTTCCCTCATGGTGCAGTAGAAATAAAAAGTGCAGGTACAACAAGGTTTTTAAGGTTAATGGGCAGCGCTTGAAGCTATTCCATGAGAGCTCGATGCCTGAAGATGCAACCGTTGAAGAGCTCTCCTTGGGAGAGCCCACCTATACTACAACTTGATCAGGGAGCACCTTCTCCTCTCCATCACTCTTATTTTATATTTATGCTCTTTCATTGAGGACAATGTATGTCTTAAGTGTGGGGGAGGGAACCAATTGTTTTGTTTTTGTTTTGTTTTCCTTGTTTGTGTTGCTTTGAGTCGTATGTGTGTTGAGTCTTGTGTCGGTGAGCTTGAATGGTTCTAATCAAATTTTGCGTAGATGGATTGCATGATATGTGTTGACTGTTGATGAATTCCCCCTAGGTTTTGAAAATTGAAAATTGATCCCCATGTGAAAAATTGAAAATTAAACTTTGAGATATTCTATTGCAATTGCATGATTTATGATAAGTATGGGGTGAAGGGATGCACACACTAGGGATTGAATCTCGGTCAAACAATTTGCAAAAAAAGTCCAGGTGAGGATTTGAGCCTCCAACATGTTTTTAATTGTGTGAATCACTTTTAAGTTGCACTTTCCCGGATTTGCTTGAATCTCTTCATGGTTTGCATGCTTATGTGGTTGCATCAAATGATTTAGGCAATTTTCTTTGAAATAACTACTTGGCCTAAAAAGAACCATCCCTAATGCATGTTCCCTAGTTAGCCACATTGAGCCTAATAAGCCTATTGTTTCTTGATGACCTTATGTTATAAGCCAAAAATCTGGAAAAACATGTTAACCCAATCTTAGGATTAGGAGAGCATGGAAGCTTAGCAAGAGAAGGGTTGCAAGAAAGTAAGTTTGGGGTGGCTACAAGGTTCGATATGTCATTCTGAGTTGAGAAAAAGAAAAATAAAGGTTGGAGCCTAAGGCAAAAAGAAAAAAAGAAAAAAAAAAGAAGTACAAATTGTCAAAAAAAAAGGGGGTATTGGAAGAAAAAGACTGTAGTCACCCAAAGCAAAAAGAAAAATGGAAAAAGGAATCTGAGTGGAAGTTCAATGTGTCAAAATGCTCATGCTCTCTTAGTCCCTAGGGACTTAAGCCTAGTACCTTTGAATATCCTACCTTTAGCCAGGCCCCATTACAACCTTTAAAATACCTTTTGATGTTGCATACATGTTCTCGTGGGAACTTTGTTTGAGATGAAAATCAAATTCATGGGAAGTGCTCTTGAAATGTGAAATTGAGTGAAAAGTTGATAGCCTAGACAAATTGAGCGAATGAGTGAAATATTAAATGCCCTTGTGAGGAAGGCAATTGTTTGAAATTGGTGATCTCCCTTTTGTGTGTAACTTGGATCCTCAACTCAGATTACTGATTGCATGAATGATGGAATTCTCAATTGTTTAAAGTAAATGAATGTGGGAATTGCATTGTTGAAAAGGGGGGAAACATTCAAGAAAAAAATTGTTTCGATAAAATTGCATGAAATTTGTGCGAAATTGGTCGAATCCTTAAAGCTTGCCAAGTTTGAGTCTTTTTGAGTTTTAGTTTGCTTGGGGACAAGCAAAGTTTAAGTTTGGGGGTATTTTGATAAGCCTTTGGCTCGACTAGTTTTATAACTAGTAAAACCATGACTTTTGCACCAATTACTAGAGTTTAATCTCGTTTTCGCCCGAATTTGGATTTAATTGTCCTCAAGCAACATTTTGAGTTTCTTAAGTAGCTTAGGACATTTTAGTTAATTTTGAGTCAAATAAAGCATTTACTGCTATTTCATGTTTTCAGGTTAATAAGAAGAGCAAAAAGGGAAGGACTCTTGAAGCAGAAGCCATCACGGCCAGGCCGTGACACTGGTCACGGCCGTGATGAGCCACCCATGAAGATCAGAGAGCATCACGACCCAGCTGTGATGACCATCACGGGCGTGCTAAGAAGACCCTGGAAGTCAAAGCATCACGACCCAGCCGTGACACCCATCACGGGCATGATGAGAGAACCCTGAAGAACAGAATTGATCACGGCCCAGCCGTGATGGGGGTCACGGCCGTGAAAGATCAGCACCCAAAGTCGGAAAGCATCACTGCCTGGCCATGATTGGTATCACGGCCGTGATAGACCAGAATTTGCATGCGCGCACTTGGCAGAATGCATCACGGCCTGGCCGTGATGGCCATCACGGCCGTGACAAGAATCCGAATTTATAAAAGACACCAAGGGCATTTAAATGACATCCAATTTTCACTGTTTTTAGTCTATTCCAAGGGTTTGTATCATGTTTTTGATGGATAACTAATCATCAGGGATTAGTCTGCTGTAATCGATTTCCGCCGACACTTGAGGTTCCATAATTCCCGATCGATTTGCTTTGCTTGTCTCTTTCAATATTATGCTGTATGCCTTGTTTGCTTAATTCAAGTTGTATAGAATAAGTATTGATTTATTCCAATGATTCTATGTTCTTATACCTTAATCGCGTTTACTTAATTCGCGTGTGTTGATCGTGTTTGCTTAATTCACGAGCGCTTCAATACGTTTGCTTAATTCGGAAATAGGAACATATATCTCGTAGTGTCAATTGCGCTTGTTTAATTGCCGCTACAATCGGAAATGAGTTAGAATCCGCTCAGGGCTTGGAATTTATGTGAATCAATGATAGTTGGGAAACCGAAACAGCAGATTAATCGTTTCAACTTATTGATACTCACATAATCGCACTGTATTTCTCAATCAATTTTTCTCTCGCTGAATCTAACCCCCCAAAAAAAAAAAAAAGATTCGTAGGTTAATAACAATCCAAGAGTCCTTGAGATACGATACTCGAGTTGTCGTGCCCTAACTGCAATTTTTTAAACCACTCGTTCTTTTTTACCCGTGTGCGACAGTGGATAATTGAGCAACAGATTGAATACATTTGGATATTTGGTCCTTTTTTTGAGTTTTAGTAGTTTACTAGGTTATATGTTCTAGTTATTTATGACAATGTTTTGTGTTTTATCTTGTTGTTTGGCACACTATAAGGTTATTTTGACAATGACAGGATATATTTGTAATGAATTGACAATGCATATGAATGAAAAGTACATTTTGGAATTATTTTGTTGGTATTATTTACCTTTCACCTCTTTTACAACTTTGATTAGAAAAACAGAAATTTCCATTTCATTATAAAAGCCAAAAGGCATGGATTACATAACTTTTTCACCCAAATATTAGAACCACATACTAACCTAACTTTCCATGACATTTACACTACTTCCATACATAAAATATCATAACCATAACAACAAAAACCAAGACAACCCTTATCACAACTCCAAATGATCTTTGGAGATAAACAACATCTTTGGATATAAACAACATCTTGACTTGCATTTCATTCATCTTTGCTTTCATCTCAGTTATTTCCATCTCCACCTGAGGAATTCTCCCATCTCCCATCTCCATCTCCATCTCCTTAAGTCTCTCTTGTTCCATTTGCGCCTCATATATATCCACCCACACAAATGTGCCACAATGTGGTTTCTTCTCCTGCAACCAAAACCTGCAAGAATGTAAAGATGACAGGCCAACCAATATGGAACTAAAGTAAGGGATCCATTACCTTATATAAAGGGCAGCCATAGAAGGGTCTGTTTGGGTTCTTCAGTGTTCTTGAAGTGCTGATGACACAGGGTCTCTTACAAATGCAGCATTGAGGAGGAAACTTTGGGTTACAATGCTTGCGAAAGCGCTCCAACTATAGTCATGGCTGGACACATTGTTAGACGCCCAACTCATTTTAATACTGGTCCAACAATGGAAGGGGGGCAAAATAGAAATTAGGGATTCAGTAAGAATTGATGAGGGAAAGGGTGCCCAGTGCCGAGGGTAGCGATCGGATAGGGGAAGGAGAAGACGAATGTTTATAATGACGAAGAATGTTTATAATGGCGAGGGAGAACAAGTCTTAGGGTTGGGAGGAAGAAGAAGGAAATTCAGTTCCCCTGGGAGGAGAAACGTCGAAGCTGGAGGAAGAAGAAGGAAAATCAGTTCCCCTGGGAGGAGAAACGGCATGCGTTTTGGTTTCTGAGAAATGGATACTGACATGTCAGCAAGTAACCTGTGGTCAAAGGTGGTCAACTCACAGATGGACTAATCTGTCCCGGTAACACACATTCTTAAGGACTAAATGGATGGTTTTTTTTTTGGATAGGGACTATTTCAGACCCGATTGTTTTTCTCAAGGACCAAATTGGGCCTTTAGTCTTATTTTAATATGACAAGCTAGTATGAATAAATTCCTTAAAAATAAAATAATTTCTTAAAAAGAACGCTGAAATTTCTTTGAGTAGTAGGATGCACTCTTAGTGTAATTTTTTTTTACACAAATATCCACTAATATGTTGATTTTGCACTTTTATTTTAAAAATTAAGAGAGAGAAACAACAATAATATTAATTTATCAAAATATCAATAGATATAAGTGTAAGACTCCTTTATACTTAAAGTGTATAAAAATTAAATTCACAAAAATAATAAAAAATTGAGAAATATTATAAACACAAGGAGTAAAGGACCCAATAGTGGTTAATCATATTGGAAGTAGATTGCATCCGAACAAACTTTACATGTAAGGTCAGGAGTTCGAATTCTGATGTCATCAACTTGGGAAAAACTTTATGTCTATGGGATATTCGATAAAAAAAAAAAGAAGACATCTACAATGTTGCATCACAAGAAAGGTTTATTATTTGAATGTTTAAGATTTTGGACAATCCAAAATTAATTATAGAGATAGCAAAAATAATTTTGGGATTTTAAGGATGTTTATTTATAAAGTTATAGAAAAAAACAAATTTTGGTCGAGTATAATTGATTTTAAAAAAAGAAAGAACTTCCAAATTTTACATTTGATAAGATTGATTCTAGGTATATAATTTACAAAAAATCTTAATATTTACTTTAAATTAATTTTACTTTACAATCTAAATAAGTTAATTTTTATAATATCAATATCAAACATAATTAACTTTTTTAACTTAATATTTTAAAATTAATTTTTTTAAAAATCTAAAACAAACTCCCAAGCTAATAAAACCTCTTGCTGCTTTCAGATGTTATGAGTGGAGATGTCAGCACGTCGTTTCAAGATGACCAAATCAATATGCAAAACTTTGTTAATAGAAAAAAAAATCTAGCAAAGCAAAATTGATTGCCCGTTCATCACGCGGTTTCGCAATCTCTGCATTGTCTTTGCTTTTCTCTTCTTTCTCTTTATTACAACTCAATCAAAACTTACACACAGCAAACATCACTCACCCCACAAAAAAACAGACACACCTCGTTGCCACCGCTATGCAATTCTTCATCTCAGAGTTTTTCGTACAGATCGAAGCCTCGTCTCACCACCATTGACTCAAGTCAACAGATCTTCCATTCCCTTCACAGATTGTTTCGTCATTCTCCCTCACACTCTCTTCACAACCAGGTAAGCTAAAATTAAAAACCCATTGATTCAATTGCAAAAAAGTTTCAATTTTGATCCAAACCCGCATCCAATTTTGATAATCAAGCATACCCATTAGATCTGAAATGGCATCGAGCACGATCCGCAAGGCGATTGGTGTGGTGAAGGACCAAACGAGCATCAGCATAGCCAAAGTGGCTGGCAATTTAGCTCCAGAGCTCGAAGTTCTTGTGGTGAAAGCCACAAGCCACGAAGAAATCCCTGCTGATGACAAGTACCTCAGAGAAATTCTGAGCCTCACATCTCATTCAAGAGGCTATGTTAACGCTTGTTTGATCACTGTTTCCAAGAGGTTAGGGAAAACCCGTGATTGGATTGTGGCTGTTAAGGCCTTGATGCTTATTCACAGGCTTTTGGTTGATGGGCACCCCGTGTTTGAAGAAGAGGTTGTGTATGCCACACGCAGAGGGATGAGGATTTTGAACATGTCTGATTTTAGAGACGAGGCACATTCCAATTCTTGGGATCATGCGGGTTTTGTCAGGCTTTATGCATTGTATCTTGATGAGAAGGTTGAGTTTGTGGTGTATCAGAGGAAGCTGAGAGGTGCTGTTGAATCTGGCGATGGTGAGTCCAGGGATGAGTTTGGTTCTGGAATGGGTAGGAGGACGAGATCTTATGGTGATGTGAATGATTCATTTGGGAGAGAGAGAGAGGGTCAAAGGAGTGAGGTTGTTACCCCTGTGAGGGAAATGAGAGCTGAGAGGCTTTTGGAGAGGTTGAAGCATTTGATGAGGATTCTTGATCGTGTATTGGGGTGTAGGCCAAGTGGTGCTGCAAAGAATAATAGGCTAGTGCTGGTTGCGCTTTACCAGATTGTGAGGGACAGTTTCAAGGTATATGTAGAGATATGTGATGTGTTGGGGGTGGTGTTGGATCGGTTCACTGAGATGGAGTATGCACATTGTGTCAAGGCCTTTGATTCTTATGTCGGTGCTGCCAAGATGTTTGATGAGCTAGCAGGTTTCTATGGTTGGTGTAAGGATATAGGAATTGCAAGGTCATCAGAGTACCCTGAGGTTCAGAAAATTACTGATAAGCTACTGGGAACACTTGAGGGTTTCTTGAAGGACATGATGAGTAATAAGCCAAAAAGCCCTGTGAAGAACATAGAAAGCAAGGTTACTGTCAAAGAGAAAGAGCCAGAGCCAGAGTTAGATATGAATGAGGTGAAGGCTCTTCCACCTCCTGAGAATTTCACACCTCCACCCCCTTCAGTTCCCCAGCCTAAGCCAGCTCCTACTCAACAAGAGACAAATGATTTAGTGAACCTAAGGGATGATGGCGTTTCTGCTGATGAGCAAGGCAATAAACTAGCTCTTGCATTGTTCTCTGGACCAGGAACTGTGAGGACTGAAGGTTCTTGGGAAGCATTTCCATCAAATGGGGAATCTGAAGTTACTTCTGCATGGCAAACACCTGCTGCTGAACTTGGGAAAGCAGATTGGGAACTAGCATTGGTGGAGTCTACTACTAATTTGTCTAAGCAGAAGGCTGATTTGGCAGGTGGTTTTGATCCACTGTTACTGAATGGTATGTATGATCAAGGGGCAGTGAGGCAACATGTGAGCACAACTCAACTGAGTGGTGGAAGTGCTAGTAGTGTGGCGCTGCCTGGAGCTGGAAAGAGTGCCACCCCAGTGCTGGCTTTGCCTGCTCCTGATGGAACAGTCCAGGCAGTAGGGCCACAGGACCCATTCGCAGCATCCCTCTCAGTGCCACCACCTTCATATGTGCAAATAGCAGAGATGGAGAGGAAGCAGCATTTGCTTGTGCAGGAACAACAGCTATGGCAGCAGTATGGCAAGGATGGGATGCATGGTCAAGTGGGTTTAGCCAGGGTTGCTGGAGGACCACCAGGTTACTCTACTCCTGGCATGCAACCTGTGATGATGCCTTATGGAATGCCACAATTTGGTGGTGTCATGGGGCAACCTGGAGGCTACTACCAAGCACCTTATTGAATTCAATTTGGTTCTCCTGTTGTGGAGGGACCTGTTCTGTGCCAAACTTGGTTTTTCCATGGGCCAAACTGGTTTTGAATATTGTCTTTTCGTTTACCCAAGTGGGTATAAAAGAATTTAATGTTCAGAAAATGTTCCAAGAGTTTCATACTTCACTAGCGTAAAGTTATATATGAATGAACATAATATGAATATGAGATGTGCTTTTCTTTTATCGTACTTCACTCTGCCAACTTCTAATTTTGTGTTTGGTACCGGGTAAGGTCAGAGATTTTTTTTTGCAAAATCACTTCTGGCATTGTCCAACTAATTCCCAAACAGCTCAACTCACAGATAGTAAGATGACTCAGATCCTCTGGCATCAAGTGTTATCTGTGTCTCTTCCTTAACATAGTTTCGGAGGGCCATTTTGTACATTCGATTTCTAAATTCCAATAATTCTAAAAACAGATTACCATTTTACACATTCATAAATTAAATTTCAAACAATCATTTTACACATCCAAAAATTAATTTTAAGAAACTCTCGAAAATTTCATTGTGGGTAATTTTTTAAAACCAAAAAATAAAATAAAATAGCCTAGGTGTATGGAGAAAAAACACGGTGCATAAAGTGAGCTCCTTCCATTTTTTTCTTACTACTACTATATGGCCTTTAACACTTCGGTTCATAGTTTCGAGAAGTTTGCATTTCACACAAAATCAATCTTTTTAGCACTAATACATGGTATTTTTTTTCACTCGAGTACGTATTCACAAACTCACAAGGCACTTGGGCTTGATCCGGTTGCGCTTGGCCCTAGTCTTGCAGATCAGGAATTTGGGCCGTAACACTAACCCAACCCAAATCGACTTTTTAGCCTTTCTATCTTTGCTGCCTTGTCCTCTGCTGTGCAGCTTTCTTGCATCTGTGCATGTGCATCCACTGATTCTGTTGCTTAATTTGTTCTCATTATCTTTCTTTCTTCTCCTTCCTTTTCCGTGCCAAGCAAATTGACCAAATTCCACACTCCTTTTAGCTAGAAACTAGAAAGTGCAGGATTTGATTATTTATTTTCATATACTCATTTGCTTACTGGTAACATTGCTCCTTTAATCTTTATATATTACCTTAACTGGTATTTTTTAAATGCGGATGATATTACCTCGTTGTCACTCAACCTCAGTGAAATTTCCTTCAGCTGTTCTTCAATTCTAGCCTTCTTCCTCACCAACTCATCATAAATCTCCTGCAATATAACGCTAAAAGTAGTTAAAACACGGCACTCTATACATGTCACGTGACCTCCCAAACTACACTGTATCTTTTTAAATTAGGATGATATTACCAGTGAAATTACCTTCACCAGTTCGTCAATTCAGGAACACCTACTCATCAACTCAGCATAAAACTCCTGAAATATAACGCTAGTAGTAGTTAAAACATGTCACGTGACCTCCCAAACTACACTATTCACACTACTTCACCTGCTTTGTAAAACGATTGAATGAAATGAATTGAATGATAGCTGGACCTGCAGCTTCTATACAAATGCATATACATTAGATTCTAGCTAATTGACTAGCTTGCTGTGCAAATAACAAAACTAACTAACTGACAAACGCAGTAACTAACTTAACTTTATACTTTAGGTTACTATGTTAATTGTCTAAGTATTATTAAAGGATCTAATGCCTTTGTCAAGATGTCTGCCGATTGTTCCTTTGTCGAGATGGGCAGCAAGTGAAAGAGATTTACCTAAAGTTTCTCTCGGACTAGGTGACAGTCGATGTCAATGTGTTTTGTACGTTCATGGAACACCGAATTTGCAGCTATGTGACGAGCTGATTGACTATCACAAAACAAAGAAACTGGAGAGATGAATGGTATGGACAATTCTTGCAGTAAGTAAGTGAGCCATTGAATTTCACATACAGTGGCAACAAGGGCCCTATACTCAGCTTCAGATGAGGAACGGCTAACTATGCTTTGCTTCTTTGTTTTCCACAATACGAGTGAGTCTACTAAAAACACACAATAACCAGTGATTGACCACCTAGTGTCGGAGCATGTGGCCTAGTCAGGAGATCCTTTGAGATATCTCAATACTCGAGTGGCTGCTTTGAAGTGAGCAAGTGTAGGGGATGACATAAATTGACTAAGTTGTTGCACTGCAAAGCTGATATCGGGTCTTGTATTTGTAAAATATAGTAATCTACCAACTAGTTTTCGATACTCAACAGGATTGGTGTAAGGCTCAGAATCAGTTTGGGACAATCTGGTGGATCTAGCCATTGGAGTTGAAGCTGGCCCGGAAGCAAGAAGACCAATGTCAGAATATCCAATGTGTACTTTCATTGACAAAGAGTTTTGTGTGAGCGGGCAACTTCTAAGCCAAGGAAATATTTGAGGGCCCCGAGGCCTTTGATTTTGAACTTATGATCCAGAAACTATTTGACATTCTCAATTTCGGAAGCATCATTGCCTGCTAATATAAGATCACCAACATATGTAAGGAGGATTGTGAAGTTAGAACCACGATGCTTGTAGAACAAGGAATGGTCATGCTGAGACTGAATGTAGTTTAATGCTTGAAGAGAGCTAGATAGCTTAGCAAACCAATGTCAACTTGCTTGTTTAACTCCATAGAGGGACTTGTGTAAATGGCAAACTTGATTTGGTTTGGTGCATTGAACGCCTTGTGGAACTTCCATGTAGACCTCTTCATCTATATCACCATGAAGGAAAGTGTTGTTTACATCTAATTGATGTAACAACCAGTTTTGGGTGGCCAATGCCAAAATTAACCTGACAGAGTTGAGTTTTGCCACAGGGGTAAATGTATCAAGAGAATTCAAACCCTCGGTTTGTGTGTAGCCTTTAGCTACTAGGCGCACCTTATACCTTTCTAGCTTCCATTCTCCCATCTGACTTGTATTTGATTTGATAGACCCATTTAGAGCCATTTGGAATCTTCCTTTTTGGTAGATCAGTTAGAGACCATGTATTATTTTGGTCCAAAGCAGTACGTTCTGCCTGCATAGCCTCTATCCGGTGTGGAGATTGAACAGCTTGTTTATAGGTTTTAGGTTTTGTGTTATTGGTGATGGATAGTGTGTGGTGCAAGTGTGAAGGAGAGATAGATTTATAAGAGAGAATTGATGATAGAGGATACCTTGTAACTATGGATGATGGAGCATCTAGAGTTGTCAGAACATTGCAGTGGAACTCCTGCAAATAAGCAGGTGCATTTCTAGTTCTGTTGGATCTTCTCAAAGGTGGATTGGGATTGGGATTATGGTTAGGTGCTGCATGTGATAAGATATGGTTAGGAGGGAATTGGTTTGAGTTTGGAGCTAGAGATGTGGCTGTTTCAGGTGGAATTGGTACAGTTTCTGCTGGATTAGGAATTTGGAATGGAATTGGTGATGTTTTTGTTGGAGTGAGGATTTGAGGTGTTTGTGCAGGTGCAGTAGGTAGGCAAGAAGATGGATCATCAAATTTGAGGAAGTCAAATGTGGTTTGGTTAAGCAGATTGGATTTAGAGTCTTGGGCAGTCGATGGTGATGCATGTGGGAATATATGTTCATAGAAAATGACATGTCTTGAAATGAATATTTCTCTTATGAGCAAGTCAAGCAAAACATATCCAATAGTACCAGGTTTTGAACCAAGATAAGCACACTTTCTAGCCCTGGGATCCAGTTTGGTGTGGTTTTGAGTGAGTGTGGAACCATAACATAAACTTCCAAAGACCTTAAGGTCAAGTAAAGTTGGTGGCTTTTGATGCAGCATCTCAAAGGGAAATTTGTGTTGAAGAATTGGTGTTGGAAGCCTGTTTATCAAAAAGATTGCATGACTTGGATCATAGCACCAAAATGAATTTGGTAGGTTTGATTGGAATAAGAAAGATCTGGCAACATTGAGTATGTGATTGTGCTTTCTCTCTACAACTGAATTCTGTTGTGGAGTTTCCACACATGATGTTTGGTGTATGATGCCATTGATGGCATAAAATTGATTAAGGAGGAATTCCTTTCCGTTGTCACTTCGAATGACTTTAACTTTCTTGTTGAATTATGTTAAAACCAAAGAGACAAAGTTTTGTATTAAATTGCTTGTTTAAGATTTCAATTTCATTAAAAAAAATCCAAGTGTGCCTTGTGAAATCATCAACAATGGTGAGGAAATATCTTTGACCATGGATAGATGGGTTGCTTAGGGGTCCCTAAATGTCCATGTGAACAAGATCAAAGGCACTAACAGATTTAGATGTACTAGTTGGAAATGGCAGTTTGACTTGCTTTGCTAAATGGCAAGAAATCACGCTTTTATTAGAATTGAAATGTACATATGGAAACAATTTTGATACATGATGTAAAACAGTATGAGATGGATGACCTAGTCTAAAATGCCAAAGGTCAAAAGGGTTTACAACATTGGTAAAATTGGTACAATGAAAAGAAGTAGTTGATGGTGTAAGCTTTAGTGGCATGTTTGGTGCAGCAAGAATATACAGGTTGTTCTGAACTCTAGCATGCCCAATCATCTTCGAGGTACTCATATCCTGAATTTTACAAAAGGATTGATCAAAGGTTAGTTTGCATGACAGTGAAGAGGTATGAATGGAAATCAAATTGTGTTTAAATTCAGGTATGTAAAGGATATCATGCAATTGAAAAACATCAGAAAATATGATAGTTCTAGAATGTTGTGCAATTATACTTGCACCATTTGGCAATTTTATAATAATTGGTTTGATGCATTCGTGTGAAGTGAAATAAGAGAGGGAGAAGGTGACATGATCAGTAGCACCTGTATCTAGTATCCAAGGTGCATTACCTGAGACTTCATGAGTAGAAGACTCACCAATCTTTGCATGGCTTACTTGGTTGACACTATGGTTTTGTGTGGAGGCTTTCTGGAATAAGGTTGCAAGCTGAGCATACTGTTCTTGACTTATTGTAACGCCTGGTTCCTTTTGATCAACAGCAGGATAAGAATCCAATTGTGCTTCTGAATCATTTGGTTCATCTGAATCAATGCTGTCTGAGGCAATGTTGTTCACATTTGCACAATTCTTGAACTTAAATTTGAAGTTTGGTGGGAAGCCACGCTTGTAGTAGCATGTGTCAACTGTGTGACCATTTTCCCCACATAATGTGGACACTTTGTTAGAATTTCCATTTGATCCTCTTCCATTAGACCATCCTCTGTTGTCACGATTTCGGCAAGTATACCTAGTCGTACAAGTAATACGGTGGTAAGACCGGTTATCGTCCTCAGGAATCGCAGACAAGTACCACTTCGCAAATTGAACTACTATCTAGGCGATCGTTTGGATGGAAGGGATCTCAATACTAAGTACCAAGCCCAGCAAAAGTAAACAAAACAAAACAGACAAGAATAAAATGTTTTTGTTCTTTTAGGTATTTTATCAAACACTTAACAGGCAAACAGAGATGTGATCAACAAATGGATAGAATTGTTAGGGTTAGACTAGGCTAATCCTCCCTTGATTGCTATGAAATGGTAAATAACACAATTCCTAATTCAATTATGACAATCAAATCTTCTCAAATACTCAAACCCTAATGTCTTAGGTGGAATGAGCCTAAAATCCCAAATTAAACCCTAATGTCTTAGGTGGATTAACATGAGAATTTACATTAAGAGTCAAGATTCATAAGATTGCAAGCACCCCAAGACCTATGTTTAGGTTCATAAACTACTTGGCATTTGATTCATGAGCATGCCTTAACATCAACCTTTCAATTGTCTATCAAAGCAACAAATCATTCCAAGGATGATCAAACCTAGGAAAGCATTAAGCATGGAATCAAACACTCATAAAGAAATAGGAATTTGTATTACAATCAAATCATGAGACAACCAAGTTCAGAGAAGTCATCATCTAACCCCAACAAGAAGGGGGTTTAGCTACACATAATCAAAGGGAAAAACAAAAGAAAAGAAATAGAGAAAAGGGAAGGAAAGAACTCCATGGGAGGATCCACAACAGCCACAACAACAGAGAGTATGTTTTTAGGTTTTCTGGATGCCTTTCTGTTCTGCCCAGAGGTCTTTTTATAACTCGTGCGCGCGTCACGACTGTGATGGCCATCACAGCCAGGCCGTGATGGGTTCTTCCCTGGGCGCCTCTTCACTTTTTGATTCATCACGGCCGTGATGCTCATCAAGGCTAGGTCGTGATCGCTTCTGCCTTCACCAATTGGTCTTCCATGGTCGTGATGGACATCACGGCTAGGCCGTGATAGGTTCTTTCTGGTCCAACTAGCAGGTCACGACCGTGATAGGCATCACGACTAGACCGTGATCTCAATTCTGACTTTTGGGGGTCTGGTAGAGCTGACAGGTCACGACCGTGATAGCCATCACGGCTAGGCCGTGACAACTTCTGACTTTTGGCTTCTTTCTCTTCAGTTATTGCTCCATCACGGCCGTGATGGTCATCACAGCCGTGATGGTCATCACGGTCGTGATGGTCATCACGGCTAGGCCGTGATGGGCTCTGCTTGGCTCAATTTCTTCTCTTTTCAGGCTCCATCTTCATCCAAGGTTCATCATGGCTAAATCTTGGGCATTTAATCATAAATTCCTACAAAACAACACACAAAACCACATTATCCGTTCCAAAGGAAAAACTAACCAAAATCAAACTAGAATGGCCTAACTATATGAAAATGTATGCAGAAATGTACATGAAAAATGAGGTGAAATCACACTCATCAAATCACCCCAAGCTTAAGACTTTGCTTGTCCTCAAGCAAAAACCAAGGCCCGAAGATGAAATCAAAAGAGCAATGATAGTGAACCAGGAACCCGAGTAACTAATCCAAGCGACAGGCATTTTCAAATAATTCAGCAAGAGACGATCAATTTCAAGTCCAATTGGACGCTTAGGTTTCCTAGACTCATATTCTCACTGATTCGGGCACTCTTTCTCACCTCGCTCTAGTGTTTCAGGATATATGGCAATTCGCTCAATTTTCTCAAGGAATGAATTCTACCATAAGCTTGACTATTAACCGAATCTATACTTTATTAATTAAAACAATTAAGAATCAAGAGGTCTTTTACTTGGGTTGTAACGGGGCCATGGGATTAATCGTTAGGTGGGGAAATCAAGAAAAGGAGATTTCAAAAGGCTATACAAACTATCAAGCATTGCAAAGCATGACCTTCTAAAATACCTTTTTGGGTTTTGATTTATTTTTCCACCTTTTTTCCTTTCTTTTTGTTTTATTTCTCATTTCTTTTTGTCATCCCCTTCTTTACTTATATTTCTTTTTCTATTTTTTTTTGGAGAAGGGGAGATTTTCAGCTCAAGAGAAATATTTTTTTCTGATTTTCTCATCCCATACTTTTTCAACTACCTTTTTACCCTTTTTGTGCAATACTTTAGAAGGTCTCTCATCAAGCATCATTCACCAAAATTTTTCAAGGGACCAAGAAAAGAATTTTGTTCTTTCAGGCTCGAAATTGGGCAACTAAGGGGTAGCATTTCATCAATCAAAGCTCAGAAGGCCGGAAAAATACCTAGTGCCTCAATCATTTTCAAAAATGTTCTCAAAAATTTTTAAGCTTTGAAACGGTTTCAAGTCAAGTTCTAGAGAAATACAATCCAAGAGGAATAACACTCTATCACAAAGAATGGGGTAGATTTAGTGAATACCCCTTTTTGGCTCAATCATCTCACATTTAGTAGTTCAAAAATCAGTGAGAAACACAAATCTATAGAAACACATGCTAATTATCAACTTTCCAAGATCATCTCAAGAATTATTATTTGAAGCCTTATCACAAGAATAAAAAATTTGGGTTCAAAAATTCACTATCTTAATTTATTTGGCACTAAGTTCTCACAATCGGATGCTCAATCTAAGCAAGGGGGTAATCGAATCATGTGATCATGTAAAACTATGCCTATATGAATGCAACATGAAAAATGCAATGCAAAAAAAAAATTCAAGAATTTACAAAAATACCCCTACCCCAAACTTAAAACTTATATTGTCCCCAATGTAAATAATTAAGTCAGAGAGAGGAGAAAAATTGGAACGACTCACCGAGGCAGTAGCGGGTGCTGGATCACAAGCCTAGTCACATGGGTGCTGGAAAATGGGTCACGGCCGTGATGCTCCTCACGGGCAGGCCGTGATGCATTCTGGTCCATAGGGGTGGCCTGTCACGGCCGTGACCTCCATCACGGCTAGACCGTGATGCTCTCTGATCTTCAGGGCTGGCTCATCACGCCCATGATTCTGATCACGGCTGGGCTGTGATCCTTTCTGTTCTTCATGGTTAGTTCATCACGGCCGTGACCAATGTCATGGCCTGGGTGTGATGGTTGCTGACCTTGTTTCTCCCTGCCCTTTTGCTCCTCCTTCTTTCTAAACCTGAAAGCACTTATCAAATCTATTAATTTATGATTTTTGTCCTCTTGATCTTCTCAAATTATTCAAGAGGTAAAATCAAAAACAAAGGGAAAAGAAAAAGAAAACTTGGGTTGCCTCCCAATAAGCGCTTCTTTAACGTCACTAGCTTGACGGGTGATCTCTAAGAGGGTGCTTTAAGAGGGATGGAGACTGTTTGACGATCAAAGTCTCCTCCAAGGTAGTGCTTGAGCCTTTGCCCATTAACAGTGAAAGTGCCTCCGAATGATGGATCTTCCAACTCAACTGCACCAAATGGGGAAACTGACTTGACATAGAATGGACCCGACCACCTTGATCTCAGCTTGCCCGGAAATAGCTTGAGACGTGAATTAAAGAGCAAAACTGATTGGCCTTCTTCAAAATGCTTAGGAAGAATGTACTTATCATGCCAAAATTTTGTTATTTCCTTGTAGATTCTTGCACTCTCATATGCCAAGAGTCGGAATTCATCCAACTCATTCAATTGCAGCAGTCTCTTGTCCATGGCCAGCCTTATATCAAAGTTCAGGGCCTTCACTGCCCAAAAAGCACGATGTTGGAGCTCTACCGAAAGGTGACATGATTTTCCAAACACTAATTGGTAAGGTGACATACCAATAGGTGTTTTATATGCAGTCCGATAGGCCCAAAGTGCGTCATCCAGCTTCTTTGTCCAATCCTTCCTAGCATTGTTCACTGTTTTCTCCAAGATTCTCTTTAATTCCCGATTGGACAACTCCACTTGCCCACTGGTTTGTGGGTGGTATGGTGTGGCAACTTTATGATTGACCCCAAACTTGGCAAGCACTGCATTGAACTCTTTGTTGCAGAAATGAGTACCCCCATCACTAATGATGGCTCCAGGGGTTCCAAATCGGGTGAAGATGTTCTTCCTCACAAAATTAATCACCGCTTTTGCATCATCCTTCATAGTTGGGATAGCTTCTACCCATTTGCTCACATAGTCAACCGCAACCAGAATATACTTGTTGTAGGATGATGGGAAAGGACCCATGAAGTCGATCCCCCACACATCAAAGAGCTCCACCTCTAAAATACCCTTCAAGGGCATCTCATTTCGCTTGGATATACCTCCGGTTCTTTGACACTTGTCACACTTCATTACCCAAGCTCTAGAGTCTTTAAAAATGGTGGGCCAAAATAAACCACTTTGCAAGACCTTCATGGCGGTTCTCTCACCACCAAAGTGTCCTCCATAGGGTGAGTTGTGGCAGTGAGTCAAAACCCCATTAACCTCTTCTTCCGGAATACATCTTCTCGGAATTCCATCCGAACCTCTTTTGAAAAGGTAAGGTTCATCCCATACATAGTATTTAGAATCATGGATGAGCTTCTTCCTTTGTTGTGCATTGAAGTCCTTCGGAATCTTGTTGGCGGCCTTGTAATTTGCAATGTCCGCAAACCAAGGTGCCACTTGCACCATAAACAACCTCTCATATGGGAATTCTTCTTGAATTGGCAACTCATCTTTTGCTTGAACATCTGCTTGTGGAAGCCTAGACAAATGGTCGGCTACCACATTCTCCACTCCTTTCTTGTCCTTTATATCCAAATCAAACTCTTGGAGCAGTAGTACCCACCTAATGAGCCTTGGCTTCGCATCCTGTTTAGTCATGAGATACTTCAAGGCAGAATAATCAGTGTACACAGTAGTTTTAGAGCCAATCAAGTAGGATCTAAACTTATCAAATGCAAACACCACAGCAAGCAATTCTTTTTCAGTCGTGGTATAGTTCAATTGAGCATCATTCAGCACACGACTGGCATAGTAAATAACATGCAACACTTTATTTTTCCTCTGACCCAAAATGGCTCCCACCACATAGTCGCTTGCATCACACATTAACTCAAATGGTAAACTCCAATCTGGAGGTGCAATGACCGGTGCGGTGGTGAGTTTTTCTTTCAAAAGTTGGAAAGCATGCATGCAATCATCATCAAACACAAAAGGAGTATCAACTACCAAAAGCTTGCACAAGGGTTTCACAATCTTTGAAAAGTCTTTTATAAATCTCCTATAGAAACCCGCGTGCCCTAAGAAGCTTCTAACACCTTTTACATTTATGGGAGGGGGAAGTTTTTCAATTACTTCAATCTTTGCTTTATCAACTTCTATCCCCCATGATGAAATCTTATGACCAAGAACTATACCTTCCCTAACCATGAAATGACATTTTTCCCAATTTAAAACAAGGTTAGTTTCTTGGCATCTTTTCAAAACACATGCAAGATTTTTCAGACAATCATCAAAAGAATTACCAAACACAGAAAAATCATCCATAAATACCTCAATGAATTTTTCAGTCATTTCAGAGAATATGAAAAGCATGCACCTTTGAAAAGTGGCGGGTGCATTACACAACCCGAATGACATCCTCCGGTATGCGTAGACGCCATAAGGACAAGTAAAAACAGTCTTCTCTTGGTCCTTCGGGTCAACCACAATCTGGTTATACCCTGAGTATCCATCAAGGAAGCAATAAAAGGCATGGCCTGCCAATCTCTCTAACATCTGATCAATGAAGGGCAAGGGAAAATGATCTTTTCTGGTGGCCTCATTCAATCTTCTGTAATCAATACACACTCTCCATCCAGAAACGGTCATTGAGGGGATGAGTTCATTTTTATCATTTGCAGCCATCGTCATCCCCCCTTTCTTAGGGACAACTTGGACCGGATTCACCCAAGGACTATTGAAGATTGGATAAATTATACCCCCATCCAAAAGCTTCACAACCTCCTTCCTTACAACTTCTTTCATGTTTGGGTTGAGTCTTCTTTGGGGTTGTCTGACCGGCTTGAAGTTTTCCTCCAAAAGGATTTTGTGCATACAGAATGAGGGATTTATCCCTTTCAAGTCGAACATAGACCACCCAATTGCAGATTTGTGCTCCCTAAGCACCCTTAACAACTTCTCTTCCTATAAAGAGTTCAACCCGCTACTAATGATCACCGGGAATGAAGAATTCACCCCAAGGAAAGCATAACTGAGATGAGATGGAAGTTCTTTCAATTCTAGCACAGGTGGTTCACCCTTGTCTTCAATCCGCACATCCTCCACAACTTTGTCTTCATCAGTATTCAAAACTAGACAAGCCTCAAGGGATTTAACCATGAACTCAACTTCTTCCTCACATGCCTCTTCTTCTATATTCTCACCCATAAGAGTCGCTTCCAATGAATCTTCAAAAGTTTGTTGCTCACTCTTGTCAGTCAAAGATTCAACAAGGTCCACACTCATACATGTATCTTTGTCACTTGGATGTCTCATTGCTTCAAAAACATTGAAGGTGACATTTTCATCTTGGACTCTAAGCACCAACTCCCCTTGATTTACATCGATCAAAGCTCTACCCGTGGCTACGAATGGTCTACCAAGAATCAATGGAGTCTCACTATCTTCCGCTATATCCAACACCACAAAATCTGCCGGAAAGATGAATTTGTCTACTTTAACCAATAAATCCTCCATTACACCATAAGGATAAGTAATGGAGCGATCCTCCAATTGGAGATAAATCCCGGTTGACTTGACTTCACCAATTCCCAGCTTCTTGAAAATGGAGAGAGGCATAAGGTTGATACTTGCACCAAGATCGCACAAGGTCCTTCCAATGTTCAAATGACCAATGGAATAGTAAAGCTACCCGGATCCTTCATCTTCACCGGTAACTTCCTTTGGAGTATAGCACTGCATTCTTCCGTGAGCATGACCGTCTCCTCCTTCCACTTCCTCTTGTTAGTAAGAATCTCCTTCATAAACTTGGCATAGGAAGGCATTTGTTGAAGAACTTCGGCAAAAGGGATGTTAATTTGCAACTTTTTGAACACATCCAAGAACTTAGAGAATTGTTGATCCTTTGCCTCCTTCTTCAACCTTTGAGGATAGGGTATCTTGAAATACGGTGGCAACTCCTTAGGATTGTCAACTTCTTCAAGAATTTGCCTTAGTCTTCTTTCTTGCAAACTCTTCATCAACCAGTTTTTCCCTCTGTGGTTTTTCAGCTTCAACAACAATAGGACTAGAGGTAGTGGCTTGGGAAATCTCGGGTTCTTCATTGGTTACATCTTCAACAGTCACCTCATCAACTCCCTCACCAATCGTCTTTTCTTCTCTCTCTTTTTCATGTGGAACAAACGCTTTCCCGCTTCTTGTAGTAATTGCCTTGCAATCCTCCCTTGGATTCTTCTCGGTATCTCCCGGCAATTGTCCCCGAGGTCTCTCCGTCATTTGCTTTGCCAATTGGACTATTTGGTGTTCTAGATTCTTGATGGAGGCATTTTGATTCTTCATATTATCTTGAGTTGCTTGCATGAATTGGGCTAGAATATTCTCCAATTTGCTTGAATTCTCTTGAGGAGGCTTTGCTTGAAAACTTGAGCCTTGCCCTTGTCTCCAACCAAAGTTAGGATGGCTACACCACCCCAGATTGTAGGTGTTAGAGAAAGAATCATGCTTAGGCCCTTGGTTTCCCATGTAATTCACTTCTTCTTGCCCAGAACCTCCAACCACACTAATTTCACAGTTGCCGTTGGCATGGTTACCTCCACTGAAATCACACACTGAGGCAGCTTGAACTTGGACCGCTTGTAATTGAGAATTTTGTAGTTGAACGGACCCCAATTGCTTGGTAAGGATGGCCATTTGTGCCTTAAGAGCACCAATTTCATCAAGCTCCAAAACACCTCTCTTGACCAATGATCATGAATTAGGCATTTGATAATCATTATTAGCCATAGTTTCAATCAAGTCCTTTGCTTCATCGAGTGTCTTTTGGCTCAATGATCCACCTGCAGCCGCTTCAATCATACTTCTGGAATTTTGGTTGAGCCCATTGACAAAGGTTGCAACTTGCTGCCATGTTTCCAACTCATGATTTGGGCAAGCGGTAAGCAAAGATTTGAACCTCTCCCATGCTTCATAAAGCGATTCGCCATCCCTCTGTGCAAAAGCATTAATCTCCAATCTCAACTTGATCATTCTTGAAGGAGGGAAGAAACGAGATAAGAATTTGCTCACCAAATCATTCCAAGTGATGATGCTCCCATGAGGATGAGATTGAAGCCATGACTTAGCTCTATCCCTCAAAGAGAAAGGGAAAAGGCTTAAACGAATAGCCTCATCGGAAGCTCCATTCAGCTTGATGGTGTCACACAACTCAATGAATGTGCCAATGTGAGAATGAGGGTCTTCACTCTCCAAACCTCCAAACTGATTTTGCTGCACAAGATTGAGAAGTGATGCCTTGATTTCAAAATTGTTGCAAGCCACTGCAGGTCTAATAATTGGAGTTCCACATCTATCGACTCTAGGGGAAGTATAGTTCCCCATTGTCCTCCTTGGTGCATTGTCTTTAGCCATGGTGACAGTTGTTACTTCAACTTGCGGTTCTTGCCCACTTGGTAACTCAACTTGTGGTTCTTGCAATGTAGAGGATGCTCCTTATCTGTTCTGTCTTGCCTTGGCTTCCTTTCTATTCTTCCTACAAAGCCTCTCGAACTCACGGTCGAATTGAAGTTCACCTGGGTCAATTGTACCTCGCATACAAGGAACAAACAGAGCAGAACAGAAAAAAGAACAGAAAAACAGCAGTAGAACAGCGACGAAACAACAAGTACAAGCTAAGCAACAAATGGACAATTATGCAGCTTCACAGAAAAACAGAAAACAGCAAGAAAACGAAAAAAAAAATGCCTAAATTAGGAGTCCCCTTTGGTACTCGTGATATTGGCACACCGATCCCCGGCAACGGCGCCAAAAACTTGTCATGATTTCGGCAAGTATACCTAGTCGTACAAGTAATACTGTGGTAATACCGGTTATCGTCCTCAGGGATCGCGGACAAGTACCACATCGCAAATTGAACTACTATCTAGGCGATCGTTTGGATGGAAGGGAGCTCAATACTAAGTACCAAGCCCAGCAAAAGTAAACAAAACAAAACAGACAAGAATAAAATATTTTTGTTCTTTTAGGTATTTTATCAAACACTTAACAGGAAAACAAAGATGTGATCAACAAATGGATAGAATTGTTAGGGTTAGACTAGGCTAATCCTCCCTTGATTGCTATGAAATGGTAAATAACACAATTCCTAATTCAATTATGACAATCAAATCTTCTCAAATACTCAAGCCCTAATGTCTTAGGTGGAATGAGCCTAAAATCCCAAATTAAACCCCAATGTCTTAGGTGGATTAACATGAGAATTTGCATTAAGAGTCAAGATTCATAAGATTGCAAGCACCCCAAGACCTATGTCTAGGTTCATGAACTACTTGGCATTTGATTCATGAGCATGCCTTAACATCAACCTTTCAATTGCCTATCAAACCAACAAATCATTCCAAGGATGATCAAACCTAGGAAAGCATCAAGCATGGAATCAAACACTCATAAAGAAATAGGAATTTGTATTACAATCAAATCATGAGACAACCAAGTTCAGAGAAGTCATCATCTAACCCCAACAAGAAGGGGGTTTAGCTACACATAATCAAAGGGAAAAACAAAAGAAAAGAAATAGAGAAAAGGGAAGGAAAGAACTCCATGGGAGGATCCACAGTAGCCACAGCAGTAGAGAGTATGTTTTTAGGTTTTCTGGATGCCTTTCTGTTCTGCCCAGAGGCCTTTCTATAACTCGTACGCGCGTCACCGCTGTGATGGGTTCTGCCCTAGGCGCCTCTTCACTTTTTGATTCATCACGGCCGTGATGCTCATCAAGGCTAGGTCGTGATCGCTTCTGCCTTCACCAATTGGTCTGCCACGGCCGTGATGGACATCAAGGCTAGGCCGTGATAGGTTCCGTCTGGTCCAACTTGCAGGTCACGACCGTGATAGGCATCACGGCTAGGTCGTGATCAGTTCTGACTTTTGGGGGTCTGGTACAGCTGACAGGTCACAGCCGTGATAGCCATCACGGCTAGGCCGTGATAGCTTCTGACTTTTGGCTTCTTTCTCTTCAGTTATTGCTCCATCACGGCTAGGCCGTGATGGGCTCTGCTTGGCTCAATTTCTTCTCTTTTCAGGCTCTATCTTCATCCAAGCTTCATCATGGCTAAATCTTGGGCATTTAATCATAAATTCCTGCAAAACAACACACAAAACCACCTTATCCGTTCCAAAGGAAAAACTAACCAAAATCAAACTAGAATGGCCTAACTGTATGAAAATGCATGCAGAAATGTACATGGAAAATGAGGTGAAATCACACTCATCATCTGCCTCTGCCATAACTTTCATTGCCTTTGCCCTGACTTTTCCAGTTCTTATTAGACTCATTGTTTTTCCAATTCTGATTCAACTCAGCACTGTTGTTATGGTGGCGTTTGGAATAGCTTATTTAAGCTCCTTTTGACTTATCTGATGACATAAGCTCTTATGCAGTGTGTTTGGCAGAGCTTATAAAAATAACTTATGTCATCCCATAAGGCGTTTTTGACTTATTTTCATAAGTCACTGGGAGAAGCTTATGGAATTATCATAAGAGCTTATGCATTAAACACCCTCTCGTGTTTTTCACTATTTGAATCCTCTCATGCTCTTTTCTTTCTTTTTCTTTCTTTAAGCGCTTATGGCATAAGCCCTAATGCGATAAGGTCTTATGTGATAAGCTCTTAATTAAGTTGTTTACCCAAACGCACCCATAATCTTGGACTCAGAATCAAGTTGTCCCTCTTGTTATTTCACCATTGAGAAAGCTTTGACCATAGGAGACAGTACGTGGCTCCATTGCAAGAATTTGACTTTTCAGCACACCATATTGATCATTAAGTCCTTTCAAGAAACAAATCACATATTCTATTTCCCTTTGCCTTTGATACTTTTCACGCATTTGACAATACAAGTACGAGAAGGGATAGGTCTAAAGGACTCCAATTCATCCCAAATAGTTTTGAAATCAGTAAAACAAGCTAAGATGGTTCTTTTTCCTTGTTTCATTGAATGAACAAGTTGCATCAAATCAAAAGTTCTAAAATAATTCCCTTTCGAAAACCTATTCTTCAAATCATCCCAAATTTCTTAAGCATTTTCGAATTCAACAACACTTTGAGCAATTTCTTGATTTAAAGATTTAGTGATCCAAGAAATTACCATTGTGTTGCACATTTCCCAAGCCTCATAGGTTGGATCATCGATATCAGGGACTTGAATCACTCCATTCACGAATTTGAACTTGTTCTTGGATATCAAAGCTCTTCTCGCAACTTTGCTCCAAGAATTGTAGTTTGTGCCATCAAGAGGTGGCAATACAAGAATCATTCCTGGATTTTCTCCAGGATGTAAGTAATAAGGATCATGAATCGGATCAATTCGTGGAGCTACTTCTGGTTGAACTACTTCATCGTTGTCGTGAGCTTCAGCCATGGAAGAAGAAGATTAAGGAAGAAGCTATAATGGAAGATTGAGTATGAGAATGGATTTGCGCAGCAAAGCTCTCTAGAAGAGAGCTCTGATACCATAAAACGATTGAGTGAAATGAATGGAATGCATTTCTTATTGATCAATAGCTGAACTTGCAGCTTATATATAAATGCATATACATTAGATTCTAACTAACTGACTAGCTTGTTGTGCAAGTAACAAAACTAACTAACTGCCAATTGCAGCAACTAACTTAACCGTATACTTTAGGTTACTAAGCTAGCTGTCTAAGTATTATCCAATACTTTGAAACCAAGGAACCATAGTCCTCCGAATCCATGATTCTGCTGCACAAAGTGCCCACACAGTAACATTAATATAGCAATAGTGATAGCCACTAATTTCATCACCAAAATCAGTGCATAAACGATAAGTTAATTACACATATGATGTGAACTTTGATATAAAATACAAATATATATTAAGTCCTTTAAATTTATATATACACACCTATTCTCAAACAATTAAAGCAATAAAACAAAAATGGAAAGGTTGAAGGCAGTGAAAGTGTGAAAGTGTGAAGGTGTTAAATGTAGTAAGGAATTAAACACGATTACAAGTACAAATCATGAAGATAAAATAATGCAGAGCTGTTTCAGCAATGTTTGACCAGCCTAGTGTCGATTTGTCTGCCTCTATCTGTCTACTGCAACTTTTTTCATTCATCAATTTTTTTTGTTGGTATACTTCATTCATCAATTTAATTAACCTTCAAAATGTCCTACCAAAACTAGTAAAGAGCCTGATTGAAGAGCGGAAAATTAAAATGACTGAAACAAACGCTATTTTGTTTTAGCTAGCTACCTTTTGTATTTTGATTCTTCTAGAATCAAAATATAAAGAGTAGCTAGCTAAAACAAGATTTCTGATCTGCATCACAGTAGAAATCAACACTGCAACAATAATGGTTCTTGCTTGTTCTCTAAAACACGGTAATTTACTGTGTTTTAGAGAAGAAACAAGCAAGAGCTGAATCTGGATTTGAAAATGTGTGTTTGTTTCTGGAAAAAGAAAAAGGCTCAGTATATATAAGATGATTGTGGAGCGAAAATCTGTTGCGCGAAAACGTGAAACGGATTGCGCATGGTGAAGTTTTTTGAATTCACGTAAGGTGAGTAAAAGAGAGTCAGAGAGACTTGAGATATTGAGATTTGAGAGATCCCCTTGAGAGTCTGAAAAGAAACACACAATACTATAATCTCAGCCGTCAATTACATAACTGATCCTCGTCGTATTTCAATTCAATCCAACGGTACTCCAGCAGCTGTGGGCAGCGTTGTTTAAATTGTTCTGGGTATGTTGCCAATTAGTTGCAAATGGATATCCTGATATTCTGGCTGAAGGCCCGTACGATCCATTATGCGTTTGAAGTTGTATGTTGTTTATTTGTTGTGCTTGAATGTTAGTCTAATAGTGAATATGTATGATTACAATAGATTATTGTGTAAAGCCTGATGGACTTCTTTCTTATCTTCGATAAATGGATATTAGATTTCTGATGTTTTATTACGAGATCAAAATCCCCACTCGACTCCTAAGTCCTAACCCTTGGATCGCTCCCTAATTCATCAAAGTGTCAGTTAGTATCGAAAAAGAGTTCAAGTTAAAGACCTGTTTAGCTGTTTTTAACATATTCCTTCATATACACACTTATGCTTATTGGTGAGAATACTTTATCAACATGTCTTCAAGAGAGACACAATTTATCAATTCTATTTGATTAATGTGTATATCAATTTATGGTGTTCTAATTCCTAGTATATACCATTCCCCTTCTATCAGCAAGCACGTAAACTTATCCAACACCGACAAAAAGCGGAATAAGATAAGTACTCTCACGTTGTATACTATGTTTTTCTGGTTTAACGTTGCATTTATATATATATATATATATATATATATATATGCAACCCTTTCAACTTCCTATGAAAAACCCATATAAATACAAATGAACGATTTGTTACCGACAAAATTTTATACACGAGCTCCTATAGTATAATTACCCCATCTAATGCAATCTGAACTTTAGGAAGTTCATGTAAACCAATATTAACTGCAGTCCATCGGATTGTGTTTCATAAAAGACTCTGGTATCTTGCCACCTCCAAGTCGCATTGGGTCATTTCCCTTGAACATATATCTGGCAAAAACTTGGGTAATGAAAGTATCTGCTCCTTTGACACAAGACTGCGGGCGGTACTGGCACAGCAATCATCTAACAACTTCCTTTTCAAGCCGAGAGTTGTTAATCCACTAGTTTCATGAATATAAATGTGAATTTTGAATCCATTTTATCAAGCCCTACACTTAGTCAGAGAATGGCTGCGAATCCATGCATAGATGCACCAATTTTCTTTGGTATTGCCCAAAATATTCACTAACTGCAATAACATCTTCGTTTTCGGGAGCTAAATCACGCAAGTTTAGTAGCTTATCCTTAACTGATGAACTTGATTCATCATCAATAATACCTAAGTTGGAAACTATTTCTGCATGGATTTCACGGCATGCAAGGATAAACATTGCAGCTGTGTCAGGTAGTTGCGCCTCACGAAGAGCTGCCAATGCCTCTTGTAGTGCACCAGCGGCAACATACAAAATCAAAGCCCTGCATTGGACCATTTGTGCTCAAATTGAGGGAATACTCTTGATAAAGTTGATAAGATTTAAAACAGAAATGCGGTGGTACCTCCAGATATTATGTTCAGTGTACAGGACATGTCCAGCCCACCTTTGCAACACTCTGCAAGAATACAAAATATAGGGATCTCCTAGTCATGATGGTATACAATTCAAATGATCTTAATGACTGTCATCCAAATGCATAGACAGCAATCATGTCAGAAAGTAAAAACTTAAAATTATGTATAATTCCAAACATTTCTAGAAATCTGCAGCTTGCATACTGTCAATAACCAAGAGCAAAACTCAGATTCTTCACGAAATTAGACAACAGGGAAAGTAAATTTTGTGATATTTCATAAATACTAGCCAGAAGTTCATTTTTTTGTCATACAGCCGGAGGATATGCTGCAAATGGCAGATGCAGAATATAACATCACATGAATGTGTTTATCCCGTTCATATAAAAAAAAACATAAAATCAAGTTGCGGTAAATTAAAGTTAATTTATGTGGACAGAAACATATGTTATAAGGAAAGGGCAAGAACCTTGCATAATCTGATCCCTTCAAGTGACTAGCAGCTAAAGTTGCAGCATCCGTCCAGCAGCCAGCATCTTGTAGCTGCATTTAAGATGACATGCATTTCTCTAAGAAAATCAAGCACGTCATATTGATAACCTTTCTGTTAATTTTTTTAATTAGGAAATGCTGAGGAAGTGTTCAGAAAATTTTCCCTCGGAATGTAAGGAAGGCCATTTAACATTTAACATTCAGCACATTGGTACAAGGAATCACTCTACCCAGTTACAGTGACTCCCATAATTATCCCCAGGAAGTACCTCAATTACTGAGCTCTATGTAATCTTGGAGGTCTCATTGATTAAAAATTGGGAGGGTAAAGTTTCTGGCAGGAGATGCGTTGCCTCAAGATGTGTAGCCCAATCTCTATTGGACCATAATAAAAAAACTAACCATTACATAATTTAATTATTAATGTGTGTAATAATGAAGTACAGATCCAGCAAACACCTGGGACATGACAAATATATATAGCAAATATTTTAAATATGTTTTTTCATAAAAAATATTACATATGTATAAATAATTTTACAAAATATATTGGAGATGGGAGGCAGGTACCCACGCTCGCCCCTCGTTGAATTTGTCCCTGCTAATAACCCGTAGCAGCTTCTGCCACTAAGATTGCATTAAAGTTGGGTTTGCATATTTGAATCGTTGAAGTGGTCTACTTTGGAAAGCCGTAGTTTAAGATATTTTAAACAATGTCATTAGGGTTGAAAACCTATTATTTCAGTCCATAGGAATTTTAATGAATTGAATACTTCAAGATATCAAAGCTCAATCATGAGAATAACAATATCAAGAGACTATTGGTACAAAAAGTAGAGAATGTTTGGTGCAAGGAAGTCAGCTAAGTTCAAATATTAAGAATTCAACCACATTTATTTTCTGCACTGTTTGATACCAAATTCAGAGTGAAGTACTAAGTAGATCATACAGAAAAGGAACTATCTTGACCAATAAGAAGTTTCACTTCCATAACATTAAAAATTCAGCAGCCACACTTTTTATTCTTTCCCATAAATTTTCGTTTCAATGTTGAGTAAAATATTCTAAACCTCGGATCAAATTCTCACCTAAATGGAAAAAAGAAAATTTCCCTGACAAATTGAATCTTGAATATCACCCAAGAATTTTAGGGTATTTTAACATGCAGGCTGAATAACATAATCAGAATTACACAAAATTCACCAAGCAGCCAAGCTACATTTACAACTTCATAAGATTAACATACTGTAACCAGGTGAAGGACTTTAGGAGTTGCGTACATTTGTTTGAATGTATTTATTTACTATTTAGCACCGTAATAGAGATTAAGAAAACATGGAGTACATGCAACCTAACCTGAGAACATGCTTCTTGATATCTTCCAACTGCACAGAGAAGATGAGTACCAGAGAGTGACCTGTCAGCCCTCACCATGTTGGCTGCAACAACCTAAAAAATATATATGATATTATGAAATACCAAATACATGAACTGTATTATTGTATACCAATCAGAATTTGTATTTTGATGCCTAAACACATGTATGTCCCAGTCAAACTCACCTTCACAGCAAGTTCATGAAGAGACCTTGAAACGGCAGAAGAGAGAGCAACTGCGCGAAGAGCATTCACATAGAAGTAAGAGCTCTCTGGAGGAGTAGAAAGCAATAAACTAACTGCAACTTCTAGGTTTCCAACTGACACAAGCCTGATAGCAGCGATTCAAAATGAGTTGCCAAGTGAGTATAAAAGAGGAGTAATAATCCCACTCAACATAGTAAAGGAACAGAAACATCAGTGCAGTCTCTGTCACAGCAGCACCTTCTCTTTTTGGAAAAAAAAAATATATCAAAATTGGAAGGGCAGGACTTCAATATCATGTCTTGCACAATTAAGATTTCTAACGGTGCAGAACTGATGGGGATTGCACTACAACTACTGAATCTGACATGAGGACATTATGCTAAATATCTTCTGACCTTAAGAAGTTCAACTAAGCCATATGCTCTCAACAAAATGATAAAAGAAATGGTAGATTTACTTACTCATGTACACGTTTCTGTATAGCCTCTTCACCTTCTAGTTTTTCATGCCAAGAAATACGCTCACTGGCACTTTTCCACAACTCTTCTTGGTCAAAAGTCATCAATCTTAGTTGACCTTGACTCTGCAAACCAAAATGTTAGTCACTAAGAATAATTTGGCATTCAGCGTTAAAAGCAACTCTGGAAACAACAATTGGAACGTGGGACACTACAAGGTATGTCATGTGATAAAACCTCAAAAGGAAACTATAATACATCTTACCAATACATCTCTCCCCATGTCTTCTGTTGGTTTTCCCCTGGATGATATCCTAGACAGCAAAGATGTCTCATCAACCTCAGAGACAGATGCCTCCGAGGTCCCTTTTGGAGGAGGCTTTCTCAATAACTTATCCATCAAATGTTTAAATGCATGAGGCAGCTGTAGCCAAAACAGAGCTTCCGAGGATTCACCAAATATTGTAGCTGCAAAAGCAAACCTCGTGGCACAACCTTTATCCACAATACTAGCATACAACTTGGCTCTCTCATCGTCAAGTATACAACCTTAAGAGATTAAAATATTGGTAAAGTTTTAAACACAAATATAAATATCAAGCATAAGAATTCTCATGATGCATAAGATACAACCTTCTTTTCGATAAGGTTCCAATACTTTCAAAAGCATCTCTGGCACCACAGCGTCACCAAGAGGTGGTATGTTGATCATGTATGCACGAAGATCCTCAGTAGATGAAGGAGTTCCTGGAATTAAGTGAGGCCTCTTTCTTATGGTAGTACTACAAGTATTAAACCAAGAAGGTTTGACACCGAATTGCAAGATCATGCGCACTGCCTGGAACAACATTAGTAAATATTTAGTAAAGCACTAAATATACAATTAAATAACAAGGAGCTGATGACAGATATAACAATAATTTATACTAGTAAAATTTGTACAAGCATTTCAAGGTAGGAAAAAGAAAAGCCCAATTAGAATGAAATATACAGATTCCAGGCCTAGGCTTAGAAGTGAATTATAGTCAACCTTGATTAAAGAATGAAAACTAAAACTGGCTTGTAATTAATAACAAAGGAATGAGGAATATTCAATTTAGTTTTAATTTTTCCCCAAGTAAGAAAGCTTATTAAGATTACTGAAAACGGATATCCTATTAGCATGAGAAATACTCAAACCAACTCGTATTCTACGAAATCATTTTCATTTTATTCCTTAAAATTTTCATATTGCTTCCAACATCCATTACTGCACACCAAATCCGTTGTTAACTATGTACTTTTATCTATAAAATCTATAAAATGCAAACACTCACTTTGAAAGTTGATTATAAAGCTTAGAAAGTAAATAACAACAAGACAATATAATATTTAATCCTAGCTGGTTAGGTGAAATCAGTAAATTTTATGCTGGCATACTACCAGGGCATGTGGTGTCGGAAGTAGTATGGGACAGCATATAGGCATTGGCCGAAATCTCTCCTTTATATTTCTGATCTGGGGTGCACGACTGAATCGTTTATCATTTCTGCATGAAAAGAAGAGCATGTCATTTACAAACTCAGTCCATTTTAGAAACCCCTAAAATTGGGACAAGATTTATTAGCTATGTGTCGTCAAGATAACAAGCAGTTGGTGATTCATTCACCTTGAACAGAATACTAAAACTAAAAGGTTAGAAACATATTGAACTAAATATCCATTGATACTGCACTCTCAAATTAAGATGATGACTCAGATTGTCTAATCTCTTTCACAATTCAGTTTCATGTCCAGTAAACTTTCCTTCCTACCTGGCTACCTTCCTCCACCTTTCTGTGATATATATGATAATAGCAGAAGGATGGAGATAATAATGCAAAAACAATTTAGTGACATCACATGTCATCTATATGCTATAATCCAATTTGTTATCCATTTCAATGTTAAGGTGAATTTTTCATAATTGTTAAAAACCTTTCCCACCATCCATTCTAGTCCAAGACATATAACAACACCATCTAGACCACACCAACCACATCCTAATAATAATACCATGGAAGGGAGCACTTCATCACTCCTGAGAATGACTCGTGGCACTTACATATTAATTTCAACAAGGCGAAAGCTACTATCTGCTCCAGCAATGCACAGTACCAGTGGATCATTCTTATCAGTCCGCAAGGGCAACCAATCAAGTTCCAACACAAGGGTTCCAGGAAATTGAGGCTGCAAAAGTGAATTGGCTAAGGGGTCTGGTGAATCCTGCAAAAAACATGTTGATATTTATGATCAACAGATCAAATAATTACAAGAGGTGTTCTAAGCATATCAATCAATAGAAAATTTCTTTTCCTGCACCAAATAGCAAATAGCTGGAGAAAATATATGAAAAACGAGAACTGGCAAACTTATTTGTCTATATAACAACATTCAGTTTCTTAGTCTCAATCCCAATAAAAACCATTGCTAGATATGATTGAGCCGAAGTTATGAAAATGCGTATCATTAGCAGTACAAGTATACTAAATAAAATAACAATTAAACTGCACAGATGATCCAGAAAAAGTAAATTCCTATCTTACCAAATCAAATACAGAAAAGGTATTATCATAAAACAGAACAGCAATACGCCCTCGGCTATGGTCCCCTGGTACAAAAGGTGAGAATTTGATTCGCCGGATTCCTTCTCTGTGAGTGTTGAATGAGGAGGAATGTCCAGTTGTCACATCCCACCATCTTATGTTCCCTATTCTGTCTCCCATTACCTAAAAAACTAATTTAGTCAAAACCATTATTCAACTTGGAGAAAATTCAGATTATCTATGTCTATCGAACCAATTCTAAAGTAATGATTTATACCACATGAGGCAAGCGATAGGCCATTGCAGTAATCAATCCATCCGATGATACAAATGAAGAAGAAGGCCATTTTGGTCTGTGGACAATGCTAACTCAATCAGATTAAGCAAACAAAAAGGAAGAATTGCATGAGGTACGTATTGTATAATAAAAGCAAGATAAATTGATATATTAGATCAGAAATTAATCATTAATAAGTTCAAAATACAAGACAAATTGTACATGCCTTGACAAAGATTAAATAATGATCAATACAACTCAACAGTCCATATTTCATGAAAAACAACACAATTGCTGTAATGCACCTTTTTCTCAATGGAAAAGAATTAACACCTGAAGTCTCGAATTCTTCGACCATGTACTTCAAAAACACCAAGTGCCCCATTCACCAGAGCAAATGCAAAACTTTCTGAAGTGTCGTCCTGAGATCCCTCTGTGCTTGAACCCTCTGGTAAGGGAAATTAACTTTAGTCAGAAGCTATTTGTAATCTTGCAGAAAAAAGGAAGGAACCATCAATTCTAGACTAGCAACCATCCTGATAATATCTAAGCACTTCAAGCAAACAACCCACTTGAATCGGATGAGGAAATCTCTGATGAGGTAGATGTTTCATCTGATGCCCCAGATGTTTGCTCCTTGGATGATAGAGATGAATCCCTAGAAGCTGCAATTTGAGCAGGACGTGGAACTGTTGGAAGAGTCCATTCCAGTACCGTAAATGGAAGAGCTAATGATCTAAGCTACATAGAGATAGCAAACATTATAAATATCCAGATGAAATAACATATAGTATTAACCAAAATATATAACAGCTATCCTACTGGCATCAAAATTTACTTTCGTAATAATGAAGGAAGGATACTCTAAAAAGTAGGGTTTCAAAATTAAAAGAGAGAATAGAAGTCCAGACATCAAACATGGATACAGAAATCAGCTTGTATTAACCAGGTCCTACTTGCAATCATGATGGAAGCATTCAGAGCACAAACTAGATCTGGGTCCATATAATGGCTGCCTTTACCAAGAAGGCATCGGCACTCAACTGCACTGCCAGTTTAAAGAACAATATCTATCCTTGTCCCTTTTAAGAATGCACAAAATGTGATCTCAGATAAAATTCCTTAAAATCATTTGCTCTAGAAAGCCATAAAAGCAGGTGTTATAAGACAAGCAAGGGAAAGTCGAAAAGGGAAGGAGAAAATGAGGACAAACGAGGAGAGAGTATTAGAAGGAAAAAGAGGCAAGAGGTAGATTGAGAAGGGAGAACCGAAGTTAACAACCAATTTCAATTCAATATTCAAGTCTAAGTGTCATTAAAGTATGGAAGCATCCTTTAAATAGGAAATACTAAACCCTAAATTGCATAAAACTCCCCAAAATACTGAAAACTCCATAATTACAACAAATTCTCAATATATTACTCCATACTCCCAATAATTTTAATATCCATATTCTATATCATGTGAACTATCTCATTCGCCATTGAATTACCAAAAATATTTATCTAAAGTTCGTATAGTCCAAAGAAAGGAAATTTCAATGTTAAGAGTCAACAATGAACATTAGAGTATCACCCAGAGCCTACATAAGTAATTGCACTCAAGATTATATAAACTTAAGCCAGTTATCACATACATCACATATTGGGCCTAACTCAATCCCAAAAGCTAGCTCATATGATGAGGATTGCCCACTACTTATAAGCTCTTATTAGATACTATCTCTAGTCAATGTGGGACTTGGGTATTTCCCAATAATATCAGCAAATATTGAGAAGGAGGGGGGTTCAAGTTCATCCACCCAACCTACCATGATAGGATTTTTAGTCATTGCCCAAACCTCCACCGGTGCATCACGAAACAAAATTAGAAGATACCTGAAATATTAGGAATAACAAACTATTGTAAACCAAGATGTAATCACAAATTTATCTGTTAATGTATGGTTAAGTAATGCAAACAGCTTGGACAGACAGGGTGGGAGAGGCAATATAAACATTTAGCACAAGAGTCTGATAAAAAAAGGATACAAAATGCATGCTGCAATAGAATCTTTCCCTTGCTATCAAATGGGTATGTATCTTCACAACCTAAAGTCTCTTAGCAATCATAGTGGTGGATGTAGGAAAAAAGGATAGAAATGAAGCAATGATTTGTTTTGTTTTTGGAACTTCTTAAACACTCAAAGTGGTTAGTAACATCAACTACAGAGAAGTACATCCTTCGTGGCAACAAAATATAGGCTTTGAGTGCCAACACTCCCATAATTTGCAACTCAAATTGCAACATTCTACAGGACACCCTTTTGTATAAACAGCCAGACACATCAGCATTCACCAAGATCCCAAAGATAGGACAAACAAAGCATATTTCCTTGAACATAAGTATAATTCCATATAAACTCTAACATCATCAAGTCATTAAATTCCATCTTTATAGTACAAAATTGTTGATATAACTAAGCCATTAGGGCTTACAAATATTGTAGTAACACATCAGTATAGAAAGAGAAATAGAAAAATGTGCAACCAAAAGAAGAAGAATAAACTACATTAATAATGAATTGAATAAAAATAAGAAAATATAGCTTTGAGATTCACCTTCCAGACGAAGATGTTCTCAAAGCTCTTATTGGTGCACGTTCTGGCTTTTGCAAAACTCGAAACATCTTGTTAAGGCCACTTCGAAGGCAGGTCACAACTAGCTTGTTAATATATCCTCCAGATTTTTCATTAGCCTGAGTTCAAAAGCATACACATAAACAATTGAACAAAGAAGCATATTTTTAAAAAAAATTGAAATTATAATGAAGCAAGCATTAGCCAATGGTTTAACTATAAACATGATTCATGATAGAACATTATGGCGCCGTTTGATCCATGTAACTGACCCCACCTAGTGGGATAAGGCTTGGTTGTTGTTGTTGTTGTTGTATAATGAAGAAAGCATTAAGTAATATGCTCAAATCATAAAGCTTATCATGCAGAGAGACAACACACAATACTTACAAAACAAAGGCTGCAACAGAAAGAAATAAACTGTGTAGGAAAATAACAAATAAAAATCTGTTTAAACATAAATACCAAATTGTAATATACCTGAGTATAAGAAAATGAAACCACTCTGGAATTTCCTAGCCATCGTAGTCCCCTAACAATACCATTATGTACAGATAAACTTGATGTAACAGCATTGGCAGAAACATCAACAACATCTATCGTCCCACTCTGTGTTCCTAAAGCAACCAGGGGAACAGCTGCTGCAGGATAATTTCCTCCACCTTCAAATAACATTTTCTCATTAATTAACACAAAAACGTGGTACACATAATAACCTCTATACGAGGGTAATTATAGATTTGAACAAATAAGTTGGTGGGAGGATAAACTAACGGGCCAGAGTAGCTGTTAGAGAAGGGGTTGGCACTGCCAGCATAGTCACTGTAGAAGAAAGAAGCTGAAGCTGTCCAACTAAGCTAATCTGCATAAGAACAAAAAGGCAAAACCATTTACATATATTAGTCAGCTTCCAAAATATGAAACCAACACAGGAAACCCATGTAGGTTCTACCTAGCATTTAGATGCAGTTTTTCAGCATACAAAAATCAGGAATCAGACCGTCACGTAGATCATGAGTCAAATAATCAGAACTCTGATCCCAAGTTTGGAATGCGTGATCCTACTATCCACCTCTAGGAAAAAAGAATCCACTGGAACAAATCAATGTTCACTACAATGCAGGACAAATGATGAAAGGAGCTCAGTTACAATTTCACATACTTTTTCATCTTTCTTGAACTTGTTTATTTTCTTGGAAGGCGGATGGAAGGAATGGCTATTCAGGACTTGTTCATACTATAAATAGGGCAAAAATAAACAGCAATGCAGACTGTACCATAATCATTGCTATGTGAGTGCACACAAGTTTTATGCATGCATGCATACACAAATTTCCCAAATGCTGGAATATATGAACCAGAAGCAAGAAAAATTAGCCAAGTGCTTTTTTTAAGACCATAGATTAGAAGCAGTAAATAAAATCAAGTTGTAAATAAACATAAAGAAAGAATTAAGGTTCTGCAATGGCACTGTATCTGTTTGTTTGCAAGGGCTTAAAATAATACAAAAATATGTTTAGAAACCATTGCATGCTTGAATTTTCATATTAATAACAGGCCAATAAAGTTAAAGCTTGTATTCTCTATGTCTGTAGACTCTGAGTTTGCCATTTGAGCCATCAATGTAGGTTATATAGCAAAGCAAGCTTTTAAGTATATACTTGCCTTTATTAACATTTCTTCCTGGTTGAAGATTGAGCTTGGCAGGGAGCTTCTACTGTCATTGAGACACTCCTGTTGCCTGCTTAGATTTAGATCCCGTCCACCAGCAGAAGATATTGTGGTGTTAGAGTTGGTTTCGGGAAATGATACTCTACCATCATCATTGACCAAACCCAACCTCTTATCATCCTTTTTAGTGTCTGCATGTCCTTCAGTAGTCAAGAGCCAATTCCATATTTTTCCATCATCGGAAATGGAGATCAAATGTATCTTAGAAACAACAATGGACTCATCACAGAAATCAAAAGGATTATCAAAATCCTCATGAAGGTAAGGAGAACTAGGTACATCAGAATAACTATTGGCAATGTTCTGAAATGTGGAATCTGATTGGCATAAAAGGACAGAAAGTATTGAAGGAGAAGGGACAGAGGTACCGACTGATGGCATTAACTCTTCCATTGAGCGCATAATGTGTACTTGCTCCCCACTGTGATCGCATGCAGATAAATATAACTCAGTTACAGAAAAACACATGCAATTAAATCAACAAGACCACTAATATCAAGAAATGAAGAGAGAGGAAATGAGTGAGAGACCAGAAATGTATGTAGCATCTACGGAGATAGATGAATAGATATTTTGGGGATCAAATACTTTATGCACACCCATAGCCCAAAAGTGCTCTTGAAAGGCCAAATGACATTAAAAGTGATTATAAATTTGAGGTGCACAAACTTCATAATATAAAACAGAACAAACCCAATACGGTTACTGAAATAGCTCAATAAAGACAGATAAACATTTAAATCAAAGTTGATTATGAACAATCAAATGCTGATGATTTGTACCATAACTAGAGTTGCATCAATTGGAAAACTATAGAGAGTAAATTTCAAGTAAGAAACAATGGGACTAAATGATCCTTTTCTTAGTCATCTCTAGATCATTTGACCACCTCATATAAAAGTGATTTACTTGTTGACGGCAGGGGGAATAGCTTCCAATATCGACAGTCTCACTTTGACCGCATCTTCATATTTCTTACGAGTATGTAAGATAAGCATATTAGAGATTTACAACAACCAGAATTTGATAAACAAAAATAGAAATAACAAGCTCAAAGATAACAGAAGCTTCTAGCCTTCTACTGCCTTATACTTTTTATATCCATGGATATTGCCTATATATGAATTGTAAAAATATATTTCTGTTACTCTCTTACAACCACTAAAACATAAAAACTACTATACACTGTTGTATTAGAGACAATGTATGCATGAACTTGTATATATTAATATACGCATACGATAAGGTATCAAAATATCAAAATATAAGAGAATAAATGCTTACGGTTTTCTCCTCCAGGTGCTGAGCTTGCCATCAAGATGAGCACAGTAAATCCACTCATTATTGGGATCAGGCAACACATCAAGAAACTTGCCGCAACCACGAGGCAACGCAGTGGCAAAGATCGCCGTCTCGTACTGCAAATCAAACACGACCAATTCCCTCGGAAACGTGACGAACAAAACGTGCCTCCACTGCTGCGAAAACGCGAACCTCACCGCGTAAAGCGGAAACGCCGCCGTCGCAGGCAACGCTGAGGCTCCGCCGGCAGCATCTCTCTCCAGCTTAAGCAATTCGCTGCTATCGGTCCGAATCTGAAGCTCCTTGATGACAATGCCGTCCTCGCTATCGCCGAGGACAACAACGGAGAGGAGAAAACCTTTAAGTCCGATCGCACAGATGCGGCGCGAATCGAACGGATCGCGGCGAACGCACGAGAAGAATTCAGGAGAAGCGTCGTACTTCCAAACGCATCGTCCGGTGGAAGAGTTGTAGAGAGAGAGAGTGGAGGATCCGTGAATGGCGGCGATGAGGTAGAGATCGGGTCGGGCCTGGACCCAACAGAGGTCCTGGATTCCGAGTTTGGAGTCTGTGTCAAACCAAAGGAGCGCGGATTTGAGACGGAAGTCGAGGAGAGCGATGCGGCCTTGACGGTCGCCGGCGGCGAGGAGGAGGTGGGAGGAGGAAGGCTCCGTGGAGAGGAGGTCACGGTCGAGAGGGATAGGGCTCCAGCGGAGTGCGGTGACGAAGGGAGAGAGTGACGTGGCGGCGGAGGAAGGCGGAGGGATGGGGAAGGAAGAGAGGAGTTGCATGGAGCGAGCGTCGACGATGGAAATGGAACTGCCGGAAGGGAAAGCGAGGAGGCCGTGAGGGCTTAGATCTGAAGATCCAAAGTTGTTGCGACTCGGTGGACCTGGGAGCATTGATTCCCATGATGAATGTGAATGTGATGATCCTCCTACTACTACTCCTCTTGGACTCGCCAACATTGAAGATTTCGCTAATTCGATTCGATCTCTCTCAGTTTCTGAAATGCTTCTTTTCTTAGCTCCTCAGTTCATTACTCTGCAAACCAAACCAGTCACAAGCGCGGAACCTTCACTTTCATCGTTTTCATACCTCCATTTTAATTTTAGTTAATGCCTGCAAATTCAAAAAGCTTTTTATACGTTTTTATTAATTAATTAATTAAATAAATTCTATAATTAATACTAGTAATGTATTCTGTTTTAGACTTTTAGGACATGCAACATCATATACTTTGCTTCTTACACGTTTCTTTTTGTAGATTGGATTTTAGTTGAATTAATATCAAAGTCTTATTATGGTGATTTTTTAAAATAATCTATCAATCAATACTTTTATCGATTAGCAGGTAACTATTTAATCAAAATACGAATTAGAAAAAGTCTTTATAATTTAAATTTGAAGTAAGTGAGACACGTAATTAAGTATTTGTTACTAATTATTAAATGATACTATCTTTTTTTTCTTTCTTTTTTTGACTAAATTAAATGGTACTATCAGAATTCTTATTCTTATAAAAACCAGAAGTACCAAAGAAATCCTGTTATAATTTCTTTCATCCAAAAGTATTGTTATTATAATTTTTTTATAAAAATATTTAATTTAATGATAATATTTTAAATAATAAATTAAACCTCTGTCGAGTTCTCCAAAGTATAAAGTCTCATGTTGTTAAAAGATTTTTCGCATTGTTAAAAAAAAATTATAGATAAATATTAGTAATTAATTATTATGTTAATTTTTTTTTCTTCTCAAGATTTGAATTTTGAATTTCTAACTCCTCCAACACCTTATATCTTTAACTCAAAAAATTTAAAACATCACGTAGGACAAGTTCTTCAATTTAACACTATTTTTTATATTTTAAAAATTTAAACGATGACCCTTTAAAAAAAAAACAGAAACAAATTTCAACGATGGCAGCAAACTTGACCCGTAACTTCTTATATTCTTATTGTTTCAATTAGTAAGGTGGCGTTTGGAAGAACTTATTTAAACTTCTTTTGACTTATCTGATGACATAAGCTCTTATGCAGTGTGTTTGACAGAGCTTATAAAAATAACTTATGTCATCCCATAAGGAGTTTTTGACTTATTTTCATAAGTCACTCCGAGAAGCTTATGGAATTATCATAAGAGCTTATGCACTAAATACACTCTCCGTGTTTTTCACTATTCGAATCCTCTTATGCCCATTTCTTTCTTTTTCTTTCTTTAAGCGCTTATGGCATAAGCTCTCATGCGATAAGGTCTTATGTGATAAGCTCTTAATTAAGTTGTTTACCCAAACGCACCCTAAATAAATTTAGTCAGGACTGATATAAAAATTTGATATACAATTTTAATATATATATATATATTAGGATTTTTTTTTAAAATAATAAAAGTTTTTTTTTAAAAAAACTTTAATTTTCTTTTACGTTTATTTTTTTATTTTTAAATTTCTAAAAAAAGTTTTAAATTTTTTTACATTTTTTTTTAGTTTTTATATTTTAAAAAAATTTTACTTTTAATTTTTTGATGCTAATTTACTTTTTTATTTTTCTAATATCTGTATTGACATAAACAGAGGCAGATTTATTCATATTTTGTATTTTTTTCTATATCATTGCCGTTGTTTTTTCTATTTTAAATAATAAATCTATTTTTATACTAATCAATAAGGGGAAATGCTGACTTTAGTGTAGCACAATGGTACAAGCCACATGTCAAGTGATAAAATTTTTTTTTCTTCTAAAATTTATATATTTTTTGTTTTAAAATATTTACAAACCGGTAACGGTACAATGTTTTTGGAGTCAAACACGACAATCTCTGAATTGACATAAATAAAGGTAGAGCTATTCATATTTTTTAATCTATTTTTTTCTACATCCTTGCCTTTTTTTCCTTAAAATAATAAATCTATATCTATACTAATTAATAAGGAGAAATGATGATTTTCTAATAAAGTGACACGTGTCAGCACCACATGATTTAAGAGGATTAGTTGATCATTAGTAATAATCGAAGAGGAACACTTAACACATAGTGTTATATTACGTATTGTAATATCATTTTAAAATAAAAATAATATTCAATTCTTTGCACTCAAATTATAGATAAAATTATTTCAAGGTTTTTTCTGATCACTTGTGTCTATAAATAATAAGCCTTGAAGATGAATGAGTATCACCATTATGGGTGAGAATGAAATATTGATAGCAATGTGTGAAATAAGTCAAGAAAGTGTTTGACATAGTGGACTTAATTTGGGATAAAGAAAAAAAATGTTTCGTATATATAGAGACACAATTCAGGTTATTAATGATAACAATGCTACACGGGTGAAAAAATACTAGTATCAATACATTAAATAATTGTGAACCCATTTTTACTGTTCAAAAACAGTTGTCAGCATCTTGATTTGTTGGGGTAATTTTCTTTTAAAAAGTTAACTACTTCTTTCTTTCTTTTCCGTCAGGGTATGGTTTCCTTTCCTCCCTGATCAACACACTCTTTTGTTAATTGTCATGGTCATCTCACATCAGCAAAGCTGAGAGGTGACGTGTTATCAGATGACAATGACAATTCTCCTTCCATCTCTCTTCCTCTCCTTTCGTCCCCCTCACATATTCTTCTTCTTCTTCCCATAGACGTCGGTAGCGGAGGGTGTGGGTGGGTTGCGGTGTGACTGTACGGGACCAGAGACAGTGCTTGTCGGACGGTGCTTTCCAGCCGCCAAGGACGTTAAGATCGATCTCTTCGAAGATGATGATGAGTTTGAAGAGTTCAAAATCAATGAAGGTAACTCCAAATCATCTCCTTGCCCCTTCTCTCTAATCGTCATTATAATCTATTTCTTCTTCAAATTCTTCATCTTCATTTTGCCTTCCCCTTTGTCTTCTCTGTATACCTGAGCCCGAGGAAATGCCAATCGCTACTGGCCACGAGCCGGAGAAAATTCAGTCTGAACTTGAGGTCTCTCTCTCTCTTTCTCATTTGAGGTTAAAATGTGATTTTTGTAATTAGCTTATTTTGTGTTCAGAAAAGGAAAAAAGTTATGATCAATTGTTGAAGAAGGAGTTGTTCTCATATTGGTGTTCTAATCCTATCATTTGTATACAATCCTGTAATAGGAATAATGGGTGTTTTGGGTAGCCTGCAGCGGTTCTTTTTGGTGGTTCCTACATATGTGTGTTTACTGTGAGTGTAAATTTGGTGGTAGATGTGGTCTGTTCTTATATATTGTCTAGGTGGTACTTTTAGTGATGATGCGATGCACTATGCACATTGATTTTCTGGTAGTTTGCATAGGTTTAATCTGCTGTTATGGTTTAATGTTCTGTAGCCATTTTGACAGAGCTTACTCAGTTGTAGCGGGTATTGGTGGTGGATTTTCCTTCCCAGTGGGCATGGTTCGGCCTTGCTATGTGCTTCCTGGAATTTTGTCCTATGCAGCAACTTTTTTAGGCAATTTGACAATGGTTTCAATGTTTTGGTTGGCAACTTGCAGCTGTTTCTGGTTTAGAGTGGTAACTACAGGGGTTCTGGTTTTTCTTTTATGTTAAGGGTGGATGAACACAGCTATCTAGCAACCTCTTAGCAATATACTGTTTGTGGTTAAAAATTAAAATCATTTCCAAGGATCTTGGTGTTTATGATAGTTGATTCCCAACAAGATTTAAATCTTTTAAATTGTATAAGAAAAAAGAAATTCTACAATGGATTAAGTCATAGATATGAAGGAGGCTACCAACTAATTGCTTAACAGAATCTTATTAGTTATTAGTATGTATTCAATTTTTTATGTTACTCAATTGTTATGTAATCTTTATTAGCAGGGACGTGATATGAAAACTGAGTGTATCACCTTTGAACCCCTTCCATTTTATTTTATAAGAAATAATAGCTTATTTTCTAAGTTTTTATTTGCCTGCTACATTCACAGGTTGAGACTAAGAGCTGCTAAGTATATAGTGTGTGTGTGTGTGTGTACATATATACATATACATATATATATATATATATATATATATATATATATGTGTGTGTGTGTGTGTGTGTGTGTGTGTGTGTGTGTGTGTACATATATACATATACATATATATATATATATATATATATATATATATATATATATATATATATATATATATATATATATGGCTATTGTAAATTGGTATCTCTCTTTTGGCCCAAAAGTTCATTTATTAAGTTAATTTATCTCTCTCTTTGTACTGATTATTAAGTATAACTATGAGGAAAAAACAAAATCGGAAACCAATCCAAACCAAACCAAAATAAAATGGATTGGATTGGATTTGGTTTTAAAATCAAACCGATTGGATGGTCAAAGATCAAAACCGTAGAGATTGAATGGGATAATTTTTCTCTCTCAAATCTAATCCCATCCCATCCCAAACACCTATGGTGGTTGTGTTTTCTTAATTGATGCAACTTAGCTGTGGTGAGTTTTATTGCATGCATTCCTCGGAGTAAATTGTTGCAAATTCATTTTACCCATGCCTGTTCTGTAAGAGTATTACAGGATATACTAAATTCATTTTTTTTTTTTTGCCTGACTGATTTGATTCTCTATCCAGTAATAGCTTCTTAAGTAAATACTTATGGGTGCAACGGTAATACTCATCCAGCAATAATACTTATCATGTTCCGTATGAGTATTATTCTCTATCCAGCAATAATAATTATCCAATAACACCTATGCTTAATTCCTGTGATAAGTGCAGGTCTACCCATGGATGTAAAAGTCTTGCTCATTCATTTAATATGTGCCTGTTCTGTACGACTTCATAGCTTCCTAATAATATCTATGCATTTTATGTTTCTAAAGGATCTAATTGGTATTGTTGGATGAGTGCAGGTCCACCCATGGATGTTAGACTTCCTCATGAATTGAATGTTTACCAGGTTGAGCATGAGAGATGAATGAATTCTCTTTTATTTTTTGGTGCTCTAGATGTTTAGAGTGACCTCCTTGACATGGTCCTTTTTCTTTATTTTATCATACCTTCAGGATTTTCAAACATTTCTATCTAAGAAAATACAGTGGAAGGCATTTGATATGGCAACATTGATTTGGTTAGTGTCTTGAATAACAACATTTGTTGTTGTGACCGTAATCTTAGTGTGTTCTCTTTGTGTTTCTGGAGACAGGGAAAATATCCATATACAGTGGTGCAGAAACAATAGCTAGCATTGCATTTATTCTTTTTGTTTTATTTTGGACTATATTGTGCATCATTTACTACCCATTCTGGATTCTTTGGAGTACTAGGTATGTATTCAGTTCTCAATTTACATTTTTCCCCTTCTGTTGTCATTTAAGATTCCTTACCCGTTTATTTTGAAGCTGCAAATCTAGGGGAATTATGTGATGTCCCAACAATATGTATTTTTTTGAAGTAAAAAATTCCTTAACATACTTACAAGGAGGATGATTAGCTTTTCTGTTTCTCTTCAGATTCAAAAGTTGTCATCTTGGGGGAGATTTCCACTTTTCTCTTCTGCATTCTTAACAAAAAGGAAGTTGTTCTGGTTTAAGTTGTTCTGGTTTAAGTTTTATAAACTATAAAATCGGTTCTATTTACGTGCCTTCACTTTTCCTTATCTTTTTCCTTGATAAGAGTAATTCTATATGTATTCGGGTGCCTTTTAACATATCGATTGCTTGGAAAAACTTTTTAGTGATTAGATTATGTAACATTTTTGGAAAACTCTCAAGTCACTGTTTTGATTCATTTCTCTGGAGGCTTTGTAAGTTTTTAGTAACATTGTTTCTTGCTTTATCACATTAAGCAAATTCTGTTGTTCAACTTATGGGTTTTGTGACATATTCACTATCCATAGAGATTGTTTCAGAAATTGGCAAAATCTGATAGTAATTGTTGGGCACGAGCCAGAACACATTTAATATAAGGTCTGAATGGTATATTCAGAAGGAATGGACCGAAAAATGGTTAGTAGTTACAAGTGGTTTCAATTGGGGTTAGGAGGTGAGGTAGGTAGATAAATAGGACTGAGTTGTTCTCATTAGGATAAGATAATCTCTCTCTTTCTCAATCTGTGTTTTTTCTTATAATTCTACTTAGTCATCATTTTGATCTCTATCAACTTTGGTCCGACCTGCTGGATCATCCATGGCGGCGATGGAGTCTCAAATTGAAGCCCTGGAGAGTTCTGTGGAATTTATGAAGCAAGTGACCAGTAACCATGGCTCTCAGTTATCGGGGATCAAGAAAAAGGTTGATGGGATTGAAGAAACCAGGTACCTTCTGTGAAAAATATGTGCGTATGTGCATGATGGCACTACAAAGTTTAATGAGTTTGTATGTTAGAAAAATTAATATCTTTGACTTCTATGTTATGAACTTTCCAAATAAGCTAGGCACTAGCTGGAGTTGATAGAAAATATTTCATGAGGAAACTTCGAAAGTTTATGTACGATGGAGAAAAATCTTTGGAGGTTAGGAATTCCGAATTATACTTGCAGTTACCATTTGTTTTAAACCATGCTCATTGACTGTGTTTGAATGTGTTCTTTTTCTATTCAAATTCAATAAAGATTCAATCTTTTCTTTCTTTATTTCTCACTTCCAATATTGGGTTCCTAACAGATTTTGAACGAAATATGGGTAAGATTTCAGCTTTCTGTATTGAACTTGAACAAGATATGAGGTAGCATCTATACATTCTTTTGTTCAGTTTATGTGGTATTTTCTATGTTGTCTGAAGTATTGGGTTGATATGTTGAACTCGACTTTATGATGCAGACAACCTGGTTTTAAGCAAATGAAGTTTTTGAGGCAGGAGAGGCATATAGTTTGCTTCATTAAGTTTCAAGTCAGTAAACTTTTGATCATATTTATGGTCTTTTATTGAGTTTGGTGGTGACTTCATAATTGTGTACATGATAACTAATTTTATTTCTTTATTGAGTTTGATGGTTAAGTCAATTGATAACAGACGAATTTTATCAAAAATAGTTACTTCAAACGGTTAGTTTACATGATAACAGATTTTCTTTTTCTTTTTCCCCAGAAAACAGGTCAATGTAATTTGTTGATCGCTCCACATGCTGTTATATTATATGCTCCAGGTTTATTGGGGTTTACCTTGGTTGGATTCATTTTGTTTTGGTTTTATATTATGGAGGCGGGTTCTTATATGTTGCAGCAGCCAATATAATTTTATCTAGGATTCACATAAATCTTCGAATGGTCTTTGATTCATTTTTTCGTTTTTTAATTTCTCTTAACTGTAATTCCTCCTTTTCTTTTCATTCATTTTGTCACTGCTCATTGGGATTTGCTATGATAATGAACCCTGTGTTTTTTTTCCTGCAGCTCTAACTACTACAACAATGCCACTGAGGAATGATCATATACTTTTGGCTTTCTAGACTTTCTTAAACTTTTCTGACACAGTGCATGATCATTAGACACTCATTGTAATGTTATAATCATTTACTGACAAATTTATTTAACTATTAATTTTGGAATACTTCCTTTAATATGTTGAGGTTAAATCTGAGCCCTTAGACTTTATTTAAACTATTAACTTTTTTAAATACTTTTGAAGTTGTTAATTAACATAGTTCTCTAATTAGTTCCTTGCTCAAATGGAAAGAGAGGAAGGAAAGCATATAAAGAAGTGTAAGTAGAGTTGTTTACCCTCCGGAGATTGTGATTTGCTATGATAATCAAGTGAAACTGCTAGAATGTATTTTGCTGGTAGTTATTTTGTTATGATCTGTGTTTTATACCATATATTCTTTTCTACTGTCTGCTAACAAAACTTATATTGACAAAGTATTTATTGAATTGGACATATTGTAATATATGCTGGATAAATTTTTTGGCTGAGCTTTTCTTAAATTTTCATTAATGAGTCTACTATCTGTTGCAGCCAAACCATAGGTATAGATTTACTTTGATGGAGGACCCTCAAATATCCCTTGAGCAAAGGTATGTGATAAAAGAATTTGCAATTAGTTGAAATTCAGTTTTGAAGTTATTAATTAACATATTTCTATATTTGATAAAACCATAGGCCGTTAGTGTTATAGATCTTAGGGTGGTATTAGTTCAAAAGCAGAGGCAGGATATGCTCTTCCAACGGGGGGAAAACTCATTATTGCATGTTATGCTTATATATGGTACATGGTTTGAGCAGTTTACAAGTTATGCAAATGTTGCAAATTATAGCCACTTGCGCTTTTCAAAGCTGTCATTTTCTTTTGCTTGGTAGTGTTTCATGAATAGACTATTATCCCTTAGTTTCTAAAGTTCACTTCCAATTTTAGACATCATTTTTCTGCATTTGTTGTTTCTAACTTCAACTTTTTTGGTGCAAGAAGAAATATATGTTATAGTGATAACTACACACAAAAAAAAGTAATTGTACTTATGCTACTGGGTCGGTCTTTCTCCTTTAAGTTGTATCAACAGGCAATGAGGTTTTGCTGTAATGACATAATGTGATGTAGATTAGACATGAAATTACCACCACACAAAATTGTAGTTTTTGCCTTGCAATCAATAATGCATCTTCCATTGTAGTAATAGTTTTGCAAAGAGACACCATTCTTTCACTTTCTCTATTTCTTCTAAACGACTCTTTTTGAAATACAGCTTATAGGAAGCAGTAAAGCCAGAAAAAGAAAATAACACGAAGAGAGTTTAGGACATATGGAAAGAGCCAAAATGATGTTCAATTCAACTAACATGATATAAAGTAAGAGATCATTGATATTATTTTGGTCTACGCTTCATATACAGGGAAGTCATAATTTGATGGAATAGTTATATTTTGTATCACATTTCAATAAATCTGCATTGTAACACATTTTAATAAATCTTATAATAATTTGATATATAAATATAATTTTTAAAAACGATTCACTTTTAATGATGGAAAGAGAATTAAATTAAATAGATTTTCAAACGAGAAGAAAAATAAATGATTGATAAATAAATTTCCTAAAAAATTGGTTAACTTGCACGAAAGAAGAAGAGAAATAAATCAAATAGATTTTCAAGTGAATTGGGACCTTGGTTCTGAATGAGACAGGTGTGGCTAGATGTGAAGGTTTGTGGATCATTGGTCAACTAGAGCAGTTAAACGGGTAAAAGGCACAGAAAGCTCAACTAAGAGATTTTAGTAAGTTGGTGTTATGTCTAGGGTTTATTAAAATTAGGTGATTAGTTACTTATTTTTTTAAAATGGGGTTACTTAGTGGTTAATGGTATATTTTGGAGTCGAGAGGGGCAGCGTGAAAGAAACGGAAAATGAAGTGAATAATAACATACATAATGTTTACAAACATTAAATATTAACATTAACCATTTATCATTATCAAATAAATTTAGAGTTAAATTTTTGTATACTATTAGTGTAAAAATTATTTACATTGGTAAACAATCGCAAATCAGGATATGAATTACTTTTAAGGTGGTTAGAATAAGATTCAAAGAATTTTAATGATATGACAACTGGTAATTAGTTGACTGTGTAAAATATTTTTACACCGGCATTGTATAACAATTAAATTCATAAATTTATTAGTTCAATGTTATTCTCCTCCATAACAAATATTTAAAAAGTTAATGTCAACAAAATCTTTCTTTGTGTGAATCCGGTATCATCTCGTCGGGAGTTAGAGTTAATTCCTCGAGGTATTGAAATTCATTTAAGGGGCTTACCTCTCCCAATAAATGCTCTTTCATACACAATAACATGGTATCAAACCTCTAAGCACATGCTTCAAGGATCCAGTTATGTGCTAACCGTGCTACACCATCTTGGTAATATTGATATATTTTATCTTGCTGTTAACATGAAACTAACATTTTAAATGTGTGTTCATTATCAACATTATAGTGTGTATTCATGATATAAATATATTGAAAGATGAAGAGTGTTAATAAATAAAAATATAATTAAATATTATAGCATTATTTATTTATTTTGAAAAACTACCCGTGCGTTACGCACGGGTAATTACACTAGTAGATAAATGAAGCTTCAGGATGACTTGAAGGTACAAAGTATAATAAAATTCGGAAATTCTTTGCTGCTAACGTGCAAGACTCGATTGGGATTAACTTATCCACCATCTGTGGACGTGTAAAAGGGGATTTGTTGCCGGAATTCTTCTTTTGGAACTAGAGAAATAAGGTGATATTTTATGTAAGTAAACACGAACCGCACTTGTAGGAAAATTGAAGGGTATATACTAGGGGTGGACAGCGGTCAGTTTCGGTCGGATTCTAGTCAAAAAATCCCAATCCGACCAAAACCGAATACGAAAATATAGAGCCCGTCACCATCCGTTTAAGGATCGGTTAGGTCGGATGGCGGAGATGACAGGTGGCGGGTGAATTCGTCGGTTTAAGTCAAATAAAAAAAATGGAGAAAGGTTCATAAAGATTCAAGATCTTCATCCAAATACAAAAACATAAACATATATCAATCTTACAGAAACAATCCATAAATCCATAAACAATAAGGGGAATATAAACCCATAAACAAACGAGAAGATAAACTTACAAAGTTTCTAACTTTCAACCAAAAAACTGTAATCACACATTTATATATTTTGATGAATGACAAACACTAACAAAAAGGCAAGAGAATTTTTCTTATAGCATTACAGGTACCGTGTGCACAAATTCAAATTATTATGGTGTACCAGAAAATCAAGTATCAAGACCTCAAGCAAAATTGAGTATATATACTAGGTCTTAGTTATCTTGTAAGGGTATGATGGCTAAAACTCACTTTGGCTCATTTGATCAATTTAAATAAAACACTACACTTTTGGATAAAAGTTTTTTTATCATGTATTAGACTAGCAAAATATTTTTTCAACCTGATTTATCATATAAAAAAATATTGAAATTCAACTTTCAAATGGTGCATCTTCTTTTTAGTTGAATCAAAGGATTTCTTTTAATGTCCAAAATAATAGTACATTGTTCTTTACATATATATGTGAAACTTGGGTGCAACGTAAAGCTTTCTTTTTGAAATTAAATGATATTGATCTTGAATAAAAAAAGCTTCAGTGTGTGAAATTTGAATTGGAATCTGTATATATATCTCAACGTATGAAGCGATTTTAACATGTGAAAATTGTTTGTTAAACCACCCAATTGATTTGCACATTAAATTTAATGGTGCAACGGCTAGCTTTCCAATTCAAATTCCAATTCAAATTGTTTTTTAAACTTTTTTTTTAAACCACCCAATTGATTTGCACACTAAATTTAATGGTGCAACGGCTAGCTTTCAATGACATAAGTCCTTTCCTTATTTGAGGTGCAACGGCTAGCTTTCAATGACATAAGTCCTTTCCTTATTTGAGGTGCAACGGTCATATTTTCAAAAGGCTATAAAAGTGGTTTTTGTTAAAAATTCATAAGAGAAGATAATGCATGAAAAATACATTTTGATCTGAAAATTATTTGTGAGCCAAATTGTGTTATTATCATCATACTCATAGTGCTTCAATTTGTAATCATTTGCACTAGAAGAGTGTATCATATTGTTCTTCCTTTGCTGAAACTTTGTGTGAGGGTGTGGTATCCCTCTTTGGTGTGATTGAGGTTTCTACACAAGGGTGGGGTATCCCTAGTGAGAAGGGCTCTGTTGTGTACAAAGGTTGCAAGCACCAGTTATAAGCTTGTTTGTTAGTGGAAGAAAATCCCACAGGTGGAGTGGGGACTGGACGTAGGTCACTGGTGATTGGTGGCTGAACAAGGATAAAATCCTCGCACAAGTATTCTCTTTACCTCTCTTTTAATTTATTTCTTTTATATAATTAATTGTGTGATAAATTTTGTTAAAGAAATTTTTGTTGAAAAATTAAAAAGAAATTTGTAGACTCAATTCACCCCTCCCCTCTTGAGTCGAAGCCACATATTCCAACAAGTGGCATCAGAGCTAGACTCTTGCATAAAGAGCTTAGCAGCTTCAAGAGAAATGGCTTCGAATGACTTCATACCTGAAGGAGCCTCCCTTGGCAGACCCCCTGCCTTTAATGGTGAAGAATATGCATATTGGAAAGAACGCATGATAATTTGTATTCAAGCGCAAGATTATGATGTGTGGGATGCTATTGAAAATGGACCTTTTGTCCCTGTGAAAAATGTAGATGGTAAGTCTGTTATTAAGCCTAGAAGTGAACAAACTGGGGATGAGAAAAAGAAAGTACAATTAAATTTACGTGCTAGAAATATGATAACATCTGCTTTGAGTAGGGGAGAATTTTTCAGGGTCTCAAATTGCAAGATGGCCAAAGAAATGTGGGATACGCTTCAAGTCACTCATGAAGGAACGAGTGAAGTCAAGCGCGCAAGGACAAACACTCTGATAAGAGAATACGAGCTGTTCATGATGAAGCAAGGAGAATCCATCCAAGACATGCAGAAACGCTTCACTCATATTGTGAACCAGCTTGCTGGTCTGGGTAAGAATATTGATAATGAAGATTTAATTAATAAAGTTCTACGTTGTTTGAGCAGGAAATGGCAGCCGAAGGTGACAACAATTGCTGAATCTAAAGATCTCACCACAATGAACTTAGCGACACTATTTGGAAAATTACAAGAGCATGAACTAGAACTTAGTCGGCTGTCGGAACACGAAGAAAAAGACAAGAAAAAGAAGAGCATAGCCTTGAAAGCATCCTCCTCCAAAAATGAGGAAGAGAGTGAAAAAGATGAAGAAGAGGAAGACGCTTCAGATGATGAAATGGGAATGCTAGTAAAGAAATTCAAAAGATTTGTGAAAAAGAAAACTAACTCAAGAAGATCATCAACCTTTCCCAAAAAGAGTTTCAATAAGGGAGATGGTCCAAGCTCCACACCTACTTGCTATGAATGTGGAAAGCCCGGTCACATGAGGTATGATTGCCCTAAATTACAAAAGAAGGACAAATTCGAAAGAAAAGAAAAGAAGGAAAACAAACCCAGAAGAGCTTACATAGCTTGGGATGAAAATGATTTGGATACCACCGATGACTCAGACAATGAGGAAGCTAGCTTGTGTCTCATGGCTGGCCACGAAAGCGATGATGAGGTAACCCCTAACTCCTCTTCTTCTTCTTGCTCATATGATGCATTGCATGATGCCTTTCTTGAACTACACAATGACTCTATGAGATTGGCTAAGGCATTAGAAAAATCCATGAAAATGGCTAATTACTTGCAAAACCAAGTAAATACTTTAACAAAAGAAATGTTGGAATTAAAGAAGGAAAACTATAGCATCGGATATACTCTAGGAAATTTTACATGCAAAAAGTGCAGTGAATATGAAAAACAAGTAAATGACTTGAAGATCACTCTTGTAAAATTCACCAATGGTAGAGATAACTTGAATGTTCTTTTGGGAATCCAAAAAGGTGTATATGATAAGGCTGGCTTAGGATATAAGCCTAATGATCATGAAAAATCCTTTTTGAAGAAAACATTTGTGCCTACTCATACATCTGTTAGTCCTTTCGTCAAATGTTATTATTGTGCTAGAAAAGGGCATACCGCATCAACTTGTAATATGAGAAAGGAGAATGAAAAGAAAAAAATGGGTTCCTAAGGGAACATCATATGGCACTAACAACCAAGGACCCAATAAAATTTGGGTACATAAAAACAAAATATAATTATTGTTTTGTAGGTATGCTTGAAAGCCAAGACTACAAATTGGTACCTTGACAGCGGCTGCTCTAAGCATATGACGGGAGACATTAGCAAGTTCACATCCTTCACACCAAAAGTTGGAGGACATGTGACATATGGTGACAATAACAAAGGGCAAATTCTTGGGATTGGAAGTGTTGGTAAAAGTCCGACAACATCAATTGATAATGTAATTTTTGTGGAAGGACTAAAGCACAACCTCCTAAGCATAAGTCAACTTTGTGACAAAGGTAACAAGGTTAGCTTTGATTCTAAAAGTTGTTTAATTGAAAATTTGCATGATAAAAATAAGAAATTAATTGGACATAGAATTAATAATATTTATATGATAGACTTAGATGATATCTCTTCAAATGATGCATGTTGTCTTGTCTCTAGAGAAGAAGACAGTTTTCTTTGGCATCGTAGGATTACACACATACACACAAAGCACTTAAACAAGCTTATTTCAAAAGAACTTGTTATTGGTTTACCCAAAATGAAATTTAAAAGGGATGGATTGTGTGATGCATGCCAAAAAGGTAAACAAACAAAGGCTTCCTTCAAACCAATTAATATTGTTTCATCGGAGAGACCCTTGCAACTCCTACATATGGATCTTTTTGGGCCTTCTAGAACTAAGAGCCTTGGTGACAATTTTTACGCGTTAGTAATTGTTGACGACTACTCTAGGTTCACTTAGACCTTATTTCTCTTCACACAAAAGTGACATCTTTAAAGCTTTTAAAAAATTAGCCAAGGTAATTCAAAATGAAAAGGATCTAAAAACTGTATCTATTAGAAGTGACCATGGCGGGGAATTTGAAAACGAAACGTTTGAAATTTTTTGTGAAGAAAATGACATAAAACATAATTTTTTTGTGCTTAGGACCCCACAACAAAATGGGGTAGTAGAAAGAAAAAATCGGGCTTTAAAGGAACTCGCTAGAACACTAATAAGCGATGCAAACCTCTCGCTAGAACACTAATAAGCGATGCAAACCTCCCAAAATATCTTTGGGCGGATGCAATTAGCACTGCTTGCTATGTTCTCAATAGGGTCTTAATTAGACCAATTTTAAAGAGAACTCCTATGAATTATATAAAGGAAGGAAGCCCAATATCTCTCATTTTCGTGTATTTGGATGTAAATGTTTTGTGCTTAATAATGGTAAAAATAATTTAGGAAAATTTGATGCCAAAGCTAATGAAGGGATATTCTTAGGTTATTCATCATCTAGCAAAGCCTTCAGGGTATACAATAAAAGAACTTTAACTGATGAGGAATCAGTGCATGTTTCTTTTGATGAGACTAATCCCAAAAGGTTGGGAAAGGATATTGTTGATGACCTTGCAAATTCCTTAGAACATACCCACTTGGATGAAAAGAAAAATCAAGAGGACAAAGAAGGCAATGATAATGAGATCAAGCAAGAGAAAGAAGAACTTCAAGATCTTCCCAAAGAATGGAGAGTTTCCAAAAATCATCCATTGGACAACATTATTGGTGATATTTCTAAAGGGGTAATTACTAGAAACTCCATTAAAAATGCTTGCAATCACATAGCTTTTGTTTCTCAAATAGAAACTAAGAACATTAACGATGCTATTTGTGATGAATTTTGGTTGTTAGCTATGCAAGAGGAATTAAACCAATTTGAAAGAAATCAGGTATGGGAACTAGTCCCTAGGCCATCAAAAAATCAAATAATTGGAACTAAATGGGTCTTTTAAAAATAAATTAGATGAAAATGGTATAATTGTTAGAAACAAGGCTAGACTTGTAGTTAAAGGGTACAATCAAGAGGAGGGCATAAATTATGAAGAAACGTATGCACCCGTAGCCAGATTTGAGGCCATTCGCATGTTACTTGCATTTTCTTGCATTATGAATTTTAAATTATATCAAATGGATGTAAAAAGTGCATTTTTAAATGGCTTTATTCAAGAAGAGGTGTATGTAAATCAACCTCCTGGTTTCGAAAATTTTGACCTACCCAATCATGTGTTTCGCTTAAAGAAAGTGCTTTATGGTTTAAAGCAAGCTCCTAGAGCTTGGTATGAGCGCTGATAGTGTGATTTTACATGATATTTTCTGTACATTTTTGCATGCATTTTGCATATAGATTAGGCATTCTTAGTTTGATTTTTATTAGATTTTCCCTTGGAACGGGTGAAGCGGTTTCTTGGTGTTATTTTGCAGGAACTTAAGGAAAACTGTGCAAGTTTGGCCAGAATGAAGCTTGGATGATTTTGGAGCTTGAAAAGAGAAGAAATTGAGCCAAGCATAACTCTGAATATTCGCCCCGCGAACCTCTGATCGCCACGCGAGTATGGAAAAAAAGACAGCGCCCAGCGCCAGGAGGACAACGCCCAACGCCAAGGAGGCAGAGCATCAGACAGAGCATTGTTTTGGGCACCCAGCGCAGGCCAGGGGCGCCCAGCGCTGGCAGAGGAGATTTTTAACACTCGCCTCGCGAGATACTTCTCGCCCCGCGAGTGTGCGAAAAGCAGAATCACTGTTTTAAGCTATTTAAGGCAGAATGGGAAAGGACAACTAGGGGGAGAATTGGAAAAGTTACGAGTTGGACAGTTTTGGAGGCTTGGAGAGGCTTGGAGAGGCAGACTTGGAGGCTGCGGCTGGAAGAGGGTTCAAGCCCTGAAGGGGGATGTTTTCCTTGCTCTGGGACTGGAAGAAGATTGGAGGATCCTCCTATGGAGTTTGCTTCATCCCTTCTCTCTTTCTCTCTGTATTCTCTTTTTATGAGTAGTTAAATCCCTGTTGTTGGGATTAGATGTAGCCAACTGATAATCATGTATTTATCTTGACTGATTATTCTATGTTCATGTCTTCATATTAGTGATTAATTTTCTGTGCTTAATGCTTGTTGTGGCTAGCACCCCCATGACTCGATTAGTGTTTTGGTATGTAATGGAGACGTTCGTATCATAACCGGAATTGGAATTAATCACCTAGTAACCCTTACATCTAGAGATGGAGTTTGGTTTGCTAGTAATCGCGTAATCCCTAATCCTAATGCAATTTCATTAATCTAGGCCACCTAAGAGATTAGGGTCTATTAATGGAATTAGGCTCTTGTCATCCGAGAGATCGGGGCTTGAGTAGTTTAGTGGATTGATTTTAATATCTGAAGCATGAATGGGAGGTATCTAGTCCTGGTATTGCATGAGATAGAGGTTTGGTGAAGTCTGGTCCCAACATATCTTTCTGCACTCCAAGTGTTTGTCAAAAGTCCCCAAAAAGACAAAAAGATTTTATTCCTTTTCTTTTGTTTATTTTGATTTCTCTTGATTAATAGTTTAGTCTAGATAGTTGCTGAGTTTGTGAATTGGTAGTTGACATCCAATCCCCGTGGATACGATAAACCGGTCTTACCACCGTATTACTTGCACGACTGGGTATACTTGCCCAGATTCGTCTAACAAGTTTTTGGCGCCGTTGCCGGGGATTGGTTTTGCCAATATCATTAGTAACAGAGGAGGCAACTAATTTAGATATTTTTATTCTTTTTTATTTTTTTGTATATATTTGATCTTTTTCTTTTGAGTTGTGTTTGTGCAAGGTGGATGCAGTTCATGGAAAATTTGTATTATCCACCTGATGAGGAAGCCTCAAGTCGCGCTTTGGAAGACAACTGGTGTTTGGGAGATTGCATGGATTTGATGGGTCATGTCACTCCAGCACAAGTTGATTACATGACGGGAAGGCTTATATATAACTTCTCCGAGGAGGATTGGGAAACCTTTTGTTCCTATTTACCACCTCCACCATCATGTATGATTCCCATAGAGCCACATGAAGCAGAATTTGAGAAAAATCTGGTTGTGGGAATAGATCAAATTGAGGATGAAGTGGTGATGGTGGACAAGTCACAAGAAGAGGGAGTACTTTCCACTAGTCCTTGGGAAATTGAAGAATGGGAATGGAAGGAGCAAACACCGTTGAAAGCTGCTCTAGAACAGTATTCCCAAGAGCTATCCACCTCTGAGGCCAAGGCAAGTGCCAATTGTGAAAGTATCGAAGCTGTGATGCAGAACTTCAAAACGAAAGTTGAGGAGATTTGCAAACAGTTAGTACAAGAGTCACCGGAAGCCCAATTTGAGGAAAATCTGGTTTGGGGGATGGTTCAAGATGAAGACGAAGTGGTAGTGGATTCCACCATGCTTGCTAAGGAATCTGAATTTTCTGCATTGGACAAATATGTTGGCTTGCATGCATGTGTGGACATTGGTAAATTAGTCCCTTCCACTTGTCTATCAAACTTCCTGGTGCAAATGCCATTTGACCCGCTAGGAAGTAAGTGCATTATTATAGTTGAAGAGGTCGATGGTGCTTTTACACACTGGCTGGGTGGAGTTGAGGATAAAGTCATACTACTGCTACAATCTCCACTCCAAGTTCCATTTGATCCGGGAGGAGGATCCAGGTGGATGCTTTTTAATAAGTCAAGCTAGTGACGTTAAAGAAGCGCTTATTGGGAGGCAACCCAACTTTTCTTAACCCTTCTCTTTAGTTAGTTGTGTTTTTGATTTTAAACTCTTGAATAATTTGAGAAGATCAAGAGTTTTATTTTACTAATAAAATTGCCAAGTGTTTGCAGGGTAAGAAGGAAGGAGGGAAGAGCAAGGAAGAAGAAGAAAAGTCAGCACCCATCAAGGCCGGGACCCCATTTTCATGCAGTTCATTCTGACTAGGCATGTGAACCAACACCTGCTACCGCCTCGGTAAGCCGTTCCAATTTTTTATGTTATTTTATTTTTCTTTCCTCTCATCCAACTTGATTGTTTACATTGGGGACAATGTAAATTTTTAAGCTTGGGGTAGGGGTATTTTGCATTTGCATTTTGCATGCTGCATTCATATAGTTTTGCATTATAGTTTGCATGATCATACAATTAGATTGCCCTTGCTTAGATTTTGCATCCAATTGTGAGAACTAAGTGCCAAATAACTTGTGATAGTGAATTGTTGAACCCAATCTGTTTATTCTTGTGATATGGCTGCAAATGAAAATGTTTGAGATAATCTGTGATAGTTGATAATTAGCATATGGTTCTGTGGATTTGTGTTTTTCATTGATTCTGAACTAAAATGTGAGATTTTGAGCCAAAGGGGTACTCACAAAATTTTACCCCATTCTTTATGTTAGAGTGTTATTCCTCTTGGTTTGTTATTCTCTAGAACTTGACTTAAAACCATTTTGAAGCTTAAAAATTTTTGAAAGCATTTTTGAAAATGATTGAGGCAATAGGTATTTTTTCTGGCCTTCTGAGCTTTGAATGATGAAATGCTACCCCTTAGTTGCCCAATTTTGAGCTTGAAAGAAAAAAAAATGCTTTTTTTGGTACCCTGAAATGTTTTGATAAATAAGTTTGATAAGGGACCTTCTAAAGTATTACAAAAGGGTAAAAAGGTAGTTGAAAAAGTTTGGGAAAAGAATCAGAAAAAATAATTCTCTTGAGTTGAAAAATCTCCCCTTCTCCAAGAAAAAGAAAAAATAAAAGAAAAAGAGAAAATGAAAAAAATATATAGAGAAGGGGATGAAAAAAAGAAAAAGAAAAAAAAAGAAATGAGAAATAAAAAGAAAAAGAAAGAAAAGAAAGGTGGAAAAATAAATCGAAAACCCAAGAAGGTATTTTAGAAGGTCATGTTTGCAATGCTTGATGTTTATGTAGCCTTTTGAAATGTCCTTTTCTTGTTATCCCCACCTAACGATTAATCCCATGGCCACGTTACAACCGAAGTAAAGACCTCTTGATTCTTAATTGTTTTCATTAATAAAGTAGAGATTTGGTTGATAGTCAAGCCTATGGTAGGATTCATTCCTTGAGGAAAATTGAGTGAAATGTCTTATCCCCTAAACACTTGAGTGAGGGAGAAAAGAGAGCCAAGCAAATGAACAAGCTTGGGGTGAGCTTTAGGTGAGAAAGAGTGCCCAAATCAGTGAGAACATGAGTCTAAGGAACCTAATCCTCTAATTGGACTTGAATTGATTGTCTCTTGCTGAATTGTTTGAATTGCCTATTACTTGGATCATTTACTCGGGTTCTTGGTTCACTATCCATGCTTTGTATGTTTCCTTCTACTGGCCTTAGGGATTGCTTGAGGACAAGCAATTGAATAAGCTTGGGGTGATTTGATAGTGTGATTTTACATGATATTTTCTGTACACTTTTGCATGCATTTTGCATATAGATTAGGCATTCTTAGTTTGATTTTTATTAGATTTTCCCTTGGAACGGGTGAAGTGGTTTCTTGGTGTTATTTTGCAGGAACTTAAGGAAAACTGTGCAAGTTTGGCCAGAATGAAGCTTGGATGATTTTGGAGCTTGAAAAGAGAAGAAATTGAGCCAAGCATAACTCTGAATATTCGCCCCGCGAACCTCTGATCGCCACGCGAGTATGGAAAAAAAGACAGCGCCCGGCGCCAGGAGGACAGCGCCCAGCGCCAAGGAGGCGGAGCATCAGACAGAGAGCAGTGTTTTGGGCGCCCAGTGCAGGCCAGGGGCGCCCAGCGCTGGCAGATGAGATTTTTAACACTCGCCTCGCGAGATACTTCTCGCCCCGCGAGTGTGCGAAAAGCAGAATCACTGTTTTAAGCTATTTAAGGCAGAATGGGAAAGGACAACTAGGGGGAGAATTGGAAAAGTTACGAGTTGGACAATTTTGGAGGCTTGGAGAGGCTTGGAGAGGCTTGGAAAGGCAGACTTGGAGGCTGCGGCTGGAAGAGGGTTCAAGCCCTGAAGGGGGATGTTTTCCTTGCTCTGGGACTGGAAGAAGATTGGAGGATCCTCCTATGGAGTTTGCTTCATTCCTTCTCTCTTTCTCTGTGTATTCTCTTTTTATGAGTAGTTAAATCCCGTTTGTTGGGATTAGATGTAACCAAACTGATTATTATGTATTTATCTTGACTGATTATTCTATGTTCATGCCTTCGTATTAGTGATTGATTTTCTGTGCTTAATGCTTGTTGTGGCTAGCACCCCCATGACTCGATTTGTGTTTTAGTATGTAATGGAGACGTTCGTATTAGAACCAGAATTGAATTTAATCACCTAGTAACCCTTACATCTAGAGATGGAGTTTGGTTTGTTAGTAATCGCGTAATCCCTAATCCTAATGCAATTTCATTAATCTAGGCCACCTAAGAGATTAGGGTCTATTAGTGGAATTAGGCTCTTGTCATTCGGGAGATCGGGGCTTGAGTAGTTTAGTGGATTGATTTTAATATTTGAAGCATGAATGGGAGGTATCTAGTCCTGGTATTGCATGAGACAGATGTTTGGTGAAGTCTAGTCCCAACATATCTTTCTGCACTCCAAGTGTTTGTCAAAAGTCCCCAAAAAGACAAAAAGATTTTATTCCTTTTCTTTTGTTTATTTTGATTTCTCTTGATTAATAGTTTAGTCTAGATAGTTGCTGAGTTTGCGAATTGGTAGTTGACATCCAATCCCCGTGGATACGATAAACCGGTCTTACCACCGTATTACTTGCACGACTGGGTATACTTGCCCAGATTCGTCTAACAAGCGCTTAAGCAAGTTTCTTTTAGAAAAAGGTTTTTCATGAGGAAAGGTTGACACAACCTTATTTATTAAAAGAAAACCACATGATATTATTCTTGTACAAGTGTATGTGGATGATATAATTTTTGGTGCTACTGATGAGTTTCTTTGCAAAGAATTGTCTAAGCATATGCAGGAAGAATTTGAAATATCGATGATGGGAGAATTAAATTTCTTCCTTGGGATTCAAATAAAACAAACAGACAGCGGCATATTCATAAGTCAAACAAAATACTGCAAGGAACTTTTAAAAAGATTTGGAATGGACAATGCCAAGGAGATAGCCACACCAATGAACAGCTCATGCTACTTAGATAAGGATGAAAATGGTAAGCCTATTGAATTGACAAAATATCGAGGTATGATTGGATCCCTCTTGTTTCTTACTGCAAGTAGGCCTGACATCATGTTTAGTGTTTGCATGTGTGCTAGATATCAGGCTAGTCCTAGGGAATCCCACCTTGCTGCGGTTAAGCGAATAATGAGATATTTAGTTGGGACAAAAGACATGGGCTTGTGGTACCCCAAAGGCGACACATGCAATTTGGTTGGGTATTTCGACTCTGACTTTGCAGGTTTCAAGTTAGATAGGAAAAGTACTAGTGGGACATGCCACTTTTTAGGTAGTGCCTTAGTTTCACGGTTTAGCAAAAAACAAGCTAGTATGGCATTGTCAACCGCTGAGGCGGAATACATAGCAGCATGGAGTTGTTGTGCCCAAATTATTTGGATGAAACAACAACTGTTAGACTATGGTGTCCAATTAGATCATATCCCCATTCGATGTGATAACACTAGTGCCATTAACTTAACTAAGAATCCCATTCAACATTCTAGGACAAAACACATTGAGATAAGACACCATTTTATTCGGGATCATGTTCAAAATGGAGATTGTGTTTTGGAGCATGTGGATACAACTAAGCAATTAGCAGATATCCTTACTAAACCCCTCAATAAAGAGAGTTTCTTTTACACCAGAAGAGAATTAGGCATCCTAGATTTATCTTACATCAATTAATCTTACATTTTTACTTTTATTCTCACATATCTATCAAATTTGCTCTCTGTCGATAATTTTATTAATAAATATGTGAGCAGGACAATTAATTTTATCATAGTTCCTGTAACTATGTGTCACATTTTTTGATAATAAATTTCCAAATTAACTGCATAAACTGAATTGCATCCAGTTGGTCAGTGTGCTCCTGCACCGTCCGTTCTATTGTGATAGTCTGATTTTGTTAGTTTGGATACCGTGAATCATAAAATCAACCTCCATATTGGCTACTACACATACTTATCTTATTAACACTAATCTATTTTGATGAATGAAAGTTATCATCTTTATTTATTATCTTTTATCCATAAACTTTCTTTTTGATCTTGCCAAAAGGGGGAGAAGAATTGGAATATTAATCTTGCATAAAATAAATGTAATTGAACTATTCAAGGGGAGCATGCTTATAATATTCCATTTCCTAATACTTTGAATTTATGCCTTCTGAATTTAACTGACGTATCTATTGAGTAATGTGTTTTAGATAGGGGGAAATCCATCCCACGCTCATGCAGTGCGTAAATGACTCTGACACCACATTACATAGGTAAGAAGGTAAGGTTTGTCATAATCAAAATGGGGGAGTATGTAATCACACATTTATATATTTTGATGAATGACAAACAATAACAAAAAGGCAAGAGAATTTTTCTTATAGCATGCAGGTACCGCGTGCACAAGTTCAAATTATTATGGTGTACCAGAAAATCAAGTATCAAGACCTCAAGCAAGATTGAGTATATATACTAGGTCTTAGTTATCTTGTAAGGGTATGATGGCTAAAACTCACTTTGGCTCATTTGATCAATTTAACTAAAACACTACACTTTTGGATAAAAGATTTTTTATCATGTATTAGACTAGCAAAATATTTTTTCAACCTGATTTATCATATAAAAAAATATTGAAATTCAACTTTCAAACGGTGCATCTTCTTTTTAGTTGAATCAAAGGATTTCTTTTAATGTCCAAAATAATAGTACATTGTTCTTTACATATATATGTGAAACTTGGGTGCAACGTAAAGCTTTCCTTTTGAAATTAAATGATATTGATATTGAATAAAGAAAGCTTCAGTGTGTGAAATTTGAATTGGAATCTGTATATATATCTCAACGCATGAACCGATTTTAACATGTGAAAATTGTTTGTTAAACCACCCAATTGTTTTGCACATTAAATTTAATGGTGCAACACCTAGCTTTCCAATTCAAATTCCAATTCAATTTGTTTTTTAAACTTTTTTTAAACCACCCAATTGATTTGCACACTAAATTTAATGGTGCAACGGCTAGCTTTCAATGTCATAAGTCCTTTCCTTATTTGAGGTGCAACGGCTAGCTTTCAATGACATAAGTCCTTTCCCTATTTGAGGTGCAACGGTCATATTTTCAAAAGGCTATAAAAGTGGTTTTTGTTGAAAATTCATAAGAGAAGATAATACATGAAAAATACATTTTGATCTGAAATTTATTTGTGAGCCAAATTGTGTTATTATCGTCATACTCATAGTGCTTCAAGTTTTAATCATCTGCACTAGAAGAGTGTATCATAGTGTTCTTCCTTTACTGAAACTTTATGTGAGGGTGTGGTATCCCTCTTTGTTATGATTGAGGCTTCTACACAAGGGTGGGGTATCCCTAGTGAGAAGGGCTCTGTTGTGTACAAAGGTTGCAAGCACCAGTTATAAGCTTGTTTATTAGTGGAAGAAAATCCCACAGTTGGAGTGGGGACTTGATGTAGGTCACTGGTGATTGGTGGCTGAACATGGATAAAATCATCGCGCAAGTATTCTTTTTTACCTCTCTTTTAATTTTTTTCTTTTATATAATTAATTGCGTGATAAATTTTGTTAAATAAATTTTTGTTGAAAAATTAAAAAGAAATTTGTAGACTCAATTCACCCCTCCCCTCTTGAGTCGAAGCCACATATTCCAACAAAAACAACCTTCAACAAAAAAAAAGGTTGAATCTTTGAAGAGATCTGACAATGGTAGCTCATCTTACAACCACTTCTTCTTAATTGAAGCAAAGGAAGTATATGGTTCGTATATTTCAAATCCGACGCAGAGACGCCACTGCTCGCAACCGCTAACAGAGATGTTGGATGAGGGAGAGGGACGAGAATGATCGAGACAGGCGGTGCTGATCAAAGAGGGGTGGCAGTGGGTGGCGGTGGACGACGACACTGACTGTGAGAGGCTGAACGAGAAAGAGATGAGAGAGGTTGAGTATGAGTGAATAAGTGGTTGAAGACTTGAAGTGTTGAACGAGAAAGAGAGGTTGGTTACTGATTAGATTGAAAAATTCAAACTAGGATAATGAGAGAGATTGGGAATGGATAAGGTAGCAGGCTAGCAGCCAATAAGATCAACGGAAAATCTGAGATAGCTAATCACAATAAAGGGGAATCTGATGCTAAAGAAAAATACTTAAGCTGATTAGGTTTACTTCAAAAAATATATTGATTAGGTTGGTCACTTAAGTTACTGGGCTTATGGCCCATACATTATAATACGTTGGTAACTAAGTTATTGGGCCATTTATACTCTGATAAGCATATGGGCAATTTAACCCATAAAAAACCCTAAAATGTGTTATCTCTTTCTTTCTTACCTCTGTGCAGTGCCACCCTCCATCCTTCCCACATCAGCTTCGCAGCAGGAAGTTTCAACCAAGCTTCTCATCCATTGCCAGGAGCTCCGTCACACGCAAACATCAGCTAGAACAACTTCATCGTCCACCTCTCCTTCTCCTTCATGTTGTATGTCAATCGGTTTCGGTCACCGACGGAAATTATTTTCCTTACCCGCACCCACCCAAAACAAGTCGCCTGGAACCGAGTTTTGCAACCCGTCGAACCGACAACCGAACCGACCCACCCACACACTGTTTTTTAAGCTCGAATTTGTCGGGCTCGGTTTGGGTATCGGGTCTTTGTCCACCCCTAGTATATACGAAAGCTGAGATGTATATTGAGAGCTCTGCTAGGGTTTCTGAAACCCCACCCTCCCTCAATAGGAAAAGTAGTGAAGAGAAAGACATTCTCCATCGTAGTAAAAAGAAAGTAAGACCATGGGATGTTACTGATGGTCCAGAGCCTTGCGAGGAGTTCTTCGCACAACCCCATTCTTACAAAGAAAAGCTTCTAAACCTTTTTAGTGAGGAAGTGTCTGTTAAACTGGATAAAACAGTGCTATAAGATATGCCCCAATCATCAGACTCAAAAACTCAAGACCCCTCCTCCCCTGGGAACTCTGATGAGTCCGGTCTGGAGGTTCCGCTATTAGACGAAGAATGGAACACTTGGTCTCAACCGTGGCTCAAGACTTTGGTCGTGAACTTGCTTCGGAAGAAGGTTAACTTCAAAACTTTGGAAGCTTTTATTAAGAGAAAATGGGCTAGATATGGCCCGGTGAAGGTGGTGGACATGGCTGAGGGTTTTTTCCTGGTTCATTTCTCAAAAGAAGAGGATTACAACCTTGCTCTTTTTGATGGACCATGGATGATAGCAGACCACTATCTAATTGTGCAAAGATGGCATCCTTTTTTTCTTCAGAGTGTCGAAACCTCTAATAAAGTGGCCATCTGGCTGAGGATCCCTAAGCTCCCTCTTGATCTTTACAACCCTCGGTTTCTTTAGAGAATAGGTTCTAGACTGGGCACCACCCTCAAGATTGATAAGCTGACATCCATTCACTCTAGGGGGAAGTTCGCACGCATCTGTGTTGAAATAGATTTGGTAAAACCATTGCAATCTCACATTATTATACGTGGTCATAAACTCATTATTGAGTACGAAGGGCTGCACCAAATATGTTACCAATGTGGTATCTTCGGCCACAAGGCAGAAAACTGGCAACACATGCTTGAGGCTGCGGTGGCTACTGTGTAGCTAGGGCCTAAGTCACCTCAGACGGAAATGGAAATTGTGGTGGAGTCAAGGAGTAACGCGATCACTCCGATGATGGTACAGGAGCCAAGCCCTAAGGTTACTAGGGCTGAGGTGGAAAGTGGTGTGACAGGCATGCCTAACTCTGAAGCTAGTGCAGAAGAAAGAGAGGAAGTCTTGTCCTCAAAACTTGGACCTTGGAACCAAGTGCAGCGAAACCACAAACAGTTTAAGCAAGGAAAGGACTCTTCCAGTACGGGGAAAGATAATCAAAAAGGCAAAACTCCTACTCTAGCGAAAGGCGAAAGTTAGACTGACACGAGTAAGGGGACCAAGAAAGAGGGTATTGACAAAATGAAGGAAAAGACTGATAGGAGTAGTAGGGAGAAGGTCAAATCCCCAAATTTTCCCAGATATGCCTCTAGCAGCCTAGGGACGCGTTTCTCTGTATTAAACCTGGACCCGGATTTACAAGACAAATTGGAAGGCCAAGGTTCTAAGAAGGTCGTTTTTGCTTTTGACACTGGGCCTCAGAAGCCTGTTCAGGCCCAACGGGTTAGAAACCCACTTGCAGGAAAAAACTCTCAATCCGGTTCTAAAGGGAAGGAAAAGATAGGAACTAATTTCCTTGGCACCAAAAAGAAGCATCCCCAGAAAGCCTCCACCCCCGTGGTCTCTCCCAGTGGCTTGCCAAAGACTGACCAAGCTTTGAAAAAAAAACCTCATGATATAGAGCATATCCGCATCTTGCAAAGAACCTATCGAGACATGGCTTTCATGCATGGGGTCTGGCAAAATCCCCTGCAGGAGGCGGCTCTGAAGGCGGATATGGAAACTAAGGAATTTGTTGATAAGTTGAGGCTTCTAAAAAATGTGATCACTAATGATTCCCAGGGACCTGCTAATCGGTTAAATGAAGTTTCCCCAATGTCTGGGAAAGAAGGAGGCATGGAAGTGGATCCCCAAGATAAAGCCGAATTACTGCAGGAAAACATGGAGACTGAGTCTCAACTGTTTGTCAATGTGTCCCAACGAATTGCCTTGTGTGGAATTGTAGAGGAGCGGGGGGAAAGGAGTTTCCAGCTCTGTTGAAAGATTCGTCTAGAATTTACAACTGGGAGTTTATTGCTGTCCTTGAGCCGTGGATTAGTGGCCAAATCGTTAATAAAGTCATTAGGAAAATTGGCTTTCCCAACCATACGAATGTGGATGCTGAAGGATTTTCCGGAGGCCTTTGGCGTTTGTGGAAAAATTCATGCCCTCACATTTTTGTCCACTCATCAACCAAATACTGTATCCATCTTAAGGTGAATGGTAACTCTCCAAATTTCTGGTTTCTTACCATTATCTATGCTAGCCCTAGACCGTATCAAAGCATTGAGGTTTGGAATGATCTTGTTGAGTTTAATGCTTTGAATTCAGCCCCTTGGTTCATTGCTGGGGACTTTAATCAAGCTCTTTTTGATTGGGAAAAGCAAGGTGTGGGCCTGTGAACTCTGCGGCTAGCTCTGCTTTCTCATCCTGCATACATGCTTGTCAGTTGTTGGATCTGGGTTTTAATGGGCAGCCCTTCACCTATCAGTATGGTTCTCTGAGGGAAAGATTGGATAGAGCTTTGTGTAACTTAGACTGGCAAAGTCTATTTCCTAATTGTAGTGTTACTCATCTGCTGCTTGCTTCTTCTGATCATTGTGGTCTATGGAACCAAACAACTTGGTGAAGAAAAGAAGCTATTTCAAATTCCTAAGCTCCTGGTTGGACCACGAGAGTTTTGAGCAGCAGGTTGTCACGTCTTGGGTTCCCTATGATAATTGGAATGACAACATCTCTCGGATGAACAAATCTTAAAGACTGGAACAAATATGTTTTCGATAACATTTTCCAAAGAAAGCAGCGTTTGCTTAAGCGTCTAGAGGGCATAAGCAATATTCTTCTCCAAGGGCCGAATGAGAGACTGCAAGCTCTAAAAGATGATCTGTGGCTAGGTTACAGACTCATTTTAAATCAAGAGGAAGCTTATTAGGCCCACCAAGCCAAGTCCAAATGGATTTCCCAAGGAGACAAAAACACTCATTTCTTTCACCAATCTTGCATTATTAGAAGAAGGCAAAATCGCTTGGTGGCTCTTCTTGATTATAAAGATCAGTGGGTTCATGAAGAAGCTAAGCTTCAGGAATTAGTTGTGGATTTTTTCTGCAGGTTATATGCCTCCTCTGAAAGCTCTGTAAGTCCCTTTCAGACAATCTCTTCTTTTCCTTGTTTATTGGATGAAGATATTACTGCCATTAGTAAGGAAGTGACTTTGGAAGAGACAAAAGGAGCCTTATTTAGTATGGGGAACCTGAAAGCTCTCGGGCCGGATGGGTTCCATCCTATTTTCTTCAAATCACAGTGGAATACTATTGGTCACTCTCTACACAGTTTTGTGGTTAATTGCTTCAGACAGCCCAGTAATGTAGCGGAGGTTAACCATACTCTGCTCACTTTGTTCCCCAAATGCGAAGACCCTTCCAAGGTCTCTCAATTTAGGCCAATTGCGCTTTGCAATGTGGCTTACAAAGTCATAACCAAAGTTATTGCCCAAAGATTAAGGTCCTTCCTGCCTTATGTGGTCTCAGAAACTCAGAGTAGCTTCATCCCAGGGAGATCAATTGTGGACAACATTCTAGTGTTGCAAGAGACAATTCATTCCTTCAAGCATCTTAGAGGTAAGGAGGGGTATATGGTTCTCAAGCTGGATCTAAAAAAAGCCTATGATAGGCTAGAATGGAGCTTTGTTTTGGAAACGCTCAACTGTCTCGGGCTTTCCCTTAACCTGCGGAATCTTATTTTCCAGTGCATCTCGACGGTTTCAACTCGAGTTAATTGGAATGGCTCTCAGTCTGACCCTATCAGTTGCTCTAGAGGTCTCAGACAGGGAGATCACATTTCTCACTACCTGTTTGTTCTTTGTCTTGAGAGGTTGGGACATTGTATTAAAGATGCGGTTGAGGTTGGTGTATGGCTCCCTTTCAGTTTTGGTCGTGCGGCCAGCCCCAAAATTTCTCACATGTGCTTCGCAGACGATTTGATTTTGGTTGCTAAAGCTTCCATGGCCCAAGTTGATTGTATCAACTCAATCCTTCAACTGTTTTGTAGCAACTCTGGTCAAAAAGTAAGTCTCCAAAAATCTCAAGTGTTTTTCTCCAACAATGTTAGTGAGGCCTTATCTTCAACCCTTAGTAGTGCCCTTGGAGTGAGTATCACAAAAGACTTGGGAAAGTACCTTGGGGCTCCAATGTTACACTAAAGAATTTCTAAGCACTCATTCTCTTTCATCTTAGACAAGATGAGGAAAAAACTCTCAGGGTGGAAGGCCAATTCTCTCTCCTTCATGGGTAGGATTACTCTGGCCCAAGCTTCTCTTACCAACATTCCGGTCTATGTCTTCCAGTCAACCCTTATTCATGCTTCGGTGTGCGAGGAAGCGGAAAAGATTTGTAGAGACTTCATCTAGGGTTCCACGGCAGATCAAAGAAAATGCCATTTGGTGGCTTGGGATTTCGGAATTTGAGAACCCTCAACAAGGCTCATATGATGAAACTTGCTTGGAGCATGATCACTCATCCTGATAAACTATGGGTGAAAATTATGAGAGCTAAGTAATCTAGTTGTATCTATACTATACCAAAATGTTGCTTCAAAGCAAATTCCTCTAGCACTTGGAAGGCCATAGTTAAGGTTTGGGAAGGCGTAAATCCAAATTTCATTTGGGTTATTAATAATGGCCAGGATACTAGATTTTGGAGAGACAATTGGATCCCGGGTGTGGGAGCTTTATCTAACATTCTAGATTCCTCTATTCCTTAAGTCGAGAGGGAATTCCATGTTTGCCACTATGTTTCTAATGGTGGATGGAATTGGTAGGTCATTGAAATCATCATCCTCATGAGTATATGTGAGAAGATAGCTTTTCTCAAGCCTCCTAGCTCCTCCACCAGTGATTTTCCTTGTTGGAACCTCACTTCAGATGGCTCTTTCTCATTGAAATCTGCTTATGAATGGCTCCAGCAGGAAATAGTCCCTAGGGAGAATCAAAACCCCATCTCTGCAAAGTATGGAGCTGGTCTGGCCCGAGTAGGATCAAAACAACATTATGGAAGATGTGTCACAACAAATTGATGACAAATGTTGAAAGAAACAAGCGTGGCATGACAATTGATGTGCTCTGTCCCAGATGTTGTAGCCGGATCGAAACCATTATGCACATGGTCAGGGATTGTGATGAGGTTAGGGACTTCTGGACTAGTATTATTGATCCTTCAGTGTGGAGTAAATTTTTCAGTGTTGGTTTCCGTAGTTGGCTGGACTAGAATCTTTCTTCTGATAATATTAGTACCCATCATCTCAACTGGCCCATCGTTTTTGGTACTTCGGTTCATGAAATTTGGAAGGACAGGAACTCCTTAGTGTTTGCTCAGTCTTCGACCTTGGGCAACAGTTTGTTGTCTCAAGTTCTTAACTATGTTGCTTTTATCTCTAGTTGCATGGAAAGAGGAAATCATGGTCAGCAAGGTGATGGTGTTAATATTATTAATGTTAGCTGGTCCCCCCTCCGTTAGAGTGCTTTAAAGTGAATATTGATGGTTCGCACAAGAGTAACCCAACTAGTTCGGCTTGTGGAGGAATTCTAAGGGATTCAAATGGTAATTTTGTTAAAGCTTTTAACAAGAAGCTTGGTTGTTGTAATCCGATTTGGGCTGAACTCTGGGCCTTGAGACTGGGCATTAGCATGGCGCATGATCTGCACCTCCCTTGGGTTATTTTTGGAATGGACTCAAAGGTGGTTGTCAACATGGTCCAAAAGAGAAGCACCCACATATCTTTTCTCAAACCACTTCTTCAAGAAGTTGTTTCCCCCCTTCAGCTCCCCTCTTGGAGAACCTCTATTGCTCATGTCTACCGTGAAGCTAACAAGTGTGCGGACCTATTAGCCAACAAGGGACACTCTATTTCTTATGATGGTTTTTTTTTGGATTTTAGTTTCCCTGAGACACCCCGTTGTGCTCCATTGTATTATTAAATTAAAACCTTATTATTTATTTACTTAATCGCGCGCTTATTATTGAAAATACGTAAAAATTAAAACTTAATTAATAATCATATAACTTCTACAAATATAAAACACACCAAACTATATTACATAAATACACACATAAGTATCCTTTATTTTACACAACATTGTTTAGGGTATCCTCTCAGTAGGATCCCACACAGGTATTTATTTATACAACTTGCTTATAACTGACGGAAAACAAAACATCTTATGTGACTCACTGGCCCTAAACTTACTACGCTACATTATTAGGATTAGTAGGTTGTTCTTCAGTGTCAACTTCATACGGAACGTCATTCAACTCCTCAACAGCCTCCGTCTCGTATGGGGTTCCATCCATCTCCTCAGTAACATAGTCGTCCATCTGGTCTTCTAACATAACAGGGTAAACATACACCAAAATACAGAAATCAGGAGATAAGAAACAGTTCTATCATCATAAGTGGAAAAGATTCATAGCATATAATACAATAATAGTCACAAACATGCATCACCCATAATCTACAATCATCCATATTTTATAACATCATCCTCTACCCTCCAACTCATGTAACTAAACCTTTATGCTGACGTGGCCACTACTAATCCTGCCACACATCCCTCGTTAGGAATGTCAGTCAGTCGTCCAAGTGACACGTTCCCAACGCCGGTGCACATTCTCATCCATGGTGAGAATGCTCATGCAAGGCAATGACACTATAGCTGCACAGTACCGTCGGTGCACACCCTGGTTCTCTCTCTCCTCTCTATCAAGGGTGCTCATGCATAGCAATGACACTATAGTTGCACAACTTAAATTCTAATTTGGAACGGTCCACGAGAACTTCGGACCTCGTGTATCTCAAATACACGATACACGGTTATGAACAATAATGCAACATATGATTCTCACTGACTTTTATCAATAACAACCTAGTACCTCAAGCTTTTCCTAACAACCTCCACTTACGTTTTATATCACATCACTTCTATAAAATAATAGCGAGGCACCTCTAATTCATATTCAAAACTCTCACCCAAACAAAATACCTCCGAGCAATATATATCTTTCCTTAAAATCATCTAAGCATAGTATTAAACCCAGGCAGATCATGCATAACACATTAATCAACAGAATATTCAAACATCTCAATATCCTATAAGGCGATTTATCACAACCAACTCATAATAGTCCAATCAAATAAATAGCAAATTCAGACTCTGTCACGGCCTGGCCATGATAGCCATCACGGCCGTGACAAACAACAAACATCCTCAATATCATAAATATTCAAACACCGCAATAATATGTCACATGCAGATGGAATACCTCAACCAGCGGATCACAAACAGTCAAAAGTAAATAATTCAGACATCCTCAAATATGAATAATTAACCTAAGGCGATAAACCTACAATTCCCAAATCGTCATTGGTATTACGGAAAAGTTTCCAATACGATTTTGGTATTGTCGATTACTGGACCACTAGTAGGGTTTAGGTCGCCCTACACCATTATTATAAATTATATACTACTTATCGGTTCCGACGATGGAATGGTTCTTTCTCCCACCTGAGTTATCACCGGAAACACGTACACGACGATCCTCGTTATCCCGCCACGAGTTAACACAACCACCTTCAACCAAATCAACAATAAAACAAGTCAAGAAACTAAAAACATCCAAAACCCTACTACATGGTCACGACTTCTAGGGGTTTTGGGTGACTAAAATTCCTAATCATGATTAAGTCATGGATTAATGGTCCTTAATCAACCAAGATCATGGATTAGTGGCTAAACAACTAAATTTTAAACTCAAAACTTCCTAACTCTCATATACTTAGATTCGGCCTTAACATGTTCATGGGGCTAGGGTTTTTAGTTTGATAAACCACCAACTTGGATTTATTAAGAATGCATACTAATAGCTTGATTACCAAGATCATTTATGAAAACTTTGAACAAAACTCATCAAATCTCATCCACCTAGGGTTCGGCCAACATAGAGATTTTAGGGTAAGGATTTTCATTTTAATAAACTAATCATGGATTAGAGTGCGTAGGCATACATGTCATATGAAATACATGATCATACATGACAACACATGAACAAAACCCTATCAAACCTATTCTCCTAGGTTCGGCCAAAGCTATTTTATTAGGAAGGAAATTTTTGATTACCACATACTCTTAGATACAGACAATATACATGATTATAAGGACATAGGAAGTGGTTTCACATTTTTAAGATTTTTCTAGAATTTGTTATGAATTTTCAAAGTTATAGATCTAGAAACTTAAAAGTGATGAACATAGATGACATAAACTTTGAATCAAGAAACTTATTGAAGAACATAAACATGATTAGGGAAGAAGAATAGGATTCACCTCTTGAAGATCAAAGACAAGTGAGAATCCAAGAACTTGCTTCACAAATTGATGCTTAAAGACTTATAAACTTAAGAGTTTTTAGAACAAAAGGCAATAGGAACCAAATGAAATGTGAGGGAGGGTATTTATAGAGGTTGGTTGTGCCACTTTAGAAGGATCTAGTAGGAAGGAGGTGGGTTGTTCAAAGGATTAAAGTGCAAATAATTTCTAGGGACCATTTTGCAAAGATTCCAAAAGTATAAGGACTATTTTTCAAATTGCCAATAAATTGAAATGATGACCATGTGCCACATTAAATGTGGTCTCATCTTGACTCATCTTGGTTGAATTTTCATGAGACTTTTTGGAAAAACCTAGAAGGATGGAGAACATAGTGGAATGTAGTAGAATGGTGTAGAACCTTGTAGAAAAATGGAGAACAATGTAGAACATTCTAGAATAATCTTGGATCATCCAAGATGAGGGCAGTCCCTACTCCATATTGGGCTTGCGCATGGGCCTTAAAATTTTGGGCTTGGATTCATTTATGTGGGGCCCACTAAAATGCTTAAGGCTTAACATGACATAGGAAACTTATATGATTTCTAATGGGCTTTATGGAATTAATCTATGGACAAGGAATTTGGGCTTTATGGCCACGGTCCACTCATAGATTTGGAGCAAGGATTATGGCCCAATTGACTTGGAAAAACATAGGAACTAACTTAGGGCCCAAAGTGCAATTAAGAGAAAGTTCAAGGACTTAAGTGCAAAATTCATAAATTGCCACTTTGACTTGAAGAATCTTCTAGACTCAAAAGTGTGACTCATCCCCATGAATCCTCATGTATGACTCGTTATCCCGATCTCTTGACGGGTCTCTGTAGTTCCGTTTTTGATCCCGTCGGTTTCCTGATTAGGATTTTACGCCTGCGTAAAAGCGTAATATTTCGTTTTCGACTGAAAATTTTCAAACTAGCCAAACTCGTTAGAAATATGATTTAAATATAAATCATTTCGTTCACCAGTCAAAATTAGGTTTTCTGCTCAGTAGAATTATACTGTCAGTGAAAACCCAGACCGATTTCCGTCTGAATTTTCAACCCAAATTTTTATCCTAAGCTTCTACCCTAAGATAGAGTATGAATATGATTTTTATTTTATAAAAATCAATCTCCATAAACTCGGATAAAAATATACATAAATATATTTATACCAGTTAATACAGTGAAAATATTTTTACTAAAAAAAAAATAAAAATCGAAAAATAAAAAATAGGATATTACATTCCCCACTCTTGATTTGTATATTTTTTATGATGCCACGGGTGTCTCTACCCCTAGGTTTGTTTCTTAATATATTTTCCTTCTAATATAAAAAAAGGAAAATTGAAGGGTATTCTCAGACGGGACAGGATGGAGGAAGATGGATCGGGGCTTCATCTGCATTATTGGCAGTTCCACTTCGTTTTAGCGTCCAGCTCCATGACATTTTAAATGGGCCGGAGATTCTAGTGCCAACACTTGTCAATAGATCGAGGGACAATTCTAGGTCCTACAATACTTTGCTCTCCAAAATAGTAAAAAGGAAAAATGCGCCTCATTTGACTTCACTAGACTATACTCATCAAGTTTCATCTCTGATCTCTGTTCTTTAATACATTATTAGCAACTAAAAGTTCACCAAAAACAAATAATTTAGAAATTTCAATTAGTTATCCATTTCCATTATATATTTTTTTATTTTGAGAACATGTGCTTTACTAAATTTGGCTGTTAAAAACGTAAAAGAAGAAAACAATGACAAGTGCAATGGATTATAAGAAAACCAAAATTCTTTTTCATAAATGGCACCCTGGCTCCAAAAGGCTTCTGAATTAACTAAGAAAAAGGAAGAAAGACATACATTTGCAATTGATACCTGTTATGCATCAACCAGAACATATAGGCTATAGAAGTTATAGTATCATCCAGACATCCAGTAGAACAAATCAAGAAAAACATATCTTCTCATAGTCTAAATCGAGTTAGAAAAAAAATCGAGTTAATCCAAAACAAAGCTAAGGAAGCATAAAAAAATATCAATACAAAAATTCAACACCCATGAAATGGAAAATCATAAACGCCATAAACCATCCCACGACATACATTGCTCTTCTGTTCTGAGTTCAAACTTCAACCTGTCTCTCTTTTTAATTCAGATGATCAGCAAGTGCTTGTCTTTTTTAAAAATAAAAAATAAAGATTAAAATAATTTTTTGATCCCTATACGTGTCGACCTCTGATTGTCAATTTGGTCCATATACGTAAAAAAAACTTGCAAATCAGTCCCCATACGTGACTACCGTTATCACTTTAGTCCCTACCGCAACCCACCGTTAGTAACCGTTATCACTTTGGCTCCTATATGTGTCCCTGATTGTCAACTTGGTCCCTATATGGGTCCCTGATTGTCAATTTGGTCCCTATATGTAAAAAATTTGCAAATCAGTCCCTATACGTGACTACCGTTATCACTCTAGTCCCTCTTGCTCTTGGCTCATGCCGCCCGCCGCCGTCGACAACGCTCTAACAACGTAAGGTAGAGAACTCAAAAACCCAGATTTGCTTACGTTGGCCTCTTCCTTTCAACCTCATTTGATCCTTGTAATTATGTCTTTGAATTCATATCATTTGACAGTGTCAGTGACTGTATATTATTTTTTTAATTGTAATGATGACATTCAATATCTATAGTTTGCACACCCAATACTAAGGATGACATTGGATGATGTTGCGGAGCATAACTGGGTTATTGGAGAAGATGAGTCAATTCCTGAGTACTTGAATTGGTGCAAAAGGAAGAGCTTGAAAGGGAAGACATTGTTGAGAGCAATATGCTTGCTTGACCTATACTAACTAAAGCTATCACAAAATTTTGTGCAACATAGAGGATTATTCAGAGGAAAGTCAACGAAAGAATGATACCTCGCTCAGTTGAAGTTTTTGCTCAAATTACTTTAGTTCCAGAACCCAAGGTGGTTACTTTCTCTTCTAATATTTACCTTTTCAGTTATGTTTTTGGACAAAAAAATGGGACAACAATTCGATAATGGTTAACGACATTCAAAATTGTACTTAATGGTGTGTTGAACTTGGTTAATGGATACACCGAGATGGTTAACTCATTAACCATCAACTGAGCGAGTTGCACTAACCATCAACTGAGTGAGGTATAATTCTTTCCTTGACTTTCCTTTGAATAATCCTCTATGTTGCAAAAAATTTTGTGATAGCTTTAGTTAGTATAGGTCAAGCAAGCATATTGCTCTCATCAATGTCTTCCCTTTCAAGCTCTTCCTTTTGCACCAATACCCTACTCAGGAATTGACCCATCTTCTCCAATAACCCAGTTATGCTCCGAAACAACACCCAATGTCATCCTTAGTCTTGGGTGTGCAAACTATAGATGTTGAATGTCATCATTACAATTAAAAAATAATATACAGTCACTGACACTATCAAAGGATATGAATTCAAAAACATAATTACATAGATCAAATGAGGTTGAAAGGAAGAGGCCAACGTAAGCAAATCTGGGTTTTTCTGAGTTCTCCACCCTACGTTGTCGGCGCGTCGCCGACGGTGGCGTGCAGCATGAGCCGAGAGCAAGATGGACTAAAGTGATAACGGTAGTCACGTATGAGGATTGATTTGCAAATTTTTTACGTATAGAGATCAAATTGACAATCAGGGACGATATAGGGACCAAGTTGACAATCGGGGACACATATGAGGACCAAAGTGATAACGATTACTAATAGTGGGTTACGGTAGGGACTAAAGTGATAACGGTAGTCACGTATGTGGACTGATTTGCAAATTTTTTACGTATAGGGACCAAATTGACAATCGGGGACACGTATAGGGACCAAAAATTATTTTAACCAAAAATAAAAAATCCTATCCATACACAATTTGATGGGGAGCCAATTGTGGAGTTATCATAGAGGTCTTCTGCTTAACAAAGACCAAAATGAAATCACCGAGCAAGTAGCACTTGTTGAGTGAGAAGAATTTGAATCAAATCTAAAGCGGCTTAGGAGTATGCTTTAATAACTGTTCACCAACATAAGCCAGTTGATTGAGATAAATATTCTTCAAATATTGAATTATTTCAAGATTTGATTTGGTTTTGCAACAGAACAGTTCATGATTATGAGAGTTTAGAAATTCATCTCCATGATGAATATTGTGCTATATTGAATCACTTCTATGAATGCCAGTACTAAATTAAACCACTAAGTATCAGCAAAAGAAAATGCTTAAGAGATGAAGTACTTGTAAGTGAAAAAATACAATTACCTACCATGCCAACCAGAAGATGTCCTAGATACTTTAGTAAGACCATTAACCTTGAATGAGCTATTTCCGCTGTAAGCTACTCTCGCTACAAATATGTTAATTAGAAAGAAACCAGATATGACCGAATTATATTATTCATTATCACAAATCATACCTTCATAGAAGTGTTACAGAATATGATCCTAACATTATGCCTATACTCACGTATACTAAAAAGGAAATTATTTGTACTCTATCAATTACAATAAGCACTCTATCAATTACAATAATTAACAAATTATTTGGCATGATTCTTTCCTTTAACACTCCCCCTCAAGTTGGACTGTATGTTAATGACACCCAACTTGCTGAGTAACATTTCAAACTGTGTTGAACTCAATGGTTTGGTGAATAAGTCAGCTAGTTGGCTTGTGGTCCGAATATAAGCTGTCTGCACTAGCCCACTTTGAATCTTCTCACGTACCAAATGACAATCGATCTCTATGTGCTTCGTTCGTTCATGAAACACTTGATTTTAAGCAATATGGATGGTAGCCTGGTTGTCACAAAACAATGTAACTGGTTGTGTGTGAGTCACCTTCAAGTCTTTCAGTATATTTTTCAACCAAGTAATCTCACAACAAGTAGTGGCCATGGAACGATATTCTGCCTCTGCGCTTGAACACGACACGGTATTTTGCTTCTTAGTTTTCCAAGAGATTGGTGCTTGACCCGGCAAAATACAATAACCAGTTACCGACCTTCTTGTATCGTTGCACCGAGCCCAATCGGCATCACAAAAGGCACGTAGTTCTAATGAACCTGTAGATGATAACAAAATTTCCTGACCCGGTGCTTGTTTGATATACCTTAGAACCTTGTGAGCAGCTTCAAGATGAGGTTGCCTAGGCTTGTCCATGAATTGACTCAATACATGGACAGCGTAAACAAGATCTGGCCTTGTGATGGTGAGGTAAATTAGTCGACCCACAAGACGCCTGTATGGACTTGAATCAACTAGCAACTTCCCACTCGTTTGTGTCAGTGAAAGGTTATGTTCAATAGGAAACCGTGAGGGCTTGGCACCTAAGAGCCCTGCATCTTCTAGAATTTCTAGAGCATATTTTCTTTGACACAATGTGATTCCCTGTCTTGATCGTGCAACTTCTATCCCTAAGAAATATTTAAGTGGCCTATGTCTTTCAACTTAAAATGATTTGAGAGGAAATGTTTGGTGCTTGTAATGTCCTGCAGGTTGTTGTCCGCTAATATCACATCATCAACATAAATTAATAATGCAATAAAACTTGCATGGTTTCGAACAAACAGCGAGTAGTCTGACCATTGTAACATCCTAAAATTCCAATATAAATTTTTTTTAATAAAGAGATTAAGATGTTATGGGGATTAGTGTAGAAAATTGTTAGTATAAGATTTTATTAGAATTGCTTAATGATTGTTATAAAAGACATAGTATTGATTTTTTTAATAAAAAATAAATATGAAGAAAAAGGTGTAGCCAAATGCACAAATCTCTAATTAACGTGAATAGGCATGCCCACATTGCATTTTGATGGAATTGTGGTTTGCCAATTCAATTCAGGTACTTTGTTTTCTATCTTAAGAAAAATAAAATAAAATAAAAATATATAACAATAGCAAGCAAGTGAGTTGGCCACGTTGCTAGGCAGGGCTTTAAGGCTATTAGCCCATGATAACACTCTAGCATGTATTAAAAAGAATTAGGGTGGAATTTTAACTAAAAAAAAAGGGAATAGAGAGAAACGGAAGTTTTAGCCGCCGAACCAGAAAAATAGAGAGCAGAGCAGCAATTCTATTTGGCACAGATCCCAAAACATAAGTAGAAAGAAGAAGAATTGTTGGTAAAACGTTAGGATTTGTTATAAATAATATTTGGAGTTTTTTGAGGTCTATTAAAGATGAGTAAAAACACATTTTGATCATTCTTCCATTCTTCCATGATATAATTAATTTGGGATTTTCTACATGTAGATTTGTCTATTCTGAAATACTAAAATATTTTTAGAGTTTTTGGTCTTGATTTAAGATTTTTGAAGTAGTTTAGGTTTTATATGAGTTCTTAAAAATATTTTAGTGTTGTTTGAATAAAAAATTGTGATCGCTAACTCCACTTTCATGTACGTCTTTTTTTCACACTTTGTTAAAGTCCAACTACTTCCCTGAGCACTCATCTTCATTCACGATTCTAACATTTGTTTATCAAAGTCAAATTTATGGAATCATGTTGAAACTGGAATCACAATTCCTAATGTTCCTGGCGCACGGGTTTATGGTTCGGGTGCATTATATTATTTTACTATTATTTTTATTCTAGTTAGACTCTTATTTACTAATGTTAAATTATATAAATATCAAATCACACTTTAATTGTTATTATTAGCAAATAATTTTGATGGGTATGTGTTATGATTGGTGGACATGCTTATGTGTATTTTATGATATTATAATGATGAATGAGGTCATATGTCATGTCATGGGATCATGATGTATGCTCAAAATATGTTTTTGAATTATTATGGATGCGCGTGATGAGATATCTTCATCTGGGAAGGGGATGACAGATACCTCCTCGTTAGAGGGGAATATAAATACCTCCTTCTGAGAAGGGATGACAGATACCTCATCGTTAGAGAGAGGAAGATGTATACCTCCTTCCTGCAGGGGAAGGGGAAGGCAGTGGGATGCCAATGCATTTGTCATGAGCTCATAGACTTATAATTTGGGTAATTAGATAAAAGATACTTGGATAAAGATTGAGAATGTTTGGACACGGAGATGTCCTTCATATGATTTTATTTATGTTATATGGACTGATATACATGGATTATTTCTATTTTATGGTGTAATGATTTATACATGAATTTCATGAGTTTAAGAGTATTTATTTTAATTTATGAAATTGTTTTTGAGTTATAATATTTTGGAAACGAGCGGATACCATGGATGTTTTTCCTAAGCACATGCCTACCGGCTGAGAACAACCCTATTTACGAACCTTTTTATTAAATTGTTTTTATTCACTGGGATTATATATCTCATTAAAAGTGTTATTTTCAGAGCACGAGGAGGACGTCATTGAAATTGAAGAGGCGTGAAGACTTAGTGGATTCTATTAGTTATTCTTTCTAGTTTGGTTAGTATTTTCTTAAATAAGGAGCCGTAGGTGGCTAAACACATTTATTTATTTATCGTTGGGTTTGTTAGTAGACACCCGGTTTTGAGACTTTTGGTTTTATTTGGATGTATGGATTTATTATTATATTATTACCTTAGATACTTTATTACTATTTTAATTAATGAGGCATACTCATACTCAAATAATTTGCAAAATTTTTATGACATGTATGTTTTAATTTAAATGTTTGAAATGATTTTTTTTATTGAATTTATTTTGGGTTACTAATGTAACTAAAGGCGTTACAACCATGATTGCTGAAATGCAGCCTTCTTAAGGGCACTAGAAAGTTTTAAGAACCATTGTCGCGATGCCTGTTTTAAACCATAAATTGACTTATGTAGCTTGCAGACACGGTTCTCCCCCTTTCATTCGAAACCGGGCGGGATGGACGTGTAGACTTCTTCATAGAGATCTCCATGTAAGAAGGCGTTATTAACATCAAGTTGGTGCAAGTGCCATCCTCGTACGGCTGCAACACTAAGGAGTACTCAGACTGTTGTGAGTTTAGCAACGGGAGCAAAAGTCTCTCGGTAATCAATACCTTCAATTTGACTATAGCCTTTTGCAACCAAGCGAGCTTTGTAACGTTCAACAGTTCCGTCGAGGTTGAGTTTGATTTTGTAAATGTAACACTCGGGTGCTAACGAGGGCGGGGAGTGATCGTCGGTGCAAGAAGGCACGAACAAGGAGCGACTCCTGGCAGGCTTCTAGGCTGAGGGACGCATGAATGAACCGATTACACACCCGAATGAGAGGGGTCCTGAGACTGTGTAGGTATGGGATTATACAGTTGAGGAAGGCTTATATGAATTGATTGGTACTACCTATACTAATAAGATGCATCTTCTTTTCAGTAGCCCATCATTTAAGAACTCCACAGTTAAGCGAGCTTGACTTGGAGCAATTCTGGGATGGGTGACCTCCTGGGAAGTTTTCCCGGGAAGCGTGTGAGTGAGGACAAAGCACGCTGAAAAGACCCGTGTTAGTTTGTGGGGACAGTCGTCAATCCATAAAGCAGTCAGGGATGTTACAAATAGTATCAGAGCGGCACCTTTCCCAGTACGATGTGGTTCGGGGACGAACCAAGCGGAAGCTGGTGGGCATGTAACACCCGGGTGCTGACGAGGACGGGGAATGATCGTCGGTGCAAGAAGGCACGGACAAGGAGCGGCTCCTGGCAGGCTTCTAGGCGGAGGGACACATGAATGAACCGATTACACACCCGAATGAGAGGGATCCTGAGACTGTGTAGGTATGGGACTATACAGTTGAGGAAGGCTCATATGAATTGATTGGTACTACCTATACTAATAAGATGCATCTTCTTTTCGATAGCCCATCACTTAAGAACTCCATAGTTAAGCGAGCTTGACTTGGAGCAATTTTGGGATGGGTGACCTCCTGAGAAGTTTTCCCGGGAAGCGTGTGAGTGAAGACAAAGCAGGCAGAAAAGACTCGTGTTGGTTTGTGGGGACAGTCGTCAATCCATAAAGCAGCCGGGGATGTTACAGTAAACCAATTTGCAACCGATAGGCTTTTTGTGAGATGTCATAGGGACAAGACTCCAAGTATTATTGGCTTTGAGGACTTGGATTTCATGATGCATGGCGTCACGTCACCTTGGATCTCGATTAGCTTGTTGAAAATTGTTGGGTTCTTTGTGAAAGGTTGAGTGGTAAATGCTTTATGACTTGGAGAAAGGCGTAAGATAAAAAATGGGAAAGTGGATGATAAGTACCTTGGGAGGTGACCACGTTCATTGAAGATGAAGGAACGGTCCTAGATGGGAGGGCTGCCTCAACATGAAAGTCCTGTAAAAATGTTGATATTTTAGTAGATCTAGTGGAGTGTCTTGGTGACGGTGGCGATGTGATTTCCGTTTGATTGTGAGTGGTTTTCTCGGGTGGGAGATTTTCAATGGCAGGTTGGGGCATTATTTCAAGGGATGGCATATTTATGGAAGGTGATGGAGGGTTTTGGTCTAAATGGGATGGATTTAAAGGTTCAAAATTGGGAGGTTGTGGGATTTGAGGGTTATCGGTGCTATGAGGAGTGTTTGGGTCTATAGTGTTTGTGGTATTCTTGGGAAGAAAAGGATAAGGTGAAATAGGGTGAGGCATTGATGGTGTGGCAGCGGAAGTTTTTGGTGTTTTGAATAGAAATACGTCCTCATAGAAAAGAACATCGCGTGAAACAAAGACCTTTTGAAGTTGAAGGTCAAATACACGATATCCTTTTTGGGCATAAGGGTAGCCAAGGAAAAGACAATGAGTGGAACGAGGGTCAAATTTAGTGGGCTTGGTGGGGTGTGTAGATGTGAAACACAAACAACCGAAGACTCTTAGTTGTGAATAATTGAGGGGTTTATTAAGTAATTTTTATATGGTGTTTTACCTTGAAGGAGTGGTGTAGGTGTGTGATTGATGAGGTATGTTGAAGTGAGGATAGCATCCCCCCAAAACTGTTTTGGAAGACCACTTTGAAAAAGCAAAGCACGGGCAACATTTAGCAAATGTCTATGTTTGCGCTCAACAACACCATTTTGTTGGGGTGTGTTGACACAACTAGATTGATGGATGATTCCTTTCATGGCATAAAAATTATCTATTTTGAATTCTGGACCATTATCACTACGAAAAATTTTGACATTGGCATTGAATTGGTTTTCAACCATGTTAATGAACTTGACCAAGAAGTTACGTGTTTCTGATTTTTGTTTCATCAAATAAACCCATGTTCTTCTTGTGTAATCATCATCAATAGTGAGAAAATATTTTATTCCTGAAAGTGAAGGAACATGATATCACCCCAAAAGTCAACATGTATTAAATCAAAACAAGATTGGCTAGTAATAAAACTCACTGGAAATGGTAATCGAGTTTGTTTGGCCAATGGGCAAATTAAACATTTGTTTGGTTCACAAGATTTGTTATTGGAAAAAGGAAATAACATGGATATTTTGTGAGAAGGATGTCCAAGACGTTGATGCCAAAGAGCAGGGGCTATGGCTTGAACAGAATTACAGGATCCTTTCTCTGCTTGATTGAGATAGTAAAGACCGCCCCCCGCCGCTCAATTCCCGACCCAATCATCTTCCCCGATCGTAAGTCCTGTATAGCACAAAATTGTTTGAGAAAAATTGTAATATAAAATGAATCCAAGGCTAGCTTGCTGATGGAAATTAAATTTAACTGAAAAAGTGGTACACATAAGACATTATCAAGGATAAAGTTGGGAGCGAAAATAATCTTGCCAACATGTGTGACTTGTGCCAATGAACCATTTGATAACTCAACAGTATGATTTTCAACAGTTTTTGAAGCAGTGAGGAGATGAGGGCTACAAACAATGTGGTCAGTAGCACCACTATCGAGGATCCAAATATTTTTCTTTCCATTTTGAGTGAATGAAAAGGCTTTACCTGAGAATTCATCATGATTTGAATTTTTACCAACTTGATTTGCTATGGAAATCTTGTCCTTATTTTTGTTCAACATGTTCAGAATCTGCCTACATTCTTCCTGAGAGAAAGGAAAATCTGATGCTATGTCCCTTTTGTCTGGTGCAAAAACCGTGACTTGATTACCTTTGGAGCGGCTAGAATCCCCTTCTGCAGCTTTTCTTTTCCGGCAAAATTCATACAGTGTCCTTTCCAACCACAAGTAAGTGCATTTCGATGGGCTCTGCAGTTTCTGATCTTGTGGTTGGTTCTCATTGCGATTCTTGCATTTCAGTCCACTCTTTTCTGGATCAGATTCATGGCCTGCATTTTGGATAGCAAAGGCAACAACCTCAATTGGTGTCGAAACTTTACCACTTGAGACCTCTATTTGTCTTTCTTGGCATAGGACCAGTGCATACGCTTTGTTTACTGTTGGCAATGGGTCTAACAATAAGGTGTTGCTACGAACCGTAGAGAATGACTCATTCAATCCCATGAGAAACTTCATGGTTTTCTGGGTGTTTAGATATGAGTCAAGTCCTTTTGTTGCTTCACAATTACACGCTGGAATTGAACAAAGTTTGTCTCGTGCATCCCAAAGTTCCTTCAGTTTTGTGAAGTAGGAACTCACAGTCATGCTATCTTGTACACAATCGTTAATCTCATTCTCCACATGGAAGAGTTGAACAATATTCACATGAGAAAAACGCTCCTGCAACTCAAGCCACATGCTACGTGCATCTTCACAACTGATAACACTTACAGCGATTTCCTTTATCATAGATCCCAATAGCCATGTCTTGACTAAATTATTGCAACGAGTCCATTGCAAAAGTTCATCAAGGTTATTCTCCTTCGGCTTCAAGATAGATCCATCAACGAGACCGATTTTGTTTTTAACTGTCAAGGCCATGCTCATGGACTGAACCCATGTGTTGTAGTTGTCTTCCACCAGAGGTTGTGGTACAAGGACTGCACCTGGTTGATCTGAATGATGGAGGTAAAGAGGGTGATGGGGTTGTTCCCATTTTGGAGTGGGAGCCATGTCCCGTTTGGTTGATGATGATGGGGTTTTTTCATTATCATCTGCCATGACTACCTAGGCTAAGGTTTGTGTTTGTTGGGTTTCCCGGATCGTTGCTCTGGTACCATAAAGAAACCAGATATAGATGAATTATATTATTCATTATCACAAATCACACCTTTATAGAAGTGTTACAGAACAGGATCTAACATTATGCCTAACATTATGCATATACTCACGTATACTAAAAAGGAAATGAATTGTACTCTATCAATTACAATAAATACTCTATCAATTATAATAATTAACAAATTATTTGGTATGATTCTTTCCTTTAAAAGAGATATCACTTCCAAAAGGAGCCCATCAATGCCATCGCAGATTTGAGTAACTGGATATCTTGGTGGACGGTTGTAGTGAGCCGCATAAGTATAAGTCAACTCCAGATGGCCTTTCAGCTCATTAGACTTTTTTTAAGCGAAGTGAAGTGTAATAATAAACTAATCATAGAGTACTAAGTTTATAGAGATTCATGTTTAACTCCTTAGAAACAAAAGGATGGCACAAAACAAAATAGTGTTTTTATTTGCAAGTATTGAATCTCTGGCTAAGAATGGAAAAACCCTTTGGCTGAGACGCTACTCTACAAATTTTAGACCAAGGCTTTAGCATGGTTTTGCTGCATGTTTCATGGGCTTCCTGCATCCTTATCAAACAATCTTGATAAATTACGCCACAAAGTGGCTACTACTCTGTTAAAATCCCTCGTAGTAGCGGAGTAGTAACCATTTTGCGGTGCAATTTGATCAAAATAGAGGATTGGAACTGATGAAGCTGGGGCACCAAGGGCTAGGTGGGGGTATTTGAGCCTAAAACATGATAAAAGCACTACAAAACAAAGATATATCAACATATAACATATATAGAAAAAGAAATGGCAATAACAGTATAAGTGGAAGTGTGGAACACTATAAACTTGAGGAACTAATTTCCAGCATATGTTCCTCCAATTAAAATCCCTAGGGACTTTATGTAATCTCTTTTTAATATGCATGAGTACTGTTGCATAATCTATTATGGCTTTGAGCTGAGTTGAAATACCCAATATTATTTACATTTTTTAAATGTTTTTTCCCTGGATCCAAATGGGACTTATTTTCCATAGTACTGATGTTGATCAGAAAAACGTCTGAAACCGTAAAATTTTGGAATACACAGGATCTTCAAAAGTTGGAGGAAAAAGAAAAGACCTCTGTATATACTAATAGAGCATTAAAGAAAACAGTGTTATCAATCATAAATCCTGTGATCACAAAGGAATCATCTATTGGTGCTTCTGCTCCTAAATAGGCAAATATGGGGCGCTGGAATTGGCACCACCCAATAGTTGAAATTTATTGTAGGTATCTTTTTTGGTGAACTTTAATCAACTCGATCGTTATAACAATGCAAATTACATTGATGAAGCATAATACAATACAATCAAGTCCTTCGGCTAGCAATACATATTCAAAGAATGTCAAAGTTAAGATACCAATTAATTTAAGTCCATATACTTTTGTTTATAAAAAAAAAAAAAAAAAGTCCATACCCATGAGAAAGGTTGAGGTGATAAAAACTATCACTTCAAAGGATCAACAATTTTGGTCGCAAAGCAATACTCACCTCTGAACAAACTGAAGTTATTAAAAAAATGTCAGCCTCAACCCAATGTGCTCTACAAGTCTAAATCTCTCTCAGCTGTGTGGGTGCAATCTCTGCTCGATTGCATTTCGTAACTAAGATGGACGCACCAAAATTATTCCTCAAAATTTAGAATCAATTCAATTATTCCACAAAGGAACTAAAAAAAAAAAAAGTAGGTGGGAAACAGAAGAAGGGAAAGAAAAACGATGGTGAGAGAGTGTGAAGTGGAGGACTTTTCAGTTTTTTTTATATGTTAATTTATAATTTGTAACAACGATAACAAAAACTTTAAAGGCAACGTGTTAACTTGTTTACCTGTGGTAACATGAAAAAATCCAGCCACGCAGAGGCGGTGGGAGCTGCACCTGAAATTACGTGTGTTGGAACAAAAGACTGCACGTAACTAAAGATTATGTTAGGATAAAAACATAATATAGGCTCAGGTGAAGAAGGTAAATATGAGAGATCAAATCATAGTGTTACGCATATCCACTTCAATTAAAGTGAAGTTATACAGG